>CM042669.1:16548555-18948555 GCA_023638005.1 Forsythia suspensa
CTAAAAATGGGGAGGAAATGTGATATTCAAATTTTAGATGGGTGAACGTGCACTAAAATTAAGAAAATGGGCTAATCATTTGTAATTTTGTATTACTAATTTTATTAGTTCAATGGAGTCTAATTGTCTTACATTAAATTGATATTGGGTCAATCGATCCAATTCTTATTCATTAAATTGACATTAGATCAGTTAAATTACATATTAAAAAAAAAAAAAAAAAACTATCTCAAAAAGGTGGGTGGGTGGGTGGGTGGGTGGGTGGGTGGGTGGGTGGGGTCACGGTTCCCCTAGGATCCCCGCGTTGATGGTACATTTAAGCATTTGTTTGATAATATCAAACTATATTAACAATGATAATATCAAACTATATTAAATGATGAGTCTAATAAAATGTGAGGATATGAAACTTTTTATTGAACTTATTATTTATTGTCATATAAACTGATAATTATTTGTGATAAATAATATTATTTGATATATTAATAAGATAATATTAATTATACATGCTTAGGAAAGTTCCTCCGATAGAATTAATGTCAAAATATTTGGAGATCATGCATGTATGTATAGCAGCAAGCTTCATGCCTTCTCCTTTTCTAATATTTAAGAAGGAAAAGTTGCACCACTTCTCAACCTATTAATATTATAAATACATGTTCAATCTTTAATGTTGTTAAAGTCGATACAACATTATTGTTTAATTTTTTATCACAATTAGAGGATGAAGTTCACTTGGGGCCCACAACTCCCTATCATTGTCAAGATTCATGCAAGATTCCAATGAATCTTGAACAATATATATATATTACCTACATACTCTAGATAAGTTTCTTTGGACAAGAAAAGTTTATAAGAGATATCGAAGATTTAATTTGATGTTGAAGTTTAGTAAAAGAAAAACAAATTAAAGAGATTTTATCATAATATTTGATCAAGTTTTGTACCAGTCATCAACTTATGACAAATTTCACCTTTTATTCGAATTTGAGATCGATATTCATTATTTTTAGAGGAAGATGTAAGTGTGAGACATCTTTTTCCCTTTCAATAAAGGAACGGAGAGGAGGAAAAGCGAATACTTTTGTTTAATTTGTTATTTTCAAAAGCAGTGGCAATGAATTTAGGCTCTAAAGTGGGTGACATTGATAATCAACCAAATAATTGACACTCGATTTGATCGACAAACAAATCTAAATATCTATAATAAGTTAGAATAATCATTTTTTAATCTAAATTTATTCTATGCTAACTTCTAGTGTAAATTTATTGATGGTCACTTCATTTTATCACTATTGAATATTGATTGATTCGTCATTCTATAATTTTATTTCAATTGAACCACTTTGTGAAAGTTTATTATCTTAAAAAAAATATTATTTATTTATATTGTGTCAACATACATATTACCATACTAAATTTCATTGAGCAACGTATTGTAATCAAAATGAAATCTTCAAACTAAAAGTTTTAGTTGGAAAAAAAAAATAGGGTTATTGAATTCACATACAAAAACACCAATGTTGTCGATTAATAATTTATATCTAACGTAAATTATTGACCTCTAAATTTTTATAATAAAATCGAAAGTTGTTTATTCAAGATCGATTGGACATTCTTGTAAGCATTGGCCTTGATAATTTCAAACCCTTTTTGGATGGATAGATTATAAGATAATGTTAATTATATATGCTTAGGAAATTTCCTCTGATAGGGAATTAATGTCAAAATATTTGAGAAGCAAGCTTCACTCTTTTTCTAATACTTCAAAAGAAAAATTGCAGTCGGCATTTCTGACCTATTAATATTATATAAACAAATCTTCAATTTTAATGTTTGACATTTTATATCTTGTAACATTTGGTCCTAACACATCACCTCGGGCTAACTCAGGTGAGCTTTTTGCCCCCGAGGTCCAATGTGCTCATCTTCGTGTGGAGAGCGTAGAAAAAAAATTAACTTGTTTGATATGTCAAAAGTCCGATTTGATAGATTTTTAGCTCATCAAATAATAAAATCGTCCTTCCAAAATAAGCAAATTTTGATGGTTAATTGGACAGAATATGTCCGTAGCATCGAGCCTCTATAAAAATAATAAAGGGTTTATAACTTAATTATCAAGAATTAAAGTTTGAATACCTTCTTGCTATAATAACAATAGATTGAGGACTTCCAGTGCAGTTTTTCTTCATGACCTGTCCGACAATGACCTTAACAACTAAAAATCGGGGAATAGTCCTTTTTTTTTTTAGTATATTTTATATTTGTTAAAAAAAATACAAAAGAATCAAGACACAATACTTTATATCATTATAAAAATAACTTATTTTTTCCCCAATATGCCGAACAAAACTACACTGTATTATAGGTCACCGAGTTTACCAAAAATTAATTTTAGTCATTAAACGTTTTAAGGTACCATTTTTAATCACTCAAGTTTAGTTAAAATCTCAGTATAGTCACTTTGAGGTACATTTTGTCTAGAAATTGATTGCGTGGTTGACGTTTTTTTCATGAGATGGATACAAATGGACGACGTTTGACAAAAAGAAATTTTGTTTTCTCGAAAAGTCATCATTCATAAACCCTTTCATATAAAATACACAAACGTCCTTACTCTATCAAGTGGATATTGTGGAAACGTCCCTACCTTCAAATTTTGGCATTTTCACCCTTACCTATTGGATTTCCCAAGAAAACGTCCTTCATCCAAAAATCACCAATTAACATAGGAGTAAATTAGTCCAAACCACTTTTCACATATATATTACTTTTTAAATTTGGGAACTTTCCATGCAATTTCCAAAATTGCATGGCGAGCCCAAATCTCCAAATTCAGATCTAAAAAGAATGAAACCAATTAAGTGTATTATCATCTCATTGAGAAAGGCATAATGAAGCCGTCGGTAAAAGCTGTTAGATAAACATAAAGGCGGCGTGTTGGTTTCTGGTCTACCTCTACATATACAAATGCATCTTCGGTTTCTCTAAGAGTCGAGAGTGAAACCAACTCTTGTAATTAATAGAGGAAGTTTTAGATGGACATATCTTTTAAAGGGTTCACAAAGTGATTCAAATTATGTGGATTGTCACTATCAATAGTTCAAAACCATTTCATATATTCTTTGAGTTATATACTAAAAGTCTCCCCAGCTCATATATGTATATACCTTTTCTTTAAGAAATATGGGTTTTGAATATGGGTTTTTCAATTTATGCAATCTGTATGTTGATTTCATTTTTGGGATTTCGGATTTTATGTAATGCTCCTTGGATTTTGTGGTTGTTGGTTGATGTTGGATCGTGGATTGATGTTACCATCGTCGGAGAAGGTGAACTTCATGCGGTCTTGGGAGATGGCGCTGCGGTGGGTGCGCAGCGACGCAGCTGCGACAAGCTGCGATGTGAGGTTGCTGAATTGGGAGATTCATTGCCGAGGATCGCCGGCATGTGATCGCGCGCATCTCTCGGGCTCTCTGGCGGCGGTGGCGGCTAGGGTTGAAACCACAGGCACATGCGTTTGTGATTTTGGGCCAAGGACCTCCTACGAAATTAGGAGTTCTAAATGGCTAGGTTTGCAATTTTTGAGCAGAGATTATTCTTCTTCAATCGCATCCTCTTGAAGCTTGTAGCCGAATGATCGCATTGTTGTTATACCAAAAAGCGTAGCGCGAAACGTGGTTTCCACCGGTTTGACTTTTTCAGATTGGGGACGGGGACTTGCCGTGCAATTTTGAAAATTGCATGGAAGCCCCAAATTAAAAAGAAGTAATATATATGTGAAAAAGTGGTTGAGACTAATTTACCCCTACGTTAATGGGTGATTTTGGACCCAAGGGCGTTTTTTGCGCAGAAATCCAAAGAGGTAAGGGTGAAAATGCCAAAATTTTGAAGGTATGGACGTTTTCCACAATATCCTCAATAAGTAGGGACGTTTTGTCTTTATTTACCCATTTTTCGCAGATAATGACAACTTTTTAACAAAAACTTTGCCATCCGGTTTATTTTTCTATGCAATAACGTCCGCTTGGGTCCACATCGAGGAAAAATGTTAGCCACATAATCCTTTTTCGGACAGAATGGTAACCCGGTGACTAAACTGCAATCTTCACAAAGTTCAGTGACTAAAATGAAATTTTAGACAAAGTTGAGTGACCTCAAGTGTTTTCCACCCAGGCCCCAGCACTATAAATAGGAGGCAACAACTCTGTAAAGAAACACAAACTCGAGATCACTGCAAAGAAATCATTTTAATTGAAACTCTCTACCCTTTTCATCTCTGAAGAATATGTCATCAGGCTGTAGTTGTGGCTCAAGCTGCAAGTGCGGCAGCAACTGTAGGTAAAGTTTCGACTTAATATTCTTACTATGTTGGTGTGCTTTGCTTATCTTCAAATTACTTTTCTAATTATTTTTATTACTCTCGATAGTAAGAATTAGGGTTTAATCTATAACACTGCCCCTACCAGTTTATTAATAACGAACAATGATGTACAAAGTTTAAGAGGAGACATGGATCCGAACCTGCACTCATGATTTTACTTATCATTTTTTCGTATTGGCAGTTGCGGCAAAATGTACCCGGACGTGGAGAAGAGCACAACAGTTACCATCATCGAAGGGGTTGCACCATTGAAGATGTAAGTCTAACTGAAGAATATTCTGTTCGGTTCATTATTAAATCTATCATGGGACTCAAAGAATTTATATCCAGGGGCGGATCTGGGGGGATTCCACTTTGCTGGAATCCTCCCTTGGCCATAAAAACTATTTTTTTATTATTTTGAAAAAATAAATTTTTTATATAGAAAATTTATTTTTCTCATATATTAGCTTGTTCTAAATTTATTTTTATCCCCCGTCTAGATCTGCCATGGTTTATATCTTTCACAAGCATATTGGGCCGTGTTAGTTTTGAAGATCGCTCTTTTGAATGGGAGCTGATGCAATTAGGCGTCGGTTTAAATATATAGTTTTATTACTTTATTTCTATGACTCAAGTGGATTTTTTGATCAAATCAATTTCAAGAACTTGATATTCAGTTGAATCAACAAGTATTGATTGTTCGATTCTTGGTATTCAATGTGTTTTCTTGCTTCTCGCTGCATCATGAGCCTTTTAGGCCCCATAATTTATCTTCAATAGGTTCAGTTCCACTTTTGTTGGCGTATATGTTCATTTCTAAATCTTATATATTCTATTATGACCATATATATCATAACATGCTCATTTTATCGAATGTTGTAACAAACAAAAATAAAAACTCTACCTGTTGCAGGTACTCTGAGGGATCTGAGAAAAGCTTCAGTGCTGAAGGAGGCCATGGCTGCAAGTGTGGATCAAACTGCACTTGTGACCCTTGCAACTGTTGAAGACAGAATTTGGTTTAAGCCCTCAAAGTTGCCATGGATGATGTTGTGTGTAATAAAGATAATATAATAAAACAGCCTTAACTTCGGAAAATTCATTTACTGGATTTGTCTGAGGTTTACTGGCTTATCAGTTTGTGTAATGTAATTTATGTCTGCAGTTTGGTTACTGGGCTTGACTTTCTGTGTGAAGGAGAATTGTATTGTATGCAACAGTTGAATTCAATATAGCTCCTTTCAATATTGTGTAAACTTCCAATCAATTACCCTATCCAATTTATCTTTTAATTATATTTTCTTGACAAATTAAGCCAATCGGGCCGGTCCTTACAGGTCGTCTAGCTACACAATCAAGTTCGACTATTATGGCGGACCAATTTGTTAATCAGTCCACCTCTCTAGCTGGGCTGGTTTCGATCTTTTTTTTTTTTAATGTGCTCAGTCGTCACACTCTTGGACGTCCATCTATTTTTACACCACGTCTGACAACTTATTTGAAGAAGCAGGTGAAGAAGAATTAATAAGATGGAAGATGATGAGAGTGGGATTTGGTAAAATTTCTTTTCTGCAATTTTCCTTATCTACATTTATACAGTGGCTTAGAGCCTTTGTAAAGATGTTCGCAGTTTGGTCCAAGGCAGAAATAAGTTGAACTTCCAGCTTCTCATCCAAAAACGTTCTCTCCCAGAAAGTGCATGTCCAGTTCCATGTGTGGAGTACTAGAGCGGAACTAGGAATTTATGTAGGGAGAATTAAATTTTATGAGAAATCAATGCACAAAAATAAAATTTATAAATACTAGAAAAGTATAGTATCTATCGATGTAATATTTGACGATGTCATATAACATAAAATTTTCTACAATAGATTCTACATTTATATTCGCAGCAAAATTCTTTTCAATGTAGATTGTCATACAAGAAAACCATCTTCTATTTTGTTACTGAGTTCAGTCTTCAAAATTTTCATGTTTGAAAATGCTCCTACTGCGATGAAAGCAGAGGCAATTAATACCATATAAATCAATCTAGTCAACTGTTGATAATTCAAGTACATCCTACTTGCAACCAATTGCCATAACTTTCGAAAACTATAGGTACTTGTAATCGAGGGTAAGATATAACATAGTGCTACAATGTGTAACTCTACGAAATAAAACTTCTTCAAGAAACTCCAAATTATGATCCTTGTCAAATAATTCAAATAAATTTTTAAGATCTAAAGCCATACCGAGAGAAAGGAATTCAACTAATTGTTCATTAAATCTAGATTTAATTCCATCAAAGAGAATCAATTACTACATTAAAAGTATTAAAGTGGTAATGATGCTCAACCTGTAGTACCCTCATGGAATGACCAGATCTTATATAAATTATCAACAACGGGTATATTAATACTTTTGTTTGAGCAAAAAATGTTGACTTCCTTGAAGGATTTTTTTTTTGGTACTACAAATAAATCTAATGGCATTCAAGATATCTTGGGTTTTTCTTTGAATGGCTTGACAAATAATATTCGTAATTATCAAAATTTTATGCATTAAATGCAAGATAAACACAAATTTGAAGCTTGGTAATTTTCTATATGCACCAAGAGCCTTACCCTTAGTTCTTGCATTTGGAGAATTATCATTGAGATCTTCAAGCACTTTACATATATCTATCAAGCTCTTTATTGATAAATAATGAGAACTACAACAAGTAATTTCAGCCCGTTGCAAGTTACCAATCTGATTAGCCCCACTTCCTGACTCACGTTCTCCAATAGCCAATAAATGCACAATATCTTTCTTTGGGTAGCTTGCAACTCAGTAATGTGCTTCATAGAAGAAGTAATGATGTTAACAATATTGTTCACGTGAGAAAAGAATTGCCAAACAACACTAACATCCTTAGCCAAACTAACGTCAATTGCAATCGATAGGCAAAACAATGGACATAGTAAGCATAAGGATAATCTTTCAGAAATAATGCTTAAAGTTCATTCCAAGTACATTGCATATTGCTAGCACCATCATACCCTTGGCCTCTAAGATTTTCAATGTCAAGTTTGTTGCGAACAAAACTTGGGATATCTTGTTGAAGAGATTCAATGAAGTAGCATCACCAACACATTTGATTACAAATAAGCGCTTTGTTAGATTATCACTATTCACAAATCTCAAGATAATGGCCATTTTCTCTAGTTTAGATTGATCTTGTGCTTCTTCAACAAGAATAAAGAACTTTGCTTGCCCCAACTTCTTCATGAATTATTTTTCATACTCTATTAACCATAATGTTCAAAATTTCCTTTTGAATCTTTGGAAAAGTATGTGTGGCATTTTTTGGAGCATTATCCAAAACAACATTTCCAACTTCAGTATTCAGTTGTCCAAAAGCATTGACCATTTCAAGAAAACTCTCACGATTCAATAAACTCAAAAGATTCATCATGACCTCACAACCTTGAAGTGCTAGCCACCGAACACTTTTAAATGTGGTCAAGTCACATAACGATAGTTTTGAATTCCTCACTCGAAATTGTTGTTGTTATCACCTTGTCAATATGTTAAGACGGTTTCATTAAATCTTGATTTTCTCACGTACATGATATGATTAGATGAAGCAAAGATGAACAAGAAATGCACATTTTGCTCCATCGTTTACCATCTTCCGGCTTGTCGTATGTTTGAGCGACTAGCGTAAACAATTGTACAGATTATTATCATTGAGAAATAAGAAGTAGTAAAACACAATATGCTCTATTTGTTGTAGGTGAATACTCCAACCAATGAAATAGCTTAAACCATCTTTTCTAGAATCGATGAGCATGAGTTTTTCCTTTTGTGCTTTTATACTCCACAAGTTGTGGTTGACAGGGCCCAACAGTTAGATATGACCGTTTAATCTCATCCCGTAAATTAACATGGCATTCAAATATTTGTGATATTTTTCCCGGCTCTCGTTCAATGCTATTAGACGATTGCAATTCAGAATTTGAAGATGAAGTGTGGTTGTTTCATGACATGAAATTGAAAGAGGTTGCACAGTAGGAGTTAAAGGTATATCTTGATTCAATTTACCGAAAAAATGTACTTTAACTTGTACAATCGTTCTTTAATATGGTTTTTCTCCTCTTACAAGAGGCCGACCTTCCATTTGAAATTTTAAAAACCACAATAATAATCAATGCAACAATCATTACAAACATACAATTTACAAAATCCGCAAGACAACAATATAACAACTTCATTTAAATATAAATTTTAGTCAATTTGCCTAAAAGTAGCAACAACAATCTAATAATAAGCCTATAAGGCAATAATCAATACAATTATACAAATATACAATCAAGAAAGTCGACAAGACAATAATATAACAACTTCATGTAAGTATAATTTTTATCAATAGCAAGTAACAATAATATAATAATAAGTCAAGAAGACAAGGGTTAATTACACTAATGGTCACCATTCTTTCGGTTTGTAACGATTTCATCTTCATTCTTTTTTTTTAGTAGAAATCATCCTCATTCTTCTATTTATACTCACGGATGGTCCACAAATCACTATTTTCACTATTCGACAATTTTACCCTTGACTTAAATAAATTAAAATGATAGAAAAATACAATGAAAATATTGCAATTAGACCCTTAACCTTTTCAAAAGTACAAATAAATCATAAACTATTTTATTTTATTCTAATAAGTGTTCTTCTCCAACTAAAAAAGAATTATCTTTTTCAACCCCCACCACACCCCTCCCATCCCCCACCCACACCTCACCCTCACCCTCACCCTCACCCCACAATCTGCTTGCATAACTCTCCAATCAAGACATTGTACACAAATCCATTGGGATTCAAACCACATTTGTTCATGTGATTCATCAATTCCAAACCCCTTTTCAAATCTCCCAGCTCACCACGGGACTTCATGGTTTTATCGAATTGACTTGAACTCACCAAAGATTCAAGAAACTGATTAAAAGCGAAGAGCGAAGGAAAATTACCATCTTCTCGGATCAAATTGTAGATTTGGGCAGCCTCATTGGAGAGCTTCGATCGGCGTGACCGACAAAAATCGTGTCGGTGAAAATGGGTTTTGTGTTGGAGGATGGTGAGGATTGGGAGTAGAGACCAGAGTTGTGAAACCGTGTGTGTGCCGAAATAAGATTTTTGACGTGCCGTCATTGCCGTCTCATCCGATTCTCTTGAATGAGGATTTGAGGTTTCAAAGCTCCTCCTTCAATAGGGTTTGGGTAGTCGAATCTATGGAAGAGGAGAAAAGGCAAAGGGATTTCACGAAAAGAATACTCGAGGATGTGGAAACACGAAATTTTATCATTTTTAAGCGCTTTGGAAAATTGAATGGAGACCATTTTCTCTCGGTTGTTGTGGCGTTTGGGGTAAATGGTAGAGACGCCAAGAAGCTGCAATCGCGAATGGTGGGATGGTACGTGGTTGGGAGACGGCGACGAGATAGTTGGAAAAGCGGTGCTTGGTCAAAAACTGGGTATGGGTGGCGGCGTGGCGCTAGTGTATGGGAGGAGAGGGATTGGGAGGCTAGGTGTTTTTCTTTTTCCTTTATTTTGTTTTTACCCAAAAAGATTGAATGCAAAAAGATTGTGGGGTGGGGTGGGGTGGGGTGGGGTGGGGTGGGGTGATTCTTTTTAGTTGGGAAAGAACACTTATTTAAATAAAATAAAATAGTTTAAGATTTATTTGTACTTTTGAAAAGTTAAAGGTCCAATTGCAATATTTTCATTGTATTTTTTTTTATCATCATTTTAATTTATTTAAGTCAAGGGATAAAATTGTCCAAGAATTGTTAGAATAGTGAAAAATAATGATTTGGAGACCATCTGTGAGTATAACTAAAAGACTGGGGATGGTATTTGCTAAAAAAAAGAATGGGGATGAAATCGTTACAAACTTGAAAAAATAGAGTACATTAGTGTAATTAACCCTTAATACAAATGGACGTTGATTTCCCTAGCCCAACGACAAATGGAAAACATACATTGATTCTCCCATTGAACAAGTTTTCCAATGATAGTTTCCATCGCCTTGCATTGACCAATTGTTGATACGACATCGGGGCATGCATGCTAATCCACCTACAATCGTAACATCATGTATGGCCTAGAAGAAGAGCGCACATCATACATAATTGACCAAGGTCTATAATGCTACAAGGTGATGTCCTTCGGATTAAAAAATACTAGTCTACGTATCAAAGGTTGGTAAACCAAATATTTGTTGACCATATTGGGAAGACCGTGGAAGTGTACGTGGACGACATGCTAGTGGAGAGCCGAGGGTAAGTGAGCTTTTAGTCCACCCGAAGACACCTTAAACATTCTTCAACGCTATTGGATAAAACTCAACCCATTGAAGTGTGCCTTGGGGTCGCCTAGACAATTTTTGTGGTACATGGTGCATGAGCGGGGAATTGAGGCCAACCTAAAGAAAATGCAAGTCTTGCTTTAAATAAAGTCCCTTTAAATGCCGGGGAAGTACAAAGCCTCATCGAGACGATTTGGCCTAAGCCACTTCATTTCCAAGTCCACGAACAAGTGTCTTCCTTTCTTCCAAATGATCAAAGAGGAAAGAAGTTTGAATGGACTTGGTCTGAAGAAGAAGCTTTTAGGCGTTAAAGGAGTGCATCGGTCGCCCCTTTTTATTATCCAAACTAGTGCCATGAGAGCCCTGCAATTATATCCGATCGTCTCAACAAAGGCCACCAATATGTCATCATATAAAATTTATTTAATTTATCAAATAGAGAAAATAAAATATATTGAATAGCATATCTTTCTATCTCAAATCAAGTATGTGTGATGACTCTTTAATTGAAATAAAGCTATAGGCTTGTGGAAATTTATAAAACATATATAACGGATTTTTGGGCTAGAGTAAAGGAAACCCCAACAAAAGGAAGGCCAACCCTAGAAAAATCGGGGTCGGGCCAAATAGGCATGTCGGGTTATATGGGCTAGGCTTGTTTTACCACCACTAGTTAGGGATGGACAAAAGACCCAACTAAACGGACCAACCCACAACCGAATCGTTCGCTTTGGTTCTTCTTAAGTTTAAATTGGGTAATAGGTGTTAGAATCAAGAAGCGAATGTTTATGGTTTGATTATCGCTTCTAGATTCAAAACTAAAGAACCGAAATGGGATTATTGTTTTTATTTATTTATTTTGAAAATTTAGACCATAAAAATAAAATATGTTAGTTCTATATTTTTAATTTTTGTTGAGATGGAACATTGTGTTCGTAACTTGATATATTGTTCTTTTGTGATTATATGAAAGTTTGAAAATTATAATTTTTTAGATTATTGTATTATTTTAAATAAGGAGAATAAAAACAATTGTTAGAAATATGACAACTTTGAAAACTTTAATTATAGTTCGGTTCAATAATTCGAAATGAAATTGATTGTTCCATTTTCAAGATATCCAACTGTTCTCGATTCATTTCGATTCTCTTTGGAACCAAACTAAATCGGACCGCGCCCATCCCTACCTCTAGTGAACAACGGCCAATCTTTATGTTAGTCATGAAACAAATATTTGAAATAGTTGTAAATAATTTCATATAAAAATATCTCACAAAGATTATTGACTTGTGTCATGTTGGTTAGGGAATGTTTGTGTAAGCAATGCTATATGGCACCACTCTACATGGCAATGTGGTGATATTAAATGATAAGTCTAATTAAATAGATTTCAAAACCTTGCATTTAATTAGACTTATCATTTAATATCTTTGTACCGCCATGTAGACTTAGTGTTAAACAACGGTAATGTTAAATAACATTAGCCGGCTCATATTTTTATTGTATCCTTGTAACATTTGGCACAATCCTTTGCTCAATGTCCATGCTCATTGCACACATAATAGTTCCCATTGAATCTTTTATAGCATGTCCCTTATTTTGGAAATTCTATGATACTTTCTCGGTGTACTCTTTGGTCTCTTTGTGACAAGTTGGGTCTTGTTTTCCTTTATATGAAAACGAATATCATATATATATGTTATCTAATTTTATCTCGTTGATCTTGTGTTAAAATTGTTTTCAACTTCTTCCACTATCCGAGGGTACTTAGCTTGACGGGATATGAAATGGTTCAATTGTCTCGTTGGACTTCACAAAAGTGTGTGTGTGTATTCTACCACTCTAATTACAAGTCCTACAATTGTTAAAAACTAAACAAAAATCTAGAAACATATAATTTTGTCATGGAAACGTTGAACAAATAAATGATCTAACAATTGATGATATATTAAGTACGTTAAAGTGTACAAGTCACGTGAACGGAACGTGAATAACAATAAAAAAACTTCTTGTTCATAACACACGAACAGCGTGTTGATCGAATTTCGCTCGAACGGACATGAGAAAGATTGAATCCACCAATTAACGGAAAAAATAAAAATATTATTAATCTTTGATAAAAGAAAGGTGCCGCCTCCCAAAACCTATACAAGTATTTAAGTCTTCAAAAAAACAAAACAAAACCCTAATTTGCTAGATAAATCTGATTAAAACTGAAAGACTGATTAAATGACAAAAATACCCTTAAACTGAATTAAAACAGAAAATTGCTAAAACAGACCCTAAATGATAGAATTTGGCCCTGAAAGTTTGACAATGTTGGCCTATGGTCATATAGTCACTAAACAAAATTGTGCAGAATCGAAAGACACTTCCGAAATGTACTTGCTCATCTAAATCTGACACCCGAGCTGAAAATTACGCATCCTTCTCCTTCTCAAGCTGTTTTACGATCTTCTCTTCTAACAGTTCCGCATAAACAAGATTAAGGGACAAAGACATATGAAATGATATTTGATCAATTATGTCCAATTAAAAATGTCATGAACTATGTAAAGCTAATGGCACCGAATAATTATTGAAGATCACACCATAAATGAAAAAAAAATATTATATCATTATGAGAAAAAAATTGAATTTTTATTGTGGAAGTATTGATCACGCAGGAAAATTAGAACAATGAGAACAATTTTGATACATTGATGAAGGAATTCATGTGGTTCACTAAGTTGTATGTCCATAGTGCGATTTTTTGAAGAAGTGGCAATGACTAGAATGACAAAAGTGGCAATGAGCCGCCCGAGCCATTACCCACCGAGCTCGGCTCGTCCCTATAATTGAGGCTCGGTTCCGCCCGTTGGGTCATGGGTCGAACTAGTCGACCAAGCGGTCCACGAGCTCAGCTTTAATCCTTCAGACACAGTAAGCTTTCTAATATGTCGGTTTTAAGTCTTTATCTAAAATCAGACAGAACACTGCCACTTATACTAAAAGCAGACTCCAATGATACAGTTAATATCGGAGGTGTTAGTAGATCATGTGCCACAGTTGAAAGAATTGAGTATTGATGTTCATTTTGTCTCCACCATCGTAAAAAAAATTATCTTCATCATCTAAAATATTTAGCATGTTATCCGTGAAATACTTAGCTAACTATAAAGGTATATCACTAGAACAAGAAAGAGAAGAAGTAGAAGAAGAACCAATATCATGTTGACTACATCTAACTCGAACTAAGCTAACTCCATAAGTCATTATCGTCAAGTGATGATAGAGCATGTGTTGGAACAGGGGTCGTGCGATGTTGTTACCGGTCTTTTCAAAGATAGACTTCTTACATTTTACATAAAAAAAATTCTAAATTATCATATGTTAGTGGATTTTTATATCGTTAATTTTGTGAAATTGCCACTATGGTTATTTTGGTACCTCCAAGTTAAGTCTCGAGATCCATAATTGATGTTAATGGAAATAACATAGGCAACTTTTTTTTTCAAGATTTTCTAAATTTAGCCTACATCACATATATAATATTAGAAAAATTGCAAAATCTTTATACCTATTAAAATTGTTAGCAATATAATAGAAATGATTAAGAACTAGTAGTCGGATAATATACATCTCACCACATGTATTTGTTATATCGAAAAAACTTTCAAAATTTGCTAACATGGACAAATATTTTCCAAATATATTTGCAAATTATATTCTAGGCCGTAAATATCGGCCGTTATAATATAAAATAATGAAATCTTCGTACCTTCACAAGATTCAAGCATGAGATATGTTCAATTCTACATATGGCCTACATCATCGCAAAAAATTTCTTGAATTCTATTTTCAACACATAGAGCAAAGAAAAACTTAATTTCAGGGCCGGTGAAATTGTAATATAATTAATAGAGTATCTAATTTTTTGTAATTGTACATCAATGAATTTTAAGACATCTTTCACAATTAAATTAAAAACATGACATACACAACGAATGTGAAATAAAATACCATCAAATTCTGGATGTAAATGTTGAATTGATTTTTCAATTACTATATTGTTGGGGCTGACATTGTCAAAAGTAGAACTACGAATCTTTGTTTCATAATTAAATTCACTTAAACACTCAAGATAACATAAAAATATTAACTCCATTATGAGGATAGTCAATTGTTCTAAATACTATTACTTTTTGTGCATTATCCAAAGATTTATCAATGTAGTGTCTGATTTGCAATTATATATTTTTTTGGTTATTAGTCATCCATAAGTCCGACATAAAAGATAAAACACGCTTATAATTGATAATATCACTTATAATAGCTTTTTCTTTATATTAAATAAAACAATAGTGTCTTTTCAAGAGTAATTCTAACAACGAGATACATACAATGGTTGTATATATTTTTATATGAAGTTCATGAAATAAGGATTTTCACCAAGCTCGGTGGAAACTCGGCACTTGACACCAATTGCGACATTCTTTTGCGATGCTTATGGGCTTATGAATATACCCAATTGTTTAGATCGAAAGTACCACTAGAGTCGGCTTCGGAGATCCAAACTAGAGTTGTGCTTTGATTTGATTCCAACCCGTGTTTGAACACACACTTTTTTGAAGTATCTGTTTAGATGGGTCGTGCTTATCTCTTTTTGCCACACTAACTTCTCTTTATATTGTTTACACTGTACTTTGTGCTCAAAGACTTCGTTTATTAGTTTATCAATTGGCACCAACTCAAAATACTGCCAGTACGTAGCCTTTTATTTTTTGGCTTTTCGTTTAGTGCTAGAACCGGTTTGTTGTATTTGTATGTGTGTCGACATCGTCTTGAATATCATCCAAATCAATCGGATCAACAATATCGCGAGAAATTGAAATATCATTAAGACCACTAAACTCTTCATCACTTCAATTGTAAGCCGTTTCAAATAAATTATATAGAAAATAGTAAAAGTGGTAGAAGAAAATTGGAAATGTAGTACAAGAAGTAAAAAATTAAAAATATATATTAATATTGAGATAATGATATTTGAGATAAATAATTATAAACTAATATTTAGAGATGATGAGATTTGAGAATTATTTTTGAATTTGAGTATATAAGGTGGTGTTCTTTTTGCGTTTCTGTTTTGTGTTTTGAGTTTGAATTCATTTTGTGTTTTGTGTTTTGTGTGCTTTTTTGATATTTTTGAAAATCGTTCTTTTGAAAAATTTTCCGAAAATTGTTTCGAAAACAAAAAACTCGAAAACGTTGCTTGAATTTTTTAGAAGTTTGAACTTAGTTAGAATTAAAAACAATTATTAATTAAAATAATTAAAATAATTAAAAATAATTATTGTTGGAATTGAAAACATTGAAAAAATTTGGATTTATTTGGAATTAAAAATAATTATTAATTAAAAATATTTTAAAAAATTATTGTTGGAATCAAAAGTATTTAAGTTCAATTAAAAACAATTTAAAAACAATTAAAAATATTTAAAACAATTATTGTTGAATTAAAAATATTTAAAAACAATTAAATTTTTATAAAACTATTTAAAACTATTAAAAACAATTAAAAACATTTATCTTTTGAAATTAAAACAATTAAAAACATTTACAAATAATTATTAATTAAAATAATTAAAAACAATTATGTTTGGAATTAAAACAATTAAAAACAATTATATTTGGAATTATTTGGAATTAAAATTTTTATAACAATTATATTAATTCAAAATACTTAAGATGGAGCCTTGCATTGTAGGACTCGAACCCCTGACCTCCAAATTGAAATTAGCGCAAGACTCGACCATTTTGGCAAAGAGCCGCATTTTGTTAAAAAACGCAGAAAATGATTAAATTATAATTGTTTTTGCCTAGCGTAAAATTAAAAAAAGAAGAAAAGAAGAAAAGAAACACTGGATGAAAGACTCGAAACGCTAACTTCCACGGCCAAAACGCGCCTTGCTTCTTATTGGTCCAAATCTATATGAAATTAAAAGTATAAAGGATATTCTAACATGTGAATTTTATATGAAAGAATTAGGTCAAGCAAAAAAAATGTTAGGCATAGTTAATAAACCCAAATCTAACTCTAAACTAACTCTTTCTTAAGCTTATTGCTTAAAAAAATTGATAAATAAGTTTGGTATAAAAGACTCAAAGCCTGTGCCCTTGCACCTTATTTTATTTTGTCTAGTAATTAGTCACCTAATGATGAAGAAGAAAGATCTAAAATAGACAAAATACCTTAAGTGGTTGCTAAGATATATAACAGGAATCTTATGAATTTTGTTGACTTGTGAAAATAGAGATGAAGAGTTAAAACTTGTTGGTTTTTTGACTTGATTTTGCTGTAAATAAAGACAATAGAAAATCAAACATTGCTTATTATTTTACATTATGTGGTAATTGTATTAGTTGGAGGTCCCAACTTTTATTGTACTAAGGCAGAATATACTTCTATATCAAGTGTTGTTAAAGAGGAATTTGTTACAAAATTAGTGTTTGAACTGAAATTGTTAAATAAACATGTTTGAATCTTTATTGACAGTCAAAGTGCATTGTATTTGAGTAAAAATCTCATATATCATGAAAGAACTAAATATATAGATGTTAAGTTCCATTTTGTAAGAGAAAAACTTATAAAGGGGAAAATAACTTTGAAGAAAATATCTACTGATCACAATCGAATCAATATGGGTACTAAAATTATAAGTGTAAGTAAATTTTCATGTTATTGATGAGTGGTCTAGTACTAAAGGTTCTATAACCAAGTAATGGAGTCTCAGTTGTTAACCAAGGTGAATATTGAAGGAATTTGTGTGGTTAATATCATGTTTCCATAATGCGATTTCTAAAGACATGTTTTCACATATAGAATGACTAATTAATGAGAGAGTGACTAATGGACTCCACTAACTTACCCTTAAAAGAGGTAACCAATTGGATACACAAGTGGGTTCTTTTTCTTCTCTCTCTACTCCTCCTCCTTTTCAGTTTTCATCTCTATGGTTTGTTGGCCTTGAATCTGTTACTGTAAATCATTGTTTTGGTTATAAAATGCAAAATCTAATTGATAGATTCTTGTATTTCATGTGTTTAAGGAGATTCAAGCTGTGTTCATAACCATCTGTTGGTGTGGTTAAAAGTGTTGTATTTTTCTTTGATTCTTGTTAGATCATATAAGATCTAACTTATTGGGTACTCTAATAAGTTTCAATTTGATCATAGTGGATTGTGCGTGTACTATCTCAACTGAGCCCTCAACAGGTCCTTTTTGATGAACTGGGTTAACATTTATAGTGTTGTTGTATTTTTGTTTTATGAATGTTTGTTTAAGTTTGCACGTTACTTGAACGTTAAAATCATTACAATTGAATTGATAAGTATCAAACGTAATTAACAATAGTAATATTATTCATAATCAGCGAGTACCATAGTGAGTGTATGTGGCAATTATTGCTATTAATTAATATAAAAATTAAAGACGTGATGAAAATATGTTAGCAATTCCGTCCAATTCTATCTATTCCATTGTACCATAGTCAAACACGGTAGGGTAATTGATTGGGAGTTTACACGTAATAGAAGGAGAAATATTGATGTGAACTGTTCGATATAAATTAAGTCTCCTTCACACAGAAATTCAACCCCGGAAACCAAACAGCAGACATAAATTACAGACACACAATTACAGAGATAATAGACAGCCACTAAACAACAGACAAATCCAGTAATGAATTTGTAGAAGTTAAGTCTGTCTTATTATAATATATTTATTACACATACATTTAGTATAAAATCCATGATTACTTTCCGGAGCTTAGAACATTTTTGTCTCCATCAGCAGTTGCAAGGGTCGCATTGGCAGTTAGATCCACACTTGCAGGCCTGACCTCCTTCAGCGCTGAAGCTTTTCTCGGATCCCTCGGAGTACCTGCAACGATAAAATGTTCACAAGATGAATATAGCGAAAACGAGTACTTTAATATAGATGTTATATCATACTAGAATGAATAAGACATCTCGCTTGCCAACAAATAAATATGCACGTATTAAAAATAAATTAAGGAAACGTACGTCTTCACAGGTGCAACCCCTTCAACGATGGTAACAGTTGTGATTTTCTCCACGTCCGGGTACATCCCACATCTGCCAATAGACCCGTCAATAATTCTTCCTTAGATATTTAATAAAGCGATAAATTTATAGATTGAGATCGTGATGCATATAAATATAAATGGTATAATCGAAACCAAAGTAAGGGTCGTCTTTAAATTTAGGGATTTAAGCCAAATTCTCCACTACACACGATTTATATGGAAAAAAAAAAATAATAATAATAATAATTTAGTACATAAAAGTGACAAGAGGAGGACAAATCAAGAAAATAGCATGAATTGGGAAATTGTACCCGCCGCCACTGCCGCACTTGCAGGATGAACCACAGCTGCAGCTTCCTCCACAGTTAGACATAATTCTTCAGAGATGAAAATGGGAATAAGTTTTATAAGACTGAATTTATTCTCAAATATGTGATTATTGGTAGAGTTTTAGGCTCTTATTTATAATGCAACCTTGCAAAATGGGTCGTATTCTCTACTGAGTTGCGTATTGATTCTTTGTATAAAATTGACCAAAATGAATGACTCCCTGATATTTTAGTTGTTAAGATCAAAATTAGACACGTCATCATCAAAATTTTAAAATTCAATATGCAACGTTTTCACATAGGAAAAGTGGAGGTCCCCAACTTATGATTGATAAAGCAAGTAGGTCCACAACCTTTACATTTCATAGGGTTGGTCCCCAATAGTATCCATCTACTTATTAACCGTTAAAAAGTTAGGGGAAATCACATAAAGTTGAGGGGCGTGGTGGTGGGGAGAAGCCACAAACTTTTTAACTACAACATGGATGGAATTAAAAGTTCTTGAATGTATTTTGTGTTAAAATCTCAGCTCACTATTTGCTGAGGTATATGTTTGTGTATATAGATAATAGTATCCAAAGGATATTGCGTAGTGTTGCCTTGTCGTACATCATAGAAAAAAAGAATAAAATACAATATGAATATAAAAGAATAAAGACACACAGAACCATCCATGTTTTGTGTTATTGTACAATGGGTAAGGAAGCAGCATAATAATAAAGTTAGGCTTATGTTTCAACAATGAAAATTATTGGCTTAGTGCTATTGGTGTCAAAATGAAAAGGATTGCTCAGGTCTGGGACGACTCATTCATTTAAAACTCGGATCCAAACCGATGACCAATAAGTACCGGCCTAGTTGGCTTGAATAATAAAAAAATAAAAGTTAAAAGTAAAATAGAAGAATTATTGACCTTTCACGACCTAACGACACTTACTTTCTAAATTGTAATTTATTTTTTTGTTTGTTGAAGAATCAGTTTTTTGCTATAAATACTTATGTTTCATCTATATTTTTATCATATTAAAATTTCAATAAAATGAGAAAAAAATAATAGAAAATAACGAGTTGGATCGCTGGCACGTAATATTGACAAATATATGAGCATATTTCAAGCCATATTTTTAGATGAATCGGTTCAAATCCATAACGAGCATGAACTGAAGTTGGTGGCACGCTAGTCGATCCAAGCCAAACCACTCATTTTGACACCCTTACTTGAAAACAAATTGCAAAGAATAAAATATAAAAAATTAAAGATTGAAGATCTATTTATATAATATTAATAAGTTGGAGTTGTTCATTGCAAATTTTATTTTTATATTATTAAAAGGAGAAGGCATGAAGCTTGCTGCTATACATACATGCACGATTTCCAAATATTTTGACAATAATTAATTAACATTATCTTTTTATCTATCCTCCAAAAATGGTTTGAAATTTTATCAAAGCCAATTTTACAAGAAATCACCATCGGCCTTCGAATAAACAAATATATACGAAAGAGACTCATAATTTTAAATTTTAGAGCTCATTAATTTATTTTAATTTATATATTGACACGATACAATACATCATCTATTACGTCATTATTTTTGTTTTTCAAGATAATAGACTTTCACGAAATAATTCATTTGAAATAAAATTATAGAATGTTGACCTTCAAACAATTTTATACTAAAAGTTTAGCATAGAATAAATTTAAATTTAAAAAAAAATTATTATTCTAACTTATTGTAGAATACTTAGATTTGTTTGTTGATCAAATCGATTGTTTGATTATTTGGTTGATTATCAATGTCACCCACTTTAGGGTCTAGATTCATTGCCACTGCTTTTGAAAAATAACAAATTAAATTTTATTTCAACAAAAAGTATTCACTTTTCCTCCTCTCCGTTCCTTTATTGAAAATGGAAAAAAGATGCCTTCACCTAAAAGTGATGAATATTGTTAAATCATAAATTTTACATCGATTATATACTGAAATATTAATTAGCATATAAAAATTTGAGCTATTTTTGAATCCTAAGTCTTAATATGATATTAGAGCACATTAAACCCAAACAAGTAATTCAAATATGTCTAAAGTTCAAACGAGTATTTGAATTTCATGGCCCATTTTGATTTGTGAATAAAACTGTTTATTTTGATAATAGTTATCCGGATAACATGTTTATCATTATCCTGTTTGGTGGTAGTAACAATTATCCTGGGATATGGATATTCAAAATATAATTATTGTATATTATAATTAATGTGTCCGTCTTTTAAAAAAAATGAGTGAATTCTTATCTCGAATAAAAATTTTGTTATCTTAATAAAATGTATCTTCATTTTTACTTAAATTATTATCTAAATAAAAGAGTATCCAAATATAAATTCTGCGCTTAAAATCAAATTTTATCAATTATCGTTAATCATTGATCATATATCAAACAGGCTCTCAAGATTAATATCTTTGAACGAGCTACCATCTTCCATAGACATGTTACATGATAAATTCACTTTAATTATATTTCAAATATAAGTCATCAGTAAAATTATATAAGAATTTGAATTATTCTTATTAATAATATCAATTTTTTAAGATAATACTTTACGTTTTAACAAATGTCAATCTCAAACTTTAATAAAAGGTGAAAATTGTCATAACTTGATAGCTGATACAAAATTTGATCAAATCTTATGATAAAATCTCATTTGTTTTTTTCTAAGAAACTTTTAACACAAAATCTTCGAAAGTCCAAAGAAAAATAATCTAGAATCTAGAATGTTGTGTGTAATATAAAAATATATGGGTAATTTACAGCCTCCGTCCCCAACCTTTGAACTTTTGGCACTTTTATCCTCCTTCTTTATTTATTTTTCGACACCCATATCCTCAACATTTCTTAATTGGTGGCTAAAGTCCCCAACATTTAAACTTTTGGCATTTTATCCTCATTCTTCATTTTTTTTGCACCCATATCTTCAACATTTCTTAATTTGGTGGCTGAAGTCCCAAACCTTTGGACTTTTGTATCATATTTTTAAAATTTTTAATTAAAACTTATGAAAAGTCTATTTAAAGTCAAATTTTGTGAGTAATTTTATCTATAAATATTGATTTCTTTAAAAAAAAAAAACTATTTTTACAAATTTTATGAGATTTTCTTCATTTTTTTGCACCCATATCTTCATTCTTCATTTTTTTGCACTCATATCTTCAAATTGAGCATTAATTAAAATATAGTTTTCTAAATAAAACTATTTATCTGAATAATACAATATTCAGAAAACTCGACCCAAAAAAATAACGGGTCAAATATCAAAAGGTCGAACCAGATCGAACCAAAGTCGACCCGGTTTCAATTAAAATTCAATTTTTTGCACCCATATCCTCATTCTTCATTTTTTTGCACCCATATCTCCAAATTGAGCATTAATCAAAATATAGTTATCTAAATAAAACTATTTATTTGAATAATACAATATTCAGAAAATAGGACTGGCCATCGATCCGAAAAAAATAACGGGTCAATGGTCAAAAGGTCGAACCGGGTCGAACTTGTCAAAAGGTCGGACCAAGGTCGACCCGGTTTCAATTAAAAAATTAAAAATTAATCTAAAAATCTCATAAAATTTTTAAAAATAAGTTTTTTTTAAATAAACCAATATTTATAGACAACATTACTCACAAAACTTGGCTTTAAATAGACTTTTCATAAGTTTCAATTAAAAAATTAAAAAATATGATACAAGAGTCCAAAGGTTGGAGACTTCAGCCACTAAATTAAGAAATGTTAAGGATATGAGTGCAAAAAAATGAAAAATGAGAATAAAAGTGCCAAACGTTCAAAAGTTGGGGACTTCAGCCACCAAATTAAGAAAAGTTGAGGATATAGGTTAGGGATGGCAAAAACCCGTCCCAGACCCGCCCGCCCGCCATGCCCCGCCCCTAATGGGGCGGGAATCCGCCCGACACTAAGCGGGCGGGCGAAGAAATCATGGTCCCGCCCAGCATTCCCCGAACCCGCCGAATAGTTTTATTTTATTTTATTTTTATGTTTTAAAATTTAAATTGTATATAAAAATAAAAATAATATAATTAATTAATTAAGCAGGCGATAAGCGGGATTTTTATACCCGCCGCCCCGCCCGCCCGCCCGACCGCACCCGCCTCGATCCCCGCCCGCTTTCCAAAAATACCCGACAGCGGGTATGGGAATAACCGCCCGCCTCCGAACCCGCCCGCTGCCATCCCTAATATAGGTGCCAAAAAATAAAGAATGAGGATAAAAGTGTCAAACGTTCAAAGGTTGGGGACTTCAGCCACCAAAATAAGAAAGGTTGAGGATATAGGTGCCAAAAAATAAAGAATATGGATAAAAGTGCCAAAAGTTCAAAGATTGGGGACGGAGGCTGCAAATTACCCAAAATATATTCATTGGAATCTTGACATAGAATCTTGATGGTGATAGAATGTTGTGGTGGGCCCTAAGTGAATTTCATCCTCTAATTGTGATCCAATAATGTTGTATCAATGACTGGTCATTTGGGCTAACGTGTGGATGATAGACGAAAGACAATAGCTAGATAACAAATATCTTCAAGATCAGCATTATGTAACACCATTTATAATATAATATAAAATACTTTCGATACCAACGCGTGGACTTAACCGACTAGAGGTCCCCAAATGGACTGTCCGTCTACAAAATGGTCTGGCTCGAGACTTATATTGAAGAGGGCTAGACAATGCCCAACTTGCTGGTTAGTTTTTATTGGGTTCGTCTAGGCCCAATGGGCCTGAACATTTTATTTTCTTTAACTAAAATAAAATAGTCACTTCGTCGTCCAATTCATGTTTTAAATATATTTAAGGCTTAAGCTTTGTTCACAGTTTTGGAAAAATAGACTTGTATAAACCAGAAATATAGAAAAATTTATCCAAGATCTGACTAGATAATTGAATTCGTGTTATAATACTTCTAATTAATCATATTGGGTTTAGCAGAATTACCATCGACGCATGGCCAATTTTGATTCTGTTTCTGACTGAATGGTAGAGCTTCCAATCTTTGTTCTTGAAATTTGTGCTTCAAACTCTCAAGTCTTCTTTGAATTTCTACAAAGCATTGACTACACCGTTGAGTGGGAACCAATAAATAAAAACCAAAAACTAGATGCTATAACTAAATTTAGGAAACTAGAATCACACCAGAAAAACAATATCTCATTGTAGCTGTTAGGCATGGGTGTGGGTTGGGTTGAATTGGGTCGGTTCGATTTTGAGGCCAACTTGAAACTGACTCAATCAATTCGGTTTGATAAATTGTCAAATCGAACCAACTTAAATATATGGTTCAAAATCGAACGAACCCAAACCAAATAATATTCGATTAATTCTGGTTGAATATTTGATTTGGGCTTGGGCCCAATGTTTTTCCCCCCTTGAAAATGTTTGAGCCCAATTCAGGCTGGGCCATCAAATTAAAACTAAAATGAAGATTTTAAAGACTTTTTATAAGTGATAACTAGAAATCCTACCTACTATTTTTGCCAAATTGTAAATATACTTGATTAGTTAAAAATTATTAATATTACTAATTAACATATATATATTTATTGCATTTATTAATTAATCAATAATATAAATTTTTGAAGTTCAAATAAAATTAATAACAAAATTACTATTTTTAAGGCACCAAATCTTATCATACTTAGTTAATGGGACTAATTTTTGAAATAGACTAAAATAACCTTTACGTATTTTAGTTTTCAACTTAACACAATTAACCCACTATTGGACTCTTCTCTATCAGAAAGGAAAAAAACTCTCCACAACAAACATTATCCCGGACTTGATATCCACCCAAATCCGGAGGGTTTCACACACACAAGATAATTAAATTACAAATCGATTTCATCACTAAGTGTATTCTCTTTCCTTTCCATATGAATCGTAAGCTTTTAAATTTTTTGTTGTCAAAATAGAATTTTACACTCTGAGTCGTATATTCAGTAATCATGTTAATGTTTTTTTATACAGAATTTTAAGAATGACACATTCCCGTGGCGTGAACAAATTAAGACGAAAAAGTCCATATGCATAATAGCTCAGCCACAAAAAGAAAACGACGTAGCAGTAAAAATCGAAACAAGATGCAAAAGAAGAAGGTCTCAGTACCGAAAATTGTTCGGTAAAATCCCGCAAGCGTACGGGTTCGTTGACAAGTAATAGTAAAAATAAATAAAAGAGTATCGTTCCCACGAGGACTATGATTTCTAATTACTTAAATTAAATCAATTCTAACTTAGTTAGAATAAACACAATAAATTTTTTGTAGTTGTGATTTTCTGTAAAACTAGACTAACTTAGCTCAATGAATAAAAGTTGTTTAGTAATTTTGAGTAAAAATACAGATAGACAAATTATGATAGGAATCTGACTCCACAATTTATATTCATTTTAATCCCCGAATCCAAATTTCCCAATCCAATTTATGCTTAAATTGACAATTGATAATCATAAATTATCTAATAATCTCTTTCGAGTAGAATTAAACATATTTTCATATACGGTCCAAAATATTCCTATTTCAAATTTGAATATATAAAAACGCATTTAATATCAAGATTATCTAATTTAATTGCACCAAGCATAGAAAATTATTCCTAATTTCTATAGAACTTGGTGTTTAAAATCATAATGAGCTAATCTCTTTTGAACCTTTCAGAAACGAAAATAAATCACAAACACACTTAAACGGTGATCAATCATTTAAACGGACTTTCAATTCATGGCATAATCAAAATAACATAAATTGGGATTAAGGAAGAGAATTCATGGATTAAAAAAACATTAAAAAGTTTGCATCTTCATCCAAAGCATAAAGAAATTAGCCTACTATTCTTCGATTACAAAAACGATAATTAAATATAGAATTCATCACTCGGATTATTGGATTACAAGAAGAAATATGAAAATATGGATTTAACCCAGTTGAAAATCTTCAAAAGAGATGCCACACAAATCTCC
Organism: Forsythia suspensa; assembly: GCA_023638005.1. Classification (NCBI taxonomy): domain Eukaryota; kingdom Viridiplantae; phylum Streptophyta; class Magnoliopsida; order Lamiales; family Oleaceae; genus Forsythia; species Forsythia suspensa. The sequence goes on from CM042669.1 coordinate 16,574,693, forward strand.
ACTTCTTCCTCGCTAACAAATTGCCAGATGAAGAAATTCTGTCCCAAAACTTGTGTTTTCGTCCATCTTTTTCTCTAAGGGTTTTCGTCTCGTTTCTCTCTCTCAGAATCTCCTTTTATATCTTCTATTTATGGTTCAAAAAGATCCTCCAAGAGTAACCATCTGCCAAAAATAGCCCACCCGAGCCGTTCGCTTGAGCAGATTTTTCTCTCTTGCCTCGCTCGAGTGAGCAGACTGCCCGCCCACTTGAGCGGTCAGGGAGGGAGATTTTCTCTCTCCTAGCTCGTCCGTTTGCCTTCTTTTGATTCCTGTCGACTTAGGTTGGCTTTGGTCCTTTCTTGATAATATATTCAAGTGCTCGGCTGAATTCCATTAGTCTTTCCCATGCCCTAATCCGTAATTTTAGCTTTATTTCACCTCATTGTCACCAACGATCTGCGTTGTCCCTAAATATAAGAATATTGATAGAATTAGTGCAACAAATACTTTATTTTAATCGAGATATATAGTTAAAGGTTAAATCAAAAGAGGTTAAATACGTATATAAAATACCCTTATCACTGCCCGCTCGAGTGAGGCAAGAGAGGAGAATTTTTCCTCTTCTGGCTTGACCGTTTGCCTTCGTTTGATTCCAGTCGACTCGGGTAGGCTTTGGTCCTTTCTTGGTAATACGTTCAAGTGCTCGACTGAATTCCATTAGTCTTTTCCATGCCCTAATCCGTGATTTTAGCTTCATTTCACCTCATTGTCACCAATGATCTGCGTTGTCCATAAATATATGAATATTGATAGAATTAGAGCAATAAATGCTTCATTTTAATTGAGATATATAGTTAAAGGTTAAATCAAAAGAGGTTTAATACGTGTATAAAATACTCTTATCAGTGATCCAAAGGGAAAAAATGTTATTTTCTTTTGGCACTATTAGTTTCTTAAATTGTATGAGTGAAATTAGGAATCACCAAAATTAAATTTTTGTTGTATGTGTTAATAACAGATGCCATACATTTTCTTGTTTTTCTGGATTTTTTTTCCATATGTTTATTTGTGATTAATAATCTGTTTGTGCAATGGGTCTTAATGTATTTTTCAAATTTGTTCAAAATTATAATTTTTTGAATTTTGCAACATATGAAATTTTAGACGTACTTATTTTCGTGAGTACCGTTTATTTATTTTTTGTCTGCATTCGGACAAGTTACTCCCCAAATTCGATACTTGAATCTTTATTCTTCAAAACAAAGGTCATTATCACTATAATCTTGTAATATACTCATAATTTTTCAATTATGATCTTGTTAGGGTGTGGATTGCATCGTGTGTGATTTTTCTATATTTGTTTGGAATACTTAATTTAATCATATTGTATGTTGCCTAGTTAATTTAATCATATTGTATGTTGCCTCCTATTTGTCTAATTTTAAGTATTTTTGGGATCAAAAGAATTCATATTCTAAAATGGAAACTCATTTGTTATGGAATGGCATTGTCATCATTCTCTTTTCACGGAAATAAAACATGTATCTATATTACGTACTAATGTTATTTGTGTTATGTATTAATGTTAATTGAAGAAATTCACATGTTACAGGGATGGTACTATCATCATTCACATATTCACAGTAATGAAATCATATATGTGTTACATATTCATGTTATTTGCAGAACCTCACTTGTTAGTGGATGGTGTTATAATCATTGTCTAATCTAGTAGTAATAAAAACGTGTATATATGTTACAAGTTAATTATTAATGTTTATGGTGTTACATATTAATGTTAATTGAAGGAATTCACATGTCATATAAAGGTGACATATTAACAGTAATGAATCATGTATCTTTGTTACATATTCATGTTATTTGCAAAACCTCACTAGTTACTGGATGGTGTTATAATCACTATCTAATACAGTAGTAATAAAAACAAGTATCTATGTTACATGTTTAGTTGCGTTACGTCACACAGTTAAGAGCAAAGTTCTTGACATATTAATTAATAAATATTGTATTGATGTACTTTCTTTATGTTCTTATATTATAGGAGTGGGAACAAATCATACATCTCAACCAATGGTGCCTCGGTAAAGTAAATGTATTCTCGAATGCTAAATGTTTTCAGCATATTGGTTGGAAGCATGTTAGAATCTCAGAAGGCTATGTTTTCAGAGACGTGCTTCGGTCACTTTCTTCGTGCAAATGAAATTTCATTGAATCACTAGCTAATTCACCAAATCCTTCTGAGGAAACTTAAGCAATCAAATGCCGAAGAGATGTGGTTCAATATCAGGACAGTCTCGTTAGCTTTACGTTCCAAGATTTCTGCCTCATAACTGGATTACGATGCTCGGGTGATGACAAACGATCCAAGTTCGATGCGCAATTTTGTAGGATTAAAAATGATCTATTCGGCCACATACCAAACTTCTTGCCATCAGACATGTCTGATCTATTATGCAAATGCGCTCAACTAAGTGACAAGGATGTAGTCAGTTTGGCATCCATTTTCATCCTTTACGTCCTTCATGTTTACAACTTCATACAAAAGAAGCGTGGAAGAATCATTTATGGTGCTAGTTGAATCGGAAGAGATGAACACATATGCATGGGGTAAAGAGTCGTTTGGGTTTACCATTTCATTTCTCGAGCCTCTGAAGAACAGTTACTAATCATAGAGGGCGACGGCAAACCCTACACTACTTATAGAATAAGTGGGTTTTAATCACATTTCAAATATAGATTTACGAAACTCTACCAATTCTAGAAGGTAAGATATGTACCAAGGTTGGAGATAACTGCCCAAGGATACTGAATTGGACATCCAGGGTATAGGAAAATGTATCAGCACAACTCAATTTAGCAAAAGATATATTTAGTCGTCCAAATGTAAATCATATGGAACTGAATCTTCTTCCCTGACACATATTTGTTATATATAACAATTTTCAAAACTATTTTAATGACCTTGAATGCAATTTAATACATGTAAGTAGTTACAAGTTACTGCTTTGAAACCTACAAACAATGAGAGACAGCAATCATACTCGAGTGGTATATTTGACGATGTTACCCATGCGCATATTGAAGACAGTGACAATGATGTCGTGGCTCTTGTTGTCAGGCGTTCACCATGACTAAAAATTTATCAAAAGGGTATTGCATCCAGTAGTTACAGTGTAATTGGTGCCAAAACAGTTAAAAAGGTGTGTCCCGATTCTTATAAAAAAAATTAGAGATATTATTTAACAGCAATAGACCATATTATTGTGATAATAAGTTGATACGTTAATTTTATTTCATGCATATTGTGGCTAGAACAGTCGTGCAAGACAACACTATTATACAAAAGCCCAATATCGTTGTTCATGAATTCCAAGCACTTCACAAGCATGGCGGTAGTCGAATGGAAAATGTTGACCAAATAAACATATATGTTTGCATAGTTACCATTGTACATCATTAAGAGTTAAATTTTATCGAAGAAATCTATTTTTCTGTGATAATATTATGGTAACTTACATTAATTTGATGTAGAATTTGGCACCTGCAAATGACGGGAACCATCAGGCTATGCATATTAGTGGCATCAATACAACAGAATCCGTAGTTGAGACAGAACAAGAAGATACTCGCGTATTTAAGGGTGATGGAGTTAAGCACCAGCTAATGAGAAAAAAACATATTCTGAATATGCATGAGTTGTACATGCAATCTGTGTCAAATCAACATGTCCACAATGAAGCATCTACCGTGAAGGTGTTTGATAATATTTTTTAAATATTAATTTATTTAATTGTATGATAATTTAAAATATCTTCTAAACTTAAATTCATAGTACCGCTGCTCAAAGAAGGAGTCCATTAACAATCGGTTCAATGTTATTCTGAGCACGCACGAGAAAATAGTGACTGGCCATTTTATTATCAAAATGCAATATGTAAACTTATTTGATGAGCTTAGCAAGACAATTGAGGATGGTCTGAAAGGTGTGTGTGATCGAGCAAGCACGGAACAAAAGAGGCAACCTCTACATAACCATTTAGGAGTTAATTCAAGAGATCCACCATCAAAGATTTGTCATGTATCCTTACAAATTATTAATTGATTTCTTTGGTTCACGTTAACTAGTTATCATTTATTCATTTATTTTCTGTAACCCTTTTCAGAACAATTCATCATCCGCTAGTCCTAAGATACGATGTTAATATTATGATACAAAAAAGTAATGTGATATATAGTGATATCCAATCACATTACTACTAACGGTTGTGATCCATTCCATTCTAGAAAAAGGACTACATGTCGTTAACATCATGCGAGTTCACGCGAAGAATAAAATGTGCGACATTGTCGAGCAAATTTGAAACGTGACGTCACGAGACTACAATGTGACAACATAATTGGTGAGGTAGACATTTCTAGCTTCGATCTAGAAATAGATACCAAACTAATTCTCATTGTCTTCTACTAGATGACGAACTTTTCTTGACTGAAGATGACATCAACATGATTGATAACAGTGTTGAATTAAAAGTTAGCACGCCTTCTTATTTTTTGTTACGTTTCAGAATTAGATTAACACTTCTAAATGTTTATTTTCAATAAAAGCTTATTGAAATGGGCTCAAAAGAGGAAGTGATTCAAGATGCTTGTCATGCTGGTCCTCGAACCTGAAATAAACGAAGGAATACAAATCAAAGCCAAACATGCATTGATGTTGTTGTAAGTGAGATGGATTTTCAATCACCCGACAACCTATTGGATGATGGCATGGAGTTCAGTGAACAGGACTTCAGGAGTATCGACGAATCTGTTTAGAAAAATAGAAGCTCAGCCATGAAAGGCGAATTGAAGGTTCACATTGTCCTTTAAAAAAGCCGGACCAATGTTTTTGTATAAATATTAACAACTCATAGAATATGAATTTTTTATTTTTTTTTCTTTATTATGGTAACTATGACCCAATTTGTTTTTTCACAGGCGATTACACCAATACCGTTCATAGTTAAAGATGATTCAACATTTTTACATCTCCCCAAAGAGGATTATCAAATCTGCTGCGTGTCTCCAATCCCCATACGTAAGAAGTTATCATTTACAAGGAAAAGTACACTCAATTGATCCCACCATTTCTTTTCAATACAAATTTTGTTTAGATTCTCCCGATCTACCAGATTATTCTATCTTTGAGAAGTGGTATAGCAGAGGATTCCGTCTTAGTAATAAGTAAGTAATTGATAGTAAGAATTGCACCTCACCACATTTATTTTATAACTAGTGGGCGCCCGTGCGCTGCACGTGGTAGAGTGGCATATATTTATCAATCATATTTAGTCTCACTATTTAAATATGTGTGTTCATTAAGTTTAATTATTGAAATATAATAACAATAAATATTATGAAAATAACATCGTTATCCTCTAGTCCATAAATCATATATCTAGTTGAAGTGTAAAACAATACATATAATTAAAGAAAAAAGAACATTATCTTTTGTTAATCTAAATGAACAAATTGTGTGCGTTGATTAAATCCTATATCGTTAATTGAGCTCTTTTATATCGTTATCGTCACTAAAGAGTATCGTTAATTTTTTCATGCTCGTTCCAAGTTCAAAGGACCATTTATTTAAATAAGAATCTCTTTTGTTACATGATTTCTTCTTAATTGTAACAAAGTTCGAACGACAGTAGTACCAGTGCCATATTGTCTAATGAATAAAAATACATATCAACTTTAGTGACATCTAAATTGGTGTTAAGTACCAGAGTGCTAGATAGAATTACTCAAACACACATACAACGGTTTGAACTACTACTCAATTAATAATGTGAATCTTTTAAGATGGAATCCTAAGAACCAATAATATGTGCAGTGGACTCGTTCTTCTTCAAGATTCAAAACATTGCAGACTAATTATTCAATTAATACTTTTGAGATTAATTTCCAATAAACCTGTGCTGATCAAATAAGTAGTATGTACGCATTTCTAGAGAGTAGAGATTGCAAATAAAAGAATCTATGAGATTTGGAAAAGTGGAACTCCATATACAAGCATCTCTCTTTATTGATTACTGAAGTTCAGTCAATGCCATTTAGCCTTCTTTTTTTGTGGTGAGATTTATTACGATTCGATTCTTTGCAAAAAAACGGACTTTAATAATTAATATTGCAGAAGTTGGGAGATAATTAGCAAAATCTAAATGCACGTTACCTGGCTAATCAAATAGTCCCCATCTAATTAGGGCATTTACATTACACGGAGAGGCAATTGCAATATTTATGGATGTTTACTATGGACTCTAAAAGGATTAATTGAAGAAAAGAAGCGCGTATGCCTAGTAATGATCAAGTGATTTATACATACGAGTAAGCAAATTTAACTTGAATCATCACCATGAAGAAGTTTTGAGTAATTACTCATCTGATATGCTGAGATCTCTTATTAAGCAGAAACTGGAAAATTTGGATTAACTAACACTACTATACACAAACTTCTTTAGCCTCTCGGATATCCTTGCACTTCATCTTACGGTGCGGGCGCGTCTCTCAAGCTTAAGGATCAAAGAAAGCGTTGAAGAAAAATGGTTAATTCGGTCTCATTTAAATCTTATCTTCAATAAAAATAAAGGCGTAAACATTTTAATTGCTATATTTATATATATACCTTTGAATGTATTGTGTGGAAAATCAGATTATCTTGGATAGAAAAAGCGGCATTGACTACTTGACAGACCTTCTTCACGAAACATACGGATAATTTCGGTGAACATGAATTGACAATACAATCCAATTACTAAAGCAACCTCCATAGTCGAACCCATTACATGAATCTCAACGTCTGGTGATTTCAACCCTCCCATTGTTGAACTATCGCACTTTCCCTCTCCAAATCAACCAATTCTTCTTTTGCTTCATTTTCTCCAAATGAATCGCAAACTTTTAATGTAATCTAAACTGTTAGTATATTATTTATCTTAAACTTCAGACTTTATCGTAGTACAAGAACGCATGGAACGTTAACTCGGGTGGAGAATTTCTTCGAGGCAATGTTAGACTACCACTCAATAAAATGATGATGATGATGAAAATCTCGACTTAGGACGAACGGCAAGAAATAATGTGTATTGTTTGGAAGACAAATCGGCTATAAACCAAAATGTCATGAACCTTTAATACTTGTAAATTTCATCCTTTAATAATGTGTATTCTGAATCCTACATTTTCAGCAGTTTGCTCTTCATCTAACTTTGCAAATAATCCGCTCAGATTCTATGAATACCACATTTCAAGAATGCTGCTACATGCCAACTATTGGTCCAATATGCACATCTTCACACTTATTCTTAGAAATGTGTGGGAGGTAGGATATGTGGAGAATTACAAGCAGATAGATTAAAGGGGAAGATATAAAAGAAAAAAAGGGAGATTGAGTCAATCTTTCGTGTCATACATTTACAATCCTCTATTTTTATGACGTGTGAGAGGAAGATTGTTCGTGTAAATTTACAATCTTTCGTGTCGTACATTTGGAACTTAGTACCTTGATCCAACAATAGTCTTATCCACTCTACTACCAGGTATCATCAAGGAGTTAATTTCACACATAATCAGCACACCTGTTTTAACAATTTTGAACCCCATAAATAATATAGAGAAATTTCATCCAAACATACGGAACCTAATAGAAAATAACCCATAATTATTTTTAAAAAATGTAAAATTAATTAAAGAATAAATAATTTCCTTCGAGTTAAATGAACTTAATGCTTCTGTCATGCACTCCAGCTGACCCTCATCTATGAGAAAAATACCCATCTTTTGGGGCATTCAAAGCCGCATGAATAAAATCCCTTACCTTCAAATATTCAAAAAAATAAATAAAAGAATCACTATTTATTATATATTGTTCTTGTATCTATATAAGTTATGTTCAAATAGCAAGAGAGAGAAATGGGTCATCGAATCTGCGCATCACCGCCAATTTATGTGAAAAGCAAGCGAGAACCGGAGGTGTACATTCACCCAAAAAATTCGAAATTCAAAAAAGTACGTAGAAGTCGGCGAGACACCGAACAAAGGCAAAATGACAAACAAAATACAATAAAATGTAATGCAAAAGACACAGATACCCCTCGGTTGGACCAAATGAGAAAAAAATACAAATGTTCTAAAATACACCAAAGAACAAAAATCACAACTAAAATCGTGCGATTCTACGATCGAGATCTTCGGAAAAGAGATAGGAATGGCTATTCTGTAGTTCTTGAGTTGGAAAACGACAAAAATTGCGAAAAAAAATCATGAAGAAGAACGATGGTGTGTGAGGAGAAGAGAAGCGTTTATGTTTCTTCAAATCGAGCAAAACGACACCATACTACACTGGGTAAAAGAAACCCCAAAACAGTATCAGTTATTCAATACATGATAAGAAATTGATTTCTAATGACACAATATATTCACAAAACTAATGATGAATACATAATAAGAAATTGATTTTAACGATATCTAGCACTTGTTTTTGTATGTGAATGCATGATATTTAGAGAACTATGCATTTATAGAGCATGGAAAACAAAGAGGAAATCATGGAAAGTAATTGCTTGGTATATACATGTCACAGCTAAATAGCGAATGTATTTAATACCTCTGCTTAGACATGGTCGCAAGATGACTCAAGATAAAAAGTAAAATTGCGCAATCAAATCATAACAGACTAGATTGGTTCAACTCAATTAGAAGCTTTGTTTTCACATAAAAAATGGGACTAAGAGTCACAACAATAATATCAAGTGCACATCTTAATGTTAAAGAAAACAGAAAACAAGAGTCAAAATAAAATTAAATCTAGCAAATTTTAGGTTCAAAAATAGGTGGGTGCAGAAGTCCGGCAAGAGAGAATGTTTCATTTTGGTACTACCAAAGGGATCGATGATTTGGATTGAACTTTTTGGATCAACCGGGATTCACATACAAAGGAAGCTATGAGGGCTACACCCCCCCAATATATATGAGATTATAAGCTTTATCCACTCACAAAATACTTTTCACTGTTTAATAATCGGATGCTCTGGCAATAACTTTATACCATTTCAGTTAGTAGTCGTAAATATCACGAGTAAACAAAAGGAAGCTGCATTACACAACCCGAACCCAGAATAACAAGAATTATTGTGTCGTGTGTTCATTATCAAAAGAGATTTATAGCAATCAAATGCCTTAAAAAATTGTACATTGGTCTTTTCAACAAAGTAAATATCCATGAACAACTCCTAAAGCCCTTATCTGATAAGAACACCGTTGAAAAATAATAATTCAAGAAATAATTAAGGTTCTTGCATCCATCTAATTGAGTTATTTGTTCTTCTTTATCAAATTCTTATAAGACTCTAGCTTTAGAGTTGTCATCAATCGTAATCCCAAAAATTAAATGATTGCAAATGTTTCAAGTAATCGAGCATGAACAACTATATTGGACAAATACATATTAATTCGAGCATAAAATCATGAACGTGAATGTAAAAATAAATTAATATTCAAGAAAATTGGTATAAAAATGAAGGAATGAAATACACTCACCCCGCCATAGGCATTAATAACTAATCCATTTTAAGCGGATCAACAATATCATTCCTCAAATAATTACGCATTGCATTTCTCTTCTTGCGTATAATCTCAATCCGAGTATTTGTCATCTTGATCGCCAATCTGCTATTCAAACAAAATCACAAATTAACCCCAAAAAAACAAAGAAAAATAACCCACTATTATATTAAAACAATCTAAAAAGAAGAGGGAAAAAAAAGGAAGAAATCAACTTGCTTTATTTCCATAATAATCGTTCTTACCATTGGAGTAAAACTTGCTTTTCAACAACCCGTCAAACATTTTCTCCACTTTTCTAGATTTATTTTTCCTTCAAAGATTATTGATTAAAGAACAATTTCAAAATTGTTCTTCTAATGCAAAAGATGACCCGTGATTGAAAACTAAACGAAATTTTATTTCTACCATAAAACTTATCAATTAATCAATAAAATTCTCTAGAAAAGAAAATGGTGAAAGAGAGTAAGATAAACCTTGACAAGAAAACTAAAGCTTAAACATTGGAGTGTATCATAGTATTCTTCGGCATCTGTTAGTCATAAGCATCATTATAAAAAAATAATCTGAGTATCTATTGCAACAAGTAAAATTCAAGAGCGTCATTAAATTGAAATTGTAGTTAAAAAGATACCTCCACCATTTTTTTCCTTCTTCAACTGAGATATAATCAAAGAGACAAAATGGTGATTCGAGCAATTTAATAAATAACTTGATTGAAAATTTAGTCAAATGCGGTAGTGCAATTCATCAAACACCAAGACAATTAATTTGAGGCCAATTAAATCACTAAAACTTAATAGAAATGAATTCAAGGATTTCTTGGAACTTTTAAGGGCCAAAGTGCCCAACAAATGCAAAACCTGAATATGCCATATACGGAGAACCTAAGGCATGCCATACCTATATTCATTGATAGAATATCCAATTCATTTATTAATAAAGTGAATACCATATCCCACCAGACCGGTTGGTTTTTGTCCTGATATTTCCATGCTCATCCATATAGAACTCATCATTATTCTCACTACCGGTCATAAATATACCTGACGAATTTCCATGAAAAGAAATTAGATCCGGTAGATATGTATCAGCGACTTATACAAAGTCATAACTAAATTTATTAGCTGTTAATCACATATAATTATAGATTAGAATCAAGTAAGTTTTTGCACCTGCAAATCCAATGCCAACCTCAAATCCATTAGTTGCAGGTATTGACATAACGGGTTTTGCCAGCTCTGCTTCGAATTTATCAAAGACTGGGGAACCAAGCCCCTAAGAAGAAACAAATTAATTTTCAGACTTTCCCGGTATTTCACAAGATCAAAGAATGTTGCACAGCCTAAAATCATAAACATGGAATAAGCTGAATATAACTTACTACTTGTGGCCTTGAATGTCTTTGTAATCGATTGCCAGGTCGGGAAGGTTCACAGCGTAGGCCACTTCTCTTATGCGGGATGACCTAATACCACAATCAATCATCAACAATTATTTCTAGAACAAATTTGAAAAGAGGATGACTAAAGAACCTTCTCACCTACGACCTTAAATATTTTGTCAAGTTGACCAAGCTGCATCACCAAAAGTAATTTTCAGACAAGTAAAAGACCCGAGAGATAATGCTAACTCGATAAGCAACATGTAAATGGCAATTAGGAAAGAAAAATTAGGGAAGAGTACTATTTTACGCAGCAGGATAAATAACAACACTATAAAATGGATATTTACACGATCAACAAGACGAAAATACCAAGAATCAGCCACATTACCTGCACTCACTATGAAATTTAAATGAAGCGATAAAAATTATGAGATAGCAGAATCGCATAAAAATGGGAGACGGCGACAACACGTAAGTAAAGCAACAAACATTTCGGATTTGGATTGATTGGAGTGCAGACAAAGTGTTGATTCTTGCAAAAAAACCTAGAACCGAGATCCGAGCGTAGACCAACAAAGAATCGAACAAAACCCTAGAACAAAGCCTCGATCGACGCCAAAATCACCCAAATCGAAACAATCTGAAATTCTCGCCACGTTATCGCGAAGACGACGATTTTGAAGGCGATAAGATGGAGGACATGGAAGAAAAAGGAGGACAGAATTGGGAAAATAGTTGGTCGAAAACTCATGGACGGTACAATGATCGGTGAAAGAGGAGACAACGGCCGGACGGCGCGATGTACTACAAAGAGGTTGTCACTTGTCATCCGGGAAGGCGTGAATAAGTGGAGAAGGAAAGGAAAAAATTTCGATGATGAGAGGGAGGAAACGCCGTCCTTTTGGAAGACAATTTCTTATGAACAGTGCCAGTGGATTGGCTCTTTTAAAAACGGCTTAGGCGGCTCGGACGATGGCTTAGACAGCTTATGAATAGTACCCTTATTCACTCTTATAGTATAGTTTAGATAATGTAATAACATTTCTAAATTTATAAATTATTAGGCTCAAAAATTTCATAAAGATGATATGAAAATATCACCTACAATGGATATTGGACCAGTTCACATATTTTTTAAAATGTGTTGGTATGAATCAAGGAGGTACCACTGAACGACGGGGTAATATTTTCTTATCTTATTGCTTTTATTATTTATTCTATTTTAGTCCCCTAATATTAATAACACATGATAAAATATTGCAGCATATTGATGCTATGTTTTATTACATGAGAATGAGGATGATGTTCAACCATCTAAATGAATCAAGGACCACGTGTCTTGATAGTCTATTTGATTTCAAGATCAGATTCATATTTGATCAATTCATGAAGGACAGCGAAGTCATAGACAAACAAAGTTCCCTTATGTTGTATCTAACTAGAAACAAGATATGGTTTGGGAATAATCAAGGAGACATTGATCATGTCTTTATTCCCGTTTTCATGGATAAGCGCCCATTGGATATTAGCACATTTTGACATAGCAAACTGGTATCTAGATGTGTACAATTCATCTTTCAAAATAATTAGGGTTGTAGGCAGTACTTGTCATTTGTGGGACCCACCTGCGTCACATTATCCCATATCTCCTTCGAAAAACCAAGGTGTTGAGTTATGTAACCCGTGATACTACTTCGTTGATGAGTTTGTATGCATTTTTGTGTTTCACAATGGTGATTGTTGGATTTTTGTGATCAAATATGCAAAATACATCTTCCAGAATAAGATAAATGCGATACCAAATAAGTTTGATACCCACATGGCTCGATACAACATGGTTGTTCAACTTTACAAGTTCGCAATCGAAAAGCCTGATATACCACCGTCAAAAGTCAAGTGAAGTAGAGCACCTATTATGGTTCAAATATGATGATGTAGTATGTTGAAGTAATAACTAGAATTGTATTTGATATTTTATCGAAGGGTTGTTGGTTTTGGAGAATTTTCAAATATTGATCTAACATAGGTACTAGTATTATTTTGATATAATAAAACTTAATATATAAATATATTATAATGTTTTGGAAGTAGAATGAATTATTAGCACAATCGAATCATTCTAATGATAGATGCACTAACAATCCAACTCCGGAAAAATGATGCCAATGTTAATTTTTTATTTTTTTTTGGGATATTTACATTCATTTATGTAGCACATGTAACTTCATGTTAAGTTTGTTCTAACCTTGACTCCCAATGTTACTTGTACTGTCCCTTGAAGAATGCAATTGTATCCATATAATTACAAGTCTCTTGAAGAATCAAATTGTATCCATATAATTTAGTACATGTTAGTTCACGATCGAATAAATATTTTGGTCGATACATATTTGTATAAATTTTTTTTGTCGAGACGTAAAAACTTTTTTTGTGAATGTAAACATTAGTTTTAAGAATCATTTTCTTATTAAGAATTGTATTTTGTTCATAATCAATATTCATCTTTTCAGATCGTTATGTCAATACGTGATCGAACAATTCATTGATAAGTAATCACTTTAATTCACAATTGTTGATCAATATTTGAAATCACCAATCATATCCATATTTTGAGAGTCAAGGTTAACGCTAAATTCATTTTTTTTTATCATAAATTTCAGCAAACACACCTATCAAATGTTAACAAGCTAGATTGAAATATTCACAATAGCCAAAACAGTAACTAGTAATTTGAGATAATGTATGGCATTATAATGTTACCAATGGCTGACAATTATCCAACCATCATTATGGACAATGTATTTGGATTTGAAGTAAGCTATTTTCTATTATCCCACCTACCATATAGACTCTCACTAAAACAATACAGCACCATTGAAATAATTGAAACTCATTAAAAGACAAATAACACATGGACAATTATATAATTTCTTGTAGATTGAATGCATCAATACATCCCCCAATGTTTTACAGAAATGAAAACACAAATTACAAAGATAAATCAAATATTTGGCTACCTATCATCTAGTTAATGAAAATTCTAACCAAATTGATAGAATTACTTTTATTTTCAATAAACAATTTATCCAAAACAGTTAGTCCACAGCTACCCTTTTTGAACTATTGCCCTACAATGAGATCCATATAAGTATTATTAAGAATGAATTCAATACAATAAGCAGTGAATAAGAATCTGAATTTTTTACCTTCAAAACATTATTAGAATTCTTCTTCCTTTTTTGTTCTGGATTCGCGTTTAATGGTGCTGGACTTTTGTATCTTGTTTTATTGTGACTGTATTCCGAATAACGACTACATCTCAATGTCTTCTTGACCTCGCACACACTACGTAGACGCTTCACATGTGGCCTTCCAGAGCTTCTATTTGAAACAGGTGCTATAACTACCATATTTTGTACAATTTACGATATATTCCAATCAGACTTGTTACTAAACGGATAAATTGTACAACTATATACTGCAAGATACAATTCTTTGCTATAATAAGGTGAGCAGTAGTCATAGATTGACATGTTATTTTTACCAATGACTGCTATTACATGTGGACATGGCATTTCATCAATCTGGAAATCTTTACAAGAACAAACCTTTTCATCAAGCCTCACCAAGTATGACGTTCCTTCGTCGTTCACCTTAAATGCACTATCGATTGATGGTAACACCTATAAAATGTTCAATAAAAGAATTAAATCAATCAATATCACAAAAATGCATTCAATTTTACAACAATTTCTTTAACATGATGTAACAGGTTATTATATTAATAAATAAATACATAATTGTTATCATATCTCTAGACCCAATGATTTCATCGATCTATCCCTCATCATGCTCTCACATCTTGATCCAAGTCTTATGAACATGCTTTTGACATCATTTGCATTCTTGTAGAACAACCTTTGTACTACACAATGCAATGACTCGAACAAAGCTTATACTGGGAAGTTTTTAGCTGATTTAGTAACAAAATTCACTAATTCTACAATGTTTGACGTCATTTTGAAGAACCAGTTTGATGTCATATAAGCTCTGGACCATTTATGGTTCCCTGCATCCTGCATTAATATTGTTATATCACGTTAGGTAATTTTCTGTATTTTAATAGAATACAAATAAATTAAAATCCATTACTAACCAGAAATCCCCTAATACGCCCGTCAATCAAGTCTGACATTCTCATTTGAATTTCAAATTACGATCACTGTAAAGCTCACGTTTGTAACATTGAACGATTTTCTTATGAACTTAGCGTTTTTACCAAATTGCTTCTTTAAATTTTGATACAGATGATAACAACACATTCTGTGCGTCGTACTCGGATACAACTTCTTGGTTGTATTTTCTATTCTACCATGCCGATCAGAAACAATAACAAGTCAGTTACGATAGCCGTATGCTTCTTTCAACCTTAGTAAGAACCACTCCCACGAATAATTATTTTCCGAATCACCAACACCGAAAGAAAGTATGAAAATATTGTTATTAGCGTCCTGTGTACAAGTAGAAAATAGGGTCCCATTGTAAGTACCTATTAAAAAAGTTCCATCAATTACTATAATAGGTTTACAATGTTTCCACCCTTCTAACGATGCCCCTAATGCCACAAAGCTAAACAAAAACTTGTGATCGCTGTCTATCTCTATTCTTGTATATGAGCCTGGGTTTGTTTGTTTAAGCATATGCATATATGCCGGTAGTCTCCCGTATGATAGTTCTAGATCACCTCTTATTATTTCTAATGCAAATTCACGAGCTCTCCAAACTTTCTTGTAACTAATCAATACCCCGTAGTTTTTCATCATATCCCTTACAATATCAATTAGTGTGTAAATCGTCTTTGCAAAGACATACTTGTATTTAATACAGCTCGCAATCAATGAACAAGTTACTTGTATGTGATCTCCCAATGCGGCGTCCAAAGAGCATGTGTGACTGTTCTTTATATTTCTTATTTTGAACACGTCGTCTTTACAATTATCGAAGCTCGAAGTCCCCATTTGCATGTGTCATCCAAACACTTTAAGACATACTCATTCTTGTCTGATTTGTAAACCTTAAACTGAAAACAATAATGAATTGCATATAGTACTAGACTTGTTACCAACAAATCCTTATTTCTAAAAACTGCATTCACATTAACAACGTCAATACTAGGACGGAAGATTACATCACACTCAATCTCATCAGTAGTCTGGTCAAGATATTTCACGTATTCACATATTGTAGAACCCATCTTTTCATTAGTTAGCAAAATAGGATTCGAGAAAGTATCTAAATAACCATTACTAGAATCATGGATTATAATAGTTTGGGGATATATAATATTATCAACTCATGTCAATCCATTGTCAATCCATTACCCAAGCACATTACATTGTCGTTATTAGAAGCCACATTTTCAATATCTACACACATTGGAAACTCTGTCAAGTCCGGATCATTCATTTTAATCTCTATATAGAAATGTATAGAACTGTCGCTGCAAAGTTTTATGAGGGGGTCATTTGTCATTAGTTGATACTGTATTGTAATAACAAACTCTAATTGATCCCGTTTTAATTCCTTCATTATAATCTCTACTAACTTCATATAACTACAATCCACATAAATGATTATTCCTACAATTGAATAAGCATCGTAAAACCGCAAAGAATCCCACTCACCATCGAAGTATACCAACACACTTATGGATCCCATATCTATAACATAAATTATACATTTGATATATTAATCAGTGCCAAATAAACTACAAGCTAATTCATTTGTTTTCCAATCATATTAATAAATTGCATATATATTCCATGGTCTAATTCAGTAACAAATAAAATTATAAACATAGTTTTGTTCCAAGTTAATAGGAAAATACAATTTCAACTATTATGTAACCCAATATATATTCAATAATAATTCACCAATTTTTAGAGAATTCTGTATACATACAAGATGTTGTTACTACAATGTCACAGATTTGAAAAAAATATGTAGTCACAAATATAGTGACCAAAATAATAAATTAGAATCTTACCAGATGAAATACAATTAACTAGAAAATTATCAGTTTCCACGATCTGGTTAATAAATTATCATACCCAGAAAATTATCGCAGATTGTGAATCTTCAAAACCAAGAATATCTATATAAAACATTAAGGTAACAATTAAGAATTTGGATATCAAATTTAGATTACATTTAAAGAAAAGGATTTAAACAACATTTCAGTCCACATTTCAAATTAATTACCATTTCAAATTAATTACCTAGAAATTCGCTCTGATTTAACGATACTAGATTTTGTGAATAAATCTTGGTTCTTCAGAGAAGGCGAATGAGAACACGAAACCCAAATTCAAAATGGTGATATCTTTTGTACCAACGATAATTTTTTGAGAATTTAAATATCTGGTGATAATCTTCTCTACCAAGAAAGGAGCAAACAAAAACCTACTATTGATACTTTCTTTTCTAGAAGAAGATTGATAGTGTTTTTTGAAATTCAAAATGAGATGATTATGGGATGATACTAATCTATCACAAACAAAACTAACGGCTGAATCAAATTGGAAGGAAGAGGATTTTTAGCTGGTATTTGTTGTCAAATAATTTTTTTTTATCATTTAGTATTTTTTTATTTATGCTAATTAAATCCAGTAGTTTTACAAATGACAGAAAAAAGGTAGGCATATATGTTATTAACCCTTTTTATAATGCATTTGTTAAAATATTTGAACTTTCATTGAGCCGTTGGGCTCTCCAAACATAAAAAGTCAAATAAAACTTAATTATAAATATCACAATAATTTACATCCGCTGTTTAAAACAAAAACATAATATCAATCTTTAATAAACTATCACAAAATAATAATTTCATCATCTAATCCATTAGTTAAATATGCAAATTATAAATCACAAAAGTAAAAATAAACAATTAAAAATATTATTGTCATCCAAAGTCAATAAATACGCAATTAAAAATATTTAAAACAAAAACATAATATCAATCTTTAACAAACTATCACAAAATAATAATTTCATCATCTAATCCATTAGTTAAATATGCAAATTATAAGTCACAAAAGTAGAAATAAACAATTAAAAATATTATTGTCGTCCAAAGTCAATAAATACGCAATTAAAAATATTACACTCATTCAAACTCAATAAATACGACATTAAAAATGCTACAATTATCCAAATTCCTCAAAAACAAACATAAAGTTACACATTAAGTTACAATCTATCAATGTCTCAGATTAAATTAAGTCTTTCGTACATATTCAATCGTCCCACAAGCTTCAAGTTGCATTCCTACAACAAAATAAATGAAATATTTAGTAAAAAAAGGAGTCACACATTAAATAAAGTGTCTTACACATATTTAGCAATACATCTTCCTCAAAAACTTGGAAAACTAATAAATCACTTAGCCATGACACATTCTTTGGTTGGTATTGGTTTCATTGATTCCAAAAATTCAACAAAAAAATGATTGAATAAAAATAAATTAGTTATGAACATATAAAATTAACAATTGCATAGAAATAATCGTAGTACATTCATCTAATTTGTTGTAATGGTTCACATCTTCTATATAGAATTCATCCAAGTTTAGAGAAGCTTTGAGCCAATTTTGGATGCATACTAAAACTTTAACCATTCTAGGCCATAAAGAACTATGAAATGGATTAAGAATTCTTCCTCCAGTACTAGAGCCAGCTTCTGAAGCCACTGTAGACACTTGAATTGCCAATACATCTCTTGCTAGTTTGGACAATGTACCATATTTACATCTATTGACCCTTCACCAATTAAGAACATCAAAATCTTGTCATCTATATCTTCACAAATGTCCAATAAGTATCTTTTCACGTCATTATTATTTTAATCCAATCTTTTGCTGCTTTTTTTTTCTCTTAAATATAGAAATATGAGTAGAAGACAATCGAAGTAGAACTTTCTCTACCATAAGTAAAAGAACTTAAAGAAGCTCCAATTGATACTTGACTGCTTTTAGAAGTTCCTTCACATCCCACATACTAGCATAAATACTAAATAGACATCATATTGGCTTACATAGTCTTGGTCATGTTACTAGCGACTATTATAGAGATCACCAAATCAATATTCAACACAATTCAATTTGTATCTTGCTTCACAATACCAACAAGCAACAATTGGTCAACATTTTCTATCTTACCCAATACTTGTCAAATTTTTTTCTTCATGTTAGTGGTCATTTCACTCAAAAGAATATCACCTCTTAAACTCCATTAATCAATTCAGTTACAAGTGTACTTACTTCATGAAGGTAAGAACAAGAGATAACATGCATTGAATATTGAAAGTTAAAGTTACATTAAGGAAATTAATAAGGAACTTGACAAAAACATAAGTATTGTCCCAATCAAAATTTGAAGGAGGTCTTTCCCTTCTTCTACCACCATCATTCTCCCAAAAGTAATTTAAGTAATGTGCATCCTTTTCCTCTAACCTCTCAAAAGCTTCTTGGAATTTCAAAGCAACTTCCAACATCAAATAGGTAGAACCCCACCTAGTTAAAACATCCAAAAACAAAAGACATTTACAATCATTTTTTTTCTCTTTCCTTGCACACTTCATCAATTTGTCGTACCAAGAGAAGATTTAACAAATTTCACTATATTGTGGATACTAACAATTGAGTCATGTCTTTCCTTCAATCCCTCACATACAATCAAATAGATAAAATGAGCACAACATCTCATGTCCAAATATTTACCATCCAATACATACGCATCATTACCCAATAAATCATTTCTCTATTAAGATAAGAAATAGATGTATCATTTGCAGATACATTGTCAACCGTTTTGTAAAAACTTTTTCAATACCCCATTCATGCAAACAATGCTCAATAACTCTGCCAATGGTTTCTCATTTATGATTAGAAATAATACATAAACTCAAAATTTGCTTATGAAGTGTCCAATCAAAATCAACATAGTATATTTTAAGCAACATATAATTAATATTTTAAATAGAATTTCAAGTATCAATAGTATGAGAAATATTTTTATGGTAGACAAAAATTTGCATCCAAATATAACTGATAAATATCTCTAATAAGAGTTCTACGAGATGGAGGGTCGAATCCGAGGACATGCTATACTACAAAAGAGGCTAAACACATGAGCTTCAAAACCTAAAACATTGTTCATCTACACTCTTCCTTACTATAACCAACAACTATAAGATTGCTCCCACCACCCTCAACTCAGCTCTCAAAAGTAGGATTTTTGCTTTTTATCCGGTTCTACCAAGATGAAGTTACATTGATTATTCAAATGATTCCTTAATGTTCCTATCCCACACATCTTACTCTACAAGCACCATCTGTCTCGCAATAGTTGCAACTACACCTAGGGTTTGGATTATTTTTATTTTCTATTCTTATGAAGTGATCTCACACTTATGAAGCTAATGTATTAAGTTTTCTCTTTCGTAAGCTTGATGGTTGAAGTGGAGGAAGAGATGCAGAATTTGTTTGTGAATTTATTGTTGATGAGGTTGCATTGGTAACTTCAATATGACTATCTTCACACATATTCTTATGTACCAAACATATTTCATACAAATACAAAAATATATATAATCCACATATTTCCAAAATAAAAATTTCTAATGTCTTATTTCCACATACCAAATAACTAAATAGGGTAAATTAATATTTAATACCAAAAAAAATTCCTACTCAATGTCCCGCAGCTAATGAACACCAAAAACAGGTATAACCTGGAAAGAAGTGCATATTCAAAATTTAGAGGACCAATAAAATATCAATTCTCATAATCGGCCTAGATTTCATTACAAAGCCAAAAAAGAGAGTACTTCATACACATGAATACATGGACTTTGATTCCACTTGCATGAGTGCCTAAAAAACCGTGTTAGATCAAATTGAGGCCAATTTTTATATAAAATTAATTTGCTTTTATATTTGTATATACTTGTTTATGTAAGGAATTGACGATATACACACAAAGAAAAATTAAATCTACAATTCCTACAAGTCGGATCAACCTTGTACATAGATAAAATTTGTGATAAAAAGTTACCTTGATAAACAACATGTAATCTGATTATTTGATTAGTGGAGGAGGTGCGATCTTCAAAACCATAATTGTCCAATTCCCGACCTCCAATGGTAATCTACACAAATAACAGATATGGTGACACGACCCGTCGTCCCGAATCACTCTAGTGGACCCAAGACGTGTCGCGGCGCCAATGATAGATGCCACCGGATGCCGGACCCACCATTAAGGCTACTTAGACTTTCCCATGACCGATGACTTTTCCTTTGACTAAAAAGATTTTATAAAAATTTTGACAAAGTCTCCTTTGTAAATTGAGCTAAACCAAACCCGAAAAGCAACAAATTCCTCAAACCACAAGATATACAATTACCAAATGGGGTTCACTTGTCCCCTAATATGAACCAATCAAAAGTAAGGTATAGCCAAATCAACCATTTCCACTATCACTTACAAAACAGCCTGAATTTATAACATTTACATCCCAAAAGGCGGCAAGCCCCCATCTAACTTCAACATGCCACAAATAAAACCAAAATAATTCATCAATGGACCTAGAACATATTTTCCCAAAAATAAATGATGACATGCTCGATGGGTATGAATCATACAAACTAATCCTCGTATGGCTCTGGCTCAACAATCGACAGGCTCTTCAAAAGCTGCTCAAAATTCAACTACTACCTGAATAAGAAAGTATAGAAAATCTGTGAGCTAATAGCTCAGTGAGTGGAGAGTTCGTAATAAATCATAATTTTGAAGAAACTGATTTCTCATATTATACATACGTATTGAGTAATTGCAAACTGTAAATCATAAAGAAACTGCATAATCTGATAATTTAATAAATCTGCAAAGAAGTGCCATCTAATAATAACATACGTAAACATGTGTTTCTGCAAACTAAATAAGTCATTCATATCTTGAAAACTCACACCGAATGTATCATGAATCACCGATAATCTGAAATCATAATCAGTAATCAAATCGGGTCATACATCAGAGAAAATGATTCACACCAAAGGCAGAGCGGATAAAATCACCATATCTGGTCATACGCACGTAGATCGCTAAGCACTCCCGTGACACGGCCCAAGGCCCCTCGTATGCGAAAGTGACCTCTGAAATAAGCACCCTTATACACGGCCCAAGCCCTCTCATGCATAAGAGTGGGTCATAAAGACCTCTCATAATACACCCTAGTACACGGCCAAAGCCCTCTCATGCACTAGAGTAGATAACACATCATCAAACTTTCTCGGTGGTTTTATAAACCAGTATCTAAATCACATTTCTCATGATAAAACATAACAATAACTTGCAATAATAGAACTGAATTTGTTTATAAAATCTATTATATTCTAGAAATCATGCTTGTCTTCATAATAATTTTGTAGCTAAAACACATGGTATTTAAATTCTTATATTTTGAAAAATAAGTTTTTCCACTCACAGAGCTTTGGCTAGGACTAAGTTGGTCGGTAAGCTGCACCAACTTCCTCGTCGCCTCCTGAAATAGAATATAATTGCTCGAATAAATAAATAACCATCCCAAGTGACACTAATTATTAGAAACAAGGCTAAACTTAACTTACCATACTTAAGCAAAACTTATTCAAAATTACTTTACTCACTTGGATCTCATCCTTATTCTAATTCACCACTTATTCAACAACATATAATTTTCCTTAACATTCTCAACATTTTCTAATCTTCCATAAGGCCCAAAAATAATCTCCTTTATATCACATTCACTTAAGAGACCCAAATATAAATTATAGGGTTTGCTAAAATCATCATTCCAAGCTTATTACATAAATAAACCAACATAAGTCTTAATATCCTCAAAATAGCTTAAATATCTAAATAAACCCACTAAGTCAAGAACCCTAAAATTTCATCCATTAAATCCTTCATTTAACATGCAAATATAGCTCATAACACTAAGAATAACTTATCTCATTTCATAACATTCATATTGAAGTCCATAAGCAAAACCCTAATTTTTAACTCATTTCTAAAATAAGAGGATTCTTGCTTACCTCTTGAAAATGGAGAAGAAATGGAGAACCCAAGCTAAAATCAACTCGGCCACCACGACCTTCTTCTTCTTCCTTCCCTTTTTCCGCTTTTCCTTTTTCTTTTCCTTTTCTTTCTTCTCTTTTCCTTTCCTTTTCTTCTCGTCCGCGTCTACCTTTCTCTCTCGCTTCTCCTGTATGTAAATGACAAGAAAATGGATCCAATATCAATTTACAAATAAGCCCAATTGCAACTTAAGCCCCAACTTCCACAAAGTGACATTTAAATCCTTAAATAACCATAATTCATAAAATAGCCCAAAACAATTTATTCACTTAATTTAAGCCCAACTTTGACTATTTTACTTAGACTTGACCCGAAATTTCATTGACTTTGACTAAAAAGGATTTGACTATGACTAAATTAAAATGGGTCGTAACAATCTTACCTCCTTCAAAGAATTTCGTCCTCGAAATTCGATCGGCTAGGCTTGAAATAATTGAGGAAATTGAGCACGCATATGATCCTCATTCTCCCATGTAGCCTCATCTATCGAATGATTCTTCCAAAGAACCTTAACTAGCGAAACGGTCTTGTTTTGTTGAACTTGCTCCTTTCTGTCTAAGATCTGAATCGGTTCCTCTTCATAGGTCAAGTTTTCCTTCAATTCCACCCCACCGAGATTCCAAAATATGTGAAGGATCTGAAATATACTTTCGAAGCATAGAGACATGGAATACATCATGAATTCTAGATAACTCAACTGACAAAGCTAACCGATAAGCAACTGGCCCAATCCGCTCAATAATTTCATAAGGCCCAATATATCGAGGACTTAACTTCCCCCGCTTGCCAAATCTCAAAACACCCTTCCATGGAGATAATTTTAGGAAAACTTTATCCCCAACTTCGAATTCGAGATCTCTTCTCCTCTTGTCTGCGTAGCTCTTCTGCCTATCTCGTGCTACCTCCAATTTTTCTTTAATCACCTTCACATTCTCCAAAGTGATTTGAACCAATTCAGACCTACTAATTTTCTTTCCCCAACTTCATTCCAACAAACCGGTGTTCTACATTTTCCGCAGTATAACGCTTCAAAAGGAGCCATCTCAATCTTGGAGTGGTAATCATTATTATAAGCAAACTCCATCAAGGACAAATGAGTATCCCAATTACCTTTGAATCAGAGAACACAAGCTCGCAACATATCCTCTAGGTGCTGTATGGTTCTCTCGATTGACCATCATCGAGGGTGAAAAGTCATCTTTGAAATGTAGCTTAGTGCCCATAGCCACTTGTAAACTAGGCGAGAATTTAGATGTAAACCGCGGATCTCTATCTGACACAATAGACACTGGAGCACCGTATAAGCTGACTATCTCATCTACATACAACTTTGCCAACTTGTTTAAAGTGTAAGTAGCTTTGATCGGTAAGAACCTTGCAACCTTGGTCAAACGATCCACAATAACCCAAACACCATCATGACCATTCTGAGTACGAGGAAGACCGAACAAGAAGTCCATAGTAATATGCTCCCACTTCCATTCTGGAATAGGCAATGGTTGCAAAAGTCCAGCTGCCTTTTGACGAACTGGCTTTACCTGCTGACAAACGAGACATTTAGATACGAACTCCGCTATTTCTCTCTTCATACCTAGCCACCAGTAATGCTCTTTCAACATGTGATACATTTTAGTACTGCCTGGGTGCATTGCATAAGCTGAACTGTGTGCCTCTTCTAAAATTTCTTTATTCAATTTCAAAGCGTCGGTAACACACAAACGACTTCCCATAACTAAAGCACCATCATCTCGAATTGCATAATCAGTCCGTAAACCAAAGATTAACTTCTTCTTTTAGTACTCTAAGTGTCGATCTCTCGATTGGACTTCTCTAACCTTGTCAATCATAGTAGGTCTCACTTGAAAATGAGCTAAAATCGCTCCCGGGTAGTAGTAGGCGACAATTGGGCATGCTGATTTCTGAATTCACAAAACAAAGCAGCACATACTGCACTAGACTGAGATGAAGAACTGCTAGTCTTTCTACTGAGAGCGTCAGCAACCACATTAGCTTTCCCTGGATGGTAATCAATTCTGCAATCATAATCCTTTATTAACTCTAACCATCTCCTTTGCCTCAAATTCAAGTCCTTCTGATCGAAAATGTACTTCAAACTTTTGTGATCTATGAATATCTGGCATTTCTCACCATAAAGGCAATGCCTCCAAATCTTCAAAGCCAACACCACTGCAGCCAACTCTAAGTCATGTGTTGGGTAGTTTAACTCATGCTTCTTCAATTGTCTCGAAGCATAAGCTATAACCTTTCCATTCTGCATCAAAACACAACCCAAGCCCTGTCGAGAAGCATCACTATAAATCACAAACTCTTCACTTGGAGATGGAAGAGTAAGTATGGGAGCAGAAACTAGTCTGTTCTTCAACTCTCGAAAGCTCTTATCACATTCCTCACTCCACACGAATTTAGAATTCTTTCGAGTCGACTAGTCAAAGGAAGAGCAATGCGAGAATCCTTCTACTGAATGTATTTATAATAACCTCGCCACCCAAGAAAACTCCGAACTTCATCACATTTGTAGGCGTTCCCATTTCATCAACGCCTTCGGTCTTGATGGGATCTACATAAATGCCTTCAACGAAATGACATGGCCCGTAAATACCACTTTTCAAGCCGAAATTCACATTTGCTAAACTTAGCATACAACCTGCTTATCTCGCAAAATCAGTAAAATAATCTTCAAATGCTCGGCATGCTCTTCGCGATCGCGAGAATAAACTAATATATCATCAATAAAGACAATAACAAATCTATCCAAGTATGGATGAAGCACCCTGTTCATCAAATCCATAAATGCTGCTGGAGCATTAGTTAGCCCAAATGGCATCACAAGGAACTCATAATGGCCATATCGAGACCGAAAAGCGCCTTTGGTACATCGACATCTCTGATCTTAAGCTGGTGATACCCCGAACGCAAGTCGATCTTAGAAAATACAGTAGCACCCCGAAGTTGATCAAACAAGTCATCAATACGAGGTAGAGGGTATTTATTACGAATCGTCACTTTGTTCAACTGTCTGTAGTCGATACATAATCTCATCGTGCCATCTTTCTTCTTTACAAACAAGACTGGCGCTCCCCACGGGGATACACTGGGTCTAATGAAACCCTTATCGACTAGTTCTTGCAACTGCACTTTCTTAAGACTATCAGAGTTAACATGACCATCATGCTTGTGCTAGGACAACAACTTTGTCAAATGATCTGCTACATTATCGTATGTCCTGTTCTATCTTTATGTCATTTGTTAAGATTATCTCCTTAATGAGATGATATTGCCTCAATATATATCTGGATCATTGATGAGACATGTGTTCCTTCACTTGTGCGATGGCTCCATTGTTATCACAATACAAGTTATTGGATCAACAATACTAGGAACTACTTCAAGTTTAGTAATGAACTTATTGATCCAGAACACTTTCTTTACTGCTTTTGAAGCAGTTATATATTCGGCTTTTGTAGTTGAATCAACGGTCGTATCTTGTTTAGAACTTTTCCAACTGATCGCACCACCATTTAGAGTAAATACATATCCAGATTTGAGATTTTCTATTGTCTTCATCAGACAGAAAGCTGGCATCGACATAACCTTGAACTTTAAGTTCATTTCTTCCATATACTAAGAACATGTCTTTAGTCCTTCTTAAGTACTTAAAGATGTTCTTGACAGCGATCCAATGTTTTTCGCCAAGGTTCGTTTGGAACCTGTTTGTGACACTCAAAGCATATGAAACATCCGATCGAGTACATAGCACGACATACATGATAAATCCCATTGATGATGCATAAGAAATTCTATCCATGTGATCTCTTTCAATTTGTGTCTTTGGACACATTTTTTTAAGAGATAGATCCACACCCGATGGGACATAGTCTTTTTGGACTCTTCCATACTAAATCTTCTTAAGATTTTATCCTATGTACGTAGATTGAGATAGGCCAAGCATTCTCTTAGATCTATCTCTATAGATCTTTATACTGAGAATGTATGCTGCTTCTCCCATATCCTTCATGAAAATTTTTTGGATAACCTCAATTTTACTGATTTTTGGCATCGGGGACATCGTTTCCTAATAATAGCATGTCATCCACATACAAAATTAGAAACACGACTTTGCTCCTACTAACCTTTTATACACATATAGTTCATATTCATTCTTGATAAAATCAAACATTTTGATTGTCTCATCAAAACGAAGATTCTAGCTCCAAAAGGCTTGCTTTAATCCATATATGGATTTCTGTAGTTTGCATACATTTTTTGGCTCTGTGGATTCAAAACTTTCAAATTGTGTCATGTACACATCCTTGTTAAAATTTTCATTAAGGAATGCAATTTTGACATCCATTTGCTAGATCTCATAGTCATGGTATGCTACTATCGCAAGCGTAATTGAATTGACTTAGACATGGCTCTTGGTGAGAAGGTTTCACAAAGTCAATCCCCTCATCTTTATTTGTAACCCTTCGCAACCAACATTGCCTTATAAATATGAACATTACCGTCCATGTCGACCTTTTTCTTGTAAACCAATTTACAAATTTATAGGTTTTACTCTTTCTAAGTGGGTCAACCAAGGTCCAAACCTTGTTTTCGTACATGGAGTTCATCTCAGATTCTATGGCTTCCTGCCACATCTTTGAGTCAACACTTGACTTCGATTCTGCGCAAGTAGTAGGTTCATTTTCCTTAATTAGTAATACATTACTAGTAATCAGGATATCGTATCTCGAGAGGAAAATGAATGACTCACGCTCAACTTCTGCTGAGCTAGTGTGTCTGGGAATTGGTGGTTCCCACTTTCTTAATCTGTGCTTCATCGGATGTAAGCTCACCATTAGAACATCTAATTGGTCAATTTTATTTGTGGTTTCTTGAACCTTTTCAATATCTACTTTGCTCCCACTGTCTTCTCTAAGAATACAGCAAGTCTCGATATGATGACCTTCATCTCGATGGAATTGTAGAAATAGTATCCTGCAGTTTACTCTGGATACTCCACAAAAAAACAATTATCAGATTTAGCTCATAGCTTATTCGATTCAACGCGCTTCACATAAGCGTAGCATTCCTAAACTTTCATGTATGTAAGATCATGTCTTTTTCCCTTTCCATAACTCGTATGGAGTTTTGTTGACCGATTTAGATAGGACGGGGTTTAGTGTATAACATGCAGTGTTAAGTGCATATCTTCAAAACGATTTTGGAAGAACTGCGCGACTCATCATTGATTGTACCATATCAAGTAAGGTGCGGTTTTTCTTTTCAGATACACCATTTAATTGTGGTGTATACGGTGGAGTCCACTGCGAGAGAATCTTATTATCTTTTAGATAGTCTAAAAACTCACCTTTCAAATATTCTCCACCATGATCAGATCTAAGTATTAGAATATTTTTTCCGGTATTCCTTTCTACTTCTTGCTTGAATTCTTTGAACTTTTCAAAGGCTTCACTCTTGAATTCCATCAAGCATATAAAACCATATCTAGAATGGTCATCTCAGTAAATATGACGGCCAGTAAGAAAAGCCACTTTTAGCATCTTTAGACATTTGTCCATATACATACTAGACCTAAAATGTCCGGAACTCTGTCTCCCTTTCCGAGAAAAATAGGGTCTACGTCATTTTTCCAAATGTGCATGATTCACACTTATCAAATGATTCATAATCATTTGAATCTAAGTATTCATCTTTATGTAACTTGGTGATGCGTTTTCATTTATATGACCGAGTCTCGCAATGCCAAAGATTTAAGTTGTTAGTTTTATCTCTTTTATACCTTGCAATTCTCTTCTAATGTCTTTTTATTTTCACAGTGAAAACACAGATCATCAGACTTGGATTTGTCTTTGGTTAACTATTTTTCAACAGATTTGGCCTTCTTGGATCCTTTCTAAAAGTTTCTTTTAGATTTCCTCTTAATGCCCTTAGAAGTGTCAATGGCCAAAATTTATCCATTTCCTTGGACTTAACAGTTTTCAGCATGTTTAGTAGCTTGAGTAAGGCACACTGAATCTTATTCATGTTGAAGTTTATATTGAACTGTGAAAAGTTATTAGGTGGAGACTGCATAACTAAGTCAACACTTAGCTCGTGGTCCATGGTAAAACTCACTTGGTTTAATTTTTCAATATAACCAATCATCTTCAATACATGATCACTGTCTGAAGATCTTTTTACCATCATACCTCTTCATAACCTTTTGGATGTCTCATATTGTTCGATTCAGGACTATTTATCATTCAACTACTTGAAATGATATATATATTAGTATATACATCCATACCCTCATGCGATTGTTCTAACTCATGTGACATATTGCAAACATTACATGCTTTTACGCATTCTCATCATCACCGTGTTTATTGTAAGCATACATGTTCTCCTGCGTAGCCTCCTCAAGAAGAGCTTCCGACATTGACCGCTCAATGACATATCCAATTTTTGAAAACAATTCTCAAATTACGGTGCGCGGTCTAGAAAATTTGGTCCGTTAATTTTGTTGGCATCTAATATGCCTCTCAAACTCATATGGTTACTCATGATTCAATTATTAAATGACAAGATAGAACAATTAATTAAATACGAAAAATTAATTTAATATGGACTTATATTAAATTAATTTTACTCCCACTGTTTAAATTGAATTAATGACCTCAAATATTAATTAATAGAACCGATTAGATTCCCAGTAGGCTAGAATTCTTTTTATTTTATTAAAACCTTGAGCGACTCAACAAGTCCTAATAAAAACATCCAGGTAGATACTCTATTAATCACATCTCTATACGACTCCTAGATCATCAAGTAGACAACTTATTGTCGTACACATCTTATGTGTTTTACTTGATTGTGCCCCTAAAATTTTATTTTCTTGAGCGACTCAGCAAAAAATAAAATTTTAGTTATATTCGACCTATTGTTCAGAAATATCAAATGTTTCATAGTGATAAACATCTCTATGAGCAAGCGACCTTGAGCGACTCAACAAACCGACATCGATAATAGACTCTGATTTTTCACTATAACAATAGAAGGCACGTTGTATTAACCATTTAATACGAATTTAATATTTTAATAAAGAGGGTTTGTCTCATCACATTTATGTATATTAACTAACATCTAACATGTAATCAATCATACATAATAATAATCATGGATAATTATGGACTTTATTTATCTAATCTTCCTGAGCCAAAAGGAAAATTAGTCGATCAATTCTTAAGGAACGTTGCATTCGTTCATCGAATGCTAGATGCAAACATCTCCATCTCCATCTCCTGCTGCAACCTGTATCATATACTAGTTGTTTCTTTGTGGTCCAACCGCAACATGTATCATATACTAGTTGGCACACGTGCCCGATAAATAGACACGCAGGGCCTATAATAAATAAATATCTCGAAAACTCAATTAATTAAATAATAGGCTCGCAGAACATTTAATTAAATAATAGGCTCCCTGTGCCCAACCAACAATTAACAAGAATAATTAACTATACAACCAATCATATAGGTGGAATCCATAATTATCCGCTAAATATATGTTTAAATATCAAATATTAAAAATACATTAATTTCTAAATTTACAGTTTTGACAGTATAAGTCTAAACCTTTTAGACATTTTAGAACGGACTAGACGGAATTAAATAATTAATTTTTCAACAATCCAATTAATCAATAAATTTTATTCATAAAGGGGATTTTTCACAATTTATTTTATCTCTAAATTTAAAGTGACACTCTAAATTGAAGACAAAATTTATATAGGGTCAAAATTACAATTTTATAAAGTAATAAGTTAAAGTTTAATCTGGTCAGAAATTCAAATTACAGTTTAAAAATAATTTTAATATAATTTTGAATGTTTGACCAACATTAAATAAATTAATAATTACAATTTTTCTAAAAAATTAAAATTGCATTTGAGACCTATTTTTAAATTTTAAAACAACGGGTGCTTTAATGCAATTTCCAAAATTGCACAGAGAACCCTTTCTTATTTTAAAAGAGTAAGTCCTTCTTATGCAATTTCAAAAATTGCATAAGAGGTCCTTTGAACTCTTTTTGAAATTAGGGGGCTTTCCATGCAATTTCAAAAATTACATGGAAAGCTCCCGTCTTCTATCAACCTAAACGCAGAAGGACACGTTGAAACCCTAAAGGGTTTCGGTACCGTGTCGCCAGATATCCGGGAGGTGGCCGCCGTGTCTAACATTGGCGACCACCTCCTTTTATCGTCGAACAGTGCCGCTCATTGCTCGACTTCTCACGTCGCCGTTGCTATTTCTAGTAGCGCGATGATATCTCTCGCCATTATCGTCATCACCAAGATCAACGGTGGTGACCATCGATCTTCATGGTGTCCACGCCTTTCAAAAGCGGCGGACTCGGCCATAAAGTGGCTTCTTCCACCAATGCCATTGTCAGTCTCCTTGATTTTCCCCCCTCCCTCCCTCTTTTTAATTCCAAAATAAATTCTGAATCATATCCAGATTTCTAAAAATTCACAATTTTATTTATTGTCAAAACTCAAATCAAATTAATATGTGAATAACAATTATTGTTCAATTAATCAAAGCGGACTAACGAACTCCAACAAGTAACAAGGTAGGCTCGATACCACTTTGTAAGAAATTGACGTATAGATGTACGTGAAAATTAAATCTACAATTCCTACAAGCCGATCAACCTTGTACTTTGATAAAAATTGTGATAAAAATTTTACCTTGATGAACACCGTGAAATCGATTATCGATTAATTTGGAGATGCAATCTTCAATACCACACCGTCCAATTGTCCGACCTCTCAATGGTAATCAACATAGCAAGAACATAACTGGACTTCCACGATCAAGAACAGATGAAAGTAGAACTTTTGGGAGTGATTGTATTGGGTTGTCTTTTGCTTATGCTAGCAAGTAATGAAGACCAACTCTTGACCTTAATTTGTTGTAGATTTGTATTTATAGGCGGAGCTAACCCTATCCCTAGTTCTACTCCAACTAGAAGCCATCAACAAACGGGCCTAATTAATTAATCTAATTAATTAATTTGATCCAATAATTAATTAAGTCCGACCTAACTAATTGGACCTTAGACATTAATTCTTACAGTTTAGGTATTTGATTTTATAGTTCTATAATTCTTTGCTTAACAATGTTATGCAGAATGCCACACTTCAAAACAAAATCTTTTTTTTTTTTTACCCCTAATGGTATACATCTATCATTTTTTTAGTTCTTTAATAGAATTGATAGCATGTGCAGTGAATGAATGACAAGGTAGTGACATCTCATGGTTGAAACAAGTCACTACTTGTAATTAGTGACAAGGCCAAACAGAGGTGGGGTAAGGGAAATGACTGAATCTATCCAAACAATACGAGTGTGGGAACTATCTAGTGTGAAAATTTTGAACTTTTTCAATATATTAAACTAGTTTAAAAACCTTGTAAAACTAAGTCACATCAGTAATAGGAAATTAAAAATCATACATATTAGATAGAGAATCTTATTTGAATATGGGAAAATATTATTTATTGAAGTTGTGGTACCAATTTTTTTAAAAAAAATAAAAGAGTAATGAATTTCTAAGACATTGTCTTATAACGCTACTTCTAGTCATATGGATGCAACAAAATTGAAATCACCTAGAAATAATATGAATTAAAAAGAACTAAAAGAGTAAGTCTCTTGCAGAAAATGTCACCATTGAATTAATTGATCAAATAAAAAAAAAAATAATAATAATAATAAAAGCAACAGACAAGAAGGGAAACTTGCAAATGTTATTTGTGGCCAAACAAACAAGGACGATAATGTGATGATTTCAGCATAATCCTCAACCCAAACACACAAATTATACTCAATTGAAAGCTAATTCAGCTGGGAATTAAACACCCAACTTAGAGTATGATTGATATAAATGGAAATTACAGAAAAGAGGAAGATGGAAATTACAGAAAAGAGGAAGATGAACAGGGAAAATGAAAGAAAAACGAGATAAGAGGAGGAGCAGAAATCATCACATTCATCCTAATTGCCTTTCTCTATCTCCTGTGCGTTGTTCTATATTTAACAAGATGATAGAGATGCAAAATGTAAAATCGCATTTCTCAAAAAGCAACTTAAAAAAAATGTAAGCAGAATTTGAAATTAATTTGAGTAACGGTCTTCACTTCCTTCCTTCTATTTGACTCCATTTCCTGATGTTTCTTCTTCTCTTCTCTCCCCACTTGACTGATTGGCCCTTCTTCTCTTCATGACATCCATCCCCCTTAGACAAACTTTGTCCCCAAGGTTAAAACATGGAAAATTTCTCTAGAACTCAATCTATATCTTCCCGTGTTGCTTCTTCCGTGGTAGATCCTTCCCATTGAATTAACCATTGTATCTTAGCTTGATTACCTCTTTGAATCGTTCGTGTCAGCAAAATCTTATGTGGCTACCTGGTGTCTCCCTGAATATGTCTCCCTACTAGAATGTCATAGGTAGTCACAACTTGTTCTCCAATTTTTTCAACAAAGAAACATGGAACACCGGGTGAATCTGAGTCTTTTCTGGTGGCTCTAATTTGTAAGCTATTTCTCCAAACTTGTGAATTATTTTGTAGGGTCCCTAATACTTAGCAGGTAATTTCTGATATTGCCTTTTGAATACTGTTTGTTGCACATAGGGATGTAATTTAAGGTATACCCAATCTCCCATCTGGAATTCTCTTTCACTTCTTTGTTTATCAGCATAGTGTTTCATTCTTGCTCTTTCTTGAGCCAAGATTTCTCATAAAAACTGGTCATGTGGTGTCTTTCTTGCAATAATTCTTCTACTGCTGCAATATTTGTTTATTGATATGGGCACAATACCAACTGAGGTGGTTTGATTCCATCTGAGGGCTTTAAATTGGGTCATCCTTATGACCGTGTGTAGAGTAGTATTGTACCACCATTCTGCTAGGCTAATCTATTTTACCCATCGCTTAGGCTTTTTATGGACCATACATTTGAGATGCATTTCAAGGCATTGGTTTAATCTTTCTGTTTGGCCATCCGATCCGGGTGATAGGCGAGAGCTCAACTATAATTTAGTTACTAAGAATAATTCTTGCCAAAAGTCACCAAGAAAGATCCTATCCCGGTCAGTAATTATACTTTGAGACATTCCATGGAGCTTGTGTATATTATCTAGGAATAATTTTGTGGCCAAACAAACAAGGACAATAATGTCAAAGGTTATTTGTGGCCAAACAAATGAGGACGATAATGTGATGGTTTCAGCTTAATCCTCAACCCAAACACACAAATTATACTCAATTGAAAGCTAATTCAGCTGGAAATTAAACTCCCAACTGAGAGTATGATTCATATAAATGGAAATTACAGAAAAGATGAAGATGAAAAGGGAAAATGAAAGAAAAACGAGATAAGAGGAGGAGCAGAAAACATCACATTCATCCTAACTGCCTTTCTCTCTCTCCTATGCACTATGCTATATTTAACAAGATGATAGAGTTGCAAAATTTAAAATCGTATTTCTCAAAAAACAACTTTAAAAAACGTAAGCAGAATTTGAAATTAATTTCTGAGTAATGGTCTTCACTTCCTTCCTTCCATTTGGCTCCATTTCCTGATGTTTCTTCTTCTTTTCTCTCCCCACTTGACTGATAGGCCCTTCTTCTCTTCATGACATCCATGCCCCTTAGACAGACCTTGTCCCCAAGGTTAAAATATGGGAAATTTCTCTTGAACACAATCTATATCTTCCTAGGTGGCTTCTTCTGTGGTATTATCTCTTTGAATCGTTCGTGTCAGCAAAATCTTATGTGGCTACCTGGTGTCTTCCTGTATATGTCTCCCTACTGGAATGTCATAGGTAACCACAACTTGTTCTCCAATTTTCTTTTACAACAAAGAAAAATGGAACACCGGGTAAATCTGAGTCTTTTTTGGTGGCTCTAATTTGTAAGCTATTTCTCCAAACTTGTGAATTATTTTGTAGGGTTCATAGTACTTAGCGGCTAATTTCTGATATTGCCTTTTGAATACTGTTTGTTGCATAGGATGTAATTTAAGGTATACACAATCTCCCATCTGGAATTCTCTTTCACTTCTTTGTTTATCAGCATAGTGTTTCATTCTTGCTCTTGCTTGAGCCAAGTTTTCTCATAAAAACTGGTCATGTTGTGTCTTTCTTGCAATAATTCTTCTACTGCTGCAATATTTGTTTGTTGATATGGGCACTCTGTCATCTTGTTAAATATGTGTTGTATTTAACAAGATGACAGAGTTGCAAAATGTAAAATTGCATTTCTCAAAAACAACTTTAAAAAATGTAATAAGCAGAATTTGAAATTAATTTCTGAGTAACGGTCTTCACTTCCTTCCTACCATTTGGCTCCATTTCGTACTGTTTCTTCTTATCTTCTCTCCCCACTTGATTACCCTTCTTCTCTTCATGATAGATAACAATATATAATTTGAACAAAAACTATATATATATATATATATTCCACACAATTTCTGTAGAAAAACTCAGTTGTATACTGCAAACCAATATAAATCTATACTGGATACCAAGAGTAAATAAAAGAATAAGGTTTGGGTTGGCTGTGATTTCGACGGGAGAGATTAGTCTAATAGGTGACGGTGTAAGATGAGCGAGAGAGACTAAGAGAGAGAGAAAGAGAGAGTTGCAAAGAGGAATGACTAATGAGCAATTTGCATCTTTAGGGTTTGTTCTTTTAAGCTTTTGATTTTAATAATTTAATTTTTGATTTAGGTGGGTTGGGTTTTAAAGGATAATCCAAAACCCAGCCCAAACTAACAAGAAATATTTTTAAAAAATCAAACTATAACTGATGAGCTCGAAAACACACCCAAACCGGTCGGTTTGGTCTATCTAAATGCCAACCCCTAGTAGTCATCAACTAGGGCGTGATTCTATGCCATGGTCGATCGTCCCTAGGTCTTATATAGACCTAGAGTTTTTTCTCCTTTTATTGTTCTCTCTAGCGTACTAATTTGGCCTTTCATATTTATAGTCCCTAGACTTTTATCACTATTGCAATTAAGTCCAAAAAACTTTTTGAATCTATCAAAGGGATCAAGTAAAAACATATATAATTCGAGCTCTAATAGCATAGTCAAGCTAACTTAAGACTGTACAATATAATTATTAGTCTATGCTCACTTCACTAAAGGCGACTGCACTTTCAAATTATATAAAAATACAGAACTAATGATATTTTAATTCTCTATAATTAAATCCTCTTGACTTGTCATCTTAGTGTCTTACCTTGTCGAATATCGAATAATTAGATTTGGACTAAAATGACCGTTTTACTTTGCTAATTATTTTCTCACTAAAACTCGTATTTTTTTAAACAGTTTTTTGTGATCAAATCAAAGAATCGATTTATCTACTTCTAAATACTGAACTCGGATTTAAACTGTCCACTAATTCGCTCTATTTATGTTTCCAATGTACCGAGATATTTGACAATATCAATTAATCTCACTCATTGGCACATCAAAGGCCCTATAGTCCACGAATAGTAATCACTATTATGTTACAAATTTAGTTAATACATAAGGCGTTTAATTCTTCGCAAGATCATGTTATAGAATTAAACCATATATTGTGGTCTTTTCCAATACACTTCCAAGTGTACTAGTGATTCCCTAACTAGTAGAGCAGTACAACCTTATTTGAACAAAGTACCAACATTTGTTTACTGGTCTAGGATGATATAGTTCTCGAAATACAAGTGTGTATCTCTACGTTTCTCAACATAAGCACCAAACTTGTATTATCACAAAGGGATCAAGGGCGCTTAATTAATCACTTGCTCAATAACATAAATACAATAATAATCCTTTTAAATATGATAACAAATATTATAGTATATTCATAATACTTTTGAGTACATATTCTAGCAATTCTTCCACTTGCTGTAAAGTGTGTATGACATGTCATGCATTCCCATGCCTTCTATGTGACCTTGAAAACTCTTAAGTAGTAAGCTCTTGGTAAACGGGTTAACTGGGTTCTCTACAAAACAATTTTGCACGCTGTCACATCCCAATGATCGACAATCTCTCCTAAGAGATGATATTTTTGCTATATGTGATTTCCTCTGTGATAGCTTCTTAGTTCTTTTGCATTGGCAACCGCTTGTTGTTATCATTGTATAATGCCAAAGGTTGTGCTGACACATGTACCACCTCTAAATCTACAAAGAATTTCTTGAGCTAGAAGGCTTTCTTGGTTGCTTCACAAGCTACCACGCTGGTAGAGCTGCCATGTACTCGACCTCTATGATAGAATCAACAATACACAATTTCTTGATGCTCTTCTTAATCAAGGCTCCACCGTTTAATATAAATATTATGTCTAGCATAGACTTTTTGAAGTCCTTGCCCAACTAAAATTCGAAGTTAGTATAACACACAGGAGTCGGCTCTGACATTGAGCACACAATCATATGATTCTTCATTTCTTGAAGATATTTGAAGATATGTTTCACAACTGCCCAGGGTTAGACTGGTCTACTCATTATCCAGACAGTGTATCAAATATTTGGTCTCATGCATAGCATGGCATACATGAGACTACCCATCGCTGATGCATAAGATATTCGACTCATGCGCTCTACCTATCTTGGAGCCTTAAGACACTTCTCCTTTAATATGTGGATGTTGTGCATCAAGGGTAAGTTCTCTTTTGTAGAATCATGCATAGAAAACATGGCTAGAATTTTATCTATGTAAGAAGCTTACAATAATGATATCAGCATGTTCTTCCTATCTCTTGAGATCTGGATTTCCATAACATAACTAGCTTCACCCAAGTCCTTCATATGAAACTTTTGGGTCAACCACGCTTTAACTTATGGCCACACTCTTACATCATTTCCAATTAGTATAATGTCATCCAATGAGTATAATACTAGAAAAACTACTTTCTTATCTTTTATCTTCCTATAGACACAGGGTTCGTCGAAGTTCTAATTAAAATTGTACATTTTAATCACTTCAGAAAATCTTTTGTTCCAAGACTTAGACGCATGCTTAAGTCCATAATGTACCTTTGTAACTTGCAAACTTTCTTTTAGTGGCCCTTTTGCATGAACCCCTATGGTTGCATCATGTAGAAATATTCTTCAAGATGGTCATTCAAGAATACCCCCCTTGACATCCATTCGCCAAACCTGATAATCCATATGAGTTGCAATAGTTAGAAGGATCTTAATAGACTTAAGCATTGCTGCAAGCAAGAAAGTTTTCTCATAGTTTATATATTCTATTTGGGTAAAACTCTTTGCCATGAACCTAGCTTTGAAGGTCTTAACCTTCTCCTTTACTCCAATATTTCTCTTGTGAACTCACTATCACTATTATCACCATATGGGTTTAACCCTTCAGGTGTATCTATAAGCTCCCACATATTATTGAAATGTGGATTCCATTTTTAATTCAACGTCTTTATTCCACAAATCTGCATCTATATCTTTCATTGATTCTCTAAACAAGGTCGAACCATCTTCTTGCTCTATGGAGATTGCCTGGTAGGCTTCTCCAACTAGTAGATACCTCACGGATTTCTTAATAATCCTTTGACTCCGTCTTAGAAGTGGTGGTTCTTGGATTGTGCTTTATCCTAGATGTGTAACCTGTATGTCCTCATTTACTCTTGTGTCTGCAGTAGGAATGAATTGATGATTCTCAGCCTCAATGGACAACTCTTGATCTGTAGGATAATAAGAGTCCCTATAATCGAGTACTTCATCCCTTCTAAGTTCTAGACATCTCCAAATGTAGAGGTGATGTAAGTCGGGCTTGCATCCATTCCACAATTCTAAAAAGTCTTATGAATAGACTTATATCATACTATGTTAAGAACTTATTGAATTGTCTTGAGTGCATATCTCCAAAATAGGGTAAGAAGTGTTGAGAAACTTATCTTGGAGCTAACCATGTCTAACAAAGTCCAATTTTTCCTTTATGAAACACCATTCTGCTTGGGCGTCGCAACGCATTCAATTGGGACACTCTCTCATTTTATGCTACATAGTTCCTAAACTAGCTTGATACGTACTCACCACCTCGTTCTAATCAAAGTATCTTGATACTTTTATTAAGATGTTTCCCTACCTCAACCCAGTACTCTTTGAACTTATCAAGAGCTTAAGACCTATGAGACATCAAGTAAATATATTCGTATCTCAAGTAGTCATTGGTGAACATTATTGAGTACTCGTGACCTCGTCTTGAATGTGTGCTCAAAAGACCACAAACGTCATAAAGAACTAATTCTAAAACACCTTTGGCCCGAATTCATTTAGTTGAGAAAGATATTTTTGTCATTTTACCTTCCAAACAAAATTCACAAGTGGGAAAAGATTCTACCTCTAACTAATTAAGAGTCACTTCTTTTACTAGCATTTGGATTCTGTTAAAGTTGATATGGCCAAGTCTTTAGTACCATAGGTATAACCTATGTCATTTTGTAGAAGTACTGTAAATTGAATTAATATTGGAGCTCATATCTGAGCCTTATTTCTTGGTAGAACACTTTCTCTTCTTGCCTCCATTATCATTCAACTCAGCATGCGAGGAACCATCAATAGTAACTATGGCGCGTGAGCCTTTAATCAACAGATCATCTTCTACATTTTGGAGTTCCTTCATCAACCATGTCCTGCTCAAACCCTTACTTTGAACACAGTAGTCTATCACATACGATGTAAACTCTATTGAGGACAATCTGAATTTAAGTCTCAGGGTCGATTTTGGCTCCCAATAATTCTACCATGTTTAAATACCCAATCATATTAAACATAGGATCCTTGACGAACATTCCAAAGGTCATGCAAGTGTTCTGCATAAAATAATGGCTTCACTCTTCGCTAGCCTACTATGGTGTCCATAACTATCCTCGACCCTTCATATCATAACATTAAGTAGTGCCTATGCATTGATGTTTCTTTTGCGACATCATTGACATCTATGCCAACACGTTGTTTCAAACCATCACTTCGTCTACATACCACTATTTATACTCTACTCTCTCAAACTCATTGGACTCCTCAGTTGGTTGGTTGGTTGGTTGGGACAAATACATTCAAGCACATAATCAAGTTTTTCAGCTTGCAGGACATACATGAGGTTATGCTTCTAGTTGATATAGTTTTATCGACAAGCGTGATCTCATTTGGTGCCATTGTTATGGAATTGAAGAGTTGAGATCTGCAGTTCCAATTTCATGTCTCCTTGGCTGTCCTTCCAATAAAAATCTTACACATCATTAATATGAATGCATTAAATATTGTTCATAATAATCCCCTTACTTATTTAATTGGTGATGTGTAAGATTTTTATTGGAGAGACAGCCAATGAGACATTAGATCTCACTCGGAATTGAGAGGCATTTACTATACACAAAAAAAATTGCATAAATAAATAAGCAGCAATAATTTGGTGTAAAATGCATGAATGCATGCATAGACTCAAAAACTACAAGTGCACAACGATAACTTAAACCCTTGTAAACCTATAGGTCTCTATTAGGAAAGGTCTCCAAGGTTGGTGGCTAAGTTGGGACTCTCCTACTAATTTGAATTAATCAGGTAACAAATACCACAACAAACTAGTAACTTTTGACTTGTTTGTTGACCTTAAGAATAAGAGCCTCTTTAGGAGGTTTGTTAGCGACGTCAACTTGAGCATGCAACCTTTGTTCATATCTCCAAATACTGAAATTTGCATACTTCCATCTTTGAGTATTAAATCTCTATTTGGACAATTCTCCAATTGGGATCCAATTTCAGTAATTGAACTTAAAACCCCTCACTTAGGGAGTTTGTTGTGTTACCGGCATGAAGGGTACGTAATAACTACAAATCAAACCAACAAATTAAATTGTAGGTTTATTTAAAATTGGGCCTGCTCCTACTCAATATTTAAAACTTATAGATTTTCATCTTAAACAACCAATGGTGCATATTAATATACTAGTCAAGAATACGTGCGTTGCACGTGATTTTGTAATAATATTATGATTTTTTTATTTTAAAATTATCGATGAATATAACACTTAAATAAAATTCATTTTCAATAATAAGTTCATCAATGATTATGACTAACTAATGAATTATATTCAAACTTCTTGGTAAAAATGTGGTTCATTAAAGAATACATGGCCTACGTGAATATTAAGTTTGAAAGATTATTGATACACTTTTAATTATATTTTAAAGCATATATCTAATGGCATATCAGAAAAGGCAACTTTCTTTTATGAAAATTAGTATCAAATTCTAAAATACATGAAAATAGTATATATAAGTATAACACAATTTTTCATTGATTTTCTGTATTTATAACATTATAAAAAGCACGCGAAAACAAAATATTTAGTCTTTTTAGGTAATTAATTGCTTACAAAATGACATAAAACATCATTTGAGCTTAAATCCATTTGTTATCAAGACTACTACAATAATTAACATTTTTACATCGAACAAATATTCTAAATCAAGAAAAAAAAATATAGAAATCAATATTTAAAATCAATATTACCATCGTATATATTCTTAAAATTAGTGAATTATTCATGGAAAATTAACACATCCATTATTACCACATTACTATCAAACTAATTATCAAAGATTAAAAATCGTCATTGTGAGAAAAAAATATTATTGGCATAATAAAAACAAAAACGAATAACAAAAGAATAAAGTATGAATCAATAATAAGAAAGTCAAAATGCAAAGTCAAATTCATTTTATTTTGTTATGTTGATGAAGAAATTTGCTTAAATTCTCGTGCATAATAAGATTGACTCTTTGATTGTTTACAATTAAAGATAATAATTTCAATATATTAAAATTTTTATTAATATATTTTTATTTATTTTCATTAATTACAATAGATAATGGAATTTAAAGAGACAAATTACTTTTAATTATCAAAATACAATATTTATATAGTATTAAATAGTTTAAATTAAAGCCAAAATAAATTATATTAATTGAAAGATGATTTTAGGAATTATAAGTTATTTGAGGGGTAATATCGTCCAAAAATATTTCTCCTTTTAAGGGACTTTTATAATTAGTATAGATATAGATTTAATCAATAATTTAATTACTAGTGCTTTTCGATCCAACTAAAATCTAATTTAAATTAGACTTTAATGGTGAGAATATGATATCCATGAATGTGCGAAATTATAGTTACACAGCGATGCAAAATTCCTAATCTATATGAATAGTGAATGAAAATTATTTATATGGAAAAATAATTAAATAAAGCAATAAAGTTTGTTGTAAAATTATAGATAATGATGAATGACTATTTTGTTGTATCTAGATGTCTATGTAGTTATCTACTTACTCTAGAAGAGTGTATTCTAATCAGGTTGTAACTCTCTTTGGAACCCTATAAATAAGGGTCATTGTTATAGTAAATTAACAGACTTGAGTTTTGACTCTCTCTATTCTATTCTCTTTTTCTCTCTACTTTTCTAGTTTCATAACACGTTATCAGCACGACGTTCTAAATAATTAATTAAACTAACGTGATTTTTCTTTGTGGCAGAAAATATTGGTGGAAAATTAGTTGAAATCCAATCTCACAATTTTCGAACGATCAATTGGTGGAAGGTGCCAATTACGAGGTTTAATTTTTGTACATCTCTTTATCTCTCTCTTTTAACCTATGTGGATTTCATATTATGATGAGAAGTTAATTAATGAGTAGGTAAAATTATGATCACATAATTAAAGTCCGAAAAAACACAATTATTTGTCTTTTACTAATTATTCTTTTAAAAGAATCTTTTTCTTTTTAATTGAATATTTTAATCATGCATAAGTGTTGTTGAATGCACGCATCAACTCTATAGTAAACAATTTACATGTGATTGCAACAGCCTATTATTTTAAATGTACATGCACTATATTTTCACGTTTACTAATGTATTATCAATTCTTAAACAAGATTAATTGTTAATTGTGTTATTTTTCACAAATCTGGTAATATTCCAGAAGAATATTACATTGTTGCTTTTCTCGAATATAACATAACCTCACATATAAATATTCTAGAAGAATATTTTATTGTTGATTCAGAATAAGCAAAGATTTATATTACATTAATATTCCAGTAGAATTTTAATTGCTCCCGAAGAGCTTAATTTTATAAGATATAATATTCTATCATAATATTATAATATTGCTCCTGAAGAGCAAATCTTTACTTCAAAATAATGATTTGTTGTTGCCCCTAAAGAAGCACAACGTATAATATTTTGACAAAATATTAACTGCTCCTGAAGAGCATAACATTACAATTTAAATATTTCAGAAGAATATTAATTGCTCTTGAAGAGCATAACGTTACAATTTAAATATTCCAGAAGAATATTAATTTTTACGACGTTATAATTTTGATATTTCAAAAAAATATTGAACAGTAGTCGAAATAATATTTTATTATGCTCTAGAAGAAGCACATGTTTCGAAGAATATCATATCACATAATTAAATTGTGATATAAATAAGTAATTAATCAACTAATGCTTATCCTCGAAGGAAAGCATATAAATCATATTATGTTAAATTGATTAATGCAAATTATATAATAATTGATCGATTGCTTTAGTGAAAACTTTTACTTAATCGATAAATTATTTTGTATTGTGTCATTGCTCTTGAAGAACAACAACCTTACATTGTAATTCCTAAAGAAACACAATATTACATATATTAATATTTTGATATTTCTCCTGAAGAAGCACAAATTTATAGTATATTAATATTTTCCTGAAGAAGCATAATTTAATTAAACGAATATTATACGACTGCTTTTGAAGAAGCATAAATTTGTACATATCAATATTCTAAAAAAAACATCGTGTTGTTGCTCTTGAAGAAACACAATTTTATAATTTTAGAATATTAATATTGTGTAATATTAGAGTGTTGATACTCTTAAAGAAATACTATATTGAACCAGAAGTTCAATGTCTTAAAAATTTTATTAATTGGCATTACCGGTTAGACCATCCCGGATCAATATGATGTGAAATATTAATAAGAATATCTATTGAAAACCAGAAGATTTTTCAATATAATTAATTCTCATGTCATGCTTGTTCTCATTGTATATAAACTAGTAGACCTTCACTAGGTAAAATCGGGACTGAATTCCTTGCATTTCTGAAAATTATTTAAGGTGATTTATGGGACCCCATCACCTTCCATGTTGACCATCTATTTATTATTTGTGTCTAATAGATACATCTACTAGATGATTGTATGTT
Source organism: Forsythia suspensa (assembly GCA_023638005.1). NCBI lineage: Eukaryota > Viridiplantae > Streptophyta > Magnoliopsida > Lamiales > Oleaceae > Forsythia > Forsythia suspensa. Next base: position 16,619,209 of record CM042669.1, read on the forward strand.
GTTATTATTCACAACTTGAAGTTTGCGAGATTACTTGCTCAAATTTTAAATTATGAGCATAATATTTAGATTATACAATCAAGACGGTGATGTGTCTTGTCAATACTAGTGAGTCTAAATCTCAAACTTTAAAAATATTAGTTGAGATGATATTAAATAGTTTAGCAATATTTTTTTTCAACGCCTTCAATTAAATTCTAAACCATTACTATTGAGAACAAAGCGCTTCCTATTTTTGTCTAGGGAATGCTATTTTATATGTTGAAATACTTATACGTATCATGCCAACATCAAAGTTACTCCCGCTATAGTTGACTTATGGTCGAGCCTAATATTATCCATCTAATGATTTTTATAGTGCAATATATGTACAATCGATCCACCATAGTGCAATTGAGATGAGCTTTGAAAAATATTGAGAATACATGTATAGTATGGAGCATTATAAAATATCTTAAGTCCTAACGGGTGATATTTTATAATATGGTATTTCAAATGTTATTTTGGTAAGACAATTTTCTCAACATCAGGGGAGAGAAATTGAGTAGCTGGAAAGAATACATGAAAATGCAGCATATTATATTTTCTAGATCATTGCACAAGACAATATGAACCAGAAGTTCGACAAATAACTCATTTGTAAGTTATATAATTGACAGATGCATTTACTGACCAAAGAGATTAAATCAAATCTCATATACCAGCTCTAAATGCTCCAATTTATATTAGCATCCTTGAAGGACAATCCATTAACATTATATCAGGTAAATTAATGACACGCTTGAAGCGTGGTGATATTTGATTCCAAAATTCTCAAATTAAAAATGGAGCCAATTATAAAGATGATCCTATTGAGGGGGTGTATACTCTTGGAGAGTATATAGACATAACTAATTATAAAACTCCAGAAGAGGTTCAGCTAGCTGAAATAATAAAACGAAAAGATCTCGTTAAATTATGTCGTTATGAGAAAGAAATGGATTAAAAAATAAATGTTGTTAACAACACTTTTATATATAAAGAAGTGCTTCATTTATAAAAGGTAGCGAAGATATTGAAAGAAATCTGTCAAAGAATTAATTGGCTAAATAAAATGATGCAATCCAAGTAAATTGAACTGACTAGAGAAACACAAGTTTACGGATCTATAGTCGGAGCACCTAAAGGTGTATATTTATGCTAAAAGGAAATGAAAAAATGAAGTCGTAACATGTAATGTACGACTTTTAAATTTCGCAAAAACTTATGTAAAACAATCATAAGTTGATATCTTATTTGTTACGACCTGTTTTAATTTAGTCAAAGTCAAATTCTATTTAGTCAAAGTCAATGAAATTTTGGGTCAAGTCTAAGTCAAATAGTCAAAGTTGGACTTTAATTAAGTAAATAAATTGTTTTGGGCTATTTTATAAATTATGGTTATTTAAGGATTTAAATGTTATTATATGGAAGTTGGGGGCTTAAGTTGCAATTGGGCCTAAATGTAAATTGAATTTGGATCCATTTTCTTGACTTACACACACAGACGTAGAGACAGGAGAAAGCGGCCAAAAGAAAGAAAAGAAAGGAAAAAGAAAAGAGAAAAGAAGAAGGGAAGAGGAAGGTGCGGCCGAATCGATTTTTAAGCTTGGGTTCTCCATTTCTTCTCCATTTTCAAGAGGTAAGCAAGAATCCTCTTATTTTAGAAATGAGTTTAAAAATTAGGGTTTTTGATTATGAGCTTAAATGTGAACCTTATGAAATGAGATAAGTTATTTTTAGTGTTATGAGCTATATTTGCATGTTAAATGAAGGAATTAATGGATGAAATTTTAGGGTTCTTGACTTAGTGAGTTTATTTAGATATTTAAGTTATTTTGAGGATTTTAAGGCTATTGTTGGTTTATTTGTGTTATAAGCTTGGAATGATGATTTTGGCAAACCCTAGAATTTTTATTTGGGTCATTTAAGTGAATGTAATGTAAATGAGATTATTTGAGGGCCTTATGGAAGATTAGAAAATGTTGAGAATGTTAAGGAGAATTATATGTTGTTGAATAAGTGGTGAATTAGAATAAGGATGAGATCCAAGTGAGTAAAATAATTTTGAATAAGTTTTGCTTAAGTATGGTAAGTTAAGCTTAGCCTTGCTTCTAATAATTAGTGTTACTTGGGATGATTATTTATTTATTCGAGCAATTATATTCTATTTCGGGAGGTGACGAGGAAGTTGGTGCAAACGTCTTGACCAACTTAGTCCTAGCCAAAAGCTACGTGAGTGGAAAAACTTATTTTTCAAAATATAAGAATTTAAATACCATGTGTTTTAGCTACAAAATTATTATGAAGACAAGCATGATTTTTAGAATATAATAGATTTTATAAACAAATTCAGTTCTATTATTGCAAGTTATTGTTATGTTTTATCATGAGAAATGTGATTTAGATACAGTTTATAAAACCACCAGAAAATGTTTGATGATGCTGTTATCTACTCTAGTGCACAGAGGGGCTTTGGCCGTGTACTAGGGTGTATTATGAGAGGTCTTTATGACCCACTCTTATGCACAGAGGGGCTTTGGGTCGTGTATAAGGGTGCTTATTTCAGAGGTCTTTGGGACCCACTTTCATACACAGAGGGGCTTTGAGCCGTGTACGGGAGTGCTCAGCCAGTCTGCGCGTGTATGACCAGATATGGTGATTTTACCCGCTTTGCCTTTGGTATGAATGTGTTTCCACGATGTATGACCGGATTTCGATTTGATTACAGATTACAGATTATCTAAGGATATTTTACGGTGTAATTTTTCGGTATATAATGACTTATTTAGTTTACGAAACACATGTTTACGTATTTTATTATCGGATGGCACTTCTTTGCGACGATTTACTAAATTGTCGATTATCCGGTTTCTTTATGATTTACTGAGTTGCATTTACTCAAGATGTTTATATAACGTGAGAAAGCGGTTTCTTGAAAATTATGATTATTTATGAACTCTCCACTCATTTGAGCTATCACTCACGGATTTTCTATACTTTCTTACTCGGTAGTAGTTGAGTTTTGAGCGGTTTTGAAGAGTTAGTTGATTGTTGAGCGAGCTACTACGAAGATTAGTTGTATGATTCATCTCTATCGAGCATGTCATCATTCATTTTTGGAGATATATGTCTTAGGTCCTTTTGATGATTTATTTTGGATCATATGTATATGGTTGGTTAGGCTCACTACTCCTTTTGTAGATTCATGTGCTTTTGAGCCATTTGTAAAAGATATTGGAGATGATAGAGTTATCGAGTTCTTGAGCTTGGTTATTATGTTGTGGGACAGTGATCCCTATTGGTTATTTGAAGTATGTTGTTGGGAAATTTTATTTTTTTTCAGATTTGGTTTAGCTCAATTTACAAGGAAAACTCTGTCAAAATTTTTATATGATGTTTTAGTCCAAGAAAGTCAATAAGTTATAGAAAAGTCTAAGTAGCCTTAATGGTGGAGTGCGGTATCCAAATTGGCATCCATCATCGGCGCACATCGCACGTCTTGGGTCTCTTCTGGGTGATTCGGGACGGGTCGTGTCATTATTAATCTGTCAATGCATGACATATATGCATATAATGAATATTGTTATAACCAACTCATCCGGCATGACTAATAAACGATGTATATAAATCCTCGGAGGATTTAATATGTACGAAGCATATAGTTCAACTTTTCGAGAACTCAATTGATCAAAGTACATATCCCGAACTAATATTATAATGAGGGGGAATAAATACGCATTGTACTCTTTTCCTTGAATGAGGTTTTATCCCATTGGGTTTTTCTGGCAAGGTTTTTAATGAGGCAATTTGCATGGCGTATTAAAAGAATTATGTAATCTTTTTCCTTTACTATGATTTTTTCCCACATGTTTTTTTCCTAGTAAGGTTTTAATGAGGCATATTCTTTGTGTAAATGATATCCAATTAGAAGTGTTATAATTTTTATAGTTATGGATGTCTATAACCTACAAAATATTTACCTTCATCATAACCCTATGGTTATACTCCCGTGTATTATAAATTGTAAATGAGACCCTTGAAGGGAACAACTACAAGATCTATTTTTAATATAATTGCATCAGACCATCATACTGACTACAGTCAACCAGAGATAGTGTATGAAGATGATATTGCCGGAGGTTATAACATAGAGCACATTTCACCAGAATTGTTTTATACAAGTTTTGAAAAGATGGTGGCATTGAAGACATTGGCGCGCACAAGATATGGATAGCTCGATACAAGTTTTTCCATTGGTTGAAATCGGTTGGAGTAGTTGTACTCTTTTCCTTCGCTCGTGTTTTGTCCCTCTTGGGTTTTTCGACAAAGGTTTAATGAGGCAACATTTGAGTACTCCAATTTTGATAAATTTTTCTTTCTATTGATATTTTTGTCCCATTGGATTTTTGCCAAACAACGAAATGATTATTGTGTAATAAGTCATTCAAGAGGGAGTGTTGTAAAATTATAGATAATGATGAATGACTATTTTGTTGTATCAAGATGTCTATGTAGTTATGTACTTACTCCAGAAGAGTGTATTCTAATCATATTGTAACTCCCTTTGGAACCCTATAAATAAGGGTCATTGTTATAGTAAATTAACAGACTTGAGTTTTGACTCTCTCTATTCTATTCTCTTTTTCTCTCTACTTTTCTAGTTTCATAACAATAAATAACTACAAAAATCAATTATTTGTGGCCAAATCCTAAAAATAGAAAAACTTAATTAAATGGGTCATTGGCCCTAGCCCAATTATCTAACTAATCTACAGTCTATCTTAAGGGGGATATTTACATTAATAAGCTCATTTTTTAAAATAAGTACAAAAAGTCATTTATGTTACATATATTCTAAAAATAATGCTTATTAATTTTTATTTTTTTCATTCATGATAAGTTTTACCACCCGATTTTGATAGGACTTACACGTCAACAAAAGCCCAATGAGCCCTCCATATAGGCCCGATGAGGGCTTCAGAATTCACGAAAGGGCCCTCGAAGCCCATCGGACATTTTAGCCTTCTGCAGCTAGAATACCGCAAGGCCCATGGAAGGCCTCGACACTCACGACTGAGCCATAGGACCTCGCAGGGCTTCGTATCAACCCTAACTAGCAGGCAGTACGATATTCTAGGATGACCGAGAGATGATTGAAGGCAGATTGCGTTAGATTGGTGCACGGATCCTCACAAGGAAACCGAATCATAATCTCCTAAAATCATGCAACGTGATAAGCTCAAAGAAGGAAGATAATCTTGGAGATTGCCTGGGTAATGAATAATCCCTATCCCATAAAGAAGGAGGATTCGATTGGGTATTTGATTGATTTGTTTCCTAAATCAATCAGGACTCCTGCGTTATAAATACAACGTCTCCAGTTGTTCCAAGGTACGCTCTTTTTACACTTAAAATCCCACCCTAAACTCTACTCAAATCTCTGCCTGTTTGTCTATCCCATACCCAATTACTTTCGCCCACCATCTCCCCTCGTGTATTACTCTGATACCGGCAGTTGACTTGATCGTCGGAGTACTAACGATCGCCGAACCCTTTTTCTCCAGAGATCTTGGTGCCTAACGATTGCTTGAGTGTGCAGGTAACATACAAGTTGGCAGAGGAGTGACTGGAGATCTGTTGGCACGTGGACGTTGTAGGTTCTGATGTCAACAGATTAGCACCGTCTCGTGGGAAATGAAAAAGCGTTACACAACTAGAAACTTGTGGTAAAAATGTGTTTTCTACTAGGAGGAGCATGGCAACCGAACATTCCATGGAAGAAGAAGTAGAGTCTCACCACACTGACTTGCGACAGAAGAGCGTTCAGGACCTACACAACGTGACTCGTCATAGAAGAGAGAAAGCAATGGTAAAGCGCGGCGGTTGAGCGGAGAACCGGATTTGAAGGCGGACAATGCCTTGGATGAAGGCCTCACTTGAACTATTGGAGAATCAATCCCTCCAACATGGACCCAAGCGTGAGTCGTGCTCGAAGGAGCCCTTCACGGTCCTGGTTCACTAGAAAGCTGCTGTTCAGGAGGAACCGCCTGTCTCAAACGGTCCGGAACCCTCGTAACTTTACCTCAAGTCCTTGTAGGATAACCAGAGGGTGAGACCTTTCCCAGTGCGAGAAAACTCCCACATTCCTGCTGCTAGCGTGTTTAATAGGTTGGGGATGGGGTCTTCCATAGCACCACCCCTACCCACACACAGCAGGCGCAGCAAGCACAGCGAGGCCCACACGAAAAAGAGGAAGGACCTGAAGAGCCATGTAAAGTCCGAGGAGAAGAAAGAAAGGCTAGATTGTTACGAGGATGATGATGACGAGAATCTCCTGTTTACCAACTACATGAAGGCAATGGAGATAACTGCGAACTTCTGAATGCCTCTCATAGACAAATATAACAGGAGAGGCGACCCTACAGATCATATAAATACATATAAGATGAAGCTCTAAGGCTAGTCTCCTGCGGTGAAGTGTCAAAACTTCCATACCACACGCGCGTCTGATGCAAAGAAGTGGTACAATAAGTCGAAACCAAGAGCATCCGAAGTTGGCCCGAACTCAAAAGAGAGTTCGTCAATACCTTCATTGGCAATCGAACGATGATAGCTGACATTGCCCAGCTCAACGACATCTGGCAGAAGGAAGGAGAAACCGTCAAGAGCTACTTCAAGAGGTTCAGTAATGTTATCAACAAAATCGAGACTGTGATCGATGAAAAAGCTTTGGATGCACTCATAACTGGACTGCACATGTGCACTCCTTTCTGGAGGGATGTACAGAATAGTCAACCGAAGACCTACAGTCAGCTAGTAGACTTAGTCCAGCGTGAAATTCGATCAGAGGAGACGATCGAGAACAGAAAAAGCCGAAAGAAAGAGAGGAGATCGCTACAGAAGAGAGGGGTGACGCTCTCCCGAACCTTGTTTCTCTCGCTTTCAAAAAGGTGCTCCTCCGAACTGCCAAAAAACCATTACAGGAGATTCAATCAGATGGAGGTAGTCCCTGTCCCCCATTCCGGCGCCCGTAGTGACCTCTTTACCAGCCACAACACCGCCTAAGTTCTATTGTATACACAGGACTAGGGTGCATACTGGAGGATTTCCGGACGTGAGGAAATTGATCAATTGCGAGAACTACAGGCAGGGAGAGGAGAATCAACCTACGCGAGGACATCGAGGGCCGCCCACACAGGGACAAAGACCTCCTCCTCGACGCCAGAACGATGGATCCCACCGCGATGGAGAGGAGAAAAATGACAAAAACAGGGACTTGCTAAGGGTGGAGGGACCCGTGGGAGCCCCCTATCCGAAAGATAAACACGATCATAGGAGGGCCCTATGTCGGAGGGCACACGATGAACTCGCAGCAAACTATGTAAAGGTGGCAAGGGAAGAACCCATAGAGAGTTGGCAGGTCCACAGACACCGACCAAGAGCACTGCAAATCTTGTTCATCGAGGAAGACGAAGCGGACATACACTACTCTCACTGTGATGCCTTTGTAGTCCGTGCCGTAGTTGTTAGAAACGGCCTAGGACAGATGTTGGTCAATGATGAGAGCGTCGTGAACATCTTGTTCGGCAGTGCCTTCGACCAAATGGACGTAGATCATGAACTAATGACCATTTTGGAGCTGCTATTCGGTTTCACGGGAGATAGCCTCATCCTGCGAGAAAGGATTACCCTCGCTCTCGCAGTAGATTTCAGAGAACCTCCGTGCCACCTCAGGAAGTTCATGGAGTTTTTGATAGTGGATACCCACTCTGCCTACTATGGAGTCCTCAGAAGACCTGCGTTGAAGGATTTGCAAGCGGTAACGTCCATACACCATTTGGCAATGAAGTTCCCGACGCTTGGGAGGGATGGCCAAAGATCCGCGGCAATCAGACGGAGGTGAGGGCATGCTATATGAATGCATTGCAGGAAGTTACAGAATGCGAGGATATCGTCCCAGCAGTGATGACCATACATTCGAAACCAATGGACGTTGACCACGAGAAGATGGACGAGGAATTGATACTAGGCGAGTGCGGACCCCGGATCATAAACTCGAACTCTATTGCCTCCTCGGCCGAGGAGCTGAAGCGTTCTAGTGAACCCCTCGGAACTAACCCGGTGTTGCGGTGGGAGAAAACTCGAAGAAAAGATAAAGAGGAATCTGAGCGGTTCCTCAGGAGAACGCCGACGCTTCAGATGGAAGCACAAATGATATGGTCGGGATTGACCCATTTGTGGCGTGCCACGCCCTAAAAGTGGATCTGAAGGTACGCCCCAAGATTCAAAAATGAAGACCTTTGAGTGCCGAAAGGTATAGTGCCTTGAAGGAGGAGGTTGACAAGCTGTTAGCCAACGGGTTCATTAGGGAGGCAGTTTACCTCCAATGGGTATCTAACCCAATCTTGGTGAGGAAGAGTACCAAGAAATGGAGGTATGCATAGACATCTCGGATCTTAACCAAACATGCCCTAAAGATGACTTCTCGTTATCACAAGCATCGACCGGTGGTCGATGCGACTGCAGGCCACAAGCTACTTAGCTTTATGGACACATACTCGGGCTACAACCAGATCCCGATGTTTACGGAAGACGAGGATCACACTTCGTTTATCATGGACCTAGGGTTATACTACTATAGGATAATGCCCTTCGGCCTGAAGAATGCAGGAGCCACGTATCAGCGGTTGGTAAGCCGCATGTTCACAGGACAAATCGGGAACACCATGGAGGTATACGTCGACGATATACTTGTAAAGAGCGTGAATGCCGAGGACCACATAGGACACTTAAGAGGGATGTTCGGAGTCCTTCCCAAATATCGCATAAAGCTTAACCCCTTAAAGTGCACATTCGGAGTCGCGTCCGAAAAGTTCGTCGGCTACATGGTTAGAGGCTAATCCCAAGAAGATTAAAGTGCTCATCGAGATGCGGTCACCATCTTCCCCCAAGGAAGTCCAAAGCCTGACGGAAAGGTTAGCAGCCCTGAATCGATTCATATCCAAGGCGACCGACCGTTGTCAGCCCTTCTTTCAGACCATCAAGGAGAGAAAGAGGTTTGAGTAAACCGAGGAGTGCGAGAAAGCCTTCCAGGACCTCAAGGTCCTCATCGGAAAGTCTCCGCTGCTGTCCAAATCGAAGAATGGGGAGACGCTGCTCGTTTAACTCGCCGTGTCTGAAAAGGCAGTTAGCTCGGTCTTAATCCGAGAAGAGGGCCCGATACAACTTCATGTCTATTACATAAGCAAAGCCCTACAAGACGCATAAACGAGATACTCGGACATGGAAAAGCTCGCCCTATCTTTGATCATCGCCTCTCAAAACTCCACCGTACTTCCATCCCATAGTATAGATGTCTTGACGAACTTCTCTCTGAGACAAATACTCCAAAAGCCGGACACATTAGAGAGGCTGATGAAATGGTCGGTCGAACTCAAATGATTCGATATCAACTACAAGCCAAGACCCTCTATAAAAGGGTAGGCTTTAGTAGACTTTGTAGCTGAATTCGCCCACATCCCCGAGGGTTCGCTTGAAGCCCGACCCTAGGAGGTACCAACATGGAAGTTGTATGTTGAGGGATACTTGGGTGAGGTTGGAGCCGGGATCTTGCTAGTTAGCCAGCGACAACCACAATCTCAATCGTAAGGCTTACTGAGAGTTCAAAACCTCCAACAACACTGCAGAATACGAGGCACTCCTAGCAGGCTTGAGACTGGCACAAGAGATGAGGGCGAGAAAACTCCAGATCCACAACGATTCACAGCTAGTCGTCAGTCAAGTTAACGGGACCTTCGTAACACGCGAGCAATCCATTGTGGCATACCTGACAAAGGCCAGAGACCTGTTGTCCCACTTTGAGGCATACGAGCTCTTGCAGATTCCACGGGTGGAAAATGGTTATGCAGACGCCCTCTCGAAATTGGCAAACAGTAGAGACTTCGACTTGATGAAGGCCATCCCGGTTGAGGGGCTCAACTGCCCTCCATCTACGATTTTCCCACACCCATTGTCCTAACGATATCTCGGATCCCTAGGTGGATGAAGGAGATCATCGCATATTTAACCAATCAAATCGCGCCAAAAGACAGACAAGAAGCACAAAAACTCTATAGAAGGGCCGTGAAGTTCGTACTACAAGATGAGATCCTATATAAGAGGGTCTTCAGCCACCCCCTTCTACGCTTTTTGACACAGAAGGAAGTAGTGTACGTGATGAAAGAGATACACGAGGAGATATGCGGTAACCATTCAGGAGGAATGGCCCTGGCACAGAAAGCCTTGAAACAGGGATACTATTGGCCAACCATGAAGAAAGACTCCCACAATTACGCAAAGAAGTGCGACGGATGCCAAAATTTACTACTTTACAAAGCTCCGGCTCGGAACCTTACCCGGTCGCCATCCTTGGCCTTTCACCAAGTGGAGAATTGACTTCATAGGTCCTCTCCCCGACGGGTGGGGTCAAATTTGCAATTGTAGCGGTGGATTATTTCACCAAGTGGTGTAAAGCCGAGCCTTTGGCCAAGATCACGAAGGAAAACGCATGGAAATTCGTGTGAAAAAATATTGTCTGCCGCTTCGGGATTCTCCACTCTCTATTCTCCGACAATGGCACACAGTTCGCAGGAAAGAAGTTCAACTCGAATTGCGAGAACCTTGGTATTCGAAGGGACTTTTCCACCCCCGACTATCCCCAATCTAATGAATAGGTAGAAGCCGTGAACAAGATCATCAAGCATACCCATAAACGGGAATTAGAATCCGCAAAAGGAGGATGGGGTGAAGAACTACCCGAGACCCTATGGTCCTATTGGACCATTTCTCGACGACTCTTGGTGAAACCCTTTCTCCATGGCATACGGAGCGCGGCAATGATTCCGCCGACGTAGGGATACCTCTCCCGTGCACTGCGCGCTCGACGAGGTGACCAATGATGGTTCTTGCGGGCAAACCTCGATTTACAAGATGAGAGACATGCAGACTCGCATGACTGGTCTCGCAGCTTTACCAAATGGAAGATGGCCGATACTACAACTCCAAAGTCGAGGCGAAGTTTCCACAACAACGACTTCATCCTAAAGAAGGTATTCCAAGCTAATAGAGAGGTGGGGATTGGAATCCTCGGGCCCACCTGGGAAGGACCTTACAAAGTCATCGAAGAAATCCACCCCGGAACTTACATATTGGAAGATTCGAAAGACAGGGAGACGAGGCACCCTTGGAACATCGCCCATTTGCAGCCGTATCATCAGTAGTTTTATTTTGCACTATTCAATTTTCCAACATTTTGTCTAGCGCCTCGAGATACCGTGCTTTTTAATAAAGTTCATCGTTTTATGAATCAAAAGTGTTCCCCATACAACCAAAGCAAGTAAAAGCGATTCAAGCCAGCGAGGAGTGTAGATCGCGGCCAACTCTATCAACTCACGTGAATAAACATTCAACGCGTAATCAAGCAAGTAAGAGCAATTCACAGAGGAGTGTGGTTCGCGACCAACGCCATCAACTCGCTGGATAAACATTCTACGTGTAATCAAACAAGTAATAGCAATTCAGCAGCGAGGGCGTGTGGTTCGCGGCCAACTCTATCAACTCGCTAGATAAACATTCAACTCGTAAACAAATAAGTAAAAGCAATTCGACAGCGATAGAGTATGGTTCACAGCCAACTCTATTAACTCGCTTCGCGGACAACTCTATCAACTCGCTGGATAAACATTCAACGCGTAATCAAGTAAATAAAAGCAATTCGGAAGCGAGAGAGTGTGGTTCGTGGCCAACTCTATCAACTCCCTGGATAAACATTCAACGCGTAATCAAGCAAATGATAGCAATTCGACAAAAAAGGAGTGTGGTTCGCGGCCAACTCTATCAACTCACCGGATAAACATTCAACGCGTAATCTAGCAAATGAAAGTGATTCGGCAGCGAGGGAGTATGGTTCGCGACAAACTCTATCAACTCGCTGGATAAACATTCAGCGTGTAATCAAGCAAATGAAAGCGATTCGACAGCGAGGAAGTGTGGTTCACGGCCAACTCTATCAACTTACTGGATAAACATTCAACGATAATCAAGCAAGTAAGAGCAATTTGGCAATGCGGGAGTGTGGTTCGCGCCAACTCCATCAACTCGCTGGATAAACATTCAAAGCGTAATCAGGCATGTAAAAGTGATTCTGCAGCGAGGGAGTGTGGTTCGCAGCCAACTCTGTAAACTCGCTAAATAAACATTCAACGTATATTTAAACAAATAAAGATGATGCATTTCCATTAGCCCACATTGTCAGGTAAGACAATCTAAGATGATACATTTTCAATGGCCTACATTTACAAATCAAAATGCAACACTGGAACAAACAAAGAGGGTCCTTAAATCTTGGTCGGGCCCTCTGGATACGTGCAACCCGAGGCCTTGAGTTTAGCCAGTAGACCCTGGGCCTTCGACAACTCGGTCAGTGCTTTGTTCAATTCTTTATCTTTGGTATAGATCATGTCCTGACAAGATTTCAGCTGTGACTCTGCCGTTTTTTGAGCATCGACACATGCCCTCTGGATTGTCCTGGCTTTAACGACGTCATATGTGCGCGAGCCCTCGCCTCTTCGGAAAATGCGAGTTGCTCTCCAAGATCTTTGTTTTCCACGAGCAACATCCTCTTCTTCCCTAGCGGTAGAGCACAGTTTGTCAATCTTCATCTCCAACAATTTATATAACTCGTAGTTAAGCACGTGACTGCAGGATGTATACATTTTAGCTAGTTTCAACAACTCCATCAGCTCTGTGTTATCTACCGCCCTTCCAAAGGCAGAGGTCCAATACTTATGAACCGATGCCGTCGGCGTTGGCGGTAAATGGGTTGGAAGCTTTCCTAAGACCGTTGAGTCCAGCTTATCCCGCTGGGACCTGATGTTGATATATTCGTACTTGCAAGGAGGAGGAGGAGAATGAGAGGCCCAAAATGCCTCATCTCCACTATTGGCGCCTGCCTTTCTCTTGCCCGATTGTCTAGCACTTTCCGACGAAGGCACGGGTCTCACGGGAGATGAGGCAGGAAGCACTTTCGATGTCACCTCCGGTGCTAGAGGGATAAAGGAAGGGCTACCCACCATTGTCTTCGGTGTTAGCAAAACAGTAACCCGGGGATCAGACGCCGCAGAAGGTATGGAAGGGGAAGGGAGAATGTCATCCAAAACCCCTCCACGCCTTATCTTAAGCTTTGGGACACTAGAAAAATAAAAGCTCGACATGGTCAGCAATAACCAGGATCTGAATATGGCAGTAGGAGAGCAAAGATGAGAAAAGTAAAGTGAAGTCATGCAAACACATATATAGGCGCGGCAGAATACTAACAGTCGGATAAACCAGCATATTGGAAAGAAGTAAATGCACATCAGATAAACCCTAGGAAGATATAAAGAGTGCGTGGAGATACGCGCCTCGTAAATTATACGAACGTCAATGCATGGTAACACCACCAATGCCTACCCCACGTTGAAACATAGAGGGTGAGAGCCCCGCAAAGCAGGCGAGAACGTCCCGTTCCATATGCCTCGCTATAGCGCAATCGCCAGAACTTCGACGGTAGGAAGAAGGTTGTGCGAAGGCGAACGCCAGAACTCCAATATGGCGCGCAAGTATTAACTATCCTTCGCGAACTCCAAAGTCCAGCGATGCGCAATGTATACTGTCGCTCGAGGCATATTAGGTAGCTCCAAAATGGTACATGTGGCTTCATTAGCGCCACATAATGTCAACAAAGTCCGAAGCCTGTACCACAAGCAATCAACACAAATGGAACTAACATGAAAATCTTGGCGCAATCTTATTTTATTTAACATAATTCGAATACATGGCGTAAAACAAATACGCCTCGATAATTATCCTACTACCTCGCCGCCTCTTTGGGCCAGCACATGTTGGGATATTAGATCTACTAAGCCTATCCCTAGTCTTCGTCACCCCGAGCATCATCAGGAGTTGGGGATCTGATTCCACCATGATCAAGAGTCTTCCAGAACCAACATGAGTTGATTTGGTGACTAATTAGGCTACACTGCTCAAAAAATACCATTGACCCCTTTTGGCAGTGGGCCCCTAGCCCCATCACCCACATCAAGGACGCGCTGCTCGGGGCATGGTCAAAGCTAAGGTCACTAGGCCCAACCCTCCTATATGTTTGGTCTCCTAAACGTTGATTAGCTGGGCATTTGGTCCTCTCAATGTTGATTCTCCAATTGGTAGTCATTCTGGATGCAATTTCTCTAACCGTACTTCTATGGCACGTTTGATACGAAAGGCCCGATCACACGACTCAGGAAATTTTGGGACACAAGAATCTAATTCACGCAATTTACTGGAGTTGCGCATGCATGAGGAGCACGATGGAAGGCTCTCAATGTATTCTTTACTTATATATAGAGGCTGTATTGGAACTTGACACAAAGCAATGAATACGAATGTTCCTAGGAGATTTGGAATGCCACACAAATGTGCTGCCTCCCCAGGACATTAAAGAAGCTAACTCTTCAGATTCTGCCAAAAGTTAGCACCATTAATGCCTAAGGGAATGATTCCTAGATTTTAGGAGCTGCTCCCTGTGCACAATCATTCATAAAATTAAATGCTGGGACAGGAATACATTAAGGAAAACAAATTTGACAATTAATTCTGGAACATACGCGAAAGAAAATGACAAGGTTCAAAGTTCAGACTCTCCGCTGCCTCTCTCCGGGTCGACACATTGTGGATCTTCTCCTACAATCGGTGGGGAGATTTGATCACTGGCTTCACTGGGAACGGTTTCAGGCGCCAAAGCCTCGGTAGGAGCCTGCTGAAGGAAAGAGATGTCCCATTCGGATGGATTTCACGCGATCCGCTCCACCAACTGCTCACCCCAATGGTCATCAAGCGATGAGCGAGGTCCTAATACTCAGCGTATCCACGAACGCGTCCCGATATATGCTCTACCGCCTCGGCCTCGGTACCAACACATTCGACCCAGACTCTATCCAACTCTTGTTTCACCGTGGCCACGACTTCTCATTCTCCACGAGGACGGTCTCTAGACTGCTGTTCGTAGTGGCTAACGCAGTCTCAGCTGTAAGGGTCCGGTCCTCGGCTAACTTCTAAGCCTACTCAAAGATGCTTCCGAGAAGCTTCAACACTTTCTTCTTGATCCCGTGCTTATTTCGACTCTCTTTGGTGGCCTTCAGCTCAATCTCATACTTGCCCTTCATGTCCGCCTCCTTCGTCACAACCAAGTCCAGCTTGAACTGAAGCCCCCTTTTTTCAGACTCCAGCTACGCCTTCTCGAGACTCATGGCCTTGAGTTCTTGACCAACTTACTTGGACTTGGCCTCTTCCTCGCTTCTGCGCCATCAAAGCTTTCCAAGGTGTTGAATAATTCTTTGGTCATAACCAATCTCCGTATCAAGTTCATCTCTGCCATCTATAGTTGCTCACAAGCAGTGGCTTCCTCGGATGCCTTTTCCCACTTTTGGGTCTAGTATTTGTGCACGTTCACTGCCATCATTGCAGGGTGAGCAGAGAGCATTTCCATGGAGGTTTCAGTTCTCCCTTGCGTTGACAAATGCGCATGAAACTCTCCTGCCTCACCGAGGAGCCGACATTCCTTGCACCCTCAGCCCAACTCGATTTGCAGGCATCCCTTATAAATCCTCTCTCGGCAGTAGTAGCTTTCCTCTTTCACGAGACCGCATCACCCGTGTCGTCGGTAATTCCTTTCCCTTATCCTTGGATGGGACAAGGCTAGGTGGGGGCAGGAGGACGAAGGTAGGAGTGGAGGAGGAACGTTCTGGCAAGAAATTGGAACATCGGAGGCCAGAGGATGGACGAACCCCGATGGCATAGCATCCTGGACCTCTTGCGATGGACCAAACGCCTCCCCTGACAAAGCGCACAGGTCAAAGAACCCTTTCTCATCAAGGGGGCGGATGAGACAGAGCTTAGGAATATTTTTGAACCTGAAAGTTGTTAACACAAACACCAATATGTAACACGTTCAGGCAACTCTTCACAGCGACACCGATATATCGACACTTACGGGACTCACCCATTAGTCCGCAGCTGGCCAATAAGTTGTCGTCCTTCAACAAGTTGCTGAGACTCCTGAAGTCACTGCTGAGAGCTCGCACCTTATTCCACTTCGACTTCAACTCCCTTTGGCCCCTCTTCAGGATTGGTGGCTTCCCGCAGTCTGCAAAAGTAAGCAATACATTAAGTCAAGAACTATGGTCAAAATTCCATACAAATGTGGCAGTATATACCAAGCTCTCCGAATTGACGAGGAATAGACACATGGAGAAGAGGGTCCTCTGGCATAAATTCCTAGTCCCCGCTTACAAAGATGAACCTTTCTTTCCAATTATGTACTTTGTTGGAACTGCCGATGGCCGTCTTCCATTTCGGCTGGGCGAGAAGAAATGTTATACCAACCAGCGATTGGCGTGGTCGGTATATAGACTCAAACTCCTTTGGGGTCGGGTTTCCTCCCTTTCGATAATGCTCCACAATAGGTACGAGGCCACCATCCGTCCCCAATCATTTGGTGTTATCTCGCAAGGGGCTAGATTCTAATCTTTAGAACCTCGTAAGAAATGATGCATAGGCGCGGCGGCCTCTTTTTGCATCGCAGTTTCAGAAATCACAACAAATCCTTCAAGAGGTCGTCACTGCCTCCTCTCAGGCCCGTGAGCCCCGAGTATTACAGATGCGGAATATCATAGGATAGTCGATATCTTTCAATTCCTCCTCGCCGATCCTCAAGCGCGTCTAGACGCTTCGGTGGCCAACCGCCTCACTCCTCATCAAAGCGTCTTGGGCTGCGGGACATCCTCTTATCAAGCGACCCCTCATCTCGTGCACCCGGCATCCAAATTTCCCTCTCTGTGGTCTCTTTTCGACGGGCGGTTGGGCAAGCCTCCCTTTCATCGGGGACGTAGTCGGCGGGCGTCGTCGGAGAGGGCTTGATTCACTCTTCCTACGACCTCGGAGGAGGAAGATGATGAGGCAATGTTGATGACTCACCTCGAATACTAGGGGTTCGCCGGGTGTCCGATTGATTTTGTGAGTCGTCATTTTCGGAAGACATTACAAACCCTTCTCTACCACGAAGTTGATGCTTTTATTGTCGCCCCAACGCGCAACAAGGTATAGTCTCCACACTACGTAATCAAGAAATAATCACAAAAGCAACCAACGAAACACTCGCAAGACGCTTACCTCGAAAATGCAGTTGGAACGATGTCCACACTTGGATTTTCTCAATTACCGGCAGAGCATCCGCAACATTCACAATGGGCACAAAAGCAAGAAGAAGTTGTAATGATGGAGGGCACCAAGCTTTATAGATTGAGGCATTCCAATCTCCACCGTCCAACTGTCAAGTGTTACATCTGAGCCGTTGGATGATGGACGCGTATTTAAAATTGGCTAACAAGCGGTAAACGGAACCCCAAACGTTTAGTACAACAAGAACGCACATGCCTCACGCGCACCCCCGTTATCCGCTACGTGCCATTGCATTAAATACATATATCCTCTTACTCATGATTGCCTGGCCACAGAATGACAACCTTGATTGATGATGATCACACCAATCATGGACACGTCACCAAAGGCACAGGCTCTCAAGTCCTCACCGCTCATGAATGTTTGGCATCGACTTGGGGACTATACCGGATAAGAACCCAATTTACGAGGACCATACGCCAAGACCACACTCCACGTTTTCTCTGAAATTCAAAATTTTTTGTTAGAAATTTCTCCTCTCACTCTCAAGTCCCACGCCTATTATGAATAATAGGCTTGAACTTGGGAGACTATTGTTACCACCCGATTTTGTTAGGACTTCCACGCTACCAAAAGCCCAACGAGCCCCCATATAGGCCGTGTAAGGGCCTCAGAAATTCGAAAGGAGCCCCGGAAGCCCATAAGACATCTTAGCCTTCTATAGCTAAAATACCGCAAGGCCCATAGAAGGCCTCGACACTCACTCACCGAGCCATAGGGGCTTCATAGGGCTTCAGATCAACCCTAACTAGCGGTGCATCACGATATTCTGGGATGACCAGAGAGATAATTGAAGACAAATTGCATTGGATTGGCGTACGGATCCTCACAAGGAAACCGAATCATAATTTCCTAAAATCATGCAACGTGATAAGCTCAAAGAAGGAAGATAATCTTGGAGATTGTCTGGGTAATGAATAATCCATATCCCATAAGGAATGAGGATCCAATCGGTATCTCGATTGATTTGTTTTCTAAATCAATTAGGACTCTCGCGTTATAAATACAACGCCTCTGGTTGTTCCAAAGCACGCTCTTTTGCACTTAAAATCTCACCCTAAACTCTACTTAAATCTCTTGCTTGCTTGTCTCTCCCACACCTAATTACTTTTTCCCCCCGTGTATTACTCGATACCGACAGTTGACTTGATCATCAGAGTATTAACGATCGTCGGACCCTTTTTCTCCAGAGATCTTGGTGCCTAACGATTGTTCGAGTGTGCGTAACATACAAGTTGATGATGAGTGACCGGAGATTTGTTGGCACGTGGACATTACAGTTCCGACATCAACAATAATATATAATTACCTAAAAATATAGTAAATGAATCCTTAAAAGCCACAGCTGATTAAAATCAATATATTATAGAATCTTTTATTGTGATAAGTTCGCACTGATTGATTATTGGAAAAAAAAAAGCAAAACCTATGCAGATTAGTAACATAAAGTTAGTTTGTTTCAATTTAACAAATCAACCCCCATGATAATCTGTTTTAGTCGAACATTTATCGCTTTATGCATTTATGGATGTATTTGATGATTATAATTTGTTACATTTTGCTGTGTTAAAAAATAGGTAATGCGTTATATGATATGAACTCGTTGCATTTGATGTTATTTGTTAAAAGAATTCAAGTTTGGATAACTATGTTACAAATATGTATCATTACTTATTACCTACTATCCATTGATGATTGGATGAATATGTTACATTGTTTTAGATGAACATTTATTAGTTGATACGTTAATGGATGTATTTGGTGCTTATAATCTCTTACATTTTATTGCGTTAAAAAGTAGTAATATGTTTTATGATATGAAGTCGTTGCAATTGAAATCTATTAAAAGATTCAAGTTTGGATAATTATGTTACAAAAATGTATCATTACTTCTTACCTATTGTCCATTGATGATTGGATGAATATGTTACATTTTATTATTATGTTACATTCAATGTGTTGGATGAAAATGTTACACAATTTACGACTGCTTATGTTACATTCAATTTGTAGCATAATATTTTATTTCTTAGTTAGTATTTAGTTGCATTGGCTATTTATTCCGATGTAGATTTTTATCGGACGCATAATACAGTATTTGTTGTTACATATCTGCCAATTCTTATATGTGATAATGTTTATTTACATTAGTAGCATTGGATGTTACTTTTTCAATGTCTTTTGTGGTAGGATTGTTAAAAGTTACAGATCTTTCGCATTGGATGTTACATATTCCTTTTTTATTGGTAATGCAAAATGTTAAATAATCGATTGGCCATTACGGGTTAATTTGAAATTTCATTTACTGGAATTTGTAACGTACGTAACATTTGATGTTATCTATTAAAAGAATTCAAGTTTGGATAATTATGCTACAAAAATGAATCGTTACCAGACGTTTAGATGATCATATTACAATCAATTTGTTGGTTGAAAATGACACATTATGATTGTTTGTGCTACATTGAATTTGTAACATAATATTTTAGATGTTATTTACATATCATCCAATTGTTAGATGTGATAATATTTATTTACGTTAGTTACATTGGATGTTACTTCTCAATATCTTTAGTGGTAGTATTGTTAAATGTTAAATATCTTAGGTGTTACAAATTGATGTTACCCGTTAATGTAGTAATCTATGGGAATGTTATGTTGATTTTGAACTGATTATTTGCAATTGACATTTATTTGTAGGTACGGAGACTATAAACGTTTTCATTGATAACGATGGCTAAACATTAGGGATTTTGTTACCACATGACTGTAGCTACGTCCAACTCGTTGACATGGTAATGTCCGTATAGAATATTGATGAATTAAAATAGTAATAGTGTTACGTTATGATGTGGGTGGCGGATTGGCTCCTGTCAAGATAACGAATGATAATGCGGTATTGTTCTATTAGCAACTTAAAAATAAGGATCAACTACTAACAAGTTACCCACTACGAGTTACCATTACAAATCCATTGGAGAATATTAGCTCAATCAAAAGTTTGGTTACTTTGCATGATAATGTTGGGGGTAGACTCTATGTAGAACGTATTGCTAATAGTGGCATTTGCAGTGGTGATACATTTTCTTGTAGTGTTTACCAAACTATCCCAGTGTGGCAGAAATTGAAATTGGCATTGACAATTGTGTGATTGACCATCTAAACTTTGACGGTATTGATAGCGGAATGATTTTTCGGGATAAGAAATTTTTGAAGAAAACAATTTCTTTATACACCATTTAGAACAATTTTTAGTACATTGTGTATAGATCTAAAAAACAAGAATATGTTCTCAAGTGCAAAGATGATAACTGCATTTGGCAATTTAGAGCTTTTAGAATGGGTGACACAGATGTAAGATAAGATACATAAGATACGATCATACTTGCTCCATGAATGTAATTATAGGACATCATAGACATGCAACGAGTTCGCTTTTGGGATATTACATAAAACACAAGTACATGGATGTCAAAACTATATACACTCCAAAAATGACGCGGCAAAAACATACGGTGTACCATTGAGTTATCAAAAGGCTTGGAGGGCACGTGGGTATGCATTAGGAAAGTTATTAGGAGTTCCAAAAGAATCATACAATAACATCCCATCTTATTTGTACATTTTAAGAGAGATAAATATGTTTACACGTGTTGAGACAAGTACGAAAATAATTTAAAATACTTGTTCATGGCACCGGGGCATCCTTGTAAGGATGGAAAAACTACAAACTTGTGGTTGTGATAGACGAAACATTCTTGATGGGACGTTACGGTGGTATACTTTTCACAGCTTGCACACAAATCACGGACTATAACATATTCATTCTTGCTTTTGGAATTGGTGATGGTGAGAATAAAAATTCATGAGAATGGTTCTTTTCAAGGTTCATAGAGGCATACAAGAAAATAGAGGAGATGTGTATTATCCCTGACAATCATGGAAACATACAGAAGGTAATTGAACGGGTATATTCAAATACAACACAAGGTTTCTGTTTATATCATTCGTTACAGAATTTAAAGATGGGGGTTTGGGAAGGTTACGAAACACATTACAAAGCTATTTAATGCAGGCGCTAGGTCTTATACAATTTTTGAATTTGATTGCCAAATGAATGTACATAGACAAAATACATGAGGTCATCTAACCTTATCTAGTTAGTCATCTTATATTGTTCATTCAACCAATATCATTTGTTTATTTTTTTCATGAATTGATTTGAGTGTAACAATATCTTGTGTAGAAAAATAAGGTCGGGTATTATATGTGGTCAAGAGCACATATACCAACTAACGGGTACACTACAATGACATCGAATATCGTGGAGTCGATGCTTGCTGTCACAAAGTCAATAAAGAACTATAGAATTGTGACAATGCTGGAAATCTTGAGAAGCATATTGCATGAATGGTTTTACAAGAATATGAATAAGACACATTCCATATTTACACTGCTTTTAACCAAGCATGAGAATATGTTGTGGATAAATTCCATAAACGCACTGAAACTGAAGGTAACTACTTACTTTAAATTGTAGATATGGTTTGACCAAATTAGATTGAATATGTGTTCTGGAGTTATTAATTTTGTAGTTTTAATATAGGTTTCGGGTTTAAGCGATGTCTTAATTCATGTTAGCGATGAGAATACATAAAATTTGGTCGACATTAAAAAATGTACGTGCACGTGCAACATGTTTCAAGTGAACAGTATCTCGTGTCAACGTGCATTATCTGTTATCAGTATGAATAGTATGGAAACGTACAACTATTGTTCTTGGTACCACACACGAGAGGCTTATATTGCAACATATGAAGGTAGTGTTATACTCCTTGGTGATAGTCTTTGGTTGGATGGTGCCAAAGAGTGTGAATTCGATGATTGTATTGGCTCCAAATACATCAAGAAAAGTGAGAAGACCTAAGATATAAGGTTTTGATCGGCTGTTGAATGAAATAGTGTTACAAAGTATAGAAGATGTGGGCGATGTGGGCACAACAAGAGAACATGTAAACATCCATTAAGATTGATCAACCAACGTGATAAGTGATAAAATTCGAGATTGAAATAAGTGGTGTGATCTTTTTTAATAAGAGTGAATATTGTTATAATTTGATTCAAGACATATCTACTATGTTACATTTATATAATTAAGTTTCATCTATGAAATGCATTGAATAATTGATATCTTAATTGATTGGGGTAGGCTGTATTTATCTCAAATTTGACAAATAAATTTTATCTTAAATGATTCACAAATTCTTTTCAATTCCAACACAACATCAAGAATGCAAAATTGCATAGTTTAGCATTGTTAGACATCATGCTTTTATCTCAATTTTGGTAAATGATGATATATTTTTCCATTACCAAATTGTCTTCATTTAAAACCTGCAATGTTCCACAGTCACGAGATCGCATAATTGCATCATGTAACATGAATCATAATGTAACGATCCGGCTTTTATCTAAAATTTACCAGGATGCATTCTAACCAAAGTTGTAAATAAAACTAAAAATATTGCAAAATCACAAATGACAATATGAGGAACATTAGCTTCAGAATTAACAATGCAATGGGTAGTCAATCAAGAACGAAGTCGTTACATTTGCAAACCCAATTCTAAACTTTGATCAATATCCTTCTAATCTAGATCATAGAATCTAAGTACATATTGACATCTATTACGCAACAACCATTGCAATACCAAAAGTAGTTACATATTAGCCTACTCTAAGTAATAAAGATTTTCCATGGCCTAACCGAGTTAAGATTGTTATGACGGTACTTAAAATAACAAAATACTATTGTTAAAATCAATTGATGTACTACTCTTATTTTGCATTCCTTTTCTTAGCCGCCTTCCTTTCTTTCATTTCCCTCCTGGACGTGAAATCGAAATTTAATTCATATTCCTCTCTATGTTTTTCTATTCCATGTTTGTATAACAATGATGCCAAATGCGTCCTTTCAAGCATTAAATGGATTTGACATTTCTTGTATATTCATGTTCATTATGTGTTTAGCATACTTGATGGCAAAAACTTCTCAATCGGTCTTGTAAAAATAATAAATTCAGCATTAGTAAAATAGTTAACTATTTATGGAGGGTGTGATAGAAACAGAAAATAAATCATAATTTAGATACTAACCCATTATCTTGTTGAGGGATGTCATGTACAAGATTTGTGGCTAGAGGTTCGATCCACTCCACTCCTTGACGATTGATGGTTGACATACATCAATTCTTACCAACATATGAGGGATGACATATGCAAATGGTTGCACGTCTGCTATAATTTCTGTCTCTTATAGTCGACCAATATGAGTTGAAAATATTTAACGATCTTGTTTTTATGTCGAGGTGTCCAAGTATTCAATGTGCATGTTCACCCATCATAATAGGCATCAATACACGATCAACATCTCCGCCCATGGTGTGTTACAATGCAATTATCCACCAAGTGGATATTCGAGCATGGACACATTTTTGACAATTGATGTCCTTCATGAAATATGGGAATATGCCCTTGACCATTCCACAAAAAAAATGTGTGTTGTGGTAGCCTTTATTGTCATTTATTGGCTAAAAGTGGCCATCTTTCTCATGTAGTAAAAACACACTTCTATGTGCTGTTGAATTAGATAAGTAATAATATACATTAGTAAATTTACGTTAACAGGTGACATCAATGTAAAATGGCTGTAAATGTGATATGTAACACATAATACCAATTTTTAAACATAAAACATATGTATCAGTGATACAAATTATCAATTGGGGTAACATAATCTACATTAACGGGTAACATCAATATGAGTACTATGAATCAAAGATGTAACAATGAATATCAATTTTTACACATAAAACTCATGACATAATCAATTATAACATCTTTAGCAATCAGTGATACAGAATAATAATTGGTGTCACATAATCTGTATTAATAGGTAACATCAATCTGAGATGGCTGTGAATAGGAGATTTAACAAATATTACCAATTTTCACACATAAAACTCATGATATAATCAATTGTAACATGTGTATCAATCAGTGATACGGAATATCAACTGGGGTAAC
This sequence comes from Forsythia suspensa, assembly GCA_023638005.1. Classification (NCBI taxonomy): domain Eukaryota; kingdom Viridiplantae; phylum Streptophyta; class Magnoliopsida; order Lamiales; family Oleaceae; genus Forsythia; species Forsythia suspensa. Next base: position 16,643,629 of record CM042669.1, read on the forward strand.
ATAATTTACATTAACATGTAACAACAATATGAGTTCTCTGAATAAAAAATGTAATAACGAATATCAATCTTCACACATAAAACTCATGATATAATTGTAACATCTTTATCAATCAGTAATAAAGAATAACTATTGGTGTAACATAATTTGTATTAACAGGTAACATCAATCTAATTGCTAGAATCAGTGATGTAACAGTGATGTAACAGACAACACCATTTTTCAGGAATAAAACTCATGATAAAGAATAACCATCAAAGTGTGACATGTAGCAATCCTTGAAATGCATGCACAAAAAAATTATAAAAATACACTACTGTGTCTCTTAGAGATTCATCAATGTCTCGAAACTCATACAACCAAGTCTTGTCATACACCTCAACGAGGCCAAAATCAAAAGGATGATTAATGTTTGTTTTTTTCACCAAATTTTCATTTTCCTATATAAGATGAATACACATTCGAAGGCATTTATTTGTGGATTGCATGATATATAAAGAGAATGATGTATTACACATTATTGGGGCTATATCCATCATAAAACCAACACAAATGTTGTAACATCCTCGATAGTAGGTAGATACAACTCATACTTCAACGCACATCATCAAATCGAAAACTTGATGTTGTTCCCATTGCGTTATGGAGTCCGGTAATATATGGTGATTTGGTTAAAATACCAGTCTACGTTGGCGTTTCATATTCCAGTTGTTGTCTCGTCATGCTCGTCACTGGTATATTTCCAATCAATTTGTATACAAAAATTGGAAAAATCACATGTGACGAATATTCTTAATCAAATTAATTGTCACATTGTTTGGATATAACTAAATCGTTTCAATCCTAATTTTATATACTTTTGAATGTCTCTTCAACTTATTTCATCACAAAATCTGTGTAAAATGAATTATCGAGAGGGTCACAAAAATTGTCACTTCACGTTGATCTATGTCCATATCGTTATTGGTTGGTTCAGTGCCGTCCACGATGTTGGAGATGTCTCCCATTGAATTAGTCAAACCAATCTCTCCAAAGTCTGCCTGAACCAAGAACGATAGCATAAGTGAGTTTAAAACCAAACGAGTCTAATAATATGATAACATGGCAACGAGCTTATATATTTTTTATATTGCTAACACATACCTTTGTTGAAAATTGTGCACGATCATTGAAAACAACAACTTGCCTTCCATGGACTTCGGAATCTGACTTTGGGGATATATTTTTCCTTAACTTGTCCATAAAGATATCATGCTTTGCATCAACATCCTGATGAAATGCCCCAATGTCGAACTTCAAGTCGATTTGCTTTGAAATTATTCTGTCTGTCGCGATCATCCATCATGAGATTACTTAATTACTTCAAATCGACAATGCGATCCTCCTAAAATAAAGCAACATTAACAAGGGATGCTGATTTAAACCAAACTAAAAACTATGAAGAACATTAATTTAGAACATATGAAATATAATAATATAAATGTTAGAATTTAATAACCTCTTCGGAATGATTTAGACTTTTTTGGGTCATTTCTATTCCGGACAACTCCTGGATCAGACACACTAGGTGCATTGAACTTCTTTGATTTCTTAACGAGTGGGTCAACGAAATAATTCTCATCATCATGTGTTGCTATAGGTCTATCACTTCCAAAGAAACCAAGTAGGTACGATGCCTCTCTCTTCCCTTCATTTGGTTGCATGTCATTCACTTCCATCTACATTGATACATATATAATAATAATTATGCAACAAAAATATAAAAAAAAATTTGTATAGTCTAGACAATAGTCATTAAAAACTAACAATATAACAAATCTATGATAGAAAATCACTTAGGTCTAGTAAATCAAAATTAAACTTCTCCCGTTGAGACGTCGTTACATGTATGGAAGTATTTGTCTAATTCAAGGCACGAGGCTAGTGTGATATAACTTGGTGCATATTTTCCATCTATTGACAGTGGCAACTTCATAAATCTAAATTTGAAAAGCAAGAGGAAATCCAGTATAGTCGTACATGAATATGTCTTTTTTAATACCATCATCATAAGCACACTTCGTCAAAGCAATCTTTCAATAACTGAATGTATTGTTAAAAAAGTTCCTTCCCACACGCATATGTATCGGTGTGCACGGGTTCAATGAGACTAAATGTTGCATCTTTCACCTATTTCTTGTTGATCAATTATGTGGGTCGATTCTTCTTGTCTAAATCACTTTCAAAAAGAATGTTCCTTCACGTTGGGATTAACGATATCCTTTCAATTCAACTTAAGATTAAGTTATTTTTCATCCCAAGCAAGATTATCTACTTAAACACACAAACAAATACAAATAAAAATCAATTCATTAGATATCTTGCACATTTGTCTCAGGGTTTGAAAATGTTCGAATAATTCATAGAAGTCTTCTAAATAATACTACTAAAACCAATCTTTACTTATCTAATGCTCTATCAATGTATGTGTATAGTCAATCCAATTGCCATAGCTTTAGGTTGGTTATATCCCGACCCTCAATGGTCAGTCTCTCTCTCTCTCTCTCTCTCTCTGTGTGTGTGTGTGTGTGTGTGGAGATGCACACCCCCAACTTGATATTCAATCTCTCACCCGAAGTTTTTATTCTAAGGTTGCTCTTAAAACACTTATTCTTTTCCCACTCAAGTTTGGTTTGGTCTAACCAATAGAAGCAACTATCTAGACTTGTGTTGATTCTATCTATATTTGAGTGTCCCAACCTTCAAGCTTTCACTAGACAAGTCAAACCCAGTAGGCATCTAGATCTCCAAATTTAGTGTCCAAGAGTTGGTTAAGCTTGTCGTAAGGCCTTTTGTTCCATGTACATGCTTTTATTCCTATTTAGAACTTATGTTCCTTTTTTTTTCATTTTTGTCATCATTGAGATCATTTATAGGGTAGCTTTCGCTTGTAACGAGTTGGCAATTTTTTCTTTTTTTCCATGCCTAGTGTAATGCCTTTTATTGGGACAAGTAGTTGGGATCAGACCCCTAGCATACGGTCAATACCTATACTCCACGTGTAAGACAAAAACACTCCACATAAATATTCAACTTGTACAAAATCAAAACCAATCTAAATAGCTCCTAATATTGGTATTGGTTTTAACAACTTGGGTCCAAAATTCTGCCAACATATTCTATCAGTGTAACCAACCAAAAATAATGATCATCATGACTATTGTGCTTAAGATTATCATAATCTCACAAGGATGAGCCTATTAACAAAGTAGACACGAGTAGCATCATCTAGTCACAAATCATGAATAAAAAATTCCAAATAAGAATCATCATTAGTCGGTAAGGCTATCAACAAACACCCAGACACACAAGCAACAAGAAAATATTTTTGAAAATTATTTTATTTTTTCTTTTTGAATTTTCAATATCTAGAAAAGCAATAAAGACAGACTCCAAATATCCTACAACCTAACAGACTCGAAAGCACGTAACATCCACATCACACACAATCAAACATACAAAAATAACTAAGTCAAAGACTACACCCCCAAACTTATACTGCACATTGTCTTCAATGTGAGCAAATAAAATAAAATAAAAGAGTTTACTAGACTCTCCATATAGTGGATGTGCAATCTGGCTGCCATCTTCTCAGTACTCTTCGAGAGGAGTTCGTGAGACCTGTAGCTGATAGAGATGTCCAAAAAGTAATAGTAGTTCATCATGATTGCAACGTTGTTGCTCATCCATGGTACGCAATGTGGCTAAGATCTTACATTATCCTTTCTGCAACTGTCGAATCTCACCGGTGAACCATTATAAAATAATCTTCATGGACTCCAATCTTGGCCAAAGTTGACCCCACATATACGTCCGATATGCAGGAGAAACATTAGATGCTATACTTCAACGATGCCTCATCATGAACTGGGGCATCCTCATATTCTCCATCTCAATCTTCTTTTTCCTCTACCATAACCCTTATTTTATTCTTGTGCCTTCTCACGTTCTCTCTTCTTGTCTATCTCCGATGGGATCATTACAATCTTAGCTTTCTTGCAAAGAGCCAAAATAAGGCTAGGAAAAATGAACTTCGATTAGTCTCTCATGTGCAATGAAATTTCCTTAATCAAATTGAAGATAATGATCCCAAAATTTAAATCATGCCCCATTATGAGGCGAGATATAACACTGCCATCCTAGTCATCTAGATGTCGGTTTGGTGTGAAGCGGGCGACATTATACAAGAGATAGTTATGGAGGAGGCGGAGCTCATTATTCATATCTCCATGATGCACTATATTCTTCCTTAACCACAGTATCAGATTGTCTACGAGATAGATAGCTTTGGCTACTTCATTCCAATTTGGAATTTCTAGTGCATCAAAACCTTCTTCCACTCTATAGAATCGTCAGATAATGTCTGGACTAAAAGGAACCTACGCTCAACTCATATAGGTCTCATAGGCATGTTGTTCCTTTTCATCAATGATTTGTAGATTAAAGTTTACCATGACTTCATTTATAACTGGATTGTAAATCTTATGGGTTTACACAAAGCTTGGTCCATCATTTCTCTTGTACAAGAGCCAGAATGTCAAATGGTTTTAAGCTTGCTAAGTTGACCTCTCTCTGGATGAAGAGTCCAATTCTTGAAGGTTTTGGCAAGTTGCTCGGCCTACTCTGTAAGATATGTCTCGTATGTTGGTGGCTTGAGATGGGTCCTCTTACATGCATTAGAAGTTTTGTCAACTTCTTTCCCCTTCCTAGTGGTGGTAGGCCTTGTTCATGACGACATGGTGCATCTTTGGAGATCGTACAATGCGTAGACCAAACAATAGATATGAATGTAGGATGAGCACTAGTAAAAAAAACTTTATGTACTGTGAGAGTGTGTTGTGCAATGTGACATATTGCCTAGTGTCATGTGTGAAATCTCCCAATTTGTGATGTGCATTTAATGTGAAAATTATCCCCAAACTTAGTGTAATGATATCTCAAACGTCATAGAGAAATATGCTAGAAACCTTGGTTGAGAACTTCAATCAAACACCTTGAGGGCATTGCTAATTTAAGCTTAAAATCACATATACCTAGGGTTCTACAATCCTAAATTTTCATACATCAAAACCCACCAAATTCATCACCACATCATTCACAAATCAAAGAACGTACTCCATCCTATATTAAAAATACATAAAATTGCATATATTTCACAAAACATAGGGTTTAGTCATACTAACCTTGTGCAATTCAAAATTCAAGATGATTTTGACTACTTGTTGCCAATATCTTGATGAAAACTTGTAGTCTACCCCTTACTAATGCAATTTGGGATATAATTTTAAGATTGGGCGGAGAGGATGTGTGAGATTTAAAAAAAAAAAGTGGAAGAAGTGGCTAGGGAGCGGTTTTAAACCCCCCCTATGGCCAACCACAATCGTAGCGTGGGATGGGATAGGAGACAGTGGGGAAAAAGTTAATACAAAAAGCAAATAAAAGTACAAAACGATCGTGACATACCGTTGTTTGCATATTGCGGCCAAGCGCGACGTAAATTTTTACCATAAGCTCATTGCATGTTAAACTTCCCGATGCTCAATAAAATTTGACATCAAGACCACGATATCCTAGGCCAAAAATTCTCACAAATCTTATAAAAATACCTAAAGAGTAAAACTTTATTCATACACAAAAAATGAAAATAAAAGAGGTAAAGGATAGAAAATTTAGTTGCCTCCCAATAAACGCTTGTTTATAGTCCTAAGCTCGAATTTTATTTAGAACTTTAGCTCTGACCACTTTCTTTAATGTAGGATTCAATATGCATTGGCTGATGGCTAATAATTATCATCCATGAGGATTTTAAGCATGCAAAGAGATGGACTAATCCATCGAATGTCCGCTATGGTCCACCCAATGTTTGTATTGTGTTCTCTAAGTGCCCTGAATAATTTCTCTTCAACTTTGTCATATCATTTGTGATGATCATTGGAAGAGTAATAGATTCACCTAGGTAGGCGCAATGAAAATACTTCAACTCAAGTGTAGAGAGCTTATCCACCGAAAGTATTGGTCTCAATGGGCTTTCACTAAGTGGCTCATAGTACCGATTTCTCTTGAGAAAACTATGTGGATACTCCTCCAACTACATGGCACATTTCTGAATATTTGGATTTTGACTTAGTTCATTTAGACCGCAAGATATATGCTGCAAAAGAGGCTCGGATGGATGTTCTACTTCAAAAATTTCTGCAACTAGCTTGTCAAGTACATCGATTTTGTAACATGAGTCCGAAGTTTTTGGATATCTTATAACCTTGAATACATTGAAGATGACATATTCATTATCCATTCTAAGAATCAATTTTCCTTGGTAGACATCTATCAATGCCCTACCAGTAGCCATAAAAGGTCTTCCCAAAATTATGGAAATGTCTTTATTCTCCTCTATATCTATAATGATGAAGTCAGGTAGAAATATGAATTTATCAACTTTCACCAAAACATCCTCAATGATACCCTGAGGATGTTTAATAGAACGATCAACTAGTTACAATTATACAGTGGTTGGTTTTGGTACTCTTAATCCAAGCTTCATGTATAGAGATAAGGGCATGAGATTAATACTTGTACCTAAATCATATAATTCATGTTTAAAGTAATTAGAACCAATAGTACAAGGTTTAGTGAAGCTCGTTGGACCTTTTAACTTGGAATGTAGCTTTTTCAGAAGAATTGCACTACATTATTCATTTAAGCAAACAATTTCATAATTCTCTAACTTCATTTTGTTGGATACAATTGTAAATTTAGTATAGTTGGGCATCTGTGCTAATACATCGGCGAATAAGATATTGATATGCAACTTTTTGAAGACCTCTAAGAATTTTGTAAACTGCTTATCGAGCTTGTCCTGCTACAACTTCAAAGAAAATATAAGATGGGGCACATAAGCTTTAACTGGAATTGGTGCCTTGGCCTCAAATGTCTCTGTGCTATCCTTCTGATCAACTTCCTTGGTAGGTTCAGATTGTTCTTCAACTGCTTCTTCTTCAATCAACACCTATTTTTCCTTTTTCATTGGTCTTTTTACATGGATTTCTGGTAGTGTATACACTCCTAGTAGTTATGGCTTCTACTTGCTCTTTTGGATTTGTTGCAAATTCATCTGGTCAATCTAAGTCTAACTTCCTAATAGATGTCTTTTGATTCTGATAATTTGTCTCATTTTTCTAAAGCATCTTATTAGAATTACCATTATGTTGATTTTCAAACCATATAAAATTTGGGTGTTGCTTCCATCCTAGATTGTATATTTGGGAGAATGGATTGTACTAATGGCGTACTTGTTTCAACTGAAGTAGCTAATAACATATATTCTTCAGTATAACAATTCGTCCTACAATTTTCATAGACTAGGCTCGTATGAACCGCATTCACACATTTACAAAGAGTTATACTTGTTTTGTTAGTAGTGCAATGTGTGCATTAGTGGCTAATGTATTAGCTATCTCATGTATACATGTTACTTTCTTCGGGACTACATTATCTGATGAGAACATTGAATATGTCTTTGTAATCAATTCAAATAGTTACAATACTTGATTTACTGATTTATTCGTGACAAAACCATTTTATGAGGAGTCCAACTGAGATTTCGAAATATGTGATAGGCCAACATAGAAGTATTGCACCTATTGACCCTTGTTTATCCCGTGATTTGGATACTTTCTTAGTAACTCTTTAAATATGTTTCATGCTTGGTGATAGCTCTCTGCCTCTCTCCATCAAATTGGTGAAAAGTAGGAATTTCCAGCTTCATCTTGGCCACTTTAGCTGGTAAAAAATATTTGTTGTAAAACATCCTTGTCAAATCATCTCAGGTAGTGATTCTAGAATGTGGTTCAGAATCCAACCATTCTAATACTTCATCTCTCAATGTGTATACTAATACCGAGCTTAACATCCGTATAAATCTAGAAATATCGATATTTAGATTTTCATGTGCATTCCCATAAGATTGAATAGATTGATCGGATATGTCCTCGCTTGAAAATCATTTAGCTCAAAGTCATGGCATACAATACTTGAACACTCAGAGCTACTGTTGGAGTAAAAAACTATGCAACCGACATATCTTCTTCTTCAATTGCCACTTCGTCTTAGTGTTGAATAAATTGACTATCGACGAATATAGCTTGTCTGTCTGCACCATAGTATTATTTTTTTTCAGATTTTGTGCTTTTTGGTTGTCTTCTTTACATTTTCTTCTGGAAGTACATTCAATTTCAAGGTCAAATGGTTCGAGATTGCCGCCTTGTGGACGAATAATACATTTTTCTATTATAAAGAAACAAATAAAGGCAAATCAAAAAATTTAAAACAATCTAAAAAATTTTCAAATAAAAGATAGTTCCCAAAGAATAAATAGCTAAAAAACTTCTTGGTGTAAAATTGCAAATGTACAATGTCAAATAAACAAGTACTAAAGTAGACCTAAAGAGTTCAGATTATCGTCTCGCAAAAACTAATTTGCCCGAATATAAATTTTAATAACTCTATCCCTTATTTAACGAAAACAAAATTTAAGGCAAATTTTTTATTCAAACTAAGATTAACAAAGAAAAGTAAAAAAAAAATAAACGAACGTGTTTTTTGAGTAACTTTGATTAAAAAATCAACTATGATGGTTAAAGTATCGTGACTCACGATTTCACCGTAGTTAGATCTTTTATCTCGCCTCTCACGCTCAAATCCTAAAGTTGTACTTGGTCGAATTCACTAATTAAATCAATTTATGTCTCTTGAGTTCAAATCAATCATATTTAGTTAAGTCAACTCAATATATCTCTATGTGAATCAAATAAATCTTAATTAAACGCATTAAATCGCCTAGGAATTTAATTAAAGATCAGAATAATAGTAAAAATGTATATCTACCTTTTACCAAATTGTCAAGTTTTCTAGGTGGTCTAAATTTATAACTCACATCTAGGTTTGTTACAATCCACAAATCATTAATTAGTGATAAAGTAATTCAAACATTAAGAAAAAAAAGTAAAATTAATACATAAATCAATTAACTACGCAAAGCTTGAGAATTGAAATTAAAAGTTCAAATCTAGGTTACATCGTTTGTCCCACTAATGATTGAGCTACTCATCATAAAAGAAGGAAGACACAAGAAAGCAATGGAATACATCACCGGATTTAAAAAAAAAAACAAGAAAAAATTAATATCTTGCACCAAGTGTACGATGTCAATTAAGCAAGTAGTAAAGTGTATCTAAAGAGTCTGAATTATCATCTCACATAGATTATTTTATTCAAATATCAATTTAAATTACCATACTCCTTATTTGATGAAAACAAATTTTAAGACAAAGTTCTGAATAAAACTAAGATTAACTTTAAGAAAAGTAAAAACAATTAAATGAGAGTTTTTTTTTAATAACTTTGATTAAATGATCAACTATGATGGTTATATGTCGGGACTCACACTGTAGTTATCACATTTTATCTCGTCTCTCAAGTTCAAATCCTATAGTTGTACTTGGTCCAATTCACTAATTAAATCAATTTACTTGTCTTGAGTTCAAATCAATCATATTTAATTAAGTCAACCCACTATATATCTATATGAATCTAAATAAGCATTAACTAAACTCATTAAAGTGCCTAAAAATTCAATTAAAGATCATAACAATAGCAAAAGTGTATCTCCACTTTTACACGATTGTCATATTTTTCTACGTGGTCTAAATTTATAACTCACTTCTCGGTTTAGTGATCAAGTAATTCAAGCTTTAAAGAAAAGAAGTAAAATCAATTAACTAAACAAAGTTTGAGAATTGAAATTAAAGGTTCAAATATAGGTTACATTGTTTGTCCCAACTAATGATTTAGCTACTCGTCAAAAAAGAATAAAAATACAAGAATGTATTGCAATACATCACCGGGTTTAAAGGAAAAACGAGAAAAAAAGATCAATATCTTACACCAAGAATCTGCCTTCTTAACACTAAAATCTTGAGACCCTTGCCCTTCTCTATTCTCTTCTATTGCATCCCCCTCTAATTTACATAAAGTAAGTCTTTATATAGTGTATAAATTCCCTTGAAAGTCATGTGCATAGAAGAATCAAAATACCCTAAACTAAAAATAAAAATAAAAAAAACAACTAACAAAAACTATTTAGTTCGACTGCTGGTTGCAAGGTCAATCCCACTGCATACATGTAGGCTTAAGTGACCGTCACCAGCCCTCCATTTTTCCTCTTTTTTTTTGTTTTGGCCCTACTTCAAGTTATTTGTGCGGTTTTGGTCCTATATGCTCCAAATCTTCAACATTGATCCTGCAACTCTCAAAAGCTTCCACATTGGTGCCCAAATCTCTATAGTCATCCAAGATTGGTCCTTCTAAAGTTTTGAAAGTGTGCAAATCAATCTCCAAACTTCTCATTAGTCGAATTTTACGCCCAAAACTTGTGAATTTTCTCAAATTGATCTCTTAATGCTTCCAATCAATCCCATGCAATCAGGTTAGTCTTCAATTGCTGCAAACCAAAAATTAAGTTCAAAATCTTTCTTTTTGCTCTAAGTACCTCCAAATTAGAATTTTACCTATGATGATAATATTTATACTAAATTAAATAGAAACCCATTCAATTTCCAAATATACATTAAGTTTATAAGCCAAAATAAGCATGTATTACCCACTTATCAGTCAGCAAAGAGATAAAGAAAGTATTTTGGAGAGTAACGTACCTTAATATTAAATGGATAGGCCTGTACATAATATTTTGGAATAGCTATCTTAACTAGGCTACGACTCTTCTGTATGAGTCCGGCTTTGATTGGATGTGAGGAGTGCACTCCTTGTGGACTTAGGAGTCCTATTGTTATATGTTGCACCTAGGTTAATCGAAGTGCAAGTATACTATTGTAGTTGATAAGTAGGAACGTACCATCGGAGAAGTGAAGTCCTAATAGATTCGACAGCGAGAGAGTGTGGTTCGCAACCAACTCTGTCAACTTGTTGGATAAATATTACACGCGCATTCAAACAAGTAAAAGTGATTCGGCAATGAGGGTGTGTGGTTCATGGCCAACTCTCATCAACTCATTGGATAAACATTAAATGTGCATTCGAACAAGTAAAAGTGATTCAAGAATGAGGAGTGTGGTTCGCACCAACTCTGTCAACTCGCTGGATAAACATTAAACGAGCATTCGAACAAGTAAAAGCGATTCGACAGTGAGGGAGTATGGTACGCGGCCAACTCTGTCAACTCACTGGATAAACATTAAACACGCATTCAAACAAGCAAAAGCGATTCGGCAGCGAGGGAGTGTGGTTCGTGACTAACTCTGTCAACTCGCTGGATAAATATTCAACGCATATTTAAAACGAACAAAGATAGTAGATTTCGTTGGCCTACATGGCCGGATAAGACAATTTACATGATGACGCACGTCGCAGGAAGCTTTACATTCTCAAAACCAAAAGACAACATTGATAAGAAAATGCAAGACTTTTACGTCCTAGTTGGGCCCTGGGGATCCGCATAACACGGGACCCCGAGTTTAGCTAATAGACCCTGGGCCTTCGACAACTCACTCAGCGCCTCGGTCAGTTCTTTATCTTTGGTATGAATCATGTTTTGACAAGATTTTAGTCAGAACTCGGCCTTTTTCTCGAGCATCGACACATGCCCTCCGGATTCTCCCGGCTTTAGTGATGTCACACATGGCACGAGCCCTCGCTGTCTTCGGAGAATACGAGCTGCTCCCAAAGATCTTTCTTCTCTCGCATGCAAAGACGTCAACATCCTCATCTCTCCCAACAGTAGAGCGCAACTCATCAACCTTCATCACCAGTACTTTGTACTACTCGCAGTTAAGCACGTAACTCTGAGAGGTATACATTTCAACCGGCCAAAGAACTCTATCGGCCTCTGCGTTATCCGCAGCATTGCCAAAAGTTGAAGTCCAGTACTTATGAACTGAGGCCGCTGCTATGGCAATTGGGGCCAGTAGTTTTCCTAACACCGTTGGGTCCAACTCATCCCAACGAAACTCGATGTTGATGCGTTCGACAAGAGAAGGTAGAGGGGTTCAGAACGCCCACTTCTCACTATCGATTTTCGCCTTCCTCTTGCCTGACTGTCTCAAGTTGTCCAACGAAGGTGCATGTCCAGTATGAAATGAAGCAGAAGGTGCCTCCGATGTCACTTCCAGTACCAGAGAATTATGGAGAGAACTGCCCACCATTGTCTCCAATGTCTGCAAAACGATGACCCCTAGAGTAGACGCCGCGGAAGGTACTAGGGGTGGAAGGGAGATATCATCCACAACCCCTCTATGCCTTATCTTAAGCTTTGGGACGCTGGAAAAATAAAAATCAGACATGGCTAACAACGACCGGGATCTGGATATGGCGATAGGAGAGCAAAGGCAAAATCCTACAAGTGTATTTATAAGCGGGAGAGAATACGAGCGGTCGATAAACCAACACGTAGGGAAGGGTGAATGCATCCCAAATAAACCCTATGAAGAGATAAAGGGTGCGTGAGGATACCCGCCTCGTGAATCGTCAAATGATCATCACTACATGGTGACACCACCACAACCCGTCCCACGCAAAAACATAAAGTGTGAGAGCCTCGCAAGGTTTGCGGGTGTCTTGTCCCTTTAACTTTGCAATTGCGTGGAAGCGAAGGTGGGTCGAACGCCATGACTCCAAAATGGTGCGCCGCAATTGCCGCCCTTACCAACAACCAAAGTCACCCGGTCCAAATACCACAAGCAATCCACACAAACGAAACAACCATGGAAATTTAGGTACAATCGCATTTTATTCAACATAATTCAAATACAAGGTAAAAACAAGTAAGCATGGCCATTATCCTACTATCCTCCCGCCGCCTCTTTAGGTCGGTACATATTGGGATATTAGATCTACTAAGCCTATACACCGGTCTTCGCCACCCAAGCCTCATCCGGGGATAGAGATCTGGTTCTACTATGATCGGGAGTCTCCCAAAATCAATACGAGTTGATTTGGTGACTAATTAGGTCACACTACTCAAAAAATGCCGTTGACACCTTTTGGCAGATGGCTCCCAGCCCCATCACCCGAATCAGAGATGTGCCGTTCAGGGCATGGTCGGGCTAAGTCTGCTAGGTCCAACCCTCCTCCTCCCTCCGCCCTCCCTCCCTCCCCCTGTACGTTTGGTCCTCTGAGCATTGATTAGCTGGGCATTTGGTTCTCTGAATGTTGATTCTCTAATTGGTGGGCATTCTGGACGCCGTTTCTTTATTCGTACCTCCATAGCACGTTGGACACGAAAGGTATGGTCATACGACTCAAGAAAAATTTTGACGCTGGAAGCTAATTCACATAATTCACTGGAGTTGCGCATGTGTAAGGAGCACGATGAAAGACCCTCAATTCTACTTTATAGAGGCTGCATGGAAACTTGACACAAGGCAATAAATACAACTGTCTCGTGGGTATTTGGAACGCCACACAACCGTGTCTTCGCCTCTCCACTTCTCATCGACGCTTAAGACGCTAACTCTTCGATTCTACAAAAAGTCGTGTACCACGCATGCCCAAAGGAATGATTCCCCAATTTCGTGAACTACTCCCCATGTCCGGTAGGCACAATCATTCATAAAATTAAATGATGGAACAGGGATACGCTAGGAAACCAAATTTGATAGTTAATTCTGGAACATGCTCAAAAGATGGAGACAAAATTCTATGTTCAGATGCCCCGTCGCCTCTCTAAGGGTCGGCACATTACGGGCCTTTCCCCATAATAGGTGGAGGGATTTGATCATCGGCTTTGCCTCGAGTGATGTCTGTCACCGGAGCCTTGGTAGGAGCATGCCGAAGGAACGAAATATCCCACTCCGGATGGGTTTCTGCGATTCGCTCTACCAACTGCTTGCCTCCCATGGTCATCAAGCGATGGGCGAGGTCCTGATACTCGGGCGTGTCCACGAACGCATCCTGATATGCCTCCACCACCTTGGCTTTGGCATCCGCGCGCTCGGCCCTGACCCTCTCCAACTCCTGCTTCGCCACGGCCAGCAACTTCTCCTTCTCCACTGTGATGATTTCTGAGATCTGCTCGCGATGGCTAGTGCGGTCTCACCGTGAGAGTCCGGGCTTCACCAACTTCCCACGAGCCTCCCTGTAGGCTTTTGAGAAGCTTCAAAGAGCCCTCTTTTGATCTCGAGCTTGTTTTAAACTTTCCTTGGCGCCTTCAACTCGATTTCATACTTGGCCCTCATGTCGGCCTCCTTCGTCACAACCAAGTCCAAATTGAACCGAAGGGCCCTCTTCTCAGACTCCAGATGTGCCTTCTCAAGACCCACAGCCTTTAGGCCTTCGTAAAGCTTCCTAGACTTGGCCTCTCCTTCACCGCAGACCGGCCATCAAAGCTTTCCAGTCTTTGAATAACTCTTTGTTCGTAACCAATCCCGTATCAAGTACATCTCCGCCATCTGCACAGCTCGGCGTCATCGTGGCTTTCTCGGTCGCTTTTTCCCACTTTGGATTCAAGATTTGTACACGCCACCACCATCATCATGGGGTGGGTGGGGAGCATTTCAACACGTAGGTTTCTAGCTCTCTCTTGTCTTTGAAATGCGGACATGACTCTCCCCCCAGTCGAGGAGCCAGAATTCTCCGCGCACTCAACCCCTCCATCAGGGTGTGGCAAAGACCGGGGTCTTTTCTCCGCTCGCCTCATCTTGCGGGCATCCCTCATAAATCCCCCTCCCTCCCTCCCTCCCTCCTCCTCCCTCTCGCCTTGCCCACTGGGAGCCTTCCTCTTACAGGCGATGCGTCACCCGTGTCCACGTAATTTCCTTTTCCTTATTCTTGGAGAGAGCGAGTAAGGCGGAGGTGGAGGAGGGGCAGTCTGCCCGGGGCCTGGAACATCGGAATGAGAAGGATGGACAGTCCTTAATGGCGTAGCATCCTGGACCTCCTGCGACGGACAAGGCCACCATGAGGAGCTCTGGGCTGAAGAACCCTTTCGCCGACGGGACGGTCGAGGCGGAGTGCAAGAATCTCCTTGAACCTCGAAAGCTATCGACACACATACCAAGATACAACTCATTAAGGCAACTCTCCACGGAAAAACCAAGATATCGCAACTTACGAGACTCACCCATCATCCGTGCTTAGTCGATGGTTGTCGTCCTTCAACATGTTCTTGAGACTCTCAAGTCGCCATTGAGCGCCGCACCTTATCCCACTTCGACCTCGGCTCTCTTGGTCTCTCTTCAGATTGGTAACTTTTGCGATGCAAAAGTAAGTAAGACATTAAGTCGGGGACTATGGTCAAAATCAACACAAATGCAACAGTATATACCAAGTTCTCCAAATTGATGAGGGATGGACACCTGGGGAAGAGAGTCATTCGGCATAAATTCTTAGTCCTCTTCTACAAAGATGAACATCTCCTTCCAGTTATGCACTTTGTTGGGACTGTCGGTGGCCGTCTCCCATTTCTGGCCTGGCCGAGGAGAGATGTTGTACTAGCCCGCATATCGGCAGGGCCGATGTATAGACTCAAACTCCCTCGGGGTCAGGTTTCCTCCCGCCTCGGCTATGTCCCACAATAGGTACGAGGCCACCATCTGTCCCCAGACATTCGGTGTTATCTGGAAATGGGCCAGATTCCGCCTCTTCGTAACCTCGTAGAAGAAATAATGCATAGACAGCGAAGAAGGCCTCACGCATCGCAGTTCAGAAATCGCAACGAATCCTTCAAAGCGGTCATCGGTAGCGTTCCTTTGGGCCCGGAGCCATGAGTGTTACAGACGCGAAAATGTCATAGGATAACCGCATGTCCTCCAACTCTCCCTCGATGATCCTCGAGTGAGTCATGGACGCTTCGGTGGCCGACTGCTTGAGCTCCTCGTCAAGCACCTTGGCTGCCGAGGCATCCCTCTTATCGAGCGACCCCCTCATCTCGGGTACTCCGGCATCCGGCCCTCCTTTCTCCGCAATCTCTTTCCACCGGTGGACGGGTCGGCAATGTGCGACTAAAGGCGCTTGATTCACTTCTCCTACTACCTCAGATGATGAAGATGATGAGGCGGATGATGTTGACACACCCCGAATACTAGGGTTCGTCCGAACATCTGATTGATTCTACGAGTCGTAGTTTTCGAACGACATTACAACCCCTCTTAACCCCGGAAGTTGATACTTCTGCTGTCGTCGAAACGTGTGGCAGGGTATAATCCCCAAATTATGGAGTCAAGAAATAATCACGAAAGCAAACAACGAAACAAATCACAGCAACTCTCGTAGCGCTTACCTCGAAATGCGGTTAGAACAATGCACACACTTGGAATTTTTAATTATCGGCCGAGCATTCACAATACTCACAACAAGCTTAGAAGCAAGAAGAACTTGTAATGAAGAAGGCGCCAAGCTTTATAGGTTGAGGCATTCCAATCTCCACCGTCCAATTTCTAAGCGTTACATCCGAACCAGTTGGCGGTGGGACGCATGTTTAAAATAGAGCAACAAAGGGAAACGGAACCCTAAGTGTTTATTGGAACAAGAACGCACGCGCCTCACGAGTGCCTCCATTATTTGTCACGCACCATCGACATTAAATGCACACATCCTCTTACTCATGATTGCTCGCCACAGATTAACAACGTTGATTGGCGTAATCACACCAACCGCGGATACGCCATGTCTAATCGCTCAAGCCCTCACCCGTCATAAATGTTTGGCTTCGGACTTGGGAGACTATACCGGGTAAGTTCAATTCATAATTCAATGTACGAAGACCACACTCTGAATCAGCTTGAATCAATTTTTGTCCAAAATTTCTTCTCTTACTCTCAAAGTCCCAGCCCATTATAAATAATAGGCTTGGACATTGGGGACTATTGTTACCACCCGATTTTGATAGGGTCTCCACATCGAAGAAAGGCCCAACCTGGAGTCCCACATAGGTCCAGTGAGGGCTAGTAAATTCTAAGAAGGCCCTGGAGGCCCATCGACATCTTAGCATTCTTGAATTAGAATATCGCGAGGTCCGCTGGAGGGCCCCGGCATTCATGACCGACCCATAGGGCCTCTTCGGCTTCAGATTTAATATAACTAGCGAACAATGACGATATTCTGGAATGACCAGAGAGATCATTGAAGACAGATTGCGTTGAATTGGCACACGAGTCTTCACAAGGAAACTGAATCGTAATCTCCTAAAAATCAAGCAACGTGATAAACTCAAATAAGGTAGATAATCTTGGAGATTGCCTTGACAGTGAATGATCCCTATCCCATAAGGAAGGATGATGGTATCTGATTTATTTGTTCCGTAAACCAATCAGGACTCTTGCGCTATAAATACAACGTCTCCGATTGTTCCAAGGTACGCTCTTTTTGCACTCAAATTTCACCCTAAACTCTGCTCAAATTCCTACCTACTTGTCCCTCCCACACCCAATTACTTTCACGCCCTGTGTATTATTCTTACACCGGCAGTTGACTTGATCGTAGGAGTACCAACGATCGCCGGACCCTTTTTCTCCGGAGATCTCGGTGCCTAACGATTGTCTGATTGTGCAAGTAACATACAAGTTGGCAGGAAAATGACTAGAGATCTATTGACACGTGGACGTTGCAGATTCCGACGTCAACAAAAGCTATTGAATGTTTAATTGTCAATTCGAAAATTACTGTCAACATTAAATGATTATTCGATAGCATAATTATAAAAATATTTTTATATAAACTACATATTTATTTGACTAAACATTAATTATCTCTTGTATATTTTACATTTTTCTCTTTCATAAATAATATATATTTTATTATACTATTAAATCTATTAAAATTAAAATTAAAATTAAATTATCATGTCACAATTACTTTAATACATATCATATTATGTAAATTTATATGTTTAAACTATACAAATAATGCGTGATTTCTTTAATATATAAAACATACCAATATATGACATATTTGTTAAATGAAATAACGTTAATAACAATATTAATTGATAATATTAAGATTCAGAAAGTTTTTTTTCCTCGAATAAAAAATTGAATATATTTGAAAATTTAAAAGTTGCACTTCTCATAAAAGTTAAATTTAAAACTTTTTTTAAGAAATCTTCAAATTTGAGCCTTTCTAAAACAACTTTAAAAAATATTTTTATGGTTAATAAACACTTACATGGACTTTAACTAAATATTCAAAATTTTAATGAAAAGCACTTTTGACCTTTAAAAAAGCTATGGCAAACACACACTAACTGAAATATGGATCATTTGATAAATTAACTATTTTGTTAGCGTAATACTGAAATGGTTAATTATACTAATAGTTCACATTCTTTTAAGTTTGTAACGATTTCATTTCCATTCAATATTTTTAGCAGATATCATCCACATCTTTTTATTTATTCGCACAAATAGTCCCCAAATTACTATTTTAACAATTCTTTGAAAATTTTACTCCTAACTTAAATAAATTCAAATGATAGAAAAAATAAAATACAATAAAAAAATTACAGTTGAACCCCTAACCTTTAAAAGTACAAATAAATCCTAAACTTTTTATATTTTTCAAAAAAAAAAAAAAACCCCTATTTCATCTTCCCCCAACCCCCCTCTATCCTTAAAACGTTTTCCACCTTCCGTAAAACAAATATACGAATTGGATGAGTACAAGACGTGGCTTAGTATATCCAATAAGAACTGGAGATATGCATCTGCACAGGCCATGTCACCATCTAAGTCGGCAAATGCAAGTTCTGGTTCGATCATCTGAGAAAGGGAATTAACCGTTAAATACTTTTTCCATAATGGATATATCATTAATCACTTATTTTTCATAAGGAAATAAGTTATATTTATAGATTCTCCATCCGCTCAAGAATGAATACCCACATTTTTCTCTCGCTTCAAAGAACCATAGCAATAGAGATATCACCGGTCGTCACCACGGCACCCTCATTCGCTAAGGGAATCGACAAATTCCCAGCCTGCAACCGACATCACACACAGTTACACCTTCAACGACCTCTCATCACTCAACATCTTCATCACACTCTCCACGCTTTTTGAGTGCCCAATTCTTATATCCGTGGTGGTGATGTCGAATGGGTTTCCCACGACGAGACGTCGGTGGCGGTGGAGAGTGGCGAGAATGGCGGCATGACTCCGGTGGTTTTCCCGACGGTGGAGTTTTGGGAGTATGGGATTTGAGGATCGTGGTCGGCCTTCGACATTTTCGGGGCCCAAGGCGAAGTTCGTAAATTAGCCCCCCCCCCCCCCACCCACCCACCCACCCAAATGCGGGCCTCCTCTCAAATTGTAGTATGCATTTAACATCCACAAGGCTAAGGAACTAATTACAAACTTAAAACTCGAAAAAAAAAATTGACAAACAAAATATATTATAAAAAAAATTATAATATATTGTTAACAATGCCGAAAATATTCTAAACTATCACTTAAATACAACTCGTCTAGCGCTTTTAGAAGTAAAAATATTAATCAAATTTGAGTAATCTAATTGTTCGACAATTCTTTTCAATTGATATCATAGTCAATCCATTCAATCTTTCTTGTAACATAATTGATCGGAGATAAGTCTTGATCGACTTCAACTTGAAAACTCCTTTCTGCAGATGCAATCAGAATCGGTATGGTTAACAAAATTTTGTAAGCAATATAGGCAATTGGAAAACAACCATCCAATGTCTTCAAAAAATGTAGCACATCAATTGTTTTTTTTGTTTGTTTTACTTGGTAAATTGCACTTCAAGACTCATCAATTCTAAACATAAATCATCTCTATTAATGTCCGAACGTTCATTATGTTTCAAATACTACTCAAGATTTTTACAAAACTTCAACAAACTGACACAAGATGTACGACATAACTTCTCCAAACTAAACAAAAATTCAAATGTCTCTTCAAGTTGTTTAAATTGTTGAAATTGTGTCTGAAGTGAAGATCGAGATTGGTCAACGATAAAAATGAAGTAATCAACTCTGAAAGATTCTTCTGCTGATTGATTTACCTCATCACTGCCACTTTCATCAAACTGTTTTTTTCTTCGAATGACACATTTTTCTCGAAATACAGCTTCAATTCCCATTTCACTTGCTTTTGTTTTCACTTCATCCATGGCAATAGCAAACTCATTTTCTCTATAATCGTCGAGAAACGTAACAAATCCTTGTAAGAGATTGATAAGACCATCCACATCCATGTTTTCAGCTCGAAGATATTTACTCACCGTATTAATTGCATACAACAACCTGTACCAAATTATCATACCAAGCAAGAACTCAAAATTTTCAAGTTCATATGTCGCTAAAGACTCAGCTTTACTCTTTATTTTACCATCTTCACTAATGTCAGCCAAGTCAAGTAAATCGTCTCTTATTTGTGCAGTTTGCTCTTTTATAGGTTTGACACTTTCAATATGACTTTCCCAACATGTTTGTGACAATGGTTTCACTGTCAGACCTTCTACATTATCTTTGAAAATTTTCCATCGCTTAGGAGAAGAAGCGAACAATGTATAGATTCGTTGTATCACTCCAAAGATACTGAATATACAAGCCATTTTCTATCAATAATCTGCCCATTTGGTAGTAATCGCGTGTATTGTGAACAATCAAAATGTCTATGTGCACCATCTTTGGGAAATAAGATGCCATGGATTCTTTTTGGGCTCATTTCAACTAAATAATCTCTCAATTTTTTATCAATATTTTTCCAATTCCCAGGATCCTCAAAATTTTCATAAAAGCCACTCTCTTCATTTAAATTTATATGTTTGAACATCATCTTCAACATTCTCGCTTGATTCTTCCACGCTCATTGTTCCTCAATCACAACAGCTTTCAATCGCTTTCTTCACTCTCTTTTTTGTTTCGATTAAAATATTTATCCATATCTCCCCGCTTGACTTTGAACTAATGTCATTTCCTTTTCTTTTCGTTTTCTTTTTTGGGCTCCAGATGCATGTTTAGGAGACATGATTAGCCTAAAAAATTAATAAAATATTTTAATAATCTCAAAAGTAAAGCCGACAATGCCACAATCATATAAGCCGACAAGGCCACAATCATATAAGCGGCAAGGCTTCAACTATTTTTAATAAGTCAATAAATAAGTGAGGGATAGCCATTGCTTACTTGAGAGTGAGATTTGAGCGGTAATTATGAAATGACAAATGTGAAAAACCAACTTCTTTTTCAGTGAAAAATTTATCCTCTCGTTCGCTAACCTGCATAAAGCAAAACATTTAAAACTAAGAACGACAATATACAAATTTCTTTACTAGAATATTGAAATAAATTTTCTAATTTCCTTCAATTCCTAATATACAAACAGAGCCTTCAATTCCTAATTTCCTATTTTCCCAAATGAGAAAACTGTATACAAATACAATACACAATTATACATACAAGTCTACAACAGCACAATAAAAAATCTGGTGACACAAATGAAATAAAAAAAATTAAAATGACCTTTCATGTATCTATTAATACAACAAATCATCTGAAGCTGAAATGTGGCATAATAGTGCATTTTGCGCCACCATAATATATTAGTAGCAAAACTAAGGCCATAATCAACACCATAAATTAGACAATTCTCCTAAAATGAGTATCAGTAAAATAGGAAAATGGGAAAGAAAACCAAAAGAATTAGAAATTCAAGATGGTAAGTGATAATATCATAACTACATGCTCCTACTTTAGAAATGACCTTTCACCGGATGGAAGATTTTGCATAAAGAATGAAGGACTATATAGTTTTTTCTTTCAAAATATGCTACAAACTACAAATGATCACAGCGGATACAATCAAAATACAACTGCATATCAATTTGATTTGACTCATTAGAAACAGGCATCTTTTTGCACAAAGACAAACGAATACAAAGTTGAGTTCTTGGAAGAAAGTATACCATGCCATGAACTTCTTTTCACCCAAAACAGAGCCTTCAATTCCTATTGAACTACTTGACATAAATCTAACAATATAGGAAAAACGTACATATATAAAGGATCGAAATTGAAGATTCCATACAAATCACCGATTGAAAATAACGAGTTGTTCACAAATCACCGCCCACTCTCCAAATCATTAAAAACCACACAAGCAACTTTAAGTAAATGTGCCCATGAATTAAGTACATTCTAAAGCTTTGTTCTTGTGATTAATTTAGTTCGGGCTCGTTTCAAAAATCCAAATAATGCGAAATTAAAAAAAATCATAGTTACTGCCTTACCAGACTAAATAAAATGCAGAATTTAAGAAACATTACCGTAAAATATTTATTTTCTTTATCTTTCTGCTAATTTGAGTAATTTCTTACATATATTAGTCATTAATCATTATTCTAATTCAATACCCATTAAAAAAAGATTAAGAAAAACTAAAAAAAAAAGAGAAAGAAAGGAGTACATGATTCTGCTTACAGGACCAAGAACGAGACGAGATGCAGGAGAAATATTCTTCTTAGACAAATTACGGACAATGGACAAATTTTATTTACGGACAATGGAGAAGGATTAAAATTTAAGGAAGAATCAAGAATTGTTGGAAATCAGAATGCCGCTGCTCTGTGTGTATGTGAATTTGTGCCATGGACTCTAAGATAATTTTTTTGTTGGGCTTGGTTTGTGAGCCAATATCGGATCTGGTTTGTTTTAATTTTTTCAAACTTTATTTTGGTTTTGGGTTTTGGCCTTTGGGCCTTAACTGCTGTAATTTTTTTTATTTTATTTAAAATAGGTCCCTTTTGGTTTTGGGCCCGAGGCGGTCGCCTCACTCTCTTCGGCCCAAAACTGGGCCTGTTGGGGATATTTGCATTGGACAGAATAGGGATGAAGTGAATGCCATTATATGGGTTATCTCTATCTCTATCTCTCCGACCGGCAGGAGAACTTCGTTAAAACTTGAGGATGTTTGAACAGTTGATGATAATGTAAGCAGTTTATAGTGTGAGGGTGGGTAAACCGAGAGTTAGTAGCATAAACAAAGATGGATTTGTGAATGAGAAATACAAGTTTCCTCATACTGGCCTAATGATAATGAATGAAAGTCAGTCTTTTAGTACGAGTATTTTTAAATGATTGCTAAATTAAACAAAAAAGTAAAAAAGCGTCGACGCTATTTTTCCGTGCAACTCACGTATTAAACTTTCTTTTTGTTGATATTAAAGTGTCGAAGACCTAACAATTAAGATTTATTTGTATTTTTAAAAATGTTAGAGGTTCAATTGCAATTTTTTTTATTGTATTTTTTTCTATCTTTTGAATTTATTTAAGTCAATGGCAAAATTGTCAAAATAGTCATTTGAGGACCATTTGTGCAAATAAATGAAAGGATGGGGATGATATCAGCTAAAAAAATTAAATGGGAATGAAATCGTTACAAACTTGTAAGAATAAGAACCATTAGTGTAATTAACCCTTATTAAAAATTTTAATTTTCAAACAAAGAAGAAATGTGAAAATCAACGTTGAAAGCACAGTGATTGTTTGGTAAAATTTTAAAGTTTAATCACGGTTGAAATTATTAACCCTCAAACTGTCTCCCACACATGTTCGTGGAATTGTGGCCTCGAGTTGGATTATGATCTCCATTGAGATCGCCCACTTTGTCCCAATCAAAAATAAGCAATTTCAATTGTGAGAAATAATTCTTTACAATACAATAACCACCAGCCTAAAGATTACATACTCGTTTAAAATTGAAGGGTAAATTATTTACCACTACGAGTCCATAATGTATAAATAAACCTCGTCATCACCCTCCTCAGAGGATGCTAGAATTTTTCTAGTCCTATGTTATGTTCCTTGTCAATCTTGTCTACTTCTGTACAATTGGACTAATCTAAGAGTATGATTAATGTGAAAAACAATATCTTACAATCGTTCGGTGGTCCTCGATCAAATCATGACCTTAAACCTTTAGAATTCCGACTCAGGATCTTTAGTGAGATTACCCACCAGTGAAGTTCGAAATGAAACTGTTAAATGCTTATCCCAAGTCGTGGAACATATGGACCCAAGTCAAGAGGACTAAACAACTGTCTACAAGCCCAACTATACAGGCGACTCCTCGGCAACTGTCTTCAGCTCTCGGCATAGACACGACCACAACTAGCCTAGGTCAAGCACTCATCTGTGCGTCCTTCAGGAAGTATCGGCTCAACTATCCCAACATGCATCTATGGTGTCTAATTCGGGCAGCACGTCAGAGAAGTGAAGGTGATATGACGAGGTATAGCTTGTTTGTCCATTCACTTTTCTTCAGAAAATTTCCATCTTATGCACCTGAGTGCTTCCGGACACCACCCTTCCTCTCCAGTGGGGTCAAGCATTCTACCTTGTAGCTGAGCGTGCAGGTTTGCATAGAGGTTTTTGGCTCTTCTGTCGACTGAATATTTCAGCTGGATTTAGACATCAACAGAAACTATGCTTCTTGTTATACATTGTATCATACAGATGATGTTTCACCAGCCGTTAGCTGCTGGTAGGACCGACTGATCCTGTCAAGCGAGTCCGATGAATAAGGCAAGCATAGGTTGCCGGAGTTAGCTTCAAACCTCGTCTATCCATATCCTCGCAATTCAAAAGCCTTGTTCAATTCTCCGCAACACAGCATCTATATATCAGTAAATTATAGGCCACGCATCAGGCTTCAGATCCTGTTTTAGCATGGATTCCCATAGTTGGAAGGCTCCTTGCAAGTCACCCTCCTACAACATTCATAGATAATTGTCGAGTAGCTTATGCAATCTGGAAAGATACCATTATCGGTCATTTCAACTAGGATCCGAGCAGCTTCCTGAATTTGGCCGAACTTACAGAGACCTCGAATTAGCATATTGTATGTGACAGTGTTAGCAAGAAACCCTTTAAGCATGGCCTTGTGCAGCTGCATAGCTTCCTCCATATTCCCTTCTTTAGTAAGATGATCAAGAAAGCAACCGTATGTGATCTCATTAGGTATTAAGCCACTAATCAACATTTCTTTACAAAGAATCTCTGCTTTTCCAACGAAACCAGCCTTGCATAAACCATTTATCATCACAGTGTAAGTCACAACATTTGGGATGTACCCTTCACTTACCATTATGTCCCAATGGCCGATTGCCATTTTAAGATTTCCAGCTTTTCCGTACATATCAATCATGTTAGTATACATCACATTATCGGGATTCAATCCCTGGTTGAGCATCTCCTTCAAAATAGAAATGAATAGTTTTGTATCATTCTCTTTGAGAATCCCGTGAACAAGTATAGCATAACATATAAGATCCATGCCAATCCCTCTTTTAACCATCTCACCACAAGCACTCAATGCATCCTTCAATCTTCCTTCCTTGCAATAACCTTGTAATAGTGCAGAGTAGCACAACTCGTTTAATTCGTGATGCTCTTTTGAAGGTCATCAACAAATGCTTTAGCTTCAGATACTCTACCCGTAGAACAAAGCCCAGTTATTAGAGGCCTGTAGGTATAGGTATCCGGTACAAGACCGTTTCTTCACCATCTCATCGAGCAACTCAAAGGCCCTTCCCATGTTGCCTTCTTTGCAGTTCCTTCAATCAAAATATTATAGGTAACCTCATTTGGTATAACTTTCATTTCAACCATTTCATTGAATAATTGACCCGCTTTAGCTATCATGTTTGCACAACAAAAGCCCAATATAAGTGCTGTGAAAGTATGAACATTCGAGAAATCCTTTCCCTGTCATTTCATGATATAGCCTCAATGCCTTGTTGGTTTCTCCTTTCTTGCAGTACCCATCTATCAATGATGTATACGTTACAACAGTAGGAGTCAATCCTTTATCATTCATCTCAACAAATAGAGACTGTGCTGCATTCAATTTCCCCAACTTGCATTGCCCACTAATCAAAATATTGTAGGGATAAACAGTTGGTTTCATTCCGACATTAAGCATTTTATCGAGAACAACAATGGCTTCATCCATTTCCCTCTTTTGCAAAACGAATCAATGATAATGTTGTAAGTTATATCATTTACGAGCAATCCCATCTCATCCATCTTCCCAAACAACGAATTTAAGTCATCCAGCTTCCTTCTTTACACAAAGAATGAATCATGGCATTACAAACAAATAAATTAGGCATCTTCCCAAGTCTCCCCACCTTATCGAGCAAAACATAAGCACTGCCAACATCCCCTTTTCTTCTCAACCCATCAACAACATTTGATAAAGCCTCCTCACTCGGTACAAGCCCCGACTCCAGCATTTCATCGACCAACTCTCGAGCGATCCCAAACTCCTCCACTGTACACAGCCCCAGAAGCAGTGTGCAATGCGTGACAACATCAGCTCCTAAACCCTTAGACCCCAGTGCTTTCTTAACATCAACAGCCTCAAAAACTCTCCCACCCTTGCACAATCCATGAATCAACACATTATATATAACCACATTCAATTTGCAGCCGTTCTTTTCAACCCAACTCATCACTTCTATTGCACTATCATATTCCTTCAATGCCAACAAACTCCTAACCAGAGCAGTGTACACGTAAACATCTGGCGGAAGTCCCGAACGCGAAAACAGCTCATCAAACATCCTTATAACCATATCGAAATGCCTTATCTTAACTAATCCATGTAACACCGCACTCAAAGTCCTCACCTCTGGGAACACATTACACCCTCTCATTAATTTCACAAGCAGCACAGAATCCAATACTCTTCTATTCTGAACATAGCTTTGAATCAACAGATCAAACCCATAAGCCGAACAAAATCGAATCTTTTATAAGAGTCAAACAAATACTCAAAAATGGAACTGATTCTCCTTTCTTTGCAAAAGTGTATGCAAAAGCGAAGAGGCAGGCCAGTACAAATTGGACTGGACAAGGGAGTGAACCATTATGCAAAACGACATCGTTGAATGGTGGAAGTTCCTATGCAGACCAAGAAAATTGAAAAAGCGAAGAGCTAACCTTGAATCGTGCTGATTTTGGAGGATAAATCTTTCGATATGTCGGGGATTGAGGCGGGTGGATATAAAGGGGTTGTCGAGGGCCAAATTCCAGCTCTGCTTGCTCCGCACGATGTCGTTCAGCATTGCTACTAAGTTTTCGTCATTGTCTTTTCGGAAGTGGTGCTGGTCGGGCGGTGGTGAGGTAGTGGTGGTGGTGGACGGCGGTGCGGTGGAGATGGGTCGGAGTTTTGAGGTGGAATTTGGTGGCCGAATCAGGGCTTCATTTGGGTGCGACGATTTTGGACTCCAGTCCACTTCCATGGGTTCATTTATCTTCATAGCCATTAGTGGGACTCCGCGAAGGGTGGGCTGAACCGTTGGGTATATTACAAGATTAGTTTGGCTCGATTCGTATATCGTAGTGGGTCGTGCCGGATCTAATACGAAAATTAAAAAGAGATAATTTTGTCATGTACTAACATTTGTCTTTAATTTTTATTTTAAAAATACTGGATGACAATTAAATTTAAAATCATTGAAAATAATTCATCCACTTCATCACAATCCCATCATTCCCAAAGTTCTAAAATACGTGTGCGTGACGACGCGGTGAAAGGTGCATCAAAATTATAGGTCTAAAGCGCCATGTCTGAAGCCTAGGCGTCCAAATGCGCGTTTCGATTTTTTTTAATGCTCAAATTTTAAATTTTAATAACATAACATAGAATATACTTGATTTAGATTACAAAATTATAGGCCTAGTTTTTAAAAATAAATAAATAATACATGAATTTTCAAAATTAGATGCACACTGTAATAACGAAGAAAAATTAGAGTTATATTAAGGCACATATCATAGTTGAACATATCACATTCAACGTGATTCTAAATCAAAATTGCAGGACTAATTTTAATATCATAGTCTACAATTAGATTACAAAATAAAAGTCCAACATAATAGTTTTCAAAAGTTAGTAAATTTTAACTACTAAAAACATAAACACAAATTACTCAATAATTTTTTACAATTTTATTACATACCAACATAGCTTAAATTTTGTCTAACTCTTTATCGGATTCTAAGTCAAGCTCTTCTTCTTCATCTAACTCATCTTCTGTGACATCCGATACAAAATAATTTTCATCGGGTTCTCTTATTTTATTTTGAGCATTTCTAGTATCTCTTGTAGATTTAAAAAATATTTATTTTGGCCCAATCTGAAAATAAATTTAAAAAGAAGCTTGCTTGCTCTAATACGTGTTATGCGTGATTATTCTCGTTTATTCTCACTTAATCATATTTATTCTCGTATATTCTCATCTATTCGTGCCTAGGCGGTCAACAAAAAGAGTTGACCGCATTTTAACGCACATACCCTCAATGCGATGCGTTTTGCAAATGCATTGAGCTTAGGCGCGCCTAGGCGAGGCCTAGGCGGGCCTTTTAGAACACTGATCATTCCCATCACCTCCATCCACTAACATTTTTCATTTCAACCCACCCCAACTCTCTCTCTCTCTCTCTCTCACACACACACACACACACACACACACACACACCCACCCACCCACCCACCCACCCACCTACCTACCTCAATATCCCTTCCTCTCAAGCCACCACCATCTTCAAATTTCAACCCACCCCTTCTCTCTCTCTCTTCTCTCTAAAATTTCTCTCTCTTTAAAATCAAAATGGTGTCCACCACCCTCTGCAAATATGAGCCATATTGTGGTCCTTTGGGCTTTGATTTCACTAATGGTTATTTCTAGAATAAAATATTTAAATTTGGGGTGGTGGGTCGTGATGGTGGTGGTGCGTCTGACGATGGCAGCACAAAACTGGTGGTGATGGGTCGTGAATGATTGATTGTGACGACGATGGTGGCAAATCTTCTTTCTCTCTACATAAATATGTATATATAATTATTACTTAATTACATAGACTAAAACTATTGGAATTGAGGTTTGATGGTTTTTGTTTTCTTTTCTTTGTATTTTTTCATTAGTATAATCAGACTTGAAATTTGGCGGCGGCGGCGACAACAACAATGTTGGTGGAAACAGGCAGTGAAATTTGTGTAACAAACGTGTGATACAATTTTTGTAACAAATGTAACATAAAGTGACGGCAACGAAATTTGCATAATAAATGTGATACAATTTTTGTAACAAATGTAACAAAGTGACGGCGGCGGCGGACACATGCGGCAAAATGTGTGTAACAAATGTAACACATATTTTTTGTAACAATGTAACATACATTTTTGTAACAAATGTAACACATATTTTTTTGTAACAATTGTAATAAAAATAAATAAATACAGTATTTTTATAATAAAAAAAGTAGAAAAATATTTTATTTGTTATGCTTATTTGTGAAACTACCGCAAGGAAATATTCTATCCTACATTACTTGACCAAATCGATTTACATTCTATAGACGTGTATTAGCAATAAGAGGAAATTACACCCATTATTGTGCATATACAACATATTTTTAAATTTTCTTTTGATGTGTAATTATTCTAAAATACTGGATAATATATATATATATATATATATATATATTATAAAATTAACATAAATAAAACAAAATCTCTTCATCCCAAAATTTTCGCAGAGAGAAACAGAAAATCCTTGAATCATTAACTTTTCAATCCCAAAACATCTTCATCACAAAAATTTCGGCTTCAATATCGCGACCCATATCAGATAATCCCCTAAATCTATAAAAAAAAAAACCTTGGTCTCGATGCAAATTTATGGCAGAATACAATAAACCCAAAAAATGATCTTTGGTTGAATAGTGGTTGCCCGGTGTTTTTATTATGGTAAGATTTAATATCGTTTGTGCTAAATTCGATTTGAATTTAACAACAAAACCGCTTCAGATATCTTTATTACATTTCTTTGTATTTTAATTTATTGTTGTGCATCTTATACAATGCATTGTGTTCATTCTTAACAAATTGTTGAGCATAATGTTATTTTCATTTTGTTGCATATGATGTTACAATATCTTATGCCATTTCATTCTTAACACATTTGATATTATTTTCATTCTGTTGCATTTTCTATTGCATTTGATGTTTAATTGCATTGAATGTTAAAAATATCTTTGCTTGCTTGATGTTACCAAATGTTATTAATATGTTGTGAAAATGTTACAAAATATGTTGCAAGGGATGTTCCATAATTAGTGTAGTGATGTTATCTTCATCTGTTGCAATATTGAGTGATAATATGTTGCAATGAATGTTATGAAATCAGTAGAGATGTTAAAAAATATGTTGCAATGGATGTTATAAAATCTGTTGCAATGGATTTTACAAAATATGTAGTGATGTTATCTTGGGCGTTAATCTGTTGCAATATTGGGTGATAATCTGCTGCAATATTGAGTGTTAATTGAGGTGTATAGCAGAAGAGAGGTTGCATAAATTAAGAGAGAGAATATGATATTTAGTCAAATAATGAATCCTAATCAATATGGTAAATAGAGATAATTATAGAGTCTGTTGCACTAATTAAATCTATTAAATTAATTAAAAAAAGGAAAAAATCGATACCTCATCCATTATTTCTACATTAAAATATATGAAACAGTTTTTATATAAATATTAAGATAATATGGCTTATTAGTGAAAATTTCCCTTAAAAAAATTATTAAGCTCTGTGCTGGTCAAGCCTGGTACGGCCATGTTTAAGTATGTGTTTGGTGTAGATAAAAATTATTTTTTAAAAGATTTCAATAAAAGTTGATAAAATGTGAAGTTGAAAACTGTGGATTCTATAAAATATGTGGTTAAAATTGAGTTTGAAAAAAAATTAAAATGAATGCCAACTATGCTTTAAGTCTCTTTTTCTGTGTACTAGTAAAAGCATATACAATACACGTGACGTAACTATAACAAAGTATTTAATGACAGTAAGTTAATAACAAAGTATTTAATGACACTAAGTTAATATTATTATTGCGTTTAAATCGCAACTGTATGATGACAATTAAACAAGTAATAAGTGAACTTAAAGATTCCGAATTATAGTCCCACGAATACTATTCTATATGAATATTAATTTAACTACCTTTACTTCTTATTTGATGAGAACAAATTTTATGGTAATGTGTTGATTAATACTATGATTAACTAATAAAAGAAAAACGATAAAACAAATAAATATGATGGTAAAAGTATCGGAACTCACGATTTTAGCATAGTTATCACCTTTAATCTTGCATATTAAGTCAATTTACAAAGTTGTATTTGGTCGAATTTACCATTCAATCAATTTGCCCATCTCGAGTTCAAATCAATCATTTTTAGTTAAGTCAACTCACTATATTTCTATGTGAATTTGAATAAGCATTAACTAAACGCATTTAAATACCTAAGAATTCAATTAAGGATCACAACAATAGTAAAAATGTATATCTACCTTTCACTCAATTGTTGAAATTTACTACATTGTCTAAATTTATAACCAACTCCCAACTCGTTAAAATCCACACATCAATTAATTAGCAATAAAGTAATTCAAGCATTAAAGGAAGAAGCAAAATCAGTACATGAATTCCACAAAACTTGAGAATTGAAATTAAAGTTTTAAAACTAAGTAACATATATTTCGTCCCAACTAAAAGTTTAGCTACTCATCATAAAGAAAAAAGAACACGAAGAATTTAGAATATATCATCGGGGTGTCAAAACAAAATGAGAATAACGGGTATCTTGCACCAAAACTGTCCTCTTCCCTGCCTCAATCTTGAAAACCTTTATTCTTTTTCGTTTTGTTGGCTCCTCAAGTCGTCTACTGTCTCCTTGATTTTTCCACCCTAATTTGATCTAAATTAGGTCTTCATATAGTGTTTGACGCCTCTTGAACTTGTATACATAGAAATGACCAAAGTTCCCTTGACTAAAGATTTCAAAACTTTTAAAAATCTACTCGACTGGGCTGCGGTTTACAAACCGAGGCAAATAGAAACTTCAACTGTTTGCCGCGATCGGACAGTGGCAAACAGCTTCTTTAGTTTGCCAATTTCCTCTATTTTACAGTTTGGTCCTTTAACTTTCAAAGTTATGCGATTTGATTCCAACTTTAAGTTTGTGTACATCTTTGGTCCTTTTTGCTCCAAGTCCTTCAACATTGATCCCACAATTTTTAAGAGCTTCCAAATTGGTCTCCAAACCTCCTTAGTCATCCAAATTTGGTTCTCCTCAAGTTTCGTATGTACAAATCAATGTTCGAGCTTTTTGTAAGTTAAATTTTACTCCCAAAACTTATGACATTCTTCTAATGGCTCTCTTAATGGTTCTTATCACTCATATGTCATTTAGTTAGTCTTGAAATTCTTTGGAACAACTTCAATTAAGCTCAAATTCTCTCTTTTTACTCTATTTACCTCCAAATTTGAGTTTTACCTAAAATGAAAATATTTACACTAAATTAAGTAGAAATCTGCTCAATTTACAATTATATATCAAGTTTATAAGCTAGAATAATCGTGTAAAATATACTTATCAAATACCTCTAAACTTAAACCATTGTTCATCCCAAACAAGATTATCTACTCAAACACAAAAACAAATAACAATAAAAATCACTTCATTAGATAGTTTGCCGTATTTGACTCAGGTTTTGAAACTGTCCAAATAATTCATAAAATGCTATTAACTAATGTGGCCGAAATCAATTTTTACTCATCCGATGATCGACCGACGTGCGTGTGTATAGTTAATCCAATCACCATAAGTCTTTAGGTTGGTTATATTCTATCCTTTAATAGTGAAATATTTTATTTTCCTCTCGTGAGAATGCACACCCCCATCTTGATATTCAATCTTCACTCGTGGTGTTAATTCTCTAGTCGGTCTTAAAATATTATTCTTTTCCCGCTCAAGTTTGATTGAGTATAACCAATAGAGTATCTATCTAGATTTGTGAACATTCTCCATATATTTGAGTGTCCAAGCCTTCAAGCTTCTCCCAGAGAAATCAAAACCCACTAATAGTCTAGATCTCCAGATTTACTGTCCAAGTCTTAGTCAAACTTGCAGTGCGTTTTTTTGTTTTATGCATCTGTTTTTATTAACTTAATCTTTTTTTCACTTATAGGTAGCTATTTTACTCAGACATTGGTGATACAATGCCAGATCGCTTCTTCCTACTCTTTTTTCTCTCTAACGTCCTTATTGTCTCTTTTATTGGATAGCTTTCGCTCATGACGACATTGCAGTCTTTTTTTTTGTCATGACTGATGCAATGCCTTCTATTTGAATGAGTAGTTGGGATCAGACCCCTACCATACGGTCACTGCCTAGATTCCACCCGATACCCAAAGACACTCTACACAAATATTAAACATACATAGAATCAACACATGTCTAAATAGCTCATAACACCGGATGAACCACCCTCAAACTATCATTTCAATTAGTTAAGTGATTGAGTTTATCACTTAGTAATCTTGGTCCCTACAATTTAGGTTCACAATTCTCTCATCGTATAAACATAGTAAAAAGAATAAATATCACAATTAATAACATCTCACATGGTTAAGCATAGTAAAAAGAATAAACACAAGTAGCACCACCTAGTCATAGTTCATGAATCAGAAACAATTTTAAATAAATATCATCATCATTATCCGACAAGGCTATCCAGCAAACACATACACACAAAAGTAAGAAGAAAATATTTTTGAATTTTTTTTTCACTTTTTAACACACACAAACGTGAAAAAAATAACGATGTCATTGACTGTACCTCCAAACTTTAAACTACACATTTATCCTAAATGGATGCAAAAGAAAACTAAAACAAGCAAAAAGAAAGAGTTTACTCGATTGTTATAGAGTGGAGATGCAATCGGGCCGTCATCCAGTCAGTACTCGTCGAGAGGTGGAGTGGAACTGTGGATGATTGAGACGTCCGAACATTTTTCACAGTTCTTCATGTTCACGACGCTGTCGCTTATCTATTGCACGCATTATAGCAAGGAGCTTTCCCTGTGTAGTGAAGATCGCTTCTTGTCCTTCACAGCTGTTGAATCTTAGTTGTGTGCCTTTGTAAGATCATCTACATGGACTCCAATACCGACCCGAAGTTGACCCCACTACCACGACGAATCTGTGGAGGTACAACCGGGGCATCCAACTTAATCGGGTCCTCAATGTGGTATGGAGCGTCTTCAGCGTCTCCGTCTTCTTCTTCTTCTATTTCTGTCATTCACCGCTGTTCATTTACATGTTTCTGTACCTGTGTGTCTCATAGACTAAAGGCAGAGAATATGTACCTTTGTCTTGTCTATTTTGGAAGGGCGCATGTGGACCTTAGCTTGTTTGCAAATGGCCGAAATGAAACTAAAA
The DNA here is from genome assembly GCA_023638005.1 of Forsythia suspensa. Taxonomy (NCBI): domain Eukaryota; kingdom Viridiplantae; phylum Streptophyta; class Magnoliopsida; order Lamiales; family Oleaceae; genus Forsythia; species Forsythia suspensa. The sequence goes on from CM042669.1 coordinate 16,677,988, forward strand.
AATAGTAGCTTGGACCGACCACCCAGGTGGAGTACAATGTCCTTGATGGTGTTGAAGTTGTGTTCTCCAAAATTTAAATCATGCCCCATTGTAAATCGATACAATATATTCATCCTTGCTAGATAAATGTTCGTTTGGTGAGAAGTGGGGTCTATGTTGGATGACATGAAGTTGTAGATTATGTGAAACTTATTACTCATGTCGCCATGATGTACAATATTACTTTATGGCCATGGTTTGGGATTGTCAGTGGGGTAAATAGTATGGCCACGTCGTTCCAATTTGTTATCTCTGGTGCTTCAGAGTCTTCTTCAAAATCGTAAAAATGCCTGATGACGTCCATGCTAAAAGAGACCCACACTCCCTGACATATGTTTGATAAGCATGTTCATCCCCGCATCAGTGATTTGGTGGTTAAAGTTTTCCATGAATTCTTTCACCACTACCGAATAAATATTGTGAGATTTATAACACGACTTGGTCTACCCATTTTCTTGTACCACAAAGGAAGGCTAGAAGATACCAAATTGGTCAAGTCCACTTTTTCGCTCGGATGAAACATCCAATTGGTGAAAATGGCTGCCTATTGAGTGGCCTCCTCCATAAAATATGTCTCAAAAAGAGGGGACCGCTCAATGGATAGCCATTTATGCACATTGGATGCTTCATCCGCTTTTTTTCTTTTGCGCGAGGTAGTTGGCTTTGATTGTGGAGGCATGGTGTGCTTTAGACTACCTGCAAGTCCAAAAATTAATTGTTAGAAGACGTTAGGATAGGAACAATGTGATACAAGTTGAGGTGTTATGTTAATGTCGTGTCCAAACTCCTAACTTGTAGGTGCCATTTATGTGAAAGGTACCCCCAAATTTAGTGCAATGCTACCCAAAACTAAAATGGAGAAATATGCTCAAAATTGTGGTTGAGACATTTTATCGAACACCTTGAAGGCAATACACAATTTAGCTTATAATCATCTATATATGGACATCGATGAAACCCAAATTTTATGTGTTCAATCCCACATGTTCATCACTATTTATCACCTAATATGTCCCATACTCCATCCAAAACTAAAAGCCTATAAAAGTTCACATATAGCACAAAATAAAGAGTTTAGCCACACTTACCGTGTGCAATATAAGATGTCAAGAATAAATGTAGTGAAATGATTCAACACCTTGAGAATGAAAATTGGAATGAGTATGGAAGAATAAGTGGAGAGATTTTGGAAAATTTGGTCAAAAGCACAATGGAGAATGAAGTTGGGAGGTTTAAAATAACCTCCCAAGTTTAAAGTTACTGCTAGCTTGTTGCGGCCCAGCCCACATCAAACTGTCTAAATGTTTTTTATATTTAAAGTCCTACTTAAAAAAATATGAAATATAAGAGATAGAAGGGATAGAAAGTTGGATTGCCTTTTAATAAGTGCTTGTGTATAGTCATAAGCTCAACTGTTTCGCAATGATCATTCAGGCACTACAATGTGAATGGTGGACTTTGTCTTAGGAAAGTCATGCACATAATGCTTCACGTGTTGACTATTGACTTTAAAGTTTTCTTTGATTGGATGATACAATTCAACTCTGCCATAAGGAAAGACCTGAGCTATCGTGAATGGTCCTGATCCCTTAGATCGTACCGAGAAAAAGCTTCAGTATGGAATTGAATAAAAGAACTTGATCCCCAACTTTGAAAACTCTATGTTGAATGTGCTTATCATTCCATTTTTTGTCCATTCTTTATAAATTGCCAAATTTTTGTAAGCATCTAGTCGGAGTTCTTCTAGTTCGTTTAGTTGCAAAAGTCTCATTTCACTGGCCTTTTCCAAGTTCATATTCAGCCATTTGAGTGCCCAACTGGCCTTGTGCCCAAATTCTACAAGTAAATGGCACGCTTTCCAAAATACTAACCAATATGGAGACATCCCTATGGGTGTCTTGAAAGCGATGCGATATTCCCATAATGCATCATCAAGTTTTTTGGACCAATCATTGCGAGATGTGTTTACATTCACTTCCAAAATCCGTTTGAGTTGCCTATTTGATGTCTCGACTTTCCCACTTGTTTATGGGTGGTATGAAGTACCCACTGATGTTGCACTCCATATTTATTCAACACCATCTTAAATAAGTGATTACAAAATGAATACCACCATTGCTAATAATGGCCAGGGGTGCCCCATACCTGTTGAATATATACTTTTTGACGAAAACCACAACTACTTTATCATCATTGGTTGGCAAAGCCTTTACTTCCACCCATATGGATATACTAGTTTGAGTAGGATGGGGGAAACGGTCTCATGAAGTTAATATCCCAAACATTAAACAATCCCATCTAAAATGTTGTTAAAAGGAATTTCATGTTGGGTTGATATATTACCGTTCCGTTGGCATTAGTCACAACATCTACAAAAGTCGTGAGCATTATGAATAAGGTTGGCCAGTATAAACCACACTGAAGCACTTTTGAGTAAGATTTGTTTGGACCGAAAAGACCACCATAAGCTGAAGCGTGGACTCGTGCCAATATTGGTTTCATCTTCTCTTTAGATTTACATCTCCGAATAATCTGATCTGGTTTTCTCCAGTATAAATACGGCTTCTCCAAAAAATAATGTCCAACTTCATGGATAAGCTTTTTCTTTTACTGATAAGAGAATTTCGGATGAATTATTTGGTTGACTAAATAATTGACAATGTCAGCATACCAAGTCACGACCCCAACTTTCATGATCTACTTACCTGGAAATACTTCATTATTTCTACTTCGTCAGTCTCCATTGTCTGCTCGAGCCTTTATAAATGATCTACTACTTGATTTTCTCATCTTCTTTTCATGGATCTCAATGTTGAACTATTGTAGCAATAACACCCATCGAATTAGTCTAGGTTTGGCATCTTTTTTCTCAAATAGATATTGTAATGTTGTGTGGTCAGTGTAGACTATTACATCTCAGTGTAGACTATTACATTTGACTCAGTAAGATATGAACGGAATTTGTTAGAGGCAAATAACACAGCTAGCATCTTATTTTCAATGGTAGCATAGCTAATCTATGCATCAGTGAATGTTTTATTAGCATAATATATAACCTGGAGAATTTTCTGTAAGGAATTGATGAATACATGCACAACGGAAATTAAATCTACAATTTCCATAAGCCTGATCAACATTGTACTTAAATAGATTCATGATAGAAAATTACCTTGTTGAACACTGTGGAATCTGATAATTTGATTAGCTAGAGGTACAATCTTCAATACCAAAAATATCCAACTGTCCAACATCCAATGGTAATCCATACAACAAGAAATATCTGGACTTCTATGATAAAAAATAGTGAATGCAAAATTTTGAGAGTAATTGTATTGGGTTCTGTTTCTTGCTTATGCAATCAAGTAATGAAGACAGATTGTAATTCCACAAAATGTGGCCTAGTATATATATGCAATGCTAATATAGTTATTCACCTCAACTCTTTGTGATCTAATCTAGTTATGATTGAAACATTTTCAACTCATAACTCCACTTCACAGATGAACTTTATATCAACTTAAGTGGGCAAAATACAAGCTATAATATCCTACTTTCCAGAAGTGACAAATCTTTATATTGGACATTCACAACCTTCATATGATTCTCACTATACTCGTACGATGTTTTCTTGATGACTCGTAATCTTAGAGCCCCATCAAATGCTAGCCAAAGTACAACAGTCTTCACATAAGATTCAATGATGTCATCAAATCAAAGGACCAAATCTACTACCGCGCATTAAAGATTTACCACTGACACTTGGATAGTTATCTATGTGGAATCTCTAGGAGGGTCATCTAATGTCTTGTTCTCATAAAAATACATTCACGTGTTCATTTAGATGTCTCTCTACATCTTAGCTCGTGAGATCAACTACTTTCTTCAAAAGAAATGCAACATATACTAGTTTATGTGCAATAATGATATCTACATCTCATTATTACTATGACTAAGACTATTTCAAAAATATTTATAAATTGTATCTCACAATCACAATACCTTGTGATTAATAAGTTATTATGAACTTTTCTTTGAATTCTATTATTTTAAATAATAAAATTTAAAAATAATAGGCCTGCTATTATAATGTAGACAAATATTTAATTAATTAATTTATTCATACACATCAATTTCTAACAAATAGTATATCTCAAAATGTCCTATACAAACTAGATCCAATCACTCTGGTGTCTTAATACCATCAGATATAGCATGACCATCATGTTTGTGATGGAACAATGACTTTGTTAGAGAATCTGCCACACTATCGTCTGTCGGGCCCGTTCTATCTTTATGTCATTTCTCAATATTATCTCTCTGACGAGATTATACTTTTCAACAAATATCTGGATTATTGATGAGACATGGGTTCATTTGCTTATGCTATAGCTCCATTGTTATCACAATACAAGTTATTAGATCAATAATACTAGAAACTACTCAAAGTTCAGTAATGAATTTCTTGATCCAGACCACTTCATTTGTTACTTTTAAAACAACTATATATTCGACTTCTATAGTTAAATCAGTGGTCGAATTTTGTTTGAAACTTTTCCAACTAACCGCATTTCCATTTAGAGTAAATAGATATCTGGATTGGAATTTGCTATCGTCTTTATCAAACTGGAAACTGGCATCAGCATATCCATGAACTCTAAGTTCATTTCCTTCATACACCAAAAACACGTCTTTATTTTTTCTTAAGTACTTAAAGATGTTCTTAACTAGGACCCAATGTTTCTTGCCAGGGTTCACTTGGAACCTGCTTGTGACACTCAAAGTATATGAAACATCTAATCGAGTACATAACAATGCATACATAATAGATCCTATTGCAGATGCATAAGAAATCTTATCCATGCGATCTCTCTCAATTCTTTTTTTTGGACACATATCTTTTGATAGATAGATCCCATGTCTGATGGGATTGAGTCATCTCTTTGACTCTTCCATACTAAATCTTCTCAAGATTTTATCTACGTCGTGGATTAATATAGGCCAAGTATTCTTGATAAAATCAAACATTTTGATTGTCGCATCAAAACGAAGATTTCAGTTCTGAGAGGCTTGCTTTAATCCATATATAGATCTCTGTATTTTGCATATCTTGTTTGGCTCTATGGATTCAAAACCTTCAGGTTGTATCATATACACATCATTTCTAAGATACCTATTAGAGAATACAATTTTGACATCTATTTGTCAGACCTCATAGTCATGGTATGTTGCTATCGCAAGCAAAATTTGAATTCACTTAGACATGACTACTGATAAGAAGGTTTCGTCAAAGTCAATTCATTGTCTTTGCTTGTAACCTTTCACAACCAATCTTGCTTTGTAAGTTTGAACATTACCATCTATTTCAACCTTTTTTTTGTAAACCCATTTACATCCTATGGGTTTTACTCCTTCAAATGGGTCAACCAAGGTCCAAACCTTGTTTTCATACACGGAGTTCATCTCTGATTTCATGGCTTACTGCCATATCTTTGAGTCAATACTTGACTTTGATTTTGCATAAGTAGTAAGTTCACCTTCTTTGATTATCACTACATCAATGGAAATCAGGAGATCGTATATCCGAGGAGGACGATTAACCTTGCTCGACTTACACGAAGTCGGGTATATGCTCGAAACCGGTGTTTCTCCATTGCCAATCTGCGCTCATCGATATAAAGCTCAACCATTGGTTCATCTTATTGGTTAATTTTATTTGCAATTTCTTAAACCTCTTCAAGATCTACTTTACTCCTACTCTCCTCTCTTAAAATGAATTCTTTCTCTAAGAATACAATATGTTTCGATACGATGACCTTCATCTCAATGGGATTCTAGAATTTGTATCTAGCAAATTTCTTTGGATACTCCACAAATAAACATTTATCAAATTTAGCTCCTAGCTTGTTCGATTCAATGTACTTCATATAAGCGTCATGATCCCAAACCTTCATAAATGAAATATCGGATCTTTTTTCTTTCTATAACTCGTATAGAATTTTATCGACCAATTTAGAAAGGACACGGTTTAGTGTGTGACATACGATGCTAAATGCACATCTCCAAAATGATTTTGGGATAATCGCACAACTTATCATTGATCACACTATATCAAGTAAGGTGTGATTTCGCTTTTCGAGATACACCATTGTGTTGTGGTGTATACGGTGGAGTCCACTATAAGAGAATCTCATTCTCTTTTAGATAGTCTAAAAACTCATCTTTCAAATATTCTCCACCCCGATGAGATCTAAATGTTAGAATATTTTTCCCAGTTTTCCTTTCTACTTTTGCTTGAATTTTTGATTTTTTCAAAGGCTTTATACTTGAATTTCATCAAGTAAATGAAATCATATCTAGAATGGTCATCGGTAAATGAGATCAAAAAAAAAGAAAATTCACCTCTAACATCTGTAGACATTGGTCTACGTCTACATACATTAGTATGTAAAAGTCCCAAGATGTATGCAACTCCGACTCCCTTTCCAAAAAGGGAGTCTTGGTCATTTTGCCCAATTGGTATGATTCAAACTTATGAAATGATCCATAATCATTTGAATTCAAGTATTCATCTTTATGTAATTTGGTGATGCATTTTTCATTTATATGACCGAGTTTGCAATGCCAAAGATATGAGTTATTAGTTTTATTGCTTTTATACATCGCACTTCCTTTTCTAATGTACTTTGTTTCCACAGTAAAATCACGAATCATCAAATTTGGATTTGTTTTTGTTTGCTTTAACTATTTTCCAGTAGAGTTGGCCTTTTTGGATCATTTCTAAAAGGTCATTTTAGATTTCTTCTAAATACCCTTAGAGGTATCGATGATCAAGATTTGCCATTTCCTTTGTTTATATTGAACTCAATAGTTTTCGAAGATATTCAAGAACTTTCGACGGGTACATTGAATCTTATTCATGTTGAAGTTCATAATGAACTGCGAAATACTATCATGTAGGAACTGTAGAACCAAGTCAACACTCAGCTCGTGGTCCATGATAAAACCTAACTGGTTTAATTTTTCCACATAACCAACCATCTTCAAGATATGATCACTAACGGAAGATCATTTTACTATCATACATCTGAATAACTTTTTGAATGTCTCATACCATTCAATCCATGATTGTTCATCGTTCAACTCTTTGAAATGATATATAATAGTATAGGCATCTATATCCTCAGATCGCTTTTGTCACTCAGTGACATAGCGCAAGCATCACACATGTTTCAAAGATTATGATCGTTACTATGTTAGTTATAAGCTCAGTACATTTTTTTTCGCGTAGCCTCCTCAAGAGGGAACTTTCAAAGATTTATAGCTCAATGACATATCCAATTTTTAATGCTTGAGAACAATTTTTAGTTTGCGATGCCAGTCCAAAAAATTTGGTTCGATAAGATTGTAGGTATCCAATATGCCTCTCAAACTCATGTGGTTATCACGATTCAACACTTAAATAACAAGATATAACAATTAATTAAAATAAGGAAAATTAATTCAACATGGACTTCTATTTAATTTATTATACTCCAACTGTTTTAATTGAATTAATAACCCTCAAACATTAATTATTAAAACCGGTTAGATTCCAATGGCCTATGATCCTTTTTATTTTATTAGAACTTTGAGGGATCATCAAGCCCTAATAAAATACCAAGGTAGATACTCCTATCAGTTACATCTATATGTGACTACTAGATCATCAAGTAGACAACTTATTATCACACACATCTTATATTTTTACTTGATTGTGTCTCTAAAATTTTATTTTTTGAAATTCAAGTTAAATTCGACCAATTGTTTAGAAATATCAAATATTTCATAATTGATAAACATATCTATGAGCGAACAACCTTGAATAATTCAACAAACTAACATCGATAATAGACTCTGGTTTTTCACTATAACAATATAAGACACGTTGTATTAACTATTTAATACAAATTTAATATTTTGATTTCAAGGGGTTTGTCTCATCACATTTATATATATATTAACTAACATCCAATATGCAATCAATCAAGAATGTTTATGGATTTTATCTATCTAGCATGCAACATGATATCAATCATACATAATTATAACTACAGAGTTGACAGTGTAAGTTAAAATATTTTAGACATTTCAGAACAGACTAGATATAATTAAATAATTAATCTAATTAATTAAAAAATTTCAACAATAAAATTAAGCAATTAATCTAATTAATCAATTAATTTTATTAATAAAAAGAATTTTCAAAATTTATTTTGTATCCCAATTTAAATTCTAAATTGAGGATAAAATTAGTATATGGTCAAAATTGTAATTTTATAAAGTAAAATGTCAAAATATAATCCGGCCAAAAATCTAAAAACTAGTTTAAAAAGAATTTTAGTCAATATTAAATATTTGACCAGTATTAAAAATTAAAAATATATTTAAGACCCCATTTTTCTTTTAAAAATTGAGGACTTATTGTGCAATTTCTAAAATTGAAATTGCATAGACATCCCATTAAAATTTAAAAATAGTGAGTCCTTCTATACAATTTCTGAAATTACAATGAAGACCCCTTTTATTTTATAAAAGTGGGTCCTTCCTATTCCATTTTTGAAATTGTATAGGAGGGGCCATTTAAATCTTTTGAAATTAGAGGGCTTTCTATGCAATTTCTAAAATTTCATGGAGATCCCTCTTCTCCAATTTCATCAAAAAAACAAAGAAAACCCTAAAGGGTTTCAATCTTTAGCAGCCCCGGTTGTGTCACAAAAGAGGGGACAATAATGGCCCGCTGATGTCAAACACCGACGACCACTCAATCATTTTACGAACAACAGCAGTTGCTGCTATTTGTAATGGAGATGACAGTACTACTGCTCTTAGTAGCGGCATAGTCGACCATAAAGATCGGGTGGCGGTAATAAAGTTATATTTATACCTTGTCTGCACGCCTTCAAAAGGGCCTTGAAGGCAAGCAGACCCACTCATCGACGATAGGAGTGCGTTCGCACTCCAACACACCACCGGTCACCTCATTTTTCTCTTTTTATTTTTGACCTGTTTCAACAAAATCAAAATCCAATATTAGATTTAAAATTCACAATTTTATCTTCACTGCCAAAACTCAAATTAAATTAATATTCCAATAAAAATTATGAATTTTATAAATTATGATAAGCGTGTAAAACACACTTATCAATTATCAATATGTTAGATTACATGTAGTATTTAATATGGACAAATATTGGACTATTTGTTTTGTGGTGACCACTCTACCTACTAAGGTTTTTTATAAATAAATTTGACAAATAATCTCGACCTCTAAATTAAATTAATAATACTCTTGAAAATCCTTATACCTTTATCTAAACACACCCCATCAACCTTCTAATAATCCCAACCAAACACACCTTAATCACCTTCTAATAATCCCAATTTTTATTGCTTGGATTTCTTAGGCGCCACCACCATCTCAACCACCATCAATCAAATTCCTCATTGAAGAATAGAAACAGCTCACCATGGAACTGTCAGCGGCTATGCGTATGTCGACAACAATAGGTATTTATTAAAAAAGTCATATGTTCTTCCTCTCTCTCCATATCTATCTTTGTTCTTCATCTATTTCTCGTCAAAATTATTATGAAGGTGGACCAGATGTAGAGGGAGGTTCACAGTGGAAAGGACTAGCTGAGGAAGATGATGTACAATGGAAAGAGAAGAAAAGAAGCAACTAGGGAAAACCATTCAAATGACACCTTTTGAGCCTCTATATGGAATCACTCCTCCACAACTAGCTATGGGACCTTACCAGCAAACCAATATTGCTTTTGTGAATGATTTACTGCAAGAAATGTATAAAATAGACCAACAGTTGAAAGGAAAATTGGCACAAGCTAGGGCCAGAATGATGCTGACATGAATAGGACAGAAAGACAGTTTCGAGTTAGAGATTGGGTTTATTTGAAGCTTCATCCATACCACAACAATCAGAATTAGAGGGGATAATCAAGCTCGGTCTTAAATACTATAGGCCTTACAGAGTTGAGAAAAGAATTTGAGAAGTTGCTTACAAACTAGGCTTACCAGTAGGCTCTAAAATTCATCCAACCTTTCATGTTTCCTTATTAAAGAAGAAAATTGGGGATAAAGTAGTGAATGTTGAAGACTTTCATATGGATACAAATGTAGAAATTATGGATAAGTAGCCATTGAGAATTATCCAAACCGGAATGTTCAACAATGGAGGTGAAGCTGGGATTAAATTGTTGATTCAATTGGGTTGGCCAATCCGAAAAGATGCGACTTGGAAGGATTCAACCTATATAAAAAGCAGTAGTCTACATTTAAACCTTAGGAACAAGGTTTAGATAAGCAGGAAGGCTGTTATGAAGGTGGACCAGCTGTAGAGGGAGGTTCACAGTGGAAGGGACCAGCTGAGAAAGATGATCTACAGTGGAAAGGGAATAAGAAAAGAAGTAATCGGGAAAAACCATATTAACTGAATTTTAAATCAAGAAATGACTCCGTTTTGTTAATTAAGTTGTATTTATGTTTTTTAAGTTATAACAGGAGAAAACATGTTTTTATCTTGCCTTTCTGTCATATGTAAGAGCTGGAAGAGAGATAATGGGCTTTTGATTGAAATGTTTAACTGAATTCTCAGTGAAATTTCCTCTATTCCATCTCTCCATCTCCATTTTCTTCATGTTATTCAATTTCTCTTCACTTTTCTGTTTTACCCATTATGTATTTGAGCTTAGTTATCTTAAATTGAGCTCAAAGTCACAATTGGTATCAGAGAACTAAGGTCCTAAGTAAGATAGAAACCAGATAAAAGGCTAACGAGGAAGGCTGGAAAAGACTTGATAAGGATATTAATGATCTGGGAGCTGCGTACACTGCTGTTGCTAGTAAGGTAGATTCATTTGATAAAATCCTTAAAACCTTGAGCACTAAGCAAGAAAGAATTGAATACTTAATGCAGGAGATGAATGAGAAATATGAATCTATAGTTGTTATGCTAGCTAAAATGAGTATGTCTAAAGATAAACAGGTTGAAGGGCTTAATGTTTGATCAGCTTCTGAAGGAAGTGTGTTGGGTGGAAGATTTGGTGGTGACAATAGAGGAGAGAAAAATGGAAGTGATACCAGGATGAACCACAAATTACCTAAAATTGATTTTCCTCAATTATGTGGTGAAAACCCAAGATTGTGGGTAAGGAAAGTCAATAAATTATTACATCAAATACCAGAGGATTTAAGAATGGGTATAGCTGAAATATACTTGAAAGGGAAAGCAGATGTTTGGTTACATGAATTTCTATCTAGTCATCCAAATGCGTAATGGAGACTCTTGACTACTAGTGCAGGAGGTTTGTTGAGACAACTGGGGAGGAAGTGATAGAAACTTTCAGCAAAATTAGACAATATGGTGGAGTTGCTAAATATATGGAGAAATTTGAGAAGTTGAAGGCTCAAGCTATGTAAACTTTGCCTAACTTACCTGAATCCTATTACATCAGTATCTTTACAAGTGGATTGAAGGGAGAAATTAAATCCATGGTTAAAATGATCAAACCTTCTTCATTGACCCAAGCCTTTAAGATAGCATTGTTGCAGGAAACCACTATAACAGCCATCAATAAAAATTCCAAGACACACAAACTGCCATCAATAAAAATTCCAAGACACACAAACCTTATACTAACCCAAAATTACGACACACAACATTCGGACTCCAAAAGACCAAGCCAACCTTTTTTTATAAAAACCTTACCCCTACTGATTTGTAAACTAAAAGGAACTTGGGACTTTGTTTTAAATGTGATGAAAAGTACACACCAGGACATGTCTGTAAGAACAGAATGTTAAACTACATATTAGTGGTTAAGGAGGAATAAGAAGAGGCAGTGGATGATGTGTTAGTTGAAGAAGAAGATATGAGAATCATGCAGATTTCTCTCAATGCATTGATGGGAACCCTTATCCATAAAACCATCAGAATCCCAGGGAGAATCAGAGGTAAAAACATATCTATTTTAATAGATAAGTACTCATAGCTGCATAGATGATTATTGGTGCAAGCTCTTGGGTATCAGAATGATAATAATAGGCCTCTAAATGTGACTGTAGCCAATGGACAGAAGTTGGACAGCAAATCTGTGAATCAACCTATAGTCTGGCAGATGCAAGGGATGTAATTTCAATACAAACTGAGATCTTTACAACTGGGGAGCAGTGACATGGTTCTAGGAGTCAATTAGCTGAGCCAATTTGGACAAGTAACCTTTGATTTCAATGAGGGGCACATCAGTTTTATGAGTAAAGGAGAAAGGGTAACTCTTTGCAATGGAAATTTTGATAGTAAGTTTGAACTAATCAATGGCTCTCAATTGGAATCCTTACCAGTCCAACAACCCTATGGATTAGTGAGGTAGCTTAACACCATTTTGGAAGATGGAAGATGAAGTAACAGAAACCCCAGAAGAACTGAATCCCATCTTAATTAAGTTTGATGATGTTTTCCAGGAGCCTAAAGGCCTACCTCCAAAGAGATTACATGACCACCACATCCCACTCAAAGAACTACCCCAACCTTTTCATATTAGACCTTATAGATGCCCATTCATCTAGAAAATTGAGGTAGAGAGGCTGATAGAAGAAATGCTAGCCACTAGAATTATTCAACCTAGCAACACCCCAATTGCTTCTCCCAGTATTATTGGTGAAAAAGAAAGATGAAACTTGGAGGGTTTGTGTAGATTATAGACAGCTCAACAGTTTGATTGTGAAGGACAATATCCTATGCCCCTAATTCATGAGTTAATTGATGAATTATATGGGGCTAATTACTTTACAAAGATTAATCTTAGGGTCGGTTACCATCAAATCGTGGTCAAGCCATGTGATGTATATAAGACAAACCTTTCAAAACTCACCAAGGGCTATATAAATTCAAAGTTATGCCCTTCGGTTGACCAATGCACAAACCACATTTCAAAGTTTGATGAATGAAGTCTTCAGAGAACAATCGAGAAAGCACGTCCTAGATTTTTTGATGATATATTCGTGTATAGAAAAGACATGACAAGCCATAGTGAACATTTGGAGATTGTATTGCAGCTATCGAGACAACATCAGCTTTATGCCAAGCTGACCAAATGTGCTTTTGGCGGATCAAAAGAGTATTTGGGCCATGTGATAAACCAACAAAGGATAGTAGCAGATCCCAAAAAGGTGGAGGCTATGCAGACTTGGCCCCCTCCAACCAATAGCAATCAGTTAAGAGGGTTTCTTGCCTTAACTGGCTATTATAGAAAGTTTGTGAAATGATATAGGACTCTAGCTAGACCTTCGACCGATTTGCTAAAGAAGGACAGCTTCTTGTGGTCTGTGGAAGTAGAGATAGCCTTTAATAATCTGAAGGTGTCCATGAGCTCCACTCATGTGCTTGCCTTACCGTAGTTCACACTCGGTCTTTTGTCATAGAGACTTATGCAAGTTATGGAGGATTGGGAGCTATATTAAAGCAAATAGAAAGCCCCTGGCTTATATCAATATGGCCTTTCAATGAGAAGTCTAGGCATGTCTATATATAAAATGAGTTTCTTGACGGGTGACTCACTGTGATCAAGTGGAGGCACTACCTTGAAGAACACCATTTTATAATCAAAACAGATAATCAATCACCAAAGTTTTTATTGGAGCAAAGAGTCACTAGACCCTTGCAGTAAATAGCTTACTAAGTTAATGGGCTTAGACTATATAATTCAATACAAAAAGGGGTTAAGAATGTTGTTGTTGATGCTTTTTCTAGGAGAGGAGAAGGGGAATGCAATGATGTATCAATGCTTGTTCCATCCAGGTTTCAAGAAGTGAAGGATAGCTATGTAGATGATACCACTGCCAAGGAAAAAAATTCAAGCTCTTATGATTGATCCCACAACTGATTCCTTATATCGAGATTGCAATGGATTATTGAAATACAAGTCCAAGCTTTACATTGGAAATGGAGGTGACATCAGACAAAAAATAATACAAAACATTCATGTTTCATAAGAAAGAGGTCATTTAGGGATTCAGGCAAGCATATTCAGAGCTAAACAGCAATTCTTTTGGCCAGGCATGACACAACATATTAGGAAAGAGGTTCTACAATGTGATGTTTGCCAGAGATGTAAGGAAGAACATGTTCCTTACCCAGGACTCCTCCAACCCCTTCCTGAACCTCAGAACTCTATGAGCCATATATCTATGGATTTTGCAGAGAGATTGCCTAAATCTTAGGGCAACAATGTGATTATGGTAGTAGTTGACATGTTTACTAACTATGGGCGTTTCATCACCTTAGCTCATCCATTTTCAGCAGGGAAGGTAGCTCAATTGATCCTTGATAACATCAGTAAACTACATGGATGTCCTCAATCTATTATATTTGATAGGGATAGGATCTTCACCAACACATTTTGACAGGACTTATTCAAATTATTGGGGACTAAACTGCACATGAGCACAACATACTATCTCCAGACTAATGGCCAAACTGAAAGACTCAACCAATGTTTGGAGATCTATCTCAGGTGCATGACATATACCAAGCCCAAGGCATGGGCAAGGTGGATTTCCTTAACTGAATGGTGGTATAATACTACTTACCAAACAGACCATTCAAAGGACACCTTTTGAGGCTCTATATGGGATTCTTCCTCCACAACTAGCTATAGGATCTTACTAGCAAACCAATATTGTTGCTATGAATGATTTACTACGTAAATGTATAAAATGGACCAACAAATGAAGGAGAAATTTACACAAGCTAGGGCGAAATGAAATATTATCTTGACAAGAATAGGACGAAAGAGCGATTTCGTTGGAGATTAGGTTTATTTGAAGCTTCATCCATACCAAAGAGTAATCAGTAATAAAAGGGATAATCAGAAGCCCAATCCTAAAAAATATGGACCTTACAGAGTTGAGGAAAGAATTGGAGAAGTTGCTAACAAACTAGGCTTACCAGTAGTCTTTAAAATTCATCTAACCTTTCGTGTTTCCTTATTAAAGAAGAAAATTGGGGACAAAGCAGTGAAGGTTGCAGACTTGCCTGTGGATACAAATGCAGAAATTATTGATAAGCAGCCATTGAGAATTATCCAAGCTGGAATGTTCAACAAGGGAGGTAAAGCTGGGGTTAAATGGCTGATTTAGTGGGTTAGGAAATCTGAAGAAGATGCGACTTAGGATGATTCAACATATATAAAAAGTAGTACTTTACATTTAAACCAACCATGGGGACAAAGTTTAGATAAGTAGGAGGGTTTTTATGAAGGTAGACCAACTGTAGAGGGAGGTTCACAGTGGAAGGGACCAGCTGAGGAATATGATCTACAGTGGAAAGGGAAGAAAAAAAAGCAATCGGGAAAACCATATTAACTCAATTTCAAATTAAGAAACGACATCATTTTGTTAATTAAGTTGTATTTACATTTTTAAGTTGTAATAGGAGATTATCTTGCCTTGTCATTATATGTAAGAGTCGGAAGAGAGAGAATGGGCTTTTGATTGAAATGTTTAACTAAATTCTTAGTGAAAATTCCCCATTCCATCTCTTCATCTCCGCTTTCTTCATATTCTTCAATTTCTCTTCAATTTTATGTTTTACCCATTATGTATTTGAGCTTAGTTATCCTAAATTGAGCTCAAAGTTTATATAATATAACACATTTGGTGATTTTGAGTGAAATTCACCATTGAGGAAGCTTCATTCATTATAAAAATTCACGCCGACCTAACAAAACCCATAATATTTCCAAAAACCCAATTCATGGAAACAAGGAAACCCTAATCCATGTTCTTCCATTTGTATTTATGTAAAAATATGTAATTATTCATCTGTTTCCTTAAGTTGAGACTCTCATGGGCGAGATCATTGCAGATTTGGGCTTGGTTCGAAAAGCATTTGATTCTTTCAGGTGAGGTACATTGCATGGAATCAAGCCAATTTCTTGGAGTTGCCACTCTTACTTGCTATTTTCTTCTAAGAGTTCTTAATTCTTATGGGCTATGATAAGTGTGATTTTACACTTATTTAGACCATTAAAATAGACCATTGTGAGTGCATTTTAGTGTGATTTTATTTAATTATGTGTTTATTTTGCTATTGTATGTCAAAACTCGAGTTTGGTGGTGTTTGGAGCAAAGTTGGCGAAAAGGACTAAACTGAAAGAAAAAGTATAAGTATGGGGACTAACTTACAAATGTATAAAAGTTTAAGGACATGAAATGCAAATATATGAGGGCATAATTGAAATAAAAGTTTATTTTAGAGGGCTCAATTGACAATGATGCAAAGTTCAGAGGCTTACCGTGCAAATAAATGCGGACTAAGATGCAAAATGATGATGAATTTGGCCCATACGATCACATGGGCCAAGTCCATTGCGATCACGGGCCATTGAAATTATAAGCAGAGGCCCAATTTATCATTCCATGCGATCGCATGGGCCATCACATGGGCTTTCATTCTTTTCGGCCCAGCAGATTATTTTTCTTTCCTCATGTGTTTGGGCTTCTTTTGGACTCATTTTCGGACACAAATTGAGGCACGAATTTAAGGTAATTGTGGCCAATTATGTAACGCCCCGAAATTTCTAAAGTCTCGGAGAGTTAGTAAAATTCATAACCATTAAATATTGCGGAACAATAACTTTAATAATAAAATCCCAATTGACAAACAATTAGTTAATTCAGAACAAATAAGGAAATATTTATTAAATGCTAAATAACTTGAAATTGTGACGCTAATCGTCTAAAGTATCATAAACAAAATTATTTAATTTGGCGACCATTGGCTTGACAACTCCACCCGACCCTCCACGCATCCATCACATTAATCATTACCTGAAAATTATTTAAAATGAGAGATGAGTATAACTAATTATACTCAAAGGAGATACTTGCTATTTCCACAATCAATCCAAATATTATAATTAAGCATGTAATTAACTTACTAAATCGACCTCTCAATTATTACACCATGATAATAATAATTCATGCAAGCGCTGCAAATAAACTGAAACTCAAAGGTTTAACTGAACCTGAGAGTTTAACTGAACTGGTTCATGATATCTCCTGATGGAGCACTAAAATAAAGTAATTAAATGCGCAAAAATAATATATAGAGAGGAGTGGAAAACAACTATAGCACATAATATCTCACCTTAAAATTGGAAATCTGAAATTTTGGAGTTGTACTTGAAAATTCCGATTTACACACGAAAAGCAACTTGATGCGAAACCTCAATTATTAACGTGCAAAACAAGTTCACAATGACTTTCTCGGACTATATCAACTTTATGGCCAACGTGGGAAAAGTAGGAGAGAGGTTTCACGTAGTGTGGTTTTATAGAATTTGATTACACGCTATCGTTAGCTTAGTTTAGATAAACTAGGATTTAGCTTATTTAATTGATTTAGAACTCATCATGCACTAAGTAATATTATCCAAAAGATCCGCGCCACTTAGTTTAGGTTATGAAGAGTTGATAATTAATTCTTAACCTAATTAGAAATGATCACTTCACTAGAATTCTATAATGATTACAACTCTTAACTCTCTCTCTCTCTCTCTCTCTCTCTCGGTCAACAAGATAAAAACAAAGAATGAGTTAATCTCTAATTAACAAAATAGATAATCTTAGATTACTTTGAACTATTTTATCTTAGGTTTAGCTTATCTAAAATTACTTTTTCTTGGACCAATAATTGTAATTAAATACGAGCTATCCAACGAGCCCAATATTGATATACTAAAACTCAATATTTCACTAATTAATTATTTAGCCCAAATAAATTAATTGATTCTAAAATTTACTTTCACTTGGTCCTTTGATAATAAATAATAAAAATTCAGGATTCTACAAACTACTCTCCTTAAAAAAAAATTCGTCCTCGAAATTTTACCTTACCTAGTCAGAGAGTTTTTTATACTTAGCTTCTGCTTTTCTTTCTTTGTTTAAAAGCGAAAACCACGGCTTCTCTCCTTTTGCCTCTGCTCGTTGTCCCTTTTCGGTGGAGTTTCTTGGCAATTTCGGACTATATGACCCGACTTACCGCATCGATAGCACACATTTTTCTCGTCTGATGACACTCGCCCCTATGGGTCCTATTGCATTTAGGGCATTGTGGGATGACTTCATTCGGTTTGCTTGATCCCGATCCATTATTAGCCTTCTTGTTCTGTCCAATTCCATTTTCTCGTATGCGGCTCATTCCATTCTCGCTTTTAGAAACCTCATAACTGGGTAGGATTTTCTCTTCAACCCTAATCCAAGAGAGAGATTGTCATGCGTTCGACATAAAGCTTCACAGAAGTTGTATCTTCTTTGGCAGCCATGATCCCTTTGATCTCGGTCGTAATCCCATCTCGAACCTCTTGGCCTTTGTCGGCCGGGTGTTAACCATGTGTGGTGCATATCTAGACAACCGTTCAAATTTTCTTTTCAGACTCCCCAAGCGACATGTTCCCTTGCATGAGTTGAAGAAATTCGCTTCCTTTTGGTCCTTCAATGACCGAGGAAAATATTTTCCTAGCAATGCTTCCTTAAATTGGTCCCAAGTGAGACTACGTTGCTGCACTGCAGTCCTAGTGCGTGAATCTAATTCCCACCAATGGCTAGCATCGTCAATCAGCATAAACTTCGCACAAGAAACCTTCTCGCGTATCGTTGCGCTTAAGATGTTCAAAATCCTTCCGAGTCTCCTCGGCCACTCTTCGGCCGCGAAAGGATCATCCTTACCTCAAAGGATGGTGGTCTCAAACGACTAAACTGTTCGACCATTGAACTCGTGTTGTCACCCCTTGTTGCATTTGGGTGTGGCTTCCGGAGTCATTGTCTACCCAAGTCTTGCACATGACCTCATCAAATCTCTGAACATAGTTGCTTGATTTTGTGTTTGTCGCACCATTTCTTTTAAACGAAACAAAATAAATTTATCTATTTAGGTTCACTAACCATTCGTCCTCTCTTTTTTCCATATTGTATTTCAAGTAATAACAATTACAAAATTTAATTAGAATACGATATACTACTAACTAATGTGAACATAAGGGAACAACTCATTGTTTACATTTTGTATTCCAAGTTTCGGTCATAAAATACACTACTATGTTTCGCATATTAGTTAACTTTAAATAACTATACCGCATTACTAAATAGTTCAATGTAATAGTAAAATAAGCGACAAATACTTTATAAAATCATGCTAATCAATTTATTTAGACTAGCAAAATAATTTACGGCAATTAAATCATATTCACTTATTTCATACCTCAAAATATTGGATGGTGGCTGATCGGTGAGCTCGGATGCCAAATGTCTAATACTAAAATAAAACTTTTTTTTTAAAAAAAAAAAAACTTCACTGCTACCATTCAAAAAATAAATAAAAAAAAAAATTTTCTATTATCGCTCACGTGAACAAAGAATAGGTACTGCTCGCGTGAATAGTAAAAGTTACTATTCATAAAAAAAAAATCTTGTCTTCTTGTTTCTCGCTACTATTCACGTAAATAAATAAATAAATATTTTTTTCGATTCATCGCTCACGTGAACAATAACTATCTTCGTTCACGCGTGAAGATGGACAATCTTGCTTATCGCTTTGCTTTTTTGACTTTGCTCCATGAACAAGAGAAAGTACTGCTCATAAAATTAATTATTATTATTTTTTTTTTGCGAGTCTACATAAAGATAAACCCCATTGCTCGATACCATTTGTAACGCCCCGAAATTTCTAAAGTCTCGGAGAGTTAGTAAAATTCATAACCATTAAATATTGCGAAACAATAACTTTAATAATAAAATCCCAATTGACAAACAATTGGTTAATTCGTAAACAAATAAGGAAATATTTATTAAATGCTAAATAACTTGAAATTGTGACGCTAATCGACTAAAGTATCATAAACAAAATTATTTAATTTGGCGACCATTGGCTTGACAACTCCACTGACCCTCCACGCATCCATCACATTAATCATTACCTGAAAATTATTTAAAATGAGGGATGAGTATAACTAATTATACTCAGTGAGATACTTGCTATTTCCACAATCAATCCAAATATTATAATTAAGCATGTAATTAACTTACTAAATTGAACTGTGAATTATTACACCATGACAATAATAATTCATGCAAGCGCTGCAAATAAACTGAAACTCAAAGGTTTAACTGAACCTGAGAGTTTAACTGAACTGGTTCATGATTTCTCCCGAAGGAGCACTGAAATAAAGTAATTTAATTTACATGCGCAAAAATAATATATAGAGAGAAGTGGAAAACAACTATAGCACATAATATCTCACCTTAAAATTGGAAATCAAAATTTTGAGTTGTACTTGAAAATTCGATTTACACACGAAAGCAACTTGATGCGAAACCTCAAATATTAACGTGCCAAAACAAGTTCACAATGACTTTCTGGACTATATCAACTTTATGGCCAACGTGGGAAAAGTGGGAGAAAGGTTTCACGTAGTGTGGTTTTATAGAATTTGATTACCTGCTTACTCTTAGCTTAGTTTAGATAAACTAGGATTTAGCTTATTTAATTGATTTAGAACTCATCATGCACTAAGTAATATTATCCGAAAGATCTGGCGCCACTTAGTTTAGGTTTTGAAGAGTTGATAATTAATTCTTAACCTAATTAGAAATGATCACTTCACTACTTCACTAGAATTCTATAATGATTACAACTCTTAATCTCTCTCTCTCTCTCTCTCTCTCTCTCTCTCTCTCTCTCTCTCTCTCTGTGTGTGTGTGTGTGTGTGTGCCGGTCAACAAGATAAAAACAAAGAATGAGTTAATCTCTAATTAACAAAATAGATAATCTTAGATTACTTTAAACTATTTTATCTTAGGTTTAGCTTATCTAAAATTACTTTTTCTTGGACCAATAATCGTAATTAAATACGAGCTATCCAACGAGCCCAATATTGATATACTAAAACTCAATATTTCACTAATTAATTATTTAGCCCAAATAAATTAATTGATTCTAAAATTTACTTTCACTTCGGTCCTTTGATAATAAATAATAAAAATTCGGGATTCTACAAATTAAATACACATTATTAGGAAAGAAAAAAAGAGAGTTCCATATCAAAACATAACACAAATCTTTGGAGGAACTCCACATCAAATACATCAAATTCTTGGAAGAAAAATTACAAGAAATCATTAGAACTTTGGATGGTTTTTAAGAAGAAGACGGTGCCGTCCAAGATCGTTGAAGAGATTCAAGATTAAGAGTTATTTCAACTTTTATTTTAAATTATACTGGTTATGTATTCACTTTTTATCTTGCATAATTTTAATCAAAATATGATAGGCTAAACATTTATGGCTAGGATTTTGATGAAACCTTGTTAACTCTTTAATCTAATAAATTGCTCGTTTTTATTCTTGCTTTTGGGTTAATTGTTTATTATTCATTAATTCCGTTTTGATACTTGATCACTATTAAAATGTGTTTGTGATTTATATTGCTTTCGAGATATGCGGTATAAATTAGCACATGGTAATAAACAACATATAGTCCTATAATTGATGGTCTATGTCATTATGCTCTATGAAATCGTTATGTGATGATCTTTGTGAATTAATGCATGCTTACGTGTTTGAAATTTAATTAGAGATAATTATGTTCACATAAAAGTATAGAATCGATTGACCATCGAGAAATGCTATTGATTAAAATTGGATAATTGATTTTTAATCTAGGCATCTAAGTTCTTAATTTTATTAATTGTTTGTTATTGAATTAATGTCATCCTAAAATTTGGCCAATTTTAGGATAGTTCTTGGGATTTGTGTTGATGCCAAGAGGATTTACATGTGTCTAGCTTAAATAACAAACAACATTAAGTACAATAAGAGATATAGATATACTTCTATACTTTGTACAATCTTTGGTGGTTGTCTAATTTTGTGTTGCGTTCTTTGTCTATTCGAATCCTTCGTAGAGATATAGTTGGGTCATAGATGAGAATTGATTTAATTTGTATTGAGAGAGCAAATTAACATATAATGAATACCGATTATCAATATAAATCAAGAATTAAGTATAAACAAGCAATTGAAGGTCAAAGTAGGTTAATAATGGTGGATTTGGGATTCTAGTATCTTTTATGATTTGATTAATTCCAAGTTGTGTATTATTCTATTTACTTATTTTAGTAGATAATTAGATTTAATTAGAATTGAATTTAATAACTGATTGTGTTTTTCTTGAATTATAATTATTATTAATTAAAGTATAAGAAGTAGAAAATTCACCATCGTGGGTTCGACACTCTACTTATCATTATATTACTTGTTAACGATCCGTCCACTTGCGAATTAAAATCGACAACAAATTTTTGGCGCGATCGCAGGTTTTTGAACCATGCGATCACATGGGCAAGACAGACAAATTGGTTGGCGCTTTTCGATAGAAATAGAATTCTACCGAGTCCAAGATAAGAAAAATAAGTTAACTCATGTTTTGAAGAGTTCAGAGAGATGTATAAAAGCCGGAGAATAGACAAATCACGGAAGACGAATTTTGGGAAGAAATATACAAGAGAAAAATCGAAGATCAAGGAACAGATTGAAGATTCTTGAGCCAGAATTACGGGTTGTATTCTTAATTTCTTCTTTTTCTTCCAGAACATGATTAATACAATTCTTGTATTATTTTACGAAATCATGTCCGGCTAAATTACTTGTTGCTAGGATGAACGATAAAAACTCATGTTTTTAATTAATTAGAAGTTTTCCGTTTAGTAATTAATTGTTTCTTGATTGATTATTCTTTATTCATTCTTTCTATTGTTTTAATGCTTGCTTACCATTAGAATGTTTTGTGATCTTTATTGAAGTCGAGAGATTCAATATAGATAAGCACGTGGTTTTGAAAAACATAGGGTCCAATAATAAATAGGAATTACTATTATGCCTTATGAAATCCGATTAGGTGTTCTTGTGATTTAAATGTATATTTTTATGTTCGAAACTTAATTAGAAATAATTAGGTTCGCATATCGATATAGAATTAATTGACCATCGATAGAGGCTTTTGATTATTATAGGATCACCGATTTTCAATCTATAGAATTATAAGCTAAAGCGATTGAACGGATAATTAATTAAGGAACGTGTAGGTGGATTCGTGAATCCTAGTGTTAGTAAAACTTCAATTCGTTCTCATAAATTTACTTTGATTTAATTAAACATAATTAGAGTAGTTTTAGAATTAAAAATCAAAACGAATATGTGTTCTTTATATTGTTAAAACTCGAACTATAAATTAATTAGTTAATTGATAATTAGTCCTCGTGTGTTCGACACCTTTCACATAACTTTATTACTTGTTAACGATCCGTTCACTTGCGGGATTAAAATCACACAACAAGTTTTTAGCGCCGTTGCCGGAGATTGATTTTTTTTACCCTTTTTCTTTAGTTAATTTTATTTTTAATTCTTTTTTTGTTCTAGTTGATCTACTTGTTTTTCTTGCTTTTATTGCTGTCAGGGAACAAAGAGGAGCTAGGAGATCAAGCACAACACAAGATGGCAAACTTTGAGATTGATAAGGACAACACACGTGACATGCTTTATGGAGATTTCATTGCAATACACCAAAGTAATATAGCTAGATATGATATACCTACCGAAATTGATGAGGATGACTTACTCTTATGGAAACCGTCGGTCACATAAAGTTTTAGTCCCTACTTCTACACCTACAATCGATTGGCAAAATCACTCAGATTACTCTTAGTACAACAACCAAGGTCAATAGGAATGCACGGGATGGAAATTAAATTGCTCTTACTAGTGAAAATTGATTAATTGGCAAAGCAGATGGAAACACTAAAACACTCTCAGTCAGTCAATATAGTTCAGATGTCCCTACCAATATGTGCAACTTGTGAGGCAAACCATCAATCATCAAAGTGCTCTTTAACCACTATTGATATGTCATCACCTGAATAAGCTACATATGCTCAGAACTTTCAACGATAGCAGAATAATTCATACTCACAGACTTATAATCTTGGATGGAGAAATCATCCAAATTTCTCCTATGGCAATACCCAAAACATTCAAAATCCGTCAAATCATTCAAAATCCGTCAAATCAGAGAAGACCTCAGGAATGGAAGGAGGATTGGAAGAGGCATTCACTAAATTGTCAGAACGGATGGAGATTGGATTCAAGGAAGTGCATAAAAGACAAGATATCTCGTTAAAAAATGTAGAAAATTAGATTAGGCAGTTGGCCAAATTATTGACTGAGAGTCCACAATGCACCTTTCCAAGCGACACTAAAGTCATAATGATGGAACACATGTCAAGCTTTACAATAATGAGTGAGAAGCAACTACCCCAAAATTTTGGAAAATAGACTGGTTGTCCAAATCGAGGAACCACCAACTAATGAAAAAAATCATGTGGAGAATGAGAAGTTGAACATAAATAAGCAGAATGAAAAAGTGACACTTAATGATTTGTGAGTAAGACTAGATTTTCAATTTGTCATGATTTGTGATGCAGTTGTACTGCAGTTGAAAATGCATTGGTCATGCCATGTCTGGAGTCCAGTCTAATTACTTGTTGAATTCATAAATTATGTTATTCATATTAACTTCCAACACCTTATTGATTACTATTGAGGGACCTTCCGATTTTTCTACAACATGATTTTCTCTTGCATTTGGAACTATTCAGTGTTAATTCTTTAGAGCACACTCTTTATAACTAGAAATATATGATATTTTCTTATACCCTCTTAGCATGATTAAACAGTAGTTATTATTCATATAAAAATTTGAGAATGAACTCTTTCCCCAGGTTTCTGCTAAATTTATATGCAGAAATGAAAGTTGAAAATATTTAACTTTAGTCATGATTCTACAGTTACCATTCTTGTTGGTGAAGTTGTTCAAATTTTTAGTAAAATTAACTTATGAAAGAAAATCCTGGTGATGTTTCTGTGAATTCTCCCATACTCGTTAATTATTCATGAATACTTGTTTTTCTAATCAGAGTTCATTACATTCAAGTTTATTTTGTTATTTTCCTCTTCATTAATCGGATCTGAATTCATTTATTTGAGATTCTAACTTTTAGCATGTTTGTAGAAACTTTTTGTAATGTGAGCGTCTTTTATGGAACTTCCTGAATTTACTTTCTTATTCATAAGAGATTGACAGAGTGGGATGAAAAGAGGAAGGCGTGGTTAGTAACTCAGCAATGGAAAGATGATTGGGATGATGATGATGATGTCAATGATTGATGACTTCTCCATGCAACTTAGGGCGGAATGGAAGTGCATGATATAAGTTGCCCTTATTGATGCTTTACCATAATTGGGTTGTTATAAAATCCTTGTCCTCCCAGAACATTGTGTGTGTAAGAATGCAATGAAATTTGTTTTTGATTATTAATGAAGAAATTTTTCTGTTATCACTTCAAATGGACCCTATCTTTTAGTTCACTTCTTATTCTGAGGCATATTTTTATGTTCAAACTCAGACATTATTTTACTACCTATTCAATAAAAAACTAATATAAAGGAATTGGGGCTCCAACAGGCTGAGTAGGGAACTGTTGCAACACTGAATTTCAACTGACCGAGGATGAATTGATGCACAGATTGGTTTGCTTATTTAATGACAACTGCAACCATCCTTGGTGTGATTAACAGAAGCCTGGTATGCATAAACATGGGTTCCAATGCTACCACAATCAAGCACAAGACATAACTTGGATGGCCCTCTAACCCAATTAGAAGAAAGAAATCACATTGCAACAGAAAGACAATCAAACAAGAGTAGACAGAGGAGAACACATATAATATAAATGGCCTTAAAGAGCCTAACCAGCTAAAATGATATATCCAATACTCGGTAATATTCACCATTTGCTATCTAAAAATTAAAATACAACTTAGAAAGGAAATACATATAATTATATTACTTGGCTTGAAATTCTAACTCCAAATTTGAATCCTACATGAAAAAAAATTGTTAGCATGCATAGACAAATAAAAGAATTGATTTGCATAATGTACACTTTTTTTTTTTCTGTGCCAACTCAATACTTGATTTGAACCTCCCTAAAACCAACATGATTTTTTTCTTTACCTTTCTCATCTTTCTTCCGTCCTTTGTGATTGAAATATTGGGATTCGATATCAGAAATTGAGAACTCTCTTCGCTACAAATATCTAATTCATTTGGCAAAAAATCAACAAAAGTCTTTGTTCCAATATCCGATCTATAAAGTTGTTGAGACACTTCGTCAATGGCTTTGATAGATAATTTGTATCCTTCATTCGATTTGGCATCGTGGCAAGCTAGTTGGGTTTCTTTCGTACACATGACCAAGTCTCAATACCTTTGCATGTTGCTCACCAACATTAATCATTTTTTTTCTGAATTTGTACTCCTAAATTAATTTGTTCCTTGCATCAACCTCTTTTTAATAAAGTGAGAAGAAAATACGTCAACGTCTTTCTGGATAAGAATTTTGAGAATATGGCCACACCAAAAACTCTAAATGTTGGCATTCAAATTTTCCTTAGTGATTTTGCATATTAAAGCTTACTTAAAACTTGTTAAATACTCCTCTATGTTTTATTATGTATGTCCCACAATCATAATTCATGTCTTGAGCCTATAGTCTTTTGAATTTATTCCATTCTTCTTTGAACTTCACAAAAATATTCTTAGTATATACCTTTGAAGCATACTTTAGAAGTAAAGCATGATCGTTCACAATCTGACATTTATGTTCTGATTCAAAGTCCACATCGTTCTCCCTTTTCACAATTGAAGCTAAAGCCTCATCATATTTGAGAACAAAATCACAGAGGTTAGATCAAGAAGTAATAAAGTTATCAAAAAATGAGTTAATACCTTAACTACGGCTGGAAGTATTCATGCCCGCAAAAAAAAAAAAAATCTATAGTTATACACTAGAATCCAACTTTCATGTATAATGTATAAGTCCTAAAGCCATTTGTTCCTTGTCAAACCATACTCCACAATTATGTCCTTCCATTTTCTCAAAATCTTCAACTCTATACGTATAATGAATGAACTTTTCATATCTTTCTTGTAATTTGACTTCTTGTAATATATCTTTGATAACTTTTCATCAAACTTTTTCATGATGTGCCAAAGACATAAACGATGATGTGTGTAAGGAAGAACCTTAGAAATAGCTGCCTTCATAGCTAGATCTTGATCTGTTATGATACAAATAGGATTAAATCCATGATACAAATAGGATTAAATCCCCCCATGGCATCAAGCCATGTTTGAAATAATCACAAAATTTTACATATGTCTCATCTTGTAATAATGCACTACCAACTTGTATGAATTGAAAATGATGGTTCACACCAGTAAAAAGAGCGAATGGCATATCATATTTATTTGTCCTATAGGTTGTGTCAAAGGTTACAACGTCACCAAGGCATTGATACAACATACGAGATCTTGCATCCACCCAAAAGAAATTGGTTGCTCTTCCATCTTCATCACGTTGCATTCCATAATAAAATTGTGGATTTTCTACTACTTCTTTTTTTTTGGAAAAATATGAGGACATATTGTGCATTAGCAACTTCTAACTCATTATGTCTTAAATACTTCATGTGGTTATAACAATCCCTCCCATAGAAGCCAATATTATCACCACCAGGAATTGAGACAAATTTGACAAGTTTTATATCCTCATTTTTTAATGCTTCAGAAAGATCTTTTGTTGATTCTTCTATTTCACTTCATTTTCATCCTTTTAAGTGGTAAACCAATCTATGGTTGTGGTGATCTTCAAATTCTTTCAAAATCCAATGGCCACATTCAATGTTATTTGAGATTCGCATGCTAGCCTTACACACACCTCAACCGTTAAACAACTTCTTATTTTTGTAGAGCTATCTTTTTCACAATTCTCTATTTCACTTGATCGTCCAACAATCTTCCTGTTATAATGTCTGCTTGAGCACACAAATTTTATAAAAGAAACTTCATTGCACGTCGGCTTAACTAGACTGTTGTTTGGGTACCAATCCAATAACAATTTTGTCATCCAAAATCTTCATAATAAGCTCTTTCTTCATGTGCTGTCTTAAATTTCATCTCAACATAAAGTGCTTTGCCTTGTATTAATGATAATCCAAGCTCATTAAGTTGAAACATAAGTGTATAAATGTGATAGCCAGTTGCATCCATCTACAATTCAAATTTGGAGGAATTAAATGACCAAAAAGTTGTCATCCTAGATTCAATGCTATAAATTAATCAAGATGAATCTTTAAATTTTACTAATACCATACTGCTAAAAAACTAATATGAGTGCTTCTGCCTTTTTTTATGGTTTCATTCTTCTTCTTTTTGGGCTACAATTGATGTGCATAGGAAATGGAGAGCCTGGCAGGGTCTATATACAGATAAATAGAGTTTAGACAAGGTATGTGTTGAAAGAATGGACTACGCATTCAAAGTGTTGGGATTTTTGTGCTCCAAAATAAATTCGAGGGCTATAATGATTCATTGAGATCTTTTTACTCTTTATAGACTTTGAACCTAGTATTAAAAATAATTATATAGTCCACTTCACAACGTGTCAGTCCAAACAGTATTTAAAGGACCAAAAGAATTTTAATGTGCCACTTGGAGAATTAACTGACCTTCAAATCGTTACTCAGTGGCCGGCCAGTAATTAATCTACATTAAGTCTTGGTGGCTAAGTTTAGAGTTACATTATATTAACCTATTCTTATATATGTGTGTGTATATATAAAACACCACACACAGCCACAGAGAGAGGAGTGCATTGGGGACAGTTAATAACCCGTTAGTTGGCACAAACAATTTGTGGGTAATTGTCAATTTGTTTAGTAGAGACAACTTCTTTCCAGCAGCAATCAATTGATCCATTTTCTTTGTGAACGTGTCCGTTGCATTTTTTGTCTAGTTCTTTGTGAATTTTTGTGATTCTCGACCCTTGGTCTCCTTTAGTTTTTTTTTTTTTTTTGTGAAGTATTACTTTTGAAGAGTTAGACTAAAAATCCAAGTCCTTGTTTCACCACCATTGTTGCCGACGACTAGAGCTAAAAAGAGAGATTTTATCATTTGTTGATTAGACTCTTATTTTCTAGTTTGTTTCATTGTAATTGTTTGAGTTTAATCTTCACTTTTTGTTGTAGACTGAACTAATTTTTGCTACACAAATATTGGCAAAGGTGTCAAGTTTATTTCATATTTTCCACGAAGAAGAAAGAAATGAAGGAACACAGAAGAAAGAATTAACAACCAATTTTATTAGGCGACGGCATAATGAAAATACAGATTACAAGAGAGTTTATATAATAATGGAAACCATAATCTATATTATGTAAATAATTATAATATATTATAATATATTCTAAGATATATTCTAATATATGTTCTATATTCTAACGTCTCTCACAAACTTATGATGCAACAGCAATAAGCAGCCAGAGTTTGTCAAGTAAGAAACGAAAACGATGACCTAGATGTGACTTTGTGAAAAAGTCAGCAAGCTGTAGCGACGAAGAAACAAAAGGTAAAGAAATAGTGACATGCTGAAGATGGTGACGAATAAGATGACAGACAATCTCAATATGCTTCGTGCGTTTATAGAACACAGAGTTGTGAGAAATCTGAATAGCACTTTTATTATCACAATATATAGGAGTTGGAAAGAAAAAAAAACACACATATCAGCAAGTAACCAATGCAACCACACAATCTCAGTAGTGGTAGATGCCATAGCACGATACTCTGCTTCAGTATAAGAACGAGAAACCGCAATCTGCTTCTTACTCTTTCAAGAGATAAGTGAGTCACCCAAAAATAGATAAAAACCAGTAGTGGACTTACGATCAGTTGGGTTGCTGGCAAAATCAGTATCAGAGTATACGCGGAGCTCCAAGGAAGAGGTCGATGGAAATAAGAGACTCTGAAAGCAAATACCACAAAGATAACAAAGAATACGAACAACTTCCCAGTGAACGATAGTCAGAACAGAGACAAATTGACTAACAATGTGAACAGCATAATCAATATTGGGACGGGTAATGGTAAGATAGACTAGACTTCCAACGATAGTGCGGTACAGATTAGGATCAGGCAAGGGAATATTGTCAGAAGGTGAATAACGAACATTGGTTTCAAGAGGAGTATCAACAGTCTTAGTATCAGTGAAACGAGCAGGCTCAATAACATCAGTTGCATACTTAGACTGAGTGAGAAGATAACCTTTAGTAGAAGAAGAAACCTCGATCCCCAAAAATAAGATAAATGACCTAAATCCTTCATTTCAAAACGGCAAGCCAAATCAGATTTTAAGGCAGCAATACCATCAACATCATCACCAGTGATAATCATGTCATCAACATATAATAGAAGTAAAATACAATCAAATGAGATGCATCTAGAGAACAAAGCAGAATCATGATGGCTGCTGGATGTAAAGCCAAGAGAGGCAACACCAGTAGAAAATTTCTCAAACCAGGAGTGGGGTGCTTGTTTGAGACCATAAAGTACTTTCTTAAGTTTGCAAACATATCCAAGATGATGAGAAACACCAGGATGAGGAACCATATAGACATCTTCCTAAAGGGTTCCATTCAGGAATGTATTTTTAACATCCAACTGAGAGAGATTCCACCGACAAACAGAAGCAACTGCAATAAGTGTACAAACAGTAGTTATCTTTGCAACAGGAGCAAAAGTTTCCTACATAATCCAAACCATACTGCTGACTAAATCCATTAGCAACCAACCTAGCCTTCTATCGCTCAATCGAACCATCAGATTTGGTTTTGATTTTATAGACCCAACAAGAACCAATGGGATGTTTACCCTGAGATAATGAAACCAAATCCCAAGTGTTTGTCTTATGTAAAGCAGAGAGTTCATCAACCATAGCATGTTGCCAAAGAGGATCTAGAATAACTTCTTTATAGGAAGAGGGTTCAGAAAGCTTGTGAATAGATATTAAGAAATAGTAGAAAGATTCTGAATAACAAGAATAAGCAAAATTGGGTAACCGAGTAGACTTACAAATACGTGGAAGATATCGAGGAGATGGTGGTTGATCAACATTCTCGAGATAGTGTTTGGGGGGCCATAGAAGGAGAAAGATCATTATTAGTCAGGGCATGCGTACATCTAGTGGAAGAAGGATCAACAACAAGAGGGGTATGTGAATGTGAGCTATTGGTATCAACAGAAAAATGATCAATATGAATGAGATCAGTCTTAGTCACGGTGTGAGTATTATTAGAAATAGAAAAGAATGGAATATGCTCAAGAAACACGACATTGTGGAAAATATATAATTTTTATTAATAGGATCTAAACAACGATAACTCTTTTGTCCCTCTCCATATCCCAAGAAGACACAAATAGCGTAAAGTGAAGTCAACTTACTACGTTCTACTTGAGGGCGAAGGACAAAACATGGGCACCCAAAAGCTCTTAGAGGATAATAATCATGAGGATGTCCAAACAGTGATTTGAAGGTGACAAACACGGAGTGTGAAAGTCACGAAATCTTATTAATTAAGTGAACAACAATTAATAATTAAGTGAACAATGATTAAAATCGCTTTTCTCCAAAATTCACTAGGAACTTTGGTAGATAAGAGTAAAGAACGAGCAGTTTCAACAATGTGTCTATGCTTGCGTTCAGCAATACCATTTTGTTGTGGGGTGTCAGTACATGAGAATTGATGAATTATGCCATCGGAAGCAAGCAATGTAGAAAAGTCAATAGATGTATACTCCCTACCCAAGTCACATCTAAAACACTTAATAACAGTAGAATGTTGAGTTTTAACAAGTGCTCTAAAAGAAAGATAAATGGAAAGAAAATCAGAACGTCGTTTCATAAGATAAATCCAACAATAACGACTATAATCATCGATAAACAAGACATAATATCTAGAGCCTCATTTGGTAGAAATGGGAGCAGGCCCCCACACATCAGAGTGAACAAAGTCAAATGGTGCAACAGAACGAGAAACACTTGAAGAAAAGGTAAATGCAGTAAAATTTAGCTAATTTGCAATCACTACAATAAGAAATATCCCAAGTTCATAAATCTCCTAATTGTCCTTTAGAAACTAAAAGTTTTAAACGACTATCAGAAACATGTCCAAGGTGAGAATGCCACAAATAAAAACTAGAAGAAGAATTCAAAGAAAATGACGACAAATCAACACTAGAGGCTGCAGCATGCGGTGGTCTCAGATTGTCCAAAACATATAAAACTCATTTTCTCAGGCCTATCCCAATCAGCTTCTGAGATTAAGGATCCTGCACATGACAAGCAGTAGAAGAAAATTGAACTAAGTATCCAGAATCATACAACTGACCAATAGATATAAGATTCAAAGAAAGAGCTAGACCACAATAGACATCTGAGAGTGATAAATTATATGTGTTAACAAAACCAACCCCTGCCAAAGGCAGTGGAATACCATCAGCAGTCATAATAGATACAGACGAATTAGAAGGACATAAGGAATCAAACAGTGTGGCATCAGATGACATGTGTTTAGAGGCACATGAGTCAAAGATCTATGAGGAAGAAATACCTGACGGACTCTGAGAGGACAAACCTACATGAGTAGAGGCTGACATGGCATGTGGCTGAGTGGCAAGGAACTTTGAAACTACTCAACTAGAGTAGTTAGCTGGGGATCAGATGGAGGTGCTCCAAAAATAGATAAGTCACAAAGTGACATGGTCATTTTGCTATGTTAGCATTGGGACGATAGACACGTTATTGTAACTGTTGTTGACTCTATGGAGATTGTAGCTTCTTAGGACATTCCTTTCTTTTTTCAAAAGCTACACTCATCACTAGCAACTTGCACATAACCTCTGTTCTGATTCTGCGTAGATGGTCGAGAAGGGACAGCCAAAATTGAAGTGCTAGAAGTATGAGGTGATGCCTCACTTGTTAGAGATTTCAAACGTGTTACCTCAGCCACAAGTTCACTAACCACTAAATCAATAGAAGGAAGAGGAGTACGATGCAAAATAAAGCCTCTAAGGCCTTCAAAAGAGCTGCGAAGTTCTATCAAAAACTAAAACTAAACCAATCGTTGCTCCTCTCTATAAATAATATAATCCTCACATGCTTTCAGTTCTACCGATTCTATAAGGGCCAACTCATCCCAAATTGATGTCATAGCAGTGTAAAATTTTTGAATACCCATAATTTTCTCGTTGTAAGGCTCGTATATCAATCTCCAAATGGTCTTGTTTTGCAAAGTTAGAATTAGTGTATAACTTCTACAAATGATCCTAGACTTCATTTGCAGTTTCATACTTTGCTAACTGTGCACCAATAGAATGGTCAACAGAATTATGAATCCAAGTCAGAATTTTTGCATTGTTTAATTCCCAAGCATCAACATTAGAAGCATAATTATCAATGGTAGTCTTAGGTATCACAATAGTTCCAATAACATAACCCCACAATTTTTTACCTTTGACGAAATTTTTCATCACGGTACTCCAATATGGATAATTCTGGCCAATTAATCTTACACTAATAGATTGAAAGAAATCATCTCTTTCGGTTGCCATGATTACAAATAAGAGGAAATCAAGATTACACAATTCAAAAAAAAATCAACAACACAAACTACCAAACAATCTACTTTGAAAGACGAACCTCAACTAACGGCAAACAAACACCACCAGAGGATCAGAAATTTACCAAGGAACAATCTATATAAAATGAGCAAACTGATCAGAGATCACACGCACCTGCATGTGCCCCCAACGTCCCTGCGTGTGAGCTTCACGCACCGCGATGTCTGGTCGCCTCTCTCCTTCACGCACTGCACGCACCGACTGTGGTTTGTCGTCTCGTCGCTGTGAGTCCAGTTATGGTCACCACTCTTTCATCCGAGGTCGCGTTGAACAAAAATAGTGGATTTTTAGTTTTGGGTTAAATGAATAATAAAGTTTTTCAACGTGCGAAACTTTGAGTATGAAAGGGAAAAGAAAAAGCCTAATATTTAATACATAACATGTGCTCGATACCATGTGAAGAACAAAGAACAAAGAGGAACACAAAAGAAAGAATTAACAACCAACTTTATTAGGCGGTGGCATAATGAAAATCTGATTACAAGAGAGTTTATATAGTAATGAAAATCCTAATTTATATTAGATAAACAATCATAATATATTTTAATATATTCTATATTCTAACATTTTCCATATTTGTTCTTAGCTAAATTTATTTAAAATCAATTTACAATCAAGTTGTACCACAAATGAACATACCAAAAATATCAAACCAAACTTGCAGAAACTAAACTGCAAAATCAATTTTAACCTTTAAAAATCAAGAGTAATACACGGATATAAACAATCCAGGCGAGAAAAGTATTACAACTTCTATAATCTTATATATTTTCAGAGTCCAGTCTCTTACCTTTAGAGGAAAAAGCGAAAGACTAATAATTAGATCAAATGGTCTAGGGTCAACTAGACAGAATCTAATTATTGGAGCATGGAAAATATATGTCCGAACAGGTCATGTGGTAGCTCTATAAAGTTTTAGACTTAATCACAGTTACTATGAAAATTTTGGATTTGATTGTAATTGTGATATAAGTTTATGGATTACATGTATAACTAAATCAATCCTAAACTAATTGGACTTGGATACAATCAGGACTCTTGTTATTGTTTGCAATCAGAACGCTTACCGTATTTATATCACATTGCATGTGACGTAAATTTATTCCAACGATTAAGAAAAGAGAAAAAAGAAAATTCTGAAGTATTGTTTGACTTGAATTTAGCTTCTTAGTTTTCCAAATCTGATCAGTCCAGAAATTAGTTTTTGATTCAATTAAAAAGGTGCCCACACGCCAGTGTAATTTATACTTGGAGAATACCATAGAAGACTTGAACGTTTGGAGCACCAAGTTCATGAATCAAAAGTAACAAGTTCGTGAATCAAATCAAGATCTAATATCGTATATCGATTCAGGTATAATACTAATCTATTAATATTTAATTATAATAAACACGTGAATGCCTAACAAAGATCCTAGTTTTATTGAATTAAAGAAATTTTTTATTCTCTGGCTAATTCTCGTGCCAATTTTCAACAAGTGGTATCAGAGCAATCTAGATTATTCACGTGTTTGTTATGTTATCTAGATCTAATAATTGCATGTTCTAGTCGAGCGATGTCTAGGATAATTTTTTTATATGTTGATAGAATAATTAGAATTATTTTAAATAGTGATCCAATTATTTTGTGGCCCCACTTGTTCATTGTATTTCGTTATTTCGAGTTTATAACAAGATCGGTAGATTACGACTCCATCTTCTTGATTTAATTTTTAAATGCAAAATAGATTTAAATTGTGAACTCTAAAATGGGACTAGTTGATGTTTATAATATTTGAAGACTGGTGAATGGGCTGACGAAGAAAACAAAAAAAAAATTCAAATGAGGCCAAGCAGATCCGGGACACCGGAGATCTATGCAACTGCAGATCTAGTACCAGATTTGGCATACCAGATGATCAGCAAGACACGCAGATTAGGTGAGCTGTATTTGTGCGATCTCGCAGATCTGGTGCGCCAATGCAAGACCGAGATCTGTGAGACGTGCAGAATCTGCTTCTTGACATAACACGGTCCAAAGATCACTGGATCTGCTGCTATTGGTGTTGATCGACCGGGTATTGTCGCTTTTGATTTTTTTTTAGGGTTGTTTGGACAATAAGATAAATCAAGGAAGAATAAGACCCTTGATTGGTTGCTAGAATAGCTGGACATGTTTTGGCAATAGCTGGACATGTATGGCAACAAATTCAAGTTGTTGGGTGTTTGGTTTCCATTGTTCTTTGGGATTGTTTGACAATTGAAGCAAAGTTTTGGGTTGAAGTTTTAAATTAAAGACTGGGCTTGGATCCAATTAGTTTTTAATTTATTTCTTGAGTCTTGTTTTGGGCTACAAATAATTATTTATTTGTTGCTAATGTATGCTTTAAATATTTGTTTAAAATATTATTGTTGTGTAAATCATGTCATATAGAATTATTTTTGGCATAACTCATGAAACTTAGAATAGAATGCATTTCATCGAAATATTGGTTTTTCCTTGAATAATTTAATTTAAATTAAATTTTTCTAGAAATGAAAATCTATAATAATTAAACTGTACGTTAATTTGATTAATGTGAACAGTTGGTAATTATTTTAAATTAAAATCCATTATTTTAAAATATTGAGTGGGAGAGGTATTTATTTAAATAAAATTCCATGGTCTCCTTATGTCAATCCATGAGCAACAGAATGAGTTAGCCTCGTGCCGAAAATACAACGGACTCTCTATAGGAGGGCTGCGTGATTCGGGTTGTTTGATTAGAATCTTTTTTGGTAAGATCGTCTAGATAGAATATAATTTGAGATCATTCTATAGATGGCGGGATTATTTTCTAAGTATTTAAAGACCTAGACAAATATTATACACTCAAATCGAAATCATCTACTAACCTCCTATAGAGGCTCTCGTTTACGATCTTTGTGACCAAATAAAGCGACACTAAATTTATCTAGACATTTATTGTCAGATATGATTTGTCTGGTGGGAGGCTCTCAGCTTAATCCGTAGACACGGTGACCTTTCTATAGAAATGCCTGTTGGATCACAAGGATTAAGTAGTTGTTACATTATTGTAGTTTTATGGATCTACATGTGCATTCATGCATCATATGTTAAATTCGCTACTCAATTTTAATATGCAATAATTTTGTTATTTTTCAGCAAAATGTCTCTCATTCTCAGTCCATTTTCTGTTATCCTAAAACAAAACCAATTTATTGGAGAAAATTATGTAGGAGTAGTTTATTTTATTTCAATAGTGGTAAGTATTTAATTCTTAAAGACTGTTACTATGTCCCACAAATAAAGTAGAATCTAATTCTCCTTTCTTGTTAATAGGACAAGGTTGTTCTTTTATTTTGCACTAATGTGCCTTACTTTTGATGAATAAAGCTCCTATTTATGCTGAATATTTGGTAAGTGTCTTTAGATATTAAACTATTCCACAAATGAAAATAATAATACTTCTATAAACCATAATAAACAAAATGCATACCATACTAGTAATACATATCTATGGCTCTTAAACTTGGACGCATCAACCTTCGCATGATACAAAGACTGACAAGGAATGGTACCCTCAACTCAATTGAGGTTGAACCATTGCCAGTCTCTGATTCTTGTTTGAAATGACAGATGACTAAGAAGTTCATTTTTCTAGTAAAGGAACATAGAGCCAAAGAAGTATTGGAACTAGTTTATTCTGGTGTATGTGGACCCATGAATACACATGCCAAAGGGGTTATGAGTATTTTATCACCTTTACAGATGATTATTTTAGATTTGGATACATTTACCCGATGACTCGAAAGTCGGGCTTTTAAGAAATTCAAAGCATATCGGATTGAGGTCGAGAAACATTTGGATAAAAGTATAAAGACATTTCGATCAAATCGAGAAGTCAAATATCTCTCAGGGAGAATTCGTGACGACTTAACAGAAAAAATTGTATAGTTTCTCAACCGAGTACGCTGGTATACTCCAATAGAACAGCGTTTCAGAAATAAGAAACAAGACATTGTTAGATATGGTTAAGTCAATGATGAGTTTTTCAACTCTACCTATCTCAATTTTGGGATATGCACTAGAGACAGCTGCATATATTCTTAACTTAGTTTCATCGAAGTATGTTCCAAGACTCTCCTGGAATTTTGGAATGTACGCAAACCAAATTGAGTTACATTCGAATTTGGAGATGTTCGCTCATGTGCTAAAAGAGAAGACAAAAAGTTGGAGTCTAGGACAAAAATATTCGTATTGTGTGGGGATATCCTAAAGGCACCGGGGATACTAATTTTTATAGTCCTCTAGATAGGAAGGATTTTTGTTAGTACAAACACGACATTCCTAGATGATAAGTATATTAATAAATGTCGGTCTAAGAATATGGTTGTTTTGGAATAAATGAGTAGGAGCGATTCTATGACATTAATTCCTTAAACACAACCTAGTGATGAAGACCCATGGTATCGCAAACACCTAAGGAATGTTATCTGAGTGTGAGAAATGATTCGTCATCTAATCTCATAGATCAAGAAAATGTTCAAGGTAATGAGGAGGCATTTGTATCACTTGAAGGTGATACCAACATTGATGAAAATGTTACGATTGAAGATCAATCGTCTATTAGGTAAAGTCAGAGGATCATCAGGAAACCTTCTAGGTACTTGTTAGTAGGAGAATCCAAACAGGCGATTCATGTATAATAAGTAGATGATTCGTGTGGCGACCTCAAAATTCTGCCTAAACTTTTTTTTTTCTTTGTATTCTGCCCAGTAGGGTACTGGTACCCATATTTGAGGGTATTGATACCCTTTTACGCATGAAGCAGTTCTACTTCCTGGTTTGATTAAAAACTGATGTAAAACATGTTTTCTTTATTTTCTTTTGAGAAGAGTAGTTAGAAACTAATCTTAGACAAGATTTGGAGATCACCCTTTCTCATTTTGCTTCGGATTTGCTTTATTCTTTGTTAAGTAAAAACATGTATACTTGATGAAATAAAGAACCATAAGGTAAGAGTATGATAACTTAAATATAGCGGAAGTTCATATGAATCTGGTCTTTTAGTTCATTTCACCTTTAATGGTATGAGTTACCACAAAATATGGGCCCAAGTAAGTAAAAGAAGTACCTCACTTACATTTTGGTTTCAAAAATGGCTCATGACAAATCATTACGTCTCATGAACACACCGAAAGCTTGAGCCCGTTGATAAGTACTACTAAATACTTTAAGAAAGAGGTGATATGATAAAGACAATGTTAATCAAAATATTACACTTCATAATAACGAGTAGTAAGATACTCCATGGTCCAAAAATCATATATGTCCACGCAAAGGTAGGTGGTTTCATGCTTTTGCAATCCGGGTTGAAGAGGATTGGAGGACCATATCTCAATCTTTGTGATCAAACGGTATTCATGTTCATCGAAGGCCACTTCCACCCGTTGCCCCTTGACTTCATACATGTCTCGATCCATTTCCTATAAGAGTCATAAAACGACTATGAATGGTGACATTCAATGAGTAAAAATATGGTGCTTGTGTGATATTGCATGTAATATATCTTTATCTTTCTTAGGGCCCTTCCACAAACAATATTTGTACACCGAGCTCAAATAAATATTCTTTGTGCATAAGCACACGCCAAAACATTCTTAGGACACTCAATGTCCTTTCATGGGCTATTCTTGCCCTTGGCCTTGGTTTAATCGGACCTCAAGTCCTCATGTGGGTCGTTCTAACCCTTGGCCTTAGTTCAATCGGACCTCAAGTCCTCATGTGGGTCGTTCTAACCCTTGGCCTTATTTCAATCGGACCTCAAGTCCTCATGTGGGTCGTTCTAACCCTTGGCCTTAGTTCAATCGGACCTCAAGTCCTCATGTAGGTCGTTCTAACCCTTGGCCAAAAGTTGAATCCACTCTTTTCTTGGGACCTTCATCGTCCCTTATGGGCCACTTTTTCCCGTGGTGTACAAATAAGTTTGGAGAAATCTTTATATGTTCAAACATACTTCATCTTTGATTACATATAATTTTGCCTTCTCAAGTTGAGCATAAATGGCACAAGATAATTTTCTCATTCTTGTTCTTCATTCTTGTTGCATAAAATAGTCAATAAGCTCAAGATGCTCACAATCATATCATGTAACTCATCAAAATAGTTCATCAAGAGCACATGGAATATACACACATAGATGTATATAATTATCATTTTGCATATAAGTCATATACATAATTTTACTCACAACTTCTTGTTGTTAAATCTTGATCCACCTGAAAATAAAAGGTTTTTAAACATCATAACCTTGTATGGGGGTGAATGATACTTAAATCTAAAGTTGAGGGTGCTGGAACCATGAAAGAACAGCCTTAAATTATTTCTCAGTGCGGCTTTTAGGGTATTGGTACCTGTCATAAAAGCCGAAATACTGAGGTATCGATATCCTTCCCAAGAAAAGGTGTTAAAACATTTTATTTTGAAAGCTATGTTCTTGACCCATAAGATCTAACTTTCTACACCAAAACCTGAGTTCCTTGGTCCTCTAAGCTCTTGCCCAAAATGGGCTTTGGCGCTTGGGTTGGAGATTCATCTATTGAACTAGAGAACCTCCCATCCCTAGCTTTCTTAATATACAATCACTCACCTCTATCTCTGGTATCTTTCTCTTATTGGAGGGTTATTTCCTCTTTGCCTAAAGCTAGAAAAAGTGAGGGAGTGGTGTGAGAGTGTTAGGGAGGTTAGAGAGAAGAAAGGGCAAGTTGGGGTTTGAAATGAGGGGGTATTTATAGGAAAATTCAACTCATTCCTCATGATTGCATTCATCCTCATGGTGACACATGTAAAGTTGGGGAGATTTGCTGAAGATTTTCTGTTTGGCCTTCATAAATTCATTTCCCCAACTACTCACATTTAAGAAGGTACTAGGGGTAGCCTATAGGGTAAAAATGCAAAACTCCAATTAGGCGATTTCTGGACTTGTTTTTGGGTCGAGTTTTGAAGGTCAAAACGTGCTCATCTTTCGACGTTCCTTATACCATCTCAAGATCTCACGGGATCTTCACAACGAACTTTGAATCGTAGAAAACGGATCATCACAGCGATCACAAGATCGTCCCAAAAATGGCTGCTCGTAACCAAATTTCTGGGAATTCTAGATTTCCAACTTCCTGGAAGGTTTTTGACATAAAATCCGGGGCTGATTCCTGAGTCGAACATAGGTGTATTTGGTACCATTTCGAAGGTCTCATTGTGTACTTCATAACGCACTTTGAATCGTGAAAATGGATCATCACAGAGGTTAAAACATCACTTTAAAGATGGCTGCCCGAAAATGGTTTTGCTGGAATTTTGGCTGATTCCCAGATTTCTAACATCTTGGAACGTTTTTGACATAATTTTTCGGGGCTGTTTTCATAGTCGAAAGTACGCATATTTGGTACCACTTCGAAGGTCTCATTGCGTACTTCGCAACACCATAAGTTTCGCAAAAT
Source organism: Forsythia suspensa (assembly GCA_023638005.1). Lineage (NCBI taxonomy): Eukaryota > Viridiplantae > Streptophyta > Magnoliopsida > Lamiales > Oleaceae > Forsythia > Forsythia suspensa. Next base: position 16,719,251 of record CM042669.1, read on the forward strand.
TCCGACCAATACACAAATCATACGATGGCTCCAAAGTTGGCTACTTACTTAAATCAAAAGGCTCAAAACTTGGTTTTCTCACTTTTTGGGTCATTACCCAACTTTTTCCCTTTTATCCAAACAAGCCTTAATAAAAGCCAATAACTCTTAGATAAGTTCAACTTAGCCCTTATAAAACATTAAATCCGATTTTTCACCCTTATTAAAATTCGGATTTAAAATAAATTCTAAGTGCTACGACTTTCGAAATACTTTTTGGGATAACTCAACCAAATTTCTTGCTTTATTCTCATTTTCTTATTTAAATTGAAAATACGAATTTTTCAAGCGTACAATTCGACTTCATATAAGAAGGCTATGGACAAAATGGTAATCTACATGGTGCTTTATGTGGATAATATTCTACTCATAGGAAATGATGCGGAAATGTCATTATCTATGAAAGCGTGGTTTGCCCAACAGTTTTTATATGAAGGATTTTGGACAAAGCTAATGTGTTCTAGGTATTTAGATCTTAAGAGATCAAATAGAACAAGCTGATAGTTTTGTCCCAAGCTATATATATTGACAAGATGCTTATCAGATTGCCATGCAAGATTCTAGGAAGGGCAATTTGCCATTCAAACATAGAATCTAACTATCTAAGAAGCATTCCCAAAGAAACTCCTGAAGAGATAGAGGACATGAGTAGAATACCTTATGCGTTTGCAATGAGTAGTCTCAATGATGTTATGATGTGCACTATACCTTACATTCGTTATGCTGTTGGTATGATAAGACATTGTCGGTCTAGCTTTACTAAAACATTGGGTGATTGTAAAGCATATCCTTAATTACCTTCGTAGAACAAGGAACTATATGTTGGTTTACTCTTCACCATTGGAATATATGGATTTTAGGATTATACTCTATGGTAAGTGGGAGAATTGTTGGGTTGTATGTCTAAATAGTATAATTTTCTTTGTGATGAAATGATAATTTTATATTGAATAAAACTTTGGTTTGTATTCATTTATTATTATTGCATTTGTTTGATATTGAGCATGTAAATAAAATGTCAATAATCACTTGTGATAATATAAATAGGGTGCTTGCATTGAGAAGTATAGTGTGACACAACTTATATTTTGATCATGAATAAAATTGTTTACAAGTAAAGTATGAGGGTTGGCGCCTTATACTAGAAGGTTGTAGTATTGACTATTTAATCATTCGGGTATGCGATTTGTCCTTATTGCGAGAAATGATTTAATGGTGACACTAGTACACTTGGAGTGTATTGAACGGACCACGTGTCGAATTTAATTATATAGAATGATCATGCGAATAATTAAATTCTACTTGATCATCGGGTATTATATCTAATTCCCTTGACATGATTGTGTATACTTTTCGTTAGTTTGATGGTTCTTTGATTCACCAATGGGTGAGATCAATATAGTTGATCATATATCTCGGTGAGTTGGGAACTTGAAAATGAGCGAAGTAGAAAACACGAATTAGGTGTGTCGGGCGTCGCTTACTCGAAAAATAGGTCGAGTGACAACTTAAGTATTTTCTATTGAACGATTATAAATATAAGCTCGCTTTTAGCAACGGCTAAACTTCGACATTTGTGAATTAATTCACGGGACCGTTGAAAAAATGTAGCTTAAAGTTAGTGACAATAATTAGAAGGGCAAAAGGTCATTTATGCTCCTACCTAATTATCGAATCTCGAACATGGATGAAATATATATATATATATATATATATATATATATATATATATATATATATATAGTAGTGTAGTATCTCGAGAGAAAAGTATTACGAACTTACGTAATCTTATATATTTCGATAGTGTAGTCTCTTGTCTTTAGTGGTAAATGCAAAAGACTAATAATTAGATCGAAAAGGTCTAAGGTCGACTAGACAGAATCTAATTATTGGAACTTGAAAATATATATCCGAATGTGTCGTGTGGTAGCTCTATAAAGTTTTGGACTTAATCACGGTTTCTATGAAAGTTTTGGACTTGATTGTAATTGTGATATAAGTTCGTGGATTACATGTGTAATCAAATCAATCCTAAAGTAATTGGACTTGGATGCAATCAGGACTCTTGTTATTGTTTGCAATCAGAACGCTTGCCGTATTTATACCACATTGCATGTGAGGTACGATTAAGAAAAGTGAAGAGAAAAATTTTGAAGTCTTGTTTGAATTGAATTTTAGCTTCTTAATTTTCCAAATTTGACCACTCCAGAAATTAGTTTTTGATTCAATTTAGAAGGTGCCCACACGCCAATGTAATCTATACTTGGAGAATACCATAGAAGACTTGAACGTTGGAAGCAGCAAGTTCGTGAATCAGATCAAGATCTAATATCGTATATCAATTCAAGTATAATACTAATCTATTAGTATTTAATTATAATAAACACATGAACGCCTAACAAAGATCTTGGTTTTATTAAATTAAAGAAAAATTTATTTTTCAGCTAATTCTCGTGCTAGTTTTCTACAGATACAACGACCTTCTTCTTGCGGTAGAAGCACTTCAAACAACAAGATCAACGAACTCAAAATTTATTATATACTCTCTATATAGAATATGGACAGATGCAGAATACTTTTAAAAAATACAAGACAAAATCACAAAGTTTGAAAGATGATTTTTAATTGATAAAATTTGCTGAAGTATGGGGGTCTATTAATAACATACCAAAAGTTGTGTTTGAAAAGACACAACACTTGAAAGGACTCAATTGAATAGACACATTAGCTTAAATGACTCAATTGAACAGACACAAGACCTGAAATGACTTGTTTGAACAATTGTGTCTGTGTTTCTGTGCACGTGACACATGTTAAATTTGTATATTTATTATTGGATGATGAAATTAAAATAAAATAAAATAAATAAATTATTTTGTCCAAAAAGAATATGCTGGGCCAAACACGACCTCGACCCACGACCCGAATCTAGACTGGCACGGTCGGCGACGCGTGTGTGGGCTTTGAACCGAACCCAATAGCATCTAAGCCTCCTATCCTCTAAAGACTTGCGGTGCTCCTTGGAGCCCAAACCCAAATCCAAACTAGAGGTATATTAGTTGGTTCAAGATCATGTCATCTTCCGATGTGGGATACACTTCTCCACTTACTACAATATCCAATTACCACTTTTAAGGTGTAAACTTTTGATACTAATTTCTCATTTATTCGAAAATAATTTTGTGAAACCAAATATACCATGAGCATCTACTCACGGAGTAAAATGCATTCGACTATTAATTTATAACAATCGATTATCGGAACTCTCCCGAATATTTGGTCAAACCAATTTATAAATAACTTATTTTCAACAATCCTCCACATTAATGGAAATTACCATAAATATACAAATGAAATGCAAAATGCTAATAGAGAGTCCAAGGGGAAAGCTATTGCATCAAGATAAGTAGCTTCTGGCTTTGAACCTTCTTTAGATAAATACTATTGAATTTACTTAGCTAATCAGTGAACATGGTGTCTTAAACTGCTCAAATTTGGTGTAAATCAAGACAACATTACTCAAACAATATTTTTCCTGTCATTTTCAGTTCTCATGGTTGTGTTCATTTTGGCCCTAAACAACTCTTGAGTTTCATAAGTGTTTTACAGAATTTAAACCTCATAATTCTTATAGAAGTGGCCTCACATCGCACTTACATAGGTGATCTCATATTAAGAGTATTTTGCCATACTCTACTTGGTTAATCCAGACTATAGAAATCATTAAAAGTATTACTTATCCTAATATACTCTGTAAAAAGCACTTTTCTTATTATAGAAAGGGTAGGAGATAACTCCTAAGTGTTTTAAACTGAATCTTCATAACTTAGTTATAGAACCAAGATTTTGGGATCTTCAGTTAACAAGGTTGGGTTACCATTATAAAGACTCATGCGTAGTGGCTTTTAATCCAATTCCTTTCGATAAACAATATACTTGATCTCTTGGTAAGACTTTTGCAAGCAGATCCGTGAGATTTTCTTTTGATTTCACGTAATCAATAGAAATAATACCATTTGATATCAACTGCATAATAGTATTGTGTCTTCTCGACGATATGTCTAGACTTACCCTTATACATACTATTTTGTGCCCTTCCAATAGCCGACTGACTATCACAATGTACATTTATTGCAAAAATTGGCTTAGGCCAACATGGAATATCCTCTAAGAAATTACGAAACCATTCTGGTTCTTCTCCACCTTTAAGGACTTACAAGGAATAGCAGCTCCACCAATGGTAAAAACATAACCACTTCTGGACTTTAAATCATTTATATCTGATATACAACTGGATATCTTGTATAATGTAATCCAAAATTTAATGTGTATCTTAGATATCTAAGAACCATATTCATCCAATGGTCATTGCTTGGATTAGTAGTAAATCTACTCAGTTTGTTAATTGTGTATGCTATATCTAGACGAGTACAGTTCATAATACACATTAAACTGCCTATTATTTGAGAATACTTCAGTTGAGATAGAGATTCACATTTATTCTTAACTTGTAGATTTAAATCAACTGGAGTTTTAACTAGACTATTGTCATAAATATTAAACTTCTGAAGTGCCGTTTTAATGTAACGAGGCTGAGATAAGACAAGTCCATCAGACGTCTTAGAAATTTTAATTCCTAAAATTACATCTGCCATACCCATATCCTTCATGTCAAAATATTTTGTCAACATTTTCTTCGTAGTCATGATAATATCATTATTACTACCCATAATAAGTATGTCTTCGACATACAAACATACTAACATATAAGATTTTGGTGTGGTTTTGATATAGACACATTTATCACCTCGTTAATTTTAAAACCATTTGACAACATCGTTTTGTCAAATTTTTGGTGCCACTGTTTTGGTGTTTGCTTTAATCCATATAAAGACTTAACGAGTCTAAACACTTTTTTTCTTGTCCATGAGAAATAAACCCTTTAGGTAGTTCAATATATATTTCTTCTTCTAACTCTCTATTTAAGAATACCGCTTTAACATCCATTTGATGGATCTCGAGATTATGCAATCTTTGCAATTGCAATTAGAACTCGATTGAGGTGATCCTTGTTACTTGGTGAGTATGTATCAAAGAAGTCAATGCCTTCTTTTGTCTATATCCTTGAGCTACTAACTGGGTCTTGTATTTATCAATAGATCCATCAAATTTTAAATTGTTTTGAAAATCCACTTACAACCTAAAGGTTTACTTTGCTAGTCACGGCTGTGCTTACCTCTAGACTTGGCATCCTAGTATCTAGTCTTTCAATCATGGTTCTTATCCGTATGCTTCTCCTCCTTCAACTCAAGATCTCTTGCTCCGTTGTTTTTATTGGCATTGCCACATTCTTTCATAGATGGGTCACACCCGGAGATCCGGAATGTTCCCTTGTCCTTGCTCGAATCGATAGGATTAGACTCTCACTTGAGATTTTTCAGTTGTTATCTTCTTTCGGTAGAAAATCCAAACACGTTTTATCCCTAAATTATTGGTCGTGTGATGTATTTTCGCTTTCCAAAGACGACACCAATCTGTTGACCTAAAAAATTGCACTATCCCTGTGTCAACATATCTCCAATCATTCATCTGTCAACCTATATGTTATGTATACACTTGGACAACCCTTAGATACCAAGATCACTAGAAAAAAATAGTCTGGCGACTGTTGGCACTCTGACGATCAAGTTAACTACCGGTATCAAAATATAAGGGATAATATATAAGTGTGGGAGAGACCGAGAGAGAGAGATTTGACCAGAATTTAGGTTCAAGAATAATACGTACCTGGGAATGGATAACACATGGATATTTATAGAGAAAGATGTCTAGTTAATTTAGGGAGTCCATCAATTAGTCATTTGATTGAATTTTTCTTCTTTAAGGAGATAAGGTCAATTCTATAATTATCGCGATCCCCAAGATTTGGGTCCTAATCTTTATCAATCTCTAAGATTGTGTTGTTGATTTTTAAGAGACTGACATGGGGTTCTTTGTGGGGTCATATCTTGTCAATCAAGGATAATCTTCATCTAAATTATCTATCTAATTGTCCAAAGTATAGCCTGCCTGGAGGGACTTTGTGGGTACGAGGGCTTTTAACGAGATGTTGGGGTTCACTAAAGTGGCAAAGCCCTTCCTCGGTCTACTAGGCACAATGTTGAAGAACGGGGGTCTCTTAGTGCAATATGGGGTTATGACTGCTACGTGTGTCATGAGTGAATGTCAAGATGGCCCCCACTGGGACCCGTTTGCTGCAGTGACATCTTCGCCAAATCCAGGTTTTAACAATTTACATAAATAAAAATGAAGAATACGGGTTAGGGTTTCTTTGTTTCCATGAATATGGTTTTATTGGAAAATGTGATGAGGTTTGTTAGGTCGCCATGAATTTTGACGAGAAGAAGATGAAGAACATAGATAAATATGGAGAGAGAAATGAAGAATGGATGGCTTTTGCGATGAATACCTATTGTTGCCAACTCACGCATAGCCACTGGCAGTTCCATGGTAGGCTAATTCTATTCTTCAATGATGAATTTGATTGATGGGGGTTGAGATGGTGGTGGCACTGAGGGAATTCATGCAATGGCAATTGAGATTATTAGAATGTGACTGGGGTGTGTTTGGTTGGGATTATCAGGATGTCATTAGGATGGGTGTGGATGAAGGTATAATGATTTTAAAGAGTATAAATAAAAGAAGTCTGTTAGATTAGTTTAAATTAAGAGTCAATATTATTTGTCGAAAACCTTGAAGGGGAAACGATCCACTTGTTTTGTTTATGTGAGAGCTAATATGAAAACTGTATAAATGACAAAAGAAGGGCAATATTTTATAATTGCTAAGTTGTTGGAGAATCCTTCATATAAACATTCATTACTTGCCAACAAAACGGCATCCCATTTTGTTTTTACGAAAATCTAACATAGTTTTCAAAAGTAGGTCCTTCTGAGGAGATGAGATTAAATTTTTCAGAGAATTGTATTTTTGGAACCGATTAAAGACTAACATAGCATAACAAAAGAGGCAAATTGCATCTTCTTCTTGTATAACTTATTGTTGGAGCTTTGAAGTGATGTGTTTGCGTCATTCAAGGAATAATCATCTATGTAGAAGGAAGTGCCGCTGTATTCTTGATGTTTGTGGTTGTCTTTGGAACCAAACTTGTCATTGGCTGGAAACAGAACCCTTTGCACTATGCTCTTGATGGTTGTACCCTCTTCCAGACTTGATGGTGGACCAAGATTGTCTAGGTCTTTGTTTTCACTCTTGCTTGTATTTGAATATGGCAGTTTGGGGAGTGATTAGATCCTGCCCGAACACCACATCAAATTTGAATTCAGGATCTTTTGAATGTTTTTTTGTAGACCTTCACATTTAGAATTAGTTCTTCATCAATGCTAGTGCGGATACCTTCTAAAGTCTCTAAACGTTTATCCTATTTGTATAATAGAACCAGTATTAATAGTATAAATTTGTTCCAATTAATATATAAATAAAGAAGTTTGTTTCATGTACCGAAGATGTTAGTTCCATTAACTTCTCAGCCGAACACTACATGAAATTTTCAACATACTCACCAATGAATTTCCCGTTGGTCGACCCAGTAGAGTCTTTTACTTGTACACATACCAGGCTCTATGTAGTAGAGGAATAAAAATAAATAGTTGTTATATTCACCAAAATATGAAATGGTATGTGACTATACAATCACATGTTGTTAAAGTTAAATTAATTAGATTGAAATTCGATATAGTTGATACCTCGGTCTTGCTCTAGCATGAGGGCACTTGCAGTAAATACATTCATAGATTTCATTCACATTGGTATTGGAAATCTTGTTGCAATTTTTGGAAGACTTATACCATAGTGATTGATTTAGTTATTTTATGCTAACTCTTACTTTAAACCAAAACCATTTTTGCTATAATAACATAGTTAATGCAGTTTGATAAACAAATATTGAGAATAAATGAGAAAATAATAATTAGTAACAAGAAATACTTCACTATCACCATAAAGGCAGTACTATTCATTCTTTATGCCAATACGATACCGTATTCATTGTCATTGTTTTTCCTTTTTTGGGTCCTGCTTTTTAATGATTTTCGATACCGTATTCATTGTCATTGTTTTTCCTTTCTTGGGTCCTGCTTTTTAATGATTTTCAGTCACATACAGCCATACCCATTTTTTCTCTCTTGCCACACGCAACCTTTTTTACCATTTTCTCTCTTTTCTATACTATTCATTTTTTGATCAGCTTCTCTACCCTCTATCGTTAATCCGACATTTTCTGAACTTCAAAGAAACCGAAATGGCCTCCTTAATCTCCGAAAAGCTCCCAAAATTCACCGACGAAGCTCTCAAGCTCATTTGCAAAACAATCTCAACATCGGCACATCGTCCATGTCCGCCTCCGCCGCCATCAAAAAGTACATTCGAGGTAAAATAATAATAATAATATTAACCACAAAAATTACACAAGAAAAATTTGAATTTAAATACGATCCATAATTTGGATTAATTCTTTGTTAATGTAGAGGAAGATGTTGAACATATGAGGACAAATGTGTTGAATTTGTCGCAATCATTCAATGAAATCAAGGAGGTGCGTTTACTTTTGCCTACCACGAGTTCGAAACAATAGGTAGAAGATCCACTCAAATCTATGGACAGCCCTCGAGGTAGAAAGTCAAAACTTCTTATAGCGATATTGGCATCAGTATCGTGGATGATCGGCCGTTGCTTACTTGGTCGCTCGAATGCCCATTGCTTACTCTTCTCTCTATCGTGTCCTTAGCGAGGTATAGAAGTGTATACTTATATGCATTACATACGTGTGTGCAATGTCATTAGTCCTTTTAGAGTGTTAGTAGAAATTTGATGGAAATGATGTTATGTTAATTTACTTGATTTTGGAAACCAAGACTATAAATATATTAAGGACTTGTTCGGTAGAGTTTTTTCCCAAAAAAAATCTATTTTTTTGCCTACAATTTTTGACTTTTCAACCCTTTTTACACTACAAAAAAATTTGAAAAGTCAAAAAGTAATCAAAAAAACCCATTTTTTCCCCCAAAAAACTCTACCGAACAAGCCCTAAATTCCTTGGAAATACTTATATCTGAAAAAAAAATTGTCTATGAAAAACGAGAACACGAGTTTTGAAATAAAAGATGATATGTTTGGCTTTTCCCAAACTCTAGTAAAATGTTTAATTTGGGATGGATGGAGTAATAGAATTTGGGCTTCAAATATAAAGATGGTGAACACGAACATTTTACAAGTTGAAATGAATTTTATAGGTAAAGAGAAGAGTCCCTGATTTTATGCCAGCTAAAGTGTTGGACTTTGGGACAGGAGCAAGATCGGCAATGTGGTGAGAATGTAATTTGGTTGTGGTTTTCTTGTGTAGATTGCAGGACAAGTGCATGGCTTGTTTTAGTGTCATTATCTCTTCTTCGTCTTGGTCCTTAAATATTGCCTTTTAGTTTCTAACTTTAGGTTAAATGAGATAGGGCAATGATGGAGGTGTGGCCTCGGTCTTTAGAGACGATTAATTTGGTGGAGCCATCACAATCGATGCAAAGAGCAAGACAAAGCCTTCTTAAAGGTAAATTGTGATGCATTGCCAGTGTCGTTGAGAAAGCATGGAATTGTCAAGAAAGCATGGAAAGAGTTGGACTTCCGAAGGGCATTTTCCAAATGATAACTGCCTCTCATTTTTTGTTGTGGTATAAGTGGGCTTGAGTTTATTGGTCATCTTTTGACTTTATGATCTTGGAAATGATAATAATTGAAATATCTTTTATTTACTTATATATTTTATTTTTTGTTAATCATCAATGTGACTGCAATTTTAAAATTTGACCAAAATATATATTATCTTACCGTGTTGAATTGCATTGTAATGACAAGAAAATGCCAAGAAATGTACATTTGGTTGGCTGTTTTTATATATAAATTTTATTATGATGCATGTATCTGGTATTTGTTTCTTATCATATAGTGGATGCATTTGCAAGTTCCAAATAAATTTAGTGTCTATAGTTTATGTTGGTTGGTGCTTGGACTTTAATTTAGAAAAAAATGGGTTAAGTCGTTCATTTTATTTTATCATGATACCGAATAACTTCATAATTCATACTCATTGTAAAAACAAATTATACTCAAATTATTAGATAAAATTAGAAGAAAAAAAAGTATATCTTGAATGTTTTAATTTTGCCAAGTCTAATTTTTAGGTGCGAGTGATATTTAAACGAAATATAGCAAAATAAAAATATCATATAACATTAATAAGTTGGATATATGTTTCTTTAATTTGATTATTAATAATTTATTCCTTCATTTGACTTCAAGCTTATGATTTTTATTTTGAAAAGGAAACGAATAAGTTATACTCCTCCATCTGTTATATCTTCATATTGAACTCAAAAATCTCATCCAATCTGCAGTTTTTATACTAAAACTTGATTACCAGCTACTGTTATTTAGAACGAGACAAGTTATTTACTTGAATGGTTTCATCACATAATTTGTGAGCTTTCATGTTTTGTTATTAATGATTATCACGCCTTTTTGTAATCACAGGTTAAAGGGCGAACTTATGGATTTCATTAGTGTTACACTCTAAAGCGGGTTGCATTGCTGCAGCAAGACCAATTGGGATAGTTCTGGAGACAGCTATGCGAGCTAGAGAAAGATATTTTTGCATGTGTTACACTTACAAGTAATGCATTTTACTCACTTTCTTATCACTCTTGGAAATCGAAGTACTTTAAATTATTGTATTGTCAATTGAAGTTTGTATTAGGATAATCAGGCACATTGGTCTTATCAAAAGGATAACAAAAGAAAACTAATTAAGAAGCCTTTGATTGGACCTATCATTCAGCGTTTTGTGTTTAGATGTCCTCTTCAGCTTGCCTAAAGACAAACCCAAATCAAGTTATTTTCATACATGAAGTTGAAACATACGGATCTGATTGTGGTTTCCATGAAGCTCTAGAAAAACTAAACTAATAAATAGGTCATGTGTCGCCTCTAACATCAACTTTCTCACTTACATTGCCATAGGATGACTTAGGTAGTGTTATGAACATAGAAGTGCACAAGTGGCCATTGACCGTAAACAAATGAAAAAAAAAATTATATTTAGAGTTGTAATGTAGTTGGAAAGTTTAAGAGATATTATTACATCATGATAGAAATTTATTAGCAACATATTTGAACACACCAATTGATAAATTATTATTATTATTATTTGTTCAGAATTTTGTGTTCTGAAAATAGATAAGTTTCACATAAAACTAAAAAAAACATAAGCTGACTCCGAATTTGAAGGTTTTTCCTTTTTCTTTTCATATCTATTTTCATTTCATAATTTTAGAATTGTGAATTCATGTCTTCAATATTTGTGCACCTTATATCAGCAACGTAGTTTACCCGTGACATGATGAAAGTGTTTGCTTGAATTTAAGGGTTTGATATTGTAATCATGTTTTTGAAATGTTTTTGTGCGCTCAATATATAGGAAATTTGGTAAAGAATGCCTTAATGTTATTGTTTGGCTTTACATCATATACATGTGTTATTCTCAGAAATCATTTTTTTTTTTTTCAATTTGTGGGTCTGAACTTTCAGTTTTGAATGTTATATAACTTAAAGTTGAATGTTTTAATATTTCTCTTATTTTTCTCAAGGTTTAACATTTTAGTGTGTCTATTTATGTATTATATGTATGTGTATATATACTTATGTGTGTTTAAATAATGGACTTCGTTGTGCATGTTTGACAGTATATCTAGAACAAAAATTGTTTGAAATGGTACATAGGACTCACTCGGTGAATTCAGCTACTTACAGTATTGGACTTCTTGTTGTTGATTCTAGATATTGAAATTCAGTAGTATAAATGGTATATTATTTATTTCATACAAGATGTTTACGGAAGTTAGTAGTATAAATGGTATATTATTTATTTTCATACAAGTCATTTCTTAATAATATTTGACGTTGCATATGGTAAAAGATATTTCAAAAGTGTGAATTAATTAGAAATTTTGCATCGTATTTGGTGCAGCCTTGTAACACCAAATTCGGGGATGTACATAGGATTAGACAAGGGTACATAAATTAAGAGCACAATTGATAAATTTGATGTTGAGAGTGTAAATTTTGTTGATGAATTGTCACCCAGGTTACTTTCTAAAGACTTTTTATGACTGAATGTGTTTAATGCTTGGTTTTATTTCTCAGGTTGAGAAATTCTCAAAGTACAATTACTTTTATCGTGGAAAAATAGACAATATTCATCTTGTCGATTGATAATGAGTGCTATACATCCCTTCTTAATCGTGTAATTACATTATTCTTGGAATTCAACTTTTGAAGATACATTTTCTAGGTGAGTTAGAATCAAATTTTTAGATTAGTTTTACTATTGACTATTTTTGCAGTGTAATTTTGATTTTTAGATGAAGCGTGTCGACCGAGTGGTAAGTTGCAACTCTTTTTTGAAGGAGTTTCCTATGTTGATGATGTGCTTTGTATGACAAAATCCACTTGGACGACTTGCCATAAAGCTTTCTTATGGAGAGATCGTTTTCCATTTTGGTCGAGAAAGAACAAGATGATGAAAACAGTAATATACGATAACTAAGTTAAAGACTAATAGAAGGGAAAATTAGCAATTGTGTAATGCAAATGCTGTGTTGGTTTTTGTATTTTCAATTTCACTGTTTTAAATTTTATGGCAACATGTTTTTTTTTTTTTTTTGGTAGAATGATGCATGTCTTAGTTGCACTTTTGTACTTTTTAAGTCAAAATGTAATATTACTCTTTAAAAATTTATAACAACTTACTAAAAAAAAAGTCAATATGATTACAAACCACGTGCAACGCACGGGTCAAAAACTAGTATTATATAAAAGAGTTCGTATTAATAGGATTTGTTCACTTGTGAATTCATAAGCTCTGCCAATGAGCTGTAGTTAACATTAATAAAATAAACTTTTCAGATTCTAAAAGACGACCAACAAATAAAAACTTTGAATGAAAGCACGTTATAGTTATGATACATGTTGGGATACATATTACTTATGGTGAGAACATAAAAAGAATTAGCTTAGATTAACCAATTCTTTAAGAGCGCCTTGCAGTTCATCTTCGCTATTGCACTTTTGTACTACCAAAGTTTGACTCAACGCCAAAACATCTTCCAATTCTTCTATCTTTTCTCTCAATGGCTTGAAAAACAAGTCCACTTTTGTCTTCATCTTCCACGTACCTTATAACAATTAATTTGCCTCTCAATTGCTAGATTTCAAGCTCTATTGCTTGTTTTGCGTCCAGCTATTTCTCCAGTTGAATAAATTTCTGATGGAGATTCTCGTTTTGTTTCTGAAATGATAAAGGACACCATCCAAACTCTTATATCATGTTAGAACTTAGCACACCAATATAAACCCAACCACTACACTATTCAATAGGGATGATATTCTTCAGTAAATTTCATTATTTTCTCACTATAATTTCATAATCACTTATCTCGTTGTCATCTCGAGAACTTTGCTCCATTATACATCTCATGAAACTCAATCTTATGATGAAAATTTGTTGACACATAAAATATTTTCCCATGTAAAGGCCCAATAAAGATTAAGCGAAATGTAAAAAGACTACGGATTTACGTGGAGCAAGACATGGACAATTGAGACGATAACAGCATCTCGCAACTATTGGAACAGTTTTCATACATGAATAGTGGTCCAAAGTAACACTTAGTTAATGGTAGAGACATCATGGCAAATATGAGAAGTTATAAGAAGTTATGGCAACCGAGAATGTGGGAAGTTATAAGGAGTTACTTAAGAAGTGGTCAATTATGGGAAAAAACAATGCTAACTATGATCAAAGTATAAATAAGGAAAAAACAATTTGAAGAAGGACGAACAAAAAATCTATCACAAGCAAACATGTGAATTATATTTGAAATCTTTTACTTTCTATTTAAAAATCCTGTAATTTTGTATGATTGCGCCCTTTGGAGGCAAGTTGTGTTGTGTAATCTTTCAATTCAAACACCTCTTGTTAGGACATTGTCTCAAAATATTTTGTTACTCACACATCGTCTGAATAATCTCTTAATTGTTAGCAAAAGAACAAACACGCGAAACAATTTGGCACACCCAGTGGGACCTTTTGTGTTAGAAAGATCGGAAGCATCACGCCTCAAAAGAATTCTTGCAAAAAGCCAACAAATCAACAATTTGTCTACTCTGTAATCGAGCAATTTGAGGGTCAACAAGGTACCCCGGGATGGAAAGACCAAATACTAGTCGTTATGAGTCAATGACGGAGTTAAGTCCCCGTACCATGCGTACACTGCTGGGCAAACTCACTCAAGACGTTGTTGAACAGGTAAGTTTGCAAAACATTCACGCCTTAGAAAGACTAACTCAAAATGGAAACAATCATTATGACAATATGGCTAAACAATTGAGTGTGTTGAATGAACTTATGAACAAAATGGTAAGCCAAGTATGTCAATCAAATCCTTTAAGTATGGAAAATCATTTCCAAACCGTATATTATAGGTAATAGTTCACCAATCATAAACACAAGCCAATGAGTATAAACACCTCACATAACACCAGCCATAGTCCACTTAGGGAGTGCTTGGACATCTAACATGGGAGGTAGCCCTAATGCAATGTAAAATGTTCAATATATGGGACAAAATGTTAATCGTGTTAATGATGGGGAAACCCACATGTTAATGGCAATAACGGGCCAAATAATGGCGCTTTCATGCCCAATATGGGGCCAAACCTTGTTAGGCCTCAAGCAACCTGCACGTGACATCAACCTATATGAGTCCCGCTTTGATCCCAACGCCATGTTGAGAGACCAAATTATGGAAATCATGCAAGACCAATTAGCCCTTGGTGTGCGGCTAGTGATTCGCCAATGTACAAAAAGCTTTATCCAGATTTGGTAGATCAAGCGTATCCTTGGCTTAGAGGGTATAAGGTACCCGAATTTTATTTGTTCACGTGTCTAAGAGAAGTATCTACTTTAGAACACATATGGAGTTTTATGCTGCAATGTGGCGAGGTCACCGATTTCCACAAATTGAGACTATTCCCAAATTCATTAACAGTGTGTAGCCTTTTCATGGTTCATCAATTTGCCAAATGAATTCATGTCCAAACTCGGTAGCAATTGGAACAATTGTTCCACGCCCAATTTTACAAAACGGAGTTGGAAGTCACTTTGGCGATTTAGCGAATTTACGTCAACTACCAAACGAATTGATGGAATCCTTTCTTCAAAGGTTTAAAACAGCTAGGAGCAAATGTTTTGTTTCTTTGTCCGAAAAGGAGTTTGTAAAAATCACTCAAAATTGTTTGAATTTTGATTTAAAAAAGAAATTCCAAGATAAGGAGTTCCATGGTCTCTTTCAACTCGGTGGCAAATGCGATAAGATACGAAAGCGATTGTTAAGAGAAAAGAGCAAATGAAGAATTCTAGTAAATGGACCCATTTTAGAGACCCGAATTATGACATTCATGTTATTCATAAGTAGCCACCAGCCGAAATCAAGTATATCTCGGCGAATTGGTCAAATAAGATGCATATGCATGTCCTGTGATGACCAAGTTAGAAATGCCTGTTAAGAATGAGCCAACAAGAGAATAAAGTAAAAGGGTTAGAACATTCTCATATGATGTAACAAAAGCCAAAATAACATTAGATCGGTTATACAAAGATAATCAAATAAAATCGAGCGATAAGCATAAGTTGCCAAACCTCGAACAAATCAAGGGTAAAAAATATTATAAATGGCATAATGAATGGTCTCACATGACTAATAGCTGCTTGGTTTTTTGTCATGTCTTGCAGGATACTATCGAGTCAGGGCGAATCACCTTTGAGTCAAAGAAAAGATGGCGGTGTATTAAAATCCATTCCTACAAACCCAATAGATGTCAACGTGGTCATTCCAACCGGGACAAGTTTGGTCTCCTAAGATTCATGTTAGTAGTTGATAATGATGAGGACAAACTACGTCCCAGCGCCTTTGAGCGTTTGAAAGGAAAGGCAGTGGTAAAAGAGAAAATGAATTTATGCGCCATGTGCCAAAAAGAGATTGGTAATATCACAAAAATGGTGGATGAACGTGAACAACAAACTCGCCCAACTAATGCCACTAATTTCCATCCATTTAGAAGGCAAATAAAACCATTCTATGAGAAGCAATATGGCTCATTTCAGGGCATCAAGACGTTCATGCCACAACCTCAACGCCCAAATGTGTGGCATTCATACAATCCTAGAGTGGGAAGAATGATTCTATTCAATAAAATGACAAGAATCCAACAAAGATGTTTCCAAAAAAATTACAAACAAATGATGAGACAACAACAGGGCGTGAGGCATTCAAAGGCCACAATTGAGAGTAAGGGAGCAAATCAAAATGTCCTTAGGGTGGAGACGAAAAATATACAGAGGCATTAAAAGAAGGGCCGTTCAAAGAAAAATGTGTTGGGAAATTAAAGTTTGAGCATAGAAAGAATGATGAGGATGAGGATGATGATGATGATGATGATGCTGGACGGTTGATCACTATTCAGTTTGGCACTATGTCCCCAGTTGTGGCTAATAATTATTTATTGGCCAACAAATTTAAGAATAAGGAACATAACGAGGAGATAACTTAAAAAAATGAAGAAGCAACCTGTATGTTAGAATGTGGAGAAGTCACATCTGCTGGGAATCAATTCACTCGTGGTAAAGACGGAGAAGAAGATGATGGGATGACATATATAGATGAAGAGATTGACTTGGAAACAGAACGACAGGTAAGGGAAATTTCATACAACAATTTGCTGAAGCAGCTATGCCAAGAAGGTAATCCAATAGTGGATCTGTTGGCGAACCATCTGGATGATCATTTGACTATTACGTATTATACGGAACACCTAAGAGGAAGAAGAGAGTACCTCGTACTGAAAAATATGGATCTCCTCTAGAAATAGTACATCCACCCACAGGTTGGAAAGAATCGTCAAAAGATTTCATGCAAATGGAAGAAGCGAATGAGGTTCATCCACAATAGGCATCTCAATAGGGATTGTTAAAGAATAAAAGTCAAACATAAGCTATTCTTGAACAAAAGATAATTCATATTAGAATGAGCACTACCTTCAAACTCCATGACTATTGGATTTGCATCTCGAGAATAAGGAGTATAGACCACTATGGCCAAACCTTCATGGAGAGGAGATTGAACCCATTCAAATGCCTGAACGAAAGGCTCGCGGGCTTGCGGGCTCTTCAATGATAGGGGCAACTGAAGAATCAAGGACGACTTATGATTCAGAAACAGACGCTTACTAAAAAGACCAAGTACCGAGTTAGTAAAAAAAATTAAACACATGCATAAAAGATAATTATAAATAGCCAGAAATTGGATTCTTTTTTCCTAACAATAACAGGAGTGTCATTCTCATCCGAGTCATCGGCCTGAGGAAAGCTGGGCTATTTCTTGCCAAAAATATCCATCACCCAGCTTTGATCGATGAGTCTTTGTAGGGGTTCAGTTGAAGATGAAGGAACACTCTTCTTTGAACCAGGTGCAGAGGAAGGAGTAGCTTTATTCGGAGACTTAGAAGTAGGTTTGGATTCAAGAATATGGAACATAAAATGAACATTAGAAACAAAGGACGACATGTGTCTAACGTTAGGCCAAAATTGGCGAAAAAGAGAATGGATGGCAGAAATGGAAGTAAAAGAAACTAAAGAAATGCCAGTCATCAAAGAATCATTCCTACTCTCAATGGCCTTTGCATCATCCCGGGTGAGGATATGAAAGTGCTCCTTGAAGTTTTTTGAGTAACAAGGAGGAACCAAGTTTGACCAAACCCGAGTTGAAGGGCAAGAGATTGTGGGGCAAAAACCTCTACCTCGACGTTCACATTGGTTTCGATTATTAAACCATGGAACAATTCTCGCCCAACCGTAAACCGGGCCCAAAAGGATAAAGAAGCCTCTACATCATTAAAAGTTGAGGGAGGTTGGACATATGGAGGGATTTGGTGTACATAAAATGGAAAGAATGAGGGCAAAGAAGCCAAAGTGTAAAAATAAGTAAAAATATCCCTACTAGATTGAGTTGTGGGACCAAATTGATTAATTATCAACCCATAACAACTAACTAGGCGAATGGTTGTTGAAGGGGCACCAAAATAAGAAAAGTACGCCCAAAGCCATAATTGGACGACCCAAAGAGGTCCACTACATATAGGAAAGCGGACAATCTTAGTAGGTCTTGGGGGGTGGCCATGCCTCTATAAAGAGTGGCTAAAACAAAAGAACAAAGATTTAATGGCTGACCGTGGGCGAGTTGGTTGGAAATGGGTAAATAACCTATAGAAGGTTTAATACAAGGAACACATATGATGAACTTGCATAGCCAAGAAATGAATAAAGGCTACGCGTTCAAAGGAAGAGGGCTCGAGATCCAGTATTACTCGGAAGAGTTTGAAGTTGCTTATGCGATGCAAAGAATTGCTTTTCAATTGTAAGGGGTGAATAAGTAACAATCATGGCACGAGAAATAATGATGCCAACGGGGAGAAGATTGGTCAAGGCACTGATGTCCCTAAGGGTGACAAACATAGGACCTAAAGGAAAAATGAAGATATCATAATCAAGTCCAAAAACAAAGGAGATTGGAGAATAGAGTGAGTCAAAGGTAGGAATGTCTAGGAAAGTTCTAACAAATCCACAATCCTAGTTCGCCCAAAAAAGCTCCCTAGTGGAACCATAACTAACCATGCGTTTGTGCCAAGCCGGAAGCTAGATTCGGTTTGGGCCGGTATGCACACCAAGGCCACGAAGCGAGGCTAATGAAAATGATTCAAGAAAAGGAAAGGTTTAAGTTGTAGGAAAAAAGCATGCGACTAGTGAACGTCAATAGCGTCGAGATCGTTAAATGCAGGACCAAGGTAAAACTCATGACTCGAGTATTCGCAAATATCAAACAACCAGGATCAACAAAAGGTTGAGAGAATAGGGTCTGAAATTCTTTAAAGGAAAGAGAGTCTGCTGTCGCCATCTTAAACGAGCGCGAAAGTGACAATGGTGTATCAAAAATTTCAGAAAGTTGAAAGTGAAAGCTGAAGCTGAAGTGAGAATGAAGATAAAGCGAAAAGTGGGGTTTATATGGAAGGAGAATGTGGTGGGATTAGCACACGTCAACAAGCCAAGTCTGTGGAAGGCCAAGAGGTTTTGTTTGTTGTACCTTTTGGAGTTAAAGTGCAAAATATTGAATATGACAAAAATAATGATTAATATTAATTCAGCCATATTATGGATAATTGTTGACACATAAAATATTTGCCCATGTGATGGCCCAAAACAAATGCCCAATAAAGATTAAGCGAAATGTAAAAAGACTTGGGCTACAGGACGAGGTGGGGCAAGACCTGGACGATTGAGACGACAACAACATCGCGCAACTATTGGAGCAATTTTCATACATGAATAGTGGTCCAAAGTAAAAGTTAGTTAATTGTAGAGACATTATGACAAACATGGGAATGTAATTAGTATTTAGTATTTATATTTCTTTCGATGCATACAAACTTAACATGTCTCGCACGAGAATCAATAAGCTAATCGCATTTCACATGCACAAGATAAAAAGGGCATCTTCAAAGGCAAGCACATTAAAATGGATTAAAATCGTTTAAATGTGTAGGGGAAATTAAAGTTATGTCGATTTTCTTTTTATTATATGAGCAAATCATATCTTAATATATATAAAAGAATGATAGCCGCCAAAACATTTGGAAGACTTTTCCCTCCAAAACATGCCTCAATTTGTGAGATAATGTGTGTGTGTGTGTGTGTGTGTGTATGTAAAAGTCAAAATATTAGAAATGTGTGATTCAATATTTTTGAGTTTAAACTTACAATGTATTATAAAAACATGTATTAATATATTATTGTTTAATTTAATTAATTAATGTGCTTGAAATTTTAATCATTATTAATTACAATTATTCTAGAAAGTGATACTACGTATTTTTAGGTTGCTAACAGTAGTAATATTCCAATGGTAAATTTGGATCATGAAAATGAAAAAATATTAACATTAAATATAACAATTTACATATTAAATTCTGAAAATTTTATAAATATAACAATTTGCATTAAATAAACTTATTGAGCTTCTCAAAAACGAAAAAGATGTCTGGAAATTTATTGTTGTATTGAATATACGTATATTATTAATATGATAGAAAATTAACGCAATCAGCATCTATACAATTTAGAAAATCAATTTTTAAATTATAATATAAAAATTAGTGGGTTAGCGCCAAAAATTAAGTCGAAGCACTTCTTAAAAATTAGAAAATCAAGCATTCCCTTAAATTATGTTTGTTTGTTTTTTTTTCCACACTAACTAAGAAACAGTTAAAATCAGTTGCAATTTACAAAATATATATAAATACACAATATAATTGATAGGAAAACACATTCATTTGATTTAAACAAATAATAAGATTTAAACTGTTATTGTAACTAAAAAATCAATTAATCTAATAATATTTGTATCGATTATTAAAAAAAACTTATCTATGAATACACCAAAATTATTTTTCAAATTATAATAGAAAATTACTTAATAAGTTTTAATATTATATTATTTATATTATATATTAAATAATATTAAAGTATTTATATTATATTTTATAATAATATTATTATTATTTATATTTACTGTGAGTCGAGAAAAAATATAATTAAATCAAATGATAGAATTTTAATATTTTATAATATTGAAATTTAATTAATTTAATTAATTAATTAATTAGCCAACTTCATATAATTAATAATCGTTATTCCAATACATTTTAATAATGATGAGCTTTTCAATGTTTCAATTTTCTATGATAGGTAAAATGAATAAAATTATGAATTGATATTTCCCATTAAAAAATACACATATTCCAGAACAAGATAAATTCACTTCAATTATTAGTAATAACAAATTTGAATACTACATTAATTAATCAATATGAGATTTAGAGTATGTAAATATTACTAATTGTCTACAAATAGAAAAATAATAAATTTGCAGAATATTGTTAACACAATCTGCATTTTTACAATTTAGAAAATAAATTTTCAAATTATAATATACAAGTTAGTGAGTTATTTAATGAGTCGCGCCAAAAATTAATTAATTGTCTCATACGATATGACTATCAATAAGAGTGGGGGTCAATCTTTCTTCCACGTGGGATTATATCTAAAAATCGCTTTTTAGTCATGGACAATTTTATATAACATTGTCTAGAATTACAAATCGTGCGGGATTGAAAATGTTGATTTGTGATAGGGATTGAGTGTCAACCAATTCAACCACAAACGTAGTTTTCAAAAAACATTTGAAAATATAGATTAGCTATGTTGTTGTTTTTTTTTTTTTCAATATCAATGTGTAATTAAATGTTATTTATATAATACTTTTAATTTGAATATAATAAATAAACAATATACTCTTTAAAATATTTTAAAATCACTATCATGATAAACAAGTATCGTACATCTCACGGGTGATATACTAGTTTAAAAAGTAATAAATGTTTAAGAACTAAGCATTTTTAAATACAGTGTCAGCTACTAAATAAATTATAATATTACGTATTAAATTTGGGGCACCACAACTACATTACCCCTACATTAAGGGAGAAAAAGAAAAAGTGAACAACATTATTCAATTTTTAACCTTTTTACAGCATTCAAACGTAAAAGAAGCAGAAATCAAAAACCCGAGAAAATCGAATGACAACTATACATCGAGAAAGCATAGAAGTTAAAGAGAGATGTTACATATAAAATAAATAACGAAGAATGTTTCAAAACAAGAGCAAGGAGCAGTTTTTGACAATGTCTCGGCAAAGACATTGCATATCATTTATATATCAGTAACATTGATGTTAGATATAATATAGAGCACGAGTTTTAACTAATCAAAATAGCCATAAAGAAAGGAATAGATAAAAGGAATTGATTATGGATAGAATCTCGTGGTAAACAACATAGTTCATGCAGTTGTTATGAACTTTATTACTTAAAATTGGTTTCATCAAAATTTTAGATTTACTTGTTTTTGCTCTAGACACTGCATATAATTGTCCATGTATAATCAAACAAAATCCAATGTTCTCTCTTGAACTTTATTTATTGTCATTTCAAAACATGCACGATTTGTCATGTGCCAATTTCGTGTCAATAACATTTCATTCAAATTACCTATAAACAAGTCCTTTAGAAGGATTTATGTTTTGAAGTAACATAACTGAACAATTTGGTTTTACTAATAGTTTATGAAGGAAAATGCCCATTCGGAGTTAAAGTATTGAATAAATCGTCTTGCACACCTTGTTTAGTTTTATTAATTGCTTCATCGAAGCTATAACATGTAAAAACATCACCTTCAAACTATTCTATCAATATACAACTATTAATCTAATCAACACATTTATTTTTGGGAATTAAAATCATTCAATTAATCATTTAATCTAGATTCTCGATAAAATTTTCTAATTTTGGAAATACAATATTAATTAATTTTTATTAACAAAGTAATCTTATCTTCAAAAATATAGTCATATTCGAGGAAATTTTAATTATATCACGTGGATAATGTTCTCTGTTCCATTTCTAATTCTTAGTAATTCTTAGCAAATAAAAAAAAAAAAACAATGGATGAATTATGGCTCTCATGTTTAATCTTCCATTCTAAACAACAAAAACTTGTACTTTCGTTTTCAAATTTCTTTGCTATATATATATATATATATATATATATATATATATATATATATATATATATATATATATATATATATAAATTCTTGGCAACCCTAAAACAAAGGCTTTCAGCAAGAACATTTTGCAAATTAAAATTAGTACCATACGAAGTAATTTATGACGAACCTATTGTACAACCATCTATTTCTGTAAATATTTGAGTTTCGTATTGACTCTCGAATATTTTTTCTTCCACCTAAATTCCTCATATCTTACCTATTTTTCTCCACACTTTTCCACGATATTATCGAACCTAATTCATGTTATAAAACTAATAGAACAAGAGAGAAAAATAGAAGAAACATTAAGAGAGCAAGTGTGTAAATTTATTATAATTATGACCCTTATATATATGGTTCTAATGGGAGTTAGAATTTGAGTAGAATACACTCTTATAGAGTAAGTAGATAACTATATAGACATCTAGATAAAACTAAATAGTCATTCATCATTATCTATAATTTTACAACACCCCCTCCCCCTTGAATGACTTATTTACACAATAACTGCTTTGTTAAAAATTTTGTTTGGCAAAAATACTATGGGACAAAAACACCAATCGAAAGAAAAAAAAATATAAAAAATTTAGAGTAATGAAATGCTGCCTAATTAAAACTTTGTCAGGAAAATCTAGTAGGACAAAACCTGAGCGAAGGTAAAGATTACAGCTACTTCCTCTTATTTCAATCAATGAACTTGTATCGATCTATCAATATCTTGTGCGTCAATAACTTTAATGCCGCCATCTTTTTAAAACTTGTATAAAATAAATTTGGTGAAATGTGCTCTATGTTATAACGTCAAAGAAATATCATCTTCATACACTATCTCTGATTGACTGTAGTTAGCACGATAGTATGATGTAATTATATTAAAAAATAGATGTTTTTGCTCCATTCAGGACTCTCGTATACAATTTGTAACACACGAGAACATAACCATATGGTTATGTTCTCGTGTGTTACAAATTGTATACGAGTTATGTTGAGGGTAAATATTTTGTAGGTTATGAACATTCATAACTCGTAAAGTTTATACCACTTCTAATTGGATGTCATTTATAGAAAGAGTATACTTCGTTAAAATCTTACTAGAAATAATCATGTGGGAAAAAATTCTAGTGAAGGAAAAAGAATACATAATTCTTTTAATACGCCATGAAAATTGCTTGTCAAAAAAATTCAATGGGACAAAACCTTAGTCAAGAAAAAGAGCACAACGCGTATTAACTCTCCATCATTATAATGTCTTTTCGGATCTATACTTTGATCGATTAAGTTCTCGTAAAGTTGAAATACATGCTTACGCATATTAAATCCTCCGTAAATTTATATACATAGTATTATTAGTCATATCATATGAGTTGATTACAACAATATCTATTATATGCATATATGACATGCATTGACAAAGCTAACTTGATATCGACTTGTGATTGCTTTATATAAGCTTTTGCGATTTTCGTAATGTTAAGAATCGTGCATTACATGTTACGAGTTTATTTTTCTCATTTTTTTTTCACATAAGTATACACATTTAGGTGTTCGGATGGTAGTTCTAGAAACTTCATGTTTCTCTAATAAGTTGAATTTACTTAGATTGCATCTTTTTATTTGGCCAATTAATTATTTGACAGATTTTCTTCAATATCTTCGCTACCTTTCACAATATGAAGTGCTAAATTATGTACAAAAGTGTTGTCAACAACATTCCTTTTTTATTCTATTTCTTTTCCATAATGACATAACTTATCGATATCTCTTCATTTTATTATTTCGGCTAGTTGAACCTCTTCTGAGATTTTATAATTAGTTATGTCTATATACTCTCCAAAAGTATACGCCTCCTCAATTGGACCATCTTTACTATTTGTTTAATTTTTCTTTTGAGAATTTTTGTTTTGGAATCAAATGTCATCACGCTTCAAATGTGTCATTAATTTACCGGATATAATATTAATGGATTGTCCTTCCGGGATGTCAAAATGAATTAGAACATTTACAACCGGTATATGAGACTTGCTTAATCTATTTGATAAGTAAATACATCTATAAATTGTATAACTTATCTATCGAACTTTTGGTTCATATTGTCTTGTGCAAGAATCTAAAAAATATAATATGCTGCATTTTCATGTATTTTTTTCAAATACTTAATTTCTCCCTTAATATTGAGAAAACTGTCTTATCAAAATGACATTTGAAAACCTGTGTTATAAAAGTTCACCCATTAGGACTTAAGATATTTTATAAGGTTTCAAACTAAACATTCTCAACTTTCATTAATGCCCATTTCAATGCACTATAGTGGATCCATTGTACATATCACTATCAAAAATCATTAGATGGATAATATTAGGCTCTGACCATAAGCCAACTATAGCAGGGATAACTTTGATGTTAGCATGATGCGTATAAGTGTTGTTGCATATAAAATAACATTTCCTAAACAAAAATGGGAAGCACTTTATTCTCAGTAGTAATAGTTTAGAATTTAATTGGAGGCATTAACAAACAATATTGATAAACAATTTATTATCATCTCAACTAACATTTATAAAAAGTTCGAGAGTTAGACTCACTAGCATTGACAAGACACACCACCGTCTTGGTTGTATAATCTGAAAATTTTGCTCATAATTTATAAATGAGCAAGTAATCTCATAAACTTCAACTTGAGATCAATAACACCATACAATCATCTAGTATATGTGTCTATTAGATAAAAATTATATCTAGATAGATGATCAACATGGAGGGTGAAGGTGCTCCATATATCACCCTAAATAATTTTCACAAATGTAGAGAATTCAGTCCCGATTTTAGCTAGTGAAGGTCTACTAGTTTACATACCATAAAAACATACATCACGTGAGAATTCATTATGTTCAAAAATCTTTTGATTTTCAATAGATATTCTCATTAATAATTCAGATCATATTAATCCAGGATGGCCTAAACAATAATGCCAAACAATAAATTTTTTAGGATTTTGTACTTCTAATTCAATGTCGTACTTGTTTTATTATACCAGTACAAATTAAAAGAAAATAAATAACATAATATTTGTTTCATCATTCTTGTCTATTTCTTTCAGGGATTCATGAGATGCATGTATGTACAATAGAAACGTGACTATTATCTCCATGTCTGAAATCTAAATGATCTAAATAACATGTCAAAACATTATTCTTAGATTAACGAACTTCAAATTCGTGACAATATTTAATTCAATAATCTTATAATATTACTTTTTTTGGAGAAAAAAATATTCTACTAAAGGAACATAATATACAATCGTGCTTAGAGATGGCAAAAGGGTCGGCCGCTCGTGGGCACGTTGGCCCGGCCATTAAAAGTCCAGCTCGTGAATGGCCCGGGCTAGTCCAAAGACGGCCCCGGACCAAGGTCGGATTAATAAAAACACAAGCCGAGCTTTGCTCAGCCCGTGAAGTCCACGGGTTGGCCCATGGATCCGGCTCGTAGGCCAAACAAAACTATAGCCATGCAGGATAGTTTCTGCTTTTACAAGGTTGCATCTTTGATCCTTAGAGGAGATCTGTTCAATTCCACATGGGATGGCATAATATTGATTGGCAGTTTTGCAGGTCTACTAGAGATGGCATTGATGGATAAGAACAAAAAGTGGGAAAACGATTTCAAAAGATGCTTTTGAAGTGTAAAAAATTTATCCACCGGTATTTCTACGCTTGATCTCTACTTCCGAAAGGTTACTCACCCCATTTTCGAGGATTCCAGTTTGATCCAAACCTGAAAACCACATCTTTTTTTCTATACCCGTGGACCCGCACCCATGGTCCTGGTCTCCGTCCCGGTCCACGGACTGCCCACGAGCCAACCCAACTCGTGGGACAAAATGGGGCAAATTGTATGCAACAGTCTGAAATGTGCAATCATCACATTTCAAACAGTTGCAAATTGGTCTCCCAACAATTTTTTTTCCCCTACGGCTATATTTTTTTTTTTTATAAATACCCCATAAACTTTCCATATTATTCACAAATTCACAAATCTCTCAACTTACATTCCTACAACAATCCAAAAAAATTATATTGTCAATATAAGCTCATTTATTGTGTAATTTATTGTTGAATTTTCACATTTCTAATCTTCTACATTTCTACAATTTTTGTTATCTACATTCTACATTTCTACTTCTACATTTCTATTATCAACAATTCTTCATAGATCAATACAATTTTCAAATAAGTGCCGAGTCTATCGAAAACCAAATTCAATATGGTAGGAACGTCAGAAGACCTCCTGCACCAAACCATTCTTCTTCTTCTTCAAATAACCCTAATCCTAATGATTATTGAAGTATCATTATTCTTAAAGGAACTCAAAACGCTAGTTCTTCTTCTTCTTCTTCGTTTTTCCGTGCCACAAATGTAGAAACAAATATTAGAGACGTACCTTTAGAGTTAGCTAGATATTTTGGTCACGACATGCTTAATTTGTTAGATGAAGATAAAAATAATAATTTCGATATACTTAGGTGGTGGAGACAAAACAAGCGTCAATACACAATTGTTTCGTTATAGCACGTGATCTACTAATACCTCTGGTATCAACTGTAGCAACGAATTACGCTTTTAAATGCAGGTGGTAGAATTCTTAATGATATGAGGTCAACACTTAAACTAGATATATTAGAGAATTTAATATGTTTAAAATATTTGGAGGATGCAGAACATCGAATCTAAGATAAAGTAAGCCTAATATTGGTCAAGAGATGGACGAACTAAGTACATAAAATGAAAGTATATTTTCTATAAATTAATTTCAATTTTAAACAATATTATTTTGAATATTATGAGCTCAACGAGGGCCTCGTGAATTCGTAGAAGGCCTCGAAAACCCAGCAACACCTTAAATCAAGTGCAGCGAAACACATGCAGGGTCTCGACGTTCATAACCTATCTAGGGCGCTTAACTGGTCTTCTAATCCATCATAGATCGCAGACAAGGTGATATTTCGAATGACCAGAGATATATTTAAAGAAGATTAGGTTTAGTTGTCACACGGATTCTCACAAGAAAATCGAATCTCAATCTCCTAAAGATTAGACAACGTGATGATGGGGATCAACTCGAATAAGGACTAAAATATAGGATATTGCGTTGCCACCCAATTACCCTTATCCTATAAAGAATGGGGATCTGATCAGATATCTAATTGATTCTTTACCTAAATCAATTAGAACTCTAAAGCTATAAATACTACATATCTGGTTGTTCTAAGGTACGCATTATTCTCACAATTAAACTCTGCTCAATTTTCTACCTGTTTGTCTTTCCCACACCTAAATATTCTCCTCCGTATATTATTCCACATATACCGACAGTTGACTTGATCTTCGGAGTACTAACGATCGTCGAACTCTTTTTCCTTGGTGATCTTGGTACCTAACGGTTGTCCTAATGTGCATGTAATATACTGATGACGGAGGATTATTCGTAGATCCGCTGACAAGTAGATAATGCAGATTTCGAGGTCAATAGTAAAATTAACAATATTCAAGTAATATTTATCTATCATTTATTAATACAGAAAAATGTATAATCAAAGACGATAGTAAAGAAAATGATAACATTTGTTAATGAACAAAAAATAAAGATCGGTTTCATCTCCATATGCACAATTCAAGACTCGTTACTGTTCACATAGTAATTTCTTACAAATGAACCATTGGATCTTGATTTACCATTGGATTTTAAGATCAATGAGTTTTGAACTTTCTATCCAAATTTTAAAACAATTGGTTCATGGATCGCTAATATATCAATGTCTGATCACAGCTGCGCAAGCTGTCCAAATTCTTATAATGAATTCAAAATTCGTTATTATTCACGTAGGGATTTCTCAGTAATTGACCGTTATATCTTGATCTTAACTGTTTGATTTGAAGAAAATTGAGTTTTGAACTCTCTGAACAAATTTCACAACGATCGGACTACGGAGCGTTGAGATATTAATGTTTGATCACAACTGTGCAGGCTGTCCAGATTCTGCAAATGTTTTAAACTATTGCTCTTAAATTTTCTTTTCTATTTTGGGTGAGTTTCATCGTGATGATAACATGTTATAAAACTAAGAGAAAAATAGAAGAGAATCAAATGAGCAAGTGTTTAAATTTATTATAACAATAACCCTTATTTATAGTAGTTTCAATAAGAGTTATAATCTGAGTAGAATACAATCTTCTGTAATAAATTGATACCTATATGTATATCTAGATAAAACAAATAGTCATTCATTATTATTTATAATTTAAAAAACATTTTAAACAAAATAAAACATTATATATATAATAAACTATGAAATAGTGCTATATCAATAGATACCTAATTTTTACATCAACACAATCAAATACATCATTAGATACGTCATTTCCTAAAACTTCACGCGAGTTCATGTCTAATAAAATTATACACAAAAATAGAAGTATATAACAACACCATTTACATATCTCGTTCTCAAAGATATTACGCCGACTACTTCCAGAAGGTTCACATAAGGTTCACCTATCATCCTCTTTTCTGTTCTTCTTTCCCTTGTTTAAATTTTGTATAATGCTATTTATCATTATTGATAATTATCGCTAGTCTATGTGACAACTATGTTGACATTAAATAATAAGTATAATGAAATGTGGAAATATGAAACGTATTTTATTAGACATATCATTAAATGATATATAGATTGGCGATTATCATCAGAGACGAATCCAGTAATTTTTTGAGCTTAGACTGCTATTGAAAAAAAATTGCACTTCAAGACCGGATTGTTACTAAAAAAAATTTTACACTAATTTTTTTGGATAATTTGCACTTTTGATTCCCAACCTTTCCAATTTGTAACAAATCTACCCATAACCTTTTTTTTTTAGCACCAAGCATACCCAACCTTTCAATTTTTTTGTCCTCCTCTTTAAATAAAAATAAATAAAAAAAAGCTAAAAACAACAAAAATAAAATAAAATAAAATTGCAAATAAAGTCCCATAATTTTTAAAAAATATAAAAAAAAACACCATCTTCTCCAAAAGTCCACCCCACCGCACCCCACCCCACCCCACCCCACCCTCTCTCTAAAATTAATTCTCTCTAATGGCCACCAAAACTCTACTCCAGAGCACCATTTCATAGATTGCCACCATTGTTGTCGCTTCCTATTATTTCTTTCTCAAACCAACCACCATTGCGAACTATGGAAGCAATACAGTGACAATGGATTTGGCTACAGTGTACATAAAAATATTTGAGAAAAAATAAACACTAATTTCACCTAATTCTTCATCAAAGTTGGTTGGATGAAAAAACTTGAACCTTCAGAAGTTGAGCAATACAATTACAGGTCCTTCCCCACTGAGTTCATCTGGGAAATGGATGAAAGTAATTTGGCCTTTTTGCCATCTCCTCTAAGTTTCTCTTCATGGGTCCCACTGCCATTTTTTGTTTCTTAGGCAACCCATTTTCCGATGACACCGAAGAAGAAGAAGAACTACTAGGAGACGATGATGATCTTTTCGATGTAATCTTGACCGGCTAGTGCTCACCGAAATTTATCCTGAGAGGAAAATTCAGCAATGCACGAGACCCTCGTATGCGATAGGCAGCTCGATCGTAGGCCAATGCGGTATCCTCCGCCGTCTAATACGTCCCGAGCCATACGCGGGAGCCATTCTTTGCCGGATCTCTTTTCTCCGCTGTAAACTTTCACCACAGCTGCTGTCGAACCCCTCTGTAATGCTTCCCCCTGGTTAGCACATCCACCACTTCCACCGCCCTTTTCTGGCTGTGCCACTATCTAAAAAGTCAAATTTTTAGACATTCAAAACTGATATGATCATCAGGCTATCCCTTGACAACCAGATTGCTGGCTGTGGCGGCAGCCACTCTAATGAAACTGGGGCTTGAGAATTGTCGAGCAAATGCCTTGTTATCAATTAAAGAAAGGCAAGATCTTCCTCATAACAACTATTTTCATAAGTCCTCATTTTGTAATACAATTTAGGGTAATTTGCACTTTCGAGGAGTAGGAAGGAACGTGTTAGGAAACATTACCAATCTTTTTGAAATATAATACGTATTGGAGTTTTGGTGGCCATTAGAGAGAGAGAAAGAGAGGGAAAATGAATTATAGAGAGAAAGAGACGTGGGGCGGGTGGATTTTTGGAGAAGATGGTGTTCTTTTTTTTTTTTTTTTTAAAGTTAAGGGACTTTATTTACAATTTTATTATATTTTTTTGTTGTTTTTAGCTTTTTCTATTTTTGTTTATTTAAAGAGGAAGGTAAAACCGTCAAAATATGTCAATTGGGATGAGATTTGCAAAAAAAAAAAAATGGACGTGATTTGCAAAAAAATTGAAAGGTTAAGGATGGTGAAGCTAAAAAAAAAAGGTTAGGGGTAGATTTATTACAAATTGAAAATGTTGGGAACCAAAAGTACAAATTATTCATTTTTTTTAGGAAAATTGCCTATAAGTCACTTGTACATGACTTGTTTCAAATTAGGTCAAGACATTTTTCAAAATTGTAATTAAGTCATATTTTAAGCAATATTTTAAATTAATTCCAAAATTACCCTACAAAAAACATTGACGCCTTCTTCTACATCTACAAACCTCCATCAATCATTTGGGCATGGGCAAGTTGATCGGTGATCGTCCGGTGGTTGCGCTGTCGGTGGAAGAGGTCACGACGGCGATTTAGATGTTTGAACCTAGGTAAGTGCGATTTAGGTGCTGTTTTTGGCGTGGGGCCTGAATTTGATGGCGTGAGGTGGGTATGAGTGCGACGAAGGTGATCGAAGGTGATTCGCCCATGGTAAAGTTCGGGTCTACCATAAAAACTTGGTTCGGTTTTTACGGTTTCGGCATTACGGTGTTTCTGTATTACGGTTTTCGGTGTTTCATGCATTACGGTTTTTCGGTGTTTCTTCGTGAATCAATTAGTTGGAATACTTTGTTCGGTTGAATTCCAATTTTAATTGCAAACAAGGAAATAGAAGTTCAAAATTACATTAATTCAATATTTAATTACGGTCTCACCGTGGGCGGTGGTGGATATTGAGGCGTAGGGGGCAACAATGGATTGTACACATTCACTTGCTTCACATACACAAGTGGTTTGGTTAGTAATTGGATTTTGAAAAGAATTGAATTGTATGTGAAAAGAATGAAGATATAGAACAAAGATAGGTGATAATGCTCCACCATTTGATTGAATTGGGAAAAATAAAGAGAAGTGAAATATGTTGATTCAATACCATAATCGAGTGTAGCTTGATATCAGATTATATAAAACAAGATCACGTAAAAAAAAGATCACAATAGAAATGAATATAGAATTCGCACACGTGCTCGTAATTTTTATTATAATATGTTTTCGGAATGGTCTCGACGAGTTTGTCAAGACCAAGAGCTTTGCCACTAACGCATAAGATGGATTTTAGCCATTTGAAGTCGCCTCTTTAACTTAAAATGTCAATCTTTATTTTTCTTGTCAAAACAAAGATCATACATACCAAAACAGTATCACAAAATATTATCATAATAGAAATGGCATAGAATTCGCATACGTACTCGAAATTTTTATTATAATATGTTTTCGAAATTGTCTCGACGAAACGGTCAAGACCAGTTCATTTGCCACTACGTACGATAGATTTTACCCGTTTGAAGTCATCTCTTTAGCTTAAAATGACAATCTTTAATTTTATTGTCAAAACAGTATCATACATCCTCTAAAACAGTATCACAGATAAATGTTATACATGAAAATATGTTGTTCAAGTCCATTGATCTTTGTTTGAAGTAATTAAACTGTTCTTAAAATACTCCATTAGTATTATAAGACCATTGATACTACTTGCACTCAATAACATTATCATATATTAAAAACAAGATCACAAATAAAAATATGATATAAGTATACCAATTCACATTATCTAAATAAAACAAGATCACAAAAAAAAATAGTATCATAAAACTAAGCACAAGATATTTTAATGGTTGAAGTAATGATACTGTTTTAATACAGTATCATAGGTTGAAACATTATCATAATAAAACAGTATCACAGATAAAAACATGATATAAGTATACCAATTCACAGTATCATAGATAAAACAGTATCTTTTGATATTGTTTTAATCCATGATACTGTTTTAATCCTATGATACTGTTTGAATGTCTTACTTTTAATCCATGATAATGTTTTGTTTAGGTAATGTGCATTAATATAAATTGAATGTCCGTAAACCGTAACCAAGTTTTGTTTAGGTAATGTGCATTAATTTAAATAGGAGCTTGAATGTTCCATCATCTA
The DNA here is from genome assembly GCA_023638005.1 of Forsythia suspensa. NCBI lineage: Eukaryota > Viridiplantae > Streptophyta > Magnoliopsida > Lamiales > Oleaceae > Forsythia > Forsythia suspensa. Next base: position 16,752,547 of record CM042669.1, read on the forward strand.
ATATTTGAATTTCTTAGTTTTAATCCATGATACTGTTTTAATGCCTTAGTTTTAATCTATGATACTGTTTAATTATAGCAATGTTTAATAGATTGAAACTTTGTCATAATATTTCACTATCATTTGAAACATGTTTTAATCCATGATCTCGTTTTTAATTCGCGATCTCGCTTTGAATATATATATGTGATCTTTGATAATGCTTTAATTATGGCAATGTTTGAACCTCGTGATATTGTTTGAATGTCTTAGTTTTAATCTATGATAATCGCTTTTAATCTATGATATCTTGTTTTGTTTGGTAATTAGTATATTTTGATACTGCTTTAATCCATGATAGTGTTTTAATCTGTGATCTTCGTTTGATTATGGCAATGTTTGAACCTCGTGATATTGTTTGAATGTCTTAGTTTTAATCTATGATATTGTTTTAATCCATGATAATCTTTGCTTTGTTTAGGTAATTAGTATATTTTGATATCGTTTTAATCCATGATCTTGCTTTTATCATGTGATATTTCTATGTGATCTTTGATATTATTTAATTATGGCAAGGTTTGAATAAGTGATACCGTTTGAGTGATCTTCGCTTGAATGTCTTAGTTTTAATCTATGATAATGTTTTGTTTAGGTAATATGCATTCATATAAATTGATATTTGTTTTAATCCATATTTTAATCTATGATATCGCTTTTACATAATAAAGTATCAAACAAAACATATGACTAATTAAACAAAGATCAAAGATAAAAGCATGATATCATAGTCATGTGTGTTGTTTGATCTTGTACATGTAAAAACAAAGATCACAAAAACAAAGATCACAATAGAAATGATCATAGAATTTGCACACGTGCTCGTAATTTTATTATAATATGTTTTCGGAATGGTCTCGACGAGAGGCAGTCAAGACCAAGAGCTTTGCTATCGCGATAAGATGGATTTTAGCCATTTGAAGTCGTCTCTTTAGCTTAAAATGACAATCTTTAATTTTTTTTTTTCAAAACAAGATCACAAATCCTCTAAAACAAAGATCACTGGATAAATATATCTTTATTGAAGCCACCATTCATCTTTCTCTTGTTGAACATCCTTTGAACTTGATCCTTTTCATTAACACTCCCAGCTTCTTGATTGATCGATCCTAGTTCTTCATTATCACTACAAGAATCATAAAAGTTCACTACAAGAATCATAGGTTTAACAATCTTTAATTTTTTTCAAAAAACAAGATCACAAATCCTCTAAAACAAGATCACGGATTAATGCTACAAATTAAAGCTCTTCCAAGATATCCGAGTCCCTTAAAAGCAAGCAAACACATACTTGAGCAATGCCAAGATGAAGAAAGAATAATCGCTCACTATGATTAAAAAAACAGAAAAAAAATCAAAGAAATTTCACTATCATTAAAACAATGATCTTATATTGAAACACATCTATTGAAACAAGATCAAGCATTTTACATGATCTAACATAAACCCTAACTCACAACAACTACATTATCAAAAACTAGTTGAATCAATTCATCCAAACTCCATTCATTAACCGCATTGCACATGTTTCAATTTGAACAATATCTCAATATTTGAATGATTATTTTTAATCGAAAATGGTTACTTTATTAAAAATAAAAATAAAACAATATCTTCGCCATTGAAATATCGCCTTTTGAATTGTTTGTATGCGATTACTATGGTTATGGTGAGAAGAATCAAACACAAGAAGAAGATGAAAATTGTTAAAAGTAAATGAAGGAGTTTATAAATGTGCATTGAAATGATTTTGTTGGTTTTACGTGTTTAAATGACCGCTTTTACAATTGGAGGCATATTGATCTTTTAGTAATTAAGTATGACTTTAGTTGAATTAAGATTATATGATATGACTTTTCAAACCTCACCACGTTAACGAATGTTAATTTACCAAAATTTTCCCTTTTTTATACTATAAAAAACGATCCGCCCTTAATTATCACCGTTGTAATAAATAATATTACCATTATATTTTTTCTCTTTTCTAAGTAGATAAGAGAACTGTCATTTTGTTGATTTTAAAAGCCTTTGGACCACACTTATCGAAAAGAGAGGTGCTTCCTAAATGGAAGATGGAGAACTCAAATATTAATAAATAAATAAAAAAAAGGTGAACATACGAAAAACTTCAAATATTACATAGTATTATCTCTGTTTTCCGTTTTAATCTAGTACTATCTTATCAATATAATTTAGATACGCCACATGCACGTGAGAGAGTGACTATTGGTAAGTGCCAAGGGGTCATATCCAAACACGTCTCTACTTATAATGCATATATCTATAGAGATAAAATTTGGGTTGATTGATCATAATTTCTAGATGTGGTGTTATGTGCTCCATTCATAATGGATATCATGGGACCCTTTTCGGATACCCGCCCCGACACGAACTCTTAATTTATTGAATTTTTAAATGAAATTTTTATTTTTTATTTCCAAAATTCATTTTCGAACCTACATAACATTTTCCTTCAAGAATATAAATTTATTATTTATATATAGAAACAATATCAAATACACTACTGTTATGAAATTGGAGGAAGAAGACAGAGAGAATATAAGATATGTGAAATGAATTGTCTTTTCATTATAACTATGGACCTATATTTATAGGATTCCAAAGTAGAGTTCTGAAAGAGATTTGGATACAATCAAATGCGCTTATCTAAATATAATTGATAAGACCAAGATTCGATAAGTTAAATAATCATCAATAATTATCTCATAATTTTACAACACTCCCCTTTGATGACTATTTCTACAATAACTGCCTCGCTAAAAACTTTGTTTGATAAAACCCAATGAGACAAAATATCAAACGAAAAGAAAAAAAAGAATACAAGAATTGTTAAAATTTTGGAGTATTAAGAAAATACTTGACTCATTAAAACCTTGTCAGAAAAATCTAGTGGGACAAAACCTGGACTAAGGAAAAAGAGTACAGCTACTCTTCTAATATTAATCATTGAAGATCTTTGAGTCGACGCATCCCAATCTCGTGTACCAATTTCTTAAATGTGGATGTCGGTAATGCTTTTGTGAATAAGTCACCAAATTGTCACTTGAGCGAATTTGTTGAACATCGATGTCACCATTCTTCCTACGAAGCTCGTGCGTATAGAAGAATTTTGGAGAAATATGCTTTTTCTGTCCCCTTTGATGTAGCCTCCTTTGAGTTGTGCAATACAAGCTGCATTGTCTTCATACAATATTGTTGGACTATCCTTTGTTGAAGGTAATCCACATGATGCTTGGATATGATGTGTCATGTTTCTCAACCATGCACATTCTCGACTTTCTTCGTGCATTGCAATAATTTCAGAATGATTTGAAGATGTTGCTGTCAATGTTTGCTTCACAGATCTCCATGATATAGTTGTTCCTCTACGTGTAAACACATGTCCTGTTTGTGATTTAGCTTTATGTGGATCGGATAGATAACTCGCATATGCATATCCCACTAAAGATGATCCTAATTTTCGTGAGTAAAATAATCCCATGTCAACAGTACCTTTTAGGTAACGAAGAATGTGTTTAACACCATTTCAATGTCTTTGAGTGGGTGCAGAGCTATATCTTGCAAGGAGATTTACAGAAAAAGCTATGTCCGATCGAGTGCAATTTGCAATATACATTAATGCACCAATTGAACTTAAGTATGGTACTTCAGGTCCAAGAGTTATTTCTCCATCTTCAAGTGGGCGAAATGGATCTTTTTCACTTCAAGTGATCGAACGACCATAGGCGATGTCAATGGATGTGCTTTATCCATATAAAAACGTTTTAAGACTTTTTTCTCATAAGAAGATTGATGAACAAATAATCCTTCCGGGAAATGTTCAATTTGTAATCCAAGATGTAATTTGGTTTTTTCCAAATCTTTCATCTCAAATTCATTTTTAAAATAATCTGCAGTTTTGTTGAGCTCTTCAGGAGTTCCTATAAGGTTTAAATTATCAACATAAACTGCCACAATTGCAAATCCAATATATGTTTTCTTTATGAAAACACAAGGACATACATCGTCGTTTTTATAACCTTCTTTCAACAAATATTCGCTAAGACGATTATACCACATTCGTCCAGATTGTTTTAATCCATACAATGATCTTTGCAATTTAATTGAAAACATTGTTCGGGAATGAATCATTTGCTTCGGCACTTTAAATCCTTCAGAGATTTTCATGTATGTCACTATCAAGTGAACCATACGATATGCAAGCATTACTACATCCATAAGGTGCATATCGAGCCTTTGAAACACAAATCAAACTTATTAAAAATCTAAATGTGATAGTGTCCATTACGGGAGAATATGTTCCCTCATAATCAATTCCAGGTCTTTGTGAGAAGCCTTGGGCTACGAGTCGGGCTTTGTATCTTGTAATTTCATTGTTTTCATTCATTTTTCTTACAAATACCCATTTGTATCCTCTGAGGATTATATTTTCGGGGTTCGAACTACAAGTCCAAACACTTTTCGTTTTTCTAAGAAATTCAACTCCGCCTGTATGGCTTCTTTCTATTTTGGCCAATCATTTCTATTTTGACAATCTTTAATAGATTGTGGTTCAGGATCTTCATTTTGTATGATATCTAGTGCCACATTAAAGGCAAAGATATTGTCCACGACAATATTATTTCTTTCCCATAATTTATGAGATAATAAATAATTTATTGAAATCTCATTGTTTTCGAACACTCGTGGTTCTTCAAGAATCACATTATCAGCGTTTGATTGATCAATCGTTTCTACCATTGTTTCATTAAAAGTTTTAGTTGGGTTTTCTCTTGTACCTTTTTCTTTCGAGGTACGAGTCTTTAGGACCAACTGGTCGACCACGCTTCGCAGCGTGTTTTGAGATTCATTTGCTATGGCGGATTGTCCTCTGAGGACATCAATTTTTGCAGGAGTATTTTCTGTGGAATATATGACTTTGTCACTTTTCTTGTATCAACGAATACATCATAATTGGCTTGCAACTATTTGCAAGTGAATGATTTTCTTAACTTCTTGCTCACATTGATTATCATGCGGGATCAAAATGAGATAGAGTGTTTTCATTCCAAGAAATTTTATCTTGTTTTTCGGATGCGCTTTTTCCTCCCAAAGTTGGAAAATTCATTTCATCAAAATGACAATCAGAAACGCGTGCAATAAATAAATCACTCATAAGGTTCAAGATACCTAATAATGGATGGTGAGTCAAACCCAACATAAATTCCAAGTCTTCATTGGGGACCCATCTTTGTACGTTGTGGGGTGAAATTGGGACTTGAACAAAGACAACCAAAAACTCGTAGATGAGAAATATTGGGTTCAGTAACCAAATGCAAGTTGTAAAGGTGAGTATTCATGATAAGCGCTTGGTCTTATACGAACTAATAATGCAAAGATGTAATATAGCATGACCCCAAACATGTGTTGGGAGTTTTGTTTTCATAAGTAAAGGCCTAGCAATCAATTGAAGACGTTTGATAAACGACTACGCTAAACTATTTTGAGTATGAACATGAGCAATCGAATGTTCAACGACAATCACGATTGACATACAATAATCATTGAATGTTTGTGATCTAAATTATCAAAGATTATCAAGACGGATTGTCTTGATTGAGTAATCGGGAATTGAGCTCGTAGTTTTATAATTTGAGCAAGTAGTCTAGCAAAGCTACATTTCTAGTAGAAAGTAAGCGGACATGTGACCATCTAGGAGAAGAATCAATTAATACCATAAAATAACGAAATGGTCCACATGGTGGGTGTATCGACCACATATATCTCCATGATTTCTTTCTAAGAAAGTTGGAGATTCAACACGAACCTTCGTAATAGAAGGTCTAATGACTAACTTGCCTTGTGAACAAACAAAGACATGGATAATCATTAGGTAAAAGAATCTTATGGTTCTCTAAAAGATGTCCATGTGAGTTATTAATTATTCGGCGCATCATTATTGCTCCTGGGTGTCCAAGTCGATCATACCAAAGCATAAAGCTTTTTGGTTCAACGAACTTCGAGTTCGTGACATTGTTTGATTCAAATGTTTTATGAATATATAATACATGCCGGATGGGAGTACCATGAGTTTTTCTTTTATCCGCTTACGCCGGATACAAAAGAAATTATGTAAATATATTCATAATTATTTTCTTGCATCGCTTCAATGTGGTATCCATTGTCATGAATATCTTTAAAACTAAGCAAATTTCTTCCGGACTTGCTAGAATAAAGTGCATCATTTATATGCAATTTCGTATTATTTGGTAAGATAATACTAGCTCTTCCTGAGCCTTCAACGATATTTGATGTACCGAGATATCGTATTAACATTATTTTCTCGCTAATGTTAAGTCCAAAAATATTTTTATCTTGAAGAATTGTATGAGTAGTTGCACTATCGCCTAAACAGATATCTTGGCAATTCATCATGAATCTATTTGCTAATTTATTGGTTAGAATCTCGTGCTGATAACGTGTTATGAAACTATAGAAATAAGGTAGAAGAATAAAAGAGATGTGAAATGAATTGTGTCTTTCATTATAACTATGGACCTATATTTATAGGATTCCAAAGTAGGTTACAAAGAGATTTGGATACAATCAAACAAGGCTTATCTAAATATACTGATAAGACTAAGTATCCTGATAAGTCTAAATAGTCATCAATAATTATCTCATAATTTTACAACAACTACCGAGTTTTATAAAAAAAAAAATAAGTGACACCTCTTCACATTTAAAAAACCGGACTAACCTTTCATATTTCTAATTTTGACCATCATATTTACCCTACTGTCACATTGAGGAGGATGTGGGGGTCTTAGTCTTGACCCCCAACTTTTTTAAAAAAAAAAATTGAATATTGTGTTTGATTCTACTATTTTGGAGGGAAGATAGATTATTCTCGGTGAAGAGTGGAGCCAATTAATTAATTGTAACCCACAAATGTTGACTTTTGGTTACTTTATTTATTACTAATTTATCAATTTGTCCTCTATTTAATAATTAGATATACACAAGAATGGTAAAATTGAAATTACAAATTTATTGAATAGAATATGGGCCAAAATTTTTAGGAAAAATCGATTTTTTTCAAAATAGTATAATCAAACATGCTTTTAAGATCATTTATTCTTCCTAATAATCAACCAAAACAAAAAATAGTAAAGCTCAAACCCAACAATGAATGAACTAAACAAATAAAGTCCAATCTAACTCTTGATTAAATTAGAATCATTCAATAACCAAGAAGAAAGTATTGAAATTAGTCTTTTCAAGCAATCGAACAAAACGAAGTAAGTATCGAATACGCCTAAATGCATGAATCGATTGTATTCAATATCTTTTTGTAAGATTTTTAAAGATTATGACATAAAAAATATTAGATTCTCATAAAAATTGACTTAGTAATCGTGGTTTAAGGGGGGAAAAAATAGGGGCAGAACCCCCGAGAAGCCTCCCGACCCACCACTGTTTGAATCATGGCAATTCATCATGAATCTATTTGCTAATTTATTGGTTAGAATCTCGTGCTGATAACATGTTATGAAACTATAGAAATAAGGTAGAAGAATAAAAGAGATGTGAAATGAATTGTGCCTTTCATTATAACTATGGACCTATATTTATAGGATTCCAAAGTAGGTTACAAAGAGATTTGGATACAATCAAACAAGGCTTATCTAAATATACTGATAAGACTAAGTATCCTGATAAGTCTAAATAGTCATCAATAATTATCTCATAATTTTACAACAACTACCGAGTTTTATAAAAAAAAAAATAAGTGACACCTCTTCACATTTAAAAAACCAGACTAACCTTTCATATTTCTAATTTTGACCATCATATTTACCCTACTCGTCATTGGGGGTGAGGTGGGGGTCCCGTCTTGACCCCCCAACTCTTTTTAAAAATTTTTTTTTTTTGAATATTGTGTTTGATTCTACTATTTTGGAAGGAAGATAGATTATTCTCAGTAAGAGTGGAGCCAATTAATTAATTGTAATCCACAAATGTTGACTTTTGGTTACTTTATTTATTACTAATTTATCAATTTGTCCCTCTATTTAATAATTAGATATACACAAGAATGGTAAAATTGAAATTACAAATTTATTGAATAGAATATGGGCCAAAATTTTTAGGAAAAATTGATTTTTTTTCAAAATAGTATAATCAAACATGCTTTTAAGATCACTTATTCTTCCTAATAATAAACCAAAACAAAAAATAGTAAAGCTCAAACCCAACAATGAATGAACTAAACAAATAAAGTCCAATCTAACTCGGATTAAATTAGAATCATTCAATAACCAAGAAGAAAGTATTGAAATTAGTCTTTTCAAGCAATCAGAACAAACACGAAGTAAGTATCGAATACGTCTAAATGCATGAATCGATTGTATTCAATATCTTTTTGTAAGATTTTTAAAGATTATGACATAAAAAATATTAGATTCTCATAAAAATTAACTCAGTAATCGTGGTTTAAGGGGGAAAAAATAGGGGCAGAACCCCCGAGAAGCCTCCACCCCCACCCCCACCCCCACCAACATTAAATTCCTGGCTTTGCCACTGTCGTCACATCTCATATAAAATAAGATTGACATACCTAAAATGTCTTTATAAATTAAAAATAAAATTTTCTACAATTACTTTTAATTAATTTGTTCAAAGTAAATTATAAGAATATAAATTGACATTTTATATTTATAGCTCATTTGTCATAGTTTAAATTTGAATTATATTGATTTACTTATTTTTTTAAAATTTGAATTACATAGATTTAGTTATTTTGTTTTTAAACACCAGCGAAACCAAGGGGTCGTGGACCCTCCAAATTTTTAGAATTTTATTTTTTTTTTTTTTAATTAAGAAAATTATTTAATTTTTTTAATTTTATATTTAATTAGACGAATTAGACAAGTTAAATTGACGTTAAGTAAAATTTTAATTAAATTGATATTTTGAAAACAGAAACAAAATGAGAATATTAAATCTAATTCTATCACTCATATGTTTTATTATATTGAACTCGTTATCTAATAATATTTCAATCTAAAAGATGTGTTGTGAAGTTTGTCATCAATACTTTGAAACAGTATCAAGAACCTAAACCGACGAGTGGGCAAACATGTCTGAAAATAAATCGAAAGAGGTGACGCCAAAATGAAAATTAAAAAAGAAAAATCGAGTTATTAAATTCATTTAGCAGCCACCTGCCTTGTTATTTTTAATTTTTCGTTTAACAGTTTTTTAATCCTAATAATTAGTTACGAAGTTTGTCATGGATTCTTTCAAATGGTAACAAGAACCTACTTCAACGAGTGAAAAAACATAACCAAAAAATTAGTCGGAAGATGTGATTTGTTACTCTGAATTCATCGTTTAACGGTTTTCAGTCCAAAAGATGTCTTGCGAAGTTTGTCGTGAATAATTTGAAATGGTATCAAGAACTTATCCTGATGACAAGTGAAGAATATAGTTCAAAAATTGGCCGAAAGAGGTGATATCAAAATGAAAATTAGAAGATTAAAAATAGGATTGTTAATATTTTAATTATGTGTACATAATAATTAATTAAAAGATTTACTTCATTTATTGACAAAATCATCAACAAATTTTAAATTAATTATCTACTACTATGCAGATTCAAAGAACTTAAGAGAACAAATTAAATTGACCTAATTCTAGAAAAATTCATATTTAGTTTATCAGAAATGATCTCCTCCACATGTCCAATGGACACTATAACTTATCCCACTAGATGGAAGAGATCATTTCCGTTTAGTTCATAGTGACATCTTAGGTATATCAACCTTTTTTATAGAGTAAAATCAACTATTGGCCATCGAACTTTAACCAGATTACTACTTAACCACTCAACTTTGAAATGTATCTCAATATCTACTCTTCTTTCCATTATGTTACCCACCACCACCCGTTAACCAACATGTGCCAACTCGTAACGGATAATCCGACCTGGCAAATGATTTTCCGACATGGCGGGCTGACGGTGTGAACTCCGACCAACTAAGAAAAATAGTGCATCTCAAACACACATTCCCTCTTCCAAAATTGAATTACAACCCAATCGTCTTCTCCCAAAGGAAGTGTTTGGGTGATGCGTTTTTTATGACTATGTGAGATTTAACACTGTCAACATGCTACGTCAGAATTTCACTTGCCACGTGGGACATACTGTTGAAAATTGCAAAGTGTTAGACGTCAGGCGATGGATGGGTAACATAGTGAAAAGAATAGTGGGCATTGAGATACCTTTGAAAGTTAGGTGGTTAAGTAGTAACCTGGTTAAAGTTTGGTGGCCAATGGTTAATTTTACCCTCTTTTATATGAGATATGGCTCAAAAAGTGATGAATAGATATAATACTCAAAACTAGAAAAGTGTTGGAAGTTAGTATAATTTTTTAAAGAAATTTTGGCGCAAATGGTCCCTAACGTATGCACTCAGTACGGTTTTGGTCCTTAATCTTTTATTTTTGGCTAGGAGGTCCCTAACCTAGCATTTGGTTGCAAAATAGGTCCCTATGAACGAAATTCGTCCAATTGTGTCGTTAGCCATTAATTTGTTTTGGAATTATGGTACAAATGGTCCCTAACATTTACTTTAGTGTGGAATTGGTCCATAACGTTTATTTTTGGCATACATGTCCCTAACATGTGTTTTGGTGCGAAATTGGTCCTTATGGGATGAAAAAGACAAATATGCTCTTAGTTTATTAGAAGAAATTGTATATGAATTCCTAATCATTACAAAATGTACAAATAAGTCCAATATTTTTATTTTTTATAAAAAATTAAGGAAAACTAATGAGTTTTTTTTTTAATTAATACTTTAGTAATAAACATGTCAAATAAAATTATTATTATTTATTATTAAGTAATTATATTATTTAAAAATAAAACTTTTATTTTATTGTTGTATAAAAAAATAATTTTTCACAAACTTGATGTAAAATACTTTTATTTAATTGAGTTATATTTATTAACTACAAATGTTAGAGATCCAATTATATTCTTCATATTTTAATTTATCGTTTTATTTTCGCTCAAAAATAAAACACATAATGTGTAGATTAACTTTTATTAGTATTTTTATGTTAAATACTAATAAAATAAAATCGATAAATAAAAATAATAATTTTTATCATCACTACCACTACCATTATGTCACGCGCCAAACTATTAAATCTGGTAAATAAAATAATTTAGAACGTGAGCATTCAAAAAAAAAAAAAAATACTCAAGTATGTAAAGAGAAAATTATATACCCACAATCACACATGTCAAATAAAAATTATACACGACATGTTTTATTACATTTTTATTAAATAAAAATTATTACATAACTTGAACAATCTTATTACATTTTTATTTAATATAAAAATACTAATAAAAGTTAATTTACACATTATGTGTTTTATTTTTGAATGAAAATAAAAAATAAATTAAAATATGAATAATATAGTTGGATATCTAATATTTGTAGTTAATAAACACATAATCGATAACTCAATTAAATAAAAGTATTTGTACATCAAGTATATGACAAAGTAATTTTTTTATACAACAATAAAATAAAAAGTTTAAATTTTAAATAATATAATTACTTAATAATAGAAATAATAATTTTATTTGACACGTTTATTACTAAAGTGTTAATTCAAAAAAAAATTCATTAATTTTCTTTAATTTTTTATAAAAAAAAATAAAAGTATTGGACTTATTTGCACATTTTGTAATGATTAGAAATCCAAATATAATTTTTTTCTAATTAACTAATGGCATATTTGTCTTTTCATCCCATAAGGACCAATTTCGTACCAAAACACATAGGTTAGAGACATGTATACCAAAAAATAAACGTTCGAGACCAATTCCACACTAAGAGTAAAGTTTAGGGACCATTTGCGCCAAAATCCCAAAACAAATTAATGGCTAACAGCATAATTAGACGGATTCCTTCATAAGGACCAGGTTTGCAACCAAATGCATAGGTTATGGACCTCTTAACCAAAAATAAAAAAGATTAGAATCCAAAACTCGCACCGAGTGCATACACGTTAGGAAACCATTTGCGCTTAAAATCCCTTTTTAAATGTGAGGAATGTCTCTCATATTATCTCTTATATATAAACACGCACAAGAAAAATAAATATTTGTCAATTTTTTGAATGAAAAAACAACAAATGAAAAATGACATGATTTATATCATGGGATTCGTTCTTCCTACCAATGAATTTGATAAATAGTCACAGCTATTAATTTAAGCTAATATAACGGTCTAAATTTATTAGAATTTTTAAAATCTTTATATTTATATCCGAACACATCATAATAAATGTTTTAATAAATTTATATTGTTAGATTAATTAAAATTAAGAACCATAATTATTTGTCAAATATATTATTATGTGGAACTGTCTCCTTATATAATTGTAGCAAAAATTATATATATTTGGTGTAATGCGTATAATGTAGGGTATTGAATATAATGATTATTGAATAAACATGATAAAATATTTATAAGATGAATACAGCGATTATGATAATATTAATGTGATTATCAAAATAGAATTTATAATTAAGGAATGAGAATATAATAAGATGAATGCCATACGAATAGAATTAATAAATAAGAGACTAGCAATAAACACATGTAACATCAACTCAAAATAAAATAAAATTATAATTATCGATCGTAAGGAATGTTTTCACCTCACTTACAAAAAAAAAATTATATACGTCTATCTTTCCAAAAAAAAAATATCTCTCCTCAAATCTCTCATTCTTATTTCTCTTTACTATTTTTCAAATTTTTCTTCTCAATCTTGTTCATCCTCATTATTCTTCAACGAAAGTAAATTTTTACGATCGAATTCTACTGAGTAAGCAATATACTAATTGTTTATATAGTCGAGATATACTTAACCAAAAATCTAGTTTAACAAAGTCTCATGGTCACGTAAAATTACACCAAAATTCGACCGGGTCTAACATGATCACAAGATATTTAATTTCATTGATTTTTAACATGAGTTAGTTTGAAGAAAAACTATACTAGAACTCGATAAATCTAATAAAATGAGTTATTTAAAAGAAAAAAAACATGTTTGAAAGTACTTATAAATTGATTAAATATTATTTTTATATTTCATAGTGATGATAAATATTTTTTCTCCTCCTCCGAGCACGACGGCGACAATGGTGGAGACCTGTAAAAGGTGGTGGGGCTTTTTTTCCCCGTGTCCACTCTGGTGTGATAATCGGTATATGATTAAAATATTTGTGTTGAATAGCAATATGGAGTGTATAAGAGTTGTGTGTTCTGTTTTTACCTAGAGGGTTGGCCTCTATTTATAGGGATGGCCTGCAGTTATTGATGACGGATGTCCCTTCATCTCCCTCATCATTAGAAGTTAATGAGAGATGTTTCGTCTTCCCAATAACTGGTGGTAACTGTCATTTCATGGGTTGTCTGCGCCGACCAACATGACGACAGCTTAGATTATTGCGATCTATCTGCCGTAATCATGCTCATGAGACCAATTAGGCGGGTGAATCGGTGAGGCGGACGAATCGTTGAGGCGGGAGTGCCAAGATGTGCCACCTTAGGTAAATAACATATAGTAGATGTCATTAATTATATCATCATAAGTCCCTCTACTTTTCTATCTACTTTTCATAGATCGTCGTCAATGAAAAGTAGAAATAATCTACCACACATGTTTCTTTCTAAATTTTTCAAACAGAGATTCATCGCCTTGATTTTCGGATAGAGACTCATTGGCCTTATTTTTCAGACAGAGGCTCATCGCCTTGATTTTTAAACATAGGCTCATCGCCTTGTTTTTCAGACAGAGGCTCATCGCCTTGTTTTTTAGATAAAAGCTATCGCCTTGTTTTTTAAATAGTGGCAGCTGGCCTTGTTTTTAGACAAGTAGTGGCTTTTGTTTTTCGAATGTAACCGCAACCGTCATTATTTTTGGCCTTGTAAGCCCATCTACTTTTCATACACTATCGTCAATGGGAAGTAGATAATCTATAGCACCTGCTCCTCTCTAATTTTTTTTTTTTTTTTTTTGTTGAGGCTCGACTTGCCTAATTTTTTTTAAGGCTCGCCTCGACTTGGCTTGGGCGAGGTCACCTCGCCTCGCTCAAGCTCACCTTGCATCAATTTTTTCTTTTTAACATTGGCTCGCTTAGCTCGCCTTGGCTTGGGCGAGGTCGCCTTGCCTCGTGTGAGCTCGCCTTAATCGATTTTTTTTTTTACATCGGCTCACCTAGCTCGCCTTGTCTTGGGCGAGGCCGCTCACCGCCTAGCCTCGCCTTTTAAAATTTTTTTTAACATTGGCTCAACTAGTTTGCCTTGGCTTGGGTGAGGTCGCCTCACATCAGCTTGGGCGAGGTCGCCCCTCCTCGCCTCAGGTGAGCTTGCTTTGCCTCAAACAATTTTTTTTTTTTAAACCTCGTTTCAAATTAGCTCGCCTTGGCTTAGGCAAGGTCGCCTTGTCTTGGGTGACCTTGCCTCTATTATTTCGAGGTTCGGGCTCGTCCCGAATCTTCCTTTGTTATACTCAGTGTTCATTTCGATCTTTCAAACTTTTGGTAATGAGATATGCTTCTTCAGTGTCCACATACTTATCCCCTCTCTTGAGTAACTCATGCATCATATCCGGCGGGTTTTTGGAGAGTGACATCTTGAAAAGACGACTTCGAGTTCCACTCATCATGGCAGTAACTACAGCAGACATCTGTAGATCTTTGATTTCTAGCGTGGCTCTATTGAACCGGGCAATAAAATCTTTCAAAGAATTCGTCCGTGTCCTGTGTCAATTGCATCGGACTGATAGCAGTTTTCTTAACATGTTTGCTACTAGCAAAGTGTGCAGCAAAACTCTTGGAAAAATCGTCAAATGTACGGATCGATTTTGGGGGAAGGGTGGCTACCCAGTCCTTGGCCTCCCGCCTAAGTGTTGGCGGAAAAAGCCCTGCACATAATCGCATCATGGGTGGCTCGCAACCTCATCAAGTCAACAAAAGTCCTGAGGTGATCTACAGGATCAGGGGATCCGTCGTACTTCTCCATCTTTGGCTATTTGAAGTCTCGTGGCAAGGGGACTGCCATCACTTCTAGGAAAAAGATCTTCTTCCAAAGACCATAGATTTTTAATGAGAGATGTTTCGCCTTCCCAATAACTGGTGGTAACTGTCATTCTATGGGTCGCCTACTTGGCTAACATGACGATAGTTGGGTTATTGCAGTCTATTTGTCAAAAACATGCTCATGAGACCAACTAAGCGGGCGAGCCGGTGAGGTGGGCGAATCGTTGAGGCGGGCGTGCCAATGCGTGCCACCATAGGTAAATAACATATAGTAGCTGTCATTAATTATATCATCACATAGGACCCGTAATTTTTATCTATTTTTTATTACTATATTCTATAAGACTCTCTACTTATCACGACTGTAAGAAGTTTTCTCCGCTACGGAAAGAAAAAAGTACTTAAACATCCGAACGTCAATACGCCTTCAATTTCTCCCCTTACAAAATCATCTCCTTCAAATTTTGTTGAACGCTTCAATCCATCTTTATGATTTGATTATCTCCTCAACCGACCATCTCCAAAATATGATCACCTTCTCAATCCATCTCCCTCAACCGATTATCTCCAAAGTCTGCTCACCTTCTCAATCCATCTCCTTCAATCGATCATCTTTATCTATTGATCATCTCTCAAAATCTGCTCACCGCCTCAATTCATTATCATAATAGAAACTACTATTTGGATTCCACCAAAAATCGGTATAGTAGTAATCACGATCGTATGAAATTTTCTCCGCTACTAAAATATATATATATATATATACTTTCTTGTGCTCTCACGTATTCAATCTTCCTATCAAACGAAATTTTTATTCAAACGATCTTCTTCTTTGTTCTATTAACTGTCTCAATCTTAAAATCATAACCACCGCAGCTTAAATCTTCATCATCGTTCATCAAGACTCTATGAAAAATAAAGAGATCAAATCTGAATAATCCATTCTTATAGATAATGGACTAAAAAAAGTTTTACAAAACAAACGCTATCTCTGCCGTATTAATATAGCCAAACACAAGAAAATGGAAAGTAAAGTTAATTCTCTTTCACCAAACACGCCCCCATTATGCTTATTGTCGTTATCTCCATGGCGAAAATGTATTTCCCACATTCAAAATTGGAGCGAAATCATCCACCTGGTTGGGCCACCTCCTGCCACGAGGTTGCCTCCCAATCACGCCACCTCGCAAAATAATTGCTTTATTTTAATCACTTTTCCCAATTATTACTTTTACTCACTTTTGCGTATACTCATTCAACACCCAATTAATGAAAATTATTTATAATTACATCTGTCGGTAAAGATTAAAGAACAGTAATTGCACCCAGATTTGAAAATTGCTGTCATTCTTGTCTGAAAAGGATTTTCACAACCCAGAAAATATATATGTATAATAGGAAAAAAGCAGTTGTTTTTCGTATCAAATGATCCTTATACATAGCAGGATTTTTGGAGGTTGATTTTTTTTATCAGAAGAATGCCACCGGCTTCAACGGCTCGTAGCTCGGCTTATCTCACGGCTCTCACTCAAGAAATTGAGAAGAAACTTCAACGTGTATGTATAATGTGTATACATATTCTTGCTTTTATGTGATTATGTATTTGTGCAGTATTGAGAGAGATTAATAGTTTTATTTATTGATTTTTGTGTTGAAATAATTGTGTAGGCATTAGCTTCGTCATCGCAGAGGCGCAATTTGTTGCAGGAGTTATTCGCGGACATAGCTCTGGAAGTTGATGATCGTGCTAAAGGTAAATAGATAAATAATTCATATATTGATTAATTTTGTTCATTGAATGAATGTGGTATTAATACCCTTGGATGGGAATTAGAGGAGGAAAAAATTGAATGGGAAAGGAATAGTCATATCTGAATAGTGAATACTATTAATTATCCGAGTAGTTATTGTGAGTGGTTCGTTACCAGTTGTAGAGTTTGCATAGAATTGAATTGGTAGTAAATTGCTTTTGGGATGTACTTGCAATGCTGTAGTGCGCTTTAGAAACACATATAGGCTTATTCATTTATTGATTCTCTTTTTATACTTCTAGAAGGGCTTGTAAAAATGAACTAATTTTGTTTTCACACAATCAGTATGGATATTGCATTGATAGATTATGGGCTTGTCTCCTATTGATTTAGTCAAGTAACTCTACTGGCAGTAAAGTACACATTCGCTTACTAACTCGTATGCTCATGATTGAATGGGTATCATGGGGAATGTTTTACTGACTTGAAACAGAACATTTGAGATTTGGCACACTTGCATTTTGCTCCACATGAGAAATTGCGAAAGATGCATACAGGTAAACGGAAGCCATTTTTCAACATTTCTGGCAAATTTATGCTAGGTAAACCATTATGTGAGATTTCCAAATACATTTAGTGCCCATTTAAAGATAAATTTTAACTGTCTCCTACGACACTATGAGTTTCATTTGTATCGAAGAAGTGTTATATATAAATTTCACGGTTAAGATTGCTTGTGAAACTTTGAGGAGGTTGGCCAAAGGTCAGGTTAAATCACCTGCTACTGAGTTTTATATAGTATTAACTCCGACAGGGCTGGACACAGAAATGTAAATATAGATAATGTTTCGGATATGGGATAAAACAGTGCAAGACAAGCCAGCGTACAAAAACAGAATTATCTTAATGATTTTTTATTTAAGATGGATGTAATTACATTGAATACCGTTACCAAATACGTGAAGAGTTGCTAAGAATTGACAATAGTTGATGGAGATCATACTGAGGTTCTGCTCTAATTTATGATCTCTTTGCTTTAGTGATAGATGAGCTCGCCAAACATATCTAAGATGAGATCCCTTATTATATGTTATTCGTTGATAAAATAATTTTCAGTTGTTAAGGCTAGGAGGGATAAAGACTACGAACATCATGTTGCCTCTAAGCAAAATTATCTAGTTATTTAAGTTTAGTTTCTAGTGAGAAAAAAGGGATTCAAGAGAATATAATGCATATAATTCAAGAGGTTTGTACAAATTGAAGATGCGGTACAGAAAATCATGTGATTGAAATGTACCTACCAAGTTGGAAACAAAGTTCTATAGAATGACCATTAATCAGCTAACTTTATGATAGTGAGTGTTGGACGATTGAATGACGAACAGTTCATAAGACAAACAGAAATTAAGATGGATGTAAGGCCCACACAATAATTGATAAAATAAGAAATTAGGATATTATGTGGACAATTGAAAGTGACCAATTAAGGAGAAAATAAAGGAAACATGACATGGATGGTCGGGTCATTTATTCCATCGTTCAATTTAAAGAAGTTCTTTTTTAAAAAACCATGCAATCTAGCAATTTCTTGACTCGTTTATTGCCCTTTTCGAGGCTTATGTCTTGACTTACTGAGAAATATGCTTTACGGCAGCTCAGGCGATTCTCCCTTTCTGAGCTTTTCTTTTCTAGCCTGAATTGATTTTTCATAGCCCTGAATGTTGAAAGGGCCACTTTGGATTGTTTAAACACTATCCAACCTTAAAAACTAAGAGAAGTCAACTGAGAACTCATATATGGCGTAGCCCTTAATACTACAACCGATCCTTATAAGTGGAATTGCAACTTTTAAACAGCATATGACCGCGATACGAGGCATGCAACATATAACTTCAGCCTTGTTAGCGTGTCTGCAATTTTGCTTTTTCCATTTTAAAGTCAAATCCAGCAAGATTCTTGAATAGTTGGTCACTTGTTAATTTGTATTAGACTACTAGTTTAGTTGTGGATTAATGTCTTGTTCTGTGTTTACTACTTTATTTATTTATTATTTGTTGTTTTGTTTATCCATTTTTTGTTTAAGTTGCAAATTGAACTTTTCATATTATTGAAATGTCTTATTATGGAATTTTAAATGATTTACGGTTTATTGTGCTTACATTTTGTATTTGTGACACCCTTTGATCCTAAAATCGGAGTGTCATAATGACATAACATGAAAGTTAGAAAAATAAATCAATGCCTAATAACATTTAGAATTTTAAGGCTAAAAGATGACCAAAGAACATTTTATTTAGAACAAACATTAATCGTAAAACATATGTTCCAAAATTCTTATTTAATTAAAGACTCTAATCTAAATATTCCACCACCGGTGTTGTCCACGCTCGAATCTTCACAAGTCTTAGTTACCGGAAGGGAAAAAAATGAAAAGGGGTGAGAAAATCTCGATGAAGTACATACATGTTTATACATTTACAATGTTATGGAATCTTTTAACTCAAAACACGAAACTTGTACTTGAACTTTCATTGAACTTTTATTTGGAACTTTCACTTGAACTTTCATGGTGGAGACATAAAAACTATACCGAACTTAGATGGTAATAGTTATTCATGCGTGCGCGCTACTAAACTCCTATCCGATCTTATAACATACATGTGGACCCATCATATATTCCATAAACATGTAATATAAAACATGTATACACTTACTTTGCTTGAATCAATGAAAAACAAGAATTTGCTAAGTCGCTCTTTCACTTCACTATTTCTCGAATCGTCTTATGTATAAACCGAGAGAGAAGTGTATATCAAGGTGTGAAAATTATGATGGATCTTAGGTTCTATTTATAGGGTTACCAAGAGTCCTCAAGAAAACCAATCAAACTCTTTAAAAGATAAACCTTATCTTAAACTCTTATCTTTAAAAAACAACCATATCCTAAGAAATAGGATTTGTTGAGGATAACTCAACCACATTTATCTTAAAGGTCCATCCAAAAATTTAAACGATATATACTACCATAATTATCCCACTATATAATTAATTAGATAAAAGATATGCAAAATTATATCTAATTATCCAATTATTATAAAATCAGTAATATATGAACAATAAAGTAAATTACGCTTTGTCTCCAAACTATTGGTTTACTTCCAAATTGGTCCTTATTTTTCGGATAAACATAATATTTATATATATTCAAATTTAACTATTAGTACGCTTTATTCTAGATATTATAATCTACCCACCAAAAACAATTTTCGTCCCTCGAAAATTTACCTCTCACCGTCGTCGTGAAACAATGGGGATACTTAGATCGCATTTCATCCTCACGCTCCCAAGTCAGCTTCCTCTCATCGAATGGTATCGCCATAATACTTTAACCAACCAGATCTCCTTATTGCGAATCTTCTCGCACCTTCCGAGCTATAACACATATCGCTTTTCTTCATAACTCGATCTTCTTTGAATTTCCAAAGGTTGAAGTTTCACTACACGGGTCAATCAAGAATATACTTTCGAGCATCGATACATGAAAGACATCATGTAATCGCTAAAAGTTCTCGTGGCAAAGATAACCGTGTTAGCGACATTCCCAACTCGCTTTAAAATTTCAAAAGACCGATATACCTTGGTCTAAGTTTACCCTTCTTCCGAATCGTAGTACTCCTTTTATCAAGCGTAACCTTTAAGAGTACTTTATCTCCCACTACAAATTCCAAGTCTTTTCTTCTTTTGTCTGCATAACTTTTCTCGACTTTTCTCGCTCTATCTTGAGCCTTCTTCATACTAACTCTAATCTTCTCAATTGCTTGTCTTGCTTTGTTCAACAATTTCGGCCCAAGATTTTACGCCGCCAACTTCATCCTAATGAACGGGTGATCTACATTTTCGCCCATACAACGCCTCGATAGGGTGCCACGCCAATAGAGGCATGGTAGCTATTATTATATGCAAACTCAATTAAAGGTATATGTTTTTCCCAATGGCCTCCAAATTCTAGAACACACAATCGAGCATATCTTCTAAAGTTTGTATCGTCTGCTCGTATTGTCCATCCGTTTGAGGATGAAAAGTCGACTAAATTTCAATTTAGTACCCATAGCCCGATGTAAACTCTTCCAAAAGTTAGAGGTGAATCTTGGGTCTCTATCTGATACAATTGAAACTGGGACACCATGTAACCTCACCACTTCTTTAACATACAACCGTGCAAATTGATCCATAGAAAAAGTCATGCGAACAGGTAAGAAATGGGCCGACTTGGTTAATCGGTCAACAATTACCCAAATGGCCTCATGACCTTTTACTGACTTCGGAAAATCTACCACAAAATCCATCGTCACATGTTCCCATTTCCATTCTGGAACCTCCAACGGTTGCAATAATCCCGACGGTCGCTGATGTTCGGCTTTCACTTGTTGGCATATCAGGCACTTCTCTACATATTTAGCTACATCCTCCTTCATATTTTTCCACCAAAATATAGTTTTTAAGTCACGATACATCTTTGTACTTCCTCGGATGTATGCAATAAGGAGTAGAGTGAGCTTTCTTCCAAAATCTCATTTCTCAATTCTTCAAAATTCGGAAGACACAAAGACGCCCTCGATAACATAACGCTTTATCTTCGCTATGTTGAAATCCTTCCGCTTCTCGGTCAATCGATCTCGACTTTGATAAACTCAAGAACCGATCACCTCTTTGATGGCTCTTAATCCGATCACGAAGAGTTGGTCGAATCGAAAGTACCGCAATTCGAGCAATGTAATCGGCGCGTGGGACAATCACCTCGAGATTTAATCTTTCAAATTCCTTCCATGTGGTCTCTGCATCACAACATCGCCACTTGTCTCGTTGTCTTCCTACTTAAGGCATCGACCACCACGTCATTTACCTGGATGGTAATGGATTTCACAATCGTAATCCTTTACCAATTCAAGCCATCTCCTCTACCTCATATTCAACTCTTTTGGTGAAAATATACTGAGGCTCTTATGATCTCAGATAGATGTCACACTTTCCTCCGCATGCATAATGCCTCCAAATTTTTAGAGCGTGGACTACCGCAGCCTAGCTCTAGATCACGCGTTGGATAGTTCTCGCTCACGAAAGCTTCAACTGCCTCGATGCATACGCAATTACCTCGCTTGTTGCATCAATACATATCTAACGCCTGCTTTGACGCATCAAACAGACTACGAAATCCTTTCGATCCTTCGTATAGTCAATACCGGCGCGATTAACTAACTTCTTCTTCAATTCCTCGAGATCGCTTTCACACTTTTCTCGCCTAGTCAAACTTTATACCCTTGCGAGTCACCGTGTTAATGGTCCCGATATTTTAGAGAATCCTCGATAAACCTTCTCAGAATATCCTCTTCAAACCTAAAAAGCTACTTGACTTCTCCTACATTAGTCAGCCTCGACCGGGCCTCAAGATCGCCTCTCTACTTTAGTGGAGTCCACTTCTATTCCTCATGTTGTGACCACATGTCCAAGAAATACTACCCGCTCCAACCGTAATTCACACTTTTTTCGAATTTTGCAAAGAGTTTTTCCTTCCTTAGATCTCTAATACAATCCTCAAGTGTTCTTCGCGCTTTTCTTCGCTTTGAGAGTAGACTAAAATGTCGTCAATGAATACGATGACAAATCGGTCCAAGTATTCATGGAAAATGCGATTCATCAAGTCCATGAAAACTCCAGAGCATTAGTTAAGCCAAACGGCATAACTAAGAACTCATAGTGACCATAACGAGTTCTTAAGGCCGCTTTGAAATGTCACTAGTTTGATTCTCAATCGTGATATCCCGATCTTAAATCGATCTTTGAAAATACTTTGCCCCTTGTAGTTGGTCAAATAAATCTTCAATTCTAGGAAGGGGTGCTTATTCTTAATAGTAATTCGCTCAACTCCCGATAATTGATGCACATCCTCATCGACCGCCTTTTTCTTAACAAAAGCACAGTGTGCTCCCCATGATGATACACCGGGCCGAATGAATCCTTTTTCCAATAACTCCTCTATTCGGGCCTTCAATTCATATAACTCCTTCGCGCCATTCTATAAGGAGCTTTAGAAATAAAAGCGGATCCGTGAATCGATCAATCGTGAACTCTACTTCTCCGGCATTTCATTCAAATCATCGTGAAAACATCCTAAAAATCCCGCACTACCTTAACGCCACCCAAAGTGTTAGTTCTTTAACTTCCTTAGCTACTACCACACATTAAGAATCCCGTACATCCTTCCCGACCTCAAAATTTTCTTTGTCTTCAATGCTTTGAAATGATATGGGGTGGGGGTTTTATCTTGGTTATCGAAAGGTGAAGTTCTACCTCTCCAGTCGCTTAAACACCACCTCCTTTCAAAGCATAAAATAGTTGCGTGGTTCTCGGATAGCCATCCATTCCTAAAATCACGCCAAACTCTCGCATGTTCACGACATATAAGTTTGTCTCCAGTTTTTACTGTTAAACTCTACCTTAGTCGCCTTTACTATCCGGCTTGCACTCAATACTTCTCTTGAGGGGTAGCAACATCTAAGTGGAGTACTTGCATGTTCACTAGGGAGTATTGAGTTTGCTTTCATAAACTTGGGGTTATAAAAGAGTGAGTAGAGCCGTAATCAATCAAAGCTAAACTTGGCAAAAGATTTACATACTTCATTTCATAAATCTTGATAACTTGACATAAAAGTAGAGGATTTCTTGGCATACAAGTCCAAAACTTAGAATATAAAATTTATAAATAACATAGCTTTCTAGTCATTTAAAAATTCTCTCCATCACTTTCATTTAGTCTTGTTTCTCGATTATCCACATAGTTTGGCTCACATGCTTCATCGTAGGGTGGTGTGGGGGTTGTACTGTGGCTTTCCTCTGGGTCTTCCTCCGGGTCTTCTTCAATAATGTTACCATTATTGTCAACTGAGGGTACCACTGTGAAGTCGAGCTCAATCATTTCCCTATTGTCGGTGATTAACCATTTCTCCCTCAAACTCATCATTAAAAAGCGCCAGGGTGTCTAATATTCAAACATCTGCTCAATTTCATCCATAAACTGCTTCCAGTAGGGGTCGAGTGTCCTCTCAAGGTGATACATAATTTCATCTCTATGAAAGTTGCGCCCATTTCTCTCTCTCGCTCCTCTTATAATTTTGTTCACGCGGCCCAAGTTGTTCTAGCAGATTATGGTTCGGTTCTTTACATACGCCTTATGTAATTTCAAAACATTTCACGCCTCGCCCGAGCTCTAATTTCTTGTGGACGCCTATCAACCATCTAAAAAGAAAGAAACATATCGTAATTAATTGTTTTTGTTTCATTAACTTGAATATCGCGCAATTAAAAGTGCTTCCAGTGAGGAGGGGGTCATTTAAACCACTTAAATCCCAAGCTCTCCTTAGACAATTTAGGTCCTTTTGACAAAGCCTTTTAATTTTGCGAATATCAAATCAAGAAAACTCAAACAAAAGGGTAGAATCTTAACGGTTTTTTTGTATATGTAAAGCATTTTTTTTTTTTATACTAGAAATAACATGATACTTAATTAACATTTAAATGTAAATCGCGCTTTTCATATAATTCTTAATTTCCATCATATTCAAACATTTAATCATTCATATTCGCATAATAATTTAAAAAAAATAAAAATAAATACATTATGCAAAATTACTTGTACTGACTTGAGATTCAAGTTTGGACGATCACCCCGTGAACTTTAAATCGCCTTATCATGAAATAGTCTTTATTATTTAACTAATAACCAAAAAATAAATTTTTATCATCATCGTTTCACGTCCGCAAGCAATGTGTACCGCCACTGCTCATGTGTGAATATATAAATATTTTTTTTTTTTTTTTTTTGTGAAAAGTCTACGTAAATGTAAACCTTTGCTCGATACCACTTTCATGACGCCTTGGATCCTAAAATCCGAAAGTGTCATAACGACATAACATGAAATCAACGCCTAATAACATTTAGAATTTTAAAGCTAAAAAATAACTAAAGAACATTTTATTTAGAACAAACATTAATCGTAAAACATATGTTCTAAAATTCTTATTTAATTAAAGACTCCTAATCTAAATATTCCACCACGGGTGTTGTCCACGCTCAATCTTCACAAGTCTTAGTTACTGGAAGGGGAAAAAATGAAAGGGTGAGAAAATCTCGGTAAGTACATACATGTTTATACATTTACAATGTTATGGAATCTTTTAACTTGAAACATGAAACTTGTACTTGAACTTTCATCGAACTTTCATTTGGAACATTCATTTGGAACTTTCACTTGAACTTTCATAGTGGAGACATAAAAAACTATACCGAACTTAGATGGTAATAGTTATTCATGCGTAGCGCTACTAAACTCCTATCCGATCTTATAACATACATGTGGACCCATCATATATTCCATAAACATGTAATATAAAACATGTATACACTTATTTTGCTTGAATCAATGAAGAACAGTAATTTGCTAAGCTGTCTCTTTCACTTCACTATTTCTTGAATCGTGCTTATGTATAAACTGAGAGAGAAGTGTATATTGTGGTGTGAAAATTATGATGGATCTTAGGTTCTATTTATAGGGTTACTAAGAGTCCTGGTTGAAACCAACTGAAACTCTTTAAAAGATAAACCTTATCTTGAACTCTTATCTTTAAAAACAACCATTTCCTAAGAGATATGATTTGTTGAGGATAACTCAACCACATTTATCTTAAAGGTCCATCCAAAAATTTAAACGATATACACTACCATAATTATCCCACTATATAATTAATTAGATAAAAGATATGCAAAATTATATCTAATTATCCAATTATTATAAAATCTGTAATATATGAACAATAAAGTAAATTACGCTTTGGTCCCCAAACTATTGGTTTACTTCCAAATTGGTCCTTATTTTTCAGATAAACATAATATTTATATATATTCAAATTTAACGGCTAGTACGTTTATTCTAGATATTATAGTATTTATAATTTTTTGAATTATTTTATTGGTCTACATTGAGGTTTACGCCTTAAGCTCTTTCTGCCCCACGTATGGCTTCACTGAGGCAAAACGCCTCAACACCCGTTTCAGACCTTTTAAACATTGCAATCTAGTAAAACATGTTGGAAGAGTTGAAGAGGAAGAGGTAACACAAAAATTGAATGGCTTGAGGGGGTTGCACACAATTTGATTTTATTGGATTTTTGAGGAGAGACAACTTTGGATTAAGTGAACGAAAATAAGGATTCATGTAGCTGATCCTAACTTCATTCGGAGTAAAGCCTAGATACGTGTTTATTGTTGTTGTAGTTTATGGAGGTTGGAGTCATAGAAACTGGTAGTTTTTCTTTTAATGAATTTTAGAGCATGAGATGACTTCAACAGCATTCTTTTTATAGACTTGTTTCTAGTATGTTCTCACGTTTGAGGAGCAACTAAATATCCATTCTGCTGGTCTGAGACCCATGAATCAGAGTGTCATTAACAGCTTTGTGATTCATAGGTCATGATTCATTAAGCAGAAGAGTATCGTCCTTATGCTTGTGCTCAACTTTGGGTCTCGTGGTGTATTACATATTCTAATTGATAAATGTTAGATTCAAATTGACTTAGTAGTTGGTTGGGATAATGGGATAAAGAAAAGAATTCTGGTTGATCTGTTTGCCAGTCTGTTATAGATAACATTTTTGAGAAACTTCTGGTAACATCACTCTGTTGAGGATGGAAGCAGGCATATTTTTACTGGCCGCAGAAGTTCGTTTCTTCTAACAATGACAAGCCACGGTATTGGGGGTGATTCTGACATGAGGACTACTGTTCATATTACTAAGTCAACAATAGTAATTCTTATGATACTAAGAAAAGTTAAAAGATCTTGACACGATTTTGCACTCTCCTACTTCTCCATGTTTGTGTATGCATTCAAAGAGTACTATGTGCTATATACACAGAGAAGATGTTCTCTATAGTAATGATTGAAGGAGATTCTGGTTCCTTCATGATTCCATATTTGAGTTTTAGGAGCTCCACCCAAATTTGTAACCCCACACTGTTGTATGTCTTGCATTTTTCAATAGGTCCGAAAGCTTGCCCATTGGAATTTGTTGAGATTAGAGGATGAAGGCGGGATGCTGACTATTGACTGCCTGTATAAGGCTGTATTTCAAACTAAAACTTGAACTCTAAAAGTATAGGTATGAGTTATTACAATTTTCCTAGTTCCAGCCAATGTGTTCGCAACCACAATTTTGTGCGCCATTTTCAAATTGTTAACAACCCCTGTTCCTTACATCTGAGTGCGGGCATAGTCTTCAGCCTACATTTCTTTTTTTTTTTTTTTTTGGCCTTTTTGGTTCAAAGGAGAACAGGGAAAAATAAAACTACTGGCACGTGCTACTTTTTAAGGAACGCTCTTCCTTTATCTCTTCCTTTAAGAATTAACTTCTGTTTCCATGTTTCACAAAGTTTTCAAGACAAAAGATTTCTTTCACGCTTATCCAAAATTTCTGAGAGTAAAACACTTCCTTTTTGCCCCAGTTTTTCTTCTCCTATTTTTCTTTTGAACTTCACATGCATAATATTATAGCTACTCTCATGTTGTTGAGATTGATAGATGCATATATCAGTATAAGGTGTGTATTCATTGTGTGATTTTAAAGAATCAATGTGTTCACAGCATAGTCAGCAATAAGATTGTCGAGGCTCAAGGTATCTCCTTGTTCTTTCGTCATTATTATGACGAAATTTAGTAACATCGAATTTGAAGGGCCAGTAGAATTTATAGGGTCGCTAGCTAATATCAATTGGTTTCCCTGGACTTGGAGTGAGGAAAGTTGTTGAGAACAATTTGACATGCAAGGAGGTCCCTGTCATGCCCAAACGTGTATGTTTTATTTTATTTTCTTCTCTCTTGATCTTTCCCTCATCACAAACTTTTAACCTACTACCAGCATTGGATTCCCGTTGTTTCCTAGTCTTCGTAAAGGAAATTTGGCAAAAAAAAGATAAAGAGGTAATAGTATGTATGATCTTTAAACAGAGTAAATGTACTAGTTGAATACCTTCGACTTCCCATGCAGATAAATAAGTATTAATGCACATAAGATGTTGATCATTCGTGATATGTGGCAGTTGTGGAATATCTTTCTGAAATTAATTCTATCCTTGTAATTTAGCAGTTAGTGGTATCTTTTTACATATCATATTCCTTTTGTGTTCAACAGACAATTCAGAGTCTTGCCTTATATGCTTTTGGCTGGTGTTGGCTCATTAGTGTAATTGAGGAAAATTATATTTCTGTATATTTGAATAATCAATCCAAGGAGAATATATACAACAGCCAAATTAAGGAGAGTTAGACAATGACAAATCAGGGATCAACCTAACTAATTACATACAGAATTTTGGAAAATGCCACAATTAGGAAATTACTCTAATTTTTCCCATTTCTAGAGCTGTACACTGATTCTTGGAAGGTCAGGGTATCATACAGATTCTCCAATGGTAATGTCTGATTCTCTGCTGTTTTTTTCATTTAATTGAAACAGATATCATTCTTGGCGGGGAAGATACAATCTCTGTGACAGATGATGGGAATCAGAGCCCAATATGCTACTATAATGTGCTTGCTGATCATTTTGTTCAAACGCCACAGATTGTAAAATCAATTCTTGATCTGATTGTGCAACTTTGGAGCCAGTCATTTGCGTCTAATATTTTTTCCCTCTTGTTCCACAAGTGGGTATGTATTATTTTTGTCTATGTGAACGTTTCTATTTTTAACTGTTTATGGTGTACTAGCAGTGGTAAAGTTCTGATGAGAACAGAACTTTCATTTTTAAATTGCCTCTATATTTTCCTGTCCATTTCTTTCAGTGATCTATGCAAATCATCTTTCTTGCTGCTGGCTACCTTTAAATGCAGAAGTACATAGTATCTAACACCATTCTTGTTTAAATTAACTTGTCACCTTGCAAAATTGAGCACTCTTCTTGCATTGCTTTTGATTCCGTAAAATATTTTTCTATGTTCCAGTTATTTGAAGTTCAGCTTGATAACCCTGAAGCCCTTCTCCGTTACTCCTCTGCTCTGATCCAAGGTGCTACAAATGTCTTCTGGTATGAAGCTTTATCAATTACATGTAACTTAAAGTAGTTGGCTGACATGATGCTACGTAGGCTGGGAAAAAGAATTGGGGTGTAGGCGGTCAATTTTCTTTCTTTAGGAACTGATATGTTTAGTCCATTAGACACTTTGCTTTTTCTCTATTTTTTCTCCTCCTGAGTTAGAGACGGAGTGCTTCTCAATTGAGTAAATGCTTATATGCAGGATCGACATCCAAACAAATGCAAGGCGTTTCCAGAGTCTCTTTCAGGTGAGCTGTTTTTCTTCAAGGTGCAACATGTTAGTGCCATTGCATCACTACTTTTGTGTTAACCCTCATTATTTTGATTGATCACAGTATCTTCTAGAGGATGTTGCTCTAGTTTCCGAGCGGCTAAAAAAGATCCCCCTACAGGTCTGTCATTTATCTAGTCAATAATCTTTGTATTCCTTGTACACTATGGACTCTAAGCTTGTTAAAATTTTGACATCGTGATTCAGCACTAACTTGTGTTCTTTTCATTATTCATCAGGCGCAGCAAGACCTGTTTCTTCTCCTCTCAAGGTTCATGTTTTTCTATAATTCAGGTTTGTAAACTCCACAGCCTCTAGCAAGTTTGTGTTTTTCTCTTCGATAGTCATTCTAACAACTGCTGATCATGTTTTCTCACAGTTGACAAATTTGAAAGTTTTTTAAAGAAATTTCCTGATTATCCAAATGCTTTCTTGATTGGGGGTCCAGCAGACATTTTCGTTATTGAATTATCTGATCAGGTGGCAAACAAGATACCTTTTGAATTGTTTAGCCGTTCATTTGATTATGATCCTTGCTAGTTATTCTTGTAGATCCCTTTTCCTTTTGTCTCTCAAATATTGATCTATTTTGTTCAGCTTCAAAAGTTGAAGGTGGAGCCGGTGCTTTTGCATTATCTTTCACAAATTAAAGCTCTCCAAGGTACTGCTAATCTATAATTGCCAATGTCACGTGTCAAACAATTTAAGGATTTCAGACCTTTTAGATGCAATATGGTATCAGGTGGAGGTTAATCTTCTTTCTATTGCTGACAGGCCTAGAACTTAGGATGACAACAAGTACAAGACTGAAAACATGTTTGTATAGCTTCACATCTCCAGGTGGCCCAATGTATCCAACAAGAGCTGTTCGCCATGCAGCATGGGAAGCATTAGATTTTCTCTTTCCTGTGAGTTAATTTTGGAATCCTCTTTTGCTAGTAATAAGTTCTTTTGGTACACGAAGATTTTCTCATATCATTTTTCTTTGAATAATGTTATTCATAATCGTTCACTACCGGTAGTTATCCTACGTGGCATTACTCAATTCGATGATGTTACGGTTGATGATCAATTACAGTTAAGCAACCATAATCTAATGATTTCAGCCAACAATTACTTGAAACAATGGATAAATCCACTCAACTTTATATATTAAAAAATTCAGTGAAAACATTCCAATAATAACAATTTTGGGTGATAAAATAAAACGAGAATTAAGATAAGAGGAGAGAAGAAATGAAGGATGCTGCTGAATTCGTTACACACAAAATATGCCAAGATACCCCATTCTCTCTCCTTGTGCAAGCTTTTAAATGCAGTTAGAGAAAACGCATTTCTAATTACAAAACGTGTCTTGCACAATGTAAAATAAAAACATAAGTAATAACACTAATATATATCAAAACGACGCTTGCATTGGTTTGGCTTCAAACGACGCCTGCGCTGACGATTATATCAAATTTCATTGGTTCTCCCGCTTCTTTTTTCTTCCCCGTCCATTGTAATCAACTTCGCAGCTTTCTCTTGACAACCCTCCCGCTCAAATTGACTCTGTCCCAAGGTCCGATATCTAGATAAGCCCTCTCAGAGTGCTTGAAAGATCTTCCCGTGTAGCATCTTCCACACCGCCACTAGCCACCGACCACCCCGAATTGTTGTTCCCACGAGTGAGCCCGGTTTGCAAAATTTTGATGGGTTTTGGTCTGGAATCTTCGCCTCCACCTTCTATAGGAAGTTGTTCCACTATTACAAAGATCGGTCCCTACCTTTTTCTTCAACAATGAGACATGAAACACAGGTGTAATTTTGAGCTATCCGTAAGTGCCAATCAGATGCCATCGCTTCCACCTTCGAAAGTACCGATAGGGTCCAAATACTTAGACCCAAGCTTTTGATTGTTCCTCCTAACCATAGTCCGTTGTTGATATAGTTGTAATTTCAAAACACCCAATCACCTACTTTCAAATGTCTTCTCAATCCTCTTCTTGTCAAGATATGTTTTCATTCTCGCCTCGCTTGCGCCATGATTTTCTCTTAACTGTTGATCTATCTTCCGCCTTTCCGTAATAATCTATCAACCGAAGCGACATTTGTTTGTTGGTAAGGTTCCAAAGCTAGTTGAGGTGGGGAAATCCCATAAAGCGGCTTCAAAGGGGTCATCCGAATTCTTTGAATGGTAGGTGGTGTTATACTACCATTCACCAAGTCGCCCATCCGATCCATCGCTTTGGATTCTCGTAAGTTATACATCCGAGGTACATCTCCATACACTAGTTGAGCCTCTCTGTTTGTCCATCGACAAGTGGATGATATGCAATGCTCATGTGAAGTTGACTGCCCAACAAATTAAATAATCCCCGCTTTTAAACCTGCTAGTAAAAACTTTGTTTCTATTTGATACAATACTCCTGGGGTGTGCCATGTAAATTGAACACATTCTCCATGAATGATCGCGCTTTCTTGATAGCGTTGAAAGGGTGTGATAAAGCCACAAAATGTCCATACTTGGTAAATCTATCTACTATCACAAATATTACATCCTTTCTTCCCGATTTTGGTAATCCAATGTCTATACTTGGTAAATCTATCTACTATCACAAATATTACATCCTTTCTTCCCGATTTTGGTAATCCTCAATGAAATCTATCGAGATACGGCTTCAAGAATGAAGAGGTTCGTAGAGGCAGCAGCAGCCTGCATCGGTTAAGCTCTCCTTTGCATCTCCGACAAACTTCACATTGCAAAGATCCTTTCTTTGATTTCCGTGACATCCCCGGCCATATAAAGTGTTGCTTGGCCTCAGATCGGCTAGCTTGCACTCCGAGTGCCCTCCCTCCCGTGATGAGTGTATGCTTTCAATAGTTTTCCGCCTTTATTCGTCCCTCACCGCCAATGTATAATTTTCCTTTATGCCTCAAAAGTCCATTCTTATATTGGTATTCATATTCCGTTGACCCACTAATGGTGCTAGCTTGGATCTCCTTTTGACTCGGATCAAAGGCTTTGATATCAATTGTTACGGTTGATGATCAATTATAGTTCAAAGAACCGTAATCTAATGATTTCAGCCAACAATTACTTACTTAAAACAATGGATAAATCCACTCAACTTCATATATTCAAAATTCAAAGTGAAATATTCCAAAGAATAACAATTTTGGGTGATAAAATAAAATGAGAATTAAGATAAGAGGAGAGAAGAAATGAAGAAATAAAGATTCACTCTGCTGCTGAATTTGTTACCCACAAAATATGCCAAGATGCTGTCTCCTCTTGCAAGCTTCTAATTACAAAACGTGTCTTGCAAAATGTAAAATAAAAAACATAAGTAATAATACTAATATATGTCAAAACGACGCTGCATTGGTTTGGCTTCAAATGACGCCGTGCGATGACGATTATATCAAATTTCTGTTGGTTTTCTCGCTTCTTTTCTTCTTCCCTGTCCATTGTAATATGAACTTCTGCAGTTTCTCTTGACAGATGAATTATTTACTTCAATTGAGTAATGTATTTATAGCCATTAATTATAAATAATTCATCTAATTGAGTAATGTCACATAGGATGACTACCGGTAGTGAACAACTATAAATGACATTACTCTTTTTCTTTTATTCCGCACTTTGAAGCCTGGAGCTGAACTAACATTTCACCACTGACCTGTAATTCCATATTTTAAAAGGCAAAGGTGTAAGGCAGGGCATTTACCTCTTCTAGGGTGGTGCATATTCCCCACAAATTTCATTAACATTGTGGTTAAAATGTGTGGAAAATAATTACGAACAGCAACGAAAATGAAAAATAATAATGTCCATAAAAACAGTTCTAAGCGCCTGACTAAGCAAGCAAGTATAGATCCAATTGATTGACACTACTTGGCAATTTTATACATGCTCGGATTTATAATGGCGGCGCCCTCCATATGTATATTTGCACTAACATTTAGTTCTCATTATGATATGACACGGATGCTATGTTCCAGGTTGGGAGATATCCTCGGCATCTTATAAGTCTCTTCTTCAGATTGCTTTATCCATGGTACTGGCCCTCGTCTTGTTGGAACTTTGTACTGTCTTGTGTACAAGCTGTACTGTATTCTCTGTTTGGATTCATTTTTTCTAGTTTGGGGAAATTGAGAAAACCAAAGCACTCGTAGACTTATAGGGTTTTGTTTGGAAATTTGTGTATGTGGGACTTGATCTTTTAAGACCATGCTTTGGTTCAAACTGTTGTATCCCGTACAGAATGTTCTTGTATTAGTAAATCAGAAATGCTGAAGTTGTGCTTCGAACATTCAACTCAGAGTTGGGACTATATGGTTTAATCCCCCCGTATAATTGTATTTTCCACTCTAGTCCTCCTGAATCTCCTTTTCTATTTGGCGAGCACTTGTTGCAAACAGTATTAAAGATGAATCAAAGTTAATTGTACTATTATGTTGTGTCTAGTACTACGTATCAAATATGCAGTTGATAATAAATGATTTTTATTGTATGTGACTTGTAGAAAACACAATCACGCTGAAGTCTATGTCCTGCCTTGGCTCAGACTGTGAGACCCAAATATCATTGCGATATGTATGGTTAAAATTTGAGAAATATCGAGTGTTTTAAAAATCAGTCCAAGAATAGAAAAAAAAAAAAGTAAAAGGTCAAAGGGTCGAAATGGTGGTAAAAAATAAAATAAATAATAGAAAAAGTGGTTAACTAAATGGTTCTCAACTTTTAACGTATTATAACTTCAGGATTTTGTTACATATAATTGGAATGGCTGTGAGTGGGCGATTATTCGGCTCACCCACCGAGGTGTCGGCCAAGTGGGCCGTCCACGATAGCATTTCGGCCCACCACGACACCTCGCCAGTGGCAAGCTGAATAAGTCGCCCACCAAAGTGGGCAGCAGATCGAGGGACTCATAATTGAAATAGTCTAAATTGGTTCTGATTTTTTTTGGTCGTCTTCTCGCCTCCTAGGTAAAATATTGGCAACATCGTAAAAATCATGATATGTGGAATGGATTCTCATGTCTCCTTTGTGAATTTCAATTCATATGCAACTTGTATCGTAGTACATTAACTAAGAAATTTGTGACATGTTAAATTTGTCAAATTTGACAGACTAAAAAAAAGAAATCATTGACGCTCGAATCTGACTATCCATGTGTCAACACATCTCTAGTCACTCATCTCGCTAACCTCAGATGTTACCTCGCACACTAAGATGGCCGTTAGGCACCAAGATCATCGGAGAAAAAGGGTCGACGATTGTTGGTACTCTCACGACGATCAAGTCAACTAGTCTAAATTGGTTCCGATTTTTTGGTCGTACCGTCTGCTCCAATAAAATATTGGCAACATCATAAAAATCATGATATGTGGAATGGATTCTCATGTCTCCTTTGGGAATTTTTGAATTCATATGCAACTTGTATCGTAGTACATTAACTAAGAAATTTGTGACATGTTAAATTTGTCAAATTTGACAGGACTAAAAAAGAAATTTGTTGACGTCGAAATCTGCACTATCCACGTGTCAATAGATCTCTAGTCACTCATCTGCTAACATGTATGTTACCTGCACACTAGGACGACCGTTGAGCACCAAGATCACTGGGGAAAAAGGGTCCGGAGATCGTTGGTACTCCGACAATCAAGTCAACTGTCGGTATATGGAATAATATACGGGGAATGAAACAATTGGGTGTGGGAGGGACAAGCAGACAGAGATTTAAACAGAGTTTTAGGGTGAGAATAATGTGTATCTTAGAACAACTGGAGATGTTGTATTTATAACCTCAGAGTCCTAATTGATTTAGAAAAACAATCAATTAGATATCTGATTGGATCTTCCCTCCTTATGAGATAAGAATGATTGGCTGTCAATGCAATCTCCTAAATTTTATCCCTTATTTGATTTGATTTCTCCTATCACATTGCCTGATTTTTAGGAGATTGATATTTGGTTTCCTTATGAGAATTCGTGTGCCAATCAAACGCAATCTTTTTTAAACATATTTCTAGTTATTCTAAAATATCGTCTTTGCTCGCTAATTATAATAAATATGGAGCCCAGAGAGGCTCCCGGGGTCAGCCATGAGTGTCGAGGCCTTCATGGGCTTCGCTATACTCCGATTCAAGAATGCTAATATATCATTGGACCTTAAACGTATCCAAGAGACCCTCGCTAGGTATCTGAAGTTTTTATGAATCTGAAGACCCTCACGAGCCTATAAGGCCTTAGCGAGGCATTTGCTTGACGTGGAGGCCTTTATCAAAATCTGGTGGTAACAATAGTCTCCCAAGTCCAAGCCTATTATTTATGGTAGGGGGGGACTTTGTAAAAAAATTATGACGAAAGCTTCCATGGTGGGTCTTCGCAGATGCACATTTGAATTACTTACTGAGTACAGTCCCCCAAGCCTGAAGTCTATTATTTATAATGTGTGAGAGCTTTGATTGTTTGACTTCCAGTGATGTGTCCGTGGTTGGTGTGATTCTATCCAAGCTGTTAATCAAAGTTGTCATAGTGGTCAGGTAATAATGGGTGAGAAAGTCTGCGCCATAAATGTTGTTGGCGCGTGATGGAAGATTAGGGGCGTGCGTGGAGTGCATCATTTTGCTTCATTAAATGCCCAGTTCCGCTTTCCCGCCTATTGACCTTCTTTGGACATGCGTCCATTGAATAGACAGTTCGGATGGTGTGTTTTGAATTGGACGGCGAAGATTGGGGGGACTTAATCTATAAAAGTCCTTGCTTCTTCTTATTTATCTTCTTCTTGCTTCTACGTGTGTCTCAAACTTTGCTGAATATTCCGGCAATAACCAAGAAAGTGCAAGGTATTACCGGTGGCTGTAGGGTTCAACTGTATTCTTGAGGTAAATACGATAGAGGTTGTTGTGCTTTATTTCGTAGGCCGCATTTGTTTTTATTTTTACGGTTTCTTGGTTTGGGCTCTGTTTTTTGCCATACTTCCTGGCGATTGTGGGGATATTTTCTTTTTAAATTGAGAGAAGTAGCAATGTCGTCTGAACACGATGATTCACAGAATCAGTCGGCCGCTAGAACAAACCCTGGCATCATGGGTGAAGCTTCGTCTTCATCTTTGTCTTCATCTTCTACCGAGGGGCAAGAGGAAGTTGTTAAGGGGCCCACCGTCGCTCATCCGCCCTTAGCATCCACAAGTGGGAGGGGAGTAAACCCAGTTGTATCGCCAAGGGCGAAGGCAGGAAAGAGGCAGCATGGCGCCGGGGTACCCGAAATGAGAGGTCGCTGGACAAAAGGGACGCCCCCGCTCGACGACTCGACGAGAAGCTTAAACGTTCAGCCACCGAGGCTTCCATGGCTCGTTCGAGGATCCTAGAGGCCAAGTTGGAAGATATAAGAGTGTCGTGTGATATTCATGCTTCCATGGAGCTCAGGGCCCTTGGTCCCGAGGAGCGTATTGACGACCCACCCGAGGGGTTCGTTGCAATTTATGAACCAGCGATGCAACAAGGTCTTCGCCTGCCTATGCATCATTTCTTTCGCGAGGTTCTGAGAGATTAGAATTTGGCCCCGTGTCAGATAACACCGAATGGTTGGGGCCAGATAGTGGCGGCATTCTTGTTGTAGAGGATTGCCGAGGCGGTTGGGACTTAATTACCGGTGAATTTGAATCAATTTATGGGTTGGTTTAATATTTCTCATCGGCCGGGCCAAAGATGGGAGACGGTGACCAACAGTCCCAACAAAGTACATAACTGGAAGGAGAGATTCCTCTTCGTCGGAGGGTAATGGGAGTTTACGCCGGAGAATCCTCTCCTAAATGTGTCTATTCTCCACCAATTTGGGGAACTTGGTATATCTTCTTGCTTTTGTACGATTTTTGATCATTGTCCCCGACTTAATGCTTCGTTTATCCTTGCAGATTGTGGAAAGCCACCCATTCCAAAGAGGGATCAAGGTCACTTGAGACCCAAGTGGGATAAGGTTCGAGCGCTCGACATCAACTTTAAGAGCCTCAGCAATCTACTTAAGGACGACGACTTACTGATTCGCTACAGACTAATAGGTAAGCCTCGTCTATTGAATTACGTGGGGTTTGTCTTAATAAGCATTCGTAACACCTTGTGTCTTGGTTATTGCATTAGCAGCATTCAGATTCAAAAGTGTCCATTCATTTTGCCTTTCACAGCCTGCGGGTGGGGCTAGCTCTTCGACCCAGGTGCCCTCGCAAGAGGTGTCGTCGTCGCAGGAGGTACATGATGCGATGCCATTGAGGACGATTTACCTTCCTGTCCGCACTGCTCAAGTTCCAGATCAGACTGCTCCTTCACCGCCCCTGCCTCCGTCTCCGCCTTCCTCCGGCCATGTACCCCAGAAAGACAAAGGAAAGAGGGTCGTAGAGGGTATGGACGAAGCCGTCGGCCAGAAGAGAAAAGCTTGTGTGGCCATGGAATGAATTATGAGGATGCTCGCATGGCTAAAGCGAACCGAGAAGCATCGTCCAACCTCACCGGAACTCGCTAGAGGGGGGTTAGGGATGTTGGGAATTCTACATCTTTGATCAGCCAGGAGGGTCGAATGCGCATCACCTATCGTAGCAGTGAGTTGGATCCTACGGTGATGGAGTTGCTCCCTGCTTCTCCTGTAATAATGGCGGTAAGTGTCTACAAGTATTTGACCCAGACATGGGAGAAAGCTGTCGAGGAAGCTTCAATGAGCAAACTTCTCCGATTGGCAGAGATAAACTTGGTCTGAGTGATGGTTTTGACTAAAGAGGTATACAACACCCTCGAGGGTTTCGATGTCAAGTTCAGTAAGGAAGAGGCCAAGTTGAAAAAGTTGTCCGAAGATCTCAAAGCGATAAGCCTTGAAAAAGCCCTACTGGAATCGGATAAGAGGGCCCTCTAATTTAAGTTGGATTTGGTGGTGAGCAAAGAGACCGACATGAAAGCCAAGTACTAAATCGAGCTAAAGGCCAAAGGAGAGTTTGAAACAGTCGAGACCGTAAGATGGTCTGTCCTGTGCCTCCCGAAGCGTCTGGCAGCTCCAAAAGTTGGCCGAGGACAAACTGCTGTTGCCATGGCCAATAGTAACTTGGAAGCTGTGGTTGCGAAAGGACAAACAATGGCGAAGCCGAGAAGAAGTAGAGAAGGTCAAGTCGGAGCGTGTTGATCTTTGAGACGAAGCGCAATATAGCATACTAGGATAGGTTTGAAGACACTCTTGAGTACAAGGACCTCATCGATTATTTCATGACAAAGAAAGAGGGAGCAAATGGTTGAGAGGATTATGGAGACTCACCCGAGTGGGATAGCTTTTTTTCCAAGATGCCCCGACAAGGTTCCTACTTCCGAGGTCCCTACAGCCATCAAAATTCCATCGCATGCCGGGGATCAGGATGGAGGCGAAACCCAAACCACTACACCCATTATAAGGAAAGGCCTGCATTGTGCCGACCATAAAGAGGCGGCAGGACAGTGGGACTTTAAATACGATATCCATAATCTACTCCTTGTTTTGTTTCCATTCCAAAGCATTGTCAATAAAATTTACT
This sequence comes from Forsythia suspensa, assembly GCA_023638005.1. Classification (NCBI taxonomy): domain Eukaryota; kingdom Viridiplantae; phylum Streptophyta; class Magnoliopsida; order Lamiales; family Oleaceae; genus Forsythia; species Forsythia suspensa. The sequence goes on from CM042669.1 coordinate 16,791,424, forward strand.
TCCTGTCGTTTTCCTTTGCATAAAGTCTCTTTGCATGGATTTATGTATAATTAGTAGAGATTCTTATTTGTGATGATGCCTTGCTGCATAGGGTAATATCCTTAATAGAATACCTCATACAGTCGTCTTTTTTGTTGGGCGCGAAAAGTTGAACCTGAAATTGAGGAATTATTCCTCCACGCATTAATGGACCAGACTTTTTGTTGAATCTGAAGGGTTAATGTCATTAACGACTGGGTAAATGGACGGGCACGCGTGGCATGTAGCGTTCCAAATGCCTATTAAATGACCCTTTGTTAATAGCCTCATTTAATGTCCTGCGTTTTCCATGCAACTAGATTTTGTGTTTCCCATGCCACCCCTATAAAAACACCAAGGGTCTTTCATTTCATCTCTCACACATTCATAAGTCTTGTGAATCCAGGTTGATTAATTCCAATGGCCGTAACTTCTCCGGCAAAAGATGCAAAAGGGATTTCCCTGCCACTTGTTCCCCTGTTCCAGTATTCAACTTAAGTGCATCGTGAAGTTAGGGACAGAAAACCAATGTTCAGAGGACCAAGTATGTTTCTACACGTGTCCCGACTATACTTCGGATTAGTGGGGTGTGCTGAATACCGTGGAAAGAGTTGGGCCTAGTAGCCTTAGCGAGAAGTTCTCAAACGGTACTTCCACAATGGACATCGATGGTAGATTTCTTGATGATCTTGATTCGGATGATGAAACTAAAAGCCATCTGCCAAAAGTGTCAACGACATTTTTTGAGCAGTATGGCCTAATTAGTCACCAAATCAACTCATATTAATTTGGGAGACTCCATATCGGGTGAAGTCAGAGTTGTGCCAATAACGAAGCCCACGTAGTCCCGAAGAACAAAGGCTTAACTAAGTAGACTGTAGATACCTCCTTGTGCTGACCTTCAAGAGGCGATGGGTAGTAGGACAATAGTCATGTTTATTTCCTTTTATCTTGCAATCCGAATTTCGATAAATGAATGAGAAAACAATTTGATTATCCTTGCATGTTGCGTAATTGAGGTTGAAATGAGTTATTCTGAACCGCAAACAAACATGTGCATTCATCGAGGCTTTTTGACTCGTCCTAATCAGAACAGTACGAAGTTCGTTGATCGGAATGCCTTCGCAATAAGTGTGAAGCTTTTTGATCAGGTTGCCTTCGCCATAGATGTGAGTCTCCTTGATTAGAGTGCTTTCGCCGGGTGTGCAAAGTTCTTTGATCAGGGTGCCTTCGCAATCGTTTCCACGTATGATGTAGACTGATGGCGTCATCCTTGCATAAGGAATATGCAAATAAACAGACACATTTAAGTCAAGCAACCTTTACGCCTTCCTAGGGTTTTTTTTAGAATACATCTCTTCTACACATGTCCGCTATCAGACACTCTACATTCTGGGATATGAATAACGGTTGAGATCAAGCGTTCCACCTATTTATATGCATGTACAACTCCTTATTACTCCATTCACTTTCTTCTTTCTTTCAGAACTCAACTCTTGTCGATCATGGCTGGTTTTTATTTTTCTAAGGTACCAAAGTTCAAAATAAGAAGCAGGTTAGTTGTGGGTGAAAAAGATGACATTCTTTCACGACCTCCGATCACAGCGACGACGTCCTGCTCCAACGGCAAAGAATGAGTATTTCTTCTCTTCGTTCGCTGATGCCGAAAGCAAAGCGCTGGGTGTTCTCTCCACTATTCTATTGACGTCGAAAGCAACAGTTGACGTTTTTTCCACTGTTCCATTCATGCCAGAAGCAACAGTGGACATTTCCTCCACTTTCTCTCTCAAAGAACCCTTGCTTCTGTCAGAGAATGTCCGACCCTTAGACAAATGGAAGAGGGTCATCAACGATGAGGAGAAAAAGGCCATGTCAAAAAAGGGAATGGATGATGAAAACAGTAGAGGAGATTCCGGATGGCCAAGCGAGGTCGAGAGACTCCTTTTCGAGAAATTGAAGAAACCACTCCCCTCCTCGAGGTGCGACTCGCACCTCCATTCCTTCTCTCCATGGCTTTGCCGAGCGCATCAATATCGAGTCCCATCGGGATAAATTGGACCCACCATTTTGGAAAAATTATCGCCCGGCGGCCATGGTGGCAACTTAAGTTCATAAGTGTTGGACTTACGCGCTTTGGGCAAATAACAACGCTGGAACCGAAAGAGATGTTAAAATTGGTAGAGATGTATACCTCTGAGCCACGTACTCAACCGGGAATTATACAAAGTAATCGGGCAATGAAGATCGACGAACTACACTCAACAGTGGTGGGTGCAGAGGATTGATGAATTGCATTCGAAAAACAAGATTCTTTGTTCGAGGCTTGTAGTTTCCGAGGATGAGAGGGCGGGCCGAGTACAAGATAAGCATGGTCAAAACACTTCAAAAGTTGTCTGTCAAGGCTCAGAAGCAAGCTGAATTGAAACTCAAGGTGTGTGAAGATATGGCTCATGTCAAACATAAAGAGTTAATGGAGGTCTTGGCGGAGCTCTCAAAGACCAAAGAATTGTTGGCCAAACTAGGGGTCTCTAGTTACGCCGATCCTAAAGGTTCGGCAGAGACGTAGGAATCATGATCTTGTGTAATATTCGTTTTGTGGTTTCCGTTGAATTTATTAATGGAAAATATTCTCGCTTCACTTCGCTTTGTAGTTATCGATGTTTTACTTTTGTTACGCCGAATGAGTACGCGAGAATGCTTATCGAGCGAGTTGAAAGAGTTGGCCGTGAACCACATTTCCTCGCTGCCGAACTTTTTTTACTTGATTGGTTATACATTAAATGGTTTACCCATCGAGTTGAAAGAGTTGGACGCGAACCACACTCGCTTGCTGCCGAACGTTCTTTACTTCATTGATTACGCGTTAAATGTTTACCCAGCGAGTTGAAAGATTTGGTTGTGAACCACACTTCTTCGTTGCCGAACTTTCTTTACTTGATTGATTACGCGTTAAATGTTTACCCAGCGAGTTGAAAGAGTTGGCCGCGAACCACAATTCCTCGCTGCCGAACTTTCTTCACTTGATTAATTACGCAATAAATGTTTACCCAACGGGTTAAAAGAGTTGGCCACGAACCATACTCTCTCGCTGCCGAACTTTCTTTACTTGATTGATTACGCTTTAAATGTTTATCCAGCGAGTTGAAAGAGTTTGCCGAGCATTCTATACTTGCACAATTGGGCAGAGAGTATCACAATTCGAAAAATACCGAAATTTATTAAAATAATACAAAGATCCCGAACAAAGCCGAAAGGAATGTTGATATTCGTCTTAGCGATGAAAAACAAAGAAAACAAAAAAACTCGGTAACATGGGCGTGAGCGAGTGATGTTCCAGGATGCCTCGTCTCTCTTTCCTCTAAGTCTTCCAATCAGAGGGTTCCTCGGTCGAACCTCCTCGACGATCTTGTAAGGTCTTTCCCAAGTGGATCCGAGGGTCCCAGCTCCCACTTCTCTATTAGCTAGAAAACCTTTTTAAGGACGAAGTCGTCAACATAGAAAGTCTTGTTCTTAACCTTCGAGTTATAGTACCTAGCCATCTTCTTTTGATAAACCACCAAACGAAGTTGTGAGTGGGCATGCCTTTCTTCTTGTAAATCAAGGTTCACCCTGCGTAAATCCTCATTAACCACTTCGTTGAAGTGTAAGTGCCTTGGAGAAGGTATTCCTACTTCAATGAGAATAATTGCTTCTGCTCCATATGCCATGGCGAAATGAGTTTCGCCAGTCGCTGTCTGAGACGTGGTTCAATATAATCTTAGAGTCTTGGGTAATTCTTCAGCCCACCCTCTTTTGGCGAATTCCAACTTTCTTTTCAATGTGTGCTTGATGATCTTGTCGATGGCCTCTACATGACCGTTGGACTGGGGATAGTAGGGAGTGGAGAAATCCCCCCGAATGCCAAGCTCTTCGCAGTTCGAGTTAAATTTTTTCTCGGCGAACTGGGTACCGTTGTTAGAAACAAGGGAGTGGGGTATCCCAAAACGACATACGATATTCTTTCAGACAAACTTCCAGGTGTTCTTCTCCGTGATTTTGGCCAGGGGTTCAGCTTTGCGCCACTAGGTGAAATAGTCTACCGCTACGACCACAAACTTGACCACATTCCTTCCAGTTGGGAAGGGACCTATAAAGTCGATCCCCCATTTGGTGAAAGGCCAAGGACTGGTGACTGGGGTGAGGTTGCTGCAAATTCTCTCATGTATCTTCTTCATCACATAATTCGCCTCTTCCTGAGTAATGCAACAGCAGAGAGGATGGTTAAAACCTCTCTTATACAAGATCCCATCTTGTAAGATGAACTATGATCTTATCGGGATTAGCCTCTATCCCATGTTGATTCACCATGTAGCCTAAGAATTTTCCAGATGCGACCCCGAAGGCGCATTTCAAGGGGTTGAGCTTCATGCGATATTTGCGGAGAATTTCGAACATCTCCCTCAAGTGTCCAATGTGATCCTCGGCATTTAGGCTCTTCACGAGCATGTCATCAACGTAGACCTCCATTGTGTTTCCAATCTGTTCCGAGAACATGCGGTTCACTAACTACTAATATGTGGCTCCTGCGTTCTTAAGGCCGAAGGGCATTATCTTATAGCAGCATAATCCTCGATCTGTAATGAAGGAGGTGTGCTTATCGTCTCCTGCAAACATTGGGATCTGGTTGTAGCCGGAATAGGCATCCATAAAGCTAAGTAGCTTGTTGCGGCAATCACATCAACCAACCGATCAATGCGTGGTAACAGAAAACTATCTTTGGGGCATGCCTGATTCAAGCAAAGAAGTCTATACACACTCTCCACTTCTTGTTGTTTTTTCTTACCAACACGGGATTGGATACCCATTGGGGGTAGACTGCCTATTTGATGAACCCGTTTACCAATAGTTTGTCAACTTCTTTTTTCAGGGCGCCATACATATTGGTATTAAGAGGCCTTCTCTTTTAGACCTTGAGGTGCATTTTAGGATCCACTTTCAGGGCATGGAAAGCTACAGAGGGATCAAAGGGATCAATCCCCACCATGTCGCTATGTTTCCATGCGAAGATGTCGGTGTTCTCTCGCAGGAACTGCTTCAATACTTCCTTCATCTTTTCTTCGAGTTTCTGCCCCACTTGCAACATCTGGGTAGGGTCTGAAGGGTTTACAGAGAATGCTTCCAGCTCCTCCGCGAAAGAGGCTAGAAAATCTGAACCTATAATCCGAGGGTCCAGACCCTCGTCCAGTATCATCTCCTCGTCCGTCTTTTCAGAGTCGATGTCCATCAGCTCTGTCTGTATTGTCATCACCATGGGGATAACATCTTTGCGCTTTGCTGCCTTTCGGAGGAAAATCATATAGCAGGCCCTCGCCTCTATCTAGTTACCGCAAACCTTGAGACCCCTCCTGGTATCGGGAACTTCATTACCAAGTGGTGGAAGGAGGTAACCGCCTATAGATCCTTGAGTGCGGGCCTACCGAGGACTCCATGATAGGCGGAGCGAGTATCAACCACTAAGAATTCTATGAATTTTCTCAGATGACACGGGGGCTTTCCAAAGTCCACTACAAGGGTGATCCTCCCTCGTGGGACGAGGCTATCTCCCGTAAAACCGAATTGTGGTTCTAGAGATAGCCGTCAGTTTATGATCCACATCCATTTGATCAAAGGCCAAACATGATGTTCACGGCACTTCCGTCATCGACCAACATTCATCCCAACCCATTTCTAGCTACAACGACGCGAACTACCAAGGCGTCACAATGCGGGTAATGTATACCAGCCTCGTCCTCTTCGGTGAACGTGGTTTGTGAGGCCTTGGGTCGATGCCCATGGACCTGCCAACTTTCCATCGGTTATTCTCTTGCTGCCTTCACGTAATTTTGTCGCGAATTCATCGTATGCCCTCCAACATATGGCCCCCTTATGATTGTATTAATTTCTCGGACCGGGAAGCTCTGGCTGACACTTTTGTGCTTGGCTGGTCCATGTTTCTGTTGTTTCCTCTGTCATTGCAGCGAGGTCTATCATCCTAGTGCTGGGACAGAGGTCTTCGCCCTTGGTTGGGCAGTCCTCGACGCCTTCAGGCCGATCGGTTCTCCTCTCCTTGTCCCCGATTCTCGCGGTTGATCGCCTTCTTACATCGTGGCAATCTTGATGTTATGCACCCGGTCCCGTGTATGCGTAACTTGGGTGGAGGAACAATCATGAGGGAACCGCTACTGAGTAGTCCAACAGCGAGGGGCCGTGGATCGCTCTCCGTCTGGTTGAATATTCTATAACAGTTGTTCTGCAGCTCGGGAGAACGCTTTTCTTGGAAGTGATTAAAACGAGGTTCAGGAGAACGCCGCCCCTCTCTTCGATAGCGATCCCCTCTGTCTCTTTCTGCTCTTTCTCTATTCTCAATCGTCTCCTCCGATTAGATTTCTCGCTGGATCAAGTCTACCAATTGATTGTAGGTTTTAGGCTGACTATTTTGGACATCTTTCTAGAAAAGGGTGCGCGTGTGAAGTTCAGTCCCCAGGGCATCCAGAGCCTTCTCATCGGTGACGTTCTCAATTTTTTTGATGACAACATTGAATCTCCTGAAATAGCTCTTCACCGACTCTCCTTCTTTTTGTCTAATGTCATAAAGCTGAGCGATGTCGACTATCATAGTCTGGTTGCCAATAAAAGCATTGATAAAGTCCCGTTTGAGTTGGGGCTAGCTCCTGATGCTCTCTGGTTTCAGTTTGTTGTACCACCTCTTCGCATCAGATGTGAGAGTGGTATGGAAATTTCTGCATTTCACTGCAGGGGAGTGGCCTTGGAACTTTGTCTTATATATGTTGATGTGATCTGTGTGGTCGCCTCTCCCATTACACTTGTCCATCAGGGGCATTCTAAAATTAACGGGAAGCTCCATGACCTTTATGAAGTTGGTGAATGGGAGGTTCTCGTCGTCGTCATCTTCATGGCATTCTAACATTTCCTTTTCATCCTTGGGCCTTGCAAGGACAAGCTTCAGTCTTTCATTCCTTTTATGCAGCCTCGCTATGCTCACCGCGTACTGCTGTGTCTGGTAAAAGGTGGTGCTATGGAAGATCCCACCCCAACCTCATCAAACACGCCGGCAAAGCAGGAGCCGTGTGGTTTCCACGCTACCGAAGGGGTCTCCCATTCGATTATCTTGTGAGGGTCTCAATTTATATTACGAGGGTTCCTACCGTTTGAAACCGCAAATCGTCCCAAGATCGACGGCTCTCTATTGAACCGGGACCTCGAAGGGCTTCACCGGGCACAGCTACGCTTGGGTCCATGTTGAAAAGATTGATTCTCCAACAGTTCAAGCGCCGCCTTTATCCGGGCATTGTCTAGCTTCAGGTCTTGGTTTTCTTGCTCGACCGTCCGCTTCATCGTTGTCTTCTTCTCTTGCAGTGGGTTACGTTCTGAAGTCTTGAACGCTTTCCTACCGCAAGTCAGTATGATGGGCCTCTACTTCTTTTCCTATGGAGTTATCTGTTGCCATGCTCTTTTGGATAGAAAACACGTTTTTACCACAAACTTTTGGTCATGTAATGTTTTTCGATTCCCACAAACAGCGTCAATCTGTTGACGTCGGAATCTGCACTATCCATGTGTCAACATATCTCCAGTCACTCCCCTGTCAACCTATATGTTACCTACACACTAGGACGATCGTTAGGCACCAAGATCACCTGAAAAAAAAGGTCCGGCGATCGTTGGTACTCCGACGATCAAGTCAATTGCCGGATATGGAATAATATATAGGGAATGTAAACAATTGGGTATGGGATGGACAAGCAGAGATTTTAGCATAGTTTAGGGTGAGAATAATGCGTACCTTTAAACAAATGGAGATGTTGTATTTACAACATTAGAGTCCTAATTGATTTAGGAAAACAATCAATTAGATATCTGATTGGATACTCCTTTTTTATAAGATAAGAATGATTGACTGTTAATGCAATCTCCTAGGTTTTAGCCCTTACTTGATTTGATTTCCTTTATCACGTTGCTTGATTTTTAGGAGATTAATATTTGATTTCCTTATGAGAATTTGTGTACCAATCAAACGCAATCTTTCTGTAAACATATATCCGGTCATTCTCGAAATATCGTGTTGTGCGCTAATTATAATGAATACGGAGCCCGGTGAGACTCCGAGGTCGGCCATAAGTGTCGAGGCCCTTCACGGGCTTCACTATACTCAATTTAGGAATGCTAATATATCGCTGGGCTTTAAACGTATCCACGAAGCCCTTGCTGGGTCTATAAGGCCTTAGCGAGGCCTAACTTGGGCCTATATGAGGTCTTTACTAGGCCTTTCTTGACGTGGAGACATTTATCCAAATCTAGTGGTAACAAAATTAAAAAAAAAAAAAAAAAGATGTGATAACATTTGTCAAAGATTTTAGTGCTTCGTTTGATTTTGTTAAAATAATTTTTTTAGCGACTTTTAATAAAAAGTTGATGAAATGACTAATTGAAAAATTGGTAAAAGATGTAAATCTTATAAAATGTGTAGTTAAAATTAATTATTAATTATTAACTTTAACTTTAATTTTTTAACAAATTTTAGGCAAAATTAAACAAATTCTTAATCTTTATTGAATTATAGCATTCTACTCAATTGTTTTAGCAAGACTTGGGTATACTTGAATCTTCTTATTATCTTTCAAGAATATTTTATTATATATTAAATCAAGCTCTAAGAAATAAAATAAATTGATAACAAAGTTTGAATATAAATATGTGGGTAAACTCTACTAAGGGTTTTCAACTTTTTAATAAATGTGAAACTCAGGTCTCATCTTTTATTTTTGAACTTATATTTTGAACTTCTTTACCCATTGAATCCATGTCAATATGTAACAAAAAAAACGTTTATTTAAACGTTATATAATTATATGACATTCACATGATGCGAAATGAAAAGGTAAAATCGTTCAAAAATATTTGATTTATAAAAAAATTGAGTAGCTATATTGACGCTACAATTTTCTATAAATACCCACATTTATATTGCACTTAAAGTTTTTGGACCTTATCTTTGTTTAATGTAGCACTTATATTCTTCACATTTTTGTCAACTTCTTATCTTCAACTTCCATAAATTAGCACATCTCATTTGTTTGTCAACATATTATGTTTGCATGCTCTGAAATGAAAAAAACATTTTTGTTATATTTTTGTATTTATTGTTTATTTAAAAAATTATGGAAAAAATAAGAAATTTTTTTTTTGAAAATATGAGTACTAGACAAATATTGAAGACGTTAAATATAATTAAAATATAATACAATAAATAAAAAATACAATGTGAATATAAATACCCAAAAAATTTAATTCAATCGGTAAATACAACTTTCATTTAAAAATTCGAATAAGCTAAAATCTTCAGTCTTCAGGGAACTTATCCTCATTGTTTCAACCCTTCCCCACATCACGTGTGTTTTATGTGATTATTTAACGTTCAAAAAAATTATTTTTATTAATTGGTGACTTGGGTGTCATATTTTTAGAAGGTTAAAGATAAGTGTATTACGCATATTTTTTATATAAAAATATATGTAAACAAAAAAATTATTATAAAGTAATTGCCAAACATCCACGAGAAGAACCTAATCGCAAAACCGAGGGCATAACTTGCAACATAAGATCAGTCTTATAAAGAACAGTGAAAAGACTCCCCAAAGAAAGTTCTGTGCAAGGAAGCACTCTACGCACGTGCGGGTGCCTCCTTGACCACCTTCCAGTACATACTCGAACAACGTCCTAATAAAACCTTCTCTTGGGGTGAACATGTGACTTGTAAATCCCATTCTGATCCTTTGCACCCTACGTGAAATGGAACTTGAGAAGAAGCTAATAAAACATAAATGTTTGAATTCTATAATCATACATCATCATAGCCGGTCCCAGGCCCGTGTGAGGTAGGTTGCGGTAGGTTGATAAATAGCATAAAACTGAGTCAAATCTAATGATATGAAGCCTATAATACAGACCTGTTGGTCGACCAATGCAACATCCAAACAAAAGGTACAATCGAGAAAATAAACAATGTTCTGGGAAGCAAGGTTCGACTCCTACTAGAGCTCTCTCTTATCTTCTTCAAAAGAGCTGAATGTCAACAAACGTACAGATATTTGGAACTTTTTGTATCATTCAACAGACTGTCAACCTCCGTAGATGCAGAAAGTGGACAAATAAACATGAGATATCCAATCAATTTGTCTGCATTGCATCTGCATGATACTTCTCTAAATCGGCATCCAGATCTTCAGCAGATACCTTCTCTCCACGGCCTCTTCCCTGTCCTCGGCCTCTTCCAAATCCACGACCCCGTCCACCGCCACGTGAGTTTCCAAACCCACCACCCCTTCTTTGTCCACTGTTCCACAGCCATAATTTCAAACAAAATAAGATAAAACACACCAATAATGTCATTCCTCAGGAGGGAAAATGTTGCAATGAAGTTTGAGAAAATGATGTATAACTAAATCAAATATATGAAGCAAAATATGGTACCATGAATCATTACCGTGTGGTGAACTACTGTTTTAGAGCTGCAAACCCAACCAAAACAGAGATACATTTTTTCTTTTAGTTAATACTTTATCTAAATAGCCAAACTTTAAGTTAATGTTTTGTGCTAAAAAACTTAAATAATAGTTATTCAATCTTCCCAAGGCATTCCTTTTGTTTCTTGTTAACAAATTTAAAAAAAAAAAAAAATCCAACTTTTAACAACAATATAAGTTTCATAGAAGAGAATCATCGTCCAGTAGGGCAACATCATAGAGTGTTAAGAAGATACAAAACAATCTCTAAAAGGATACTGGAGACCCGAATGTGTATGATGTAAGACACTACTGGTAGGAAATTTGTGAATGTGATTTGGTGGCCAAGAAGTGTCAAAAATAGTGGATAACAAGATCTTTAATCGGGGTAAAGGACGGGTAGAGGTATAAAACATAGATGGGTGATAGAGGTGTCAAGACGGGCGGGCCGGTCGAACCCGCATCGGCCCACCCGCCTCGACCCGGAACTGCGAGCCGGCCCGCGAACTGGGCGGGCTGTTCACGGGCCGAGGAGGCCAACCCGCGGGCCGTTCACGGGCCGAAGAGACCGAACCGCGGGCCGACCCGTGAACCACTTTGATTTTTTTTAAAAAAAAAGAAATGGGCAGAAAATTCAAACTTTTATATTTGAAATGATATTTAAAAAAACAAATGGCATAGAGTCGTTTAAAGTGAAAGATGTGACAGATGTGTGATGTTTTAGTCTTTAAATATATAAATAAAAAATAGAAATTAAATTAAAAAATTAACAAATGTGAATTTATCATTGTTATTTATTTTTTATTTAGTAATTTAACATATTTTTTGTTATATATGTAAATATTTTTTTTTTGTTATTAGTAATTTCAAAAAAAAATTAATTTTATATTCATACGGGCCGAACCGAGTCGAACCGCGGCCCACATGGGCTCAACCCGGATGGGCCAACGGGTGGGCCGGGCTCGTGTTTAATTTTTGTGGACTGGGTTGACCCGGCCCGCAACCCGTCGTGGCGCGGGCTTTTTCTAAGGTGGACCGTTCTCGGGCTTCATCGAGACGGGCGGGTTGACACCACTAGATGGGTCGAGAACAACAATAAATCTGTTTTAGGTGCTGATGAACAACACCAAGAACATCTTTTATTGGATCTGTTGGCAGTGTAACTCTATTCAACTGGTTAAAGAATAACCGCCTCCCATAAACTTTTGGGATCCAAATTGTTCAGGGAAAAGGTTGGATACCTTCTGAGGGTTACAGAGACAATTAGTGGATTGATTTGGGCCTTCTAACATGGCCTGTTGAGAATTATGTACAGAGGTTACTTGAAGAAAAATAAGAACAACCAAGAACTAATAAAGAAATAATACAAACTTTCTGTATAAATGTCTACCAAACACATTTTACTCCATTTTCCGTTGAAGAAAATGGAAGCTTGTGATCATTTCAATTATAAACAATAGAGACAGAATTGCTTCGTGGGTCCAATAATTTGTAGATAACTACCCTAAAAGTGATATTGATCCAGTACTGTTTTCATCAGTGTCGCCAAGTTTCTACTATCTCTAGTTATCTCGTAATCTATAGTCCTTTCATCCATTGCTTGACCGTCTCAATCCAAAAACCCAATCAAAGTTTTCATCATCAGAGAACCATAATCAACTTCAAAAGTAATCTCTCTATTAATGTTCAGACCTATTGGAAGAAGAGTATTTTTTTCGCACTTTCCTACATCAGCTTTTTGTAAGATGACCATTACCCTTAGTAATGCAGAACTGGCTGTTAACATATAAGTCAGATATCTCTGCATGTAAAATTGGTGGCAAAACATACATGTAATCAGAATACAAACCTTCTAGTAACTACATTTGCATCGCCAAAAGCACCAGCAGTTGGAATAACAGCAGCAGCAGTCGCAAGGTTAGTTCCTACAAGCTCTATTTTCATTGGTTTTCCGTCAAGCTGAACATTATTATACCTCTTGACAGCATCTAATGCATCTTGTCTTCTTGAGAAGACCACTTCAGCTGTACCCTAAAGAAAAAGAGTACTCTCTCAGTCTCAGATACACAAGAAAACTTTGCCAGAACACCAGATTAGGCCAAATTTGAAAAGTACCTTTGATCTCCCACTCCTATCATAGTGTACCGTATACCGTTTCATATCACCAACTTCTGAGAAGAGTTCCTGCAGATTAAAATTATGTATTCTTCGGGTTAGGAAGAGTCAAGTGACCATTCTTTAAGTACACAAGGACAGGAAGAAAGAGCCAGGAATAAACAAATTAATATAGCAACAAAAAAACAAATTAACAAAGCAACAAAATGTACTAGATTCTTATTCAACCGGATCATTTCCTAACTCTTCCCACAGAAGATGAAATCTTAAACAAACCAAAATCGAAACTAACTTTAAACTCAGCGTATTTCAACCTAATAAACTAACTAGTTATGATATTGTGAGCTAACCAAAAGCATAAAGATCACAATAGATCAGAAGTCAAAGCCCAAAAAAAAATCTTAGGCTTAATCCTAAATGCTCGACAATTTCAGAGAGAAAAACAGAATAAAAGAACATCATGATTTCTTTAAGTAAACATCATTCCACTGTGACATTTGATGAATAAATGTGGATTGCTTAGTACTATGAAGCTCAGCTGAAATATTGAGTAGAATAATCATCACACTAAGACACCAATGCTATTAAAAATGCAGTCACGAGATTTCCTGTGTAAACAATCTATGTTTAACAAAAAATTATATATTTCAATACTATATTTCCTGGTGTAAAGAAAATGTAATACATAATATATGTACAACTGATATGAATACTAAGCATAGCAACATCAGCCTACAGCAAGTACAGCCCATGGGATTGCAGTACTTAAGCGCATGTTTGAAGATTAGAGTAGAAGCCCTCAAATCTTTTGTAAGATTTTATTTCCCTTTTCTTTTATGTAATATGAGTCAATAACCCAACACTTATCTTATTGAAGATTATTACACTCCGTCATTACTTGATGTGTACATCCCACCAGTTCTATTCCTAGTGCCCGTAATTACAGAATAAATGGAGCCCCAAAAGATAAGATGTTTCTGAAAATGTTGACAAGACCACATAAGCAACCAACATTAATTTACTTTCTTGATATCTTGAGCTGATGAGCTGTAGTTATCCACCCATTATACATCTTGGTTCCAGTCAAGATTTCTTCGGTGTTTCCAGAATCAGGACAAGCCATAATCAAAATTCAAAAGTTCTATGTTTCCATTGCCAACACTAAAGTAAAAGAGAGCGTCTTCTCCGCTTGCCAGCATAATTTTGTATCAGGAGACAAGACATATGAAGCAAGTTGTTGGCAATCAAGTTCTAAAAGAAAAAGAAAATCATGGCCAATGAGGGTAACACCATGGAATTTGAAAAAGATTGATATACTTCTATACTTCTAAGGATGATAAAACAATCTCTAAAAGGGTTAATAATGAAAGTAATATTTACTATTTAGGATATTATTGTTAGAAAATTTGGGGTTGGTTATAGTTTTGATTTGGCAGCCGAAAAGTGAGAATGGTAGTGGAAAACAAGGGCGCTAATTGGGGTGATGGACGAGTGAACATAGAAGGATCAACAGAACGACAATAAATTTCAATTTCAGGTGCTGACAAACAAACCTGAGAACACTATTCAATGGATCTGTGGGGTTTTAGTTTAAGGTTTGGGCTCCACAAAGAGATCGTGCTTCACTTGACAATTCGATGCATAAAGGATTAAATGATATTGTTCAAGAAAGATGGATGGATATAACTACAAAATTAGAGAAAGAAGAATAGAGGAAGCAGAAGAAAGGTAGTTCTCAAATCCAAGAGTTGGATAACTTAGATTGCATATCACAACCTGGGGAAAGCTTCAAAGCTCCGTAGAAACTCACTTGAATAGTGTAGTGAATTAGATGCGTTAAAAGGCTTTATATAGACTCTAAGCCCTAAACCTAGTAGAATTCCAAATTCTAGTTTGAAAAATTACCTACCAAGCTAATACTAAGTAGAGAAACTATGAAACTTCTGTAAGAACCACAGACTCTGGTCAGTTGATTAAACAAAGATACCACCTTTTGCAACATAATCAGATAAAGGATCACCTTAATATCCTCGTTAGAGACACTATAATCCAAATTCGAAATGTACAACTTTGTTCCAGTCTCAATATTAGACGTTCGACCAGCAGCGGCAAACATGTCATGCCCCCAAGCCGATTCCGGTGCCTAAATCATACACCACCATAATTCAGCAGAAATCAAAGTAAATATTAAAAAAAACACGAATTAAACAATTAAAATAAATAATTGTATGTACGAGACGATGGATCTGACCTTGGCGGCGGCGTAGGGAGCAGCGCGATTGACAGAGCGGTTGGGGAAACGGCGATTGGGGCCCGGACCTGAGCCAGAGCTTGAGCCGCGGCCTCTGCCACGGGAGCCGGATTTCTTATTGCTCTTGATTAGATCATCCAGAGTCATGTCAAGAGGGGCGCCGGACATTTTGCGACGGATATCGAAATCCGAAATCGGAAGAAGAAGAATTGAGGGTTTGGAGGAAGATAAAGGGGGCTCGGGGAAAAGTACAAGAACCGGAGCAAGAGGAGTATCTAGTCGTATAATAATATCTTATAGGGTTTTTACTTTCAGGGAAATTGCATCGTTCGACCTCGGTTAATTGTTCGAATTGATGGTTTAGTTTTTCGTTTAAAAGTGAACAGGTTGGCTCTCCACTCCTCAATATATTACTTAGTATACCGCTTTTATCCATGCATGAAACTTTGGTAAAAAAAAATAAAGATCGATAAGATAAACAAAAAGTTGAAAAGAAAAAAATTTGAAAAAGAATTGTAAAGAGAAAAAAATTGAATAAATTGAAGAAAAAAAATTGAAGAAGTTGAAGACGTTTAGTGAGTAATTTACTCTATACCGCCGTGTGATTATAATTGCACAATTGGAATTCCATAATGGAAATTATTTGAATTTTCGTTAACTCGTCACTTAGCACTTATGAAAAGTCAAAACATACATTATTTCATATTTTTAGGTATTAATCTAAAATTAAGAATAGAATTTAATGTTGTAAAGTTGAACGTTTAAGAGTCACATGATGATTTAATAAAGATATATAATTTTCTTCGTAGAATAATAATTAAATAATTATAGTAAAATATTGACGACTAACAATTTCCTTTTTAAGTATTGAAAATTAACTTGCTAGTTGAGTAATAGATTTGAAACAAATAGTTTGGTGGTAATTTATTTGACGAAATTCAATCTCAACCACTACACAAATGGCATTGATCACATAGCCATAATTATTTTATAAGATTCTATTATTTGACAAAAGACACTTTCAAATATAAATATGGTTCGTTCGGAAGTTTTGAAATACCGCTTATGAAAATTTTTTAAAGTGTCGATTTTAGACTTTTATGAGGGGGTCCAGTTTTAAGTGGTTTTAGTAGCGGTTTTTAAAACAATCAAATTTATGCTTAGAAGTTTAGGTTGTGTTCTCTCTTTGTGTTTATGTTTTGTGTTTTGTGTTTTGAGTGTTTGTTTTGAGATTTTTGAAAATGCGTTCTTTTTAGAATTTTCGAAAATTGTTTCTGAAAATAGAAAATTCGAAAACGCGCTTCCTTCAAATTTTTTAGAAATTTGGACTTATTTGAAATTAAAAAGAATTATTGTTGAAATTAAAAAGAATTAAAAATTTTGAATTATTTGGAATTAAAAACAACTATTTGAAATTAAAAACAATTAAAAACATTTCTAACCAATTATTGTTGGAATTAAAAACATTTAAAAACAATTATATTCGGAATTATTTAGAATTAAAAATAATTTAAAACATTTATATTTATTCAAAACAATTCAAAGGAGCGCGCGTGCTGGGGCTCAAACCCCTGACCTCCAAGGAAAAATTAGCGCATTCTAACCATTGTGGCAATGCAGCTGCTTTATATTAAAAGAAACGCGGATAAGGATTATATTATGATTTGTTTGGCAAGCGTAAAATGGAGAAAAAAAGGAAAATGCCGGATGTTGGATTCGAAACGCGTACCTCCTCCCCAAAACACGCGTTTTCAACCGTTTTGGAAAACAAGATTTTTTGTACACAAAATGCAAAAACGTTGAAAACATCATTTTCATTTCCTTTGAAAATTTTTTGAGTGTTTTGCAAAATCGTTTTTAAAATTAAGCGAAGAAGAACGATGTTTTCACTATTTTCAAAAACACAACAAAAATGAGTTGAAAACACTAAAGAGAACACACCCTTATTATTCAACCGTTCTCAAAGTTTTTTAAAATAATAAAATTATAAATATAACTATACATTAAAAAAATATAGACATGTGTAAACAATAAGAAGTATGTACAAATTTAAATTTAAATATAAATATATATTCAACTGCAAAAAATTTCAAAAATAATTCAATATCACATAAAAAATTTATTAATTGGAGAGAAGTGTAAGAATGAAGTGTGTATTTTAAGTTTAGAGTAGATTTAAAAATAATAATTTTAGAGAAGGTAAATTTTGAAATAATTTGAAAAATGGTCAAAAATTTACTGATATAAAAGTTGAAAATACACTCCAAATTACACTTTTGAATAGTTTTTAAACTCAAAACCAAGTCTTTAAAAAAGCTAACAAATATCGATTTTCTCAACCTCTCATAAAACGGTACCAATCAAATCAGTCAAAACCGATGAAAAAAAACTCTCAAACAGACCTTTAAAGAACTATAAATTATAGAGTGAAAATCACATAATTGCAAGTTGGAGACCAACTTATATCTTATGGAAATGTTGAGTTTCATTTTAGTAAGGGAGAGAACATCTTGCAATTCAATGAAAAGTTTCCTTACAAATTTTGAAGAAAATATTCCTCGTTGACTAAATGAATGGTTCGATTGGATCAAATCAGATCCAATTTCGTTTTGGGCGTTAACACCACAAATTTTAAAAAATACTATATATTTTAATTACATTAAAAATTCTTAATTTTTATTTATTGTCATATTTATATTCCTAACTTTTGTATTTTTATCATTAACTTTCTATTAATTAGCACATTTTGTCTCTAATGACAGTTTTCATCCAAAAATTATGTTAGCATACTTAAAGAACAAATATTTAGTCGCAATTTTGTATTTGTTGTTATTTTTTACTTATTTAAAAATACGAGAGATAAATAAATTATTTTAATTCTTCTTAAAGAATTTTTGGACCGAAAACCATTGTCATGAACAAGATATACTAATTAATGAAAAGTTGATGATAAAATACAATGAAAAATGTTAGGGATTTACATGTAACAATGATAAAAAATTGTAGACCTTTTATGCAATTAAAATGTATTGCATTAATTAAAAAAAAATGTGGTAGCCTATTATTTTCCCATAGAGTAGTGGTATAATCCTGTGAAATGACGAAAAGCCCTCCATAACATTATTCCTCCCTCCATCTCATAAACCTCGTCTGTGGATTTTTCTATTATAAAATTGAATAACTTCTGAAATATTATTAAAGTTTGGTTTGATATTGCAGACTTTAAAAAAAATTAATTTAAATAGATAAATAAAATAAAACAAGTTTTGGGCTATAAAATATATAACCCAATTAAATATAATAAAACCCAATTAATTGTAGGAAGTCCGTCCTAATTAAAAAAGTTCATCATATTTTTAAATTTCAAAATTATATTTAATATTTATTTTAAATATAATAAAGTTGGGTGATTACAAATTGAAATTGGTGATTGCAAATTTCTCTATAAATAAGATATTAAGTCCAAAAAAAATAATAAAATGATGTTCAGAAGAAAAAACCACAAATTCAGAAATAAGTCCAAGAGAAAATCCCAAACCATGGAGAAAATCTAAAGCTCAAGAAATCTAAAATGATCAAAATCTTCTAGGAATCAAAGCAAGTCCAAGTCAATCAAATCTTCTTTGTAAATAAAATTCAAATTTTGAAGATTCAAGCAAATCAAATTTACAACAAGTCTCGGAGTCCAACCATGTGTCCCTCCTCTTCAATATTTTGATCGTTAATCAAATGATTCTACAACCACGTAGCCACAAAAGATAATCCACTTTGTAATTTACAAAATTTTAATTTGTAAAAAATTTTGTATTTTTATACACAAAATTCGTTTGTACAATTTCTTGGCACACCTAGTGGGACCTTTTTGTCTTCTCATCTTCCGATTCTCAGAAAATTTTCAAGTTCAAGTAGTACATCAACTATGGCAATCGAGAAAGCAAAGAAAGTCGTTACTCCTTTCGAGGAGACACACTTGATGAACTTTTCTATGCAGCCAGAGCCTAAATAAAGATTGGGAAAACTCAATTGTTTTAACCACTTAGAAAAATTTCTAACAAGGGCAAGGTCAACATCTTCAAGTCCAAGATGTCTGGCTCCTAATCTTCAAGTCCAAGATGTCTGGCTCCTGTTCTATAGAAAAGTCCATGAACTTGTCAAAAGATTCTCATTCCAATTGCATGACCAGTGACAAATATGTGTTCGCATCCATACATATAACTTCTCCATGAAAATGGAGTGATTATACCACTTCTAAAGAATATATTGAGCTAGTGATGGTCACAGAAATAACACCTGACTCATGACTGAATTCAACAAATGGCCTTGGCCATTTAAAAGTTAACAAAATCATTGGAAGACAAAGATGCACAAATTGCCGCCCCCATGCATCGACTCGAGCTGCAAAGTCCATTGACGAAAGGTAATCCAAAAAATACAAGCTCTTCTAGAACTAAAGATCTAGAAGTCCAAGAGCACCAACAAAAGCAAGATATGCATGACCAAACGGTGGTGCAAAATGTGTTGCGTGACATCACTCAACTCTCTGTTGGCTCTCCAACATATGATTGCTAATACCATTCGTGCCCAGTATGGTGGCTTGCCACAATCTTCATTGATTTATGCCAAATCCTACAGTCGTCGGATTGAGGAAATAGGAATATCGCTTGGCTACCAACTCCCGAAGTTTCAATATTTTGATAGAAATAGGAAACCCAAAGCAACATGTGGCTCATTTCATTAAAACTTGTAACAATAATGGCACCTACAATAACACAATGGCAAAACAGTTTTTAGACTCCCTCAAAGGCGAAGAGTTTGAATGGTATACAGGCTTACCGACTCGATCAATTGATAGTTGGAATCAACTTGAGCGGGAGTTCTTAATATGCTTTTATACTGTATTTGTATTTGTTTAAATAATGATGTTTTTCGATATTTTACCTTCGTAATTAAGTTTTTCTAGTATTTCATTATAATTAAGAACTTTTATTGGATTATTATATATAAGATTAATATCTTGTATTCTTTATTTTTGTCATTTTATTTATTGCTCCAATTCCAACAATTTAAAAATCATTTTGAATCAAGATAAAGATTTCTATATATACTGATTTAAAGAAAAAATTGTATCATCTATAATTTAAAAACTAGATTAAGATAGATAATGTATGTTAAATTTAAATTTATTTTCTATTTAGACTTCACATGTAAGTAGGCTAATTTATATATAAAAAAAAAAGTTGGACCAAAAATTTTGAGCCATAAATGGTTGGAGGGCCCTAAGCGGCTGTTAGGCCGCCCTGCCTTTAACGAGAGGATGCCCTTTCTACCTACATTTTTTTGCTCTTGTAGCTGAGAACGAGAATGCTTTGATTTCTATAATTGAATAGTAATTCTGTCTTACATACATTGATATTGAATTTGTTAACTTACATATTTCTTAGAATTTCAAATTTACATTTCCCTGCAATTAAATTTGGGTAGTTAATTTGCATATATTTTTTCTTTGTTTAGAGGTTGAATACCTTATACCAAATAGACACGTGAAGACATAACATCTTTTAGTCTTTTTATTTTACAAGTAATTTATTCGCGCAAAACACACCATACACATTTCACACTATTTTGACACTAACAATACAATGATGGCATTTCGAGTCGAAATTTTCGACACAACAAACTTCAAAGTAGTGAGTATGAACAAATAAAAAAAAAAGTTCAAATCTTTTTTGTTGTCTTATTCAATATCGCATAAGAAACACATCCCTATCACTTCGAACCATTTTCGGACCCCTATCTCACATACTGAAGAAATCATACCCAATATTCAAAGATACTCGAATTCAAAATCTACCGATATACAACCCAAAATTCAAGAGCAAAAATTGAAAGACCGAAATGACGAAACTAACTTGCACATTAAAACATGAGAAGATGAGCATGGTATCATATAGCATAATAAATGGGATGCGACGAGCCAATAAAGTAAATATGATTCGCGAAAAGCCAGTGAATAATCTATATACTAATCTAAAATGAGTTTAAAGGAAGAAATATTTTTGGACAATATATCTTTATTAATATTTTATATTTTCTAAATTATCCTTGAATTAATGTTATAATTGAACTCCTAATTTAATATTTATTGCCACATATAGTACTTAGAAGTTGAAAAGGCTAAATCTCTATTTATTATATTTAATTACTGGATTTTGAAAATATTTTCTTTGAATTGTCGAGGTTTAAATAGAGAAACATTTTTGGACAAATATGTCATCATTAATATTTTATATTTTCTAAATTATCCTTAAGTTAATGTTATAATTGAATTCCTAATTTAACATTTATAGCCACATCTTAAAAGTTGAAAATACTAAATCTCCATTTATTATATTTAATTACTGAATTTTGAAAATATTTTCTTTGAATTGCGAAAATATATTTGATCAGTTACAGGATTAATAGTAATTGACATTCCACCAACAATTTATTCAGCTTATTTAAAGTCTAATTTGAAGTTTAAGGTTATTTTATTTTAAGGTAATTATGTAATTTGTAATGTCCATAAAGACTTCATTTGAAGATTTGTATTTGTGATTGTAGTTTTATTAGTTAATATGAATAATTCTCTTTCAATGCTCTTCTTTTTCTAAAAAAATAATAATTTGTGTTGGACTATAAAGGTTATAGTGTATATTTTTTAATTATTTTGCATGCTCATGCAAATTTTTATATCATTTACATATCTAATCGACTTGCACAGCCTTTCAATTTTTTTAAACGAAAAAAATCTTGTGGGCTAATTTCAATAATAGTTTCAATCCACTATTGATACGTATTTTATTTATATTATTCTTTTTGTGCTTTTGAATTGAATTATTATTTATTTTAATTAAACTAATTTTTCTTAACTATTTATGCTACAACTTGAATAAAATGCTTACTAGAATATTTAGTTTTGGTAATATTACTCTATTTTTCCATTACAATTTGGATAAATTCACGTAAAGACATCCTGACAATCGAATTGTGCAAATGAGAATGTTTAATTTTGTCAATTTCTAATGTATATATTATTTTATTTTCTTTATATATACCGATTGATAAATCTACCTAATTTGAAGTCTTCTGAGTCCAAATTGTATGTGATATTTTGGGTTAAAACCTCTTCATAGATAGAGAGCTATATATTAAATTAATAAGATTTGTTACAAGTCATTTCCCATCTCATAAAGATAAAAAATTCAATGGATTTAAGTCTTTCGATATATTTAAGAACTTATGTATATTTTTATTCTTTTTTTTGTGTTCTTTAATTGATATTATTTTACTTATATTACGCACCTTAAAAATAAATGTTCAATATTAACCACACAATCAGAAAAATATACTTTGTTTGAATAGAACAAAAAACATTATATTTCACCGTATTTTCTAATATTCTATTTTTGTATTTTAATGCAGTATTAAATTAAGTTATAATTATTTAAATATTTGAATAAACACATCTCACATCTTACATACTAGTATATAACAAAAGTAAGCTTCCAATAAGCACTCATATTACGTAGTTCAAAAGTAACTCAAATTGGCTGTGGGAGGCCAAAAGGCCAACCACAGACCTCCCAGCACCTAACCAATTAACCATTCAGTCATGTACTATTTATAACAAATAAATGCTATATAAGCAAATTAAGATATTTGAGAACAACATTCCAAAATATCTCTTCATTCAAATTGGAACTGGTGTTTTCATGCCGAAGAACGAGTCTTTGTATCCGCTGTGGTGCCTGCAGACACTTGGGACAAATTAGAGGAGTCGAGCTTCCCTATGAGGATATTGACACGTTTATAAGAAGGGTTTCTACCACCGGGATTTTGATCTATTAAAAATACCATATTTAGGTTCTACAAATCAAAATGAAAAGCTCCTCATAAATGTTATATCCAATTACACCAATGGCATGTTTATATCCCAATGAATCACAAAATAAGATGTGTCACAGAACATTTCATAAATAAAAATTCTCCCAAAACCCTGATAATAAGATAGTAAGGCACTAAGCTGATCCTACATCTCCTCATCCAATTAAAGCCAGGAGTCAGCCTGCAAGATTCTTACCTTTGTCACTATCAATTTGGGATCAAAGTTCAAAACCTCCCAGAATATAGCTATCCAAATGCAGAAAGAAATATCCATTTATGGCTTGAGACAAGTTGAATAGCCCATGTAGTCAGCATCTATCTTTCCCTGCTAATTCAATTCTTTGAATTGATCAATACTCCTTCAAGACAGCGCGAACTCGTTTGGAGGGCGAAGGCAAACAGGCACCTCATGCTCCTCTGGTCCAACACGATGTTTAGGCACTTTAACCTCAAGAACTGTTCCGCTCTTGTCAAAATATGCTTCTAGCTTGGCATCATCAGGAATCCTAGTGGGAAGTGGAATTTCCCTTTTGAATTCTCCGGGCGGACAGTGCTCCGGAGCTGGATCGGTGAGTTTGAAAGTTCTGTCGTTTCTTTGAATAAATGGCATGCAGGCTGTGCACACAGATGATATCTTAAGCACACCATGCGTGAGATTGTTCCACCAATGGACTTTCACTCTTTCTGGATCAGCAAAAGGCAAGGTAATCAGTATCAAGTATCCTTCTTCATCCTCGTAAATTGTTTTAGCACCCGTAACAGGACCATATACATTCCTCATCACCCCGGAAAACTCACTCATCCAAGGAGGTTCAATAGGATGGAGCTCTGCATTTTGATGGCAATCTGTGTTGAGATCATTAGGCAAGCAACAATCTTCATCATTTCCATGTGAGAAGAGGTCTTTCCTCTTCTTGTTTGATAGGTCAATTCCATTGTCATTTACATGGTGAGTCGACAAATTCAAACCCGCCCCATTTAGCAGTTTCTTTGCAGGGGTGTGAATTACTCTTTGAAGCGGGAAGTGGCCTTTCAAGCTCGAATTCTGTGTTAGGAAGGTTCCTCCATGAGCTAAAGTCTTTTGCTTCAGGTGGAATGCAAAAATTCAAATCTCTACCAGTCAATTCAATCCACTTCTTCTGATCCTCCTCCTCAACACCAATAAGATTGGGTGATGGCACCAACTCAATCCCATGAACACACTGCGGGTTAGATAACCCACGGTAGTGTTTCCGCTGCATTTTGTGAGACCGCACAAAACCCTTATCGGCACTGAAAGGAAAGGGCCGTTCCCCCTGTCGTGAGTGCCCATTCATATAACTTCTCAACTGCATCTTCCCAAGTGCATTCTCCGGTCTCTCTTTGAAAACCCACATATACATATTCTCCATATCATGCTGCACGAGAAAGATATCAAGTTGAAGATCAGACTTATCAAACCCCGAAACTCCATTACTATCCCTCACCATATTGCACTTTGATTTTTCCTTCAAAACCGGCTTGAAGTAGAAATTAAAGAAAAACCAAGCACCCCAAACACTATCCAATCTCTTGGCGCATTTTCGCCCAATTTTAGGCAAATCGAAGAGCTTATCCGATTCATTAACTTGGTGTCCCAGGCCAACCTCCAGCATATCAAAAGAATCATGGTTCCATAACTGCTGGGGAGGAGGACTCCTCTCCACGGATAAAGGGAGATTAATATCCGGTGGCCCCGGAAGAACAACTTGCCTATTCATCTCTCGATTGGATTCCTCGTGGGAGGTAACAATTGAATCCATGGACAAGAATGTTGATGGATGATAATTTTCAATGCTTAAACCTGTCAACAAATCTTCTCCCATCTCCAATCCTTATCCTCCAATAAATATTGGGATTCGATATAGTTCCAATGCCCTATTAAAATTCCTACAAAAAATCAACAATCCCTTTACAGGAGAACCCTATAAAACCGCCATACCATAAATACTCAAGCTTGAAACTCAAATTCAATATGAGTTCTGATACCCTATTGGAATTCCCACAAAATCAACAATCCCTTTACAAGAAAACCCTATAAAACTACCATACCATAAAAATACTCCGGAATCAAACTTAAAATCGATATGGTTTTTGATAAACTTTTCAGTTTACAAGGTGGGCAGTGATATAATTCAACTTTTTCAATCCAAACCAGGAAAAAAAGAGAAAAAGAAACCAGTACAAGCAATTGGCCTGAAAGAAAGGGAAAAAAAAAAACGCAAACGCTGAAAAGAAAAACTTACGGCTAAAATCAAAGCAAAACGACCTCAAAAGATTAAATTTTCTATAATGGCTTGGCTTTCAAATCCGCAAAAAACCTGTGAAGATCTTCGCAAACAATTCTCCCCAAAATCGACATGAGAGAGAGAAAGAGAGGAGTGAAAATGAAATAAATGGTGACGGATTCCGTTAGAGTGGCCGTCAGATTAGACAGATCTTATAGGGCGTTACGCATGATGACTTTTAACGGTAACGTTTTCTGATTGTGGGGTGGAGAGAGGGACCACTGCTTGGCGATAAGCACCTATAATAAAGTTTCTTTGATTTTTTTGGGAAATTTGCACGTTTGGTTTCTAAGCTTTGCAGTTTATTCTTAATTTATCCTTAACTAATTTTTATAAAGATCGACATCTCCAACTTTTGTATGTCATTGCAAATCACGTCCCTCATTGATGATTTTGACAAATTTGACATCCTCTTTAAATAAACAACAATAGAAAAAGCTAAAAATAACAAAATTAAAAGAAAATTGCAAATAAAGTCCCATAACTTTTAAAAAGTACCCCACCCACCCATTTTGGTCTGATTCAAGCAAGTGGAGTTCAATGGTTGGAAATTTCATTAGAGGCGAGAGTTTATAACTCTTCTTTGATGTCTTTGTTCATGGGCTCAGATTTAGTGTTACGTGTTGTGACCAAAATGGATCACAATATTTTTCGATTTTGCACCCAGACACGGAGGAGGAAGAAGAGCAACCCCTCCAAAGAAGCAAAAACAGATGTTGGACTTGCCCAAACCTGAATCCTTAAAAATAAAATTGTCAAAATACCTTCGACCATGAAAGCAACTACCCCCAGGCCCAAAATGCAAAAGTAGCTGTAAAAATAGCCACAAATTTACTCTTTTGTGCATAGCAGCAAGGGCACTAGGAGTTGTTTCATTTCTCATGGGGTGGTGGTTGATCGTTGGAGTTGTTTCATTTCTCATGGGGTGGTGGTTGATCGTTGCTGCTATTCTACCATCTACAAATCTGAATCGTCAGTGCTATGTCCCTTTTCGGGCTCACAAAATTGATCTATTGTTGTAATGAGACCATTTCACCTACCAATATTTTTGACAAAGAAATTTGAAAAATAATTACGGTTCTTAATTTCAACCAATCTAACGGTCTAAATGTATTAGCACCTTTAAAAATTTTATATTTACATCCAAACACATCCCAATAAAGATTTTAATATATCTAGATCGTTAAATTGGTTAAAATTAATGATCATGATTATTTGTCAATTTTTTTTGTCAAATACATTAGTAAGAGGAACATTTTTCTTGTTGTAATTAAAATGATCTCATGTGAAAGTGTGGTTTGTGGAGGTGGTGTAGAGGTCGTGGCCATGATGGGATGGGATGGGATGGGATGGGATGGGGTGGGGTGGGGTGGGGTGGGGTGGGATGATACTTTGTACTTTTTGGGACTTCATTTACAAATTTTTAATTTTTGTTGTTTTAAACTTTTTCTATTTTTTGTTTATTTAAAGAGAGAATGACAAATCATTAACGATGAGGCGTGATCTTATAAAAATTGATTCGAGGTAGATTAAGAATAAACCGCAGGTTGATGACCAAAAAGCACAAATTTTTCTTTTTATACAATTTTAAATTTGTTGTTTCAAAAAAAATAAAAACTATAATTTTGTTATAAAATATAGAAAACAATATTGATGATC
The DNA here is from genome assembly GCA_023638005.1 of Forsythia suspensa. Taxonomy (NCBI): domain Eukaryota; kingdom Viridiplantae; phylum Streptophyta; class Magnoliopsida; order Lamiales; family Oleaceae; genus Forsythia; species Forsythia suspensa. Next base: position 16,818,237 of record CM042669.1, read on the forward strand.
ATATTTAGATATTTCTTATCTAGTATATATGTCTTTGAAATTCTATATATATGTCCCTTAATAAAATAAAATATGCATTTTCTCTCTAGTTTATAACGCATTATTAGCACGGACAAACTCACTAGAGGAAAATATAGAAAATTCGCAGAATCTGAATTTCCTACACGATCGTAATCAAATATTGATATCTTAACGCTTACGTGGTCCAATCATTGTGAAATTTTGATAACAAGTTCAAAAATCATTGTTCTTCAAATCCAATAGTTAATATCAAGATCATACAATTCATTCAGTATTAAATTGCTACATAAATAGTCGCAAATTTGGAATTGGTACTACTTTCAACAAATGACTATTTTCTTATTCTAATTAAGTTTATTCTTACATATATTTTGATTATATTTTGTAAGGTTGGATTTACATGATTTGTGAAAACTTTTATTTTAGACCAGTTCAATTTTTTGTTTTAACAAATTAAAAGCTTTTGAATAAGCAAAATTGTGTTGATACTCTTGAAGAAACATGACAAAACTACATAAATATTAAAGAATGATTTTTTTTTTTGGTTATTCACGAAGAAATCAAAATTTAATACAAATTAATATTGTAGAAGAATATTATGTTAGTTTTGAAGATTAACTTTATACAAGTCTAATTTGATAAATATGTTAATGCTCCCAAAGAGCACAACATTATATTAATATTATAGAAGAATGTTACTCGTCCCTAAATAGCGTCACATTGTAAATTTAATATTTCAAAAGAATATTGAGTTATTGTCCCTGAATAAGTATAATTTTTTTTTGTATCGATATTATTGAAGACAATTGTATCGTTATTCTTGAAAAATTGTCTATCACGAATAATCAATATTTTGAAAAAATATTGTATAATTGTTTTGAAAAAAACACAATTTTACAAATATCAATATTCTATAACAATGTTACTTGTTGTCGAATAGCATAATTGTATAAGATCTAATATCTATAATAACATTAGAACTTGAATTCCATTGTTAAATGAATTTAATTGCTATAAAAAGATGTTAATGTATTTTGAATTAGTCATCTAGGTTTAATTATGTTGTTGCTGTAGTTTAGAATAATTCTTAATGTTTAGGAAACATTATTTAGTTTGAACTTTTGACTAAACATCTCTCACGATTCTAGGAGTTGTTGAAATGTGGTTGTTTATTTCTTCTATTTATGTTGCTTTGTAAAGGCTATATAAACCAACCTAGTTTGCTGAATTAATAAGGTGAAAATTAGGTCCTACACTTTTTTTATATATATATTTTTTGAATATTACTAGATTGTATTTTTTTTTTTTTTATCACTTTTACTATATTTCATATTAGTTTACTGTACATCAGATAAATAATTAATTTTATCTAATTATATCTAAATCTATATTGTAATTGTTTAAACTACAAGTTAGGAATTTAATATTATCTAATCTAAATCATGGAGAAATTAGTGATATCACCATATTAACATTCATCCATTCAATGGAATACGTCTCTTCGCATCACAAACTCTAAAACCCATTTCTCACTCTAAAACTCTATTCAACACCATAATCTGCTAGAGAGTTTTGATTTGGTTTTTGGAATCTAACTCAACCGCCTGCTTATGAGAGGATGGCTTCATCACGCACAACACGAAATCAAGGCATAAACCAGAAAGAAGAAGATATAGTTCTGCATCAAAGAGAAATCGGAGATAACCTAAAGCTACAATCAAACTCGAAAAGAAGAAGGTCAACATTTCGGTGCCGGAATGACAAAATGTAAAAAAATTCCTTCTAGTTACATTTTTCATTTCATGCATCCAATTTTTGTTTCTTCAACATATATTGTCAAGGAATTGAATTTTTGTTTGTGCTTTTATTAATTTAATGGTATTTCTTATAACTGTGTTCCATCTCAGTGTAATAGGAATTTCTCATTTTCTGTTGCATTTTATTAATGTTGTTCCTAAAAAATTTAAGATGATTCAAGTATCAATTGGACTTTTGGTGAGGATGGATTCCTGTTGAGTGTGTTATTTCCTGTACTAGTTGATTTTTTCTAGATTTTGCAGCTATGAAATTGATTACTTGTCTGGGATATGATAAAATTGGGGATATTTCTTATGTTTGTCTTTCATCTCAGTGTAATAACAATTTCTCATTTTGTATATTTCACATTTAAATGTATTTTTTGAATAATTTACTCCGCATTTGAATGATAGTGACCCCGATTTAGAGTTCGTGTATTTGTAAGGACTATATAAGTGGCAACAAATTTTGGTATATTAACCAATGTTTCAATGAAAATAATAATGTACTTTATGTTACAACAACTGCTCAAATATAATATTATGAAATTAGAAAACTGTCTCCCGCTTTTGTTAATTATTGATGATAATTTGTTATGACTATTGTTAACTTGATACTATTTTCAAGTTCATGACACGTCCATTTCATTCTTCAATGGTATGATCATTCACTTTGATGTCTATGTCTAATATTTAATTCCGTTAGTGAATGTTACTAGTCGAGATGAGTCTCTATAGCATATTTATGTGCACATCTCTCAAATCATTTTATATTTATATTGCGGTCGAAATTTGATAATGTCTTATGTTGCTTGCAATTGTTTAATGTGTTTGTTATTGGTTGAACTTTAATTTTCGATTCTTTACACAACCCGAGATACTCGTGTCTGCTCATTTACAAGTTGACCATGAAGTATGATAATTAGTCATGTTATTTCTAGATGTTACTCGTGTTTGAATGTTGTTTCAGCAACCAATACCACGTTTGGGACTATCTCATCTCTCCAAACAAATGGTCACTTGGCAAAGTAAATTGTTATTACCCATTTATTAATACATTATCAATGTACACAGTGGCGACTGTGGAATATTAGTCATCAAGTTCGCAGAATACATAACTAAGAACAAAATTAAATAGATGCCGAAAAATTTTGACACCAAAGTGGCTCGTCTCAACATGGCTATCCAATTATACAAGTTTGCCTCTGAGAAGCCGGAGTTACACCTATCCGGATGGTTATGGCCGACTAAAATATATTCAAGTCTTGACAAATGTGTAATCGAGTGGCATTTTTATCAATAATTTTATTTATTTTTTAATTGTATTATTCTGGCTGATGCATTGGGCAATGCATAAGTTTGTGAAGATTTCATCTTTTGGATTCGCTCATGATACCATTTATGTAAATAGATTGACATGTCGTTTTACATTTGGTCTATTTTGTAGTTTATCTTTTGAATATGCGTTATGACAATCTCGATTGAGAATGAAGGCATAAGAATTTCTTTTTCCCAGGTACTTCAGGACCTATTATAGTTCCGATCTTAGAATTTACAAAGGCTGAGTTGTTTTGATCTAAATGGAAGATGTTTTATGTTATCGCCTTTGATTGATCCTCATGTATGATAGTATATGTTACGACTTATTGATTCACTGAATTGATCTTATTGTTGCCTACATTTGTTAACATGCGTTTCTCATTAACATTTGTAGGATTCTTCTTCACCTTGTCCTAGTGAATTGTCTACTAGTTATTCTACTAATAAGTAATGTATTTGAATAGACACTCTAATTCGAATTTTATATCCAAGTTTTGCACTCGATTTGCCTTTTTTCCTTTCATTAGTATTATCTTTATTTTTCTTGTTAATTAGTATTAACTAGTGCAGTAAAAATTTAATCATTCTCGACTTCAAGTTACCTTTTGTTTGTTTATAATTTGTTTATCCTTCCAATTTATTGATATTGAAAATACGAATACTTAAGAACGGAAGCAAAACCAAAACTCGAACATCCAAACAAATCGAAGAAAATTAAGACTAATGACCTTCGAACCAATTTCTAATAACTATACCATGACTTTTAAGTTATTATTGATGGCTACTTGAATCTTGTATCAGGAAAGTCACGAATTCATGGAATTTGATATGTTGAAATTGCATTATGATAAACATGGCTATATGATGAACCCGGCCCCAAACAATTTTTTTTTAAAAAAGTCATAGGTAAGTATTATGATTACGAAAGCAACACACAAAAGCTATATTGAATCACAAATCGTCGAGGAAAAAAAAAAGAGCAATCTACATAAACGCATCATCTTAGGTCCCGAATACATTAAGGGTGTGTTTGATTCCTTTCATTTTCCATGGAAAATGAAAATTTTCCACCCATTTTCCGGTTTTGAGTGCATTTGATTGGCAAAATTTTCCATGGAAAATGCATTTTCTCACATATTTTCCATCTTTCGCTTTGATTGGAATTTTGTTTTCCATGGAAAATGTTTTCCATGTTTTCCACTTTTGGCCATATTTTCCTTGTTTTCAAGGAAAATATTTTCTTTTAATGGGATAGGAGAATTTATTTTCCATGGAAAATTTGTTAACCTTTTCCAACCCATTTATTTTCCATGGAAAATTTGTTAACATTTTCCAATCCAAATTTTCTTGGTAATTCATTTCCATGGAAAATATTTTATTTCCACCCAAATTTTCCACTTGCAATCAAACACAACCTAACATGGCAATGGAAATTTATAAAACGCAAAGAATTGGACTCCATTGTTGATGATCATAATAAATGCCGACAATTACGCAAAGTCTCAAACATCATTTCCCACTATTTTGCATCAACGTGATGTTATCCCCTTCAAAAAAATCCTCCCCATCGGTCTTCTTATTTATATCGACTTCCTTGGCATCCTCCATAACCAAATTGGTATACTCATCAAAGCCAATTATGCGCTATTCAATCCTCAAATCCTTCATTCAAAAAGCCATATATGAATTCGAGCTTTACTTTGAAGAAACACGAAGATGAAGTTAATGGGTTGGGTCATAATCCGCTGGACTTTGGTGCCGCCATGGTCGCTATTTTGCTCTATTGTAAATTATTCTTCTCCTGATCTTCTGGAAGAGCAGTAAAAACCCTACAAAATGGAGTTCCCAAACAATTAAAATAACGAGTACATAAAAAATTACAACTTGCAATGCAAAGAATTTCGAGAAGTATGTGTCTATTTAATTGTGCAAAACCATTCCATTATGAATGAGAAATTATAGTTGAAAGTTAGACAATAAATGAGGAATAAAATGAGAAATAATTGAAAGGTGTTTATCCTACATTGGTTGGAAACTCAACCTTGAACCACTTAATAAACTCCAAGCTTGGAAATGGGTTTGGACCCCAAGGGGCACCGCAAGTCTTCAGAGGGGAGAGGATGTAGGCATGCTCATAGTTGAGAAAAGCCCACACGCGTGCGCGCCGCCATCGCCGTCACCGTCAATCCGACCGGTCGGCCCAGCTCGGCACTTGCACGGGTTCGGATCGTGGGCTGTGGCATAGGCTTAGGCTTAGGCTTGGGCTTGGGCTTGGGCTTGGACTTGGGTCGGGCCTATGTCAAATATTAATTTTTTGGATAAAATTTAGGGAAAATTGCCTATAAGGCACTTGTACATGACTTGTTTCAAATTAGGTCAAAATATTTTTCTAAATTGTGATTAAGTCATACTTTTATCAATATTTTAAATTAATTTCAAAATCACCCCTTGCACAGCTCCAACGACCTCCGTGACCGCCTCCACCTCCAATGACCATTACAAAGTCGCCTCCAAGACCTCCTCCTGATCGCTATCACATGCCACCGTCGCCGCTTGCTACTGCTGCCGCCAATCAAGATACCAAACAAGCATAAGAGTTTCGGTTTTTTGTAGAGTCGCATCGTACCTGCTTCTCTCAACAAGGAAATCTGGAACACAATGAATTTAGATTGGAAGAAAGAATTTCTTATTGCAAGGATTTCAGATTCAGATCTAAAGACACTTTTTAGTTTATCACAAAAATTAAAAGAAATGTTCTTGTTAAAATCAAACCCATTTTTGATGGTCAAGAAATTATTGACTCTAAGAAGGTGATGTCATATTTGATTCCCTTCACACCAATAGATGTCTGTACAATTGACATTTTATTATCCATAAAATGCTATCAAATGTCAAATGGAAAATGGGTGGTATTGGTTATAACAACTCAGTGTTATAGGGAAGAAATGGAAGGTATTGCAATCATACTTATTTTTTGATAAATACACAAGGTCATGAGACTCATGACAATACTCAAAGGCCTGTTAGTTCATAGAATCACCTATACTGGAAAGACCATTCCACTCAAATCCAACTGTGTCTCGAATCAGGGAAGAATATCCTTTCCCATTATTACGTTATGGAAAGACCCAATAAAATGGAAATGCACTGACTCAACTACCTCTTGAATGCCACAACCACAAACATTGTTAAAAGAGAGCATGGTGTTTGATACTTTATTATAGAAAAACAATATCACAGAAAACATTGTTAGTCATGTGTATTGTTTGATACTGTATTATAGAAAACACTATCACAAAAAACCTGAGTGTTAGAATGGCAAGGTTTTATTTATGATACCGTGCTTTTATCTTTGATATTGTTTAATTATGGTAATGTTTGAATTTGTGATACTGTTTGAATGTCTTAGTTTTAATCCATGATACTGTTTTGTTTAGGTAATGTGCATTAGTAAATTTTGATCTTGTTTTAATCATATGGTAATCGTTTGAATGTCTTAGTTTTAATCAATGATAATGTTTTATTTAGGTAATGTACATTAGTATATTTTGATCTTCGCTTTTAATTCATGATCTTCGCTTTTAATCCTATGATCTTTGTTTGAATCTATGTGAAATGTGTTTTATTTATGATCTGACCGTGCTTTTATCTTTAATCTTTGTTTAATTATGGCAATGTTTGAATCGTGATCTTGTTTGAATGTCTTAGTTTTTTCTATGATACTGTTTTAATCCATGATATTATTTTATTTAGGTAATGTGCATTAGTAATTTTGATACTGTTTTAATCCATGTTTTAATTTATGATACTATTTTGCATAATACAGTATCAAACAACACATATGACTAATTAAACAGTATCAAAGATAAAAGCATAGTATCATAGTCATGTGTGTTGTTTGATACTGTATTATGCAAAACAGTATCACAATAGAAATGAACATAGAATTCGCATATGTGCTCGGAATTTTTATTATAATATGTTTTCGGAATGGTCTCGACGATCCGGTCAAGACCAGTAGCTTTGCTACTGCGTATAATAGATTTTACCCGTTTGAAGTCGTCTCTTTAGCTTAAAATGGCAATATTTAATTTTTCTTGTCAAAACAGTATCACAAATCTTCTAAAACGGTATCACGGATAAATGTATCTTTTAATAATATAGTTGTAACTATATTATTGATTGTCCTAGGTAATGCACACACACTATTATTGATATTGAATATTGATATCTTCTTCCCCAAATTCTTCTTCTTATCCTTCCCTCTTCCTTCTCTTCTTCTTCCTTCTTTCTTTCTCTCTGTTACATTCTGCATCACTAGGACAATCAATTATATTGGCTCTCATTTTTTAACTTCCATTTTCCCTTTACCACTAAGTTTACACGAAGAAACTATAAGGCTATTGTGCATCCTTTACCCCAGGCAAAAATTTTGTGAAGCACCCTTCTCAATTAATGTGTTAACCAAAGAATCGAACCTTTTCAAGGTACCTCTCGCTTTGTACTTTTTCATTTGATAAGCAAAACATTTGCAATGGTCGAGCAATTCTCTTTTAAATTATCCGAAGATACATAAACTTGTAAAAGCACACAAATCTTGTTAATCCACCTCAAATCTTGCGGTATATTGAAATCCACACGCAAATTCTCTAAAAACAAGATCACAAAAAAAAAGATTACAACAAAACAAAGATCGCAATTAGCGTTTTTTACAATTAAGGGTATGTTAGTCTTTTAGCTCTAAAATGTGAGTTTAATTGAATTAAGTTTTGAACATATGACTTTAGAGCCCATAAGTGCCAAAACAGTGACCGGCTTTGAATTTACCCTCAAATTTATTCAAATCTATATTTCGCTCCATAGAAAAAAACAACTTTCATAGTGGTGCATTGGTCGGTTTTAAAACCGTGCGCATGAACGGTAGTGAATGGAGAGCTGCTTGAGAAACTGCTCAACCGCCACCTCCATCATCTGATATGATCAAACCGCCACCTTCCTCATCTATTTAAATGGGTCCTCAAACTCTCATTAAAGACACAAAAAAAAACTCTTCCGTTTTTTAGTATTACGAGTTCTATTTTCGCCTTGAGATATTACTTTATTTTACCGGTTGCGTCGTTTTTGTAGTATTTGTGCTCGCTTACGCAAGTGTTTCGATTGTTGTATCTTGAGAGACGCTTTACCACATACCGTAAGCAAATCGTGTGTGATGGGGTAATTCGCCTTAAGGACGAGAGCCTAGTTCTTGCTTGATCGTTATTAGTTTCGATTTTATCATGCTTTACGCTACATATTATAATTCTATTCAATACCATGTTATATTTCGGCCTTTTGTAAATGAAAAACTATTAACCTGCATGTTACATTTACGCTAATTTGTGAATGAATAAAGCCAACAAAAGTTACTCGATGAGCCCTTTGACGGTGTGTGAAACAACATATATGGCAGCAAAAAAACACTTGGTCCAAGAACATATGATTAAAATGGGTTTACAAAATTAAATTCAATGAGAATGGAGAAGTTGATAAATAAAAGGCTCAACTTGTGGCAAAGGGATACACTCAACAACATAAGGTGGACTATATGAGGTATTTGCACCTGTGACTCGACTAGATACAATTTGTGTGATAATTTCCTTGCAGCTAAAAAAACATGGAAAATTTATCAATGTTAAGTCAACCTTCTTGCATGGTGAATTAAATGAAGTGGTTTTCGTGGAGCAGTCTCGAGGCTATGAACGAAAATGTGATGAGGAGAAGGTGTACAAACTTAAAAAAAACTTTATATGGACTTAAACAAGCTCCACGAGCTTGGTATAGTCGTATAGAGTCTTATTTCATGAGATAAGGTTTTGAGAAGTGCCACTATGAACAACTGCTCATCAAGAGTAAATGAGGTAAAATTTTGAATGTGTGGCTTTAAGTTGATGATCTCATTCTTACTGAAAATAATAAGTCCATGATGGATGAGTTAAAAATATTGTTCCACTTTGTTTATTATAAAAATATTATTTTCACTTTTGTTTTATCTTTTATAAAATGTGTGTTATATTTGTTACGCACATTTGGTAGCTCGTTCCATTCTTTGCCGCTACTTTTTGTTACATTTTTTACAAAAGAAATGTGTGTTACATTTATTACATACCTTTCGCCGCCTGTTTCCACCGTCATCGCCACCACCACACTACTACTTGTAACAAAGTGTGTTACATTTGGAACACGCATAGTTACACCGTCGTCGCTCATAACAAACTGTGTTACACTTGTAATACACAGTATTATGTTGCCACACCACCACCACCACCACCACCACCACCACCACCACCAAACCCACTAGATTTGCACCGCCATCCCTGCTACCACCAACACAAACAACCTATTTCTACCACTACAAACCACCAAAAAAACAGATATGACACTAGATCTCGCTTCGTCACGACCAAAGACCTCTTTCCTCACCCCATTATAAAATTTAAAGATCTTATTCTAGAACAAATCATTAGTGAAAACAATGCCCTAATGACCATAATATGGCTCACAAAGACGGCCCAAAAATTGGTTGTTGAGAGGTCGATGATTCATCCGTCTTGATTAACGACCACATCATGCATCACCGCCACCACTTCTTACCATCTGTGTTCTCTCTTTTTTACCCATACTCTTATTCCCTTAGCTTGCGCCACTCCACCACTTTAAACTTCACCACTATGAACACCACTGCTACCTATTTGGACACCATTTTCAAGCAAAAAAAATCGTCCATTCTAAAGTCAAAAAATACCTCAAGTCCATGGATCCCAACCTCAAATCTAAAAAAGGTACATACACATACTTACATGCCATACCAAAATAGAACACAAAATATGCATATTGTAGATTAGGGTTTGGAAATTTGATAGAAAAAACAATAAATTAATAAGGATTTGAAGGTGCTATCACTGTGATGGTAGGGGTGGTGGGATTGGGGATCTAAGACGTGGGTGGTAGAAGGAAGTAGTGGATCCATATCTATGGTAGAATAGTGGTGGTAGTGGTGATTACAATGGTAACTTTGGTAACTATATATATATATATAAAGTTAGTAATTATTAAATAAACAAGTGAAACAATACAAGTAAATAATTATTAAGCACATGTTTGTCATTGCTTAAATTATAATTTCGGTTGGTTAAATTGGTCAAGTATACTTTTTATCCACACATTTTATAGGAATCATAATTTACAACTCATTTTTTATCTACACATTCACCCACAACTTATAATATAAACGCTTAAAAAATAATTTCAGTACTACTAAACATATGCTTAAAGTTTGACTTGTGGGATCAAGGACATTATCCAACATGAGCCTCCAACACAAACTAAAAAAGGGTTGAGTTTACTAGGTAAGATCTAAGTCTTGGGTGCCAACCTTCCTTGCTCTACTCTTCTAGCTATAGAATTTATCGTCTATTTTATTTTACTAAAAATCAACTTTTTAGTAAAATTTGATAAAAAAAAAATGATGAAATATGTAGTTAATAAGTTGATAAAAGTTGTTAGTCCTATAAAATATATTATCAAAATTAATTGTTGATTTTCACTCCAGTTATTTAGCAATTTTTTAAACAAAATCAAACAAAGACTTATGACTCGTTCTCTTTCCTATTTTCAGTTTTCAATTTTGTAAAATACTCAAAATTTGTATGGTATTTTTTTTTTTTTTGAAAATAAATTTTTGAAAACAAGGTTAACATATAACATAAATCTCAAAATAGGTTTTCGACGTTTGACTAAAAACACCAAAACACTCAAAATATGAGAAATAAAGCGTTTAGATAAAAATTCTAAAAAAATAAAATTCTAAATTTTTAAAAATTAAAAATACTAAAAGGCAATAAAATTCTAAAAAAAGTAAAAATAGTTCAAACCTTTATTGGTTATTTAAATAAAAATCTAAAAAATTAAATTCTAAATTCTTAAAAGAATAAAAATTCTAAAAAACAATAAAATTCTGAAAGTAAAAATAGTTCAAGCCCTTATTGGTTATTTAAATAAAAAAATTTAAAAATTATTTAAATAAAAAAAATATTAAAATTCTCAGTCTATGTCATTAATTTTTATTTTTTTATTTCCTATTTTTCCAATTTATTATTTGTTTGTGTTTTATTTTTGTAGTAAAAAAAAAAATATTGTACGTATATATTACTTGATAATATATTAACATAACATTATTGTACTTTACTGAATAATCAAATTCAATGAATAAAAATGTCGTAAAATAATTTCTCAAAATTTCAAACAAAATGTGTTTTCTACTTTTCTGTTTTAAGAAATAGTTTTTCAATATAACAAACCAAACGCATTTTCAACAATATTAAAACAGACTCACAAAATAGAAAACAGAAAATAAATTCAAAACAAAAACGTAAACAGAATGGACCCTTAATTCTTGGGTTTGTGAAAAATATGTTTGATCGGGCATTAAAATTTCTACTTGGGGTATTCTAGTATGCACGAGAAAATAATAGAATTTTCTTGAACGAAGACAAAAATTTATTCAATTGAGGTAATAGAATAGTTAAGAGAGTGGGTTTTTGAAGTAGTCAGCTTATAATTTTTAAAATGCAAAAGTTTATCGTATTAGTTATGACTCTATTTAGGAGATAAGTTGAACCGACATGGTTAAGAATAAAGATAAAATTCAAATCCTGCATTGACATACGTGAGAATGTTTTCAAAATCTTTGGAATCGTCATTAATTGTAAAATGCATGTATCTTTTTATGTCTTATCCCTAAAAGGTGATTTCGTGAATTTCGGACAAATTAATTTAGGATACAACTCATGTTAAACTCAACATCAACGAGTATATGTGTAATTCTTTATAGATATGGTCATGGTACAGACCCAATCAACTTGTTTGATTAGTCATGCAATTAGTCCGAAAGTCGTCCAACCTTGACTGGGTGGATAGATATGGCCCAGCCCGAAAGTCGTCCAATTGACAAACACTCAAATCCAGTTTAGAGCCGCTTAGCTACCACATCTATTTAATCTGATTTATTTTTTATTTTTATTTTTTATTTTTAATTTTTGTCCAAGCTCATATAATCTAATTTTGAGTTAAATATTTGAACAATCACTAAATTTTTAATCGTGTCTTTTAATCACTCATTAAATCGAATCACAAATGTTGTTAGGTAATCACCGAACTTTAGAAAGTTATGCTCCCGTTAATCACTTTCTTCACAATTACAGAATCGCCAATTAACAAAATCATACACGTGATCGACGGAATGTCCATATGACACGAGTTAAATATTTTAATAATTCTCGAACTTTTAGTCGCGTCTTCGATCACCATTTGAACTTTCAAATGTTCTTACGCGTCTTCACTAAACTTAGAAAGTTACATTTTGTTAATCACACTTCATAATTTTGTAGCTTCCAGTAGATGGAGATGCACACGTAACTAATAGAACGTGCATGTGGAACACGTTTGAGGTTAAATTCTGCCAATTAATTGAAGCTGTCCATTTATATCATCAAAGTACTATTTCAAAATACATTTTATACATAAAAAACTTAAATTCTTGGCATAAATTGAAATCTCTCAAAATATATTCCCCAAATTCAATTCCTCTAAATTTGATTCATAATCCTAATTCCTTATCACCTGCAAGAAAATGATAGGGCACTACCTCCACAAACCTGCATTTCAATGCAGGACAGGGCATACAAATGAATTTGTGGCGCCGGTTGAGGAGATTGGGCCCAGCTTAATTAGCGTTAACAGATTGAAAAAGCAATTTGGAACAGGGCCTACATCTATTGTGGATGCATGCGTTCAATATGGAAATTTACACAAATAGATCAAATATATAAATGAATATTAAAATACTATAATTTTTTAAAAAATACTAAATAGATATATAGACGTTAAATTAGAAAACTAAATCCCACAAAAATCAGCAAACTCCTAAATCTCTTAACCTCCAATTAATTACAAATCAATGCTCAGCCAACAAAATTCCAAATCAAATTCTCGGCCACAATTTAGGAAACTGAAACTCATTAAAATTGACATAATCCAAATCGCCTATCTCAACATTAATTACATTCAAATCTCAGGAAAAAAAAAAATGCAAAATCAAATATCATAGTCTTCAAAAATACCAAAAATTTCATCGCCATATGAGAAGTAGAAGTTCAATAGAAAAATCGCCATATCTGACAAAACTGGATACATGTAACTCTCAAAATTTTCACAAGTAACTCTCAAAACTCCCATAATGTAATATAACACATTGTAATATATTATGTTTACGGTACTCCATGTTGGAAATTGGTTTAAAAAGTCGAAATTAACTAAGTGACCAATGTCAACTTAAATGCAAAATATCTGACCCGACCCAACTCCGTTTAGGCAAATTTGTTTGCCACTTACTGACGACGCGCCGGGGCAACGCCCGGAGCGGATCGACCGCCCGGTCGGTCAGCGGGGTTCGACCTTGCCCGGTCGTCAGCGGGGTCGAGGGGCGCCCTATCAGAACTTCGGGGCAACGCCCCCGGACAAAAATTCAGATTTATCTGTATGTTTAAAGGGTATATTTGGCATCTCGAAACCAATATCGAATGAATGAGAAATTACGAAAAAGGACAAAATCGGGTCAAATGTTTGACCATGCGATCGCACAGGTATGTAAACCTGCGATCGCAAGTTGGTTAATTTTTTAACAGAGTGTATTTTGGTCCTTCCATGCGATCGCAGGAGGCAAAGCCTTGCGATCGCATGGTTATTCTGGACGAAGTTCTGTTCCATTTTTTGTACCTTGCGATCGCAGCTTGGTTAAACCATGCGATCGCATGGGTTTGCGTGAACAGACATATCCTTTTGAAGAGTTGCACGGTTTGGTTCATTCCTTTTCGTTTCCAACCAACTCTCCAACGTTAAAAAGGGCTGTGGACGTCCATTCTGAAGATATATTGATACAGAAACATATTGCAATCATAAAGCACTCATATTCTTCATCTTTGAACCATTTTTATTGCATAAAAGTTGCATAAAAATCTGGTTTTCCATTTCATTCATCCGTTGGAGTACAAAAGCCATCTTTGGTTTATTTGTACTTGAGTTTTTGTTGTGCTACTAAACTCAAGCGAAACCGTTGTATCTTGGGGAGCCATTTGCCAAAGACCAAAGCACCTGCATGGCAATTTGACTTAGAACAAAGAGTTCAACTCTTTTCTTAGGTTAATTTCATTTCCAGATTTTCGGTTCTTGTTTTTATTACTTTGGGTCACTTCCACAGAATTCCGCCAACACTCCACATATAACATATAATGTAGCAGACTGTATTAGACTTACAAGAATCTCCACACACGTTGAACAAATCATATTACTCTCTAATCAAGAATGGAAAATAAGAAAATGCTCTAACAATTCTCACAAGACTTCCAAAATTTTTTAGCCAACCATCTTATATGATAAATAAATGCAATTCATGAAATACAAACAGCTAATGTAACATATCATTGTTACTTTCTAATGCAATGGTACAAAATCAAACAACACATCGTGTAACATATCGCGTTGCTTTCTAATTCAAATGTAACATATTATACTTGTCATCCACACATGCCAAATAGAATGTAACATATCATGTTTCTTTCTAATTGAAATGTAACATCATATGATGTAACAAATCACATAATATATTATATTAACTCTCACAAATTGGCCATAACAAATAGTGTTTACTTTCTATTCCAAATGTAACAAAATCATATTAAATAATATATCATATCTTCATAAATTGCTCTCTATAGTGTAAAATCAAATATTTTGATCACAAAAATCTCTTTGCCTTCTACTCCTCCGACGAGCCATATTTGAACATGAATTAGTATGTGGGTGACAAGGTATCTTCAATATTGGACTGTAAACACGATTAATGACACAAATTTGTGAGTTTTGAAATCACTTTTCTCGGATTATGGTTATAAAAATAGTATTGGATGAATTTTTTTCCCCTTACTGGTGATTTTGAAGGGTGTAATATTGTGGAATTTTATAACGATTATTGGGGTTCTAACTTTGGGTATTTTGAACAATCAATTTTGAATGATTGAGTATTGTGGGATTTTTGAACCAACGATTTTAAAGGGATTTGAGAGAGATTCTTGTGGGTTCGAAATTGGGGATTTCTTTGAAGAATTATTATTATTGATGGTATTTTTTAAATAAAATAAAGTGAACAATATTTTTCAAATTGAATAATTAAAAGAAGTGGCCTAATTTCCTTTGAAGTATTGCATTTAAGATTGAAATTTGATCTCAAGTCCTTTTTCCAATTTAAATTACTTTGTCACTTAAAATATAGATCCGATTATAATATTGCATGTGTTATTTGAAATTTGATAGTACATTAATATTTCTCTTCTAGAAAATCAATCTAAAATTGAAATCGAAAGTATCAATCAGTAGACAGTTACATGGAAAAAATGTCTCACTTACTAATTTTACTTACAATGGTCTCGATGTAGTTAATATTCAAAAAATACCACTTTGTTATGAAACTGAAAAGTTAGAGAAAGGAGGAGAGAAGAGAGAGTCAAAAACTCAAGTGCAGCAAATTTACTATAACAACGACCCTTATTTATAGGGTTCCAAAGGGAAGTTATAACCCGATTAGAATACTGTTCTTCCGGAGTAAGTAGATAACTACATAAACATCTAGATACAACTAAATAGTCATTCATCATTATCTATAATTTTATAACACTCCCCCTTGAATGACTTATTACACAATAACTGGTCCGTTATTTGGCAAAAATCCAATGGGACAAAAATACCAATAGAAAGAAAAATTATCAAAAATTAGAGTACTCAAATGCTGCCTCATTAAAACCTTGTCAGGAAAACCCAGTGGGACAAAACCTGAGCGAAGGAAAAAGAGTACAGCTACTCCAACTAATTTCAACCAATGGAAAAAACTTGTATCGAGCTATCCATATCTTGTGCGTCAATGTCTTCAATGCCACCATCTTTTCAAAACTTGTATAAAACAATTCTGGTGAAATGTACTCCATGTTATAACCTCTAGCAATATCATCTTCATACACTATCTCTGGTTGACTGTAGTCAGCATGATGGTCTGATGCAATTATATTAAAAATAGATTTTGTAGTTGTTCCCTTCAAGGGTCTCATATACAATTTATAATACACGAGAGTATAACCATAGGGTTATGATGAAGGTTTTACATAAAGAATATGTAAAACCTTGACATATGAAAAATAGTAAAGGAAAAAGAGTACATATTTCTTTTAAAAGAGACTTAAAATAACAAAATTGTACATATAGGCCCATAATAAATGCCGAATGCCCAAGTATATAGGTTTAGAAAATATGTCGGCCGGGCCCAATGGATGCCCAAATAAATTAGTATATAGGCCCAATAGAAATTGTCCAAGCCGGAAGGGCCCAAAATGGACATCGCCCGGATCAAAAACGCTCGGGCGTTGGGCGATTAGAATGGTCAATCACGGCATAAAATGCTTGTTCATAAGTAGTTTTCTCATTTTCTTATCATTGTTCCCACGTTGTCGGGAGTTACAAACTTGAATTATCATAAAGGAGTTACAAGAAGTTGGATCATCGTGGGAAGTTACAAGCAGTTGGGATCATCATGGGAGAAATGGGCGGTTATTGAGCGACAAGTAATTGCTTCATGAAGGAGTTACAAGAAGTTAAATCATCATGGGAAGTTACAAAAAGCAGTTGAAATCATTATGGAAGAAATGGGCGGTTATTGGGCGACGAGGTGGTTCTTTGGGCGATAAGAAAGAAAGCTGGCGATGAGAAGTTTTATGCAAGGCGAAGGAAAAAGCGTGTGATAAAACCGTTTGACAAGGTATAAAAGAAAAGAGATTGATTGAAGTTGAAAAAGAAGGAACTCTCAAAAAAGCAGCAGAAAATGTAATTTCATTCCTTTAGTCTTAAATATTTCTTTCTGATGAATTCTAGTGTGCTTGTGCCCTTTGGAGGCATTTCGTTTTCTCTTTTCATCCTTTGTCATTATTGTAGTCTTCTAAATCAAACACCCTTGTTGGGACTTTGTCTCAAAAGGTTTGGCGTCCCTACACATCGTCTGAATCCTTTAATTGTTAGCGAAGATACACATTCCATGTGAAACAATTTGGCACGCCCGATGGGACACTTTTGGTGTTAGAAGATACAAGAGGGTGGAACAATATGCCTCACAAGAACTCGGATAAGGAACCGGCCCGACCGGTAATTCAATCGGTGATCGGCGATATGAAGAACGACAAAATACACCAAAGACAGCGGAGGGACAAAATCAAAGCCGTTATGAGCGATGGCGGAATTGAGTCCACGAACCATCGCGCGCGCATTACTTGGCGAACTCACGCAAGAAGATGTCGTGGGACGGGTAAGCTTGCAAAATGTTCATGATATGGAAAAATTTGTTCAAGCTGGAAATGTGCATTACGACAACATGGCCAAACAATTAAGTACTTTAAATGAACTTATAACTAGGTTAGTAGGCGGACATGTCAACCAAATTTGCCAAATATAGGGAATCATTTCCAAGCTAGGGCGGGTTGTAGGGCACAATTCACCGACAATGAACCTATAAATCCTAGTCAAGGAATAGAAATGCCTTTTATACCATCGGCGTCAAATGTGGGTGGAGGCAATGTGGCCAATTTGAGTGGTCATAATGTGGGATCGTCCAACTTGGGGGTAGCCGAATGCAAGAGAAAATATGCCAAATATAGGACAAAAGCATAACACGTGTTAACGAAGGGCAAATGTCCAAGTAAATGGCAATAATACCATGAGTAATGGTAATTTGGCCACAAACCGAGTTTAAACAATAGACCTCAAATGATTCCACCCGTGAATCAACCAATAGGAGTCCCGTATGATCCAAACATGGCTTTGAGAAACCAAATCACGAGATAATGCAAGATCGGATGGCTTTTGGAATCGTCCTTTCATTAGGCCAACCTATAGGAAACCATATCCCGATTGGATAGACCAAGCCTATCAAGTGGCCTAGGGGATATAAAGTGCTTGAATTTTCACTATTCACGGGTTTAGGGAGGTCTCAACATTGGAACATGTAGGGGCGATTTACAACTGCAATGCGGTGAAGTAAGTGATTACCATAAAATAAGGTTGTTTCCTGGTTAAGCTAACGGAGAGTAGCTTTTTCATGGTTCATTAATTTGCCGACAAACTCTGTTCGAACATGGCAACAATTAGAACAATTGTTCCACGCCCAATTCTATAAAAGCGAATCTGAAGTCACCTTGGGTGATTTGGCGAATTCGTCAAATGCCAACCCAATAAATGGAAGTTTTCTTCAAAGGTTTAAGGCGCTAGGAGTAAATGCTTTGTGCCCTTACAGAAAAAGAGTTTGTTAAGATCGCTCAAAGTTGTTTAAGTTTCGACTTGAAAAAGAAATTTCGGGATAGGGAGTTTCTGATCTCTTCAATTAACGACCAATGTGATTAGGTATGAGCGTTTGATAAGGGAAGAGGAACAAATGAAAAATTCCAGACAAAGGGACTTATTATAGAGACCCAAACTTGACGTTCACGTTGTGGATGAATATTATGATCAAAGCGAAATATGTTTGGCGAATTGATTAAAGGAGATGCTTATGAATGTCCGTTAATAATTAATTCGGGGATGACGGCCAAAAAACGAGCCTCTAAGAGATACAAGCAAGAAGGCTAGAAACGTTTTAGATTCGATGTAACCAAAGCAGATACTATATTTGATAGATTATATAAAGACAAGCAAATAAAAGCGAGCGATAAACACAAATTGCCAAATCTGAGCAAGTTAAGGATAAAAAATATTGTAAGTGGCATAATGCATGGTCTCATACAACTAATAATTGTTTGGTTTTTCGTCATGTATTACGGGATGCCATCGAATCGAGGCGAATTACTTTTGAAGCTAAAAAGAAGATGGCGGTGGATGAGAATCCTTTTCATGACCACTAGGAGTCAATATGTTGTCGTGAGGTTTCAAAAGTGGTTTACCTAAATTCAAATTGGTGGTGAGTCGATAATGGGGACGAAGATCTTGAACCGCATCCCAGGTGTTCGAGCGTCTCAAAGGTAAAGAAGTTGAAAAGAACAAAAAGTGTTGTGTGCTAGATGTAGCGAGAGAAATAGATGAAGATGAGGAGAAAATGGAAGTATGGGGCGTCACAATCATCCAAACGCAACCCAAAATTTCCAACCAATTCAAGGACGAAAAGGTATCGCGGCCTCCTTTTGAAAGGCAGTCGAGGCCAATGTATGATGGCGGGCGATGTACAACAGCGAGCCGATGCTCAACAATAGAACGTTCGAGCCACGGCCCATCGATCGAATGTATGGCACTCATTCCAATACGGTCACGGAAAGGTGATACCTTTTGATCAAATGACTAGGACACAGCGAGAGGCGTCATCGGAGAAATTATGGACGAATGATGAGGCGACAACAAGAAGTGATCGTCCCAAATCGCCCAATTTCTCCAACAACATGTTGCTAAAGAAAATCTCGGAGATGAGAAGGAACATAATGTGAGCGATTCAACGGGAGAATTGCGGAAGATTCTTACGGTAGGTCGAAGTTTGAAAGACACAAAGACAAAGGCGAAGATGAAGATGATCTGGACAATCCATCACCATTCGGTTTGGTTCTTTACCCCAATATTAGCTAATAATTATTTGCTTGCCAATGAATTTAAAAGCAAAAGGGGATGAGGGGCCACAAGGCGATGAGAGGGAAGAAGCATGCACATTGGAATGCGAGGGAGAAATCGGGCAAACCTCAGGAGATATCTATGGAGGAGAAGAAGAAGATGATGGCTTGACGGATGTGGAAGAAGAGATTGACTTAGAATCGGAAAGAAGAAAAAGAGGAGTTTCATATAACAAATTGCTAGAACAATTTGTATCAAGAAGGTGTCAGAAAGTAGATTTGTTGGGCGAACCATCTCAGGCGATCTTTTGATTATTACGTGTTATCTGGGGGCCTTGAAGAGGAAAATGAGGGTACCACGCTACGAAAAGTATGGATCACCTCAACGATATTACCACCCCTACGGGTTGGGAGGAAGTGAGCGACAAAAAGAAGCTCGAAGAGCCGTGACGGGAGATCGGTCACGAAATGTTGCATGTAAACTGACACGACATTTCGATCCAAAGGATGACGGGAGACAAGAAGTGGAGATAGAGGCAACCGAAAAGGTCATCTTTAAGAAGCCAGCGGCCAATCTAACCAAACATTTGAGGCCATTATCGTAAAGGCTCTAGTCAATGGCATCCACAGCAGCCAAAGTTCTCATAGATAATGGGGCGCTATTAATACCATTCCATCTAGAATGATAAAGAAATTTGCAAAGGCGGAGAGTGACTTGATCCCTCTTGAAGTTATTCTTACGAGCTTCAATGGCGGGGTGACTTGACCAAAGGAGTAATGCCTTTGGACGTGGCGGTGAAACTATCACCAAAACCACGATATTCTTTGTAATAGACGCAGGCCGACTAGCTACAATGTGTTGTTAGGAAGAGATTGGATTCATGGAAATCGTTGTATACCTTAAATCACTCCATCGGTGTCTAGTTTTTGGAATGATAAAGGTGAGGCCGAAGTGGTGCAAGCGGATCATAGACCTTTTTATTCTGAGCGAACTCGATCGAGAAGTTTATGTATGAAGGAAATTATGGGCTGTGAGAGTAGTCCAAGATGGTGAAGAAACTCGAATCATCGCGCAGAGGCGAGAGCCATTATCAATAGATGCATTCTTGAAATGTTCGATCAAATGAGGCCAAACATAGTGGCCGCTTGAAAGAGCGATGATTGGCAAAAAAGATATTCAATAAATGTTGAAGAAGGTACCTAACCTTCGGGATGTCGAAGCCAAGTCAATGGCTTTCGAGAAAAGGTCTGAAGGAGAAATAAGAAAGAAAAGCGACTTTAAAGATTTTAAGAGATAAATTAGCGATGTTCGAGTTAGAGCGAGAATATCGGCCGAGAAGTGAATAAAGTGGATTGTTTAGATGCAGAAAACATCACTACAAGGAGTTTGGATGACGATGTGATAGGAGTCATGAAGACAGGGCACGCCCAAGCACAAGACCCTTTGGTGAAAGTAAATATTGGAGAGGAACAAGAAGATCGCCCAACATTTGTCAGTCAGATGCTTAGCAAAGAGGTAAGTGACCGATTAATTGCTTTGTTAAAAGAATATAGAGATTGTTTTGCTTGGGAATATGAACACATGCTGGTTTAGATAAAAATTTGGTAGAACATAGGCTACCGACTAAGCCACACTTTAAACCACATAAGCAACCCCCCAGACGTTTTGCTCCCAATGTATTGCCCAAGTAAAGAAAGAAATAGAAACGATTGTTGAAGGCGGGTTTTATAAGGACAGCGGAATCGTTGAATGGTTGTCTAATATTGTGCTGTATCAAAGAAAATGGTAGTATTAGGGTTTGCATAGATTTGAAATTTGAATTTGGCAACACCCAAAGATGAATATCAATGCCAGCGGTAGATTCCTTAGTAGATTCAAGCTACTTTGGACATGTGATGTACTCTTTTATGGATGGATATTCGGGATACAACCAAATCTATATAGTGAAGAAGATATACATAAAGCGCATTCGGATGCCCAGGGAGCTCTAGGATGTTTTGAATGGGTGGTCATGCCTTTTGGTTTAAAAATCACGGGAGCCACTTATCAAAGGGCAATGAATCTAATTTTTCATGACATGATAGGAGAATTCGTTGAAGTTTATGTTGATGATATAGTGGTTAAATCAATGAAAGAAGAAAACCATCTCCAACAATTGAAACGTTCATTCGAGCGGATGAGGCGATATAAATTAAAATTGAATCCGTTGAAGTGTGCATTTGGCGTTAATGCAGAAAATTTCCTAGGATTCTTAGTGCATGAAAGAGGAATTGAACTTGATAAAAATAAAGCAAAAGCCATTTTAGAGGCTAAACCACCCAAGAACAAAAAGGAATTACAAAGATTCCTTGGGCAAGTGAACTTCTTCTGACGTTTCATCTCTAATTGTGCGAGGCGAGCAAAGCTTTCTCGCCTCTTCTAAAGTTGAAAAATCGGGGCGACTTAAATGCGGAAGGAGGAGCATCAAGAGGCTTTCCATAGCACGAAGACATATTTGTCAAATCCACGATATTAGTTTCACCTATCCAAGGTCGGCCAATGAAGGTTTATATATCGGCGGCGAGAATCAATAAATTGGACTAGTCGCCCGGGACGACCGGTTTGGAGAAGAAAGGCGATATATTATCTCGATGAGCGACTTCTTGTGTGTGAATATAATTATTACGCTATTGAAAAATTATGTCTTGCTTTGTATTTTACATGTACTAAATTAAGGGCTTACTTACGACTGTAACTATTTACTTAATTTCTAAAGTAAATTTGGTTAAGTACATGTTCTCTCGTCTCTGTTTTGCATCAAAGGATTGGTCTTTGGACTTTAGCACTTTGTCGAATTTGAAATCTGATTCATACCACAAAAGGCGGTAAAAATCAAGCATTGGCTAACTTTTGGCCGATCATCCGTGTAGGCGTACCTAAGGAAATCGAATTAGAAGTCAATTAAACTCGAGCTAAAACCACAGAATTTTATACTTTGACGGTTCAAAAACCGCTAGAGGTGCGGGGAGTAGGGTAGTGCTAATAAACCCACTGGGGTTTGCTACAAGTTTGCTTTAGCCCTAAGCTGAAATGTGTACTAATAATCAAGCCCAAATCTGAGCGTTGATTGTCGGTTTAGAATTATTATTGGATTTGAGGACAAAAAAACGTGCTTATCAGAGGTGATTCTCAACTAATAATTTATCAATTGAATGGCGATTTTAAATGCCAAAGTGACTCTGTCATAAGTCAATATGGCATCGCTCAAGAGCTCTTGGACGAGTTCGACCAAGTAGAGCTTCAATCGTTAATAGAATGTATAACGATCGGCAAATGAATTGGCCCAAATGGCATCGAGTTATTCAAAATGTTGAATAACGATTACTGCGTCTTGATGCGGACGATATTGCACACTTACTTCAACGAAGGCGAAAGGGTTTAATGTGCATTGTATACAAAATGGAGACGCATTGGATTGGAGAGAAGAATACAAAAATTCTTGGAAGAACCAAATAAGAAGAAGCGACGGGAAGTTAAAATTACGTTCACTTTGAACTATTTCTTTGATTGAAGGAGAATTATATAAAAACGCTTTCGGATGGTGTACTTTTGAAGTGCATAAATTTGCAAGAAGCTAAAGTGGTTATGGCGAAGCACATGAAGGAGTGTGCGGAGCACATCAAGTGGCCAAAGATGAGGTGGTTGATCATCAGGAATGGGTATTATTGGCCTAAAATGGGCGAGATATGCGTTGATATGCCAAAAGTTGCTTGGAGTGTCAAAAACATGGCCCAATCCAAAGAGTGCCAGCCAGGGAAATGGTACCTATTATCAAACCATGGCCTTTCAAGTGTTGGGCGATAGACCTGATAGGAAAGATTTACCCACCATCGTCCAAGCAACATACCTTTATAATAGTAAACTCTGATTTTTTCACTAAATGGGTAGAAGCGATACCTTTAAAAGAAATTTCCCAAGGAAATGTCATAGAGTTCATTAAATGATCATATCGTATATAGATTTGGGATACCTCAAACTGTAGTGATGGATCATGGAACTTCTTTGAGCAGGAATCAAGTGAAAGAATTTACGGCGAGTTTGGAATCAAGTTGGCAAACTCTCGCCTTATTACGCCCAATCCAACGGCCAAGCGAGAATCGTCAAATAAGGTTTTAAAGAGTATCATAAGGAAAATGATAGGTGAAAATGCTATAAATTGGCATGAATGCTTGAATAGGGGCGTTATGGGCCTCTGAGAACTTCATGCGATCTAGTACTAAAGTAACTCCTTTCCGGTTGACATATGGGCAAGAAGCAATCTTTTATGGAAATTAATGTGCAATCGATCGAGTGCGTTTGCAAAATAATATAGATGAAAATGAGCATCTTGAACTACTTGTTCAAAATTTATTAGAATTGACGAAACTAAAGTTGAGCGTTTTAGATAGATTGCAAATTCGGAAAAGACAAGTGGCTTCATATTATAATAAAATGGTTATAGCCAAATGTTTTAGCACGAAAGATTTGGTATGGAAAACAATACTCCCATTGGATAGTAGTAATCCAAAGTTTGGGAAATGGTCACCAAATTGGGAAGGACCATACGAAATTAAAGAGGTGTTGACAAATGGGGCATATCATTTAGAAAATTTGGATGGTATGAGGCACATGAGATCTATTAATGGCAAATATTTAAAGAAATACGTTAAAATCGGTTTGGGATTTTGAACGATTAGAGGTTTAAACATTAAGGGATGCAATTCTATAAACAAATAGAGCTTTTCATTTCATCGAGATAATTTGGTTGCCATAAGTGGTTTGCCATTACAAAAGGAAAGCTGGATAAAACAAAAGTTGTCCTTAAAACTTTAAAATCCTAACTACATCCTTCCCCAAATAGAGCGCATTTGCTCTCTAAGTTTTTCCCACTCATCGTATTTGTTGAGCAGGCGGCGGATGGATAGTTCATCCATAAACCCATCGTCCACTTCTAAACTTGAATAACGCTCAAGTAAAGATTTAGCCCGTTCAACTTCACAGCAAGCGTTGCGCTTCTTGGTACACTTGACACTGCCTTGCATCGTCCATCTTTTCTTGGTTTTCCTTCATCGAGCAGCCAAACTCATCATCAAGGTCTTCAACCATGACTTGGAAGAAATCTCGTTCAAATTGTTTTTGGCTTGATCGATTTCTTGGTGAAGGATTCCTTTTCGGTTATGGGCTGCGACATATTGAGTCTTCTTGACTTTGAGCTCCACATTCTTGGCTAGCAATGCACTTATCTCTTGATGAATGACTTTCAACGATAACTTGAGATCGGTGGGGAGTTTGAGCGAAGGAAGCTCAAGTGCTTGAGCCATTTGGTGGCTTAAATGCTCAAATTTGTCCCGATGGTTGGCAGCACTAGCATGTGAGATATCCATGTCCATGAAGGAAGTATATTCAAGTACTGCCTACTTTAGGATGTTCATGTTTTCCATGGAGAAAGCACCAGAGGCAGAAGAAGGACGACTGGGCGAGAAGGCGAACGAGCGGCTGACTAGCCTTCACTTGTTCCCATGATGTAAACAAGTCACGAATAGGCGCAAGATGGTATCGACATCCCAGTAAAGGTAAAACAATTACTCGGTGTTTCTTTGGAAATAAGCAAGGTAAGGAAATCGAAAGAAAAATTACCTCATCGGTGGTCTTAGAGGAAGAAGGGAAGTGTGCCAGGGCGATTTTCCGCTTTGTGAAGAGTCACCCCTATCCGAACGTGATGGCTCGGATGTGACCGGACGCATTGGTTCGGTACAACCGGCAAGTCAATTGGTCTTTACGCAAAAGGACGAATGATGATAAGTGCTTCAAGAGTAAAGCCATGTCAAATGGTAGGATTTGAAAAATGATTATAACTATAAGCACGTGTTACCATTCGGTCCTACATCGGAGGAAGCATACGAAATGATGAAGATTCTTCAAGCTGCACAGGCGATTGAAGCGGTAGGGTCTCCAAATCCTTTTCGAGGCAAATCCACGTCTATGGTTGGCTCGGACGATTGAAGAATTGAAGGGTCAGGCGATGTGGATTTTTCAAAGGAGAAGTAACTCCCCTACGGTTTAGAATACAAAGAGAATGTCAATATTCATGCTAAAAAGTTCTTTAAATGAGGGAAAATCGGGTTACACATCTTACGCTTTCGGAGGAGGAGTAGCACCATCATCATCACTTTCATCGCCGACTTGATCGGCGGGTCCAACGCAGCCGTTTACTGGTGGATGTACCTCTTGCAACTCCGGCATGAGCGGGAGGAGAAGCTGATTGAATGGTAAGTGCGGTGAACGTCTAGTGCGCCTTGTCGAAGGCTTAGTAGGGGAAGGCGAAGGAGCGGGTTGTTTGGCGGATATAGGCACGGCGAGGATAGGAATCGGAGTAGAAGAAATGGAAGTTCTCGAAGACCACGACCCCTCAAGTATGTGGAATGCTTGGTTGACATTAGTAGTGAAGAGCCTACGCTTCACCAAGGCCAAAAGCTGTTCAAAAAGAGGATGAGCGGCCAAAGTGGGATTGAAAGGAGCCAAAAAAACCGTTCATTAAAGAAGCATTACGCTCATCTATAGCTTGGGCCTCCACTTTGGTGATGGTATGAAAACGTTCTTGAAAACTCTTTGAGTAACAAGGGGAAGGGCCAAGTTTGGCCAAAACCAAGTTGTCGGGCAAAGAAGCGGGGAGCATAGACCTCGACCCCACGCTTGGCATTGGTGCCCGTGAGAATGTCATGAAACAATTCTCGCCCGGTCAAGTATTGGACCCAAGCGGGCAAGACATTACTCACCTCGTTCAAGCTAAGAGGAGGTTGGGCGTGGTGGGACTTGATGAATGGAAAAAGGAAAGAACGAGGGAATTGAATTTAAATTATAAAAGAATGTAAAGGCGTCCGGTTAGACATATCCACGGGAGCTAATTGGTTAATAATTAGCCCGTAACACTCAGCGGACACAGGGGAATTGAAGGAACACCAAGTTGTGGAAAGTATGCTCTCAACCACAATTGAGCGAGCGAAAGAGGCCCACTTCCGATGGGAGAAGCATTGGTCCTAAGGCGATGTTGAAGGTAAGCCATGCCTCTATAAAAGGCGGCGAAAATTGAGAAACAGAGGTTTAAAGACCTACCAAGAGCTAACTCATGGGGCGATAGGCAAATAGGCCATGGAAGGTTTAAGACTAGGAACACAAAGAATGTACCTACACGGCCAAACTTGGAGGAAAGCCACACGCTCTGCATGTGTGGGATCTTTGCCGTGTTGTCATAGAGCTCTTGCATGCACGAATAGGAGTCCGTAAACTTCTTATCAAACTTTGGAGCGAGGAGGATATCAATATAGCGGGAGAAATGGTATCGCCCGAGAGGAGGAAGATTAACCAAAGCACCAACATCCCTTAGAGTAATCGACATTGGGCGAGAGGGAAAATGAAGGTATTGTACTCAGAAGACCAAAAGCTTAGGGCGATGGGGAAAAGAACTGGATCATATAGAGGGGGACGTGTGGCAATTTCCAAAAGATCAGAAATCCTAGCACGATCAAAAAGCGCCTTCGTAGGAGCATGCTTCATCATACGCGCATGCCAGAGGCGGAAGGTGGTATCAGATTTGGGCCATGTGCGAATGCTTTTCTCGCGGATTGGCTTCAATGAGAATGGGTCCAAGAAAGGAGGTCCTTGGGTACAAGGAAAAAAGCGGGCGCATGTGTGATCGCCCAATAAGTCTGCGTCCCTGAACGAAGGGCCCAAATAGAACTCGTTCATATCCGGCCTAGAAGGTAAAAGATTTGATGGGTTTACGTAGGGTTTGGTCAGGAGGTCTTGGAAATCTTCGAAAGTAATGCTGTTATTGGAGGAAGCTTTGGACGTCGACATGGTTTGAGAAAATGGACAAGAGGATTACAAGTGAGACGATCGGTTTGGAAGGATGAGTGGGAGGTAAAGAAAAGATGAATGAATAGTGTCCTTTTATATAGAGGAGAAAAGGGGCGATGATGAGGGTCGGGCGTGGGCATTGGTAATGGCGCCTTTTGGGGTTTATGTAAATCGTGCTTTTAGGATTTAGGACTTAAGGCGCCAAAAACTTTCGAGAAGATGAAAGCATACCAAGTGAATATGGCTAATTAAATAAGCAATTATGTTAATTAAGCCATATTGGGGGTGATTGTTGACATATGAAATAACAAGGGCCTAAAAGAGACTTAAGAAAATTGTACATATAGGCCCATAATAAATGCCCGAATGCCCAAGTATATAGGTTTAGAAAATATGTCGGCCAGGCCCAATGGATGCCCAAATAAATTCGTATATAGGCCCAATAGAAATTGTCCAAGCCAGGAAGGGCCCAAAATGGACATCGCCCGGATCAAAAAGCTTTCGGGCGTTGGGCGATTAGAATGGTCAATCACGGCATAAAAGTAACTGTTCATAAGTAGTTTTCTCATTTTCTTATCATTGTTCCCACGTTGTTAGGAGTTACAAACTTGAATTATCATAAAGGAGTTACAAGAAGTTGGATCATCGTGGGAAGTTACAAACAGTTGGGATCATCATGGGAGAAATGGGCGGTTATTGAGCGACGAAGTAATTGCTTCATGAAGGAGTTACAAGAAGTTAAATCATCATGGGGAAGTTACAAACATTTGAAATCATTATGGAAGAAATGGGCGATTATTGGGCGGCGAGGTGGTTCTTTGGCGATAAGAAAGAAAGCGGGCGATGAGAAGTTTTATGCAAGGCGAAGGAAAAGCGTGTGATAAAACCGTTTGACAAGGTATAAAAGAAAAGAGATTGATTGAAGTTGAAAAAGAAGGAACTCTCAAAAAAGCAGAGAAATGTAATTTCATTCCATTTAGTCTTAAATATTTCTTTCTGATGAATTCTAGTGTGCTTGTGCCCTTTGGAGGCATTTCGTTTTGCTCTTTTCATCCTTTGTCATTATTGTAGTCTTCTAAATCAAACACCCTTGTTGGGACTTTGTCTCAAAAGGTTTGGCGTCCTTTACACATCGTCTGAATCCTTTAATTGTTAGCGAAAGATACACATTCCATGAAAACAAATATGTTATGCAAATTGCCTCATTAAAACTTTGCGGAAAAAACTCAATGGGACAAAACTTGACCAAAGAAAAGAGTACAATGCGTATTTACTCCCCCTCATTATAATATTAGTTCAGATCAGTACTTTGATCGATTGAGTTCTCGAAAAGTTGAACTATATGCTTGAGCATATTAAATCCTCCGTGGATTTATATACATTGTTTTATTAGTCATGCCGGATGAGTTGGTTATAACAATATTCATTATATGCATATATGTCATGCATTGATAGACTAGCAAGATATCAACTTATGATTGCTTTACATAAGTCTTTGCAAAATTTAAAATGTTAAAAGTCGTGCATTACATGTTACGACTTCATTTTTCCATTTCTTTTTCGCATAAATATACACCTTTAGGTGCTTCGACTATATGACCGGAAACTTCAGGTTTCTCTAGTCAGTTCAATTTACTTGGATTACATCTTTTTATTTGGCCACTTAATTCTTTGACATATTTCTTTCAATATCCTCGCTACTTTTTATAATATGAAGCGCTTCTTTATATACAAAAGTGTTGTTAACAACATTTATTTTTGAATCCATTTATTTCTCATAACGACATAACTTAACGAGATCTTTTCGTTTTATTATTTCAGCTAGCTGAACCTCTTCTGGAGTTTTATAATTAATTATGTCTATATACTCTCCAAGAGTATACACCTCCTCAATAGGACCATCCTTATAATTGGCTCCATTTTTAATTTGAGAATTTTGGAATCAAATTTCACCACGCTTCAGGCGTGTCATTAATTTACCTGATATAATGTTAGTGGATTGTCCTTCAAGGATGCTAATATAAATTGGAGCATTTAGAGCTGGCATATGAGATTTGATTTAATCTCTTTGGTCAGTAAATACATCTATCAATTGTATAACTTACAAATGAGTTATTAGTTGAACTTCTTGTTCATATTGTCTTGTGCAAGGATGTAGAAAATATAATATACTGCATTTTCATGTATTCTTTTCAGTTACTTAATTTATCTCCCCTAATGTTGAGAAAACTGTCTTATCAAAATAACATTCGAAATACCATATTATAAAATATCACCCGTTAGGACTTAATATATTTTATAATGTTCCATACTAAATATATATTCTTAACATTTTTCAAAGCTCATCTCAGTGCACTATGGTGGACCGATTGTACATATATTGCACTATCAAAAATTATTAGATGGATAATATTAGGTTCTTACCATAAACCAACTATAGCGAGAGTAACTTTGATGTTGGTATGATGCGTATAAGTATTTCAACATATAAAATAGCATTCCGTAGACAAAAATGAGAAGCGCTTTGTTCTCAATAGTAATGGTTTAGAATTTAATTGGAGGCATTGAAAAACAATATTGTTAAATCATTTAACATCATTTCAACTAATATTTATTAAAAGTTTGAAATTTAGACTCACTAGTATTGACAAGACACATCACCGCCTTGGTTGTATAATCTGAAAATTATACTCATAATTTAAAATTTGAGCAAGTAATCTCGCAAATTTCAAGTTGCGAATAATAACATCATACAATCATCTAATAGATGTATCTATCATATACAAATAATATATAGATGGTCAATATGGAGGGTGATGGGGTCCCATAAATCACCCTAAATAATTTTCAGAAATGTAGGAAATTCAGTCCCGATTTTAGTTAGTGAAGGTCTATTAGTTTATATATCATGAGAACAAGCATCACATGAGAATTAATTATATTGAAAAATCTTCTGGTTTTCAATAGATATTCTCATTAATAATTCACATCATATTGATCCAGGATGGTCTAACCGGTAATGCCAATCAATAAAATTTTAGGACATTGAACTTCTGGTTCAACATAGTACTTGTTTAATTATACCAATATTTGTGTAGTACAAATTAAAATAAATGAATAACATAATATTTGTTTCATCATTATTGTCTTTTTCCTTCAAGGATTCTTGATGCATGTATGTACAATATATACATGACTATTAAATGATCTAAACATATCAAAACATAAAATTTCTTAGATTAACGAACTTCGAGTTCACTACAATATTTAATTCAATAATCTTATAATATTACTTTTTCGAGAGCAAATAATATTCTACTAAAATAGAATATGTACATAATATACAATTGTGCTTCTTTAGGTACAACAACAAAATATTCTTCTAGAATATTAATAGAATTGTAAAATTGTATTTGTTCGGGAAAAAAATTAAAATAAATATTATAATGTACGCTCATCAGGAACAACAACTTAATATTAAATCTTACACAATTACGATCTTTGAGAGTAAGTAATATTCTACTGAAATATTAATATAATATTGTGCTACTTCAAAAGCAACAAGTTGTAATTTAGGAATATTAGATTATGTAAGAATTTACTCATTAGGAGCAAAAACATAATAAATATTTATATCTTATATAATTATGCTCTTCGAGACAAGTTATATTCTGCTAGAATATTAATATAATATTGTGCTTCTTCAGGAGCGACAAAAAATTATTTTAAAATATTAAGCTTTATAAAAATTTGTTCTTCAGAAACAAATAGTTTAATATTAAATTAAATAAATTATGGTATTCGGAAGCAAGTCATATTCGCTAGAATATGAATATAATATTGTATTTCTTCAATAGCAATATTCTAATATTCTAATACTATAGAATATTATATCTTATAAAATTAGACTATTCAGAGAAATTAATATTCTACTAGAATATTAATATATTATAAAATTTTGCTTATTCTCGAAGCAACAATAAAATATTCTTCTAGAATATTTATATGTTAGGTTGTGATACAATATTCTTCTAGAATATTGATAGAATTGTAAAATTGTGTTTCTTCAAGAAAAGCACAATTAAAACAAATAAACAAATCTTATTGGCTTCCCACAATAATTTCATGCTAACTTTTATTCATAACTACATATGAAAAAAATAGATAAAAAAAATAACATAATAGTTAATTGAACACTAAAAAATACTGCTACTTTAGGAGTAATAGTTCAATATTCTTCTAGAATATTTAAATTGTAATGTCATGCTCTTCAGGAGCAATTAATATTTTGTCAGAATATTATAACGTTGTGCTTTTTCAAGGGCAACAACAAATCATTATTCTGAAGTAAAGATTTGCTCTTCAGGAGCAATATTACAATATTCTTATAGAATATTATATATTATAAAATTAGACTCTTCGGGAGCAATTAATATTCTACTAAAATATTAATGTGAATTTTGAAGTGACAATAAAATATTCTTTTAGAATATTTATATGTTAGGTTCTGTCATAATATTAGTGTTGTGTTTCTTCAACAACAACAACATATCATTATGAATATATGCTCTTCAGGAACAATAATATGATATATATCAATTTAAAATTTATATAAGAATATCAAAAAAATTAATTATTCAATTTAAAGATAAAGAATAATCACAACAATAATAAATTAATGCGAGTTATGATACTATTTTAGGGTAAAGTAAATTTACAAATCTGACTTTAATGCAGTTATATGTTCAACATAAATTTATTGGTTAACAAATTTGAATGTGTTGTAATTACTACTTTAATACAGTAATATATGAATTTTCACGTGTAAAAAAAAACGTACAAAATAATAAATGCAATTATATTGATCATGGGAGAACGTGACATGTGTATGCACACTTCACAACATGAATTTGGAAGACTTGAATTTACAAGACTGCTTGCTTTGAAAAATGGAATTTGGGCTGCAAACTCTTCTTTTCTTTTTGGTCACGTCTTGGTCAAATGTTTTGCTTCTATCTCCCTTTTCTTTCTTTCTTTCTTTCTTTTTAATTAATAGAATGTCTTGGCCGAATGTTTTGCTTTTCTCTCAGTTGGTTAGAGTGTCGTGCTAATAACGTGTTATGAAACTAGAAAAGCAGAGAGAAAAGAGGAGAGAATAGAGAGAGTCAAAACTCAAGTCTGTAAATTTACTATAACAATGACCCTTATTTATAGGGTTCCAAAGGGAGTTACAACCTGATTAGAATACACTCTTCTGGAGTAAGTAAATAACTATATAGACATCTAGATATAACTAAATAGTCATTTATCATTATCTATAATTTTATAACACTTTTTTTTTTTTTTTTAAATTCAACTACACGTAAAAGAAGGTACAATACTTCGTGGATCTTTTGATGAGGGCATGTAATTACTAACGATTTTTTGGTAATCTTTTACGATTATTTTCACAATAGTTTAATCCTTATCAAAGAGTTAATTGTCGGGAGACAAAATCTAAAGCTACTTGCGGTGACGATTTTTAATATTTGAAGATCTAGAAATTGTTGATTTATCTGTTTTTCTCTTTCGTAAAATAATACAAATTTGTTTCGATGGATGTCAAAACTAAGAAATATTTGTTGGGGCAAATAGTAAAAATTGAAACTTTTGGGTCGATTGTGTTAAGATAAAAAGGATAAATTTTCAGAATTTTACTTTTAAGTTTACTAGTATTTACTCTTTTATGGCTTACTTAAAGGTCTATACAATAAATTAAATATCTAATTTATAGCCTTTTGTTAAAGATGTTTGTTAAAGATTTTAAACTCGGTTTTTGGTTTTCCTTATTTTGACCAACCGACAGAGCGAGGTCACGTGAAAGAAGCCTACACAAAAATGACCAAGAGGACCATGGGTGTGGAAATTGGCGCATAGTATTGACCAAATTACATTCTGGAAAATAATTACGAAACCTTTTCTTAAGGAATCTAAACAGGCGCTTTTGGAATAAACTCACTTAATTTTTGGCTTTTCTTTGTACAAGAACTTTTTGTGGGCCATTGTCAAGAAAAAAATCTGATTCTTGTTGAAGAAACCAGTTTTTATCTCAATCAAACAGCAATTAATCTTATAAAAACAACATCTACCTATACGGCTACTTGATGCAATCTTCTTGCTCATTTTCTCTCTACTGGGTCTATGCTCCTCTCTCGCTTATTACGGCCTTTAATCTTCTTTCTTACGTCTTTGTGTCTTTGTAATTGCGTGCTATGATATTTCTTAGAGTACATTATGTTGGCGGATTTACGTATAAATGACTCCAAAGCAATCAAACCGAATGAAATGGATGAAAAATAGGCCGAGGCAAGTGTTGAACACTTTGTCCTTAAGTCAATTTTGTCCCACAATGGTGCCTACGGTATATGACAATTGACTCCCAAGATACAACGACTTCAGCTTGTGTTTGTAGCACTTCAAAACACAAGCACAACGAACCTAAAATCGATTTTGTACTCCAAAAGATGAAATGAAAATGAAACCAGAATTTTGTTATGCACTAAATGCAATAACTTTGTTCAAATGATATAAAAACTGAAATGGATTGTTTTGCATATATGTTCTCTGTCAAAATGGACGTCCATATGCCCTTTTTAACGTTAAAGATCGGTTGAAAATGAAAAGGTATGGAACCAAATCGTGCAACACTTCAAAAGAACATGTCTATTCAAGCAAACTTATGCGATCACATGGTTTTACCAAGCTGCGATCGCAAGGTACAAAAATCAGAACAGAACTTGATCCAATTTAACCATGTGATCGCAAGGCTTTGTCTTCTGTGATCGCATAGAAGGACTCAAAAACGTTCTGCTTAAAATTTAGGCAGATTGCGATCGCAGGTGAAAAAACCCATGCGATCGCATGGTCAAAACTTTGACCCAAAATTGGCCTTTTCCGTAATTTCTCATTCATTCGATATTGGTTTCGAGATGTCAAATATACCTTTTAAATATGCCTCTACGGATTGGGTCGGATTTGTATATTTTGGCCAAGTTGACACAAAATCATTTAGTCAATTTCTCGAATTCTTTAAACCAATTTCCAACACATTATACATACCTAGCACCTAGGGAATTCCCAAACCATTCTCGAGCAGTAAGGACATGGGGGAGATGCATGATAAAGACGAAGCGAAGTACTTTAAAATATCAATTAAAAAAACATTATTTTTTATTCTTAAAAAAAGTGGGCTATCTTTCTTTTTTCTCTAATAAACTCCTCAAAGACAGAAACATATGGAAGTGCCAAAACACTTGAAGAGTGTGATGAAACAAATGGGCGAGGAAGGGGAAAAACAAAGTAGATTCAACTCCTACAATACAAACAATATCAAAACTATCAGCCTATAGAAATAAAATCAATAAATTACTTCTTTGGCTTCAAGTTGTCAGCTTGATCGACACATTCTTTGAGGAGGACATCAAGCCTAAAATGTTTTTTTTTTTTTCCTTTTCTAATTTCCTATTTACCTCGTTGAAATCTATTTAAATATTCCGTGCTAAGAATAAAATATTTTATTACTTAAATATGAAAATAATAATTAACATAGAAGGGCCCTAAAAAAAATTAACATACAAGAGTTTGAATGACTTTTGTTAATAATGTTGATCTATTAAAATGCAACGTCAAAGTTTCAACAAGATGTCGAAACTAAAAAAAAAATTAGACGAACAATTCGATTAATTTAAAACTTGAAAAAAAGAGAAATACCAAAATTACTATTTTCAAATGAACCACTTTTTTTTATCATGACATGTTACGAATGAAATTTTACATCGATTAAGTATAAACCTATCGGCCTAAACGGTACGGTTTATAAATAGCCATAAGCCATGCACAAGAAATAATGGAGATAATATGATTGTTGAGTTCCAATGTCGAATTTTCACAGCTTTGCTGATAAAAGTGAAGAAAAAGTGTGTGTCTGTGAGAGTGATCTGACCTTGACCAGAAGGCAGAAACAAAACAGCAGTCATAGGCTATGATTTTAGGTAATTTATTTTTGGGTGGCGTGATATGCGTCTTCTTTCTTTTTTCAATTTCTTTTTTCATTTATTTTTTGTTTATTTCAAGATAATGATAAAATTGTCCTTTTTAACAAAATTTTGCATTTTAATTAAAAATTTAAATAAAATTGTCCAATAGGGACTACTACTAAAATAAAAGAATAGATACTTAAATACTATTTTTGAAGTTGGGGATCAAGATACAATAAGGTCAAAAGTTGGAGACCTCATTGCAAAGGTTGTGAATATGTTGATAAGCTACTTTTCATGACCAAGTTGACATTTATAGATAGAAACATATTCTCAATATTGAAATCAATTATATTCATCCTGGTGTAATTCGAATCATTTTCTTGAATATATTAAATCATTATTCTATACTTTGCTTAAATTAATGTGTTATTTTAAATATATTCAGAAATCACGTGTTTCTTGAAATGATATATAACTAAGGAATGTAGTGGTGATTTTTGAAGTAGCATACTTTGGTTGTAGTGTCGTTGACATTTTTAAGATTTATGGTATTAATGTAGAATTTTACAGAAAATCTGGGTATTTAACTTTTAGGGTTTCAGGTACTTCTCTTAACTAGATTGATGTTTTAAGATAAATCTTAAAACTCAATATTAAAATTAACATTATTATATTGATTTGACTCGATTTTATTGATTTTATTGAATAAATTAAACCATTATTGTATTGCCCAATTAAAATTCACAAGTAAATTTAAATAGATTTAGAAACCACATTCTTATATATAGCCAGGGCCGGTCCTGTAATTTTTAGGGCCTGAGGCGAACTTCATAAATTGGCCCCCCTTATAAGTTGCGAAAAATAAAGAAATAGCAATTTATATTAGCAGGGCCGGTCCTAAGATTTGGGAGGCATTAGGTGAAAATTTAAATGGGATCCTTAATATATTAAGATGTTTTTAAAATATGAAATTTTGAGAGACAATTAAAATAATTGGAATTTGTATTAAAATGTGAAACTTAATATATTTACTACGCAGAATTGAAGCGGATCGATAATTACAATTTCATTCGGAGGATGTCACCAACCAAAAAAAGAACATATTTTTCAATAGAAATTTTTACTTGAGCCTTATTTTTATCGCCGTGGGGGTTGGAAGGGGTAGGTAGCCCTCTTCCAGGGGCTCGAGGCGGCCCCATGAAAAAGTATCTTGATATTTGTATTTTCTTAAGTAAGAGTATTTTTCAAAATTTTACCTTAGAGTTTCATTACGATTAGAAAAACTTTCTTTGTGTTATTATATATAGGGACTAATCTCTTATAAACAAAAATTATCATTTTTACAAGACTATATAAATTCTTGTGTTTTTAGTCTTTGCCCTTTTATTTATTGCTTTAATTCTAATAATTTAGAAAATCGTTTTGATTCAAAATATTAATTTCTAAAATAAAGTTTAAATAGAAAATTACACGCTCTACAATTGAAAGACTAGATTAAGATATATAATGTAGGTTATATATATATATATATATATATATATATATATATATATATATATATATATATATATATATTTAGCCAATTAACGATTTGTCGATTAGATAATATTTTCAATCATCAATTTCTATGATTTGCGATTACGTCGGAAAAAGGTTGAATCGTTGAAGGGTCAAGCAAAATAACGTGAAGACTGGCTAAAGGCTTAAGCAATCAAACAATGAGGATGAGAGAAGGAAAGCATTATAGTTTATCCGTTTATGGACTAATGGACTAAATTTGGGCTGTTCAAATTTTTTGGCTGTTCAATTTTATGTTTAATTTTTGGGCTATTCAATTTTTTTTTATTTTTTGACTATTCAATTTTTTTTTTTTAAATTTTGGGCCCCTCTTGACAATTGGGCTGAGGCATGGGCCTCCCTTGCCTCAAGGGAGGACCGCCATGTATATAGCTAGGGAGTATAGCGCTAGTTTTCAAGTAGCATATTTGGTTGTAGTGTTATTGAAATATTTAAGATTTTTGAGATTTTCTTGCTTTTTTACGCAAAATCTAAATATTTAATCAAGACAATATTTTAGACACTTTTTGAGTTTTATAACAATATCAGAAAAACTCTTCCATTTTCAAAAATTCACATTAACCTTCCAGATTTCTAGTTTTGAGTATCATATTCATCCATGACCACTTCTTGAGCCAAATCTAAGTAAAAATGAAGTTGATATATCTTAAATGCACAACGCTAGTTTTCAAGTAGCATATTTGATTGTAGTGTTCTTGAAATATTTAAGATTTTTTTGGATCTTATGCTGATTTTATGCAAAATCTAAATATTTAATCAAGACAATATTTTAGACACTCTTTGAGTTTTATGACAATATCGAAAAAACTCTCCTATTTTCAAAAAATCACATTAACCTTCCATATTTCTAGTTTTAAGTACATATTCATCAATGACCACTTCTTGAGCCATATCTCGAAAAAATGAAGTTGATATATCTTAAAGGCCATAGCGCTAGTTTTCAAGTAGCGTATTTGATTGTAGTGTTACTTGAAATATTTAAGATTTGTGGGATCTTTGCTGATTTTACGCAAAATCTAAATATTTAATCAAGACAATATTTTAGACACTCTTTGAGTTTTATGAAAATATCAGAAAAACTCTTCCATTTTCAAAAAATCAAATTAATCTTCCATATTTCTAGTTTTGAGTATCCTATTCATCCATGACCACTTCTTGAGCCATTTCTCGTAAAAAAATGAAGTTGATATATCTTAAATGCCATTGTGAAGAAAATACTAAATTGTCTACAATAGTTCTGATTTAATTTATTCCCTTTAATAATAAATTAATACTAAAAGATTTTGTACATACACATCTTTGAACATGCATACTAATAGAAATTTTGACTTAAAATTTGTTAAGAAATTTGGTAATAAATTATTTAATGTTATTAATTAATTATATATTATGTATACATAATTTAATTATAAAAAATACAAACTTATCAATAAAATTTCATATTTATAAATTGATAAACTACAACAAGATGTTAAATATAAATATTTCCTTTTTACAATTCAAGTAAAAGGTAGCTATAAAATAGTATACATTAATTCATTAAAAAAATTATACACCTATAAAATTTATTATTAAATTATGATTGTGTTATATAATATAATGTTAAGTTAATTTAATATATTGATCATTATAATATTTAAGAAGAATATCATAATATCAATTTTAGTCATTTGATATTTAATTGTACTTATAAATAATTTAATTGTTAAATTACCATAACATGTATATAATTTATCTACACACATACATTCAGATAAGTAATACCACTTATATATAAAATAAGTATATTTATATTATTAAAATTTAAATTAGGGATTTTGGCGTAAATAGTTCCTAATATTAGCTTTTAGTGTGAAATTGGTTCCGAACGTTTATTTTTGGCAAACAAGTCCCTAACCTATGCGCGTTTTGGTACAAAACCGGTTCTTATGACAAATATCCCTTTGTTTTAATTAGAAGAAATTGTACGTGGATTCCTAATCATTACAAAATGTGGAAATAAGTTTATTTTTTATAAAAAAATTAAAGAAAACGAATGAGTTTTTTTTTTTTTTTTTTTGGAATTAACACTTTAGTAATAAAAATGTCAAATAAAATTATTATTTTTATTATTAAGTAATTATACTATTTAACGAGGGAGAAATCATTTTTCACCCGCTTTACCTATAAAATTTTTTCTCCCTCTTTACTTTAAAAATTAAGTTAAATAAATAACAAAACGACATATATAATTTTATCATACTGAACTAATCTTATTACATTTTTATTCAACATAAAAATACTTATAAAAATTAATTTACACATTATGTATTTTATTTTTGAACGAAAATAAAACGATAAATTAAAATATGAAGAATATAGTTGGATTTCTAATATTTGTAGTTAATAAACATACAACTCAATTAAATAAAAGTATTTGAACATCAAGTTTGTGACAAAGTTATTTTTTTATACAACAATAAAATAAAAGTTTAAATTTTAAATAATATAATTACTTGATAATAAAAATAATAATTTTATTTGACATATTTATTATTAAAGTGTTAATTCAAAAAAAAAAAAACTCATTAGTTTTCTAATTTTCTTTAATTTTTTATAAAAAATAAAAGTATTGGACTTATTTGCACATTTTGTAATTATTAGGAATCTACATACAATTTCTTCTAATTAAAACTAAGGGTATATTTCTCTTTTTAATCCCATAAGGACCAATTTCGCACCAAAGCACATATGTTAGGAATTTGTTTACCAAAAAATAAATGTTAGGGGACCAATTTCACACTAAAGACAAAGATTAGGAACTATTTGCGCCAAAATCCCTTTAAATTATGTCAAACAAGCTATGCATATAACGTGTCAATTTATATTCATATCATTTATTTTGAGTAAATTAATTACAACTAATTGTAGACAATTTCGTCTTTACTTCACAAAGGCATATCATGTATATGTTCATTTTAGATGATATATGATTCAAAAAGTGGTTGAGGTTAATATGACATTCAAAATTAAAAATATGAAAGATGTTGGTGTGATTTTTTAAACGCGATAAAATATATATGATATTGTCATATATGTGTTTTTAATATTGTCTCTATTTAATTTTTAATTTTTAAATCTAACACATGACTCGAAAATATTAACCATATGGTTATAAATTATCTCAATAAATAAATTGTTATGGAATATTATTTAAACACCCTAATAGTGAAATATAATAAGATGTTTGCAAGCTAATAAATGGTAAGATGGAAGACTTTGATTTGTTCAAAGAAAGATCTTGATGATAAAGAGAAGAGATAGTGGGTCCCATTTTATTATCGGATCTTTATAATTAATTTGGTTGGGTTGGCATGCTAGCTGTGACTCAATTTTATAAATTCATTTGTACTTTAATTTTTATACTTCTTTAGTAAATGAAATACACTAATTTCATGTTTGGCCTTGCTTAAATTGGGTTAATTTCAACATTGATCATTGAAGTTTTTTTTTTTTTTTTTTTTTATAAAAATAATAAATAAATTGTAATTATAGTTGTTTTCTTATACTACTAGTCACCGATGTTTGATATCCTTATAGTAAAAGTCTTTCTGTTAACAACCTTATGAGTTTACGTGTCACCGTTAAATACTAGTGGCATAGACAGTGTTTTATTTTTTGCTATGTCAAAAAATTGATTTTTTTTTTTTTAAAAAGAAGAAGAAATGAATTCGAACTGTGATATTTTATTTAACAATTTATGTCGCCACTTTTTTATTTTTGGGTCAACATGGATTTCTTTTCTTTGCTGGCGTATCAATAATTTTTTTTTTTTTTTAAAAAGATTTTCTAATGTGGTAAAAAATAAAATATCGTCAATGCCACGTAGTATTTCACGATGACATGTAGACTACTAAGGTTGACGGAATTAAGACATTTGTTGTAAGAGTATGATAATTTAATTTTTAAAAAAATTTGAGTAACAGTTAGTGAAATTAATCTTGCTTAAATTATTTAATTGGCCAAACATATAATCTTTAAAGTCACTTTTGTACTTGCAAAATTTACTTTAAAAGAGTAATTTTTAAATACCATCTAACAAACTCTTCAAACTTAATCTGTTATGAAGAGAGTCCTTATTTCATCCAAATGTATAAAATATTTAAGCGGAACTTAAAACTTGAGCACTCCAAAGTTGATTTAGCAACTTAGAGAAAATATAAACCACACAGTGTTAGAGATTAGATAATTTAAGAAATAAAAATAAAATATTAATTGTATTGTCTAGTCTTGTCAATTCTACATATTCACACTTCTACAGTTGGGTCCACCTTTTTTTGGCA
This sequence comes from Forsythia suspensa, assembly GCA_023638005.1. Lineage (NCBI taxonomy): Eukaryota > Viridiplantae > Streptophyta > Magnoliopsida > Lamiales > Oleaceae > Forsythia > Forsythia suspensa. Next base: position 16,859,883 of record CM042669.1, read on the forward strand.
GCGAGGCTCGACATGGGCCATGTCACGCATTGCACATGTTCGTAGTGACTTATTTCATGTTTATTAGTATGAAAGAGAAACTTACTTGACTTTATTTCAAGCTTATTAGGATGAGAGAGAACTATTTTCCTCCCATGCTAACAAGCATGAAATAACATGGTTGGACTGTCAAGCCAAATAAGAGCCTAAAGTCCTGTCAACATTTACACCTCTAAACATGGTAAGTAAATTAAGAGGAATAAAAATGTGAAAACATAAGGACATCTTTTGAATCCCATATTTATTTGATTTATTAAATATAAAAATTCATAATAAATGAAAATAATTTTGATAAATGGAAAATTCAGAGAAATTAATTGAGTAATTATAGTGGAGTGATTCTCCCTATTAAAATCTTTTATGAATTTCTAATAAATGAATTGAGAATATCTTTATAATTACTTTTTTATTGCATCAAATGCTTTAATATTCGATTGTTAAATCAGACAATTCAATTCAAAAGAAAAAGAAAAAGATGCTAAACCAAATAAATCCATATAAATATGATAAACGAGGAAGCGTTGGAATAGATTTGTCCGCTCATACAAAGAACAAGGGAATGAGATCAAGTTATCTTGATAGCAATCTCATTCTGTGTGTTTTTACATTAATAACTTATTTACTTATTTATCTTTTTTCTATTTCCGTGTAAGGCTTTATATTTTTTTTCTCGCTATCTCTCCTCGTTTAGGATCAAGTTGCATTGTGCAATATAATTCTTAAGTGAATAAACTTGTTCGATTCTCAATTCGATTAAACATATTACTTAATTGAACAAGCTTACTTATCTCAAATAATTCTACCCCGATTTTTTTCATAAGGTCATGCTATAATTTTGTAAAAAATCATATCATTTGCTCTTAGTAATGACCATTAATTTAATCATTATCCCATCTCATTTTGAGTTTGATAAGTTAGAGTGTGTTTGTCTGTGTTAATAAACGTTTATAAACTAATCAAACATCATTTTCATCCGTACATTTTGTATGATCCACAATTTGTATCCACACATTTCGTAGGACCTACTGTTTATAATCTTCAAAAATCTTTACCAAACACTCTTAATTTGGAGTGGATCATGTTAGGACTAAATACTATCGTCTTCCCATTTTAATACTATTTTCCTAATATTTCAATGACTAACAATCAAGTAAAAGGATAATAAATTGAGTTGGTATATAATGTTGAAAACATTATTGGCATTTGAAAAAGTAAAGGAAGAATATAGGATGAACGGAACCCTAATTGGAGATACTTTTCAAAATCAAAATTTTTAATTGTTTATATACATAAGTTCTTTTAATTTTTTCTTTTTAGTTAAACCCATATTTTATAGTTTAAGTAAATATCCAAATTATCTTCATCTGTTTTTGGTATTATTTTTTCATAAAGCATTCGACCAACTCAACTCAATTAAAGTGGTCTTGTCCGAATGTTTACACGAAGGTGAAAGAAAATACAAAACTCAAATTGGCCAATTTTACTTTAAGTAAAACTTCAAAGTGGATATTTTTTTTTTTTTTTAAAAAATTGTAATAACATAAAAGCTCTTTTTTTAGTTTAAAAACTTATTTTATAGGTCAAATTTTAAATCTTTTATTAAAAATAATCTTCATCTATTTTACTATTATTTCTGGTAAATACATGTTGAACTCAATCATCTCAATTCAATAGCTCACATGGTCGAGTTTTCAATTTTCACAAAATTAGTAAGTCAAAATAACTAATAAATTGTCTATACCAACTTTTACTCTATTCGTATTTTTATATTGCGTTTTTTCAAGTACACATCATTACTCATTAGTAGTTATTTTTCATTTTGCTCACTCTATTTTTGGACAAGATTATAGTTTACAGTTTTAACAATATTTTTAAGAAAGAAAATAAATTATAAAATTAGAAATAAATATATATAATCAAGGACTTGGATTTAGGCATGAATCCGACAGCATGAATGCTCGAGTATTTTAATATTGTTAATAATTAATGAGGCGGGCCTCACTCGTAGGTTTCACACGATAACACGCCACATGCCTAAGATTCTGCCTGCTAATAAAAAATGGTCACTGTTTAAATAGTTGAACCACGCCAAAAAGATAAAAAAAAAAAAAATGAAGAAGAAAATTTGTTCTCTTTATGTAGCTCTAGTTACTAGGCGTATGTTTGTTCAGAGTTTAAAAATAATTTTTTTTGAGATTTTGAAAAAAGTTGTTGAGATATATGGTTGAAAAATTGATAAAAATTGTAGGTCCTATGAAATATGTGGATGAAATTTTTAAAAAAAAAACTCTTCCAAACATGCATCATGAGAATGAGATTCAAATGAAAGGACTTTTGAGAATAGTGAGACATGATATCAATTGTCGATAGTTTTAAATTCAACAACTTTTTGATTATTATCATATTGTTTAGTCGTGTAACAAATGAAGAGTTTAAAGGATCGTGTTTTGAGATACATGTTCTTATTTGGCCATGAAACAATCATCTTGCTTTCATGATTTGATCAAGATTTAGTGTGTAGATATATCACGCTCATCACATATCTGTGTAATATAAACGGATTTTTATCTTCGAATTTGCCTTTAGGTAGTAACTCTGAAACACAAGTATTGATTCTCACATATGATATTGAGTCTTGCATATAGATTTATTGACTAAATTATCGGAGGGCATTACTAAACATTTCGCTCATGGTAATAAAGTTGCGAAAATGATCGAAGAGGAGACGTGCGATATAAATACAAACACATGCAATGCTTGTTTCTCTTGAAAGAAATTTCAATAATCGTAGATTGTTTTTTCCAGTCTTTAATTTCTTGAGAGAAAAAAAAAAAACAAAATTTGTTATACTATAATATTCACAAATATGACTAAGTTTACGTTAAATGTCAAATTAATGCAACCAAGCAATTATATAAAATACATAAGATATTGATTAATTAATAACAAATAATATGATATTCAAAATAATAATCTTGATAATTGTAAGTATTTAAGGGGATATAATTTGTGCACTGTAAGAATGCTGCAATTTGTGCCCATTTACAAACTGTTACCGCAAAAACCCGTTTCTACACCAGCCGAGCCACTCTAAACAACACATCCTATCGGCTCAGTCAACCATGTTTGGCTAAGCTCAAAAGTTCACTTATAAGTGATTTTTAAAACTGAGTTTATTTATAAAAATACGTAAGTTTTAAAATAATAAATGTTTGTAATTGATGATGTTTAAAAAATGTAAGCGTAATGAGGCGTTGATGTCGAGTTTTAAACTTTTCGGGCCTATGCAAAACTTATGCGAGGCGAGATAAGGATAAACCGAGAACGATCTCTCAAAATTAAAAATAAATAAATTATTTATTTTGACAGAAACTAAAAGTTTCTTTAAAAATAAGTAATTTTCACTTAAAACTATATAAAATTCACTTATCCCTACATAATTTGAAATAAAAAGAAAAATTAAAATAGTCGTCCCAATTTACAATTACCAAGTACTTGGTGGTGATTCTATATATATTTTTATTTATTGACATTAAGTTCTTCAAACTTTCAAAAATAGATGCAAATGACATGAACTCGTAAGATAAAATAATCCAACATGTTTTATTGTAGAATAAGGGTGTGTTTGATTTACAAATTTTCCATGAAAAATGTCACTTGGCAAAATCTTGTCAAATCAATGTGTTTTATTTTCCCACTTTTGTGTTTGATTGGCGATATGAAAAATGGAAAATATTTTCAGTCTGATTGTCTAAAGACACATTTTACCACTTCCTTGTAAAATTTTTTCTCACACATTTGGTGGAATTTCTTTTCCAACTTACATGGAAAATATTTGCATTTTCCATGGAAAAGCTATCAAACACACCCTAATATTATTTATAGTAATTATTATCTCGGTGATATCCTCACTGCATGATATTCTTCAATTGGATAAATTATTTACTCTAATTGTCTAATGTATTTATAATAGAATAATTATAAATAATTCATCCAATTGAGTAATGCCACATATAATAACTAGTAAACGATTATAAATAATATTACTCTTTATTGTATAAAAAAAAAAAGAAAAAAAAAAGAAAAGAGGTTTCCTCTATTGGGGAACTCTTGACGAGGAGATTGTAAGGATAAGTTGCTACTAACAGCTAAATTTTACTTCTTTTTCAGTCTAGCCTCTTAGCCATAACATGCTAAAAGACTCAAAAGCCCCCTACCCCCATCCCCCACGCCAAGAGTTTAATTTCTAATTCCAGTTGAGCAAATCTCTCACACTCCGAACCCGCAGCCGCGCCACCGGAACCCCCACCCCACTTTCCCCGGAGTCCAATCCAACTCCCTCTCTCTCTGTTTCTCTCTCTCTAATGGAGAAGGAGGCTCGCACTCAGACTCAAACTCAAACTTTCTCTTCTAGTCACTGCTCAAGTCTTCGTCATCAAATTTAGCTCAGCTTCGTTGACTTCACCCCTCCAATTCTCCAAAATTACCGATTTTTCCTTTTCAATTCTGCATTTTTGTTCAGATCTTTGATTTTTACTTCATCACAATGGAGGACGATAAAGCAGCATTATCGCAGAAACTAATCGAAACAGTTAATGAAATTTCGGCAATTTCAGATTACAGAAGCACCGTGAAGAAGCAGTACACGAATCTAGCTCGGAGGTTGAAGCTGTTGACTCCAATGTTTGAAGAAATTCGAGATAGTAAAGACCAGATTCCGGATGACTCCATTAAGTCCTTGGCTTCGTTAGTAAACGCGCTTGAATCAGCTAAAGAGTTGCTCCGATTTGGTAGTGAAGGCAGCAAGATTTATCTGGTGAGTATTACGTAATTTTTCTTTATTCTTTCTTTTTTAGTTTTCAGGCCAATGTTCAATTTTCTTTTCATTTAATTTGGACGACTGATTATTTTAGTTCCATTTTGTTTGATCTGTTTGATTTTGTGTATTCCCCCCTGAAGAATCAAAGGAACTAACGTGACCCTCTTTTCTGGATAAAGAAATACCAAAGTCTGAGGGTTTTGAGTGTGAGTTCATTTTCTTGTGATCTTTTAAAATAAAATGAAGGTTTTCAGACTGACAAATCTTTCCCATGGATTTGGTTTGTGTTTAAGTGTATTTGAATTCACGAAGCATTTACAATGGGATTGGTTCATGTTTATGCTGGATCACGTAGAGTTCACGAGATTCTCTAGTATTGGGGATCGTCCTTGCACAGAATAGTTCTCAAAGTTGTCATTACTACTGGCCAAGCATATTCTCAATATTACATGTGATGGGGAAATTTTGAATAGGATTGGTTTGCGCTTACATGGGATCATGATACCGTGTTGGAAGAAAAGGAGGGAACAAACTAATAAAGTGAGTTCATGAAAGATTCTCTACTACTGGCTCCTTGAATAGAATAGTTTCAAAGTTGTCGTTATTTGTTGAGATTTTGGAATTTATGAGACCGCCCAAATTTTTGTGATGCTCGGGAACTAATTGACCCGAGAATCCATAAGCACTTCTCATGATGGATGGAGGGATAGGTCCACCTCTTGAACTGAGAGTGACAAATAGGCGAACATTGGTACACTTTTAGTATGGTGGCAAGCAAGGAGCGAAACAGTAAGCAATTAATAAATACGAGCAAGCTCGCTCATCACGGTAAATGAGCACAAATAGCAGTAATAAATTGCCAGCTGTTTAGTATTAAGGTAGATTTTCAAATAGCTAGTATACGAATGTAAGGTATTAACTTCCAGTGAGTACGAGTGTAGCAAGGAAAGAAAACCAGCTAGCCTTTTAAGCCGTCGACGAACAAAGCCGGAATGTATTCGCTATTATGAGCTTCAAAACTAAACTAGTCGATTCTCTTTTACCTATTGGCAGGCCGACTTGTTTCAGCCTTCACATTTCATGCTGAGATCCCAAGTCTCCAAGTGGGCCATATTGGCCACCCACAACCTTAGGTTTTTAAAGATTTCCACACTTGTGTCGTAGGAAGTTATAGCTCAACTGTCCACCACGTGGTTTCTTTATTTTTCCAATTTCAACTATTGTTTCGAATAGTTATAGCGGCCCATAGGCGTGAGATGTACCTTGTTGGGAAGGTGGGCTGCCGGCGAAGACGACGATAGTCGATGCATTGGTCGTTCCTTCCTTCGTTTTAGGGTATGTCCTTGTAAGTTTAGGATTATGCTTGGCCAATAGTAAATTAATTTATTCATTTATGGTTTGTATCTACTGTGATCTTGTTAGTTATTTTTTCTTCTATGGTATATTTTGTATGTAGTTCTTTCTTCCAGGGTATATTTTGTATTTTTTCTTCTATGGTATATTTTTACTTTCCTTTATCATTTGCGTCTCTCATATTTGCAGTATTCTGACGTGTAGTTTTTGTCTGTGTTTGTGAGTTATGTAATGTAGTTCTGGAAGTTGCAGCTAGACATGTTTTAGTTATTTATACTATTATTCGCATGTTAGCAATCACTCAATTTTCTGAAGTGCAAGTTAATTTCCACTGCTCACAATTATATTATTCATGGTGTTGCGTAGATTTTAGTATTAACATTCAGCCATAGGCTTTGATCTGTTTTGGAAATTATAAGGCTACATTTAAAGTATTAAAGGAAAAATTAGCTTTGTTTCAATTATTTTTGGATGAGAAGAAACTAGTCTGACACATTGTAGTAGTTGTTTAGTATTGTGACAATATTAGACACGATCATATGAATGCCATCTGTTATTGCGGTTTTGACAGTTGTAGGATGGCTAACATTTATTGTGATGCACTGTAGGGGCTATTATTTCTGTTTTGGAAGAATTAGAGGTATAACTACTGACATTACTTGAAAGATTTAACTGTTGGTTGAGAATACATGCTAACAATCAAGGATTCTTGACACTTTTGCAATAATTACAAACATAGATGAAATTTCCTCTCTGGAAGACATCACCACATTTATATAAAATATAATATCTAGCATTTTCCCATGTAAAATTATGTGCAACCTGTAAAACTCTCTCCAAAGATTATATTTGTCACATAAGCTGGTTTTAATTTTCTCTTCTGGAAGTTTGGAACATCACGTTTATAGAAAATACAATAGCTAGCATTTTCCAATGTAAAATTTTCTACAACCTGTAAAACTCTCAAAGGATTATCTTTGTTCACATAAGCTGTTTTTAATTTTTTTTAGAGTGAAATCTTAGAGTTCATGCAAGATTCTCTAGTACTGGGAATCGTCCTTGAGTAGAATAGTTTCAAAGTATTGGGGAACGCTCAAGCTTTCTTGGATGCTCTCACTTGGTTGGTTACAAATGAAACCTGCTTGACCAATTAATACTCCCACCTCATTAGATGGACAATGTAGATTAGTCCTATCTGATGGAGCTTTCTAGAGTTTTCTATAACGTACTTACAGAATTTTCTATAATGTACTTACAGAGGAGCTTTCTAGCAAGGTTGTCTCCACAACCTTCTAACGTGCTTATACAAGTTTCCTTACCAATTCATTAGATGAAACACTCCAGAATACTTGGCCTTTCCTCATGTCTCCCAACATTCTACAATGCTTTCATGAAACTCTCTAAACTTAGCATTCTGCACACATTCCACAAGGTTCTAGAGAATTCCGCTAACTTTAAAGATCATCTAATTGTGCATGATGCTGGCCGCCACTGTCTGCCAGCATTAGTGCCTGGCTGTGTCCATCCTTCGGCCATGCTTGCTTCTGCCTTAGTCTTCAGCTATGTCCCCTGCAGCCTGCCTACGTCTGCCTGACCCGCAGGCGGTAATGCCGCACGCCACGTTTTTCGTCTTGTGCTTTTGGCCCCTTGCCTTTGCACTGCAGCTCTTAGCATTGGACTATCTCGTCACCCAGCCTTCGGCCCATTGCCTCACTAACTCCTCACGCATTCTTGGGTGCAAGTTTCAGATGCTCTTGCAGGAATTCGACTGTCATGGCTGGGGTGTGACAAAGAACTCTTAATTGATTGTTCAAGATAAAAAAAGATCACGAGAATATAACTCTAACAATTTTAAGTGGATATATGGATTTATGTGAAAAAAGGCTATTTGGGTGGTTTTTCCTAATTCTGTTTGATTTTTTTTTTCCCACTGTGAGAATTTCTTCTTCAAGTGTTTGCTGATATCTATTTGATTGCAAATAGGTTGTGATTTGAACTTTTTTATGAGATTCTTTTTCTCATTATAGAGGACGTCTCTCTCGGCAGTGGATGCATTTTGAACATTTAATTGTTTACTTTTGGTTCGTCTATGAATCATTTATGGTAGGGGTCGTGTTTTATTCACTTTTACACTGACACACATACCTGATTAATGTAAATACCATTGGTTTTAGCTTTTGACGACCATAAAAGGAAGAAGTTGACCACATGCAATTAATAGTCTTTTTGTCATAGTTGTGAGTAGAGCTTTTGGCAGCAGAGATTTTGTTAAAAAGCTTGTTGACTGTGGATTCAATAAGTGCTTTGAATATTAAATTGAGTGTTTGGCTGCTTAAGTATAAAAGTAAATTTTATATTTATTTGACTAAACAGTAATTAATTATTATATATCTCATATTATTTTATTTTATAAAAATATGTTTTCATAACTTATAATAATTATTAAAATTAGTATCTTAATTAAATTATGATAACACAATTATTTTGGTATATATCATATTGTTTAAAATTAATTTATTTAAATCAAACATATTATGTGTAATTTGTATTATATTATTTAACACGCCAACATATATTTTTCACTTTGTATAAATATATGAAGTGACAATTTGATACAAGTAATTAATGTTGCAAATAAATTAATATTTTGATGTATTTGGGAATTTTGTATAATTTTTAAGTTTCATTAAAGTTAATAGCAGCTTCTCTAAAAGCTCAATTAGAGCTTTTTAGAGAAGCTCAAAATTTGGGTCTCTCTAAACAACTTTTTAAAGCTATTTTTCAGTCAAAAAATGCTTATTGACTTTAACCAAGCAACTATAAATATAACCAATAACACTTTTACTCTTAAGAAGTGCTTTTGAGCTTCAAAAGAGCCCATCCAAACACACGCCAAGACCCCCACATAATTGCTGGACATCCAGTGTCTCTCCACCATTGAAATGTCTTTTAGATTGTATCTGCTTAATTAATTCCTCATAGCAAATGTTGAATATGAACTTTGTTGCATGCAGATATCAGTCTTCTGTCATATAGTTTGTCTTACCCAGTAGTAATGAGGAACAAAAATATCTCTTGCAGGTCTTGGAGAGAGAACAAGTCGTGGAAAAATTTCAAGAAGTGACAGCTCAATTGGAACAAGCTTTGAGTGGAATTTCTTTCGAAAAACTTGACATATCCGATGAAATTAAGGAACAGGTATAAATTAGTTCTTGGACTTGGTGAACTTGTGCCGCCTTGAAGGCTGGACATTCTAGCAGAGTACTTTATTACTGTAACTGTACTATTAATCTGTTCAGTTTCCATTGCTTGAATTGAGATGATTTCTTGGATGGATTTGTATGTCCGGATGTGCATGCGTACCATTTTGGAATTTGTGTAACTTTTGTAAATGTCTCCGATATCTTAGTCGATCTTCAATTTATTATGTTCCCAGATTGAGCTTGTTCTTGCTCAGTTCAGAAGAGCCAAGGGAAGGGTCGACTCACCTGATGTTGAGGTGTATGAGGATCTCTTGTCCCTCTACAGCAAGAATAATGATGCTGCTGGAGATACAGATGTCTTAAGGAGATTGGTCGACAAGTTACAGCTTGGTGGCATAGCTGACTTAACTCAAGAATCACTAGCTTTGCATGAGATGGTGGCTGCCACTGGTGGGGACCCAGAGGAGAGCATAGAGAGGATGTCTATGCTTCTAAAGAAAATTAAGGATTTTGTGCAGACAGAGAATCCTAACATTGATTCTCCTTTAATGGAAAAGTCGATTCCTGCAAGTAGCAGTGGAATAGTATCCACAGAGGGAATTCAGAAGAACCCTGTCATACCGGACGATTTCCGCTGTCCTATATCGTTAGAGCTGATGAAGGATCCTGTCATTGTCTCAACGGGACAGGTATTGCAGTGGATTTTTGCCTTTTGCTTAATAAAACCAGTGGCACTACTATCTCTTGTTCTATGGCAATCTTAATTCATGCTTTTGTTTCTTCATTTCTCTATGTATGATACATTAGTTATCCAACATTGTTTTCTTTATGAGTTGCTTTCAAAGAACAACCTTGGTGCATACTGCCTTGAACAGCTTGCTCTAAATGAATTAACATTCAAGAAATAGATAAAGCTTGTATTATATTCTATGCTATGACATGTTCAACTTCACGTTTCATGTTGCTGCTTTTAGCAACTGATGAGAGAACATACTTTCAGACTACATGAACGAAGGGGTTGTGGAGAATTTTGTTGAAATTTTTCCTGATTGCTATTTGTAGTTAACTGATTAAAATCTTCTATCTGCTGTAGACATATGAAAGATTGTGCATTGAGAAATGGTTGAAAGCAGGGCATGACACTTGTCCAAAGACACAACAAGCCCTCACTAGCACTGCTCTTACACCCAATTATGTCCTTCGTAGCCTTATAGCGCAGTGGTGTGAGGCAAATGGAATTGAACCCCCGAAACGACCAGGCAGTCAACCAAGTAAGACCACCTCCGCATTCTCCCCTGCTGAGCGTACAAAGATAGAAGCTCTCCTCCATAAGCTCACGGCTGGCAACCCCGAAGATCAGCGCTCTGCGGCAGGTGAAATTCGCCTTCTTGCGAAGCGGAATGCTGACAATCGTGTGGCAATTGCTGAAGCTGGTGCCATTCCTTTGCTCGTCCAACTTTTATCAACACCTGATTCTCGAACCCAGGAGCATGCTGTTACTGCACTTCTTAACCTTTCCATATGTGAAGATAACAAGGGAGTATCGTATCTTCTGGGGCCGTTCCTGGTATAGTTCATGTGCTAAAAAAGGGTAGCATGGAAGCACGGGAAAATGCGGCAGCCACCCTATTTAGCCTCTCAGTAATAGATCAAAATAAGGTTACAATTGGTGCCTCAGGAGCAATTCCACCACTCGTGACACTTCTAAGTGAAGGTACACAAAGGGGTAAGAAGGATGCTGCAACGGCACTCTTCAACTTGTGCATATATCAAGGTAACAAGGGAAAGACAATTAGGGCAGGTGTCGTCCCTACACTGATGCGGCTGCTTACCGAACCTCAAGGTGGCATGGTGGATGAAGCGCTTGCTATACTGGCAATATTGGCTAGTCACCCGGAAGGGAAGGCGGCTATCGGAGCTGCAGAGGCAGTACCTGTTCTAGTTGATGTCATCGGGAATGGCTCCCCAAGGAACAAAGAAAATGCAGCTGCTGTTTTGGTGCATCTCTGTTCGGGAGACCAACAATACCTTGTCGAGTCTCAGGAACTCGGAGTAATGGGTCCACTACTTGATTTGGCAGCAAATGGCACAGAAAGGGGCAAGCGCAAGGCTGCCCAATTGCTCGAGCGGATGAACAGATTTGTAGAAACACAAAAGCAGGCACAGGTGCAGGAGCAAGCCGATACTCGGGTTCAAACTCAAACTCAGGACCAAATGTCACAGCCACCCTCATCAACTGATGCTGTCAATAGTTAAGTGTTGTTGTTCCTTTTCCATTTTCTTTTGTTGGATTTGTTTATTTTCAATTTGTTATTCTCGAGTATTCAAGGGGATATAGCTTGGTTAGAAGGGGAAGGTGGAAGATCACCACTCCCATCCATTAAGTTATTCATATGTTTTGTTTCGTTGAGAAATATACTCGGTGGGAAAGGTCATGAAGAGGGAAAAAGTATTACATAGAAAAAGGCCAAGCTATAAAGGACATGACTTGAAGGTCGATTGTACCTTTGTAATTTATACAAGTGTAAACATCCTCAGTTTTTATTGGAGAAGTTCGTCGCTTCAAAATCTTGCAGGGTATCTATAATGTAGCAAGTTGGTTCTCACCCTCTTAATTTTGACAATGATCCAACAGTCCATGCTAGGTCATGCCTAATCGTGCCAAGTCAGACCCACACGAATCATAAAAATGTCTTCTTACTAAAATGAAAAGAAGAAGATTCAATGTCAAAACAAGTTGTCATTAGTTAGCAAACAAGCTCATGAGGGTTAGGAGCAGGGGCGGAGTCAGGATATATCAGAGGGGTTGGCAGGAGGAGGGGGGAACCATACGGGGGTTTTGGGGCAGTGTCCCCGAAATTTTTTTGAGCTTATTTTAATGAGAATATAATATTTTTCAAATAAGTCATAATCTTTAAAAAGTTTACAATAAGTCATTAAACAAAAATATTCAAGATCTAAAATTAGCAAAAGAAAGTTGTGTCCGATGATCTTTTACAGCTGCGAATTCATCTATAATAGAATCTATATCTATTTTATTAACAAGCTATCTCTTAACAAAAATGATCACATTTCAGCAACATCATCAGCATTAAGAAATAATTAATGTATAGCACCAAAATTAATCTATGAATAGCATAAATTCCCAAAATTAAAATTTCAGCAGCCATTCAAAAATTTCAACAGCACAAGTACAATTTCAGTTGCATCATCAGCAAAATGAAAATCTTCAACAACAAAATATAATCAATAAATAGCACCAAAATTAATCGATGAACAACATAAATTCTCAAAATTAAAACTTTAATCACATCATCAGTAATCAGTAATCCAAAAATTTCAACAGCAAAACTAATGAAGTGATGATTTCAAATTACAACAGCAGCATTTCTAGTAATTAAAACCATCATAAGCAAAATTTTAGCACTAATTAAACTTACTAAAATGCGAAATTAGGGCTACTGGCAAATCTTTATTTGCGAACGTGAATAAGACCAGAAAGCTGCGATTTGCGAATGTGATTAAGGGCAGATTTAGCAGAGCGGGCAATGGATTTTTGAACGTGATTTAGCAGAGCAGTTTATGGCTGATTTTGAAGAAATGGTTGTCTGTTGGCGCCTGGATGAATGTTGCTGGTTTAATCACGAAATGGGCAAATGGGTTGTGTTTTTTCCGCTGTAGGTTTAATCAAGAAAAAGGAATAAAATGGCTCCTATATGTGTGTTATTGGTCCAAATAGGCATTTGCTTTTGGGTCAAATTGGACCAAACATTTCTTGGTCCAAATGGAAAAAGGCATGCTTGGGTCAAATTGAAATTTAGGGCTAGGCCTTCACAATTTTTTTTTTTTTTTTAAGTATACATAACATGTGGTCTATAATAGGGTTGGGCCTGGGCCCAGTGAGGCCTAGCCCTAAATCCGCCCATGCCCTAAATCCGCCCATGGTCATGAAAGCGTTATGAGCATGTTTGGGTCCTGTCATCATGACCTATTTTATATACATAATCTAATGTGATAATTAGAATCCTACCTACCTTTTCCCCAAATTTTAAATACTTGATTGTTTTAAAATTTTCAATATTACTAATTAGGGCTTAATCTAATGTCTCCGGTGGGCATTATAATAATGTCCACAGGGACACTTGGTATTCACTCATTGGACGAGTGTAAATGCTTACTTTACACCCATTCAATGATTTAATGCCAAGTGTTCTAGTGGGCATTATATAACAATGCGCACAAGGGGCATTAGATCAAAATCACATTACTAATTATCATATATATATATATATACTTATTGTATTTATTAATTAATTAGTAATATATATTTTGGAAATTCAAATGCAATTAATAACAAATTTGCTATTTTTCAGAAACCAAATCTTATCATGCTTAATTAATGGAATTATTAGTTGAAAAGGATTTTAATACCGTTGAAGTCATTCAATTTACAACGTAACACACGTAACCCACTATGTTCTTGGGTTCTTCTTTTTCAGTAAACCAAAAAAGAACCAGAGGCTTTCTCACTCTTAAGTTAGTTAATCTACTCACCGATTTCATCATTGTAAGCGTATTATCGTCTTTAACAATTTGAATCGTAGCATTTTAATTTTTTTTGAATATTTACAACAATAGCTTAAACTCTTCCTATATTCATGTAATCATGTTAAAGGTTGTTTACACAATATTTTAAGAATGGCACTGTCCCGTAACGTGAACAAATCAAGACAAAAAAAATTCATTCAGGCTTAATAGTTCAGCCCAAAAAGAGAAAATGCCAATGTAGCAAAAATCGACACAAGGCGCAAAAGAAGGTCACATTGTCGGTGATCTAAGGGGAAAAGGTGCTATTTTGTTTCAGTACCATAAGTTTTTTAAACTGCATGGGTGAAGTTCACCAACATTGAATTTTTGTTGTTTAGGTTTAAAGCAAATGTCAAACATTTTCTGGATTTTCTAGATTTTTTTTCACTATTTTTCAAATTTGTTGTTGTTTATTCGTGATCGTTAATGTTTTTGTGCAATGGGTCTTCATATAGTTTCTAAAGTAGTTCAAATTTGTTTGGTTTAGTATTTTGTAGTAGATGCCATTTTAGACGTAACTAAATATTGATGAGTACCATATATGTTTTCATCTGCACGCGGACAAGTCACTTCCCAAATTCGATAATTGAAGGGTTGTTCTTCAAAATAACAGCCATTCTCACTATAATCGTGTAATATATTGAGAATTTTTGAATATAGAAAATCCAATTTGGAGTCCAATCTCCAGTAGACAGTACGTAAGTTAACGGCGCACAAAATAGACCCTAGGCGAGAGAGTCGTAGGAGAAAGTCCGTGGTCGTTATAATATTTGTTATGTATACTTAATTTAATCAAATTGTATGTTGCATATAATTTGCATAATTTTAAATATTTCAGGATCAAGTGAATGCATCTTCTAACATTTTCAATCAACGAATAGATCTTAACAATTGTCTTGCAAATTAATTGAATCGTTAAGTTAACACTTATTTGTCCAAACCGTATAGTGTTGGTTACAATTTCCATCTTTTGTTTATATTGGCCTCAATTTGAAACTCGTTGTTGGTATCGACTTATTCATTCTTCCAATGCCCCGTTAAATATAAGTTCATTTTTCAAAAGTTGGTTAACGTATACCTTATGGACCCTCATTTGCTATTGCTTTATGTTGTCATCGGTATCTTTTTTTTTATGTATTATTTGACATTTTCACTACAGTTTTAATATGCTATTGTGCAACTTAGTTTAATCATACACGATGTTACTCCATTATTTAAATATATGTTCATTTATCAAATGTTGGATGATGAATCATTATGGAACCTCATTTGTTACGACATGATGTTATCACCATGTTCATTTCATAGTAATAAAAACACGTATCCATGTTACATCTTCACGCTAATTTAGAATGTATTTAGTGATAACTATATGATGGTATGTAGTTCTCAATGCCTATGAACGTTACCTCCAATGATGTGACATTATATATATGTTCATTTGTTACTAATTGGTGTTATCATTAGGGACATTTTACATTAATAAAAACATATACACACGTTTCATCATCACGTTAATGGTAGAATCTATTTAATGATAACTATACCATCGTCTCTAGATCTCAATACCTATGAAACGTAACCCCAATGATGTCACATTAGACAAAATTATAAATCCATATTTGATCCCATAAACTGATATGAAAACCTTGTCATTAATTTATATGTAAACCTTGTTACTGGATATGAATGATTGAGCCGCGATACAAATTTAACTTTATTGTTTGCATTTCAGTAGCGTTACGTCAAATAGTTAAGATCATCGTTTTTGGCATGATAAACACTAAATATTATATTTGACGTACTTCCTTTATGATCTTATATAACAAGAGTGAGAATACGTCATACATCCCGACCAATGGTACTTCGGTAAAGTAAATACATTCTCGAATGCTAATGTTTTCAACATATTAGTTGGAAGCAAGTTAGAATCTCAGAAGGCTATGTTTTCAAAGACGTGCTTTGTTCACTTTCTTCACGCAAACGAAGTTTCATTGAATCACCAGCTAATTCACCAAGTCCTTCTGAGGAAAGTTAAGCATTCAAATGCCGAAGAAATGTGGTTCATATCGGGGACAATCTTGTTTGTTTCACAATCCAGGATTTTTGCCTCATAACTGGATCACAATGCTTGGGTGATGACAAACGTTCCAAGTTCAATGCGCAATTTTGTAGAATTGAATTAAAAATGATCTATTCAGCCACATACCGAACATCTTGCCATCAGATGTGTCTAATGTACTATAAATGTGCTCCACTAAGTAACATGGATGTAGTCAGTTTGGCATCCATTTTCATCCTTACGTCCTTCATGTTCACAACTTCATAAAAGAGAAGCGTGAAAGAATCATTGATGGTTCTAGTTGTTGTGAAAATATTGTGATTGCAAGTGTACAATATTGCACAAAAGTAATAAAGTGGACCTATTGAGTCTGAATTATCGTTCCCACGAAGACTATCTTATTTATGTATTAGTTCAATTAATCTTTATTGATTAATTTGTAGAAGACACTATAAAATAAAGCTGGTTTGAGAAATTTTAAACTAGAACTTTAGATTTTCTAAAATAAGAAAAACAATGCACTAACTTCCATGAAAGAGAAAATCAACAATTTAGAGAAAAATGATGGTTAAAGCGTTTGGACAAACGAATTCATCTAGTTGTCATCTCTAATTCCTCATCTCAAGATTTGTTCCTAAAATTGTATTCGGTCGAATTCACGAATTTAACATAATTTACTTCTCTCGAGTTCAAATTAGTCCTATCTAATTAAGTCAACTTAGGCAGTCAGAATGATCCTTAATTAAATGCATTAATTCTTCTAAGAATTCAATTAAGACCGCGACAATAATAAAAGTGTATATCTACCTTTTATCCAATTGTCGGATTTTACTACGTGGTCTAGATTAATAATTTGTTTCTCAGTTCATTATAATCTACGTGATCAATGAAATAATGGCCAGTTATTCCAAGCATTAAGAGAAGAAGTAAAATAAAATACGTAAACAATTTATAAATCAAAACTTGAGATTTGAAATTAATGAATTAAAACTAGACTACATCGTTCATCCAAACTATGAATTTAGCTACTCATAATTCGAGAAGAAGAAAACATTAGAAGATTTGAAGACATAACCGGGTTTGAAGAAAAGATGAAAAGATGTTGATTATCTTACACCAAGATATCTTGATCTTCACATTCCAATCTTCTTAATCTTGGTCGTTCTTCGTTTTCTTCGCCGTTCTTTTCTCTATCTTTTCTTGTGTTCTCTAAAGAATTAACAACTCTTTCTTGACCTAGATTATGTCTTTATATAGTTCCAAATCTTTTTAAATTGTATTTAATTCAAAAAATACCAAAACACCCTTAGTTTAGGCTAGGAAAAATCAGATATTCCTTAACGTGCATACCGCGGCCTAGCCGGGACCAAAAGCTGGCCGCGGTTTACTACAACTGGCTTATTGCTGTTTGGTCCTTCCACTTTCAGTTGTTTGTAATTTAGTTCTTTAATTTATTCTTTCATTTCAATTTGGTCCCCTTTTATTTGCCACTCAAGTCCTTCATCTTTTACATGTTTACGAGTTGGTCTCCACTTCTCCATCTTTGTGCATTTTTAGTCATTCTTTGCCAATTTTTTCTTTGTTTCTCTCCAGATCCATTGGAACTCGGGTTTCAACCTAAAACAATCAAATTAACACACAATTAAATAAATATTCATTCAAGATTACATACAATTGTCTAATTTTGATACTACAGATAAGCATAATTCGACACCTATCACTAGTCGAATCGGAAGAGATAAACCCATATGCACGGGGTAAGGATCTGTTTAGGTTTACCATTCATCTTTCAGAGTCGGTCTGAAGAACAACTCACTAATCATATAAGGCGACGACAGACTCTACATTGCTTATAGAATAAGTAGTTTTCAATCGCCTTCCAAATATGGATCTACGAAATTCTATCAATTCTAAAAGGTAAGATTTGTACTAAGGTCGGAGATAACTGTCCACATATACTGAATTGGACATCCAGGGTGCAAGGAAACGTCTCTGCAAAACTCAATTTGGCAAAAGATATCTTTAGTCTCCCAAATGTAAGTCACATATTATTGTATCTTCTTCCCTAATATATATTACTTATATGTAACAATTTTAAAAGCCTATTTTAATGTTCTTAAATGCAATTTAATACATGTACGTAGTTTCAAGTTACTGCTCTGAAATCGACAAACAATGAGAGACTGCAAGCATACTCAACTGGTATATGTGACGATGTTACCCTCATGCGTGTTGAAGATAGTGATGATGATTTTGTGGCTCTTGTTGTCAGGTGTTCACCACGACTAAAACTTTATCAAAAGGGTGTTGCCTCTAGTAGCTACAATGTACCAGCAGCCGACACAGTTAAAAATTCTAAGAGATATTATTTACTAGCAATGCACCAATCTAATGCGATAAAAAGCTGCTACATTAATTTGATTCCATGTAGACCGTGGCTCGCACCGTCATCCATAACAACACTATTATACATAAGGACAATATTGCTGTTCACGAATACCGAGCAGTTCATGAGCTTTGGAGTAGTCAAATGGATAAAGTTGACCAAACACACAAACATTATTTCCATAGTTACCATTTGTACATTATTAAGAGTTAGATAAATTTGATGTAGAACTTGGTGGGAACCATCAGGCTATACATGTTGGTGGTATCAATACAACAAAATACATAGTTGGGATACAACAAGAAGATACTGGTGTCTTTTAAAATGGAGTTATGCGCAAGATACTGAGAAAAACACATATTTCGAATATGCGTGAGGTACATGCAACCTGGGTCAAATCAACATGTCAACACTGAAGCATCTAATGTGAAGGTGTTCAATAATATTTTTTAAATATTAATTAATTTAATTGTATGATCATAATTTAAAATATCATCTTTAACTTAATTCGTAGCCCCGCTGCTTCTCGAAGGAGTCCATTAACAGCCGGTTCGATGCTATTAGGATCACGCATATTGGTTGTCCATTTTATTATAAAAATGCAATTTGAAAACTTCTTTGTTGAGTTTAGGAAGAAAATTGAGGATGGACTGAAAGGTGTGTGTGATCAAGAAAATACGAAATAGAGGGGACACCCTGTACACAACCAATTGAAGTCTAATTCAAGCGATCCACCTACAAAGGTTTGTCATGTATTCTTACGAATTCTTAATTCATTTGTTCGGTTCATGTTAACGTGTGCAACTAGTTATCCTTTATTAACGTTTTTGTAACCTTTTTTTACTACAATTCATCATCCAATCTTAGATTGTATAATCAGTTCCCAAATATACCAGACATTAGTCATCCACTAGTCTTAAGATGTGACATTAATATCATGATCCAAAAAAGTGATGTGATATATAGTGTTATGCAACTGTTACTACTAACAGTTTTTTTTTTATTCGAAGCACCAGCACAGTCCAGTATGGTTTTTAGGCCTCTACCAGGACAGGCTGGTGGGGGTTTGGATGCCCCTACTAACAGTTGTGATCTATTGTATTTTAAAAAATGACTATATGACTATTATTTTATGCAAGGTTCACAGGGAAGAATACAACTGTGCAAAATCGTCGAGCAAATCTGTTACGTGACATTATGAGACCACACTGCGACAATACAATAGCAAATCTGTTACGTGACATTATGAGACCACACTGCTACAACACAATTGGTGAGGGAGACATTCCTAGCTTCGATCTAGGAATAGATACCCAATCTAATCCTCATTTTCTTCTACTAGATGATGGACTTGTCTTGACTGAAGATGACATCAACATGTTTGACAACACTGTTGAATTAAGGGTTAGCATGCCATCTCGTAGTAAGGTAACATCAATGATCCGTACATGGTTTAGTTTGTGTATGTAATGGTTTTTTTTTATTATGTAACAGTAGGACACACAATCATGTAGTTGTTTACCTTAGTAGATTGTTCTGTGTTTGATGACATAAATTTAATCACGTGGCTATGTTGGTTTTTATCAATGTTTTGAAATCAGATTAACATGTCTAACTGTTCATTTTCAATAAAAGCTTATAGAAATGGGCTCAAATGCTGATGGGATTTAAGATGATTGTCAAAGTCGGTCCTCGAACCGAAAATAAACGAAGGAATATAAGTTAAAGCCAAACATGCAGTGATGTTGTCGTAAGTGAGATGGGTTTTAATCACCCGGTAACATATTGAATGATGGCACAGAGTTTAGTCAAGTGAAGAAGACATCAAGAGTATTGATGAATCTGTCCAGAAAAATAGAAGTTCTGATATGAAAGGCGAATTGAAGGTTCACATTATCCTTGAAAATATCTGGACCAGTAGTTTTGTATAAATATTCACATTATGGACTATGAGTTTTTTTTTTTCTAGTAACTATGACCCAATTTGTTTTTTCAAAGGCAATTACACCAATACCGTTCATGGTCGAGGATGATTTAACATTTGAACCTCCTCTGAAAAGGATTATCAGACCTGCTGCGTGTCTCCAATCTCCATACGTAAGAAGTTACTGTTCGTAAAGAGAAATACATCCAATCGATCCCACCCACTTTTTGCAATACAAATTTTGCTTAGACTCTCCCGATCTATCGAATTATGATGTCTTCGAGAAGTGGTATAGCCGAGGACTCTATCTTAATAACAAGTGAGTACATGATTGTGATTGTATCTGACCACATTTATTCTACAATAATGTACTAACATTTCAATATTTATAACTGATTAGGCTTCAAAAATTTCACAAAGATGATTTGAGAATATAACCTGAAATGGATATTGGACTGTTGACATCGGAACTTACAGCGTCCACGTGTCAACAGATCTCCAATCACTCTTCTTCCAACATGTATGTTACCTGCACACTCGGACAACCGTTAGATACCAAGATCACAGGAGAAAAGGGTCTGGCGATCATTGGTACTCCGACGATTTAGTCAACTACCGGTAATATAGGAATAATACACAGGGAGAAGTAAGTAATTGGGTGTGGGAGAGACAAGCAGGCAGAAGTTTGAGCAGAGTTTAGGGTGGGATTCAAGTGTAAAAAGAGCGTACCTTGGAACAACCGGAGATGTCGTATTTATAGCACAAGAGTCCTGATTAATTTAGGTAACAAATCAATCAGATACCCAATCGGATCTTCCTTTCTTATGGGATAGGGATCATTCCTTGTCAAGGCAATATCCAAGATTACTTTCCTTATATGAGCTTATCACGTTGCATGATTTTAAGAGATTATGATTCAATTTCCTTGTGAGAATCCGTGCGCCAAACCAATACAATCTTTCTTTAATTACTTCTCTGGTCATTCCAGCATATCGTGCTGCCTGCTAGTTATAATTGATACGAAGCCTGGCGAGGCCCTATAGGTCGGCCGTAAGTGTCAAAGCCTTCCCTGGGCCTCGTGGAATTCTGGCTGCAGAAGGCTAAGGCGTTTGATGGGCATCCGAGGCCCTTTTCAGAATTTGCGAGGCCCTCACTGGGCCTAGATGGGACTCTTGATGGGCCTAGATGGGACCCTTCCTGACGTGGAGGCCATATCAAAATCGTGTGGTAACAATAGTCCCCCAAGTCCAACCCTATTATTCATAATAGGCGTGGGACTTTTGAGAGTAAAAAGAACAATTTTGGGTGAAGAAAAATCGGTCTCCATGGGTTCTGCAGAATGTGGTCCTCGCGCGTTTAACTATAAGACTTCAACTTACCCAGTATAGTCTCCCAAGTCTGAAGCTGAACATTCATGACGGGTGAGGGCTTCAGGAGGCCAGTCCTTTGGTGACGTGTCCGCGGTTGGTGTGGTTTTGTCAATCAAGACTGTCAATCCGTGGCTAGGCAATCATGAGTGAGAGGGTGTATGCAATTAATGCAGTTGCGCGTGGCGGAGAACGGGGGAGCGCATGGGGTGCGTGCGTTCTCGTTTCACTAAACGTTTGGGGTTTTGCTTTTCCGCCTGTTGCTCAATTTAAAACATGCGTCCACTGTCCGCAGGTGCAGATGTGACGCTTGGGATTTGGACAGTGAAGATTGGAATGCATCAATATAAAACCAGGCATCCCCCTACACTACAACTTTTTCTTGCGTTTGTGCTCATTGTGAATACTTTGCTGATAAGCGAGAAACTCCAAGTGGGTGCGTCGTTCTAATCACATTTTCGAGGTAAGCGCGTTGAAAGTTGCTGTGATTTGTTTTCGTTGTTTCCTATCGTGGTTATTGCTCGACTCCATAGCTTGGGGATTATACCCTGTAGGCGTAATGTCATCGAAAAACGACGATTCACAGAACCCATCGGATGCCCCGACAAACCCTAGTATTATTGGGAGTGAGTCACCATCGGTCGCCACATCATCTTCATCTTTCGAGGTCGTAGGGACAGTAAACCCAGAGCCTCCCACCGTGTGTCCGTCGATTCCGTCTATGAGTGGGAGGAGAGCTTGTCCATCCGCCCGTGAAGGAGAGATGGCGAGAGAAAGGGACCCGGCGCTTAGGGTACCCGAAATGAGGAGATCACTTGATAAGAGGGATGCTCTGGCTGCAAAGGCGCTCGACGAAGAGCTCAAGCGGTCAGCCACCGAAGCATCCATGGCTCAGTCAAGGATCACCGAGGCGAAGTTGGAGGACATACGGTTGTCCTATGAGATTCCTACGTCCGTGAAACTTAGAGCTTCGAGTCCAGAGGAACGCATCGACGATCTCCCTGAAGGGTACATCGCAATTTACGAACCTGCGATGCAACAAGGCCTTCGCTTGCCCATGCATCCTTTCTTCCGTGAGGTGTTGAAAGACTGAAACCTAGCCCCTTGTCAGATAACACCAAATGGCTGGGGGCAGATGGTTGCCTCATACATACTGTGGGGTGTTACCAATGCAGGAAGGAACCTTACCCCGAGGGAGTTCGAGTCTATATACCAGCTTTGTCGATCCGTGGGCTGGTACAACATCTCTCTTCGACCGGGCCATAAATGGAGAACGGCCACCGAAAGCCCCAACAAAGTGCACAATTGGAAAGAGAGGTTCATCTTCGTCGGTGGGGACTGGGAATATATGCCGGTGGACCCTCGTTCCAATGTGTCTATCCTTCATCGATTCGGAGAACTCGGTATATATTCTTTATGATTGTGTAGGTTCTGGTGATTGTTCCTGACTTAATGTATTGCCTGTTTTTGCTGTCTGTGGTAAGCCGCCCATCCCTAAGAAGGACCAGAGAGAGCTGAGAGTGAAGTGAAACAAGGTACGGGACCTCGGCGATGACTCTACGAGTCTCAAAGAACTTTGTTGAAGGACGACAGCTTATTAGCTAGCTGCGGACTGATGTGTAAGTCCTCAAGTTTTGACACCTCGGCGTCGATGTGAATAATTGCCCAAACGTGTTGTAAATTGTTGTTTGTGCTAATAGCTTTCAGGTTCAAAAATATCCCTACGCTCCGTCTTGCCCATCCTGCCAGCGGAGAGGGTTCTTTGTCCCAGGCGCCGGCGAAGGAGGCGTCTCGTCCATCGCAAGAGATCCAGGATGCTATACCATCAGGGCCCGTCCACCCACCGGTTTCCGATCCTCCTCCCAGCCAGGACGTTCTTCCTCCGCCCCAGCATTCGTCATCATGTCCTTCACCTAGCCCCGTTCCACTCAAGGATAAGGGAAGGGAATTGAGGGACACGGTGATGCGGACCGCGAAGAGGAAGGCTCCCGTCCCAGCGGAAGGGTTTATGAGGGATGCCCGCAAATCGAGTCGGACCGAGTGTAAAGAAATCGCTCTTCATCCGAGAAGGAAGCCCGTGCGCATTTCCCAACGCCGAGAGAACTGGAAACCTCGGCCATGGAAATGCTTTACGCTCTCATCCTGCAATGATTGCGCGACGTGCACAAATCCCGGACCTAAAAATAGGAGAAGGCCGCCGAGCAAGCCACTGTTCGGGAGCGGCTGCAAATGGCGGTGGAGGCATACCAAGACGCATTCGTGGACACGCTAGAGTATCAGGACCTCGCCCACCGCCTGATGACCATTGGGGTGAGCAGGTTGGTAGAGCGGATCGCGGAGATCCATCAGTGGGACCTCTCTTTCCTTGACGGGCTCCCTCCGGGCTTTGGTTCCAAACCGAACTCGGTGAAGTCAATGAACAAATATCCTCTCAATCGTGGGAGAAGGCCCGCAATGTGCCGACCTTTAAAGAGGCGGTTGGGCATTCAAACTTGGAATCTTGTTATCTACTTTTATGTATGTTCTAGAATAAATTGCGGACTTATTTTCCTTAATTTATTCCTGTCCGGCATTTAATGTTATGGATGGTTGTGCGTGGGGGGGAACACCGTAAATCTGAGAATCATCCCCTTGGGCATTAATGGCGCAGACTTTTGGCAGAATCTGAAGAGTTGGCGTCTTTAATGTCTTGGAGAGGTAGTACTACCGTGTGTGGCGTTCCAAATTCTCTTGAGATATCCATATTCACTTGCTTTGTGTCAAGTCCCAATGTGGCCTCTATATATAAGTTAAGAATACATTGAACGCCCCCCATTGTGCTCCTCATACGTACGCAAATCTATTAAATTGTGTAAATTAGACCCTTGCGTCCCCAAAACTTCTCAAATCGTTTGATCGGGCCTTCCGTTTCAGACGTGCTATGGAATCATGACGGAGAAACAAATGCTCGAATACCAACCAACTGGAGAATCAACATTTAGAGGAACAAACGCCCATCCAATCAACGTTCAGAGGACAAAACGTACAAGAGGGTTGGGCCTAGCAGCCTTAGCCTGACCATGCCCCGAACAGGGGGGGCTGATTCGGGTGGTGAGGCCGGGGGCCCTCTGCCAAAGGTGTCAACGGTATTTTTTGGGTAGTATGGCCTAATTAGTCACCAAATCAACTCATGTTGGTTCTGGGTGACTCCCGATCATGGTAGAATCAGATCCCCAACAATAGATGACGCTCGGGGTGACGAAGACCAGAGAATAGGCTTAGTAGTTCTAATGTCCCAGCATGTGCCGATCTAAAGAGACGGCAGGGCAGTAGGATAATTATCATGCATGTTTATTTTTGCTCTGTATTCTGAATCATGTTGAATAAAACACGATTATTCCAAAATTTCCCTGGTTGTTTCGTCTATGTCGATTGCTTGTGGTACTTAGGCTTTGAATTTTGTAGACATTTCGGAGGCGGAGGCGGAGGCAGAGGCAGAGAGGAGAGGGCGTCGCATCTCGCCTAGTTTCGGTGGTTCGCGAAGAACAATCAATTGCAGTTCTGGCGATCGCGCGATGGCGAGGCATATGGACCAGGCCGTCCTTGCCTACCTCACGAGGCTACCACCCTTTCTACCATTACCATGTATTGACGTTCGCGACATTACCATGCATTGACGTTGGTGAATTTTGAGAAGCGCACATTCCCACGCGTCTTTTACATCTTCCTAGGGTTTACTTGGCGTGCACTTACTCCGACTGTCAGTATTCTGCCGCGCCTATATATGTGTTTGTAGGACTTTATTTTATTCTTCTCATCTCTGCCCTTCTACTTTCCTATTCGGATCCCAGTTATTGCTGGCCATGTCAGGCTTTTATTTCTCCAGTGTCCCAAAGTTTAAGATAAGACGTGGGAGGGTTGTAGATGACATCCCCCTCCCTTTCGGTACCTTCTGGTGGCGTCTAATCCTGCGTTGCCGAGCAAACGTCGTCGAGATAACGGTGAGTGGTTCTTCCTTTGCCCGTCCAGCGCCAGAGGTGACACTGGTAGTGTCTCCTCTCCATCCTTGTGAGACCCGTGCCTTCGTCGGGAAGTGCCAGACAACCGGGTAAGAGAAAGGCAGGCGCCAATGGTGGAAGGGAGGAGGCGGTTCAGGCCTCTCCTTCTCGTCCCCCTGGCAAGTACGAGTTTATCAACATCGGGTCCCGTAGTGACGAGCTGGATCCAGCGGTGTTAGGAAAGCTTCCATTTCTGGTGGCCAAAGCAGCGGCATCTGTTCATAAGTATTGGACTCCTGCCTTTGGGAGAAGGCGGCCACAAATGCGGAATTATCGGAGTTGCTGAGACTTGCTGAAATGTACACTTTCCGCAGTCACGTACTTAACTGCGAGATGTATAAATTGTTGGAGATGAAGATTGACGAATTACACCCTCCCGTTGGAGAAGACGAGGATGTTGAGGCATTGCGCACAGAAAACAAAGACCTTCGAATAAAACTCGCATTCTCCGAAGATGTCATGGGTCGCGCAACGTTCGATATCGAGAAAGCTAGGACGATCCAAAGGACATGTGTCGAAGCCCAAAAACGGCAGTGAGTCATGGCGAAGTCTTGTCGGGACATGGTTTATGCCAAAGACAAGTAATTGAACAAAGCGGACCGACCGATCGTCCGAAGGCCTAGGGTCTTACAGCCAAACTCGAGGCCTCGGCCACGTGAATCCAAAGTGGTTCTCGGCCGAGATTTAAGGATTCTCTCTGTTCTAGTTTTTATTTGTTCTTGTTTTGACTTGTAAATGTAGGCCATTGAATACGCCTCATTTTTTTTATTTGATTACATATCGTTGAATGTTTACAAAGCGTTACTCGAATCGCTTTCACTTGTTTAAATCTGCGTTGAATGTTTATCCGATGAGTTGAAAGAGTTGGCATGAACCACACTCCTCGCCCGAATTACTTTCACTTGTTTTTATACGTGTTGAATGTTTATCCAAATGAGTTGAAAGAGTTGGCCGCGAACCACACTCCTTCTTTTGTCGAATTGCTTTCACTTGTTTTTATACGCGTTGAATGTTTATCCAGTGAGTTGAAATAGTTGGCACGAACCACACTCCTCGGCTTTCTGAATTGCTTTCACTTGTTTAACTATCGTTGAATGTTTATCCAATGAGTTGAAAGAGTTGGCATGAACCACACTCCTTCGCTGTCGAATTGCTTTCACTTGTTTTTATACGCGTTGAATGTTTATCCATCGAGTTGAAAGAGTTGGCCACGAACCACACTCCCTCCCTGTTGAATTGCTTTCATTTGTTTAATTACGCGTTGAATGTTTATCCAGCGAGTTGAAATAGTTGGCCGCGAACCACACTCCCTCGCTGCTGGATTGCTTTCACTTGTTTAACTATACGTTGAATGTTTATCCAACGAGTTGAAAGAGTTGGCCGCGAACCACACTCTCTCACTGCCGAATTTCTTTCACTTGCTCTTGTTGTATGAGGAACACTTTAGATTCGTAAATGACGGATTTTATTAGAAGGCACGGTGTCTCAGGGTGCCAGAGAAAAATGTAGGAAAATCAAAACAAAGGCAAAAATGAAACTACTAATGATACGGCCTCAAGTGGGTGATGTTCCAAGGTGCCTCGTCTCTCTGCCTTGAGAATCTTCTAATCTGTAAGTTTGGGCGGATTTCTTCGATGACTTTATAAGGTCCCTCCCAAGTGGGCCCTAGAGTTCCGGTCCCGACCTCTCTATTAGCTTGGAATACCTTCTTCAGGACAAAGTCGTTGATGTGGAAGCTCCTGCCCTTGACCTTGGAGTTATAATATCGGACCATCTTTCGCTCGTAAACCGCGAGGCGAGCTACGATTCCGCGTGTCTCTCGTCTTGCAAATCGAGGCTTGCCCTTCGTAAATCCTCGTTAGTCACCTCGTTGAAGTGCAGGTGGCTGGGTGAGGGTATCCCTACCTCAACGGGAATCATTGCCTCCGCTCTGTATGCCATGGAGAATGGGGTTTCACTTGTGGCCGTGAGAGAGGTGGTCCGATAGGACCACAGGGTCTCGGGTAGTTCTTCAGCCCATCCTCCTTTCGTGGATTCTAGTTTCCGCTTAAGGGTATGCTTAATGATCTTATTCACGGCTTCCACCTGGCCATTGGATTGGGGGTAGTAAGGGGTGGAAAAGTCCCTTCGGATACCAAGGTTCTCACAATTAAGTGTTAAACTTCATTCCTGCCCGAATTGGGTGTCGTTTTCAAAACGAGAGTGGGGGAATGCCGAAGCGGCAGACAATGTTTTTCCATACAAATTTCCATGCGTTTTCCTCCATGATCTTGGCCAAAGATTCGGCTTCACACCACTTGGTGAAGTAATCCACCGCTACAATCGCGAATTTGATCCCACCTCTCCCCGTCGGGAGGAGACCGATGAAGTCGATTCTCCACTTGGCGAAGGGCCAAGGACTGGTGACTGGGGTGAGGTTCTGAGTTGGGAGCTTCGGTATAGCGGTGAACTTCTGACATCTGTCGCACTTCTTTGCGTAATTGTAGGAGTCTTTCTTCATGGTTGGCCAATAGTACCCCTGTTTCAGGGCTTTCTGTGCCAGGGCCATTCTTCTCGAATGATTGCCGCATATCCCTTCGTGTATCTCTTTCATTACGTATACTGCTTCATCCTGTGTCAAACAGCGTAAGAGGAGGTGGCTGAATCCTCTCTTATATAGGATCTTATCTTGCAGCACGAACTTCGCGGTCCTTCTGCGGAGTTTCTATGCTTATTGTTTGTGGGCAGTATCCGGTCGGTTAGATATTCGATGATCTCCTTCATCCATCTTGGAGAATTAGATATCGTCATGACAGCGGGTGCGTGAGATTCGTAGATGGAAGGCCGGTTGAGCCTCTCAATTGGGATGGCCCTCATTAAGTCGAGTCTTTACTACTCGCCGGTTTAGAGAGGCGTTCAGATAGCCATTTTCCACTTGTGGGATCCAAATGCCGAGTTCGTAAGCCTCAAAGTGTGACAACGGTCATTGGCCTTTGTCAGGTAAGCCACCATAGATTGTTCGCGTGCCGCGAAGGTCCCATTAACCTGACTGACAACCAGCTGTGAATCGCTATGAATCTGGAGCTTCCTCGCCTTCATCTCTTGTGCCAACCTCAAGCTTGCTAGGAGTGCCTCGTATTCCGCTGCGTTGTTGGAGACTTTGAACTCCAGGCGAAGCACGCAGTTGAGATTGTGGCCGTCAGGACTAACCAACAGGATCTCGGCTCCAGCTCCGGCCTCACCCATGGATCCATCAACATATAACTTCCATGTTGGTACCTCCAGGGGTCGGGCCTCAAGCGAACCCTCGGAGATATGGACGAATTCAGCCACAAAGTCCGCTATGGCCTGTCCTTTTATGGAAGGTCGTGGCTTGTAGTTGATATCGAACTGGCTGAGTTCTACCGACCATTTCATTAGCCGTCCTGATGTGTCCGACTTTTGGAGTATCTGTCTCAGAGAGAGATTTGTCAAAACATCTATGCTATGGGATTTGGAAGTACGGTCAAGTTTTCGAGGCGGTGATCAATGATAGGGTGAGCTTTTCCATGTCCGGGTATCTTGTTTCTGCGTCTGCAGGCTTTGCTCACGTAATAGACATGAAATTGTGCTGGGCCCTCTTCTCGGATTAAGACCGAGCTAACTGCCTTCTCGGATACGGCGAGGTAAACGAGCAACGTCTCCCGATTCTTTGGTTTGGACAATAGTGGAGATTTTCCGAGGAGGACCTTGAGGTCTTGGAAGGCTTTCTCACACTCCTCGGTCAACTCAAACCTCTTCCCCTTGATGGTCTCGAAAAAAGGTTGGTAGCGGTCGATCGTCTTGGATATAAATCGATTCAAAGCCGCTAACCTTCCCGTCAGGCTCTGGACTTCCTTGGGGGAGGATGGTGACCACATTTCAATGAGCGCCTTAATATTTTCGGGATTAGCCTCTATCCTGCGCTGATTGACCATGTAGCCGAGGAACTTTCTGGATGCAACTCCGAACGCGCACTTTATGGGGTTAAGCTTCATGCGATATTTGCAAAGGTCTCCGAACATCCCTCTTAAGTGCTCTATGTGGTCCTCGGTGTTTACGCTCTTTACCAGCATATCGTCGACGTATATTTCCATTGTATTCCCAATCTATCTTGCGAACATGCGGTTTACCAACCGTTGGTACGTGGCTCTCGCGTTCTTTAAGTCGAAAGGCATCATCCTATAGCAGTATAACCCTCGGTCCGTGATAAACGAGGTGTGATCCTTGTCTCCCGCAAACATCGGGATTTGGTTGTAGCCTGAGTATGCGTCCATAAAGCTAAGTAACTTGTGGTCGGCGAAATGACGCTGCAACGGAAAGGTGTCTTTAGAGCATGCTTGTTTCAGATATGAGAAGTCTATGCATATCCTCCACTTCTTGATACTCTTTCTTACTAGCACTGGGTTAGATACCCATTGGGAGTAAGTCGCTTCTCTGATGAACCCGCTGGCTAGTAGCTTGTCAACTTCCCCCTTCAATGCATTGTACCTCTCGGCACTCAAAGGCCTCATTTTCTGAATCCTGGGGCGTGCTTTTGGATCCACTTTCAGGACGTGGCACACCATCGACGGGTCAATCCCGACCATATCACTGTGCTTCCATGCAAAGATGTCAACGTTCTCCCGGAGAAACTTCTTCAGCTCCTCCTTCATTCTTTTCTCGAGCTTTTTCCCACCTGTAATACCCGGTTGGTTCCAAGAGTTTCTTGAAAATGCTTCCGGCTCCACGGTAGAGGCAAGAGAATCGAGCCTATGATCCGAGGATCCGCACCCTCCTCCAAGATCAATTCTTCATCCATCCCTCACGGTCAATAGCCATCGACTCAATGTATGGTCATTACCGCTAGGGTGATATTCTCGCGTTTAGCAGCCTTCTGCAATGCGTTCATGTAACATGCCCTCGTCTCCGTCTGATTACCACAGATTTTGGCCACCCCTCTGGGCATCTGGAATTTCATTGCCAGATGGTGTATGGACATGACCACCTGCAAATCCTTCAGTGCGGGCCTTCCAAGGACCCCATGGTAGGCGGAGCGAGTGTCCACTATTAAAAACTCCATGAACTTTCGGAGGTGGCATGGAGGTTCTCTGAAGTCTACCGCAAGCGTAATCCTTCTTCGCGGGACGAGGCTATCTCCTGTGAAACCAAATAGCGGATCTGAGATGGCAGTTAGTTCATGATCTCGTCTATTTGGTCGAAGACACCGCCGAACGTAAATGTTCACAGCGCTTCCATCATCGACCAGCGTCTGTCCTAGGCCGTTTCTGGCAACGAAAGTGTAGACTAACAGGACATTACAGTGCGGGTAGTGTATTCCAGCCTCGTCATCCTCAGTGAACGAGATCTGCGGTGATTTTAGTCGGTGCCCGTGGACTGCCAACATTCCGGGGTTCTTCTCTACGCCTTTGCGTAGTTATCTTTGCGAGTTCATTGTGTGCCCTCCGACATAGGACCCTCCTATGATCGTGTTTATCTCCTGAACAGGGAGAGCCTCCGCGGGTCCCTCTAACCTCGGAGGGTCCCTGTTTCTGTCATTTCCTACTTCATTATGTCAGGGTTCATCGTTTTGCACCGGGAAGAAGGTCTTCACCCCTGTGTGGACAACCCTCGACATCCTCGCGCGGGTTGATTTCCCTTTGCACTGCCAGCTGGCTTGCGATTTATCAATTTCCTCACGTCCGGTCAATCTTCCGTATTATACACCCCTCAGTTACGTGTATCCGAGCGGGACTTGAGCAGTGTTGTGGCGGGCATGGAGGCCACCACGGGCGCTCTGGGATGGGGGACTGGGGCTACCTCCGTCTGATCAAATCTCTTGTAACGGTTGTTCAGCAGACCAAGGGAGCGCCTTTTTTGAAAGCGGGAGAAATGAGGCTCGGGAGAGCGTCACCCCTCCCTTTTGTAGTGATCTCCTCTCTCCCTCTCAGCCTTCTCCCTATTCTTGATCGTCTCCTCTGATCGAATCTCACACTGGACCAAGTCCAATAGCTGACTGTAGGTCTTCGGTTGACTATTCTCATACATTCCTCCGGAAGGGAGTGTGCATGTGCAGTTCGGTCACGAGTGCATCCAAGGCCTTTTCATCAGTCACAGTCTCAATTTTGTTGATAACGTGACCGAACCTCTTGAAGTAGCTCTTGACAATTTCTTCTTCCTTATGCTGGATGTCATGGAGCTGGGCAATGTCAGCTATCATCGTCTGATTGCCAATGAAGGCATTGACGAATTCCTTTTTCAGTTGTGGCCAGCTCCAGATACTCTCTGGTTTCAACTTATTGTACCACTTCTTTGCGTCGGATGCGAGCGTGGTATGGAAGTTTCGACACTTCATCGCAGGGGACTGGCCTTGGAGCTTGGTCTTATATTTGTTTATGTGGTCCATGTGGTTGCCCCTCCCGTTGTATTTGTCCATGAGAGGCATTCAGAAATTCGCAGGTATCTCTATGGCCTTCATGTAGCGGGTAAACGGAAGGTTCTCGCCATCGTCATCCTCTTAATATTCTAGCCTCTCCTTTTCCTCCTCGGTCTTTTTGTGACCTTGCTTTGGGGCCCTCTTTCTTTCCGTAAGGGCCTCGCTGTACTCGCTGCACTCGCTACACCTGCTGTGTGCGGGTAGAGGTGGTGCTATGGAGGATCCCACTCCCAACCTGTCGAACACGCTTCTTGGCAGAGAGCAGGCGGCCTTCTCGCACTGGAGAGGTCTTCCCTTACGGTCATCTTGTGAGGGCTTGAGGCGGCGTTCTGCGGGTCCCGATTGCTTGAAGCGGGCATGTCTCCTTGCGATGGCCGACTTTCCTGCGAACTGGACCATGAAGGGCTTCTCCGGGCAAGACTGCGCTTGGGTACATGTTGGAGGATTGGTTTTCCAACAGTTCAAGCGCTACCTTCATCCGAGCATTGTCCAAATCAGGTCTTGTTCTCATGTTCAACCGTTCGTCATCATCATCGTCTTCTCCTCTTGCGACGGGTCACGCTCGGAGGTCCCGAATGTTTTCCCGCCGCATATCGCTGTGGTGGAACTCTACTTCTTCCTCCATGGAATACTCGTTTGCCATGCTCCTCTTGGTACAAAACACGTTTTTACCACAAGTTTTAGGTCGTAATGTCTTTCGTTTCCCACAGACGGTGCCAATCTGTTGACGTCGGAACACCTGTAGAGTCCACGTGTCAACAGATCTCTAGTCACTCATCTGTCAACCTGTATGTTACCTGCATACTCGGACGACCGTTAGGCACCAAGAACACCGAAGAAAAAAGGTCCAGCGATCGTTGGTACTTCGACGATCTAGTCAACTGCCGGTATATAGAAATAATACATGGGGAAAATAAGTAATTGGGTGTGGGAGAGACAAGCAAGTAGAAGTTTGAGCAGAGTTTAGGGTGTGATTCAAGTGTAAAAAGAGTGTACCTTGGAACAACCAGAGACGTCGTATTTATAGCGCAAGAGTCCTGATTGATTTAGGTAACAAATCAATCAGATACCCAATCGGATCCTCCTTCCTTATGGGATAGGGATCATTCCTTGTCAAGGCAATCTCCAAGATTACCTTCCTTATCTAAGCTTATCACGTTGCATGATTTTAGGAGATTATGATTCGGTTTCATTGTGAGGATCCGTGTGTCAAACTAACGCAATCTTTCTTTAATTACTTCTCTGGTCATTCCAGCATATCGTGCTGCCTGCTAGTTATAATTGATACGAAGCCTGACGAGGCCCTATGGGTCGGCTGTGAGTGTCAAGGCCCTCCCTGGGCCCCGCGGAATTCTGGCTGCAGAAGGCTAAGGCGTTCGATGGGCATCGCGAGGCCCTCGCCGGGCCTAGATGGGGCTCTTGATGGGACTCTTGATGGGCCTAGATGGGGCCCTTGCTGACGTGGAGGCCATATCAGAATCGTGTGGTAACATGGACCATTTTACATTGCTTCTAAAATGTGGTGGTATGAACTCAATGAGGTTGAAGTACCAATGAACGACGGGGTAATTTTTTTTGTATCTTATTGATTTTATCATTCATTTTTTTTAGTCCTTCATATGTATGACGTCATTCAAATTGCTACATCATATTGATGCAATGTTTTACTATCTGAAAATGAGGATGAAGTTTAACAGTCTGAATAAATCCAGGGCCACGTGTACTGATTGTCTATTCGATTTCAAGATCCGATCCATATTTGATAAATTCATGAAGGACAACAAAGTCATAGACAGACAGAGGTAACTTATGTCGTATCTAACTGGCAACAAGATATGGTTTGTGAATAATTAGGGAGAAATTGATAAGGACTTTATTCTCATTTTCATGGATTAGCGCGTCCATTGGATCTTAGCACATTTTGACATAGCGAATCGGCATCTGGATGTGTTCAAAACAATTAGGGATGTCATTGTACTTGCTACAATGGACCCATTGTGGCACATTATCCCTAATCTTATTCGGCAAACCAAGGTGCTTTGAATTATGTAACCTCCACTAGTCCATTGTCCTACAGATCATGTAAAGACATCCCGCAGCAAACAAATGGGCAATGTTTACAACTTCTAATGTTTGTAAATTTCTTTCTACAACGTCAATGATTATTTTCCATCTTTTATGTTTTTCACAACGGTGATTGAGAGATTCTTGTGGTCAAGTACGCGGAGTACATCTTCCAGAAAAAGATAAATGTGATGCCGAATAAGTTTGATACCTGCATGGTTGTTAAACTTTATAAGTACGCAATCGAGAAGCCTGGTATACCACTGTCAAGGCTGACAAAGTAGCGTCGGTGTTATGTTGTTTTTTGGGAATATTGATTTTCCATGGGTACCAGTATTATTTTGATCTACAGAGTATGGACATCTAAATATCTTAGAATGTTTTGGAAGTAGATTGACTTCTTAACACATTGAATCAGTCTAATAATAGATGCAGTACCATTCCAACTCCACAAGACGATGCTGATGCTACTTTTTTGCGATCTTTACATTAATTTATTATTTGTACTTCGGGTTACTTAATGTTCGTATAAATATCTTGGTTGAGACGTAAAAACTATTTTTGTGATTGTAATCATCAGTTTTAAGAATCATTTTCGTATTAAGAATTGTATTTTGTTCATAATCAATATTCCACTTTTCATTACCGTTACGTCAATACGTGATCGAATAATTCATTGATATGCAATCATTTTAATTTACAATTCTTGATCAACAATTGAAATAACCAATCATATCCATATTTTGGGAGCCAAGATAAACGTTGATTTCATTATGTGTATTGAAAAATTCAGCAAACACACTTATCACCTGTGTGGAAATATGGTGTTCTATCACATGTTAACAAGCTCAGTCGAAATCTTCATAATAGCCAAAACAGAAACTACTAATTGGAGCTAATGTCTGACATTATTATGGTACCAATGGCTAACAATTATCCCACCATCATTTTGGATAATGAATTTGGATGTCAAGTCCGATCACGGTATTATCCCAAAATAAACATAAACCATATACCTTAAAGATCATCCATTTAATGCTAAATTTAGATGGATACAATCTGATTCTTCAATGGACGGCATTGGTTCTCGATGAAACAATAAAGCACAATTGAATGCAAGGTAAGTTATACTTAAACAAATAACAAATGGACAATCATCAAAGCAAATCACATCCCCAATGTATTACTGAAATGAAAACATAGATTGCAAAGTTAAACCAAACATATGGCTATCCAGCATCTCGCTAATGACATTTGTAACCAAATTGATAAAATTTACATTTATTCTCAATAAAAAATATCCTCAAAATAACTAGTCTCCTACAATTATGTGCATATCAGTATTAATAAGGTTGAAGTCAAGTTAATAAGCAACAAATAAGAAGCTAAAATGTTTACCTCCAAAACATTATTAGAATTCTCATTCCTTTCCGTTCTGGATTCGCTCTTAATGGTGCTGGATTTTTGCATTTTGTTTGGTTGTGATTGTACAAACAACGGCTATATCTCAATGTCCTCTTGACCTCATACAAACTACGGAGCCTCTTTTCATGTGGCCTTCCAAAGCTTCTTTTTGAAACAGTTGTTGTAACCACTATATTTTGTACAACTTTCGGTACATTTCAATCAGACTTGTTACCAAGTGAATAAATTGTACCGCTGTACACTGTAAGATACGATTCTTTGCTATAATAAGGTAAGCAGTAGTCATAGATCAACATGTTATTTAACCAAGGACTGCTATTGCATGTTGACATGGCATTTCATCAATCTAGAAACGTTTGCAGGAGCAAACCTTTTCATCAAGCCTCACCAAGTATGACGTTGCTTCATCGTTCACCTGGTATGGACTATCGTTTGATGGTAATACCTATATGGTGTTCAATAAAAAGATTGAAATCAATCAATATGACAAAAAAGAAAAAGAAAAAATACATTCAATTTTACAACAATTTTATTAACATGATGCTAGTAAAAAGTTATTATATTAATATATCAATACACAATTGTTATCACATCTCTAGACCTAATGATTTCATCGATCTATCCCTTGTCATGCTCTCATATCTTGATCCAAGTCATGTGAATGTGTTTTTGGCACCATTTGCATTCTTGTAGAACAAATTTTGTACTATAGAATGCAATGACTCGAACAAAGCTTCTATTGTAAAGTTCTTAGCTGATTTGGTAACTGAATTCACAGATTCTACAATATTTGGCGTCATTGTGAAGAACCGGTTAGATGTCATGGAAGCTCGGACCACTTTGGTACCCTATATCATTTTGCATTAATATTGTTATATCATGTTAGTCAATTTTAATAATTTAATATATTACAAATAAATTAGTAACGATACTAACCAGATATCTCCGAATACGTCTGTCAATCAAGTCTAGCATTCTTATTTCGGTTTCGAATTCCAATTCTGTGTAACCTCTCATCGCAGCATTGAACAACTATCTTATGAACTTAGTGTTTTTACCAAATTGCTTCTTTAAATTCTGATATAGGTGGTACAATACAATTCGTGCATCGCACTCAGATACACCTTATTGGTTGCATTTTCTATGCTACCATGCCGATCAGAAACGATAACAAGTTTGTCATGCTGTTCATATGCTTCTTTCAACCTTAGTAGGAACCACTTCCATAAATAATAGTTTTTTTGAATCACCAACACGGAAAGCAAGTATGAAAATATTTTTATTAGCATCCTTTGTAAAAATAGTAAAAAGGATCCCACCGTAAGTACCTGTTAAAAATGTTCCATCAATTACGATAATAGGTTTGCACTGTTTCCACCATTCTATCGATGCCCCTAATGCCACAAAGCTAAACAAAAACTTGTTATCATCATTTGTCTCTATTCTTGTATAAGAGCCTTGATTTGTTTGTTTAAGCATGTGCAGACATGCCGGTAGTCTCCCGTATGACAGTTCTGGATCACTTATTATTATTTCCAATGCACGTTCACGAGCTCTCCAAGCTTTCTTGTAACTAATGGATACCACATAGTTTCTCTTCATATCCCTTACAATATTAGCTGGCGTGTAAACGGTCGTTGCAGAGACATACATGTATTTAATATAGCTCGTAATCAACGAAAATGTTGCTTGTCTGTGATCTCCCAAGGCCGCGTCCAAGGTGCACGTGTGATTGTTCTTTATGTTTCTTATTTTGAACATCGTCGTCCTTATAATTATCGAAGCTCTAAGTCCCTATTTGCGGGTGTCATCCAAGCATTTTAAGACATACTTATTCTTGTCTCGATTTATAAACCTTGATATGAAAACAAGAATGAATTATGTACAATGCTAGACTTGTTACCAACAAATCCTTATTTAAAACCGCATTCACTTTAACATCCTCAATACCAGGACAGAAGATTACATCACACTCAATCTCATTAGTATTCTGATCAGACATGTCACGTATTTACATATTGCATAACCCATCTCTTCGATAGTTGGCAAAATGGGATTCGAGGAAGTATCCAAACAACCATTAGGAGAATTATGTGTTATAATAGTCTCGAGATATATACTAGTATCAACTCATGTCAATCCATTACCCAAACAGATTAGATTGTCGTCATTAGAATCCACATTTTCAATATCTACACACAGTGGAGACTTTGTCAAGTCCAATTCGTTCTTTTTAATCTGTATATTGAAATGTACCGAATTGTCGCTGCAAATTTTTCCATTCGTCAAAATTTGATATTGTTTGGTAATAGCATACTGTGACTGATCCCGTTTAATTCCTTCATCATCATCTCTACTAACTTCATATAACTACACTTCATCGGGATGATTATTCCAACAATTGAGTATGCATCGTAAGTCCGAGAAGAATCTCACTCACCATCGTAGTAAACCAACACACTAATCTATCCCATATCTGCAACATAAATTATACATTTGATACATTGTTCAGTGACAAATAACCTACAAAGATTCATTTGTTTTCCTAGCACATAAACAATATGCATATATATTGCATGGTCTAATTCAATAACAAATAAGTTAATTCACATATTTTGTTCCAATTTAATAGGATACAATTTCAACTATTATGTTGCTAAATGAAGAACATATAAATTTTTGTTCTACATCATTACCAATCATATTACAATATGATGAATGCATTACATAATGAGTACTCTATGTTTGATCCATAAGATTATCCATAAAATGCTACCGGTTTTTCGACAATTGTTAATAATTGTAAATGATGTTACTAAATAAAGAACACAAAATAATATCATGGATTGTCTTCAATCTCTTTTGGACTATCTAACCCAATTTATATTCTATAAAAATTTGGTATTTTTTTTGGAATTCTGTATACATACAACAATTATGCAGTGAATTTATGGATTTTTCAATAGTATGCGCTGTTGTTACTTTACTGTCCCAAATTTGATAAAAAAATTTAGTCACAAAATACTGAATAACTAATAATTTAGAATCTTACCAGATGAAACACACTTGATGTTAAATTCTCAATTTCCACGATCAGGTAACCATCGCAGATTGTGAATCTTTAGAATCCAAGAAAGCTGTGAAAAACATTATGGCCACAGTTACAAATTTTGTTATCAAATTCAGATTACCTTTAAATCAAAAGATTTAAACAATGTTTTAGTCTACAATTCAAAGTAATCTCTTGAGAATCCGCTATGATTTAATGATATTTGATATTGTGAATAAATTTATAGTGATAATCTTTAGAGACGTCGAAGGATAACACATAACCCAAAATTGAAACTATCTTGTGTGGAAGACCTATGATAATGTAAATTTTCGGCGATAATCTTTAGAGACGGTGAAGGAGAACACAAAATCCCAAAATTGAAACTATTTTGTGTGGAAGACGTATGAGAATGTGGTGTTTGAAATTCAAAATGAGAGATGATTACGAGATGATACTCATCCATCACAAACAGAAGTACGGCTGAACCAAAATAGAAGGGATGGTGATTTTTAGCTTGTATTTTTTTATCCAGTAAACCTAATATTTTTATTTACTAGTTAGTAATTTTTCATTTGTGTTGATTAAATCCAGTAGTTATGCAAATGACAGAATAAAGATAAGAATTTATGTTATTAACCCTAATCTAATGCATCAGTAGTTGACGACAATCTAGTAGAAAAAGGGATTTTTTCATAAATAAACCACTTTTTAAAAATAATTCTAATTTTATCAACTTAACAAATTTATTCTAAAAATACTACATTCTTAAAATTATATTAATTAATAAAATAATAAATTAAAATTAAATCTATACTACAAAATATATATTTCCACGTGAATTCACTTAAATTTGCATTTGAGTCCTTAATTATTTGCACAATAAGTCTTTCATCTTTATAAAATTTTCACTTTAGTCCCTATACTTCCTCTTTCATTTCAATTTCGTCCTCTTTTATTTGCAACCTAAGTCCTTCAACTTTTAAATTTTTGCAACTTGATCCCCATATTTATAGTTTTATATCAATTTAGTCCTTTATAGTATCACTATTTGATACATATGTTACAAATGATATTGTGTATCAATATTTGATACAAATGTTACAAATAATATTTTGTAACAATCTGTGTTACAAATTGAAATATAAAATATCGATGATACAAAATATTAATTCATGTAACATGTATTATGTAAAATAACATAATATAATCAGAATATATTCAATTGATACAAAATATTATTTGTAACATTTATATTAAACAAATGATACACAATATAATTTAGTAACATTTGTAACAGATTGCCATAGTAAAATGTAAATTGTTACAACTGCAAAATCAATTCTAAACTTCAATAAGTTCGTTATAGTATGATATAGATATGTAACACAATGTTAAATTTAACAAATAAAACTATTGATTTCATCATTTGTAACATACGTAACATCGTCGATAATCTGAAATATCAATTCATGTAACATGTGATGTGTAAAATAACATAATACAATATGTAACATATTCAGTGATATAAAATATCATTTGTAACATCTGTATCAAATAGTGATACAAAGGACTAAATTGATATAAAAGTATAAATATGAGGACCAACTTGTACAAATTTAAAAGTTGAAGGACTTGGGTTGCAAATAAAAAGGGACGAAATTGAAATGAAAGAGGAAGTATAGGGACTAAAGTGAAAATTTTATAAAGATGAATGACTTATTGTGCAAATAATCAAGGACTCAAAAGCAAAATTGAGTGAATTCACGTGGAAATAGTCATTTGATTTTAATTCATTATTTTATTAATTAATATAATATTAATTATGTAGTATTTTTGGAATAAATAAACTAAATTGTTAGATTTAGAATTATTTTAATATTGAGAAAATTTTGGGCCGGTCATTGTTAATGCCATAGTGGGTTGAAAAGTCATATGATATAATCTTAATTCAACTAAAGTCATACTTTATTACTAAAAGACCAATATACACTCTAATTGTAAAAACTGTCATTTAAACACGTAAAAACCAACAAAATCATTTCAATACCTGCTTAGAAACTCATTCATTTACTTTTAACAATTTTCATCTTCTTCTTGTGTTTGATTCTTCTCACCGTAACTTGTAACCGTGATACAAACAATTCGAAAGTCGATATTTCAATGGCGAACATATTTTTTTTTATTTTTATTTTTGTATAAAGTAACCATTTTCGGTTAAAAATAATCATGAAAATATTGAGATATTGTTCCAATTGAAACATATGCAATGCGCTTAATGAATGGAGTTTGGATAAACCGATTCAACTAGTTTTTGATAATGCAGGT
Organism: Forsythia suspensa; assembly: GCA_023638005.1. Classification (NCBI taxonomy): domain Eukaryota; kingdom Viridiplantae; phylum Streptophyta; class Magnoliopsida; order Lamiales; family Oleaceae; genus Forsythia; species Forsythia suspensa. The sequence continues at coordinate 16,900,938 of CM042669.1, forward strand.
TGTTGTGAGTTAGGGTTTTATGTTAGAACATGTAAAATGCTTGATATCTTGTTTCAATAGATGTGTTTCAATATATGATCTTCGTTTCTAATGATAGTGAAATTTGCTAATTTTTTTTCTCTTTTTTAATGATAGTGAGCGATTATTCTTTCTTCATCTTGGCATTGCTCCGAAATATGTGTTTGCTTGCTTTTAAGGGACTCGGATATATTGGAAGAGCTTTAATTTGCAACAAAAGGATGTACATTAATCCGTGATAATTGTTTTAGAGGATTTGTGATCTTGTTTTTGAAAAAAAATTAAAGATTGTTATTTTAAGCTAAAGAGACGACTTTAAATGGTAAAATCCATCACAGGCGAGCAAAGTAATCGGTCTTGACCGTCTCGTCGAGACCATTCCGAAAACATATTATAATAAAAATTCGAGCACGTGTGCAAATTCTATAATCATTTCTATTGTGATAATTGCTTTTGCATAATACAAGATCAAACAACACACATGACTATGATATCATGCATTTATCTTTGATCTTGCTTTTAATTGATCATATGTTTTGTTTGATCAGATTATGCAAAACAAGATCATAGATTAAAACATGGATTAAAACAAAGATCAATTTATATTAATGTACATTACCTAAACAAAACATTATCATGGATTAAAACAATATCATAGACAAAACAAAGACATTCAAACAGTATCATGGGTTCAAACAATGTCATAATTAAACAATATCAAAGATAAAAGCACGGTATCATAAATAAAATTCATTCCACATAGATTCAAACAATATCATGGATTAAAACATATCATGGATTAAAACAATATCAAAATATACTAATATACATTACCTAAACAAAAGCAAGATCATGGATTAAAACTAAGACATTCAAACAAGATTATCATATGATTAAAACAAGATTATCATGGATTAAAACAATATCAAAATATACTAATGCACATTACATAAACAAAACAAAGATCATAGATTAAAACTAAGACATTCAAACAAGATCATATGATTAAAACAAGATCATGGATTAAAACAATATCAAAATATACTAATGCACATTACATAAACAAAAGCAGATCATAGATTAAAACTAAGACATTCAAACAAAGATTATCATATGATTAAAACAAGATCATGGATTAAAATAATATCAAAATATACTAATGCACATTACCTAGACAAAACAAAGATCATGGATTAAAACTAAGACATTCAAACAAAGATCATATGATTAAAACAGTATCATGGATTAAAATTAAGACATTCAAACAGTATCGCAGGTTTATGACAAAGTTTCAACCTATTAAACCTTGCCATAATTAAACAATATCATGAATTAAAACTAAGACATTAAAACAGTATCATGGATTAAAACTAAGACATTAAAACAGTATCATGGATTAAAATTAAGACATTCAAACAATATCACATGTTCAAACTTTGCCATAATTAAACAATATCATGGATTAAAACAGGTTCATATGATACTGTTTGAATGTCTTACTTTTAATCTATGATACTGTTTTAATATATGATAATGTTATTGAGTGCAAATAGTATCAACGGTCTTATAATACTAATGGAGTATTTTAAGAACAGTTTAATTACTTAAACTAGTGAAACATCTATGATACTATTTTAATCTATGATAATGTTATTGAATGCAAACAGTATCAATGGACTTGAACAACATATTTTCATCTATAACATTTATCTGTAATACTATTTTAGAGGATGTATGATACTGTTTTGACAATAAAATTAAAGATTGCCATTTTAAGCTAAAGAGATGACTTCAAACGAGTAAAATCTATCGTACGTAGTGGCAAATGAACTGGTCTTGACCGTCTCGTCGAGACAATTTCAAAAATATATTATAATAAAAATTTCGAGTACGTATGTGAATTCTATGCCATTTCTATTATGATAATATTTTGTGATACTGTTTTAATATGTATGATAATCGTTTTGATAAGAAAAATTAAAGATTGTCATTTTAAGTTAAAGAGAAGACTTCAAATGGCTAAAATTCATCGTCGCTGCGATGTAAAGCGGTCGGGTCTTGACCGCTCGTCGAGACCATTTCAAAACATATTATAATAAAAATTACGAACACGTATCTAATTCTATGCCCATTACTATTGTGATCTGCTTTTGTGATACTCTTTTGTATAAACAACTTTCATGACTAATTAACAACACGAGAGAATAATCTAATGGCCAACTTTCATCATAGAACCATAAAACATGTTTTTATGAAACTATCACCATCTTTGATTTACACAATCTAGCACTACTTCAAAGTTTTGGTTGATGACTAAATTGCAAACTTTGCAAGTCGATCACTGGATATATTAACAAAGACCAAAGACTATAAGAAAAAAAAACCCAATTAGACATGTACATTCAAAATTTAAATCACCAACATCAAGTATGTAATCCAAAGATCTACATCTTATACCTTATTGATAAGATAAAATTGTACTCTGGAAAACATGTGTAGAGAACCACAATGGCAGGGTGGCATTGTTCTTCACAGAATACATCTCATTCCAAACTCAGCTATTTCTTTGATAAACTAATACTTGCTTGTATGTTGCAAGGAAAACATATTCACCGGTCGACAGATTGAAAAATGCCGGGCACCATCCCCATCAACCATATGCCATTCTTCTCTTGCATAATCTTCCATTATATAAATATTCATCCAGACGTCTCGAAATTTGAATCATAGACAAAAGCCCATCCGACTCAACAACTAATAAACACGACTTGATTTCTATTCATGTGTACAAAATGATCGAAAACAAGAAACCGTAACCAGATTTCTTATGGTAGACCCTACCCAATACCACCGGACCCGGACTTCATTTGGACCACATTCGGTCATCCTCATTGCACCCATACCCAGCCTCACACCATCAAATTCAGCTCCCACGCCAAAAAATAGTACCCAAATCACGGCGGAATTAAAAAATGACCTCCTCCACTGAACGCTGGGGAATTAAAAAGTGACATTGCACCGTAGAAGCACTTGTCGGAGGTCGCCAAGGTGGAGAAGGTTGTCACGGGGAGGTGGAGGAGGTTTGTGGGGGGGTGGAGGAACTCGTGGATAGAAAATATGGATTATAGGGGTGATTTTAGAATTAATTTAAAATATTATTGAAAGTATGACTTAATCACAATTTAAAAAAAAAATTGACCTAATTTAAAACAAGTCATGTAGAAGTGACTTATAGGCAATTTTTCTTTTAATATTTGTAAGTAGTGGGTGCAATATCCACTAGAAAAAGATACCATTATTTGGTCTAAATTGGATTGGGTTGAGCCTAAACTAGTGTGGGCCTCTTTTATTTTTTCCTTCATTCTTTTTTCAAAAAAATAAAAATAAAAATAACTATGTAGATGAGACCCGATTTGCTTGACACTTCTATTTGGAACTTTTAAAATTTAAAAGGATGCAATAACCTATTCATGAATAGATAACAACGATATTTAAATCAAATTATTTATATGTTATGATATCATGTAATGTCGATAAGGCCAAAATTGGCATAACCCGAGCATGGCGTCATGCCAATCGAGAGCTTGCACAATGGCATCCCCAAATCACAATGAGCAACATGAGCCTTGAGGGCTAACTACATACCTCAAGCATAAGGCATGACATTGTCCTAAAGCAAGCTTGATCACTCGTAATGTTTATCCAAATGAGTTGATGAGTTGGCCGCGAACCATACTCCTCGCCAGATAATCGCTTTTACTTGTTTGAATGCGCGTGTAATGTTTACCCAAAGAAGTTGATAGAGTTGGCCACGAACCACACTCCTCGCTGCCGAATTACTTTTACTTGTTTGAATCTTGCGTGTAATGTTTATCTAGCGAGTTGACAGAGTTGGCTCCAACCACACCCTCACTTGAATCGCGCTTTACTTGGTATAGTACGACGATGAACACTTGTTTCAGAAAACCATGAACTTTATTAAAAGACGCAGTGTCTAGAGACACCGGAAATAATGTTGGATAATTGAAGAGTGTAAAATAAAACTACTGATGATATGGTCGCAGATGGACGATATTCCAGGGATGCCTCGTCTCCCTTCCTTCTAAGTCTTCTAATCTGTAGGTTCCGGGCCGAATTTCTTCGATTATCTTGTAAGGACCTTCCCAGGTAGGCTCGAGAGTTCCAAATCTCACCTTTCTATTAGCCTGGAATACTTTTTTCAAGACGAAGTCATTGACGCGAAAACTCCTGCCCGACCTTGGAGTTGTAGTATCTGGCCATTTTTCGTTGGTAGACCATGAGACGAAGCTGCGAGTCTGCATGTCTTGCGTCCTGCAAGTCCAGATTCGCCCTGCGTAGTTCTTCGTTTGTTACTTCGTCAAAGTGTAAGTGCCTGGGAGAGGGTATCCCTATTTCGACGGGAATCATTATCTCCGCTCTCCGCACGCCATGGCAAAAGAGGTTTCACTGTCGCCGTCCAGAGAGTGGTTCGGTAAGACCATAGAGTCTCTGGTAATTCTTCATCCCATCCTCCTTTATCTTTTCCTCGAGTTTATCTCCCATCCGCAACACCGGGTTGGTTTCGAGGGATTCACCAGAATTGCTTCCAGCTCCTCGGCCGGGGAGGCAAGAGAGTCTCGAGCCTATGATTCGGGGTCTAGGCCTCTCGTCCAAAGATCATTTCCTCATCTATTTTTTCGTGGTCAATGTCCATTGGCTCACGAATGTATGGTCATTCTTCTTGGGGACGACATCCTCGTGCTTTGCTACTTTTCGTAACGCGTTCATATAGCATGCCCTTGCCCCTGTCTACTTGCTGCGAATCTTAGCGACCCCTCCTGGCGTCGGGAACTTCATTGCCAAGAGATGTATGGACGTGACCGCTTGTAAATCCTTCAACGCAGGCCTTCCAAAGACTCCATGGTATGCAGAGCGGGTATCCACTATAAAAAATTCCATGAACTTCTTGAGGTGACATGGAGGTTCTCCGAAGTCTACCGTGAGGGTAATCCTTCCTCGTGGGACAAGGCTATCCTCCGTGAAATCGAATAGTGGCTCAGAAATGGCCGTTAGTTCATGATCCACGTCCATTTGATCGAAGGCACTGCCGAACAGAATATTCATGGCGCTTCCATCATCGACCAACATCCGTCTTAGTCCGTTCTTGGCGACGACCGTGCAGACTACTAGGGCATCGCAGTAAGGGTAGTGTATACCAGCCTTGTCTTCCTCAGTGAACGAGATTTGCGGTGCTCTTGATCGATGTCCATAGACCTGCCAACTCTCCATGGGTTCTTCTCTTGTTGCCTTTGCGTAGTTTCGCTAGGAGTTCATGGTGTGCCCTCCGACATAGGGCCCTCCTATGATCGTGTTTATTTCCCGGACTGGGGGGCTCCCGCAGGCCCTTCCACTCTCGGCGGGTCCCTGTTTCTGTTATTCCTTCTATCATTGCGGCGAGGTCCATCGTCCTGGCGCCAAGGAGAAGGTCTTCGCCCTCGGGTGGGTGGCCCTCGACGTCCTCGCGCGGGTCGATTTTCCTCTCCCTGCCTGTGGTTTCTGCGATTGATTAGTTCCATCACATTCGGGCAATCTCCCGTGTTATGTACCCTAGTCCTGTGTCTGCGATGTAACTTGTGTGGTGTTGTGTTGTCGGCAAGGTGGCCACCGCGGGCGTTTTAGGATGGGGAGCAGGGGCTGCTTCTTTCTAATTGAACCTCCCGTAATGGTTGTTCGGCGGTCCTGGGGAGCGTCTTCTCTGAAAGCGGTTGAAACGAGGTTCAGGAGAGCGTCGCCCCTCTCTTCTGTAGCGATCTCCTCTTTCCCTTTTAGCCTTCTCCCTGTTTTCGATCGTTTCTTCTGACCGAATTTCGTGTCTTGGACCAAGTCTACTAGCTGATTATAGGTCTTTGGTTGACTGCTCAGTACGCGTCTCTCCGGAAGGAGTGCGCATGAAAGTCCATCCACAAAAGCGCGTCGAGTTTTTTCATCGGTTACAGTCTCGATTTTATTGATAACGTTACTGAACCTCTTGAAGTAGCTCTGGACGGTTTCTCCTTCCTTCTGCCGGATGTCATTGAGCTGGGCAATGTCAGCTATCATCGTCCGATTGCCAATGAAGGCATTGACGAACTCCCTTTTGAGCTGAGGCGAGCTCTGGATGCTCCCTGGCTTCAGCTTATTGTACCACCTCTTCGCGTCGGATGCAAGCGTGGTATGGAAATTCTGACATTTCACTACGGGGGATTGGCCTTGGAGCTTCGTCTTGTATATATTAATGTGATCTGTGGGGTCGCCTCTCCCATTATATTTGTCCATAAGAGGCATCCAAAAGTTCGCGGGTATCTCCATGGCCTTCATGTAATCGATGAACATGAGATTCTCGTCGTTGTCGTCCTCATAACATTCCGACCTCTCCTTTTTCTCCTCGGGTCTCGCGTAGCTTTGTTTCGGGTCCTTCCTTCTCTCTGTGCAAGCCTCGCTATGTTCATCGCACTGCCAACAGTCTTGGGAAGGGGTGGCACTATGGAGGATCTCACCCCCAGCCTGTCAAATACGCTAGCAGCAGGAACAGGTCGATTCTCCTGCGCTAGAAGAAGTTTTCCCCTCTGGTCATCCTGCAAGGGCTTCTGAACAAAGTTCTAAGGATTCCAGCCGTTTGAAACGGGCGGGTCATCCTGAGACCGATGGCTCTCCATTGAGCCGGACCGTGAGGGGCTTCTCCGGGCACGGATGCGCTTGGGTCCGTGTTGGAGGGATTGATTATCCAACAGTTCAAGCGCTACCTTCATCCGGGCATTGTCCAGCCTCAAATCCTAGTTCTTCTGTTCAACCGTCCGCTTTTGTCGTTGTCTTCTCCTCTTGCGGCGGGTTACGTTCTGTAGGTCTTGAACACTCTCCTGCCGTAGGTCAGTGTGGTGGGATTCGACTTCGCCTTCCGTGGAATGTTTGGTTGCCATGCTCCTCATGGTAGAAAACACGTTTTTACCACAAGTTTCAGGTTGTGTAACGTCTTTCTTTTTCCACAGACGGCGCCAATCTATTGACGTCGAAACCTACAACGCCCACGTGTCAACAGATCTCCAGTCACTCCCCTGCCAACTTGTATGTTACCCGCACACTCGGACAATCGTTAGGCACCGAAATCTCTGGAGAAAAAGGGTTCGGTGATCGTTGGTACTCCGACAATCAAGTCAACTGCCGGTATAAGAATAATACACGGGGGGTGAAAGCAATTTGGTGTGGGAGGAACAAGCAGGCAGGAATTTGAGCAGCGTTTAGGATAAAATTTGAGTGCAAAAAGAGCGTACCTTGGAACAACCGGAGACGTTGTATTTATAGCGCAAGAGTCCTGATTGGTTTAAGGAACAAATCAATCAGATACCCGATCGGATCCTCCTTCCTTATGGGATAGGGATCATTCACTGTCAAAGCAATCTCTAAGATTATCTACCTTATTGAAGTTTATTACGTTGCCTGATTTTTAGGAGATTACGATTCGGTTTCCTTGTGAAGATCCGTGTGCCAATTCAACATAATATGTCTTCAATTATCTCTCTGGTCATTCCAGAATATCGTGCTGCCCGCTAGTTATAGTAAATACGAAGCCCGGCGAGGCTCTATGAGTTGGCCGTGAATGCCGAGACCCTCCATAGGCCTCGCAATATTCTAGTTCAAGAATGCTAAGATGTCTGACGGGCCTCCGAGGCCTTCTTATAATTCTGAGGCCCTCACCGAGCTTATATGGGACTCCCGTTTGACCTTTCTTGACGTGGAGGCCCTATCAAAATCGGGTGGTATGACTTTTACTAAAGCTCTTCTCAAAATAGTGCTACTAGGAAAAGCTCTATTGAAAACTCTACTCAGGAGCCGTGTCAAATAGGGATGACAAAAAAAATTCCTTCACCCGCCCGCCTTGCCTTAAAAATTAATTAATTAATCAAAATGGGCGATAATTGAGAATTATTCAATCCCCGCCCTAACTCCCAAAAATCCTCGACGAGGCGGAGATGGTAATGACGGCCCCGACCCCAACCCCAACCCCAACCCCAACCCCAACCCCAACCCCACCTCCGGGCAGTTGCCATCCCTAGTGCCAAACGAACTCTAACTGCTGGAAACAACTTTCAAAGTTAAGTTCAATGACTGTTGGGGGGTATAACTTTGAAAAATAAAGTGATTATTTGAAAAATAAAAAATAAAGTTAAGTGATTGTCGAGAAACAACATTGAAACTAGAATGGTAATTGAGATTTTTTATCCAATAGTTTGACATTGTTTTGGCAGACAAAAGATAAGACTTACAACATATTTGTTAGTATTTATAAGTATTTATAAGTTGTTCAAATATTATTTTTATCCACATATTTTATAGGATCTGTAACTTTTATCTACTTTTTATCTTCACATTTTGTAAGACTTGCTGCTTATAATCTATAAAATTTTTTTACCAAAGATATACTTAATAATATCAAAATTTACTTATTTTCTTATAATTGAACTTATGCGTAAACTTTTCGAATAATACTATTCTTCGCCAAAGTTTACGTGGCAGTGGAAGTTGGGATGCATTTTATTGGACAATATAGCAGTGATCATTGCCGCATATACTAGTATTCATTGTTGTCGATTTTATCCCGCAAATAGACGGATCGTTAACAAGTAATATAATGATGAAAAAAATATCAAACTCACAAGGATTAATAATTAATTATTACTTCAATTGTACTTAACCTTAACATGGTAAACACACACAATTTATGAATGATTTTGTAGAATGTTTTATTCTACCTTAATTTAATCTAAATTACTACGCAAACGCAATGTAGTATTTATAAGATTCAAGTTTTATAGGTAGTAGGATTTCACAAATCCACTATCATATTTCATAAGTCAATTATTCGTTACTCATAGTTGTAAATTATCGCCCTAGATTGAAAATCAATTATTCTAATATAATCAATAGCATCTCTCAACGGTTAAGCGATTCTATATCTACATATGAACTTAACTATCTCTAGTTAAATTACGAACATAAATGCATGCATTAACTCACCAAGATCATCTAGGATAATTTCACAAGGCATAAATAGTATATTTATCTATTATTGGACTACATATTATTTATTACCATGTGCTTATCTAAATTGAATCTCTCGAAAGCAATCTAGATCACAAACACATCTTAATGGCGATCAAACATCAAAACGGAATTAATAAATAATAAACAATCAACCCAGAAGCAATAATTTCAAAATATGAGTAACTTCTAATTAATCAAGAATATTGAGCTTCATCGTTCATCCTAGCTACAAGTAATTTAGTCGGACATAATTAATAAATAATATTAGATAAGAGCAAATCATGATTCGAGATATAAAGATGAAAGAGTAAACACAACCGGTAATTATTCTTCAAAAATCTTGAATTATGCTCCCTTGAATCTCTTTTCTCAATTGTGTTTTTCTTTAATTTCTCTCCCTCTTTACTGTATATATTTTTGCCCTTTTATTAGTCTCCCAAGAACTCTATAAATGCCCCCAAAATTCATGTATCAATCAACTGCCAAAAAGAGTCTTGTTATAATAAGAAAATAAGTCTTCTGACCCATAAATACTCATGCGATCACATGAGGCATGACCTTGCGATCACATGGTTGAGGTTGGTGGCATTCTGGCTTGACACCAGAGCCTTGCTATCGCAAACATAATGATTCATACTATCGCGTTGCCCAAGAACTTCCAATTTTTGCATCTTAGTCCTTGAGTATTTACACAAAATGTCTTCCATCTTTCTACGGTCTCCATTTTAGTCTGTGTTTTCTCTTTCATTTCAGTTTAGTCCTCTTTTATTTTCACTCCAAGTCATTCAACTTTTAAGCTCTTACACTTAGGTCTCCAATTCCAAGTTCTTGTATGCTTTCAGTCCTTTTTTGCCTATTTTGTTTTATTTCCAAACTCGGATTTTGCTAAAAGAATCAAATCAACACACAATTAAGTAAAAACATACACAAACCACACTTATCATTCATCACCCCTTATGAAGAATAACATTATTCAAAAATTTTCCAAACTCATTTTCAACCACATTTTCATAGGACTTACTTTTATCAACTTTTCAACTATTTCACCAACTTTTTTTTTTCAAAATCTACTAAAAAAACTACTTCTAAACTCTACCAAACATACACATAAACAAAGGAATTTTTATGAACTGTTCACAAGCATTATGGCCAAGAGAATACCAATTTTGTGAGTGGAAGATTATACATTCTGCTTGGGGAAAATGTCTCCAATCTATGTAGTAGCAAATGAGTGACTTCTAGTATTTTTGGCACTACATCCCCCGCCGTATCATACTATTGCACCTCAGTCCTTATTGGACAGAAACTATCTATATGACCATTAAAGTGTCTGTTTTTCATCAAAAAGACCATTATACTCTTATTGTTAATTAAAACAACAATAAATAAAAACTAAAAAAAAAAAAAAAAAAAATAGATTCTTCATCTTCTCTAATCCAATATTCAAAGCAACCTACCACCACCGCAGTCGCCAAACGATTGACCCTATTCCCTCTCCCCCAACCCATCTCAATCCCAAGATAGTCTAAACATTTTAGGAAGTTCTCATCTGATAGTTCAAATTCCTTATTTGGAATGGGTAGAGAATTGAGTCCATATTCTACCACTGATTTTTCAGATAGATGTTTTAAGAAGGGGTTCCCAATTTGAAGGTAATATGATATTCCTGTTGATAATAATTTCTTCAAGGAAGAAGGGTAAGAGAGGGTTGGAGAAGGAAGAAATTGGGGTTGAAGTTGGGTTGGGGAAAGAAGAATTTGGGGTTGAGAGTGGGTTCGAGAAGGATGAAACCAAGGTTGAAGGTGGGTTCACGGAGAAGTAAATTGAGCAGCCGGTTGGGACCGCCAACAGCAACAGGTGGTGGGGTGGACAGCTGGCAGCAATGGGAGGTAGGAGTTGGCATGCTCGGTTGAACCACCAACAGCAGAAGGAATTATTCATGAGAGAATTGGTTTTTGGTTTCTGTTTTGGTTTCTCTTAGTTCAGACGGACTAGGGGTAAAACGGTCTTGTTAATGAAAAGAAGACACGTTAACAGTTCAATTCGATTGTCATATACGGACTGAGGTGCAACAGAAATGATACAGTGGGGATGTAAACGCCAAAAAAATAGAATGGGACTCGTTTGCTACCAACGTAATAGGTTGGGTACTAAAGCTGCAATTTTCCCAATTTATTAACTAGCAAATTTAAAGCAAATAACACGATGATCGCCCTAATGGACACGAAAGCATAGTAACATCTACACCAACCAACATATACAAAGTGACAGCAAATTTGAACAAGGAGAGCAATAAGAACAGTCAGGAACACATTTCCAAAACATGGAAACCAATTCAATGGTGGTTTATCCAGCTCTAGGCAAATGCCCGCATAAATTCCACACCAGAAATCATAAAATATGATCAAAATGACGTTTTTTCTGTATAAAAAAGGGCTACAGAGCGAAAACTTCAACAAGAGACCAATATAATAGCTTAGCCGTAACACAGTTTCACAAGCTATTAACATTTCTCGCAAGTAGAGCAAAGGGCATATAGCATCATACTTTGCTGCAACTCCAGAGAACATTTAATTGCAACGACTTTTGAGAACATCGAGACCCATTTCAGTTGGATCAGTTGCTTGGAGCTCCACCTGAATGCCATCTAATTCCCTCTTGAACCTGTCCTTGGAGCTTGCGTAGATCATTTTGCTCCTAACTCTTGCTGTGTCGGGAGACCTTAGTACAGAGACAATGGAGACACAGCAATTATTAGCACAACAAAATAAAAGGGTGGGTGGTGATTGACGTTTTCACTATATCTGCTAGGCAGGGTATTTACCATGCTATGAAGAAAATCCTGCTCTTTTGGCAATTCTCTTCAGTCACGAAGTCAAAATCGTACACAGCATATCGGCACTCATCAGCAGGAAGGCTACTAGAAAAGTCATCATAAGTTTCACTTGGTTCACCAAGCTTTTCCACAAGAACCTGTTTTTGCTCCTCTTCGATCTTGAATACTATAAAACGAAATGTTCTTTTTGCTTTCAACTCCAAAAACTTCAGTTTACAGTCATCGTGCACTGCCATTCCGGACGCTGCATTGGCCTACACACACAAGTGATGTTAGGATCTAGGAACTAAGAAATTGACTTCGTGCACTAGAAACACTTGATTTGATGGTAATAAATTCCAATGACTTGAGAAAGAGATGTACGACGGGGGCAAGTAAAAGAAAAGATCCACCAATTGATCTGATTGACGAAATGTGCAACTTCATTTTTAAGGACAAGAGAGTGGGGAACTGTCTACAAATACCAGTCTTACATAACAACAAAATTATTAAAAAAGCTGCAGCAAATGATGACTCTAAATAATATTAGTGTTTTGGTTCAAGGTGAAATAACAACTATTTTAAACTCACGCAGTGGCAGGAAGCAGTTCTTTAAGCACCTAACTGCTGCAAAGTTCACATGCATGCCAACCCATAACAGAAAAACTGAATGGATCAAACAGAAGATAATGCAAGTAAAATGGCAATTCTAAGTCCAACGCCACAAAGGCTAGAGCTAGAACCTAGTATTCCATCATAGAGAGGGAGGCAACCATACATATTTTTAGAGATTAGGAAGTGGCTGTGGCAACATTATCCATGTCCAAAAGAAACATCAGCACTTTTCTTTTATAGTTGCCACAATTAACTAAGTGCTTTTTTGGTCCAGATTTAAATCTGCTAAAAAGCTGTGGTGAAAAATCAACAATTAATTTTACCACCACATTTCATGAGACCCACAACTTTTATTAATTTTTCAACCACACATTTCATCAAATTTTTTTTCAAAACTTGCTAAAAAAAACTCTCTCAAACAAGCTCTAGTTATGGAGCTATAAATTATCAATGAAAAATTAAAATTTGGAAGCAAAGATGTTGGTATATTAAATTTCTTGTGAAGCACAGCAATACTGAAAAAATTAGGTCACGATTTATTTCTATGTAGAAGCTCCAGCATGGCATCGTGAAGAAAGAAGAAAACTAATGTCCATCCCCTAGATTAATGTTGCACGTGATTTGCATTTATAAGATCTCATGGAAAATTCTTTTGTGAATGTATACAGCATTACCATAAAAAAGTTCAAGCGCAATCAATTAATACAGTTCTATGGAATTCGGGAATCTCAAAGGAGAAAGTAGAAGCTAAATAGGAAAGACTGGGAAGAGCAAACATTTACACGCCCTATAATTGTAAGTGCAAAAGCGAGGGCGGGGAGGAGAAAAATGTCCAAAATAGGTGGGCATTTTTTCAAGCAAAGATTATATGACTAAGGAAGGATGTTTGAGGGAAATCTAGTTTTAGATACAGCCCCAATCTGTATCTTTCGGCTTATTTGGAAATTGGAAGGAAGAAATGCTAGAGCCTTTGAGGGGAAGGATAATTAGGTCAGAGACTTAAGTGAATATTGCGTGCTCCATATTTTTGGACCATTACATCTCTAAAGAACTTTTTGCTAGATATTTATAATTGGACTAATTTATTTCTATTTCTATTCAAAGAAAAAGAGACAGAATTTTTGGCATGTTTAAACTATTTGCTTCAAGATTTAACTAGTATCAACGTGACTAAATTGAGATCATGCAGGCCTGTTTCAGAATTGCTGGGTCTTGCGTTAATATGTTCCAACGATGAAAATAAAGAATCAATTCATTGCTGTAACAAGCAGATAAGAAAGATAATATTAACAAGCTTCTAAGGGACACCTACTTAAAACAAGTCGATACGCTACAAATCACAAAGAAAAAGTATTATAATGTTCCAATCTAGTTATCCAGCATGGTAAACCCGGGAACACTATAATAAGATGATAAACAAAAGCAGTTCCAAATCATGTGTGATTCTTTGTTTGGATAAACATTAAGCAAGCACTGAGATGCAACTAATTTCAATCATTTATTTTCTTTTAGAATAGGAAGAATAATAAATAATCAATCTGCAGCAAATATTTGGTTTGTATGTCACGAACAGAACTCAAGAAACCCAATGAAAGAGTTTAATGGAAAAAAAAGGTTTTTTATATAAATTTCTCTAATGTTGTTCTATTGGATAACTTCACACCTTTGTAAATAATAGTACGATTCCAAATAAAAGCACGTTGTATAAAAACTTATATGCCAAAAAAAGGGTAATTTCATTTGAAGAAATGGTGCGATCTGATTCCAATGCCAATCAAAATCTATCAGATCAGTTGCTTCATCGAATCCAATAATGTTCCCAGTCATCTTAGGTCCGACATATTGAACCCAAATCACAACAAATTGTATCCCACAGAAAGAAACACAAAATTAATCTTTTAATTATTAATTATCTTAAAATCCTAAAAAATGCAAATAATTATCCGATCATTTTCCTTACAAACCAAGCATGTATTTCCAATAATCTTAATGTTACTTAAACTACATAATAACGATTTCCCCCAAAAACAAATAGCGTGAGAATCAATGTCATTTATGTAAAATCATCTCAATATACCCCAAAAATTAGCAGTAAATCAATCAAAACTCATAAGACTCTACAAACTTTAATCAATGCGAACTTCAGAGATCGACTGTCAAAATCACCATAAATCAGATCTAAAATCTCATAAACAAAGCTAAAACAGAGGACTGTAACACTTAACCAAAACGAACTCAAACAATGATCTAGGGTGTCCAATTTCCACTCTAGACTTTACAAACTCCAAAGATCGTTAATCAAACACCAATCAAAAATGAAAATAAAAACTGTAAAATCAGTTCTTACAAACGGATTTATAAATGCATTTTAACTGCTAAGGATAACGATTAAAAGTGCAATGAAAGGAGATTTACCATTGTGAATGGAGAAGATCTAGGGAAATAGAGCGAGAAAATTTAGGGCTGGAAATGGAGTCGTGTTAGGGGGAGAAAATAGCGCGAGATAAGACTCCGCAAGACAAGACTTCTCGTTCGCAGAGAACTGATATATGGGGAGTGGGAAAAGCGGAAACGAGCCATTCGTGTGATTCGTATCGGGAGTGGATTTGTCTATTATGCCCTTTAACCGGCTATGTTTGGCCAGAGTTTACCAAGTATTTGGGTCTCTTCAACTTTAAAATTTTGGCACTGCAGTCCCAATTTTTTTTTTTTTTTTTATTTGTAAAAATAGATGGCCAAAGGACCTTTGGACGAAAAGAAGCGTTAAATTAAAAATTATAAATCTTAATCATCAAACAAGCCATTCTTGAATCGAAAAAATATTTTTTAAAAAAATTATTTATTTTTAACTTATATGATTTAAGTTAAAAAAAAAAATTTCGTGATGATTAGCCGGTCTTTTACATACAAAAAGACTTAAATGCCCTCATTAATAAGATCCGTTAATTGCCACTATGTTTGGCCGTAGTTTACAAAGTAATGGTCTCTTCAACTGAAAATTTTGGCATTGCAGTCCCACCATTAACAAACCACGGGTTAAAAAAATGTGTGTGTAAAACAAGTAACATGCCATCAAGTCTTTTAAAAATACCTCGCTTACATCGCTTAATTTACATAAGATCATTTTAAACTATCTATTTTTTGACACACCAATAACAAATCACTTCAAATAAACTTTAACAAACCATCACGAAAATTTTTAAAGCAAAAGTCACAATTTATACTCAGATGTATACATATTTTCATAATTTATTCCATAAATTCTTTAATTTCTACCAAGAATTAAAAGAAGAAGATAGAGACAAGTGAATTTCTACCTTGAAATGAGATTTCTTACATATATGAAATTGGTTGAATTCTAACCTTGAAATGGGTTAGATTATAACTTGAAAATCTCTTTTTCAGCAGACGGCAACAGATGAATTTGAAATTATTTGAAATATAATAAGTGGAGAAGAGAAGACGGAAGAAAATACAGTGTTATATTTGGTAATTTGCATGTTAAAATGGGTCAACATCAATTTAGAAATATTTGCAGAGTCATCCCGGCTGTTTAGCACTATTCCCACCCTTTGGATAGATCCCATCTAAATGTCCATAAGTGTAACGCATGACTTTGACTTGACCACTTTTAAAAAAAACGTTTTCCATCTTCCCAAACGTGTCCTTTCACCTTAGCCTTTCCAATTCACTCATGTCTATTCATCATTCACAAACTCTAAAAGATCTCAAATTTTTACATTTCTCATATAAATAGTCCAAAAAAACCCCCCGATTCTGCAATTTTTGTCGACGAAATGGCCATGCGCTTTAGATGAAACAACCTGAACCCAAATACGGACGAGTTTTACGCAATTTTTTCATTTATTTGATTACTTTGAGACCTGTTACATCATTTAAAAAAGAAGACAAAACTTAGTCTGGACTTTTCTTCCACTATTAAAGTAGAAAAAATTGTATTTGTATGATTTTGTCAGTGACATTTATTTCTTATTTTCTTCAACATGATGAACAATCTTCTATATCAACAAGATTACTAATGTGTTTTTAATAAGTTTGAGTTGGATGATATTGCGTGGTGTTTAGGTTATTTAGGTTAGAAAAGAAGAAATTGAGTGAATGTTTGTTTTGGTTAGATACTTACGATGGTTTAACAAATATGGTTCAACATCTTAGTAGAACTAGGGTTGCTGAAATTTATTTTGTGCCCATTGTAAAACCGAAGTATTTGTTTTGGGAATGTAGGATAATTAATTTGTACAATGATGTGGTTAAGACCTAAGATGCATGAGGGCCTTGAAAGGGAGTTGCAAGAAGAAACCATTAGTGAGAAGGAAGATCGTGTGGTAATTACTTAAGTGAATGGTAAACATATTCTTGAAGATCATTCAAGGGTTGGTGATAATTTTGTAATGATCATGTCATAATATAGTAAACAAATATTGAGCCTAACCTAGAAAATGAAGTGCAAAAATACGAGGATATTGATGGTAATAATAGGTAGAAGAACAAATGAATTTTGTTGAGATGAGTGATTAGGAAAATGAAGAGGTCATGAAGACCAAAATAATGAGAAGTAGGGGTGGGCGTGGGTCGGGTTGGGTCGGTTTGGGCCCAACCCGACCCGAACCGATTAAAATCGGTTTGGAGAAATCCAAACCGAAAAAAAAAAAAATTTTTGAAACCCAACCCGAATGAATTTTCGATTCAAGAACAAAAAAAAAAAAAAAAATTTTTTTTTTTTTTTTAAATCGAATCGGTTTCGGGTTGGGTAAACCCAACCCAAACCGACCCAAAGGCCCAAAATCGACCCGAACCGACCCGAGTGGTTCGGAAGTCGGTTTTTCGATTTTTTGCCCACCCCAATGAGAAGTGTTTACAGTTTCAAATTTTTACATAGAAGAAAAGAACAATGAGGAATGTGTGAATATCATAATAAAGAACATGTGGGTTTCAAATTCAGTGAGGGTTTTGATATTGGCATGGATTATAAGAACAAGAAAGTTTGAATAATGATAAAGAATAAGCTTCTACTTCTAGGACAAGAAATGAATGTTCTTTTAATCTAGCAGATAACATGGCCATTGCAAAAATTCAAGCTGGATAGGTTATGTTAATGCTCAATTTCTATCTTTGGTAACATTAAGAGCTTCCTTGCAAAAATTCAAGCTGGATAGGTTATGTTAATGCTCCATTTCTATATTTGGTAACATTAAGAGCTTCCATTACTAAATACTCAGTACAAAATGCCAAACCTATTTAGAATGCCAATAATGACAATAAGAGGGTTAGAGTAAAATGCAAAAGCCCATACCAATGGACCTTATATGTAGCAATTCAAGATAACAAGAAGAGTTTTAGAGTTAATACTTTTAAGAATGAACATACATCCACTATGGTGTGACATGCAAAATAAGAAACTAAAGTCCAACTACTTGGACAAGAAATACTTGCCTAAGTTTAAGTCAGATCCTAATTGGTCAATGAGTAACTTTCATGATGCTGTCAAAAAAGATTGTATGTATGAGATATCAAGGTGACAGAGTGGATAATATAGAGTGTTAGTTATTTTGATCAACTTAAATTGACTAATCAAAGAAGTACAGTTTGAAGAAGAGGGCCTAGTCTTCCAAAGACTCTGTGTATACTTATGGCATGCAATGAAGGGTTTAAAGTTGGTCATAGGCCAATAATAGGTTTAGATGGATGTTTTCTTAAAAGTGAACAAGGGGGTAACTTCTGATAGCAGTAGGAATTTGTGACCTTCATATATGACCTTTTTTTGGTGAAACATTACTCCACTTGAAATATTCACAATCACTACTATAACAAAAGAATAACCTTCCTATGTTTACAGTCTTCTTCTCCACCTCCATCAATTTCACAAATTCCTCACCCACATATTGTGCATCATTGCCTTTTCAGGCATTCCTAAGTAGTGTCATAGCCGTCTACAACTGTGATAATTTTTTATTCTTTCATATCATTGTAAAAGTCTGTTGCATTCATAATTCTACACTAATTAGCAACAATCCATTTAACCATATGACAACAAAAGTTAAATCCACAATACATATAGTCATTCATCGTCAGAGCAGATTCATGGGCTTTAAATCTGAAATTCAGCAAGGCGTTAAAGTAGGCTTGGTTCAAGACGCAAATTTGGCCATCCTCAATCATACCCATGTGGTAACGAGAAGTTTTACAAATTGTGTGAAGATTACAAATAAATACAAATTGGGTGAATCGTTGACGTCGATTTCGCCAGAGATGATGGTTATTGAACCATAGAGAATGAGGTGGTGTAAAGATTTTGACTTTTCTTTCTCTCTCTTTACAAACTTTGCTCGGAATGAAGACAATGAAGTAGGGTGTGGGCAGTCGGTGCGGTGATGGATTTTTTGTTCCAGCTACCACCAGTCTTTCTACCTAATCAAATCCAATTTCAAAAAGTGAAAAGTAAACGAACTGTTTTAATTTCTCCTTTCAAGGTCTGGTATTGATGGGATAAGTGTAGAAAAATAGGTAATTTGGTCGTGGGTAAATTGTTCATTATAAATTTTACCCACACCTGCATCTGTACACATTTTGTAATGTATTATGTACAAATAGCATTACTCTTCTTTAAATAACTAAAATATTATTAAAAAGCAACAATAATCAACACAGATGTAAATTAAACATCCATTTTACAATAATCTCACAAGCAAACATAAACACCTATGATTTCTTAACCTAAGTAGCCTGATTTCAACTTCCATTGTTCATTTCGAATAAAAAATTAGGAATTAGCTTCTCTAATCTCACACACATGAGTGGGTCGTAACACATAAAGAAATAATATCATCCATTGTCCTGTAAAAATAACCCAAACTAATAAGTCAAAATAAATAACTTGGCATTAAAAAAAAAATCACTCATTTTCTTTGGCATATGAACAAATGTTCTACTCACGAGATCAATGGGATTCGACAGTTGCAGATTCTGAACTCTATTACACGAGAGAAGTTTGAGTTGTGTGTGTGTGTGTGTGTGTGTGTGTGTGTGTGTGTGTGTGTGTGTGTGTGAGAGAGAGAGAGAGAGAGAGAGAGAGAGAGAGAGTTGTATCTATGCATGTTAATATAGACAAAATTGGAAAAAATAAAATTAGACGTTTGGAAGGAAGGTGGAAAAAGGCTAAGAGACATTTTTGTCAATGTTAAAGTGGTCAAGTCAAAGTCACATGCTAAATTGATAGATTTTTGGATAGAATCCGTACAAACGCCCTTCAGCCGCCTTTTTTCGAAAGGGTAAATTGCCTTCATTCCCAATCTTTGACCAAAGTAGCAATCTTGTCTTTATCCTTTTTCTTATCTAGTTTTGTCCCCAACCTTTGAGAAATTAGTAAACTATGTTCTTCTGGATGATTTCCATCCAAAAATCTGTTAACTTTGCATAAAATGATGATTTTACCCTTTAAAATTAAATAAAAAAGAGAATAAAGCAAAGAGATAAAAAAAAAAAAAAACTAAACAAAAGGAATAATTAAAAAAAATAAGCAAAAAGACAAAAAAAAAAAAAAAAAAGTCTCAAATCCCATCTCCTCCCCCACTCGTCCGCCAAAAAACCCCAATTCTCCTAACTTGTTGACAATTCTCCCTATCCCTCGCTCTCACTATCAACATCCATAATTACGTTGCTACACTACTTCCCACCGCCACCCCGAAATCCACCTGCTTTAGCCACCATCACATACCCTACCCACAATTTTCCCCATCCTTTCCACCACCCAAGGTAAAAATCCTACCACAAAAGAAAAAGCAATTGGATAGAGAAAAGGTGTAGCCACCACCACAAGCTTTATAGATTCGTCATCAACGCAATCTTTATAAATCAATTAGCCATCGTCATCACAATCACCACATGCCCTTAGATCTACCATCACTTGTCCAAAAATTACACACTCCTAGCCACCGTTGTCATCCTAGCAAGCCAACCCCCATTGCAATACAGACAAGATTCGATGTTAGAAGCCAAAGTTAGACTTATTTTGGTTTTAATTTTTATAAAAATATAAATAAAAGATTTTTTCTAGCAATAACTATTTATTGATGACTGTGTTGTAAATTTTTTTTCTCGTAATGTTCAAAAGTCATGAGACACCTGGTGGTAGCTCAATCAGGCAGATTTTGGGTGGATGATGTCGCTTGGGGTGGCTAGATGTGGTATGGGTAAATGGAGCTTATTGATTTTTCTTCTCTTATGAGAGGGGTGAGTGGAAGATAATTTTTTTTCTTTTTTTCTCTTCATTTTCCTTTTTGTTTCATTTATTCTTTCTCCTTTATTCTTTTATTATTTTTGGGTTGCTTTATTTTGTTGTTTAATTAAGTTAGAGGGTGAAATTGTCATTTTATACAAAGTTATCAAATTTTTGGACAAAATTCGTCTGCAGGGGCACATTGTGCTAATTTCTCAAAGGTTGGAGAGAAAAACCAAATAAAAAAGTTTAGGGACAAGTTTGTTAATTTGGCCAAAGGTTATGGACTAGTTGTGCAGTTTACCCTTTTCGAAAAGGTTTGGGACTGCACTGCCAAAATTTGAAAATCTAGAGATGCCGTTGTAATTTTGAAAAGATTAGGGACCCGACTACAATTTATTCCAAAAAAAGAGATAAGCTTATTTTAAGTAAAAAAAAATTAAAATTATAGCAAGTGCATGTTTGAATAAGTTTTAGTGATAAATATATTAAACGCATTTATATGTGTATTTAGTTACTTTTAAGCTAAATCAATATCACGAATTATAGAAATGCCCTTCATATTTGGTCGTCTTATTATTTTTTAGGGTAAAATGGTATTTTAAGGGTAAATCAACTTACTTTTAACTAAATTTTATTTTTGAACCTATTTAAATTAGTTTTTTTTTCTGTCCGCATATAGATATTTCTCATTACTTTGCCATCATGATAACTTTAGTTTGTAAGAATTCAATTATTTTATGTAAGATCATAATTAATCAATAAATCATTAAGAAACGTGGCTTGATCCATGATAAATTATTAAAAATATCGAACCTTCAAATTGATATTCAAAATTGACAAAATCAAAAATCAATAAACTATATCTTTCTCTCCCTTAACCTTTTTATTGGACGTTAATAAATGATGAGGTACATTTACATTATAACATTGTAGGTAGCAAGAAATAGTTTCTTATAATCCTTACACTTTTACTTTTTATCAAAGTGGAGTTACATAAAACTACCGATTTCTCAATTGACCAATAGTATTCTACTTCTTAATTATTATTAAATCGCTTAAGAATTTATTCCTTTAAAATATTACGTGGGCCACATAATTGTCTTAAATTCTCCTACTTGGCCTATGTAATATTATATTATCTCATCATCTAGCTTAATAAATCCATAATGCGCAAATAATAAGTTAAAATCCATCATATATTGCTCACTTAATATATCACCACCAAACATAGACTAATAAGAGTCAAGGCGGTCGTAGATCATTGTTTCGATGTAGTCCCTTCAATGTACCAAATCAATAGCATTTCACTTAATATGACCTACAAATGAGAAATTCATTAATGATCCAACAATAATGTATTCGTCCAGATCAATCATATCACCATTCATATAATCCATTTATTTATATACCAAACAATAGGACATAAATTATACATATGTCAAAAACAATACATAAAGGAGCTTAAAGTGTCAAATACATAACATCATAAGAGTAATAGTCAATGATCATTTATAATAATGTCAATTCTTTCAACATGCTGATAAGTGTCGATTTACACTTATTAGGACTATCAAAAGTGGACAATTGTATGTACTCTTAAGTGAATCTTTACTTAATTATGTGTTGATTTGATTATTTTAGATTGAAACCCGAGTTCAAATGGAATTAGAGAAAAATAACGCAAAATAGGCAAAGAATGACTAAAAATGCACAAAGACTTTGGGAAGGAGGACCAAGTGTGCAAATATGGGATTGAAGTTGAATTTGGCAAAATTCTTTACTGTTTGTCGTGGTCAAACCGCAGTTTGACAAACCACGGTTGACCGCGGCAATGCGTTATTGGGTCGTTTAGACTTTTTTTGACTTATTTTTAACTCTAGTCAGGGTATTTTTCGTCTTTTCACGTACACGGGTTTCAAAATTAGTAAAACACTATATAAAGACCTAACCTAGGTCAAAAGAATGGGAATTTTTTGGAGAAAAGAACGGTGAAGAACACGAAAAACAGCTCGAAGATCTCAAAAATTGGAACGTGAAGATGAAGAATTCTTGGTGCAAGATATTGAAGATTCAGTTATATATTCAAATCTCTTTATCTTTTTTTTTCTCTCTAGAATTATGAATAGTTAAACTTAAATTTTGGATGAACTATGTAAACTAGTTTAATTCTTTAATTTCAACTCTCATGTTTTGAATTATAAATTAATTAAGTATGTGATTTTACTTCTTCTTTTAATGATTGAAATAATTGGCCATTATTTGTCATTGAATTATGGATTGTAATGAACCGAGAGGTAAATTATTAATCTAGACCACGTAGTAAAATTCGACAATTGGATAAAAGGTAGATATATGCTTTTGTTATTATCGCGGTCTAAATTGAATTCTTAAGAGAATTAATACATTTAATTAAAGATCATTCTGACTTCATATGTTGACTTAATTAGATATGACGAATTTGAACTCTATAGAGGTAAATTAGGTTAAATTAAGTGAATTAATCGAATACAACTTTAGGAATAAATCTTAAGAAGAGAGAAATAGAGATGACAACTATGGTGAACTCGTGAATCCAAACGCTTTAATAGTCATATTTCCTAAATTCTTAATTTTTGCTTTCACATAAGTTATTACATTGTTTTCTAAATTTCATAGTCATAATTTAAAATCTTCAAATCAATTTATTTTAAAGTGTTTTAAACAGATTAGCATTACGATTAATTTAACTATTATATAAATAAGATAATCTTTGTGGGAACGATAATCTGGACTCAATAGGTCAACTTTATTACTTGCGTGCGATATTGTTCACTTGCAATTACATATTTTTCACAACACGTGCTCATTAAATGTCTTAAGCGGCAATACTTTCGTTAATAGATCTACAATCCTAAGATTGGTGCTAATGTGCTCGTTTTATACTCTTTGTTTTTGAACTTTTTCTTTAATGACAAAGTACTTCAATTCCATTGTTTAGCACCCTTAGAGTACTTGTCAATCTTTAAAAAGAAAACTGTTACAAAATTATCACGATAAATTTTCGACGACTTGGCAATACCATCGACAATTTCAAGTCTTGAAATAAAAATTTTGCAGCCAATTTTCTTGAACTCTGTAGCATCAAAGCATGCCACAAACTCAAATTTATTAGTAGATGCAATAATGCCAGTCTACTTCACACTTTTTCATGATATTGCCCATCCAACCAAGATAAACAAATAACCAAATGTGGATTTTATAGTATCCACACATCCAGCAAAATCTGAATCTGAATACCCAATGAACTCCAAATTATCAGATCTTCTATAAGTGAGCATATGGTCTTTCGTTCCTTACAAATATCTCAACACTTTTTTTGCAAGTTTCCAGTGATTTAATAAAAATTACTTTGATATCTGCTCATAACTCTGATAGCCAAACTAATGTTTAGCTTGGTGCAAGTTTGAGCATACATTAAGTTCCCAACAATAGATGTATAATGAATACCTGCCATTTGTTTTCGTTCCTGTTCATTTTTTGGACATTGCATGAGACTAAATTTATCTCATTTCTGAATTGGAACGACACTTGCTACACAATTTTTTATTTTAAATCTCTCTAGAACTTTGTTAATATATACTTTCTAAGAAAACATTAACAATCTTTGTGATATGTCTCGAAATATTTCAATTTCAATCACATAAGTTGAATTTTCCATATCTTTCATTTCAAAATTCTTAAAGAGAATTTATTGGTCTCGTATAATAGACAAGATCATTAGTAGTGAGCAAGATATCATCAACATATGGAATTAAAAATATAAACTTACTCATATTGACCTTTAGATAAATACACCGGTCAATAGTGTTTTCCTTAAATCTAAAAGAAGTAATGGTATTGTTGAATTTAAGATACCATTGGCGGGAAGTTTGTTTAAGTTTGTATATTGATTTTTTCAATTTTACACACCACGGGTTTCTTTTCTTTAAATGAAAACCTTCAGGTGGATCCATATAAACTTCTTCATCTAAATTTCTATTTAGAAAAACAGTTTTCACGTCCATTTGATATAACTTTAAATCATAATGAGCTATCAAATCCATAATAATTTTGAAAGAATATTTTTAGAGATGGGTGAAAAGGTTTCCTTATAGTCAATGCCATCTTTTGTAGTGAAACATTTGGCAACAAGTCTATATCCTTATATTATTCAATATTGGTATTAGAGTCGTGCTTTATCTTAAAGACACATTTACACCCGACTCTTTTACACGTAATTCAACTAGATCCCGAACTTCATTTTGATTTATATATTTCAATTCATCTTTCATAGCATCTACCTATTATCAAAATTAACACTTTCAATAGCATGTGAAAATGAAATTGGATCATTATGAATAATTCCAAAGTCAAAATTTGACTCCTCGAGATAAACTACATAATAACCAGGTTGATTTATTTAATACTCTTGGAGATGTTTGATCATGAATTTGTTTTTCTTGCAAATCGCCAGTCCGTTCAATAATTGGAGGAACAACAACATTAGAAAAAGTTGAGGACAATGGAACTTATACTCTAACTTCTTGAATTTCTACGTTATGTGGTTTTACACTTCTACTAACTTCGCCATTCTCAATGAACATAGCATTTCTAGTTTCAACAATATAGTATATGGCTAGGGAAATAAATCTCTTTAGATTTTTCTAGATAACCAATAAAGAAACCACTAGTTGTTCTTGAGTCTATTTTTCTTTCACGTGGATTTTAAATCCTCACTTCTATTGGGCAATCCAAAACATGCGAGTGCCTTAAGCTGAGTTTCATTCCAGTCCACAGTTTGAAACAAGTCTTTGTGACTGCATACTAGGAACTTTGTTTAGCAAATACACAGTAGTTTTTAAAGCATATATCCACACAGAGATGAGTAAAGATGAATTAGATAACATGCACCTAGAGCTGCCCCACCCACCAAAGTCGGGCCACACTTCAAATTTTGGGCATTTGAGCAATTTTGCACAGGTTATTATTTTTTTTTTTCTAAAAAAATTATTTTTTATAGGTGTATTATATGTATTTATGTATATTAAAATATTCAAATGTGCATAATAGTATCCTCAAAATTTGAATCTTTTAGCTTTTTTCTTAGTGGGTTGATTTCAGATGAATATTGAATTTCTACTATGTTTAGTTGTGTGTAAATTTTGAATCTTTGTACTATATTTTGTATGTTTCCAATATTATGCATAAAATTTGAATATTTCAACTGTTTCATTGGTGGATTTGCCTTGGTTTAAGTAGAATGAATGTTGGAGTCCATATTTATGAATGTAAGAACTTGCTTGTATAATTTAGCATCCTGATTGGTAAATTGTAAATTAAATTAAATTTTGAATTTAGGTGGATTGAAACTTGAATTAAATTAAGTTTTAATTGAACCTATACAATTTGGTCTTGGGACTTGAGATTCTTGAACTAATGTTTTAAAAAAGATAATTTAGGTTGGGGGCTTGGGCTTGAGGTTATTTGGATTTTGTATTAGGACTATTCATAAAATGAGTGACTACTATTAGTGTGAAAGAGAGAGAAAAATTTGGCCAGATCGATAAAAATCGGGCCAGCTTGGTCCAAGCCCGACTGGCTCAGCAGGCTAATCGAGTCTGGCCATATAAGTCCGGTGTTTTTGGGCCAGCTTTTTAATGACCCACTCCGGCCCGAAATATGGGTTGTACGGGCCGGGCCAATTTTACCACCTCTACATTCACCTAACCATTTCCATTAATATACGATTATACCTTTCTGCTAGTTGTGGTGTGCTTGGATGTCGTCCAATTTCATCGCACCTTCCAAAATATTCACCACTTCTATTAGATCTGATGATTTTCACTTTTCTGTCTAATTGTTTTTCTACTTCATTTACAAATACCTCTACAACATTCTCTGCTTGAGACTTTTCATGCAATAAATAGATATAGTCATAACGTGAAAAGTCTTTAATAAAGGTGATAAACAATATTTCTCTACCAAAGGATGGGATATCAAAAGGTCCACATATATCAGGGTGTATAATCTCAAGAAGTTGTATGCTTCTTGTGATTCATTTGTTTATGTGTTTGGTTTGTTTACACTTAATAAAATCCACACACACTCCAAGGTCAATAAAGTCCAAGTCAGGAAGGATTTTGTTTTTTGCTAATCTTTCTATTCTTTCCTTGGATATTTGACCCCAAGTGTTTATACCACAATTTAGCAGATCATTCATTTACTAAATTACGTTTAGTACTAACATTATGATATAAGGTTAAGAGAGTCTCAACAAAAAGATTATGAAACTTCAATTTGTATAAGCTATCACAAAGAATACCAGAACCAATAAGATGATTATGTTTGAATAAGCTAAAACATCCATTTCCAAACTTAAAAGAATATCCAACAACATCAAGTTTTGATAATGCAACTAAAGAGAAACATAAGGTGCATAAAGAGTTTGAAACAAATCTAAATAATGTCCAGTATTTAGGAGGAAATGATAAGTTTTGATGGCTTTAACTGAGACTTTGACTCGATTTCTCATGAGAACAAACTTTTTATTTCGATTTATGATTTGGGTTGAAAAGAATCATTGCATCGAATTGAAAACATGAGGGATACATCCAAAATCAATCCACCAAGTATTAAAAGGAACTTCAACTAAATTAGATTCGAAAGAACCAGACTTACCTTTCTTTTCGAACCACGCATTACGTTTAAGGCAATATTTTTTTTATAGTGTCCAGGTTTGCGACAAAAATGGCACATGTCTTTTTACGTTCCCTTTTGTGAATTTGGACAGAAGACCCATTTACCTTTAGTGGTCATTGATTAATGCAATCTTCAAACTTATTACCAGATTTATTTCAAGCTTCTTGATGATTTATGAAATGAACGGAATGAGTTCCTTTATTCTTAAGATTTGTCTTCTCTTGCATGAGCATGTTGTGCAGTTTATTCACATACCATTTGTCTTTCAATATATTATAATTCATTTGGAATGGACCATAATAAGGAGGCAATGAACTGATGATAAACTGTACTAGAAATTTCTCTTCCACAGTCATTCCCAAAGACTTAAGTCTTGCCGCAATGTTTGTCCTCTCAATGACATGTTCATGCATGGTATGAGAACTATCAAATTTCATGGTGGTCAAAGTACCCATTGATGTACCAGCAAGTGACTTATCATCAAATTGAGAACGCTCTTCCAAAATTTTATAAATTCTTTTGTACTTTCAGTTTTGGGAAGATTAGACTTGATGTTCTTTGCTACAATTGTTCACATAAACATTAGGCTCAGTCTTCTTGATCTTTCCCAATCTTTTTAGAAATACCTTTCATCGAAGCACTGCTCGTGTTAGTAAGGATAGCGGGTTTCTCTACTTGAAATGACATGTCTAAGTCCAAAACACTTAACTGGAATTGGACTTGTTCACACCACTCACATAAATTAAAGCCATTAAACAGTGGAACAGATGAGGCATACGAATGCAAAGAAATAGGAACATATACTACAAAAAATATGTATAATGCTTTACATTAGCCTTGAGTTTTAACTTTGAAGTCTTAATTCAGATCTAAATAAATAAACTATAAAAGTAGATAGCATTTCTCCTTTGGGTAATACAACAATCTATAATCATAATAACATAATGATGCTTGATTTTTTCTTTCACATAATTGGTAATTAAACATACTATAACTAGGCATGTTTGCTATATTTGGATATACTAAACACTTTTAATCAAGTATATTAATTAACTATATTAATTATAACGCCATCTTCATTTATAAGTATCAATCTATTACGAGTAAATGGCTATTAAATTATGCAATTTAACGATGATAACATCAAAAGACTTGGTCACTTTGTTGACTTACAAACCATATTCATAAATGAATGTCTTTCCTTTTTCATTATTTATTTTGTATAGTCTCCACATGTACATTATAAAATCTCTGTAATTTTATTAAAAAAGGTTATTACTATCCTAATGGAAAATGGTCATTCTTGCAACAATCTAGTCGCAGGGTTCGGAACATATGTCTCATTTATATCTATATATATTTTTTATGAAACTTAAATAGATCTATGGGTTCTATGGAAAATTGACCCACGGTATTTTATGCACATCGTGTTTCTTGCAATAAAGAGTAAATCAACTATACCATCATCATGTTTATTGCAACAAAATTAGATCACAATCTTTATCCATTAAATTCATAAAGATACATAAATGCAGAGAGAACAAAATTTATGAAAAATCACGAGTTCCTAAACCATAAGCTCCGATATCCCACGTAAGAATTCAATTATTTTATGTTATATCATAATTTACATAAACTCTAATTCTAAAAATCTTAGAACTTCATGATTTTCACGTAAAAAATTAATCAATAAATTATTAGAAAACATACCTTCATCCATGACAGATTATTGAAAAAATAAAATATTCAAATTGATCTTCAAAATTGACAAAATCAAGAACCAAGAAACTATATTTTATCTCCCTTAACATTTTTAATTGAACGTAAATAAATGGTGGTGATCAATAGGCCGGAGAAGACCTTTAAAAAGTACGAAATGTATAATCTATCATGAGCTCCTCTTTCTCAAGTTTTCCATTACTAAACCATGGTCATAGAATGAGAATTTGAGTTTTTGTGGATCATCAAATCAATCATTTAGGTTGTGGTGATCTCCTTTTTATCTTCTATGGGTAGAACTCATTATCGTATCATTTCAGATACATCCATATTTATAGATAGCGAGAGCTGATTTCCTATGATATTTAGATTTTTACTTTCTATTAAAGTGGAGTTACATAAAATTACCGACTTCTCAGTTGACCAATAAAATTCTACTTCTTAATTATTATTAAACCAGTTAATATAATTTATTCCATTAAATAATATTACGTGGGCACATAATTGTCATACATAGTTTACATGCCAGTTAGAGTTTCTAAATAAAACCCTAAGTTTTAAATTAAATGCAAAACAAAACTTAGCTAGCTATAAATTGATCCGTTTTAATAATTTACTCATAGTTGTTAATACCGGTCCAGACAGTTCGATCGAAAACTGGTGAACCGGTCCTCATTACAATCCAAGACCTCTTTAAATAAGACCCAATCGAAGTCCGATAGAACCGGACTGGTCCAAGGAGAAGTCGAATCTGTTCGCCAAAACGGTTCACTGTCAAACTCTCCTTAAGCAAAATTCAAATGATTTTGCCGAGAATCGAAACCTGGTGGTAGGCTGAACTGCTTAATAGAATGTCAAATCAAATTGTTGTGTTTCATTGTAAGATGAAATATATATCATGATTAAATAAAAAATTATTTATACCAATAGAAAAGGAAATAAGTTATTTTGCATTATTAAACATATTTGTTACAAAAATAAAATAAAAAATTCAGAAACAATATAATGTAAGAATTAATGTCCAATGTCTAATTAGTTGGGTCGAATTTAATTACTTATTGGACCAAATTAATTAATTAGATTAATTAATTGGGCTCATTTGTTGATGGATTCTAGTTGGACTTGAACTAATGCTAGGGTTAGCACTGTCTATAAATACAAAGGCCACAAAAGATTAAAAAAATTTAGTTTTCATTACTTGCTAGCACAAGCAAAAGATAACCCAACACAGTTACTCCCAAAAGTTTCACTTTTATCTGTTCTTGATTGTGGAAGTCCAGATCTGTTCTTACTATGTAGATTACCATTGGAGGTTGGACAATTAGACAGTTGTGGTCTTGAATGTCGTACTTCCAGCTAATCAGATAATCATATTACATGGTATTCATCAATGTAAACTTCTATCACGAATTCTATCTAAGTACAAGGATGGTCCAGCTTATAGGAATTGTAGATTTAATTTTCACTGTGCATGTATACGTTAATTCCTTACAGTGATATCAGAGCTTACCTTGTTGCTTGTTAGAGTTCGTTTGACTGCTTTGATGAATTGAATAATAATTGTATTTGGTATATTAATTTGATTTGAATTTTGACAATAAAATTAAAATTTTGATTTTTTTTTAAAAAGAAAAATCTGAAATTAGTTTGAGATTTATTCGGAACGAGGCGATATGGCCAAAAATTGAGTCAACTAAAGGCGACGGCACTTTGGAAGCGCAACCAGCGACAATCGACAGCAAATCTGCTTCGTTTTGAAGGAAGCAAACTACCGTCACAAAATCATCGGTCTCCGCCACTGATTTCAAGACGGCAATTGCTAACGCGCACCGCTATAACAATGGCACATCGTCAAGCATCGAACAATGACAATTTGTCGCTATTCGATGGTTAATTCAGCGATGGTATCGCTTGTTGTTGGACACCAAAGACGGCCATCGCAAGTTGAAAGAAATTGCCGCCGCAAATCAGTGGTGGCAATTGCCTTTTTGTAGAAACCCTTTTTAGGCTTTCTGCGTTTGGTATATTGGGGACGGGGGCATCCCATACAATTTTAGAAATTACATTGGAAGATCCCTAATTTCAAAAGAAGTTGAAAGGGCCTCTTATGCAATTTCTAAAATTGCATAAGAAGGACTTACTATTTTAAAAAAATTAAAAGAGGACATTCTGTGCAATTTAAAAAATTGTATTAAATGTCCATTTATTTTGAAATTCTAGGGACTGATTGATGCGAACCCGCGAAGAATTGAATATCGGAACCCATAAGAAAGATTGATATGAACCCCAAGAAAGCTAAAATTACACCACAAGACCTTGACCCCAATGATTTCTTGAATCATAGAACAAAGTTTGAACGCCAAAAAAAATTGCAAAGTCTTTGACAAGTTTTAGTTAGTTCAATTAAGAACACAGAAAAAATAAGTAGATCACACTTAATCTGAATCTCTCAATAAATCAAAATTGTGAATTGTCTACAATGAGAGTTGTCTATATATGCAAAAATTAATGAAAACCTAGTCTAATTCGAAAATATAACTAAAAACTTATCAAAATAGAATTCTAAACGAAAAGAGAAAAAAAAATAAAAAATTCTGAATTTTTCCACGAAAATAGCCTAGGCGATCACCTAGTTCAACAAAAACGTTACAGTTTTGCCCCGATCCTTATTTTGACCTCCAAATGTTGTATCATTCTCATTTTGGCCCTCCAATCTTCCATTAGCCTCTGATATGCCTTCAATATGGTCCTTAATTTGAGTCAAATGTACCAAAGGTCCATGGCTCGTATGGCTCACATCATCCCCTCATTCCTCAAAAGGATTCGACCTCGAATCATTACCTGCATCAAGGAGATAAAGATCACATTCCTTCCTCATATGCACCCAAACCCAATCACCAGGCTCAAAGATGAGTCTGCAGCCTTTGTTGGCTTTAGCTGTATATTGTATATTCTTTTTTTAAAATTGTTGCCTTTGAAGCTCATTTGTCTCATCTGGATTACTTCTACAGGCTGATCATTTTGGAATAACAGCTCCAAGTACAAAGTGAATTTGATGTTCAATGTTTCTAATAGGTGCTAACCTACTAGACATCTCTTCTGAAAATACGTCCTCAAATTTCTACAGTAAAAAAATAGGCAAATTGGAGAGGGATTTGTTAGTTTTGCTAATTACAATCTATTTTTTTCCTCAATCGGTTTCTTTTCTTGTGCTTCTACCTCACATTTTCTTTTCCTGTTGTCCCAAATCATCTACCTTAATTTGTGCATGAAGAGCATGCCTTGTAAATAGGACTTCACTATCTACAGGGTACTCTACACCATCATCCTCCAACTCAGGCATCTCATCACTATCACTATCATCTTCAGTCTCCACTTCTCCGTTGTCACGCAAAATCATTACCCTTTTGTTTGGGCATTGTGATGCAATGTGCCCAGAACCCAAACATTTAAAACATTTGATATCCCTATTCTTAGAAGGTTGGAAATCTGACTTGAGTTTATTATTGTTAGTTACATCCTCTTTTCTCTTAGGTGGTTCGGTCTCTCCCTTTGAAACAACCATATTACTCACATCATTACTATCCTACTTTGGTTTCCAAGAAGGGTTAGATCCCAAAGAAAACCTAGCTGTCCATTTTCTTTTCAATTGCCTCTCCACTTTTATAGCCATTTGCACTATGTCCTCCAACTCCACATAGTATTGTAATTCCACTACATTGGCTATGTTGCTATTTAACCCATTCAAAAAACCTGGCCAATGTGGCCTCACTATCCTCCTCAACATTAGCCCTAATCATAGCCACCTCCATCTTCTTATGGTAATCCTCTACACTATTTGAACTTTGAGTAAGGCTCTACAATTTTTGATAGAGGTCCATATAGTAATGACTAGGTACAAATCTCATCTAGGGATGGCAAAATTACCCGCGACCCGCACCCGCCCCGTTAAAAATATACCCGCCCCGAACAATCGGGTATTCGGGCGGGTATGGGTAGATGTAAAAATACCCGGGCGGGTTCGGGGTAGTGCGGGCGGTGGTGACCCGCCCGTTTATTAAATTCATTTTTTTACAAGTTACAAAATAAAAACACTTAATGGAAGAAAATAAAATGGGCACAGTCATTGGCCGCGTAGTAAGGAGTCGAACCCACAACTTACTAAGTACTAACCAACCACTATGCCACAACACACTTGATTGTATAAGTTGTATTATTATTATTTTATTAACTAAACATATAACATATTACATATATTCATATAACATATTAATATATTATACAACAATTATTGAATTTGGGATTTGGCAATTGACACAGGCATTCACATTTCACTTTCATTTTCACGCTCATTCATCGCTCACGCTGCACGCATATACGCCTTTCACCACCACCGGACCACCGGACCGGACACCGCCGCTTGACAAATCCGCATCTCGGCTAAGCTGCTGCTTTGTTGTTCGACGCCGAGTTCGACCATCATCCTTCTTCATCCGACCACCCAAATTTTCTTCCCATAGCTGAAGCTTGCGATTGCGAAAATCTTCACCCAAATTTCTAGGTATATAAAATACTTCTCGTTCTTTAAAAAAAAATTCAATCGATAATTTGTTGGAGTCTTGGAGATTCTCATTTCTTTGATTTGCTTATTTTGCTCGAATATTATTCAATATTAGTATATTACTCATTTTGCTCATAATATAGTTTAGAATTTTTTTAGAAACTCGATTCTAATTACGAACAAATTGTGTAATCGTGTAATGTGTAATGTCTTGAGTGTATTGGTGTAAACCAATTTTTTAACAATTAGAACCGGCGATCGGTAGTCCGGTAAGTGGTAGCTAGCATGTCTGTGTGGTGCATGCGCTGTGCCGGTGTGCTGTGGAACAAATGTCTTGGGCGAACGCCCGGTACATTCTGAGCGTCGCCCGAAACAAGAAATAGCTCTCTGTTAGTGTTCTAACAGTGGGGCGTCACTTGAGCTTTTAAAGTCATGCTGGCGTTAAGCCCGATTGACTTCTCTGTGAATTTTTTTTTTTTTTTTTTTTTTGGGTTATGTTTTCCACGCAATTGTTATCCTCTTGATTCCAAATAAAGTTTAATTTACTCTTCTCGTGTTATCCTCTTTATTATTTTCGTATTTATATTAGTTGTTGTTCTCCCTTCTCTTAATTTGTAATTTTGTATTTTGCTTTTTCGTATAATTATGTATGAAATATTTTGTGTTTCATTGTAGATGTCTGAACAAGATAAATCTACACCAGTACCGAGCATTGGAAGTACTCAAGCTACACAAGAAAATGCACGAGTTAGTACTACTCGTACCCATGAAGACTCACCTTCTCAAATATGCACCGAGCAAGCTCCAATAGACTTGTGTGATGAAGAGGAGGATAGTGGACAAGGTAAGAAAAGAAAATTGACTTCTTCCGGTTTGGGAACACTTTAAAAAAGAGAAGGTTGATGGAGTATACAAAGCTATTTGTAACTCATGTCACAAAAATTAGGAGGTGAGAGCAAGAATGGGACAAAACATTTACACGAACATTTGAAAAGATGTCCTCTTCGAAATCAAAAAGACATTAGGCAAACAATCTTGAATCACAAAATTGAAGCCAGTGGAAAGGTTTCAATGGGTACTTATGCTTTTGATCAAGCGCATGCTCGAAAAGAACTTGGACATATGATCATTTTGCATGAGTATCCCTTTCAATGGTTGAACATATTGGGTTTAGAAGATTCGTGAATGCAATTCAACCATTATTTAAGGTTGTTTCTCGTAATACTATAAAGAATGATATATTGCAAATATATGATTACGAGAGATTGAAAGTAATGAGATTGTTGGAGAGGAACAATAATAGAATTGCAATCACCACGGACATGTGGACTTCTAATCAAAAGAAGGGATTTATGGCTATCACTGCACATTTTGTAGATGATTATTGGAGACTTCAAATTCGAATTATGAGGTACTTTGATATTTGAGAACTTAATTTACATTCTTTTCATGTATTGCTTAAGCTTAATGATTTTGTATTTTTTTTTTTTTTAAATACTGAGTTCATATATATCCGCGTGCCCTCACACATCCGAGTCACTTTGAGTATAGCATTGATGGATTGCTTATTGGATTTGGAATGTTGATGGTAAGTTGTCTACATTGACTGTTGACAATTGTACTACTGAATGATACCATGATCAACATTCTTTTAGATAAGCTTTCCGGTTGTTCGCTTATGCTAAATGGTGAATTTTTTCATATGCGGTGTTGTGCTCATATATTGAACTTGATAGTTAAGGATGGTTTGGAGATCATTCAATCGAGTGTTGATAAAATTCGTGACAAGTTGCATGCATATTGGTCGCCAACACCAAAAAGGGTTGAAAATTTTGAAATGTCCATGCGTCGGTTGAAAATCTCTTGTGTCAAAAAGTTAGCACTTGATTGCAAAACTAGGTAGAACTCTACGTGCTTAATGCTTCAAGATGCTTTAGAGTATAAGAATGTTTTCCTCGACTAAAGCAACGAGAAACTCAATATAGATGTTTGCCTAGTGATGAAGATTGGGATTTGGCAAAAGAGATATGTGACGAGTTGGAGGTTTTTTGAAATTCTTGAACTATTTTCGGGGACTAAGTATCCAACAGACTAATCTTTATTTTCCAAATATTTGTGAGATAAAGTTGTCAATTTACGAGTGGATGACATCTCCTTATGTTGAAATCAAATTGATGGCTTCAAGTATGATTGAAAAGTTTGACAAATATTGGAGTAAGATTCATGAAATTTTGGGTGTAGCTCTTTGTGTTGGATCCGAGATTTAAATTGAAATTGGTTGAGTACTATTTTCCAATGATTTATGGAAATGAGGTTGCGGATCATGAGATTCAAAATGTTAAATCGATTGTGTCAAAATTTGCTAAATGAGTACACAACAGGACATAGGTCTAGTAGGAACATGGCTCAATCTTGACTTCATCTTCTCAATCTCGGATATCTACTAATGCAAACAAAAGAGACCGGTTGGCACAATTTGATGTATTTGTTACTACTAGCACTAAATCTTGATAGTGCGAAATCAGAGCTTGATATTTTCTTGGACGAGCCTGTATTGCCCAGATCAAATGATTTCGATATATTGGCATGGTGGAGGGCAAATGCAACAAAATATCCGACTTTGCAAAAAATTGCAAGAGATATTTTAGCCATCCCAGTATCTACAGTGGCGTCTGAGTCCGCATTCAGTACAAGTGGTAGATTTGTTAGTCCACATAGAAATAGGCTTCACCCAAAGACTTTGGAGGCTTTGATGTGTGCTCAAGATTGGTTATGGAGTGAAATTCATGGTACGAGAAATACAATTATTTATGTTCATATTTGTTATAATGTCTAATTTGTTTTGCTAACTAGTTTTAATACTTTATTTTGTATTTAGAACATTAAATCGCATTAAATCGTACTACGGATGTTGTACAAAGTTATGTGACACGAGATATTGACGAAGAGGTAAATTGATTTTTGTTTCATGAACTTGAATAATAAATATATTAGATATCTAGCAAATTAACAATAAAATACTTCTTTTACGGGAGGAATCAAGTATTCAAGCGACTAGCACGGATATTCTAGAAGAAGATGAAATTTGATTATGTTGGATTTGGATTTGGATTGTTGTTTTGAATTGTGATTCTTTGAAACTTTTTAAATTTTGTATTTTGATAACAATGTGTATTTTGTATTTTTGTAACGGCCAATTTACTTTACAAATGTTTTCCGGTCACAAACTCACAATAAGCATGAATGCCATTCAACACACAAAAAAAAAAAATCCGGGCGATAAGCAGACATTGCCCGCCCGACCCCGCCCAATCGGGTAATGGGGCGGGTATGGGGTTGATAAATCCCGGCGGGGTAGGGCGGAGAGGGTCGCCCGGCCCCACCCGCCCGTTGCCATCCCTAATCTCATCCTCATGAGAGCCTTTAAATCACCCTAAGTTTGTATAGGTCTCTCGTGATTTCTCCTCCTATTTGTCACCAATTGATCCCACTACATTATAGCATAATCATTGAACTTAATTACTACTAGTGTCACATTCTTTTGTTTCGAATAGCTATGGCAATCAAATATTAATTCTAACCTCATTTTCCATTCTAAATAGGATTCATGGTTATTCCTACTTTGAAAGGAAGGTATTTTCATTTTTATATTGTCAATATTTCTATCTACCCCATCGTGGCTTCTATAGTCTCATCCTCTATGTGCCCTTTCATGCGTATCTCCTCCATGCCTCATCCTACCCATCTCAGACACATAATTATAATCATCCTCATCTTTAAATTCTGCCATATGATTATATGATTATGATCATGCCTATCCTGTCTCCTAACATTAGGGATTCCGTGTTGTTGCTCCCTTAGTAAGGTTGTAATCATCATATTATGCCTATCCATTCTACTCCTCATCTCTTTATTATTATCCTTCATCTCATCAAACACCATTTTCCTCTTCTCAAATTATTATTGTATGGCTTTTAACAAAAAGAATTGGTTGTTCTCTTCCCTAGGCGTTGTTTCTTCATTATTAGACATTTTGGGATAAAAAAAAATAGGAATTAGGATTGCAAGAAAAATTGACCTCACGTGTTTACACTCGTGTTTCACTCTATTTGACTTTTTTCGATAATAATCTCACAACTCTTGCCTTTTACATCTCTTTATTTTTCTTGCCAAGTTCTCTAAAGAACTAGCTAAACTCAATCAAAAATTTGGTCTCCACAACGTTCAAGAACAAGAAAATAAGGACATAAAAGACAACGAGAACAACTCAAGAAGAAAAATCACAACAAGAATAAGATTTGAATACTTAAGCACCGGATAACAGTATGGAATGTGTTTTTCTTGCCAAATATAACACAAGAATCTCAAAGAACTGCATTTCTTGAATTTTCTTAAATTTTCGTTTTTTTACTTTTGCGATCAAACACAAGAAACTAAAAAAAAATTATGGCAAGAATTAGAAAAGAATTAGTTTTGGTGCCTTAACGAATCATACTCAAGCAATTCTTGAATGTTGTTTGTGCAAGAAAAGAATAATTTTTTTCGAATGATTTTACGATGTGATGAATCTGAACAAGAAAAAATAAAAAGACTCTTATGAAATATGATGAATAATAAAAGTGATTTTTTTTTATGTGATTCAAGATGAATCTGATGGAAACAAAAAAATAAAAATAAAAGATAGAACTTGATTTTAGAGCCAAATCTCTGACACCAACTGATGCGAACCTGTGAAGAATTGAATTTCGAAACCCACAAAAAAGATTGATATAACCCCAAGAAAGTTAAACTCACGCCGCAAGACCTTAACCCCGATAATTTTTTGAATCAAAGAATCAATTTTGAACGCCACAAAGATTTGTAAAGTCTTTGATAAGTTTTGGTTAGTTCAATTAAAAATACGAAAGAAATAAGTGGATCTCACTTAATCTGAATCTCTCAATAAATCAAAATTGTGAATTGTCTACAATGAGAGTTGTTTATATATGCAAAAATTAATGAAAAACTAGTCTAATTCGAAAATATAACCAAAAACTTATTAAAATAGAGTTCTAAACGAAAAGAGAAACAAAAATAAAAAATTCAGAATTTTTACACGAAAATAGCCCGGGCGATCCCAGTGTAATTCCAAGCGATCGACCAATTCAGCAAACATGTTACTATTTTGGGTTTAATTGGTGGGACGATGGTCCACTGAACTATACAAGTTACCAATAACATTGAATTCACGAGATTCAGCCAATTGTCTTGATTTTAGATTGTCTAGTCAAATTTTGCCCGATCCTCGTTTTGACCTCCATATTTTGTTTCATGCTCATTTTGGCCCTCCAGTATTCCATTAGCCTCCGATATGCCTTCAATATAGTCCTTAGTTTGAGTCAAATGTACCAAAGGTCCATGGCTCGTATGGCTTGCATCACTAATTGTGCAATTTTAGAAATTGCACATTAAGTCCTCAAACTTTAAAAGAAAATTTAGGGTCTCAAATGTAATTTTAAATTTTTTGAAAATTTTGTAATTATTTAATTTTTAATGCCATTCAAATATTTAATATTGACTAAAATTCTTTTTAAATCATATTTTGAATTTTTTGACCGGATTAAGTTTTGACTTTGACTTTTTAAATTTTAATTTTGACTCTATACTTATTTTATCTTCAATTTAGTATATGACTTTAAATTAGGAGATAAATAAAATTTTAAAAACCCCTTTATAAATAAAATTAATTGATTAATTGGATTAATTACTTAATTTTATTATTGAAAAAATTAATTATTTAATTAGATTAATTATTTAATTCCATCTAATATATTCTGAAATGTCTAAAATGTTTAGACTTACACTGTCAAAAGCTGCAAATTTAGAAATTAATATACTTTTAATATTAGATATTAAAATAGATGTTTAGTAGATGATTATAAACTCGACTCATGTGATTGGTTGTATGGTTAATTATTCATGTTGATTGTTGGTTAGGCCTGCGAGCTTATTATTTATTTAATAAGGTTTTGAGCTATTTATTTATTATGGGCATGCGAGTCCATTTATTTAGGTCTGCGTGCCAACTAGTATTGGATACATGTTGTAGTTGGGCCATAATAAATCAACTAGTTTATGATATAGGTTGCAGAAGGAAATGGAGATGATTGCATTTAGCATTCGATGAACGAATATAACGTCGCGTAAGAATTGACCGACTAATCTTTCTTTTGGCTCAGGAATATTAGATAGATAAAGTATATAATCATCCTAACTTATTATTATGTATGATTGGTTGCATGTTGCATGTTAGTTAATATACATAAATGTGATGAGACAAACTCCTCTTTATCAAAATATTAAATTCCTATTAAATAGTTAGCACAACGTGTCTTCCATTGTTACAGTGAAAAACTAGAGTCCATTATCAATATCAGTTTGTTGAGTCAATCAAGGTTGTTCGCTCATGGATATGTTTATCACTATGAAACATTTGATGTTTCTGAACAATTGCTCGAATTTAACTAATTTTTTTTTGAGTCACTCAAACAAATAAAATTTTAGAGGGACAATCAAGTAAACACATAAGATGTGTGCGACAATAAATTGTCTACTTGATGATCTAAGAGTCACATGGATATGTGATTGACAAAAATATCTACTTGGATATTTTATTAGTATTTGTTGAGTTACTTAAGGTTCTAATAAAACAAAAGGGGTCCTAGTCCACTGGGAATCTTGTCGGTTCTATTGATTAATGTTTGAGAGTCATCAATTCAATTTAAACATTGGGATTATAATTAATTTAATATAAGTCCATGTTAAATTAATTTTCTTTATTTAATTAATTGTTCTATCTTGTTATTTAATAGTTGAATCATAAGTAACCATATGAGTTTGAGAAGCATATTGGATGCTAACAAACATACTGAACCAAAATTTCTAGACTGACACCACAATCTAAGAATTGTTCTCAAGCATGAAAAAGAAAAATTAGATATGTTATTGAGCGACCCAATGCCTAAAACTCCCTCTTGAGGAGGCTATGCCAGAGAACATGCGAGACTTACAATAAACAAAGTGATGACAATAACACTGCAACATGTGATACTTGTAGTATGTCATATGAGTTAGAAAAACTACATGAGGGTATGAATATCTATACTAATATATATCATTTCAAATAGTTGAATGATAAATAGTCACAGACTGAACAATATGAGACATCCAAAAAAGTTATACAAATGTATGATGGTAAAAGGATTTTCAGTTAGTGCTCATGTACTGAAGATAATTGGTTATATAGAAAAGTTAAACCAATTGAGTTTTACCATAGACCACGACCTGAGTGTTGATATAGTTATGCAGTCCCTACCTAATAGCTACTCGAGCTGTTAAACATGCTGAAAATTGTTGAGCCCAAGAGAATGTCTAAATTTTGGCTATTAACACATCTAAGGGCACTAAGAGAAAATAAAAAACGACCTTTCAGAAAGGATCCAAGAAGGCCAAATCAATTGAAAAATAGTTAAAGCAAACAAAGATAAATCCATGTCTGATGATCCATGTTTTCACTGTAGAAACAAATAACATTAGAAGAGGAACTACAAGGCATAAAAGAGATAAAACCAACAACTCATATCTTTAGTATTGCATACTCGGTCATATAAATAAAAATGCATCACCAAGTTACATAAAGATGGATATTTAGATTCAAATGATTATGAATCATTTGATAAGTGTGAATCATTCTCGTTCGGCAAAATGACCTAAAACTCTTTTTTCTGGAAAAGGAGACAGAGTTGTAGATATTTTGAGTCTTGTACATACTTATGTATATGGACAAATGTATACACATGCTAGAGGTAGATTTTCTTGCTTCAACATATTCAGAGATGATGATTCTAGATATGATTTCATATGCTTGAGTGAAGCCCTTGAAAGGTTCAAAGAATTCAAGCAAGAAGTAGAAATGTAAACGGAAATTTTTTTTTTTTTACACTTAACTTTGATCGAGGTGGCGAATATTTAAGAGGTGAGTTTTTCCACTATCTAAGAGAAATGAGATTATCTCGCGATGGACTCCATCGTATACACCACAACAAAATGATATATCTAAAAAGAGAAACCACACCTTATTTGATATGGTGCGATCAATGGTGAGCCACGCCGTTCTTCCAAAATCATTTTGGAGATATGCACTTAACACTGCATGTCACATGCTAAACTGTGTCCCATATAAATCAGTCAATAAAACTCCATACGAGTTATGGAAAGGGAAAAAGACTCAATCTTTTATACATGGAAGTTTGTGGCTACGACGCTTATGTGAAGCGCGTTGAATCGGAAAAGATATGAGCTAAATTCGATAAATGTTTATTTGTGGAGTATCCCAAAGAAATTGCAAGATACTATTTTTACAATCTTATCAAGATAAATGTTATCTTATCAAAACATGTTGTATTCTTAGAGAAGACAGTAGGAGGAAAATAGGTCTTGAAGAGGTTCAAGAAACCACAAATAAAAGTGACCAATTAGATGATCCAATGGGTGAGCTTGCATCTGATGAGGCACAGATTGGGAAAAGAGAACCGCCAGTTTCCAAGGACATGCCAGCTCCACGTAAGTCGAGCAGGGTCATTCGTTA
This sequence comes from Forsythia suspensa, assembly GCA_023638005.1. Taxonomy (NCBI): domain Eukaryota; kingdom Viridiplantae; phylum Streptophyta; class Magnoliopsida; order Lamiales; family Oleaceae; genus Forsythia; species Forsythia suspensa. The sequence continues at coordinate 16,943,326 of CM042669.1, forward strand.
TCTTCAGAGATACAATTTTCTGATTACTAGTAATGTATTGCTAATAGAAGAAGATGAACCTACTACTTATACAGAATTGAAGTCAAGTGTTGACTAAAAAAGATGGTAGGAAGCCATGGAATCCAAGATGAACTCCATGTATGAATACAAGGTTTGGACCTTGGTTGACCCATTTGAAGGAGTAAACTTATAGACTGTAAATTAGTTTACAAGAAAAAGGTCGACGTGGATAGTAATGTTCATACTTACAAGGCATGATTGGTTGCAAAAGGTTACAAGCAAAGACAAGAATTGACTTTGATGAAACTTTCTCACCGATAGCCATGTTTAAATCAATTCGGATTACGCTTACGATAGCGACATACCATGACTATGAGGTCTGGCAAATAGATGTCAAAACTACATTTCTTAACGGGAATCATAGTGAGGATGTGTACATGACACAACCCGAATGTTTTGAATCCATAGAGCCAAACAAGGTATGCAAACTACTAAAATCTATATATGGATTAAAGCAAGCCTCTCGGAGCTAGCCTCTCGGAGCTGGAATCTTCGTTTTGATAAGACAATTAAAATATTTGATTTTATCAAGAATGAAGATGAACTTTGTGTGTATAAAAAGTTAGTGGGAGTAAAGTCGTGTTTCTAATTTGTATGTGGATGACATACTATTATTAGGAAACGATGTCCCGATGTTAAAATCGATAAAATTGTGGTTATCTAAAAATTTCTCCATGAAGGATATAGAAGAAGCAGTGTACATTCTCAGTATAAAAGATCTATAGGGATAGATATAATAGAATACTTGGCCTATCTCAATCTACGTACATAGATAATATCTTGAGAAGATTTAGCATGAAAGAGTCCAAGAGAAGACTCTGTCCCATCGGGTATGAGATCTATCTCTCAAAAGAGATGTGTCCAAAGACACAAATTGAAAGAGATTGTATGGATAGAATTTCTAATTCATTAGCAATAAGATTTATAATGTATGACATGCTATATACTCGATCGGATGTTTGTGTCACAAGCAGATTCCAAGAAAACCCTGGTGAGAAACATTGGATCGCAGTCAAGAACATCTTTAAGTACTTAAGAAGGACTAAAGACACGTTCTTAGTGTATTGAGGAAATAAACTTAGGGTTCAAAGTTATGCAGATGCCAGCTTTCAATCTGATAAAGACGATAGCAAACCTCAATCAAAAATATGTATTTACTCTAAATGGTGGTGTGGTCAGTTGGAAAAGTTTTAAACAAGAAACGACTCTGATTCAACTACAGAAGCCGAATATATAGTTGCTTCAGAAGCAGCAAAAGAAGTGGTCTGGATCAAGAAGTTCGTTACTGAACTTGGAGTAGTTCCTAGCATTGTTGATCCAATACCTTGTATTGTGATAACAATGGAGCCATCGCACAAGTGAAGGAACCCAGGTCTCATCAATGATCCAGATATATATTGAGGTAGTATAATCTCATCAGAAAGATAATCTTAAGAAATGAGATAAAGATAGAATGGGTCCTAACATATGATAATGTAGTAGATCATTTGACAAAGTTGTTGTCCTAGCATAAGCATGATGGTCATGCTAAATTTGATGGTATTAAGATACCCAAGTTATTGGATCTAGTATGTATGAGACATTTTATGATATACTCTTTGTTAGACATTGATGTGTATAAACAAATTAATTAATTAAATACTTGTTTACATTTTAATGGTAGATCTATTATTTTTTAAATTTTATTATTTAAAATAATAGAGTCCAGAAAAAGTTCATAATAACTTGTTAATCACAAGGTGTTGTGAATGTGAGATACAAGTTATAAATAACTTATTCTTGAAATATCCTAGTCATAGTAATAATGAGATACGGATATCATTATTATGGATAGACTAGTATCGTTGCATTTTTTTTGAAGAAAGTAGTCGATCTCATGGGCTAAGATGTAGATGAACATCTGAATGAACATATGAATACATTGTTATGAGAATATGACATTGGATGACCCGCTTAGAGATTCCACGTGGATAACTATCCAAGTGTCAGTGGTAAATCTCTAATGCACGCTAGTGGATTTGGTCCATTGACTTGAGGACATTATAGAATTTTATGTAAGAACTACTATACTTTGATGAACGTTTGATGAGACTCAAAGATTATGACTCACTAGGAAAACGTCGTACGGGTATAGTGAGAATTATATGAAGGTTGTGAATGTCCAATATGAGGATTCATCACTCTTAGAAAGTAGGAGATTATAAACTGATGTTTGTCCACTTAAGTTGATAAAAATTTCTTGGTAGGGGTGGAGTTATAAGTTAAAAATATTTCAATCATAACTAGATTAGATCAACGAAGAGTTGATGTGAATAACATAATTGGTTGAAATGAAATTGTGCTGATCCATATTTTTAACCAATTGGATTATATTGATGAAGGGATTATATTTCCACGGTAAACGCACAAATATTGGTTCTGTCATACCACATGACATTTTCCTTCACATGAATTTTCTTGACACATTGCTAGATTTCAATCTTAGATGGTGACGTGAATTGATCGATCTAGGTAAATCGATGAGAATATCGTTGCATTTGTTATCGTGAATGAGAACCTAATAGGTCACACACATAAGGCGAGAATTGAGCATCTGAAGTTGAACTTTGTCCAAGTAGGAGATTGTAAGAATTAATGTTCAAGGTCCAATTAGTTGGTCGGACTTAATTACTTATTGGACCAAATTAATTAATTAGATTAATTAATTGGACCCGTTTGTTGATGACTTCTAGTTGGACTAAAACTAGAGCTAGAGTTAGCGCCACCTATAAATACAAGTTAGCGCTTTCATCTGTTCTTAATAGTGAAAATCCAGATGTGTTCTTGCTGTGTAGATTACTATTGGAGGCTGGACAATTGGACAATTGTCGTCTTGAAGATTGTACCTCCAACTAATCAAATAATTAGATTCTATAGTATTCATCAAGGTAAACTTCTATCACGAATTCTATCTAAGTATAAGAATGATCCGGCTTATAGGAATTGCATATTTAATTTCCGTTGTGCATGTATATGTCAATTCCTTACATATAATTCTTAATTTTTGAAGAATTTAGGAATTACATATGAAAATTATTAAATTTCAAAAATGAAAATATGACATAATGTAATACAATCAAATTATTGATCATAGTTTATCGCTTATTGTTTAAATTGAAATTATAATAAATGAAATGCATGATGAAATTACAAACCTACTTTCTCTTTCTTCGCCCTTTGATTAGCATAATCACTTTATCTCTCCATCATTTCCCATATTCATTAACAAAATGGTAATTAGCACATTTCGTCCTTATCCTTTTAGTTCATTGTGCAAAATGTCTCTATCGTTTGAATTTTGGCATTGAAGACCTTAAATCAACGTTTCTTTGGAGAAAAAGTCCATACCGTCCATATCTGTGAACTTTTACCATTAAATTAACGCGTTTAGTGCACTTTCTAAATTTCTGAAGGGCAACTTCATCAAGTCACAAATTATATTGTGAAGGGCATGTTTGTTAAGGAAACAAAGTTGATGGAAGAACGGTTTCAGTGGAAAGAAGCCGAAGAATAAAAAAAACAAATTTCCAAATTCCTTACATCTGGACGTCGGCGAAGAACTGACAATCCACCCTTATGCTCTCAAAATTCTGTCAATAATGTACTAGGTAAGTCAATATTACTGAATATTGTTCATTATTCGTGGGTCTTTGTGGTTGCTACATGAGAAAGAAGACGAATCATCTACTTTGTTTGACGAATGTTTTTTTCTTTTTTCTTTTTCATATGAACACTAAATCATCTGATGAAGATGATGTCAACCAAGATTCAGACATTATAGTGAGGATGCACCACAATATAGTAAGATTGATTGTTGTAGCACCTGTATTATCTTGCTGTGGCACTTTCAAAAGCTTTTACTGCCAATTTGAGTAGATGTTTCTTAATTTTTAGAAGAATTTACTTCTATTTTCAGAAGCTTGTTGTATTAGAATCTTTGATTGGTAATTTTATGTTCATGCAGGTGGAAAAAATGACTTTTTTACTCTTGAAGTGCACCATGGAGGTAAATTACTCGATAAGTTGAATAACATAGTGTATGAACACAAGTATGTCATGTTCGTGGACTTCGTTCTGCCTAAACGTTTTACAAGATCCATGTTGGCCAAATTTTGTGATGTATATGGGTCAGGTGTGAATATGGAGTTCTATTATAGGAAACTAGAAATGAGTTTGTGCAGATGTGAGAGAGATGTTGTGGGTTAGAAATAGACAGAGGGTTGTGAAAATATACATTGTTTCTCTATACTCATCTCAATCCTTGGCAATGGAGGCTTTCGAAAAGTATAGTAATGAACACGATCAATGTTTGAGGAATGAAGGGATTGGGGTAGGTAGTGACAACATTGCTGGATGTTATGTTCCCAAAATACAGTGCAGAGATGGAGGTGGATAATGGCAATATTGATGATGATTTCTCCCATCATGAAGAAATGTGGAGCCAGTTGGAGAAGTCCCTAGTGTATAATGATCTTCCAACTGATGTAGGTAATGTAAGTGATGTACATAATGGTGGTGTTAATCAAATGAGTAATGATGGATGAGCAAGAGAGCAAGTTAGAGATGAACCGGATGAAGGACTGGTTTGACAAAACCCAACCCAACCCACCAAATTGGTTGAACCCAACCCAACCCAACCCAACCCATGACAGCGTCGGGCGGGTTAGGTCGGGTTGGTTGTTTTGTGAAAGTTTTTAATTTTTTTCTCTCCCCAGTTAACAATTTTAATTTTTGTGCCATTACATGAGTGGACTAATTTTTTTTTTTTGCAAATTCAAACCAAAAAATGACTACTTCAAATTCAAAACTATTTTTGGACAAAAAAAAAATGAATACTACAAATTCAAACTTCAATAGATACTACAAAAGTACAAATTAAAAATTAATAACAGATAAACATCCAATAAATTATTCGAAAATTATCTTGGAAATGAAACAAATTCAACCTAAATAATAACTTAATAAGTATTAAGTAGTAACGACTAAAAATATTACAATCATCCAAACTAAATCCAAATCTAAAAATATTACAATCATCCAAACTAAATTCAAATCTAAAAATATTGCAGTCATCTAAACTAAATCCAAATTTATAAATATTAGAGTCATCCAACCCTAACAAATTATAAATGTGAAATATTACAGTTATCCAAACATATTTCAATTAACCAATATTGTTAAAAGTCAAAACTTGAAATATTACGTCAAACATTCCATTGAAGAAACTTCTAGTAGGCTTCTTAAACAAAAGAAATAAAACTATTAGGGAAAAATAAAGAATACATTGAAATAAGTAATTGTCAAAGTTTATATTTATACGTTTACCTGAACAATATTGTAAAACGAATGGATAACTAGGTTTTGGGCTCTTGAGTATCTTGAGTTGATTTTGAATTCATTAACTAGGTTTTGGGCTTTTGAGTATCTTGATTGATTTTGAATTCATTGATTCCAAAATTTCTAAACAAATAATAATTGAATTATCAATAAAATAGATAGAAAAAAGGAATTTAACAATTATATAAGATGTAGTTTTATTACACCTTCCAATTGATTGCAATGTTCAATATTTTCCATAAAAAATTCATCCAAGTTTGGAGAAGCTTTCAACCAATTTTGAGTGCATACCAAGACCTCCACAATTTTAGGACTTAAAGAACTACGAAAAGGATCAAGTATCCTTCCTCCAGTAATAAAAGCACTTTCTAAAGCAACGATAGAGACTTGAATTGCCAACACATCCTTAGCTATATTGGACAAAATACCATACTTACTTTTGTTCACCTTCCACCAATTGAGCATATCAAAATCCTTGTTCTTCACACTTTCACGGGCATCCAATAAATATCTTTCCACATCATTCGTATATATCGATCCAAATCTTTTCTTGTTTGTTTTTATCAAACCTAGAAAGCCGAGCCTCACTAGTAGAACAACAAGAACTGCCTTTATCGTAATTAAAAGAACTTGAAGTAGCCTCATTCGTTACTTCACTCATTCCGAAACTCTTTCACATTCCACATACCACTCATACATGGACATCAAATTGGCTTTCACCATCTTAGTCATGCTACTAGCAAGTTCTTCATTCTTGTAGATATCAACAAAACAATATTCAACATAATCCAATTTATATCTTGGATCAAGTATAGTAGCAACAAGCAACAACCGATTCACATTTTTCATTTTACCCCAATACTTATCAAACTTCTTCTTCATGTTAGAGGCCATTTCACCCAACAAAAATTGCTACTTAAACTCCATTGATCCAATTCGAGTACAAGATTAGATATTTCATGAAGATAAGTAGGAGCACTAACATTCAATGAAGTACTGAAAGTCAAAGTAACATTGAAGAAATTTTTAAGAAACTTCACAAACACAGAAGCATTTTTTCAATCCGAACTTGAAGGAGGACCACCCCACCTTTGACCCCCTTTATCTTCCCGAAAGTAATTCAAATATTGTGCATCATCTTCTTCTAACCTATCAAAAGCTTTTCAAGTTTCAAAGCGTTATCCAACATAAGTTAAGTAGAATTCCACCTAGTAGAAACATCCAAAAACACAATAGATTTACATTCAATCTTTTCTTGTCTTGCACACTCCTTCAATTTTTCATACCTCATGAAAAGATTTAACATATTTTCTTGCATTGCGAATTCCTACAATAGAGTCATGTGCTTCCATCAAACCATCACAAATAATCAAATTGATAATATGTGCACAACATCTCAAGTGCAAATATCTACCATCTAGAAGACACCCATCATTACCCCAACTAATGACCTTCCTCCTAAGATAAGAAATAGCCGTATCATTTGATGTTGCATTATCAACCGTGATTGTAAATATTTTGTCAATCCCTCACTCATTCAAGCAAGACATAATCATTTTACCAATAGTTTCACCCTTATGATTTGGAACAACACAAAAGCTCAAAATGCGCTTATGAAGAGTCCAATCAGAATCAATGTAGTGTGCTGTCATAGACATATAATTCACATTCTGATTAGAAGTCCAGGTATCAGTTGTAAGAGAAACCCTTTGATGGTGAGATGAGAAAACATATTTCAATTTCAGTTTTTAATCCAAATACAATTTATAAATGTCTCTTACAAGAGTTCTACGTGACGGAGGCTCAAACTGATGACATGCAACATTACAAAATAATCTAAATCCACGAGCTTCAACAAACCTAAATGGCGCTTCATCCAAGATACCATTTTAGCACATGCAACCCTACACTCCGCCTTACTACGACCAATATCTATAAGATTGCTCTCACTACCCTCTTTTTGGTTCTCAAAAGATAGTATTTTATGCTTTTTATCTTGTAATCTACCAAGATATTTCTTACAGTTATTTGTCAAATGATTATTCAAAGTACTTGTCCCACACTTTTTGGTGCCACATGCGTAATCTATTCCACAGTAGTTACATTTACGCCTAACATTCGGATCATCCCTTGGACCTAACAGTGTGAAGTGATCCCAAACATATAAAGCTATTATGTTCGATTTTCTCTTACCTAATGTTGATGATGGACGTGTATCTGAACTTAAATTTGTGTCATTTGAGGAGGCTATATTGTCACTCTCTTCAAACACATTCATATCGACATAAATATTTCACAAAATTTATCAATAATCAATGTATAAAATGAGATAATCAAAATTCAATGTAACAAGTTAGAAAGTACAAGTATTATACCTTTGTCCATTTTCGTCACTCTCTTGATCTCTTCAACGACCAAAGAACACCAAAACAATATTCAATGCAAATCTACAAATGATCATAAAAAAAAATCAGTTTATCTTATCGGTTATCGCATTAAGCTTTCTTAAAATAATTACAACATCAATGTAGAGTAGGAATGCTTTACATTGGCCACAAGAGTCACGGAATATGCTTAAAATAATAACCTAAATTATTACAAATTTTAGAATTTTATGATTTAAAAGTACCAAAATAGAAATAATATTACACTATAATTAAAAGACGTATTTATATGATTATATATTTTAGAACGTTAGGCTTTAGGAACTTAGGATCCTATAGTTTTAAAAACAACCCTATTCATCTTGAGAAAATGATAGCTGCAGGAGGAAGGTTAGAATGGGCGAGGACAATCAATGTTGATTATTCTATCAGAATTCAAGCAAATGAAATCCCATTTGGAGGTTAACTATCGAGCCCATATACTCGCTATTCTTAATTATATAAAAACTCTGCAACTATAAATGTACACAAAGCAACAAATTTATAGAGCACCCATACATTAGAACTATTTTGGGCTCCATTTTGAACACAAAATCTATGACATTTACCTTGGCGCCTGGCGGACTGGAGATTGACGAGTGCGGAATCGTTGCGACCGACGAGTGGAGAGTGGAAAGAGACTGGCAGATTGGAGAACGACAGAGAATATTGTTGCGACTGCCAAGTGGGGAGAGACTGGCAAACTGGACGCTGCACTGGACGGCTGGAGGAGAGCAGAAAGTGGAGAGAGATTGGCACTGCAGGCTGCAGCTGAAATAAGGAAATTGGAGAGAGATTGGCACTGCGGCTGAAAGTATTAGTTTTAGGGCTGAGACTTGAGTGTTTTCTTTTTATTTAATTGTTGTGGGTAGGGTAGGGTAGGGTAGGGTCGGGTCGGGTCGGGTCGGGTTTTCTACTCAACCCACAAACCGACCCGACCCGACCCGACTTGACCCGACATCAAAATTAACTTCGAACCCTAACCCGACTTGATTATACTAAAAAACTAACCCAACTCGACCCAAACCGCCGAGTCGATCGGGTTGAATCGGTTTGGGTTGATTTTTGCCCAAATTTCTAGTTAGGAGGTTAGAGTAGATGACATAGACGATAGAGACTTTGATGAGTTAAGGAGTTCGAGCAAATAAGATGAAGAGGAAACAAGATCAAAGAAGAGAAGTATAGTGGATGCTTTCAATCTAAGGACCGATATGGATGAGCTAATCTTCAAAACTGGTAAGTATAAACAACTGCATAGTTGTGCTATGTTTCTAATTGTGCTGCTTCTAACTTCATTTTGTGTCCACCTGATAGGGCTTACATTCGAGTCAAAGAGTGTACTAAAGGCTGCAATCACTACACATTCAATGACACACAATAGAGATCACATACAAGAAGGATGACAACAACATATTGATGGAAGTTTGTACAAACTCTTGCACATGGGTACTGTATGCAACGAGGGAAAAAGGAGAAGTCAAGTTTCATTGTCAAGACCTTCAAAGGAGAGCACACCTGCCCCGTGGTGTATAAAAACAAGAGAGTAAGCTTCACATACTTGGCGAGATGTATGCATCTCGCTTGGAGGGCTCGACTAACATGTCGTTGAATAGATTTATTGATAGGGTAAAGAAAGATTGTTTGGGAGAAATTTCAGTATGACAAGTGTATAGAACAAAGGAAAATGATATGGAGAAGATAATGGGGAGTATAATAGACCACTACAAGATTATATGGGATTACTGTGAGGAGTTGAAATGCACAAATATAGGAACTACTGCTCAGTTAGAAGGACATGCTAGTGAGTTCAAAAGATTATGCATTTGTTTAGGGGCATGGAATGAGGGTTTTGTAAATGGTTGTTGGAGAGTTATAGGATTGGATGAGTGCTACTTGAAGGTAGAATGTGGAGGCCAGTTGTTATCTCCAGTTGGAGTAGATGGGAATAATGGAGTAGATGGGAATAATGGGTCTGCCCGAGCTATATATGCAAAGGGTGGAGACTAAAAATGGTGATAGTTGGAGATGGTTTTGGAGTTGTTAAAAGAGGATATGGGGTTACACAATAGTCATGGCTTGATATTCACGCCAGAGAAACGAAGGGGTCAGTGAATGCCATTGGATCCTTGTTTGAACACTCGGAGCATAGGACTTGTGTGTGTAACTTATATAACAACTTCAGTGCACTTAATAAGGGATTGGCCTCGAAGAATTGTTTGTGGGCTACCGCAAGTGCCACAACTATACCACAGTGGTTACAACAAATGCAGAAGACGTGTGACATATGTCCAGCAGCTTATGGTTGGTTGGCATTGAAGCTAGCTTCACAGTGGAGCAAATCACATTTCCAAGAAGGTAATAAGTGTGATATGCTTCTGAACAACTTGTGTGATTCATTCAACAACACGGAAGAGAGAAGCCCATTTTAACAATACTTGAGAAGGTTAGAATGTACTTAATGAAGAGAATTGTGCCTTGGAGGGAAGCATATGAGGTGGAATGCAGATGTAGGCCCAAGAATACAATTTTTTTTTGAATAAGAACGGAAAAATGGCAAGATCTGAGTATGCTAATTATTGTGGCCACTTAAAGTTCCAAGTAAGGTACAATGCATACATCATTTTCCATGTTGTTGACATCAGGGCAAAGACATGCATATGTAGGGCTTAGCAGTTGACTGGACTCCCTTACTGCCATGTGATAGCTTCGGTGCTTTTTCGTGGCATGAATGTGATGGACCACATTGATAATATCTACACGAGATGCCTATCTCTGGAAATACACACCAACCATTTTCCCTATCACAAGTCCATAGGCGTGGCCAAATCTCGGTCTCAACCTACTTACTCTACCATACTACACCAAAACAGCTTGAAGACCGAAGTAGAGCAGAAGAAAAGAGATAGGTAAGCAGCAAAATTCAACCAATGCTACACCATCATCCACTTGCATATGTTACACCTTCAACCAGTGGAAATACAAGTAGAAAAAGATTGACAATGATGTGCAAGAAGTGTGGTCAAGTGGGCCACAACAAGAGATCTGGCAAAGGGGCTCTACCATGTGCTACTAATCTGAGATGACAATCAGTTCTCTTTTGAAAAACTTGTTCACATATTTTTGAGTAAGAGCAATGAGAGCAAGAGATCATATTCCTTTTGAGTAAATGGACAATGCATGTATACCATCAAAGATGTAATGTAACTATTGAACAATGTATTGTTGATTGTATTTTTACGTAATAATGATGTGTTACTTTGTTGCTTAGTTGGTGTTGAAATAATGTGTTAGTTTGTTGCTAAGATGTTGATGAATTTAAATTCAACAATTAATTTTAACTACATATTTTATGGGATTCACAACTTTTTATAATTTTTCAATTATACATTTATCAACTTTTATTAGTTTTTACAAAAAAATATATTTTTAATCAAAATCAAATATACCATTAAAGCAAAATCCTTGGTTGTAATTCTAAATGGTAAAAAAATAAAAAAAAAATAAAAGAATTCCAAGGGGTGACTAGACGTCAATAGAAAAATAGTACTTTCATGCCCTTGCCCATACCCTTTCCTTGTGTAAATATTTGAAAAAAACGTATGAATTTGGAGCGGGAAAACGGGTACCAAATGAATTTCCAAATAGGGCTGAAAAGTAATTTCCTAACTCAAAATTCAAATTCAAAACTTGCTTATCATTGGTCATATTCTAAATGACGCGGATCGAGTTTCAAAAGAACATAACCGTCGATTAAATCTAAATCCAACGGTTACTACCGTCCCATTTCCAAAACTAGATTCCATCACCACCACCACTATAAAATCACTACCCCGATTTCTATGGCTGCCGTCCGAATCAATTACGAGTTTTACACACGCATATACCATACTTTCTTTGTCGACAGGGTTATATTCGTTATTTCATGGAATCCGGAAAAATTAAGAAGGGTGCCGGAGGGAGAAAGGGCGGAGGCCCAAAGAAGAAGCCGGTGACCCGGTCCGTCAGAGCCGGTTTACAATTCCCAGTTGGAAGAATTGGCCGGTACTTGAAGAAGGGCCGGTATGCTCAGCGGGTCGGTACCGGCGCTCCGGTTTACCTAGCTGCCGTCCTCGAGTACCTCGCAGCTGAGGTAATTATCTCTTTACTGCAGATCTGTATTTATGGGGGTTTTTTTTAATTCGTTTGAAACTATAATTTATCGACTTCTGTTTAAATTGGAATACTGGGTTTTTGTTAGATTTTCAGAATTTGTCAATTTGTTCGATTAATGCATTTAACTTTTAATATGTTTTTTGATACATTTTCGCCATAGTTATTTATTATATAGAATTTTTGTTCAAATTTATCTTGTATGCAAACCAATAATTGATCACAGATCTTGATTTACTTAATCCGCACATATATAATTTATTGTTTGAAAGCCTTCAATTAAAGCTTATTATTATTATTATTGTTGTTGTTGTTATTATTATTATTATTATTATTGAATCCTCGATTGAAACAATTGACTTTTGAAGTCTTTAAACAAAATATAGATCTGATATGAGTACAAATATGGCGTTTTTAGTTTGTAGTATTCCACAATAGTTGACATTACAAAGAACCAAATTTTGACCTTTCTTTTTCTTGACACTGCCAAATGTTGTCTGATCTAACTTACTAGACGTGGCAATTTATCTTTGATTGGTGTTTGGTTAAAGGTGTTGGAGTTGGCTGGAAATGCGGCCCGGGACAACAAGAAGAACAGGATAATCCCACGGCATGTATTATTAGCTGTAAGGAATGATGAGGAGCTTGGAAAGTTGTTGCAAGGAGTCACTATTGCTCATGGTGGTGTGCTTCCGAACATTAATCCGGTGCTGTTGCCAAAGAAAACTGGTGCAGAAAAGGCAACTAAGGAACCAAAATCTCCTTCCAAGGCTACCAAATCTCCCAAGAAAGCAGCTGCTTAGTTCAATTGACATGTATGAAATTATGGCCTTAGAATGTGTTTTTTCGGATGGTTATTAGGTGAATTGGTAGGGTGAAAAGGAAGATTGTAAGTTCATGGTTGTGTTGTTTTGGTATCTTTTTAATTAAATCAATGAAAGAAACTTCTTGTTTCCAATATCACTTTGTATCAGATCTAACATTTTATAGTTTTTTCATGTTGGATTCATATTTTGATTATTAAAATGAAATGATTTTGAATTATGTTAAGGCAATTCTATTATGATGAATAATTGGTTGTGCTTGTTTTCTCAAACCTGCTCCCGTGTTGAGTCAAGAGATAGATAGGTACGTTCTCTTCCATTTATTGTGAGTGTTGCAAATTGTATTCCTTGGATGCTAATTTTCTTTTGTTCAATGAATGACACAAATTGTTGTTGAGTTCAATCTTTGTTTGGGTTTGAAAATTTGCAGTTTTTTCTTTTAGGGGGATGTCTTGAAGTATTGAATTGCACGGTTGGGATTCATGGCTTCTAAGCAATTTTCTAATGTGTAGCTTTACCTTTGAGCCTTTTCAAGAAGTTTGTGTTATAGTGCAAAAGTGAAGATGCTCAGTAAGATTCTACTTTTTCTCGGGATAACTCTTATTAGTGGTTACTTTATTCTTGTTGAATCTTGACAATAAATGTTCAACACACTTGCTTGACAAGCATTCATATGGCATATTATGTTTTATTCTCAACAAATTTGAAATTAATTTCACAAATTTTGTTTAAATCACTCTGATTTCATGGTTAGTCTATATTCAATATAATCAACTATTTCTTCCATTTGATGGAGAATAAGAACAAAGCATAAATGCATCTATCAAGAATCTTGAAGAGAATATAATCATCATTGCTTTGGATTGAACCAATTCATTCTGTAAAGTGTTGTGCTTGTTTGATTCTACTATAATTTTGAAAAGAAAAAAATAATAATAATAAGCCTCCCAAGGTATGTTGAGTAGGTTCATATGTTCTTTGAGTGTTTGAGTTTGACTTAGCCTGCTAGTTGTTGCTTCATGTCGAACATAGGTAATATTTTTCCAATGATGGTTTAAGTTAGGAATGAAGCAAGATGTAGAGAAATAATGAGTGCGTGTACAGTACAAAGTGATTTTCTCCCCTCTCCATATGTATGATTTTTGGCTAACATATTTCTCTCTTAATTTGAAACTCGTGTTGCCATGTTTGGTTTGGTCGATAAGAAGTGGGTGAACAAATTTGCACGTTGCCATGGAGATGGTCAAGTATCACTTTGAACAAAATACAAATTGTTTGGCATTTAGAAGGATTGCAATTGGTAGCCTATTGATCTTCTAGTTTATGGGCATTGCCCATGGCTCACACTTCACAGTTTTTTTGGCGTGTAACTGTTTAAAAGAACGCATCTAACATGTTCTCAGAAATGCTGATTGTATTTCGTGTTGTTATTTTTCTCTTTTATGTATAATACCACTTTTATTTTTCTCATCCAACGCCTCACCTGACAAGTGTTGCTCAAGCCAAGATTATAACATCGCCTATCGGGCATTAGAACGGTGCTCTTGGCCTTGAACCCTACTTGTTAAAATTGACGCTTTTTAGATCAATAAAAACTTGGTAAGATCATCGGTTCGAAATTTACATTATATGACATGAACTCGTCTTCCAAAATTTATTTTATTCCATTTCATATGTGTTTTCTGAAATTTGTACAAGAATATGTTTGGTATGTAATATTGGACTAAACAAAATAATATGATAGATAAAACTTTTGACTTATTTTCATTTTTAAACATTATCTAATTTTGTACCGTACATGAATACACAAAACTAATACAATTCATGTTTGAATGTGAAATATGAATTTATGCTACTAGAAACACAACCATGAAACTTGAGAGAACGACAACCGGATTTGACCAAGAAATGCACCGGAGGTGACTAATAATTTTAACTACTTAGTTCAAATCTCTCTTGAAACGAGGAGATAAAATAACTTGTGTATATTTTTCCCTTCCGACTCTAACAAAAAAGAGACAATCTTTTTCTTATTTAATATCCTGTGAATAAACAAGACAAAATCATGATCATTCAATAGATCCACTTATCTACATTAATCCAAACAAACACAAATCATGACAAATCAATTTGTCCAATAAAATTGTGCAATGTAGATTAGTGAACTACACTCACACAACATGTTTTCAAACAAGCTACAATGCCATATCCTTATCCTTCTTCAATGAATCTTTTGCTTTGTAAGAAATAGGAGTAAGAGATGATGGTGTATTACTTCTGCACTATAATGTAGAAAACATTAATTACATTTTCATTTGTATGTTACATTCACTCGGGCCAATTTTTGATATGCATTATTAGACAACACGTGAGATAATAGAAAATGTTGTAACTTTATCTTATTCTTTGATTTTTTCTGGTCGATCATATTGAGCACGCTTCCACTCTATGTTCAAGATGTTTTCATAATTAATGACTCCAGAATTATGGGCAGGAACCACTTTTTAGTTACAATGAAATATACATATGGCCATCTTTCTATTGGACTAAGAATTTTTGATATATAGAATCATACAATATTGCAAACACCAACACAATCAACACTAGAGAATAAAGGATAGAAGAAAATAGAGAATACTTCTCAACTTACGGGTTGATTTTTCGGGTGAATTCTACGGAATGTGATTATAACAATTGGGACGTAATTTACCCAGTTACACCAGTTAAGGTCCAAGCACATTGGGTCATGTTTTTAACAATCGCATTACTTTCAAGTTGGTCATGTTGGATGAAAAACGTGTTTATGTAATGTGATTCTTACATGGCGAACGGGTGGTGGATGGTGGACATAAGTCAAAGACCAGTGAGTTATTGGTGACATGAAAATTACAGTGAGTAAATAGTTACAACTTGAAAGTTCGGTGAGTAAGTAGTTACAACTTGAAAGCCACGTCCACGAGTCAAGAATACGTCGGATTTTCTCGTTAGCAAATTCAAATGTAGAAAGATAACGGGTGGTGGATGGTGGATATAAGCCAAAGATCGCTTAGTTATTGGCGACGTTGCAAAGTATAGTGAGTAAGTAGTTACATCTTCAAAATTCAGCGAGTGTTTATTAAATTTACCCATTGGTCGTGTTATTCCTATTTTACTATAGAACTTTGTGCTTAGTCAAATCTTTTTTCTTTCTTCCTTTATTGAAGGCAACTCTGCAACGGGAACATAGAGTTTCTTATTGTATTGAATCTTGTATTTCATAACAAAAAAAAAAAAAAAAAAATTAACTCCAACTTTATTCATCACTTTGCTCTTTCTTTTGTTTTTTTGCAACGGGAACATAGAGTTTCTTATTGTATTGAATCTTGTATTTCATAACAAAAAAAAAAAAAACATAATTAACTCCAACTTTATTCATCACTTTGCTCTTTCTTTTGTTTTTGTTGGAAAAAAATTATTTTGTCCTCATTTTTATATTGGTTCATTTAATTAATATTACTGATTTTTAATGACAAAAATAAAAGTAAGCGTGTACGTTCTGACTGAACACGTTGCTGCCAGTTCTAATTGACTGAGATGATAAGTATATTTTTATTCCATATTTGTGGGCGACGTATTTTATTTTGTTTCCTTACATAATGTAATCTGATAACGTGAATATCAGAGACAATCTTCTTGTAGGTTAAGTACATTATCTTATTCTCTTGGATTTGTTTAATAAGGAAATATTTAAAGATAATTTTGAGTTTTCTAAATACTTTCTTTTTACAAATCTAGAATATTTTTTTGTATCTTTCTTATTAATTTTTCTTACCATTCTTATTGCAGATTTTTTAGGTATGAAATAATTCCTAATTTGATTATTACTTTACCTATAAGTAAGAGTACAAATCAATAAGAAATTAAATTTTGAAAAATATTTTTGTGCTCTTGTTCTTCAAGCTCAAATCGGCCGACTCCATTGATGAAAGAACGAGACATCAAACTTCATTGATTAAGTTTCAAAGCAAAAAAAATTTCTTCAAACTCACTGAAGAGCCAAAAAAACTAATTGGTGCTCAAAGAATGATTTCATATCTTGATTAATCTACTTGGCATGAAGTTAAGAACATATATTCTTAATCCAAGTGGTGGTTGCGATCAAGTACAATAGGGAAGTGACAATAAAATAAAGACCGGTTGATTTGATTCCACTTCATCAATAAGTCAAAAGGAGAAGTATAAAAAATGAGATAATCTATATTCTTTTGAATGCTATTTTGTTAATCTTGCAAAATTACAAAAAATCGGATACTATTGTATTTTTAATCAAGATTATCAATAGATTGTTTTTACCCATGACACGGGGGACCCGTGGATATTTCCCTTCAGGGTTTACCACGTTACATCTTGTATTCGTATTTAATTCTTTAAATTCTGCTATAAACAAACTGCTGGTAAACGAACATTCGTGGACCTGCTTGTACGAACATCCAATACAAGATTACTACATTCCATTTGTATTTCACGATCTACTCCATCTTCGACATTGAATCGGAACTCAAATATATCATTAACTACTCCATGTGTTGCTAGATTGGACCTTTGCTCACGAGTGTTACACAAACGGGATAATAATGACCTTACTTATTGATAGATTCAAACCATTGCACTTATTTGTCTGAACTAGTCTTGATTGGAATTGAAAAACTGTATATTTCTAGGGCGAAAGAAATCCCCTTGTGTAAAGAGGAACCTCGTAGAGATTTAATATCTTCTGATACAACTCTTTATATGAAATATTGGCAAATATAGACAATCCTTCCACAACTTCTCCATAACTCCCACTCCGTTTCCATATCCATTTGCCTTCGTCATTCTTAACAAACTTACCGGAAAAAACACCAACAATCCATATAGTCGAATCAATAAAAAAAATTGTAGAGTGTTAACTAAACGATGTCAATTGCTTTATAGACATGAAAAGGACACGGGTCAGTTTAATGTACAGGGACATAGGTGTTGACAAACAACAATATGTTAACAGTCGATTAACATAAAACAAGTCTGTTAATAGACAAGAAATAATTAATAGATTGGTTGTTTTAATTATACCATAATAATACCAAACTAAGCTTACGGGATTCTGCTTTTGAGCATCATTTCAGTCCAAACATTAGTTAAACACACTAAAATGAACAAAAAATGCAATGAACATGTACAAAACAAAGAAAAACAAAATCAAAAAGCATAAAAGTGAGAAGAAAATACAAAATGTAAAAAAAGCTTGGGTTGTTGACTTTCAATTCTTTCTTCTACTTCAATATAATCTACAAACAAAGAAAAACAACCCGACAAAGAAGAAAAACAATGAAAATAGAAAGAAGAACGTTGTGTTTTCAACATGAAAGAAAGAAAAGAAGCCGAATGTTGTTTATGGGTGTAAGTGGCCTTTTAGATATGTAAGGGTATTACTGTCATTCTGTGTTAAGAGTATTTAAGACATTTTTACAGTATAGAAAATGGTAGTATAGATCTTTTAACATAGTAGGGGCCTCGAAAAGACTTTTGGAATAAGTTACGTCTCAAATCATTTTCACATTCCTTGACTGGGTCTTTTTAAAATATATACCCTCTCGAGTGTAATTTTTTTTTTAGTCCCCTTGTATTCATCCCTGATGGGAATAAACATGCTCATGTTTTTGCATCCTGTGCTATTTTAGATATATATTTTAGTTACATTTTTGATAAAAAAACAAACTTCCAAAGTTCCAATGCACAAATTGCTGAACAGGAAAAAATATTCTACAAAATGTCTTATCAATACAACTTTTCATTCAAATTACATAATAAAATATTTAGATTAATTTAGAAGTATAACAAAAATCTACAGTGCAATAGAAAGAAAAAGGAAAAAGAAAGCTTGAACTGCATTGCCAAAGGATCTATAGTTGCCCACCGGATCGGAGGAGTAGAGGTGTCAAAAGAGCCGAGCAAACCAAGCTCGAGGCGGCCCAGCCTCTTCTGACAATTCTACGGAGGAGGATTGAGTTATCCTTCTTTCCCTTATATTTATCACTGCTGCTTCACACTTAACTATCATGGAGTACAATTGATGAGTTAAGTATTGCATGGTAGCTTGAAAAAGCAATGTTCGTAACGTATTGCTGCTATTTGACCCCATTGGAACTCATTGGAAACTTGCCCATGGAAGCCAAATGGAGAACTCGGATGATCCTCAAAGAAAAGGACCTAAAATTGAATAACATTAATAACTTTAATGGGTTGGAAATGGGTTAGGGTTAATGGAGAGAGGATCTTCCAAGTATATGCTTTAAACATTCTACTTTAGCTTTCATGTGGTGACTTCATTTCTTCGCACTTTGTCCAAATATAAGATGCCAATAACTATATAATAAATAATTAAATATCTAGTTTTCAAATCTAACTTCTTTTATAATAATACATGAGAAGATACTTGTTAACAGTCAAATAATTATTAAATCTTATACAATTATTGACAAAGCTAGTTGTCACATAGAAAATTCAGGTCAGACCAGTTCGAATTGACAAGCATTCACTAGCGAATAGGCCGTTAGGGGCACATATTTGCTAACTGTTGAATTAACCATTGTTTGGTTTGCAATTGAACGCATATCAGCTGTGATTGAATTAGTAAGATCTACAAATATGATTTATAAAGAATTACCCTCATTCGATCTCACATGGTCTGAATAGAAAGGTAGTCAATTGAATTAAATTTAGACGATGCATACCCATTCCTTATTAACTATGCCATGTCACTTTCTTTAGTTTAGTAGTTTCAGTATCAATATCGGTAGCATTCACAGTTGATTTTGAACTAATAACGATAAAGCAGAGACAGAGAGAAGAATAATATTACATATAAACTACTAAGGTAGAAAGATGTTACTTTCTAACAACCATATTAGCAAGCACTCTCGCATCACACCTTAATTTTTTTTCTACCAAACCAACCTTCGTTACAAGTTGGACTCACACCAGCACCTCTGGGCAACGATTAAGAAGGAGCCTCGACTTAAACATTGTACAAGTACTTAAGGCTCCTTTGTGCAATGGCCACAACTATCATACAAGGCAAGGCTTGGAAGCAATTTACCAGTGATTACCAGCGCCAATCAGGAAATATAAATGTGAAGTAGACAATTTGTCTAGAGAAATGTAAGTTTAAAATTAACCATTAATGGGAAACAACATGCTTATCATGTGCAATACTCCACTTTAAAGAGAAGAAAGACGTTACTCAACCTCATATCATAAATGATTTACCAACTTATTATGGGATCCACTGATTTATATTCCAAAAACTTGACTAAAGAACCAGTCTTAAAATTTAAGTTTTACCGCAGTAATTTTTGTCATCAAAATGTCTCCTTGCACACGAACATTTACTCTCAAAAGTCAAGAAATATGATATATTATCTTATTTACTTTAATAATTAAAATCAATTAAAGACGTTCAATCCAAAATTTCATTGTATCAAGGAAAATAAGTGAATCACACCACCATTGTACATGGCGCACAAAGACTTGAGAGTAGTCCAATACTAGGTTTCTATGTGACGTGAAATACCAAATGGTCACATTTTTTAATCATTTTCCTATCCATTCTTAGTCTCCATCGTTTATGATTACATGCTTACATTGGATTTGATATATTGGAAGAGGAACACACTTACACACATAACTTGGTGGACAATCATTTGTCTTCTATACTAAGTTTTAGTAGATAAGAGCCACACACTAGTGAATAATGACTCAAATACAACTATATGAGTGACCCTAATCTAAAAGAAGCATAAACCAAAATGCATCAAACCCTTGTGTTAGGGTTGTTGGTAGTTGAAGTTAGGAGTGTAAAGCTGAGCCGAGCTTCCAAGGGCTCCGGCCGGCCAGGCCCTGTGGTGTGTCAGGCATTGCACTTTTTTCCGGCCCGACCTGACAGAAGAAGTGAGGCCGTGTCGTGCCCCCTTCAAAAGCGGCCCGACCTGATCTGTTTTACACTTTCAGTTGTAGTGGCATGGGTAGGGAGGACATGGCTAAACTTCTATTTCTTCTATAACATCCACAATCATCCACTGCTACCACTTACGAAGAAAATCTACACAAACAAAGAAAAAACTGAGATTTTCAATTGTGGTTCTCCTATTCCAGGTTAAATTACACTGCAAACTAGTGTCCTCTTTTGAACTGATTCTCAGACAAGGGAAAAAGAAAATTCACCATTAATATATACAGAAGGCAATTTCCCCCTTCTCCCAATACCCATCCAATGCCACATTCAGACTTCAACATATGGTAATGAGAGTAACCAAACTCAACATTCATTTTGTACAAAACTAATCCCCTTGCACCTGATAATATTATGGTCCTCCAAGATATAGGAAACTATTTCCTCTCTACGTTGGCCTCTAGAAAGAACAATACAGTGGAACACGATCATCAAATTTTAGTATGTCTTTCCCGAGCTTGCAAGAAAAAAACATTGTAATTTTCTAATTTACAAGGAATTTCCAAGTCCTAAATTCCAATCTTAGCCATCATTGATTTGAAGACAAACATTCAGAAACATAATTTTGTGCAACATTACTCGCACACAACTTACAACAAAATGCCGAGAAAATAATATTCTTCTTTTTCATGTTTTTTGGTGGGGTGGTAATGTTGACGGTTCATTTAAGTTTTCACCAATATAATCCAAGATGTCCAGAACAAAATGATAAAATGTGTGACAAGTGATAACTGTTTGTGCAATACTTCAACTCCAGACCAGATGGATTTTATGATATTAAACAATGTATTGCTAATTAGTATTTGTCTCTATGCACAAGAGAGATAATATCACATTGCAAACTCACATTTCGAAAACTACTCTCATATATTTAGCGCTTCCTTCCCATATATACGCTGAAGCTCCCGAGTTGCTGCTTGAAATGATTCTGGAATAAGGAAAAGAAAAGTTAATCATTCAGAAAACTTTGTGTTGGGAGGATAAGGAGGTATGTTGGAAATAAAGATTAAGTGCATGTTTTGTTTGGGTAAGACTCGACAATATAATAAACAAGACTTTAACTTATTTTTCTTCATTAGCAAGTGCTGTCCAATCCTTCCTACCAAACACGCCACAACATTTCTATTACCTTTCCAAATACGGAAGGCTTTTTGGTTTATTGGAGAACCAGTCACAGTCTGAATTGCATCAAATAACATACTTTCCGGAGTGCTTCTTAACTCTTGAACTATCTGATAAATTGTCTTCCCATTCTCAAAATATATGTGGTTGTTTGGGTGCTTTGTCTTGCATCCAGCATGGCGCTCAAACTCATACGCATTCAGAGCCTTTATCAAAAGAATAATTTGAGAAGCAGGCTAGAGGGTTTTAAGAGATAATCACCTTCTATTTTTTTTTTTACGACGGATGGCTTACCTTCAATATTCGCAAGTTTGACACCCGCAAAGATAGCCAGATCCTTGAATAATTCCACGAAGCTCCTTGTTACATGCAAGAAGACTTCCGTGAATCACTAGAAAGAGAACTAGAATACATTTGACCAAGCTTAAAAGCTACAGTTTAAGTAACTAGTTTTGCCAAGCATGTTTGTGGTTTTTAAAAGTTACTCTTCTTTTTTGATTTCAGTACAAAATCTTACTTTTTTGGCAGCAAGTGAAGTTAACTTTTTTTTTAAGCTCAGCCAAACATTCTGAAAATGGGAAGGCAAAAATAAATAAAAGGAATTACCTCCGTGAGACGGAAACATATCTCACAGGCACCCGTCAAGCATACCAGTTGCTATCAAACTCCTGACATTAGAAGGAAGCTATTTGGCGCTTCTTTCCTTGATGGTTTTGCTTCTGACTTAATTTTAGACGAGGAGTCAGGTCTGGATTTAGGCACCTGGGAAGTGCTCATAGTAGCATTAACATTCGCACATCCAATGCCTTTTGCTTGGTATTTCGATGTCTGAACTGAAGATTGTTCATACAATAAGCTATAGCTATTAATTGGCCTTGCCAGAGCATCAAGAACCGATTCGCCTTGATAGCCACCAAAAGATATAGTGTTAGTTTCCCCTTTGTTGTATGAGTGAGACATCGATATGACATTATCGATGCCTTTCCCGGAGTTAGAACCCACAGATCTCATATTTTCATCCCCACTTCCATAGGGTTGTCCCATGGATATAAAGGTATCTGCACTTCCCTGTTATAGGTCTGATCCATGGAAATCCCTATGTTTTGTTCCAAAGACGTAAGCAATCCATTTTCGAGTCCTTAACCTGATTAACTTTGACTTTTCTAATTCCACCATAGCTTATGCACGCTTTCTGGATCTTCCATACCATAAGATATAGATAAACCAACAGATGAATCATTTCCAAACTGTTCATCGGCAACCTTCTTCCTCATGTTTGATCCATCCGTTCCGACAGTGGACATATTTCTTTCAGTTAAGTTT
This sequence comes from Forsythia suspensa, assembly GCA_023638005.1. Taxonomy (NCBI): domain Eukaryota; kingdom Viridiplantae; phylum Streptophyta; class Magnoliopsida; order Lamiales; family Oleaceae; genus Forsythia; species Forsythia suspensa. The sequence continues at coordinate 16,966,632 of CM042669.1, forward strand.
ACAGACCTGGTCGCCTCTGGTCCAAATAGCCTATCAATGAACTGGTTTGGCACCGACTGAAAGCCAGAAGAATATTCCCAATGCAGAGCACTTGACATGGAAATTCCCGCTGCTGGCTTGCTAATTGGAGATTCAACTGTTTGCTTTTTATTAGGAAATAGCTCTGGTTCAACAGAATCAGAGAACCATTGACGGGCACGCTTGGGCTCCATACTAGACAAGTTACCAAAACTGCATCCCCGTCAGTCATAGGTCCACCACCCTTCGGCATCCAAAATCCCTTGTCCTGGAAAGACAAGAAATTACGTATAATTTACAAAGACTATCTTGCCAATGACTTCACTAAACCAGAAGAGACTATAATATGATGAACTGAGCATATCTTTAGTGAATGTGGCTATTCACAAAATATTAGAGTCAGTTGAAAAGTACAGAATCTATAGCTGTAGCACTTACTACTCAGGTAATTGAACTAATGCTTAAAGTTCTATAAATTGCATGATCCAACATGAACCTTCAAAAGATAGGTCACAAGACATAGCCAGATACCACACTGCAATAATCTTATAAAATAAAAGCTCCTCTTGTAAAATTAATATGATGAAACATAAGGAAGATTCATCTTGCCAAATTTTGATTCCACAGACTTCATAATTCTGTATGTAAATCACCACCAACTTAAAACATCCGAGAATCACATCGATTTTACATTTTCTTAAATTCAACCGTTCAAAAGGTTTCATGAATCCAAATTTCCATTGAAAATAACAAATTCAAATCATTTATAGCAATTTCACACTCTGCATAATCCTACAGCAACCCCCTCCCCCTACCCCAGAGAGAGAGAGAAAAATTGTTGGATGTGTGGAGCTAATTAAACTGATCACTTTTACCCTGGTAGTCACAAATTAATTAAGTCACCTCATATTTTCTCCATGCATAAATGATATTAGGTTAAGCCTTTTTCTTCATAGAGAAAAAAGAAGAAGAGAGAAGTGTTCAGAAATAGATTGCAATCCTCCTCTTCTTCGTTAGAGGACGAAGTCAGCAAGCAGACGTAGGTTTCGCATAGAGAGTGAACCACTCTAAATAAATAGTGTGTTCTTTACTTCATTCCGTTTTTCTATTTCGTGTTACTATTGCAACGGTGGCAAGGGATCAGAAGTTGAATCCATAACAAAAACTAAAATGAGTTATAGAAGAGACTTTTTACTGAAAAACTTACCATTTTAGAGGTTTCTACCGCTCCCTGCATACAAAAACACAAAAAACAGAATCAGAATGAATTCAGATCCAAACCTTATAAGAAAAATTCTGCGCCAATTAAAAATTCGCCCTCCAAATAATTCTATCAGTCATAAAAAAAAAGCAAAGTTCTTGAGATTCAAATCAAAACCCTAGCGCAAACGAAACTCTAATAATTATAATTAAATATAAAACGACGTTGTACCTACCTTCAATTACAATCTAGTTGGCGCCGATGAACTTCCCGGCGGCGAGTGTAACTAATTATTAATTAATCACAATAAATTTTTCGTGTTTTTAATTTTGTTTTTTTTTTTGTTTGTGGTATTTGGGAATTGCAGGGAGATCTGAGGAGCACCTGATTTTGCCCTACGAGATAGTGCTAAGGTACAAGTGAACATACATTATGGCCACGCTTTTGTAGACGTACACGTGGCATAAGATGGATCGATCTATGCGTTCGTTTTCATGAGTTTTGGGTTTCATGGGTCGAAAATTGTTGCCAATCTATGCCCGTGAATCTTGAATTATACAAGTCAAATAATCGACGGCTAATATATGAAGCCTAACTTTCTAAAAGTAACAATAATAAACTAAATTTGATTATTACTCTAACCTATATAAACTAGTATACAATTTATTTTGAGGTAATTTATTTTGTGGTAGAATCTAATCGTAAGTTCTATTATAATAATGGATTGAAACGGGGAACAGATTTTAGAGATGATCGGTAGAAGGAGACGATCAATTGAGATGATTAATTGAGAAGACGAGCAAATTTTGGAGATGGTCTATTAAAAAAAATGATTCAACAGGAGATTTTGAAAATCGTTCGTTGAAGAAGATAATTGAATAGTAAATTTTGAAGGAGATGAATAGTGAAGACGTAGTGATACACAGTACTTTTTTTTTTTTTTTTTAACAGAGAAAACCTCCATACGGTCGGTGATTAATAACTTCTATCATATAATAAAAATTTTCAATCTCGACCGAGTAATAAGATAAAGTAACAATTTCGAATATAATGATACTTTTTTAGAAACTTGTGTATAAATTTGTAAATCTGTTCATACCATAAATTTATAATTTACTAAAAAATACAAATATAATTGACTATATATTTTCTAGAAATGTGACTTTATTATTGCTTGGTTGAATGTATGTCCATTAAATCCTAAATGCATGTTATGAATGTAGTGTTAATAAGATAATAGTCAATTAATATTTAGTTGGTTAAATCCACTTGTATTGAATAAAAAATACACTTTATAAATTAATAAGTTATCAATTTATTGATAAATTAATAATTATTTAATTAATAGATTTTGCTTAGTTTCAATATTATTAATTTAAAGAGGTTATATTGGAATAGGTTGGAAGTTTAGATAAAAGGAGAGGATTACAATACATTGATACAATAGTAATAAAGTAATTTTAATTTTAAATAAATTTAGACTCAAATATGTAACTTTTTATGAAACAGGTGTTAGCTCTTGCCTTCAGATTTGGAGTCAATTTGTATATAGTAAACCTCAAAAGTTCCTCTACCATATCTTAAAATGGGAAATGGTTTTTTTTTTTTTTTTTTTTTTTCTCGATATAGAGTTGGGCATGGTTCAATTCAATTCAATTACAATAAAAACTAAACTGAATAATACAAATAATTTGGTTTTGTGTATGGTGAAGAAACCGAATCAAATCAGATTAGAACTAACTGACTTTTAGTTCCACGAACCAGAACTAATTTAATTTTAATTGAATTCCGATCAATTCAACTAGTTTGATCCAATTTAATTGAGTTTGAGTGATATCAAATAACAATACCCACTCCTAAATATATCTATAATAGTCTTTTAATTATTTATTGGTCACATTCATAGTATTATAGAGGAAATTCATACTACTAAGTTAATAAACGTTGATATTTATTAAAAACTCGTTACATATTTTTTATCGTAAAAATACTGGAATGTGCCCCATTTGTTTTTTGTTTTTTTAATCATCCAATTACCTTTATCAATATAACATACTCCTTAAATAACACCACTTATCTGATTGAATGCAATTCCATATTTAACTGACTAATAATAATCATATTAATCATATTAGTCTCTCTCCTGCCAGTGAGAACTAAATTCCAAGGATTTAGCTACAAGGAAAAAAAAAAAGGAACAATTCTTTAATGGAAGAGGAATTGCAAAGAACGTGTATATGCAATGTGTTACATATAAGAATTATGCAATTTATTGCAGGTGAGACCTCTTCTATGTTATATAAGAAATCTTATGTGTTACCTAACTTTGCTACCCGAATTCTGCACTCTGCAACCCCAAGTTTTGTATCATTAGAACTTGTGCAAGTCGCATGGGCTGTTATAATTATGTTACGCTTGTTGTTACAAATGTATTCATAGTTTGCGATTCTTACTAAGATTAATATAATTTGTTATAGATAAGAAATTTGTTAATTATTACGTTGTTCGTACATGAATTTTGCAAGAATGTACTATAGTTTACGTATCATTAGAATCTATGTATATTGCATCGGATGTTATAATTATGTTGCACTTGTTGTTACAAAAGCTTTTTGTAGTATGCGTTCCTATGAAAAATTCTTCAATGTGTTACATAAAACAAATCTTTTATGTTACATACTCAAATGCGGACTCCTGACTCACCGGCATTCTTAGAGCCAAAAAATAAAACAAGAAACGATGCCACGATACACATAGAAGTTAACAAACACTTATTCTGCCCTCCATCTGATCTCCCTCTCGGCATTTATCCAGCTTCAATATCTCTCAGAACACCTTCAGCTTCTACAGCCACCTCAAAGTTATGTATCTTATGGATTACACAATTAATTCCATGACAAAGATTCCACAGCTTAGTTGACTGAGCAAATTTCACTCAAAGCAATCTACCAAAACATAGAACATGAAGAAAGCATTTGAAATCAAATAGACAACATTTCAGAAAACGTTCAAAATTATATTTGAAACAATCAGAGCCCAATGCATGCAGAATTACATCAAGCTTCAACAATCACCTTAGTGACATTTAACCTTTCAAAAATTGAGGATCACATGATTCAAAGTAACTCACAAATAATAATCGTTATTGGGTCAAGAAATTTACATACATTTATTTCATGGTGACACTTGGCATGAATAACATTAGAATTAAACAATCAAATCCATGTTCATAGAAAGAAACGACGTGATAATAAAGTTATAGAAATTAACACGCAATTAATATTTCAAAAGCAACCAAAGTACGAGAAGTTAAGACGTTCAAATAAATTACCTTAACTTACTAAATTATTAAAAATAGCAGATGACAAATGTTATTGGCAAACATGATTATTCAGAAACTTTAGAAATCCTGGAAAAATTTTGGAAAATAGTACTGAAAAATATTTCAGATAATTTTGGTTGAAGTAATAATTGAATGGAAAACTTTTTACAAAGTAATGTTATAATAAAATGGGAGTTCTTTCGAAAGGATAAAGAATCTTAAAGAGTGAATAAATATTTTGAAGCACCTAATTTATACCCTTGGCCAAAAGTTCGGGTCACATTTTTTGGTTTTATTAAGGAAAAAAAATTGAAGCACCTAATAAATTATGTGTAAATGTGTAAACTAAATTGAAATAAAGACCCAAAGTTTGGGTCACATATTGCTGTTTTATTAAAATAAAGGAAATTTGTAAATGTAAGGTTTAGTGTAAATGTATATATTTGAGGGATATTTATTGGGCTGGGCCGTGGTTTAGTTGGACACTGACCCAACAGTGTATATATTTATGTTTTGGGCAAAAGGTGGACCCTAAATTTGGTGTTGTATCTTTGTTTCTCCCTAGCCGCATCAGACATTTGTATCTACCTTCCTATTCGCCCATGAATTTTCTTCGATTCGCTTCGATTGTCTCGCAGAATGGGTGGTGCGTAGAAAGGTTGTGTGTGCGTCATTGTGTTACGTGTTGTTTGCGTACCGGATTTTGCGATTTTCCGGAATAGTTTCCCACTAATTTACGGTAAATCCTTCGCCTTGTGTATATATATTCTCTTGAATGTTGATTTGTTTGTGTGACATGAAGTGTTTTTGTATGTATTTGATGTCGCATTCTGTGGAGTACGAGTATCTTTTTTTCCCTTTGCCAATCCCCGGTGGTGATGGAACCTTGGTGTTGCCGACAGTTGCGCCCAACTTGTTTTCTGTTGTCTTGGATCCAGGAGAGGATGGAGGTTCGTTGATGGCTGGTGCGAAGCCTAGAATTAGAGTTCGTCCTAGCCGGGATAAGAAATTGGCGATTTGCATAGAGAATCTTTGTTGCCTTTTGGAAGAATCTTCTGTTACTATGTCGTCAAGTCTTTTGAATGTATTTGATGCGAAAATGGAGGATGAGCGTACCCATGACGTGCGTAGGGACTTTGATAAGAAGGAAGTTATTGTTGAATCCTTGGTGATCCATTTATTTACATGCAGAATTGTTGGGTTTCACAAAAGGAATTAGAGGATGAAGTTGAGACTCTGTTTGGCTGTGAGCTATTCCAGATGCCTCATATTTGAAATATACCCGTTAAGGACATGGCCAAAATACCGTTGATTTCAAAAGCGGGATCTCTACATTCCCACTTGTTGATCTCAAAGAGGTTCGTCGTCAAGTGATGGGCAATTATATTGGATCAATGCCGAGTTCCAAGACGAAGAAGTCATTGTTCAAAATGTTTTATTATATAAATTAGTGAAATTTGTGTTTGGTGTTGTGAGATGCTATTTGAGAATATCATGTGGCTATGATATTGTGTGTTATGTGTGTGTCTAGTGTTTGTGTAGTGGTATCGCTGGGCTATGTTTGTCCGTTAATGTCTAGGAATGTTGATGTTAGTCATGGTTTAATATTGTGTTTGGCATAAGCTAATGCCTAATATGTGTTGTGGTTTGATGTTGTGTTATGGAAATAAAAGTAAAACTAGTTTGTGTAAATTGTTCTTCAAATTTCAAGTGCTTGCCTGGTGCATTATATTAGGTTTATATTTGTGTTGCTTTGTTGCAAGGTGAGATGTAGAAGCACAATAATCGAATAGTGAAATATTTATTTCGGTTGCCTATCCTTTGTTGAGTTGGGTTTTCACGAAATTAGCATGCGGTAATGAAGAATTTGTTAGTTTGGGGTAATTCACAGATAAGTAGGAGCATGTTGAGGATTTTGAAAATTTGAAATCCAAAGTTGAAGCCATGCATGTTAACAGCGTGAGAAAGTAAATGCAAATATAAATTATCGAAACTTTGTTAATCGGAAGACGTATAATTTCATCTAAAAATTTAAGTTACTACATAAACACTTATATTTTCATTTAAATGTCATCACGAATGATTTATGTGTAATTTAGTATAGTAAACATGTCATTAAATTTTGTTTGGATCCTAAATTTATAGAAACAACAAGACAAATAAAGGAGAACAAGAACTAAGGGATGATTTCAATAATTTGACTAAACTGAGTTCAATGCTAGGCCATTCTATTTTAGAATCTCTTGGTACGACATGTTAAGATAGAAATTGAATCCTTCACGAACCATGTGAAGGCTATATTTGGCAAAGTTTTGTAATTTAATGCCCATAAATTTTATTCACTTTTAATCACAAATTCTGTGAGAATTACATCTTATAATCTACAAAAATTTATAACATATGGTATATTAGGTTCATTAAGTTAGGATTCTTTTATTGGTTCTTCGTCATTTTGTTGGCCATGAAAAAATAAGAATGTAAATGTGAAGTTTTATGCACTTAACTTTAAGCAATATATAAATTTTGCTAGTTAATAAAAGTGAGGTAAATAAAAAGCCACCGAGTTCCACACATATGTTGAGGACAATACATCATATGTTGAAGATGTAAACGTTATTCAAGAGCCAAGATAATACAACACCACTTGCACCTTCGTAAATTGAGATGGTGAATTGCTGTTTTTATACTAAAACAAACAAGGAACATCCATGTATAGAAAACGGGTGATTGAGGTGACGTTGGAAAAAGGTCTTAACTTTTCTGCTCTTCTTAGAGATGCACTATTGTGGAAATCTGAAGATATTTGCCTGGTGCCCTATCTAGAATAAGATGTTGAACTACACAAAACTGTTGTTTTCATTCACAAACCTATTGATTATTAGTTCTACTTAAACAATTAAACAAGAAAATATTAATTAGATATAGTGTACACATGTTTAAGAAAAAGTTGGATGATGGAATGGAAGCAATGATAGAAGAACACCACCGTAATCAGCTTTTATTTATATTCACAAAAAGTCATATGTTCACCAAGTATACTGGGATCACAAAATATTTTACAAACGTCAAAAGTTAATATTCCAAACTGTGTAATGTTGTTTCACTGAGAAATAAGTTTGGAATTCTAACTATCCCTATAATCAAAATAGCAAAAGTTCAAAAAAATCCTTTGTGAACTAATTATGGAGCAGTGGCATGACAAAATGGACGTCTGGATGTGTGGTGTTTGTTCAGGTGCCACATATTGGAGCTTGATTAGAAACTTGCATAGTCGCAGTCAAGAGGTGTTTCATCGATTCATATGCCTCATTTTTAGTGTTGGTTGACAAGTTGTCATTTTGGGTGGTTGTGGTGTCCTCCTTGTTGATTTCATTAACTTTGTCTTCAATTTGTGATATGTTGGACTCATTTGCTCTCTTCTTGGCAGTTTGTTTCCCGCTGGCATTAGCAAGCTCCCGTTTCACTTGCACATTTGATTTCTTGTTTGATGAATCTCCGAGAATTTCCTTTTCCATAGGGTTTTCATGAATAGTAGTTGCAATTTTTTTGATGTCATGATGCTGTATTTCTTCCATTGCTCTCTGTGTGTAGATTGGCTCCTTATGATCGACATTGTTCTCCATCATGAAAATGATCTCATAGGTGTAAGTAGAAGTTTCTGCATTTTTTTTGGTGCTGCCTTGAGGTAGAAGACTTGGTCTGTGTCTATTGACATTCTAACCTTGTCAAGGTTATCAACCCATTGCCGGTAAAATAAGATTCAGTAGCGAATTACTTAATTGTTTGATAGATATTTATTAGTGAAGATGTTTGAGTAAATACCTCCATCAACTGATTTGCTGAATATGCAAGAAAATTCTTGGCTGGGCTGCCAATTATGCTGGCATCTAGTGTCCCTGTTAGGTCTTGTAGTTTGACAGAGGCTCGAGCCCTATATTCATGTATAATTATTGAGTTAGGGAATTTGCTACATCTATTAATGTTTACATATCAGTGTGAATGATGTATGAATTTGAAAAAAAAGTGTCAATACCTTGGGACTGCACGTGCCTGAGGAGATTTGCAGAATAGACATAAGTATGTCTCACCATAATTACCGTTTGATTGTCGGTTACAGTTTTGGCATGCCATGTACCACAATGATTCCCTATTTGTTGTAACCGTTGCTGTTGCTTTTACCCAGAAGAAACTTTGCTGTTCAATTTAGGGAAAAAATTAAACTTTAATAAAATTAATTCTATCTAGGAATATGTATGTTCTGAAACAATTCTGTGAATTAAGTAAGTATAACTTTTATACTATTGCAAGAAGTCCTTGTATATCTTTGATGGATGTGATCCTATCATCCTGTGGGACAGATGCCTTTGATGGCGATAGTGTTGCATATAGTCATGTAGTTATCATTTCTGATAGTTTCTTCTCATTATTAGCCGCCCTAGTATGATTCATGTATGTTAAATATTAGTACAGAACTTGTAAAACTATATTGTCTTGTTTAGTGTATAAATAGGAATTGGAGGATGAAGCATATTGAATTAAAGTATTTTTACATAAGTGATTTCATTGAAGAGTTTTTCTGAAAAACTACCTTATATTTACTAGTAAAGAAAATTATGCTAGATTTTACTTATGGTTTGAAAGGTAACTGAGTTAACAACCTGTCATTTATTATGAACATTATCATGTATATCTGTGAGGGCACTATGAACATATATTAACTCTTTGCTGCTTGCACGTTGATATTTTTCTGTATACGTATAAATTCTCCAGCTATGTCTCTTTAATTTGCACAACTTCAGCTATATTTACAACTATCTCATGGCTTATCCAAGGAGTTTTGTGGACAGGTAGATAAATGAATAATCTTTTATTTGGCCTAGTTGAACTATAGACATAATGGTAGCGAATTCTAATTTGTAGAAAATAAATGTTCTGGATCATTTATGCTTTATTTGAAGTTGCATAATTAAATGGATAGCATAATTAAACATACGTGGCTAAGATTTATACACTTTGAAAATTTACATGAGTTCTCAAAGATATAACCAATAGGCATAATTTGACAGTATGCAATCTATGGAACATGTTTCAAATTGCTACGAAAACCATTAACCAAATTCAAAGCTGTAGGAATTGAGCATTCAGTTTTTTAGATTAATAAAATTCACAGAATTCCTGAAAATGTAACACAAATAAAACAATACAAGGTTGCATATATGAAATAATGAAATATTAAGAACTTGTGGCCATTGACCGTGTGCTTCTTTCAATAGGCAAGTTTATTGAAGTTAGAGGAATAGGTATAGAAAAGGTAAGTTAATAATAAGTTCAAGATTGTATATGAAGGGTGATTGTTTGAAAGCATACCATGTCTTTAGAGAGTAATATTCATCAAATGGTCCATCAAATGTAAAGCGCTTGTTTGCCTTGCTATTTATTGAGAGTCCTATGGTAATTAGAAAAAGAATACCATTAGAAGCAGTAGTGTAGGCAACTTTATGTATGTTAAAATTAGGATGCATAATTTAAATAGGTAGACAATACCATGATGAGATGAAACCTGAACATGTTTCCCAATGATGATTGGCCTCTTCGTAATTCTAGAATGTATGTATATACATTCTTTGTTGACAAAACTATCCCACATTGTCATCAAGACAATTTCAAAGTTGGTAAATGTATAACAAGCAGAGTCATTGAAAGGCTATGGAACATATATGTGAATTTGTATATGTATAAAATTTATATATAATGATAAATGGCAGAAATTAAATGTAACAGGTTAAGACACAAACCTTTCATTAATTAGGACTAAGTCCTCTACGAAACATTCTTTTCATTTCCTTGTGCGGATAAAACGTTTTGATTTAATGTCAAGGATGATTCCAATAATGTCTGTAAAAGAGAGAGAGAGAAATGTATCAAAAATCTAGAATTATATTTTACTATGGGGTTGGTATTCAGAATAGGGAAGTTTTGGTTTATACCTATATCAATGTTTGCATCCATAAAAGCCTCTAGTTTATGGAAAGGAGTGAAGTTATATTTGCACTTCAACTTTTCACTATTGTCCTCATCAATGAGTTCTATTCTAGTCTTTCCTGTGATAGTCTATTGTATTTTACCAAAAACATTTTGGAGATCGGGTCTGGTGGGCTTCAAAGTGGCATTAGAGATCAGATATGTTTTCCCAACATTTAGTAGATCTTGAAATACAGAGATGTTGTTTTCATAAATTGTGGAGTGAACTTCGTTGCCCTGGAATTAAAAATGAAACAATGACACTGTTCAGTGTGATAAATGAAGAAGAGAGTACCTAATATTGTTGGTATGAAAATTTTGTGTCCTTATCGAAAAATTGTATGTATATATATAATATATAAGTAAACTGATATACCTCTATATCCACGAGTAGTATGTTCTGGAATTTAACTTTGGTCTCATATGTCCTAGAGGGCGATTTTTCTACAATCAAGATTTCTTTACATGTCCACCCATAATCATAGGGTGGTATTTCTGGTATGAGTTTCAACACACGTGGCATATTATATTTTGTATATGTAAACACATTAAAAAGATTAATGTTGTCAGTATCATAATTAGTTTTGAGTATGCCACAATTATAAATTTGATGTAAATGTAAAGATAAAGTTTAAATCCAAAGAAATTCAAGAGGCTGCAATGTTTTATGTCTATAAATGCATAAGGATGAATATTCTTGTTATGCTAATAAATTGACATGAAGTGATACTTATAAATTGAATGTAAACATCTTATAATATAAATCTAGAAATTGAAGAATGTAAAAAAGTTTATTTGAAACCAACCTTGCTGCTATGTGTTTCTCTGATGGTGTTAGTATGGTTCTCTGCAGTTGTGATTTTGCTTTGTGCAAGTGCTATATATAGCACGAAATTGAGTGATGTTTGCTGTACATGAGGGTAATTCATAGCATGGTGTTTGGTATGGTTAGATAATCTAAATCCGTGACAGGATGTGTACAGTTGTAGGAAGTCTGTTGGTCCTTACTTGTGTCAGTATTAAGGACAGTGTAGGGTATTGTCCTGTGATCTGAAGCAAATATTATAATATATAAAGTAATGCATAGAAATCAGATAGAGAATGTCTGACCTTGGTATGGTTTACAGCAATTACAACAATTACAACAGAACTCTATGTTTTTTTACACAAAGATGTTGGTCATTCTATGTGTCGGTCTTTCAAGATATTACAGGTATGGTGTCGTGGATATGAGTCTAATATTTTAATATTTAAATTGATACAGCTGAGATCATTTTAAATCATTGAGAATCCAATTTGTGTTTATGAGTAACCAATTATGAAAGAGTGACAAAGTTGGAAATTGTGAAAATCAAATAAAGAAGAAGGTGTAGAGGGAGGGAGGCAGGGAGTTGTAAAGAATGTACACCTATGCTTCTCAATTAGAATTGGAAAATCAAAGTGAATTACACAAAAACGATGTCAACAATGAAGAAAAGAAAACTTGAGGCATATACTACTAATGGTGCTTGAAAGAAGGGTAGAAGCTAAAAATAGCATCAAGCTCAAATTGAAAATCTTAATCCAACATAAATCTTTGTATCCATAAAAGATGTAAGTGAAAATGATAAATTAATACCAGGGGTAGTGTCTCCCTTCGTTTCCTGAACATAGCATTCTCATGAGTAACAAGAGCTCATACAAAGTGCTCCACTCGTTCCAGATTGACCTTGAACATATAAATAAATAAACCAAGAAATCTAAGAAAAGCAACATAGGTGAGATATTTAAAAAAAAAAGGAAAGAAAAAAGAAAAGAAAACTATTTGTAACAAATATAGGAAAACTTATTTAAATATTTAGTCGTCATTCTACATGTTAGACCATACAAAAGTAAAATGGTTGGAGGGCTAAAACAATAAATATTAACATTACATTATATACACATGAGATGCCAAATTGATTTCTGACCTTGAAGAGCCTCCTTATAGAAAAGAAGTGATTTCCGAGCTGTCTCTCGCCTCAAATATGCCTTCATGTTCTGCATAGGAAAATAGAAGGTTCTTACAACATCATTAAATAGATTGAGGTTATCAACTAACATTTTCAATAGAAGGAGATAAATAATTACTAATATTTCCAATGCTAAAGATTTTTCCTTTGGTATTATCTCCAAAAGTGACATGACCTCCATAATTTCTTTTGAATCTTGATAATAATGTTTGATCACGGTCATATGCTTTGAGAAACCACTATCCAACAACCAATTGCTCTTCATTTTCTTTGGTGCCTACAAAATTATTTTATTTTTTGATCTTTGGCACCCACATAACTTTGGTTCCTTGATAATTAGTGTTAGTTTACCCACTTATATTTGCTTTCAAAGTGTAGCCTCTTTTCTATTAGACAATTAAATGCTACATGACCACATTTCTTACAAAAGCTACATGTCACATTTTGATGAGAAGAATTGGATGACTTGACATATATTTTCAAAGGATTTTTGTAAAACCCCGATTATTTCTTGTTTACTATTAAAGGGTCTAAGTGAAACCAAATTTTAGATTTTTTTTTTTTAACCGGCTAAATAATTAATTAGTGAAATTTTGAGTTTTAATATTTTGATATTGGGCTCGTTGACTAGCTCGTATTTATTTATGATTAACGGCTCAAAAAAAAGTATTTTGGATAAACTAAACTCAAGATAGAGTCGATTAAAGATTTCTATGGTAAAATGATTGTTAAAATGGACTCTTTTGAGATAAACCGTTTTCGGCCAGATTACATATTTTCATTTGAATTCCAATTTGTTTTTTTGTAGCTTATCTCTCTCTCTCTCTCTCTCTCTCTCTCTCCTATTTGCTTTCAAATACCAACAATCCTAGTTAATCTATTATACTAGAGTTGTATTTTAAAAAAAATTCATAATGCTTAACCTATATAAAATTTATTAACCCCATAAGTCATTATCAAGAAATCACCAAGCGGATACTTGGGGCACCTTTTTTCAAGCTTTACATTCAGTCATTCATTTTTCACAAGCAATAACATTTTAAGAACTAAGGTGAGATTCTAAATGCTATTAGTTGTTTTCCACTTCTTTCTATGTATTATTTTTGTGCATGTAATTTAATTACTTTATTTCAGTGCTCCTTTGGGAGAAATCATGAATCAGTTTAGTTAAACTTTCAGGTTCAGTTAAACTTTTGAGTTTCAGTTTATTTGCAACGCTTGCATGAATTATCATTGTCACGGTGTGATAATTCTCGCCTCGATTTAGTAAGATAATTTTATGCATGATTATAATATTTGGACTATTCGTGGAAATATCAAGTATCTCACTGAGTATAATTGTTTATACTCATCCCTCATTTTAACAAATTTTCAGGTAATGATTAATGTGATGGATGCGTGGCGGGTTGGTGAAGTTGTCGTGCCAATGGTCGCCAAATTAAATAAATTTTGTTTATGATGCTTTAGACATTTAGCGTCATAGCTTTCAAGTTCATTTAGCATTGGATTATTTATTTTCTTTATTGTTTACTTAATTAACCAATTGTTTGGCAATTGAGATTTTATTATTAAAGTCACTTTGTCGCAATATTTAATGTTTATGAATTTTACTAAATCTCCGAAACTTTGGAAATTTCGGAGTGTTACAAATGGTATCAAAGCCTGGGTTTACCTTTCTGTAGACTCGAAATATATATATATATATATTTCGGTGAACATCGTCGTCAATCACTGCTCACGCCGAACAAAGGAAAAATGACCAAGTTTTTTAATTTTCGTGAAAAGAAACCACTATTCATATGAATAGTGAACAAGACCAATTTGAACAATGTTTCTCTGCTTACATAAACAGTGTCATCACTGCTAGTCACTTTGGTCACTGTTAACACTATTTTCCATTGTTAGTCACTATTCACATGAACAAAGACCCAAAGAAATTTTTAAATTTGGTGAACATGAACGCTTTCTACTATTCATGTATCAGTTCCCAACCATTCACGTGAATGATAGTAGTGACCCCAATTTTTAATTTCGTTATCAAGCTTTGTAAAAAAAAAAAATTGGGATGAACAGTAACTTTTATACTATTCACGTAACAAAGACGCGTCTACTATTTACGTGAACAAAGACAAAGAAATTTTTTTTTCTTTTTCTTTACTTTTTTATGAACAATAGCAGTGAAATTTTTTTCAGTTTGGGAAAAAAAATGTTTTATTTTGGTACGAGACATTTGGCACCCAGAACTTATTGATCGTACCACCATCCAAAGATATTTTGAGGTATGAAATAAGGAAGTATTCTTAATTGCCGTAAATTATTTTGCTAGTCTAAATAAATTCATTAGCATGATTTTATAAAAATATTTATGACTTATTTTATTGCATTTGAATTATTTAGTAATACGGTATAGTTGTTTAAAGTTAAGTAGTATGTGAAACATGGTGATGTATTTTTTTTTACGATCAGAAACTTTAAATACATAACCTGTTAGAATTATCGTAACATAGGTGACAAACATGGTTAGAGTTAGGCGCACCGCAAGGAAAAGTGTTGGGTATGGGGTGCTTGCGAATCCCAATCATCGCAATAATTCGAGCCTATGAACATTTCGCTCGATCTCGACTCTACTATCGAACAAGATGTGCAATGAGCCCATATAGCCTGGGAACGAGCTTTGGAAGTCGATTGTGAGCACTCATGCACAAGCTATTGCCCGTCTATTAGACACCTTTTCAGATGAGGGCCAGCACGTTGCAACAACCATACTTAGGGCCCTAGAGGGTATACTGGATCCGGGCACGGTAGATTTTGAAGATTTTTATGGGGCTCTCATTGACACTTGGGAAGAGTTTGTTTGTAGAGTCTAATGTACCGCTTGTTGGAGAAGCCAAGTTGGGCTAGAGTTAGGAGACAAACTTGATTTCGAGTTCGAGTTCGAGTTTGAGGAACCCAAGTCAGAAGACGAGCCTGAAGATGAGACTGAACCTGAGCAAGAATTTGAGCCCCGAGCCCGAGCCCCGAGCTCAAGTCATATAAGAAGTTGAGGCCGAGGCACAAGGTAGAATCGGACATGAGGCTGAACTAGAATCTGAACCAGAATCAAGTATTACTTCAGATGATGAAGCTCCGCCGGCCAAGATTCCAAGAGTACATGGAGGTCGGATAAGTGAATGACAAGGATTAGGATTTTGGAATAATAGTTTTTCCATTTTATTCTCACTATGTTTATATTTTTAATTTAATAAATGTTGAGGTTAGTAGGAATTTTAGTTGGATTTAAGTATAAATTTTTGTTCCTCTTTTATTAAATAATATTAATAAAATTTTATAAATTTTATTTCTTTCTTTTCCCTTCGTTAGAAATTTCTTCGTATAGTGTTACGTTGTCGAGCAATCCTAAGATAAAATTTATTTGTTTCTTTCAAAGGAAATGCCTCGTCAAACTCAAAATCAAGCAACTATGTTCGTGAGACTTGATGAGAGCAAAGACTTAAGGCGAGCAAAGAGACTCGGAGCCACACCCAAATGCAACAAGGGTCGACAACATGAGTTTGATGGTTGAACAATTTTGTCGTTTCAGACCACCATCCTTTAATGGTAAGGATGACCCTTTCGCGGCCGAGAGGTGGCTGAGGAGACTAGAAGGGATTTTTGAGCATCTAAACTGCAACGATATTCAGAAGATTTCTTGTGCGAAATTTATGCTGACTGACGATGCTAGTCATTGGTGGAATCCGATTCACGCACTAGATCTGCAGTGCAACAACGTAGTCTCACTTGGGACCAATTTAAGGAAGCGTTGCTAGGAAAATATTTTCCTCGGTCATTGAAGGACCAAAAGGAAGCGTAATTTCTTCAACTCATGCAAGGAAACAAGCCGCTAGGGGAGTACAAAAGGAAATTGAACGGCTGTCTAGGTATGCACCGCATATGGTTAACACCGAGTGATGAAGGCTAGGAGGTTCGAGATGGGATTACGACCGAGATCAAAGGAATCATGGCTGCCCAATCAGATACTACCTCATGCGTGCCTTACGTCAGGGCACAAGCAATCTCTAATAGCTTAGGGTTGGAAAAGAAACCCCTGCACAGTGTTGAGTCTTCAGAGAAGAGAAAGTGGCAGGGTCACAACAAGGAAAAGTACAAAGACCAGAACAAGAGAGGAAAGACCGAGTCGCCAAACCGTAAATATCCCTACATGTCCCAAGTGCAACAAACGACATCCTAGCGAATGCCTTCAGGGAAAAGGAGTATGCTATAATTGTGGCAAGATTGGCATTTTCTAAGAGAGTGTCCAGAAAAGAAAAAAGAAGATTACCAATCTAAGAAAGGAAAGGCTAGAGTCTTTACTCGGCGCAGTCAAGAGGAGAGCGCAGACACGACGTGATAATGTGTATTCTACCAATATCTAATATACCTGCTATTGTCCTCGATAGATTTTGGAGCTACGCATTCTTTTATTTCTAATGTTTTCATAGATAAGATTGAAAATAAATATGAGAAAACGAATGGCGTGTTAGATGTTAGTATCCCTTCAGGCGAGATCATTAGTACAAATCAAATAGTTAAGGACGTAAAGTTAGAAATCGAAGGAAGGATATTAAACACAGACTTGTACCTATTAAGAATGAAGGACTTTGATGTAATATTGGGAATGGACTAGGCGAGTGGAAATCATGCAACCATTTTATGCCGCGAGAAGGAAGTCTTGTTTCAAAGGCCTGGAGAAGAACAATTTCGTTTCTTCGGGACAAGATTTGGGACTCCACCCAAATTTGTGTCTTTCTTGAAAGCAGAAAAGATGTTAAGTAAGGATTCGTGCCAAGGATTTTTATTAAATATCATTAGCAAACCTAAATCGGAACAGAAAGTGAAAGGTACATCAGTGGTTCAAGAATTTGAAGACGTCTTCCCTGAAGATCTAACTGGATTACCGCTGGATCGACAAGTAGAGTTCACAATTGACTTAGCCCCTGGAACAGCACCAGTGTCTAAAGCCCCTTACCGAATGGCACCGAAAGAGTTGCAAGAGTTGAAGATGCAACTACAAGAATTATTGGATAAAGGTTTTATCCGACCTAGCGTTTCTCCGTGGAGAGCGCCAGTGTTATTCGTTAAGAAGAAAGATGAGTCGATGAGGATGTGTATCGACTATAGAGAGTTAAACCGCCTGACTATAAAGAACAAATACCCACTCCCGAGGATAGAAGATCTTTTGATTAGTTGAAGGGTGCAAAGGTGTTTTCAAAGATCGATATGAGATCGGCTATCACCAACTTAAAGTAAAGGACTATGACATCTCTAAAACAAAGATTTAGGACTCGCTATGGACACTATGAGTTTCTTCGTTATGCCTTTTGGGTTGACAAATGCACCGCCAGATTAATGGACTTCATGAACCAAGTTTTTCATCCGTATTGACCGGACCGATTTGTTATAGTCTTCATCGACGATATTTTAGTATACTCAAAAGATAAGTATCAACACGAGGAACATTTGAGAACGGTGTCAATAAATGTGAATTTTGGCTTGACTGTATTGGCTTTCTTGGTCACGTGGTTACTTCACAAGGGATTGAAGTGGACCCAACCAAGGTCGAAGCTGTGGAAAATTGGCCTAGACCGACCAATGTAGGAGAAGTCCGTAGTTTCTTGGGACTTCCTGGCTATTATAGGAGGTTTATTGAAGGGTTTTCTAAGATAGCTGGACCAATGACTCAGTTAACTAGAAAGGGAATAAATTTCCAATGGTCAGAGAAGTGTGATAATGGTTTCAAGGAATTGAAACAAAGATTGGTTTCAAAGACCGATTTTAACGATACCGTAGGTTCTAAGGATTTGTGATATACAATGATGCATCCAAACATGGTTTGGGATGTGTGTTGATGCAAAGATGGAAAGGTTGTGGCCTATGCATCTAGGCAATTAAAACCATATGAACATAATTATCTGACACATGACCTAGAACTCGTAGCAGTAGTTCACGCTCTAAAGATATGGCGTATTATCTCTACGGTGGTAAATGTGAAATTTACACCGATCATAAAAGTCTCAAATACTTCTTTACTCAAAAAGAGTTAAACATGAGACAGAGGAGATGGTTGGAATTGGTAAAGGACTACGACTGCACTATTCTTTACCACCCCGGTAAAGCTAATGTAGTCGTTGATGCACTTAGTAGAAAGACAACGGGAAAATCGACCGCTCTGACCTCCTAGGAACAGTTGGTTAAGGAATTTGAAAACTCGAGACTAGAGGTTTTTACACCTCCAATGCAAGTATCAACTCTTATCGCAACTTTAATAGTTGAACCTACGCTCAGAGAACGGATTAGAGAAGTCCAAAAGAATGACCCATTTTTGTGTAAGATCATGGCTGAAGTTGGGACAGAGAAACGCTTAGGTTTTGAAATGGCCGATGATAAGGCACTCACGTATAAAAGGCGCAGATTATGCGTTCCTAAAGACGAGGGATTAAGGAAGGAAATTCTTGAAGAAGCACACTCAGCCTCTTATGCAGAACACCCAGGTGGTACAAAAATGTATCGAGATCTCCGAGGTACATTTTGGTAGAGAAATATGAAAAGAAGAATATGACTATTCGTAAGTAAGTGCATGGCCTGTCGGCCAAGTGAAAGCGGAACATCGAAACCTTCGTGGTTGCTTATCCCACTAGATATACCGAAAATGGAAATGGGAACACATAAACATGGATTTTGTGGTGGGTTTTTCGAGATCCGTAAAAGAAAACAATACTATCTGGGTAGTAGTGGATCGTCTTACAAAGTTGGCTCACTTCCTTCCAGCTTAGGATGACTTTCACCATGGAGCAAGATGCCCACGCTTTATGTTAGAGAAATAGTCGACTACATGGAGTTTCTGTTTCTATTGTTTCAGACAGAGACCCAAGATTTACATCAAAATCTTGGAAAAGTTTACAAGATGCTATGGGAACAAAGCTAAAGTTTAGTATCGCATATCACCCGTGACCGGAGCAGACAATCGAAAAGGACTATTCGGATACTCGAATATATGTTAAGAGCTTGCGTGCTAGACCTGGGTGGCAGTTGGGAAGCGCACTTACCTTTGGTAGAATTTGCCTATAACAATAGCTTTTAGGCTACTATAGGCATGGCACCTTACGAGGCATTATATAGAAGAAAGCGCAGAAACACCGCCTATTGGAGTGAGGTTGGAGAAAGAAGGATTTTAGGGCTCAAATCGTTGATCGAATAGCCAGCAAAGTGGATAAGATTCGAGATGCAATTAAGATTGCTCAAGATAGACAGAAAAGCTATGCTGATAAGAGGAGAAAAGATCTCGAGTTCAAGAATGGTGACAAAGTATTCTTGAAAATAGCACCAATGAAGGAAATACTTAGATTTGGTAAGAAGGGAAAGTTGAGACCAATGTTTATTGGACCTTTCGAGATTTTAGACAGAGTCGGAGAAGTTGCATACCGATTAGCCTTACCGCCAGGACTTTCTGCAGTACACAATATTTTCCACGTATCAATGCTCAGGAAATACTTACAGGATCCCAGCCATGTGATCAACCATCAGACTTTGGATGTAAACCACGATCTAACCTATGAAGAAACGCCAATGGTAATCCTAGACAGAAAAATTCATGTGTTAAGGAATAGAGAAATCTCCTTAATCAAAGTGTTATGGCGCAACCATGGAGTGGAAGAATCGACTTGGGAGAAAGAAGATGAGATGAAAGCCAAGTACCAAGGACTTTTCACTATGTAAAGGTAAAATTTCGAGGACTAAATTTTTTTTAAGGAGGATAGTTTGTAGAACCCCGATTATTTCTTGTTTAATGTTAAAGGGCCTAAGTGAGAACCAAATTTTAGAATTTATTTTTTTAATTGGGCTAAATAATTAATTAGTGAAATTTTGAGTTTTAATATTTTGATATTGGGCTCGTTGAGTAGCTCGTATTTATTTATGATTAACGGCTCAAGAAAAAGTATTTTTGGATAAGCTAAACTCAAGATAGAGTCGGTTAAAGATTTCTATGGTAAAATGATTGTTAAAATGGACTCTTTTGAGATAAACCGTTTTCGGCCAGATTACATATTTTCATTTGAATTCCATTTTTTTTTTGTCGCTTATCTCTCTCTCTCCTATTTACTTTCAAATACCAACAATCCTAGTTAATCTATTATACTAGAGTTGTATTTTAAAAACAATTCATAATGCTTAACCTGTATAAAATTTATTAACCCTCCTATGTCATTATCAAGAAATCAGCCGGCAGATACTTAGGGCACCCTTTTTCAAGCTTTACATTCAGTCTTTCATTTTTCACAAGCAATAACATTTTAAGAACTAAGGTGAGATTCTAAATGCTATTATTTGTTTTCCACTTCTTTCTATGTATTATTTTTGTGCATGTAATTTAATTACTTTATTTCAAATATCCTTCTGGAGAAATCATGAATCGATTCGGTTAAACTCTCGTGTTCGATTAAACCTTTGAGTTTCAGTTTATTTGCAGTGCTTGCATGAATTATCATTGTCATGGTGTGATAATTCTCAGTTCATTTTAGTAAGATAATTTTATGCATGATTATAATATTTGGATTGTTCGTAGAAATAGCAAGTATCTCATTGAGTATAATTGTTTATACTCATCCCTCATTTTAACAAATTTTCAGGTAATGATTAATGTGATGGATGCGTGGCGGGTTGGTGAAGTTGTCATACCAATGGTCGCCAAATTAAATAAATTTTGTTTATGATGCTTTAGACATTTAGCGTCATAGCTTTCAAGTTCATTTAGCATTGAATTATTTATTTTCTTTATTGTTTATTTAATTAACCAATTGTTTGGCAATTGGGATTTTATTATTAAAGTCACTTTTCTCGCAATATTTAATGTTTATGAATTTTACTAACTCTCTGAGACTTTAGAAATTTCGGGGCGTTACATTTTTGTTTCAAGAATGGTTTGTATCCAATACATCCATTATTGAAAACACATTTTTGTTTACCAAGTATTACTTCAAAATTTTTCTTACCTTGGATAAATTTGTGAACTATGTTTGTCAAGTCTATAAATTTTTTTATTTAAGGAAAGATTTTCATTGACTAAGAGATTCTGATTATCTTTTTCTTTTTCAAAATCTTTTTGTGATACCAAAACTTTCTTTACTACCTTTTTCAATGTAGAATGTTTATTGTTGAGACTAAAGTATTTTATAACAAAATTTTCAAATTCCTCAAGAATTTCATCATAAGAGGTAGATAAATCATTATATGAATCATTTTTATTTAAAATTACCTCATTTTCAATGGCCATAAAGCACATGTTGGCAAATTCCTCTTGATTTTCATCTTCTTCATGGTCTTCATCATCAATATCATCCCATGTTGCTTGGAGTGCTTTCTTCTTGATGAGTTTCTTCTTGTTTAGATACTCAGTTCTTTTATGACTGAGTTTGTCACAATCATAGCAAATAATTTTCTTACTATTTTCTTTGCCTTTTTCTTCTTTCTTTTGGAATCGGCGATTGTTGCGAAAACCTCTCCATTTCTTGACAAGAAGAACTAGATCATCAAGTTCCTCATCACTCGTGTTCATACTTGAGGAACCTTCATCATCTGTTGATTTTAAAGCAATTTTTTGCTTCGGAGACTCCTTCATTTTCTCTTCTTTGCTTTTCTTGTTTTCTCCTTTATCTCGGCATGGTTTAGCTCATAGGTCATCAATGTTCCATAGAGCTCTTCCAATGGATATGTGTTGGCATCTTTGGTATTTTCTATCAACATCTTCAATGAGCTCCAAGCCTCCGAGAAAGACCAAAACATTTTACTCACAAGTTCACCTTTAGTAAATTTTTATCAAAGACTTTAAGCCTTTAAGATCGTTATCTTCATCATCATACTCCTCTCTAGGTTTTGAAATGGTTTGGTCCAGTTTATCATCAATTTTAATAATCTTTATAGGCACATAAGGACTAAATTCAATGACTTCCCAAATATTGTAATCTATTGATTGAATATATATCATCACTCTAGCTCTCCAATAGTTATAATGAGTGCCATTAAAGAAAGGATGACGATTTGCGAGAATGCCCCTCAAGATTTTGAAGATTATGGCTCGCCATTACTCAAGATTGTAAAATCTAAATTTAAAATGAGTACTTTACTCTGATACCAATTGATTACCCAAGAATAACTAACCAAGACGGGGGTGAGTTGGTTTTTACAAACTTTTTTGAAAAACAATCTCCAAATAAGAAACTTAAGAAATATAGATTAATCAAGTAATCAATATAAGCACAATGTAAATAAATAAAATAGTAGAGAGAGAGAGAGAGTACAAACGATATGTTTATGGAGGTTCGATCCAAACCAATGATCTACGTCCCCCGTTACCATGTTCTTCATCACGATCACGGCCTTTCCACTATATTGATTGACTTATGGTGCAATCAAAATCCCTACAACACTTCCGGTGACTTACAAACAAGGAGCATCAATCCTTATACAATATTTAACTTTTCGGGACCTCGATATGATCCAAAGATATGAAGAAGTTGGTTTGTAATAATTTTTCTCTCTTAATAATTGATAGATACAAATTAAGTACCAAGAGAGATTAACACTTCGATAATTAGCAATAAATAGAAAGCTCTAGTGTTAGAAGGAAATTTTGATGAAGATGATGATTTAAAAGTTTGATTTAATCAATCAAAGTTTTTCAATGAATAATTTAGAAGATGTAAAAGCAATGAAAGTTTAAATGATTTTTCTCAAGATAATTTTCTCTCTTTATGCTCTTGTGTATACGTATAATGATAATGAATGAAAGACAATTTATAGAGAGTAATTTTTAGACTTTCTGTCAATTCAGATGATAGGTTAGTTGACCGACATAAGTTCGGATGACCAAAAAGTAGCCGGTTGAATAGTACAATATCAGAATCAAAACGGTCATATTTTTGAATGTTGGAAGTTCGATCGACCTATCTTCAAGTCGGTGAACCGGTTGACAAAGGTCGGTTAACCTATCCGCATTCGAATGACCGAAAAGTTTGAAAAATTAATTTAACTTTGATCAAAACATTTTATGCAAGTGATATCAACTTAGTTTTTGGGCATAAAATTTTTTTTGAGCTTTTATCATTTAATCAAAGAATTAGTACCTTTACATTGGATCTAAAAATATAATCTTCGATCTTTCTTGAAATTTGAATGTTGAACTCTTGAACTCTTGTCTAGCATGATTGACTTTGATCTTGACCTTCTTTGAGAGTCCGATTTGTAGTGTTGTCTTGATCTTGATCTTTTGACGATGATTGATTTGAACTCTTTGAGGATTATATTTACTTTAAACCAATTGTTAGTAAAACAAGATTAACTTGTTTGTTATGATCAAAACATTAAGGTTAAAGTTAACCATATGTCAACAAATAAATCCAAGCACGTGAAGAAGAGGTCTATCCAATGTATAGCAATACATGTTGAGGCAAAAATCATATGATCGAACATTGGGAGCATATTTCTTTCCAGGTGCTCGAGTTGGGAACATTGGACCTTAGTTGTCACCATTGGATCTATTTACCAACCCAGGTGTTTTTTTTTAGGTTTGCCACTCTCCAAGTATATTAGTTAGTGGTAGCAACTCCAACGGTAATATCCTATGATATGTAGACTTCAACATTACGAGAAAAGAACTTTGAAAACATTTTGTAGCATGAACAAACATAAGAAAATGTCTTGTTAGGTATTCATGGATGGAATGGAACCACTAATCACGTCCAAATCACAAGATTGGTGACAAGTGACTTCACAATTTATCCAAATGGATCTTACTTGGTGGGTTTGAGTCATGTTTGCTTCTATTTATTGTTGGAAAAATATGTGTCATATTTTTTTATCTTTTTATATTGACTTACTTAATTAATATTACTGATTTTTAATGACAAAAGAGGAGGGCATTTACGTTGTGACTAGTCATGTTGCTATTAGTTCTGATTGACTGAAATAGTAAGCATATTATTTTCCAGAATAGTGGGTTGTGATTTTATTCTGTTTACTTATATAAAACAACCTGATCACGTGAATTTCAGGAACAGTCTACTTGTAGGTTAAATGATCTTTACTTATTCTCTTGAATTTGTTTAGGAAGGAAATATTTAAAGATAATCTTGAGTTTCATAAATACCTTATTTCTACAAATCTAGAATATCTTTTTATATATTCTTTCCTACTAATTGTCTTACCATTCTTATTGTAGATTTTTAGATAAAAATAATTCTTAATTTGATTACTACTTTACGTATAAGTCGTGAGTACAAATCAATAATGAATTATGCATTAAAAAATATTTTTGTGCTCTTGTTCTTCAAGCTTCATAGTCGATCGATTCTATTGATGAAAGAACAAGATATCAAGCTTCATTGATTAAGTTTCAAAGCAAAAATATTTTCTTCAGACTCATTGAAGAATCAAAAACAAATTGGTGTTCAAGGAACTATTCCATATCTTGATTAATCTACTTAGTGTGAAGTTAAGAACGAGGGTTCTTAATTCAAGTGGTGGTTGCGGTCAAGTACAATAGAGAATTGCTGATAAAGTTAATATCGGTGGGTTTGATTCCACTTCATCAACAAGTCAAAAGAAGAAGTATCAAAAGAGAGTTGATCTATATTCTTTCGATTGTTATTTTGTTAATTTTGTGAAAATACAAAAAAAAAAATAGGATACTATTGTATTTTTAATCAAGATTATTAGTGGATTGTTTTTACCTATGACATAGGGGCCCATGGATGTTTTCCTTCAAGGTTTACCACGTTACATCTTGTGTTCATATTTAAGTCTCTAAATTCTGTTCTAAACAAATTAGGTAAACGAACACTGCTTTGATCTGCCAGTACGCGTCAAAACTATTTTTCAATTCAACGAGCCAGTTCTAACTGCGCTCTATCTACTGCTCATTTAATTAAAATTAAAATGATTTTTAATTTAATTAATATAGGTTTTAAAACTTTCAATTGGTATCATAATGGGTACACTTCTATAAGTGTGATCCAAAAAACCTAGATATGGACGGAGCTCCGTTTAGACCACCGATTTTAGATGGTTCTAATTATGCCTATTGGAAAATTAGGATTCAAGTCTATATCCAATCTCTTGATGAAAAAGCTTGGCACTCTATTGTTTATGACTATAAAACTCTCACCATTATTGAAAATGGTGTAGAAAAAGAGAAAAAGGCAGACGAGTGGGCAACAACCGATTTTAATTATAGTAACTGGAATTCCAAAGCTTTAAATGCCATATTCTCCTTTGTAGATTTTAATCAATTTCGTTTGATTTCTACTTGTCAGGTTGCTAAAGAAGCTTCGACATCTAACATATTGCTCACGAAGAAACCTCTATTTTCAAGTCATCCAAGCTTCAAATACTTACTCTTTAATTTGAACAACTGACCATGAGAGATGATGAACAATTGAAAGACTTCTATGCAAAACTCAGTGACATCACCAATACAGGTTATACCTTGGGAAAGAAGTACTCGAAGAGTAAACCTGTAAAGAAACTTCTTAGATCTTTGCCGGATCGTTTTTATTCCAAAGTCATTGCCATTGAAGAAAGCAAAGAGATTGAGAAAATGAAGGTTGAAGAATTGGTATGATCATTGATGACATATGAACTACATCTACATGGGAGAAATAAAGAAAAGGGATTTGATATTGCCTTCAAAATTGAAAAAGATAAAGAAGAGATTGATTGTGAGGAAAGTGAAACCGATGAAAATACGGCCATGCTCACCAAACAATTTAAACAATTTCTAAAAGGAAATTAGAAAGGCAAAAGCTTGAATGCCACACTTCAACAAAAGAAGAGATTTCTGAACAACACAAGACAAAACCCCACTATATGTATGAATAGATATGACAATCGAATTCAATGTCATGAGTGTGAGGGCTTTGGTCACATTGCTTCTGAATGTGCAAATACTTTAAAGAAATCTCGTATCAAGAAGGTTATGAATATTACTTGGAGTGAAGATGATGAAAAGGATTCAGACTCAGATGAGAACGACAAAACTATTGAT
Source organism: Forsythia suspensa (assembly GCA_023638005.1). Classification (NCBI taxonomy): domain Eukaryota; kingdom Viridiplantae; phylum Streptophyta; class Magnoliopsida; order Lamiales; family Oleaceae; genus Forsythia; species Forsythia suspensa. The sequence goes on from CM042669.1 coordinate 16,993,259, forward strand.
GATCAGGTAACGTCTCTTACTGTGAACTTATAGTCTAGTACTGTCTCTGTGCAAAAATTGACTGCACGTTCTGACTCATTAACTTCAACATCTGAAGGACCAAACCGTGTGTGTCCTAAGTGCATCATTGTGAACAAACAATTAAAAGACGAACAGGTGAATAATTTTTCTATTCATGTCATGATGGAAATTTGGAAGATGATAAGCCAGCAGTTGATACTAAAAATGACACTCTAACCAATCTATTAAAAGAGAAGGACGATCAAATTGCGAACCTTCTTGATGAATTAGAAAATTCAAAAGAAAGGGTCAAACAACTAGCAATTGGAGCCTCTCGCTTGAGTGAAATCTTAAGCTATGGAAGAACTCTAAATGTCAAAGAAGGTTTGTGATATGTTGGAAAAGGTAAAAGAAAAGTTGGAAATCAAAACAATTTCGTCAAAGAAACACATTCTGTTGTACTTTTGAAAAAAATGCTCCCATTGTCGTCAAGACTAAGGCTAACTTGCCTATGCAGGTTCTAACCAATGCCAATACTCAAAAACAGTCACGACCATTACTTAGACAACCAATGTATCAATTCTCAAAGCAGAGAGTAAATCAAATTACTTTGCAAAATGTTGCATATGTGGTAATCTAGGACATGACTCATTTCATTGTTTATCTAATAAGAACTTGGTTAATAGACAAATGAGACACAATAGCAACACTAAAGTAAGACAAATTTAGGTTAAAAATGGTGATTTAAATTGTTATATGGTTGGTGTTGCCTATAGAACTTTTATTCACGACTCTTGGTATTTTGATAGTGGTTGTTCTAGATATATCACTGGTAATCGATCTTATCTAACTAACTACAAGAGCCTTGCAAGTGGTCTGGTTACCTTTGGTGATGGGGCACACAAGAAAATTGAAGGTATATGCACTATCCTAATTGATGGATTCTCTCCGCTAAAAAAAAGTACTTGTTGTTGTAGGATTAAAACTAACTTGATTAGTATAGACGAACTTTGTGATGATAAACACTTAGTTATGTTCTCAATTTTTTTTTGTAAAGTCTTGAAATATGATGGTAGTTGTATTCTACATAGTACTAGGTCTTGTTATAAATGTTATCTTCTTGACACCAAAATTACTTGTCATATTTCAAAGATTGACTCTACCAAGTTGTGGCATAAATGGTTGAGACATTTGAACTATATTGATCTATTGAGACTAACAAAATTAAATGCAATACGAGGCATTCCTAAGCTTGCTGAAAAATCTAAAGGATTGTGTGGTTCACGCCTAAAAGGTAAGCAAACCAAAAGTATTCACAAGCAAGGTAAGTTTCTTACTACATCTCATATATTAGAATTATTTTACATGGATTTGATGGGACCTATTCAAACTGAAAGTATTTGTGACAAGAAATATATTTATGTCTACGTGGATGATTTTCTAGATATACTTGGGTAGATTTCTTAAGAGAAAATTTTTACGTGTTTGAAAGATTAAAATTTTTGCACCTAAAATTAACATTTGAGGGAATAAAAATAATGAGGATTAGAAGTGATCATGGGAGAAAGTTTGAAAATGCTACTTCTCTACACTCTGTGAACAAAATGGCATTTTTCATGAATTTTCTGTTCCTAAAACCCTTGAACAAAATGACGTTGTTGAAAGAAAAAATAGGTCTTTACAAGATATGGCTAGAGTAATGCTTAACAATAAAAAACTTCTTTTTAAATTATGGACTAAATCTATAAGTACCCCTTGTTTTATTTTGAATTGCGCGTCTTTAAGAACATGAACCACTCAAACTCTCTATGAAATCTGGAAATGAAGAAAACCGAATCTCAAGTATTTCCATACTTTCGGTATCAAATGCTATGTGTTAAATGATCGAGAACACTTGGTTAAATTTGATTCAAAAAATGATGAGGGAGTGTTTATTGGTTATTCTAAAAATAGCTGAGCTTACAGAATTTATAACATGCGTACTCAAACTATCATTGACTCAATCAATGTAAAAATTGATGACACTGATGATTTTTCTTCTAATTCATAAGAACCTAATATTCAGACCTTAAAAGAATAGGTTGATGGACGTCAAAATACTCAAGACAACCGTGCGTCTGTTCCAGAAAGTGATGATAGCAGAGCCAGGCTGCTAGTATCAAGTTCGGTGTCTCGCCTCGCTCTTGGAGGTTCTGTTGTAGGATACATAAAGTAGACCCATTGGACAATGTACTCTTAGATTCCAAAGACGGTATGATGACTAGGAGGAAGCTTGCTAATGAACTTGGATACACTTCACAGATTGAACTGAAAAATATAAATAAAGTAATTATTGATGAAATTGGGTTCTAGCCATGCATGAAGAGCTAGCTCAATTTGAAAGAAATAAAGTGTGGGAACTTGTTCCTCGGCCAAAGGACACAAATGTGATCTGAACAAAGTTGATATTCAAAAATAAATCACATAAACATGGCAACATAGTCGGAAACAATGCACACTTGGTTGCACATGGATACGCTCAACTAGAATGATTGGATTTTGATTAAACATTTGCACCTATTGCTCGACTTGAATCCATTAGACTTTTATTATATGTGAAGTGAATTATTCGCTATATTAATCAGATTTGATTTTGGTATATGGTATACTAATGATACTAACTCTCATCTTGCGGGATATACCGATGCCGATCAAGCGTAAAACATGGATGATAGAAAAAGCATGAGGGGAGGATGTTTCTACATTGGTAACAATCTCATTGCATGGTTAAGTAAGAAACAAAACTCTATTTCTTTATCTCTCGCAGGTTTAGTATATTATTGCTGGTAGTTGTTGCACTCGCCACTCTAGATGAACAAATGCTATGTGATTATGGTATTGATCAGAATTCTGTTACTATATTTTGTGACAACACTAGTGCTATCAATATTTCTAAAAATCCTGTTAAGCACTCTAGGACCAAATACATATTGACATTAGACATCATTTTATTAGAGATTTGGCCGAGGAAAAAGTAATTACTTTGGAACATATTTAGACTGAGTATCATTTGGCTAATTTGCTCACCAAGGCCTTAGATTCTGCTAGATTTGAGACTCTACGAAAAGTTGTGGGCATTTGTTTGATGCATTAATAATATTTTTAAACCAAAATTTTTTTTATACTTAGTAGAAGTAGCGTTTTTCTTTTTGTTTGAATTCATCATGTGTGTTTGTTTTGCATTTACTTTCCTATTTATATTTAAAAAAGAAAAAGAACAAAAAGGAGTTCTTGCAAATAGCATATGAAATAAATGTATGATTGGTCTATGAATATTGGGATTAACTTAGATTAACCAATCTGTATGGTATGCTCATTAAACTTATGGTAAAATATGCTCACATAAGCACACTTTGAGAACATATTGACTTGTTCGATTGTGCCTCACTCTTGATTGAATTGTTATCTTTAAAGTAGTTTTGTACTTTGTTGTGGACCTATGGTCAGTATCTATGTTTCTTGGCACTATAATATGTTGTTGTGTTAAATAGACAAATTCATTGGAGGAGAGGGCTACCACCATAGATGTGTTAAGCAATCCTTGATAATGAACATACATCATGTATAAAAGGGCTACCCCTATGACTATGGTTGTGAGAAAGTCAACTCCATGAACTTATAAATTCAGTGCTTTGACAAAACAAAAAAATATTTATAATAAAAAAAAGTCAACACTCTGAGTACACAAAAGAAAATTGCTATGGTACTCTTGTCTAGCATGGACGTATTTTTTTTATTTAAAGCGATATGTTTACAGGATTACTGATTTGAAATACTTCTCTGTACTTATCTTCTTGACAAGGTTCAATTTGGTTTAGTGGGACATGTTATGATTAACTGGTCTAGTATGTCCTATCACACACTCACTTCTTAAATCTGACAAAATAATTGAATCTAATTATTCGCATATATCTGATTGGAAGATTCCTGTTTAATTTAATATTTTTGGATTGATTGTATAATTTGTGGACTATGAAATTTGTCCGTAAATAAAAGTTTTATTTTGTTTCATAAAATATTCTCATTAATTTTGTGTGATTGACTTGTGTGGGCTTTCTCGTAGGATTCTCAATCAACAATCTAATTTTGAAAGTACAATCAGTATCAACTGAGAAAAATCTGGATGAATAATTTATGGAATCTATTCTTATTTTGTACTAATTATTAAATTGATCTTACAAATTTAAAAATTTCGCTTTTTCTATAAAATAGCATCTTAGGTAGGTAAATTCAATTTCAAATATTTGGTTAAGGGAGGTTTTATGTCCTTAATCGCCAATCAACGGTTTATTTTTGGTAACTTCTCCGCACACGTCGAAATAAACTATTCCCTCTTTGTGCAATTTTACAAAATTTCCTTTTTAAACCACGACCTAGGGTTCATTTTTGTCCTCCACGTTTGTGTTCAATTCTTAGAAATCAATCTCTTTCTCTTACACTTGATTTTTGAGTTGTGTTAAGTTTTTTTCTCTTCAGATTAAAACATGGTGAAAACTAAGATGCCCAAATCAAAGAAAAATCCTGGTGGTTCATCCAAGGACACTATTGCTCCGTTGCTTGCTGCTGAAACTGAGATGGGGCCACAAATGTCGCTGGTGAGGAGTATCTGGTGAAGTGCACGAAGACTGAAACCATCCAGTTTTGACCCTGACACTTATCCGATTCTTTGATGCACCTCCTAAATGAACCTTACAGACATTGTTATTTATCGATCATTTGTCATTACTCTAAATCACAAAATTTCAAACACCTAAAGATCCAATCACGTTTCTGAACAAGAAAGTCTTCCTAAGTGCTCAAGAATCTGACGAAGAAGGAGATAACAGTGATGGATCTGGAACTGGTGATAATGGGTTTACCAATCATGAAAGTGAAGAAGACAAATCATGAGGATGAAGGGACAGGAGATGAGGAGTCTGAACGTCCTCTCCCAGTCATTGAAGGTTTAAGTAAGCCCCTTTTCCAAAAATATGATTATGATTTTGTTGTTCATTCTGAAGAGTCTTCAGAGTCTACTCCTATCCCTCTTCCACTAAGAAGAACCACGAGGGCTAAAAAAGAGAAAGGAAAATTATAGAAGGTGTTGTAGAGCCCACTCTTGAAGGTCAGAAAAGGCCAAGATCGCCTCGGGACGTGCCTACAGTCTTGCCTACCCTCGCCTCGCACTGTAGATGTTTAGGCTTGAAATATTAACCCAAGGTAGACATTCTGTTAACCTTCTAAGTTACTATTTTTTGTCTGAGGCTTGTGAGAGCCTTTTTCTTTCGTTTACCTCCTATCGCAAGTTCATCGTTGAGTGCAAGGTGGCAATTCATGAATTTGGTTCATTTAATTTGGTTGAAATTTTTGATTTTCATAAACCGCATAATCTGCTAAGTTTTTCTAGTCCGTTTAATGAGACTCTTGTCAAGAAATTTATGGCAAATGTTCCTAAAAATTTAGGCAAGGTCGGCAATGAATTTTGGTGGTAAGTATATGTTAGATGAAGACATGCTACTTTCAGTCCTAACTCTCTAAGGAAATGGCTTGGGTTGGATACCGCGGTCATGAGTGATGAGGAATTGACCAATGATAGTATTGTCTAGGAGATGACCGGCTCTACACGGCTAGAAACTGGCGAACTAACTGCTTCGACTTACGCCCAAATGCAAAGTTCTCCACCGGATCTTAATCAACAATATTGACCCATTGACTCATCGACATTTCGGTGGACATGGTTGTTATGCTATACAAGTTGGGGATGAGGTTGGCCATTGATTGGGTTAAAATGAGTTTTGATAGAATTGTATATGAAGGGCCAAGAAGGGCCAAACAGTACAGAATGCCACATCTAGCTCTCATCCATCACTTTCTTGCTCACGAAGGAGTACCTCCAATGGATTGAGACAGGTTCTCTGAGGATATTCTTGCATTAGATGTCCACGAGTTTACAAATTTGGGTGGAACACCACATCCCACTCCCAGGGTTCCAAAGCACGTTCTGTCTTTGGACCAGTCTGGGTGTTTGGATGCACTGGAGACTCAGCTGGGGCTAGTTAGAACTTAGGTAGAATAGCTTTTTACCTTAACCAAAAGTTTTTCTGATGAGTTTGATTTCATGTGTACTTTCACTAAAATTGAATATGTGGGAGATGAACACATCAAGTCTGCATACTGCATGGTCACTCTGGAATTCTCTGCACACCTTGAATGTCTAGTGGAGATTCTGGGTACTGATCCAGTGGTTAGGCCAACTGCTCATCCACAATGCTCCTATGCCAATTGCCTCTCCGCCTGCTGCGCTATCCCATTCTCCTACTTGCAAAAGAGACGGAAGACCGTCTGTATCCAGTTCAAAGAAATCTAGACCCTCCTAGAACTGACTGTTTCTGGTTCTGACTGATCATGGATAACTGTATTAACTATTACACTCTACTTTGCTTCTATTTTCTCTCCCTCCTGCTATTTCCTTTGGTTGTTTTATTACAAAAAAAGGAGAGTAGTATTAGTATTTTTAAGTTTGTGGTGGTATACGTTAAACTTTGATATTTAAACTTTGATGGTACTTTGGTATTTTGCTAAGGGGGAGCAATATTAAGTTTGTGTCTAATGTGTTTGGTGTTTGCAAATATTGTTTACTCATATGATCTGTGAGCTTAACTTCTTTGCATGATTTTTTGGTTTACGTACTAAGGAGAAGCAATAACCCTTAAATGATGATGCTAATGTTTTCTTTAATTGTTCATATGTCATAACACACACCACACATATATTAAAACTCTGATAGTTATGTTTTTGTAATTAAACAACGCCAAAGGAAGAGATTGTTGGAAAAATATGTGATATATTTTTTTCATCTTTTTATATTGGCTCATTTAATTAATATTACTAATTTTTAATAACAAAAGAGGAGGTTAGCATTTACATTCTGACTGGTTACGTTGCTGTCAGTTCTGACTGACTGAGATAGTAAGCAGATTATTTTCCAGAACAGTGGGCTACGATTTTATTTTGTTTACTTATATAAAACAACCTGATCAAGAACATCCCACTTGTAGGTTAAAAGATCTTTACTTATTCTCTTAGATTTTTTTAAGAAGGAAATATTTAAAGATAATCTTGAGTTTCCTAAATACATTCCTTCTACAAATCTAGAATATCTTTTTATATATTCTTTCCTACTAATTGTCTTACCATTCTTATTGCATATTTTTAGGTAAGAAATAATTTTTAATTTGATTACTACTTTACCTATAAGTAAGAGTACAAATTAATAAAGAATTATGCTTTGAAAAATATTTTTTGTACTCTTGTTCTTCAAGCTTCATAGCCGGCCGATTCCATTGATTAAAGAACAATATAATTCTCGTATTTAATAGATGTGATATTTATCCCTTAATTTGTCCTTGTAAGATGATGGTTCCCAAATCGAATCACTAATTCGAGCATTATGGACTCTCATACCATATAGAGACTTTGTCTTCTACCTTTAAAAGGTGAACCTTGTTAAGAGAGATAACACCCTTGTATGTTAGTTATATTTTGTAGTTAGATCCTCATATTTTAGGTGCATCATTTGTGGTCGAATTTATTATAATTAGTACATTAAATCCAAGTGGCATCAATTTTTGCTAAATATCGACCAATTACGTCTCACGTCGACACTTAACATGACACATCGTCAAATCACATTGGAAATTTAATAGAGTGATCATTGGTGAATGCAATAGTATACTTGATGACCGTGTTTGAAACTTTGTAACTTTAGTGACCGTTTTGTAATTTCTTTGAAACTTTAGTGACCGCCAATGAAATTAACCTATTTCAAAAATGTCACGTAATTAATTTGGCAAAGCACTTTGAAATAATTCATTCCATCAATTGATACGGAATAAGATATTATATAATAAAATGTGGTATGCAAGCCGTTGATAGAAAATAACATTTTCGTGTAAAACTAATGAATAAAATATAATTATTTTTAAAATACTTATTTTTATAGGATATACAGAAAACAATAATATTTACATTTTGATTAGTCCAAAGATTAACGGTCATCACCTAGAGTACCATCATCCACACCTTCATCTAAGAACTCGCACCAACCACTGAGAATTTTAGTAATTCCTACAGTTAAATCTATACTACATCTAAAAGGCCCTAAATGGAGAAATATTTTTGGACTATTATACCCTTACAAATTTTTTAAAATTGCATATTCACCATTTATATTCGTTAATGTATAATTATTTTTTAATATTTTATTTATTACTCTTTTATTATTCATCATTATTGTACATTAAATTTTTAATAATTTATTAAATGTACAATTAATTTTTTTAACATTTAATCTATTAAATTAAAATATAAAAGGAGAAATATTTTTGGACTATTAGACCCTTACAAGTTTTTTAAAATTCCATATTCACCCTTTATTTTCATTAATGTATAATTATTTTTTAATATTTTATTTATTACTCTTTTATTATTCATCATTATTGTACATTAAATTTTTAAAAATTTATTAAATGTACAATTAATTTTTTTAAACATTTAATCTATTAAATTAAATAAACAAATGGCCATAAAAGGAAAAAATATTTTTGGACTATTCTACCCTTACAAATCTTTTAAAATTCCATATTCACCTTTAGTATCCATTAATGTATAATTATTTTTTAATATTTTATCTATTACACCTTTATCGTTTATCATTATTGTACATTAAATTTTTAAAAATTTATTAAATGTACAATTAAAATTTTAAATTATTTAAATAGTTAAATTAAATATGAAGGTGAATTTTTTTTTATAATGATATTTAAATAGGAATAAAGACTAGGGGATACCAAATGAAAAGAAATGAAGAAAATCTATTAATATGCACAGGATTTGTAGGAAGACTTAGCGAAAATAGCACCACTAAATATAAATTAGAAAATGATCAAATCATCACTTTATTAGGACAAAAAGGTATAAAAGCAATCCCTAAGAAAGAAATTTTCTTCATAAACAAATGCGGGGATTAGACCGGAATTTAGCAAACTTTTAGAAAAGCCAATTTTAATACCGAAGATAATATTATGTATAAAAATAGCAATGGAACTTTAAGTATTAGATTTGAAAATTACAATTATCAAGCAGAAGAAACAAAGTTAGACGACGAAAATGAAGAAGAAAGTTGTAGATATATCGAAATAGAAGAGTATGAAAGTGAAGAAGAAATTAAAGCTTTAGATGAAGAAAGTGAAGATGAAAGTGAAGACGATGATAAATAATTTGGGTATATAGACATGGAATATTACAAAAATCTTAGGAAAACCAGAGAAGCGAAATTAAGACTCTATTAGAAGAAAAGATCAACCAAACATAGAAATTAAAATGGAAGAAAGTAGTCGTAAAAGCCTAAAGCGTAAATGCACCAAGAGTTTGGAAAAGAAAAGACCCCATGAACAAAGAATACGATATTGGAGGAAAATACCTTTCCCCCACGCTCGTTTGTATGATTGGGAAGACAAAAATATAGAAGCATAGGAAAAGACAAACGAAGAAGAAGGATGTAGTCTACCAAAGTAGCAAGTGATAGAGGATTAATATTAGAATTAAATAATTGCAAACCCCAAGATGCACTGGCACTTTAACTAAATGGGAAAATTACGTAATTAGAGCATGTAATAGTTTACCTATACAAATGACAGAGAAGAAATGTGGGCTTATTTAGAGACATATTTAGGAAAGACGACTTTAGATATTTATTTACAACCAAAAGACTAAAACCGGATGAAATAAAATTAAGAATGGCGGGAGGAGAAAATCCTAGAAATTTCACTAGTTTTATTCGAGAAATAATTATAGGAACCGGACCCAAGTAGAGACAATGTTTATGAACAAAATAAAGCCTTAGAAGAACTAGAAAAACTAAGTTTAAGTAATATGAAGTACATACAACCGCTTTTATTAGACTTTGAAAGACTAGTTAGCACAAGAGGGATTAGCTTTGGATGTAAATGTATTAGATAGACTATATAGAAAGATTCCACCACCATGGAATGATAAAATTAAAATGAGATAGAAAAGCTGGAATGGAAGAGGAACAACTATTAGCGCTACCATAAAATTTATAATGATAAATTAAAAGAATATTGTATAGAAGAAGTAGCTAGAAAGCAATTAAAGAAATTAAATTACTCTTTTGTTCGATTTATACACACCCCAAAGTTATGATTATAGAAAGAAAAAGAAAAAGTGTATAAAAAGATAAAAGATATAAATATAAAAGACAATATCAAAATAGAAAAGATACAATATTAGACCAAGTAGAACATACTATAAAAATAGGAAGCCTAATTATAATAGATACGTTAAAAGACCAAAAATAGAAAAGATTGTAAATACTATATTTGTGGAGATCCTAGACATTTTGCTAATAAATGCCCAAATAAAATAAAAATAGAGAAACGTTAAATAAATCTATAATAATAGAAGAAATACGGTGTCATATCACGAGTTATCAAACAATGAATCTTGTAGTTCAAAGATATAGTATATACACGATGACGAGTTAGACAATTTAGAAATTGTAGAAAGTTCGATGAATGCAATAGTAGTACGTAAGATTTAGATTTCTCAATTCTTGATATAAAATGATGAACATAGAGCAAGAATGCATTCACGAATGGATTAGAGGACAAGGATCTATGATAGACAAATGCACAATATGTAGAGTATATCCGGACATAGAAATAGAAATCGATTAAAAAAATTGTTTAGAAATTCAATGTAATAATTGCTTAGGAATCCAAGATGAGCCTCATAATAAACCCAAAGACTATAGTGAAACCATAGAAAAATTAGAAGATAGAGTAACCAACACTAATAATAGAATTGATAAAATACATGAAGTTTTAGGAGAAATACATTATAGACTTATAAATCTAGAAAAGGAAAGCAATCAGAAAGCTATACGAGAACAATTATTTAGAAATGTAAAATCAAGAAGAAATAATATGTCAAATATCTAGAATAAAGCCAACCAAAAGTATTAGAATACCTATAGAAGTACAAATTAATAAGATGATTAAATTAAATTTAATAGCTTTAGTCGATCTGAGATGTACATTTAACATAATTAGAAAAGATTTAGTCCCGTAAGATTGTAGACAAAAATTAGAATATGAAATAAGAGGAAGTCAAATGGATGGCGAAGAAAATGGAGTTTGAAGAAAGACTTTTTGTGATTGTAAAATTAGATTTTAAGAAAGACAAGATAGCTTAACAACTACTTTAGTAAGTCAATTAATTAAAGATGAATTTGTTATAGGAATAAAATGGGTTAATTACACTATATACCACTGAATTTTACACTCTGTTTCATTTATACCACCGAACTTTAATTCGTTTCATTTATACCACCGAACTTTATACCATGTTTCATTTATACCACCGAACTTTAATTCGTTTCATTTATACCATCAAACTTTAAAGTTATTTTCACTTACTCATATTTTGTTTTTCTTTCTAGCCCCTTCACTTTTACTTTTATCTATTTCTGTCCCATTTCCATATAGTTTTATTATAAAATAAATTAATATAATTATTTTGTTGTTGAGTCAAGACATTTAGTGAATTAGCAAGTAATATAATAACATTGAGATAAAGAAAATGACTTCCTTTTGATTTGGTTCAAATTTAATCAATAAAATAATAAATTTTTAAGTTGAGGATCTTAATTTTTACCCGTCTCAACTTAAAATTAAAAATTATGACATTAAATTTCATCCTCAACTTAATTTTTACACGTTGAAACGAATTAGTTGAATTTAATGTCATAAATAATGAGTTATTAGCAAAGTAAACAAAAGTTAAAGTGAAGGGCTAAAAGAAAATAAAATATGAATAATTGAAAATAACTTTAAAGTTCAATGGTATAAATGAAACGAATTAAAGTTCGTGGTATAAATGAAACATGGTATAAAGTTTGGTGGTATAAATGAAACGAATTAAAATTCGGTGGTATAAATGAAACTGAGTGTAAAGTTTAGTGGTATATAGTATAATTAACCCGAATAAAATTCTTATTAAGTAGAAATGGAAGTTTAACTATTACAAATGATGCGATAATTCTTGGGAAAGATACATCTATTATACAGACTATAGAAACATCAGAGTTGCGAGCTAAGCGTGGTGGACCTTTACCATCAAAAACACAAAATGATGAAGAAGACTTAGAGAATCTAGAATTTTTAGATTATTTATCTTTAGAAACCTTAAAAAAGATTTTGTACCAAGAGCAAAAGACTTAATTGTTTTTAATAAAACATAGACCATGTACAAAGTATAGATAAGATTTTACAATTAGCAGAACAAACCCAAATAATAGGAGAAGACCCTCTAAAACATTGAGATAGAAATAAAATAGAAGCTAAAATAGAAATCATAAATGAAAATATAAAGATTAGGACCGCAGAGATAAAACATACTAATAAAGATATAGAAGACTTTAAAATTCAGATTAAAGAATTGTTAGAATTAAAAGTAATAAGACCTTCTACTAGTCAGCATAGATCATCAGCTTTTATGGTTAGAAATCATAGTGAAATCAAACGAGGAAAAGCTAGAATGGTTATAAATTATAAAAGACTAAATGATAATACTATAGAAGATGGATATAAAATACCAGATAAAGATATGATTTTAAATAAAATACAAAATAGCAAGATCTTTTCAAAATTTGACTGTAAATCAGGATTTTGGCAAATTAAAATGTATAAAGATTCTACTCCATGGACAGCTTTTACAACACCGCAAGGTCATTTTGAGTGGATTGTTATGCCATTTGGTTTAAAGAATGCTCCATCTATATTTCAAAGAAAAATGGATTCTATTTTTAATTCTTTACCATTTGTTTGTGTATATATTGATGATATTTTGGTACATAGCAAAAATCATAAAGAGCATATAAAGCATTTAGAAATTGTTTTAAATAAATTTATAGAAAATGGTTTAATAATTAGTAAAAAGAAAATTGAAATAAATAAACAAAAATAGAATTTCTAGAAATAATCATAGGAGAAGGAAAATTCAACTTCAACCCCATATAGTAAAGACTATTTTACAATTTCCGGATAAAATAGAAGAAACTAAAAATTACAAGCCTTTTTAGGAATATTAAATTATGCTAGAAGTTTTATTAAAGATTTAGGTAAAAATTGGACCTTTATACAATATATTATCAAGCAAGGGTCAAAAGTATTTTAACCAAATGACATAGAATTAGTAAGACAAATATAAAATGAAGTTCAACAACTACCACTTTTAGAATTGCCTTTAGATAGTGAATATAAAGTAGTAGAAATGATTTGGATGTGAATTAGGATGGGAGGAATTTTATATTCTAAACCAAATAAATATAGTGATAAAAAAAGAAGAAAAATTTGTAGATATGCTAGCGGTAAATATAAAATAAAAGGAAAATACTTAACCAAACTTTAGATTATGAAATAATGGCTATAATTCATAGTATAGAAAGTTTTAAATTATTTTTAAATCTTGAATTTACTATTAGAATGACAATGAAGCAATTGTTAAATTTATTAAAAAGACTAATTTTGATAAAATTAGACATAAAAGGTGGTTAAAATTGTATGAAATTTTAAATAGTTATAAGGTAAGTATTGAACACATAGATGGAAAAAATAATGTTTTAGCCGATAATTTAAGTAGACAAGTTATTGACTTTCGACCAATTTTGTTCATATTGCGTATGGATCAAAGGATGATGAACTTTGGGAACATCACTTTAAGAGTGGTCCTCAAGGATCTAATCTTCGATTCGTGAGGAAATAATTTAGAAAGACTTCCGAGAAAAAGAAAGGTGCCTACTAGATAATCTCTGGATGGCAAGAGACTCTAGAAAGAAATTAGACAACATTAATGCCTTAGCTAATTATTTTAGACAGACCCATAATCAAACACAAAGTAAAAATTTTAGTTTCTTCGTAGTAATCAAAGAAAGATAACCAGGAGTTTATAACTACTGGCCAGAAGTAATTGAACAGATAGACAGATTTCCAGAACCTCTTTTTAAAGGATTTTACTCTCTTGAAGAAGCTTTAAATCATTGTAGACAGACCATCAGATTTAATTTTTACATATCTGAAAAAGTTAGACAGACAATTCATGCATCTACTTTTCAACCATCACCTTCTTCTTCTCAAACATCATCTTCATCTTTGCAATGTTGTAATAGGCGTGAAACTATGACTAGAGTAGTTAGAGATCTTAACTATAAAAGCATACTTTAGAAGTAAAACTAGAAATTTTAGAAGACCAAGTATCTTCTCATCAACAAGAAATAACTAAATACCAAGATGAAATATTTAAATTACATGAGACCCTAGAAAGATTTAATACTGATGAAGAAAATTATTCAAAAAACATCATTACTTTTTCTAGTAGAAAATATCCGCCTAAATTAGAAAGACTTATTGAACTAACAGATTCTACAACTACTGTGGCAAAAAAAAACTCTTTTGATCTACAACAAAGTATTGGAGATTGTGCCAACATTGTTCGAAATTCTATAAAAAATTCACTTATCCAAGAAATTATTGATTTCTCCCAAACTCTACAATATTATCATAATGAGAATCAATATTTCCTTCAATATGGCCCTCTCTATAAAACAATTTATCCACGACTCGCCTTTCTTAGACACAATTACCCTACAATTTCATTTGACTATACAGTTTCTCAAGAAGAAGACGATATATTTTATTCAACCTTACAATACGGCATGATTGACACAGTATATATCTTAAACAGACCTTTTAACTTTTTTCCACCTTTTCTTAAAAAGATTCTTAATCAGCTTAAACAACACCCTTTAATGATTCAATTTATTTCTAGACCACCAATTGTAAATAATGGTATTATTCTCCCAGCATACCATTTTATTAAAATTTTTGAAGGTTTCAGAAAATTCAGGCCTTCTTCAAAGACTGATATCAAGGTTAAAGTTAGACAGATTGATTATGAAAGACGAATTTCAGAAACAGCTGCTCTCATGGAAATGCAAAGAACCCACTACAGACTTGTGGCGCAATGGAATAATGGAATAATATTTTGTGAAGAATTTCTAGCAAGAAATATCAAGGTAGAAAGATTATATGTTCCAAATACTCATGAAAAAGATTTATATCTGATGACTTTTCAAGAAAATTATTGTATTGAAAGCTATTGTGAAGCATCAGAAAGACATTCGAGATCTGAGAAAATATCTCGCATTTGGATGACAATGAAATGGATACCGATCTAGAAGAAGCCTATATTGAAATGATGGACAGATAATACAAAGATGTGACAGCACATGGACAATAATTCAGCACAAGGACAATAATTAAGCACATTGGCGATAATTCTAAGAGAAATGTCAAAAAGGTTACAGGAAATACCAATAATAGAAGGAAATGCATGTCTTTACGTCAATTGTAAAGATTTTCTTAGACATCTTCAACAAAAGTAAGTTCTTCATCTCTTCTTATTTAATTATCTGTTACTTTATTATATTTTCGGGAAAGGCCTAAAAGAGGAAAAACCTAGTAAGCAATCAATTCCTTCAAAAATATTGTCTTTATATTTCAAGAAAATTTTTATTTAAACTTAACATCTTTTTCTGGATTCCATGGCTAAAATAAAAAAGTAATCATCTGAGTTAAGAAAGGTTGTTTTTTTTATCTCAAGAATGGGAATTTGTTCAAAACCTATTTAAACATGATGAAATTTTATTTTTAGCTATAGTCTTAAGCCTTTTAGGAAGGTCGAGAAAAAGAAAAGAAAAAAAAAACGAAAATTGAAGGAAATTAATTTTATTGAACGGTAAAGTACTCGAATTAAGGCCATTACATCAATATTGTTTTAATCTTTGTTATTTATGCAATTAAACTTCATATATTTGCTTAATTTTTTATAATCAATATTTGTTAGATAGAAATAGAGGTGACTCCTCTTAACAGATCAAGTTGCGAATTATTGAGAACTCTATCTCTCAATGTTGGAGCTTTTTGATTAAAGATACTGTAGAAAAATAGAATAAGACTAATTTAGAATACATATCACGATTCATAAAAGATCAACATTTATTACTTAATTCATAATCTTTATATAAGGACAAAGACTTGTATTAAATTGGTAAATAAAATAATAGTATCATAAGAATACATAGGCTTTTCTTTCTTTAGTTTAGTTATTAGACAAAGACTTATCATAACATAATAAATAGGCAAAGACTATTCATACATTTATTACAAACTTGTAGCCTATCTTAGTTGTTCTATTTTAACTTTACGTATTCTTAGTTTTCCAATTCATTCTAACTTATATGTTATGAGATGTCCAATTTCTTATAAGTATTCTAAATCTATAAAGTTACTTAGACTAAGATCAAGTTTAGAGTTTTATTTTAGATTACATAGAAAGAAATTTGTATTGTTTACAAGTAATTTACATTTATACTATTTATTTCCAGACTATATTAGTATTTTACCAGTAATTTATTATTTTTTCTTAATTGTTTAGGAAATCGTCCTAAATTGGTATCAGAGCCTGTTTTAAGTCAATTTTTAATTAGTGTATGAATAAAATAGACTATTTAAATTTAGAGCTTTTAGGAAATTTAAAGAGAAAAGATAATTTAGACAAAGCAACTTTAGTTTGTAATTTTGATAAAAGCTTTAAACATCTTTTACATTCGTAAGATAAGCAATTAAATAGTATAGTAGATTTAATAGTCAATTTAAGCGAGAATCTAGAAAGAAATATTTACGCAAATAATAGAAAAATAGAAGTAGTTTTAGAAAATTTTAATAAAAGCATAAAAATTTTAGAAAATAATATAGAATATATTAAAAATCAAAATAGTGAAATATTGAAGAAGTTTTGTTAAAATAAAGACATAGAAAATATTAACTTAGAAAGTAGAATAACGAACTTTAGAAAAAGTTAAATCGTGAGAAAATCCTAAAGAAGATTTGAATAAATTAATTGGTAAATTAGAAAAGCTAGATCTAGGAAAAACTAAAGAAACAAGTAAATTTAAAAAGACTAAGTGGGTATATACATAATGAACAAAGATAAACAAGTCGTAGCTAGTAGTAGTAGAATTTTAGGAAATCCTTTAATGAGATCTTCAACTAGAAGAATGGAATCAGAAACCAGATTAGAATCCTTAATAGATATAGAAGAACAAATAGAAATGTTTAGACAGAATAAATTAAAATTAATAAAAGCTTTAGACATATATAAAAAAGGAAATCTTTTTAGTAAATCTTTGATACATCAACATTATGGAGAAAGATATATTTCTTGTACACACGAAGATTAGTTCATATCTTTAGATTTATTAGAAAAGATTCTTATAAAAAATAACAAATAAAAACCTTCAACAGACACATCTAGGACTAATAATGGTAGGAGTAAAAGGATTACACAGAGAAAATTTAGGAGCCAAGACATTAATATGTTTATATGATAATAGATTTACAGACATAGAACAGGGATTATTAGGAAGCATAGAATTAGACATGAATAACAAAGGAGGTATAGTTTATTTCACACCCGATTATTTAGTCAGAACAAAGAATTTTTATAATGATATTAAAATAGGAATAAAGATTAGGGGATACCAAATGAAAAGAAATGAAGAAAATCTATTAATATGCACAGAGGATTTGTAGGAAGACTTAGCGAAAATAGCACCACTAAATATAAATTAGAAAATGATCAAATCATCACTTTATTAGGACAAAAAGTATAAAAGCAATCCCGGCAAAGAAATTTTCTTCGAAACAAATGCAGATTAGACCGAATTTAGCAAACTTTTTAGAAAAGCCAATTTTAATACCGTGTTAATTTTATGTATAAAAATAGCAATGGAACTTTAAGTATTAGATTTAGAAATTACAATTATCAAGCAGAAGAAACAAAGCAAGACGACGAAAATGAAGAAGAAAGTTGCAGATATATCGAAATAGAAGACTATGAAAGTGAAGAAGAAAGTTGTAGGGTAATTGTGTCTAAGAAAGGCAGAGTCGTGGATAGCTGTTTTATAGAGAGGGCCATATTGAAGGAAATATTGATTCTCATTATGATAATATTGTAGAGTTTGGGAGAAATCAATAATTTCTTGGATAAGTGAATTTTTATAGAATTTCGAACAATGTTGGCACAATCTCCAATACTTTGTTGTAGATCAAAAGAGTTTTTTCTTGCCTGCGCAAATGTAGAATCATTAGTTCAATAAGTCTTTCTATTTTAGGCGGATATTTTCTACTAGAAAAAGTAATGATGTTTTTGAATAATTTTCTTCATCAGTATTAAATCTTTCTAGGGTCTCATGTAATTTAAATATTTCATCTTGGTATTTAGTTATTTCTTGTTGATGAGAAGATACTTGGTCTTCTAAAATTTCTAGTTTTACTTCTAAAGTATGCTTTTTATAGTTAAGATCTCTAACTACTCTAGTCATAGTTTCACAGCTATTACACAGTTGCAAAGATGAAGATGATGTTTGAGAAGAAGAAGGTGATGGTTGAAAAGTAGATGCATGAATTGTCTGTCTAACTTTTTCAGATATGTAAAAATTAAATCCGATGGTCTGTCTACAATGATTTAAAGCTTCTTCAAGAGAGTAAAATCCTTTAAAAGAGGTTCTCGGAAATCATCTATCTGTTCAATTACTTCTGGCAAGTAGTTATAAACTCCTGGTTGTCTTCCTTTGATTACTACGAAGAAACTAAAATTTTTACTTTGTGTTTGATTATGGGTCTGTCTAAAATAATTAGCTAAGGCATTAATGCTGTCTAATTTCTATCTAGAGTCTCTTGCCATCCCGAGATTATCTAGTAGGCACCTTTCTTTTTCTGGAAGTCTTTCTAAATTATTTCCTCTGAATCAAGATTAGATCCTTCGAGGACCACTCTTAAAGTGATGTTCCCAAAGTTCATCATCCTTTGATACATCCGCAATATGAACAAAATTGGTCGAAAAGTCAATAACTTGTCTACTTAAATTATCGGCTAAAACATTATTTTTTCCATCTATGTGTTCAATACTTACCTTATAACTATTTAAAATTTCATATAATTTTAACCACCTTTTATGTCTAATTTTATCAAAATTAGTCTTTTTAATAAATTTAACAATTGCTTCATTAATCTGTTCTAATAGTAAATTCAAGATTTAAAATAATTTAAAACTTTCTATACTATGAATTATAGCCATTATTTCATAATCTAGGCTGGTTAAGTATTTTCCTTTTATTTTATATTTACCGCTAGCATATCTACAAATTTTTTCTTCTTTTTATCACTATATTTATTTGGTTTAGAATATAAAATTCCTCCCATCCTAATCACATCCGTCTGCTTTCTACTACTTTATATTCACTATCTAAAGGCAATTCTAAAAGTGGTAGTTGTTGGACTTCATTTTTATTTGTATTACTAATTCTATGTCTGTTTGGTTAAAATACTTTTGACCATTGCTTGATAATTTATCGTATAAAGGTCCAATTTTTTTACCTAAATCTTTAATAAAACTTCTAGCATAATTTAATATTCCTAAAAAGGCTTGTAATTTTTTAGTTTCTTCTATTTTATCCGGAAATTGTAAAATAGTCTTTACTATATGGGGTTGAAGTTGAATTTTTCCTTCTCCTATGATTATTCCTAGAAATTCTATTTTTGTTTATTTATTTCTATTTTCTTTTTACTAATTATTAAACCATTTTCTATAAATTTATTTAAAACAATTTCTAAATGCTTTATATGCTCTTTATGATTTTTGCTATGTACCAAAATATCAACAATATATACACAAACAAATGGTAAAGAATTAAAATGGAATCCATTTTCTTTGAAATATAGATGGAGCATTCTTTAAACCAAATGGCATAACAATCCACTCAAAATGACCTTGCGGTGTTGTAAAAGCATCCATGGAATAGAATCTTTATGCATTTTAATTTGCCAAAATCTGATTTGATCAAATTTTGAAAAGATCTTGCTATTTTGTATTTTATTTAAAATCATGTCTTTATCTCGGTATTTTATATCCATCTTCTATAGTATTATCATTTAGTCTTTTATAATTTATAACCATTCTAGCTTTTCCTCGTTTGATTTCACTATGATTTCTAACCATAAAAGTCTATCGATCTATCTTGACTAGTAGAAGGTCTTATTACTTTTAATTCTAACAATTCTTTAATCAATTTTAAAGTCTTCTATATCTTTATTAGTATGTTTTATCTCTGCGGTCCTAATCTTTATATTTTCATTTATGATTTCTATTTTAGCTTCTATTTTATTTCTATCCCAATGTTTTAGAGGGTCTTCTCCTATTATTTGGGTTTGTTACATTAATTGTAAAATCTTATCTATACTTTGTACATGGTCTATGTTTTTATTAAAAACGATTAAGTCTTTTGCTCTTGGTACAAAATCTGTTTTAAAGGTTTCTAAAGATAAATAATCTAAAATTCTAGATTCTCTAAGTCTTCTTCATCATTTTGTGTTTTTGATGGTAAAGGTCCACCACGCTTAGCTCGCAACTCTGATGTTTCTATAGTCTGTATAATAGATGTATCTTTCCCAAGAATTATCGCATCATTTGTAATAGTTAAACTTCCATTTCTACTTAATAAGAATTTTATTCCTATAACAAATTCATCTTTAATTAATTGACTTACTAAAGTAGTTGTTAAGCTATATTGTCTTTCTTGAAATCTAATTTTACAATCGTCAAAAAGTCTTTCTTCAAACTCCATTTTAGTGCCATCCATTTGACTTCCTCTTATTTCATATTCTAATTTTTGTCTACAATCTTTAGGGACTAAATCTTTTCTAATTATGTTAAATGTACATCCCAGTATCTACTAAAGCTATTAAATTTAATTTAATCATCTTATTAATTTGTACTTCTATAGGTATTCTAATACTTTTGGTTGGCTTTATTCTAGATATTTGACATATTATTTCTTCTTGATTTTCTGTTTCTAAATAATTATTCTCAAAGATAGATTTCTCTTGATTGCTTTCCTTTTCTAGATTTATAAGTCTATAATGTATTTCTCCTAAAGCTTCATGTATTTTATCAATTCTATTATTAGTGTTGGTTACTCTATCTTCTAATTTTTTCTATGGTTTCACTATAGTCTTTGGATTTATTATGAGGCTCATCTTGGATTCCTAAGCAATTATTACATTGAATTTCTAAACAATTTTACATCGATTTCTATTTCTATGTCCTGGATATACTCTACATATTGTGCATTTGTCTATCATAAATCCTTGTCCTCTAATCCATTCGTGAATGCATTCTTGCTCTATGTTCATCATTTTTATATCAAGAATTGAGAAATTTAAATCTTCTGTACTACTATTGCTTTCATCATAACTTTCTACAATTTCTAAATTGTCTAACTCGTCATCTGTGTATATACTATATACTGAACTACAAGATTCATTGTCTGATAACTCTGTGATATGACACTGTATTTCTTCTATTATTATAGATTTATTTAACGTTTCTCTATTTTTATTTTTATTTGGGCATTTATTAGCAAAATGTCTAGGATCTCCACAAATATAGCATTTACAATCTTTTCTATTTTTTGGTCTTTTAACGTATCTATTATAATTAGGCTTCCTATTTTTATAGTATGTTCTACTTGGTCTAATATTGTATCTTTTTCTATTTTGATATTGTCTTTTATATTTTTATCTTTTATCTTTTATCTTTTTTATACACTTTTTTCTTTTTCTTTCTATAATCATAACTTTGGGGTGTGTATAAATCTGAACAAAAGAGTAATTTAATTTCTTTAATTGCTTTCTAGCCACTTCTTCTATACAATATTCTTTTAATTTATCTCATTATAAATTTTATGGTAGCGCTAATAGTTGTTTCTCTTCCATTCCGCTTTTCTATCTCATTTTTATTTTATCATTCCATGGTGGTGGAATCTTTCTATATAGTCTATCTAATACATTTACATCCAAAGCTAATCTGCTTTGTGCTAACTAGTCTTTCAAAGTCTAATAAAAAGCAGTTGTATGTACTTCATATTACTTAAACTTAGTTTTTCTAGTTCTTCTAAGGCTTTATTTTGTTCATAAACATTGTCTCTACTTGGGTCGAGTTCCTATAATTATTTCTCGAATAAAACTAGTGAAGTTTCTAGGATTTTCTCCTCCTGCCATTCTTAATCATATTTCATCCGGTTTTAGTCTTTTGGGTCGTAACATAAATATTTAAAATTCGTCTTTCCTAAATATGTCTCTAAATAAGCCCACATTTCTTCTCATCATTTGTATAGGTAAACTATTA
The DNA here is from genome assembly GCA_023638005.1 of Forsythia suspensa. Classification (NCBI taxonomy): domain Eukaryota; kingdom Viridiplantae; phylum Streptophyta; class Magnoliopsida; order Lamiales; family Oleaceae; genus Forsythia; species Forsythia suspensa. Next base: position 17,015,663 of record CM042669.1, read on the forward strand.
CATGCTCTAATTACGAAATTTTCCCATTTAGTTAAAGTGTCCTATTCGTCTTGGGGTTTGCAATTATTTAATTCTAATATTAATCCTCTATCACTTGCTCTTGGTAGACTACATCCTTCTTCTGCTTTGTCTTTTCCCTATGCTTCTATATTTTTGTCTTCCCAATCATACAAACGAAGCGGGGAAAGGGTATTTTCCTCCAATATCGTATTCTTTGTTCATGGGGTCTTTTCTTTTCCAAACTCTTGGTCCATGTACGCTTTAGGCTTTTTACTACTACTTTCTTCCATTTTAATTTCTATGTTTGGTTGATCTTTTTCTTCTAATAGAGTCTTAATTTACGCTTCTCGGGTTTTCTTAAGATTTTTGTAATATTCCATGTCTATATACCCAAATTCTTAATCATCGTCTTCACTTTCTTCATCTAAAGCATTAATTTCTTCTTCACTTTCATAGTCTTCTATTTCGATATATCTACAACTTTCTTCTTCATTTTCCTCGCCTCTTGCTTTGTTTCTTCTCGCTTGATAATTGTAATTTCCAAATCTAATACTTAAAGTTCCATTGCTATTTTTATACATAATATTATCTTCCGGTATTAAAATTGGCTTTTCTAAAAGTTTGCTAAATTCCGGTCTAATCCTCGCATTTGTTTCACGAAAAATTTCTTTGCCGGGATTGCTTTTATACCTTTTGTCCTAATAAAGTGATGAATTGATCATTTTCTAATTTATATTTAGTGGTGCTATTTTCGCTAAGTCTTCCTACAAATCCTCATGCATATTAATATATTTTCTTCATTTCTTTTCATTTGGTATCCCCTAGTCTTTATTCCTATTTTAATATCATTATAAAAATTCTTTGTTCGACTAAATAATCGGGTGTGAAATAAACTATACCTCCTTTGTTATTCATGTCTAATTCTATGCTTCCTAATAATCCTGTTCTATGTCTGTAAATCTATTATCATATAAACATATTAATGTCTTGGCTCCTAAATTTTCTCTGTGTAATCCTTTTACTCCTACCATTATTAGTCCTAGATGTGTCTCATTGAAGGTTTTTATTTGTTATTTCTTTATAAGAATCTTTTCTAATAAATCTAAAGATATGAACTGATCTTCATGTGTACAAGAAATATATCTTTCTCCATAATGTTGATATATCAAAGATTTACTAAAAAGATTTCCTTTTTTAAATATGTCTAAAGCTTTTATTAATTTTAATTTATTCTGTCTAAACATTTCTATTTGTTCTTCTATATCTATTAAGGATTCTAATCTGGTTTCTAATTCCATTCTTCTAGTTGAAGATCTCATTAAAGGATTTCCTAAAATTCTACTACTACTAGCTACTACGACTTGTTTATCTTTGTTCATTATATATATACCCACTTAGTCTTTTTAAATTTTCTTGTTTCTTTAGTTTTTCCTAGATCTAGCTTTTCTAATTAACCAATTAATTTATTCAAATCTTCTTTAGGATTTTCTACTGATTTAACTTTTTCTAAAGCTGTTATTCTACTTTCTAAGTTAATATTTTCTATGTCTTTATTATAACAAAACTTCTTCAATATTTCACTATTTTGATTTTTAATATATTCTATATTATTTGCTAAAATTTTTATGCTTTTATTAAAATTTTCTAAAACTACTTCTATTTTTCTATTATTTGCAGAAATATTTCTTTCTAGATTCTCGCTTAAATTGACTATTAAATCTACTATACTATTTAATTGCTTATCTTACGAAAAGATGTTTAAAGCTTTTATCAAAATTACAAACTAAAGTTGCTTTGTCTAAATTATATTTTCTCTTTAAATTTCCTAAAAGCTCTAAATTTAAATAGTCTATTTTATTCATACACTAATTAAAATTGACTTAAAAGCAGCTCTCGATACCAATTTAGGACGATTTCCGAACAATTAAAATTTCTTGAACAATTAAGAACAAATAATAAATTACCGGGTAAAATACTAATATAGTCCGAAATAAATAGTATAAATGTAAATTACTTGTAAACAATACAAATTTCATTCTATGTAATCTAAAACAAAACTCTAAACTTGATCTTAGTCTAAGTAACTTTATAGATTTAGAATACTTATAAGAAATTGGACATCTCATAACATATAAGTTAGAATGAATTGGAAAACTAAGAATACGTAAAGTTAAAATAGAACAACTAAGATAGGCTACAAGTTTGTAATAAATGTATGAATAGTCTTTGCCTATTTATTATGTTATGATAAGTCTTTGTTTAATAACTAAACTAAAGAAAGAAAAGCCTATGTATTCTTATGATACTATTATTTTATTTACCAATTTAATACAAGTCTTTGTCCTTATATAAATATTATGAATTCGTAATAAATGTTGATCTTTTATGAATCGTGATATGTATTCTAAATTAGTCTTATTCTATTTTTCTACAGGATCTTTAATCAAGAAGCTCCAACATTGAGAGATAGAGTTCTCAATAATTCGCAACTTGATCTGGTAAGAGGAGTCACCTCTATTTCTATCTAACAAATATTGATTATAAAAAATTAAGCAAATATATGAAATTTAATTGCATAAATAACAAAGATTGAAGCAATATTGATGTAATGGCCTTAATTCGAGTACTTTACCGTTCAGCAAAATTAATTTCCTTCAATTTTTGTTTTTTTTTCTTTTCTTTTTCTTGACCTTCCTAAAAGGCTTAAGACTATAGCTAAAAATAAAATTTCATCATGTTTAAATAGGTTTTGAACAAATTCCCATTCTTGAGATAAAAAAAACAACATTTCTTAACTCAGAGGATTACTTTTTTATTTTAGCCATGGAATCCAGAAAAAGATGTTAAGTTTAAACAAAACTTTTCTTGAAATATAAAGACAATATTTTTGAAGAAATTAATTGCTTACTAGGTTTTTCCTCTTTTAGGCCTTTCCCGAAAATATAATAAAGTAACACATAATTAAATAAGAAGAGATGAAGAACTTACTTTTATTGAAGATGTCTAAGAAAATCTTTACAATTGAGAGCAATACAAGAGTATGTAAATGCATGCGTGTTTTATTTTCTCGAAGGTTTTTTTGCGCTTGTCCTCTGTATGCTATGAACAAAAGTATTTATGGACAAGGAAATAATAAAATAATCTTACAATCTTTACAAGTGTAAGAATGGGAAAAGAAAAAGAAAAATCCAAAACTTTCTCTGCAAACTTTACTGTTTACTATGAATGCTTGCACTGTACACTTTTTGACGTAGCAGCATGCATTTCCTTCTATTATTGGTATTTCCTGTAACCTTTTTGACATTTCTCTTAAAATTATCGCCAATGTGCTTAATTATTGTCCTTGTGCTTGAATTATTGTCTATGTCTGTCACATCTTTGTATTATTTGTCCATCATTTCAATATAGGCTTCTTCTAGATCAGTATCCATTTCATTGTCAGCTCCGTCTGAGATATTTTCTGTATCTGAATGTCTTTCTGATGCTTCACAATAGCTTTCAATACAATAATTTTCTTGAAAAGTCATCGATATAAATCTTTTGATGAGTATTTGGAACATATAATCTTTCTACCTTGATATTTCTTGCTAGAAATTCTTCACAAAATATTATTCCATTATTCCATTGCGCTTGTGAAGTCTCAGAGTGGGTTCTTTGCATTTCCATGAGAGCAATTGTTTTACGAAATTAAGTCTTTCATAATCAATCTGTCTAACTTTAACCTTGATATCGATCTTTGAAGAAGGCCCGAATTTTCTCGGAACCTTCAAAATTTTAATAAAATGGTATGCTGGGAGAATAATACCATTATTTACAATTGGTGGTCTAGAAATAAATTGAATCATTAAAGGGTGTTGTTTAAGCTGATTAAGAATCTTTTTAAGAGAAGGTGGAAAAAAGTTAAAAGGTCTGTTTAAGATATATACTGTGTCAATCATGCCGTATTGTAAGGCTGAATAAAATATATCGTCTTCTTCTTGAGAAACTGTATAGTCAAATGAAATTGTAGGGTAATTGTGTCTAAGAAAGGCGGTCGTGGATAGTCATTTTTATAGAGAGGGCCATATTGAAGGAAATATTGATTCTCATTATGATAATATTGTAGAGTTTGGGAGAAATCAATAATTTCTTGGATAAGTGAATTTTTATAGAATTTCGAACAATGTTGGCACAATCTCCAATACTTTGTTGTAGATCAAAAGAGTTTTTCTTGCCCTGCAAATGTGTAGAATCTGTTAGTTCAATAAGTCTTTCTATTTTAGGCGGATATTTTCTACTAGAAAAAGTAATGATGTTTTTTGAATAATTTTCTTCATCAGTATTAAATCTTTCTAGGGTCTCATGTAATTTAAATATTTCATCTTGGTATTTAGTTATTTCTTGTTGATGAGAAGATACTTGGTCTTCTAAAATTTCTAGTTTTACTTCTAAAATATGCTTTTTATAGTTAAGATCTCTAACTACTCTAGTCACAGTTTCACAGCTATTACACAGTTGCAAAGATGAAGATGATGTTTGAGAAGAAGAAGGTGATGGTTGAAAAGTAGATGCATGAATTGTCTGTCTAACTTTTTCAGATATGTAAAAATTAAATCCGATGGTCTGTCTACAATGATTTAAAGCTTCTTCAAGAGAGTAAAATCCTTTAAAATGAGGTTCTGGAAATCTGTCTATCTGTTCAATTACTTCTGGCCAGTAGTTATAAACTCCTGGTTGTCTTCCTTTCATTACTACGAAGAAACTAAAATTTTTACTTTGTGTTTGATTATGGGTCTGTCTGAAATAATTAGCTAAGGCATTAATGCTGTCTAATTTCTATCTAGAGTCTCTTGCCATCCAGAGATTATCTAGTGAAGCACTCACACTTCTTTAACATTTATGATGTTTTCATTTACGTCGTCAATCAGACACTTCTAATAAAAAGAGAACACACACAAATAATATTGTTTACAAAGGACTAGTACTCTAACAAAGGTACAATATTATGTTGTCAATCATTACATTCCCTCACAATAAAATTACTAATTATTAAATTTATTCTTCGTAAAATGCGGCACTAGACATCATTAATTTTATAAGATTTGATATCAAGGTTAGTTAATATTCATAGTTTAAATCACTAAAAGGTATTCACTGGGTTCAAGTTATTGTTGGGTTTATTATCATAAAAAACTCATCACTGATTGTAATTGTACTTCTATGGATGCAAATTATCTTTTAATATTTTATTTATTAGTTCATTATTATTGTACACAATATTTTAACAATTTATTAAATGTACAATTAAATTTTTTAAACATTTGATATATTAAATTTAATATGAAGGTGAAAAGATGATCTCAATTTTTTTTTTTGCATTACGTAGATGAAAGAAATGAGAAATAGATTCTAAAAAAAATAAATGGAAAAAATTGTAACCTTTTTTTATTAGTGCATTAAAATTTAAATCATGGTTGTCAAAACTGAAATGGAGATGAAAAGATTATTTTTAATACATTAGTTTTAAGTTTCTTACTTACATTTATGTTATTTTTATTTAAATCGTCAAATCAGACACGTCTAACAAAAATAGAACATACACAAAGAATATTATTTATAATGAGTTACTTCTCCAACAAATGTATCACTACATTCTCTCACAATAAAATTAGTAATTATTAATTTTATTTTTCGTAAAATGCAGCCTTGAAAATCTCTATTAATACATTATTAATTCCATAAAATTTGATATCAATAGTTGTTTAATCATCAAAATTCAAATCACCAAAAGCACTTTACTAGTTCAAGTTACTTTTCGTATTACCACTATATAAAACTCATCTCTCATTGCAATTGTACTTCAATGAATGTAAATAAAATATCAGCATCAAACAATATAATACAATATATTATCAATAATCGAGTTTTTTTTTATCTTTATTAGAATTGCTACTTTAATATTTTAATTATTAACAATAAAAAAAAAATTACAATATGATTGCAAAAGCACATGCAACGCACGCGTGTCTAACTAGTGTTATAAAAAGTGGAATGAACAAATCATGTGCCCAATGAGCAATATAGTGTATATGTGAACTTAGATTAGAACTGGCAAACCGGCTGGGTCGGGCCGGCTCGACCCGCTAGAGCAGGGCTAAACTTGAACCGGACCGAAGCCAACCCAAACCGATTTTGTGGAGCGAGAAATATCTTGGTCCGAATACCCCATCGAGCTAATCTGGTCTTAATTTTATTTTTTTCTTTTTTTTTAAATAAATTTTTTTATACAATCTAATACATTGCATCAAATACAAATCTTAATTGTCATGTTCAATTTGACGTACCAAATTATAATATAGAGTATTGATCATTAATACATCCACACACATAATACACAATTTGATATGGAATTAACATTGGTAACTTTTCAAGAACTAAATGGGTCAAATTAAAGCCAGCTTTTCTTCTAAATTTTTCAATACCTCGTAGCATGAAACACAGTAATCATTCTTAATTAACTCCATATATTAATAGAGAATACAATTGCACATGATGGATATATATATTTTGAGATTTTTAAAGAGATTAATTTATAAAATTGGGACTCTTATGTATTAATCAATAGATAAACATTAATTTTCTTTCAAAATAGTAATATTTTTTTTTTGGTTAATTGTAAACTATTTCTTAACACCTTTTTCTAAAACATAAATAGTCAAAGCATGCTAGTCTTATTGTTTTGAGAGATAAGCATGCTTGGCTTAAATTAAAAAGTTTACTTATAAGTAAATTTAAAATAAATAATTTACTTGTCACACCAAACATAATTTGGATTAAAACTTGAATTAAATTAAATTTTAATTAAATCTAAACAATTTTATATTGGAGCTTGGGATTCTTGGACTAATGTTTTAAAAAAAAGACAATTTAAGTTGGAGACTTGGGCTTAGGCCATTTTAGATTGATATTATTTGGATTATGTATTGGGGCAATTCACAAAATGAGTGATTAGTGTCAAGAAGCCAAAAAAAACAAAAAAAAAAAATTATTTGAGGACTAGCCGGGTCGGGCCATATAGGCCCGATTTTGTTCGGGCCATGGCCAGTCCAACCCAAAATCCGGGTTATACGGGCCGGGCCTATTTTGCCACTTCTAACTGAGATGCATGAAATGTCCTAGATTGCATAACTGACTTCATTTGATTTATGTTGAGCTATTACGTTATTTATCGAATGAATATTGATAAGTACAATTTTGTACTTATCTCGGGCTCACAAAAAGGGACGATTATGAGTACTATTAGTTGTTTTCAGTTTAATTGCATGTTGTTTTCTTATTATTTTAGGAAATAATCAAATTCAAGTATCAATCGACAAAAAGGCGAAAAGAGACTTGAAGGGCATAACGGGCACCGCCATGGCGGTTTTACGATGGGACTAGAACTCTACAACTCCAAGATAAAACAACAACTTAAACACACGTCTTAGAGGTTGGAGAACATTATAAATAAGACAGATAATAGCCGAAGAGGGGGGCAATTTTGGAAACAAGATACAATAGGAGAATCGAGGATCAAGGCTCGGGATTGAGGATTCTTCACCGAGTCACAGGTTGTAATTATTTCTTCTTCTTTTTCTTTTTCTTTCACCGATCATGATGAAGTCAATTATTGTTATAATTGACGAAATCATGTCCGGCTAATTTACTTTTTCTAGGATGAACGATGAAACCTCATGATTTTTAATTAATTAGACGTTTTTCTGTTTTAGTAATTAATTGCTTGTGGATTGATTATTCTTTATGCAGTTTTTCTATTATTTTAAGGCCTGATCACCTTTAGAATATATTGTGATCTATATTGAAGTCGAGAGATTCAATATAGATTAAGCACGTGGTATTGAATAACATAGGGTCCAATAATAGATAGAGATTACTATTATGCTTTATGAAATCTATTTAGGTGTTCTTGAGATTTTAATGCATGTGTTTATGTTCGAAGCTTAATTAGAGATAATGAAGTTCGCATAACATATAGAATTGATTGACCATCGAGAGAGGCTTTCGATTAATTTAGGAACGATTTTCAATCTATGGTAATTATAAGCTAAAACAGTTAAACAGATGTTTGATTAAGGAAAGTGTTGGTGGATTCGCAAATCCTAGAGTTAGTAGATCTTGAATTCGTTCTTACCTTTTTAAAGTTTCTTATTGTTATTTTCAATTCAATTAAATTAGTTAAATTAGTTTAGAATCACACATCAAAATTAAATCTGTGTTTCGTTTTATTGTTAGAATTAGAATTATAAATTAATAGGTTAAATTAATATCTAGTCCTCGTGGGTTCGACACTTTATTTTATCACTATATTACTTGTCCACGATCCGTCCACTTGCGGGATATAAATCGCACAACAAGTTTTTGGCGCCGTTGCCGGGGACTAGTTTTATTAATTACTACGTTAATTGATAATTTAGTTTTAACTAATTTTTTTAATTATTTTTTTTTTATTTTTTTATTTTTTTATTTTTTTATTATTATTTTTTTATTTTTTTTTGTTTTTGTTTTTGTTGATCTACTTGTTTCTCTTGATTTCATTGCTACCAGGGAATAAAGATGAGCTAGGAGATCAAGCACAACACAAGATGACGACTTTGAGATTGACAAGGATGACTTGCTCTTGGAAGATTTATGGAAACTACCGGTCAAAACAAAATTTTGTCCCTACTCCTACACCTACAATCGGGATTGGCAAGATCACTCAGATTACTCTTTGTACAATAACCAAAGTCAAACAGAAATACATGGGGTGGACATCAATTGGCTCATCTTGGCAAAACTTGATTCATTGGCAAAGCAGATGGAAACACTTGAATTACTCTCGATCGACCCAATATGGTTCGGATGTCTCTACCAATATGTGCAACTTGCGGGCAAATCATCAATCATCGAATGCCTTTTTAACCAAAGTCAAGTATCATCACCGAACAAGTCAGATATGCTCGTAACTTTCGGCTACATCGAATAATCCATACTCATGAGACTTATAATCCGGGATGGAGAAATAATCAAAATTTCTCCTATGGCAACAACCAAAATATCCGAATCCGCCAAATCAAGGGAGGCCACAAGAGAAAAAGGAGGATGGAAGAAATCACACCGAATTGAAGGAGATGCGAGAAAAGACAGGAGGAGATGCGAGAAAAAGGCAGGATGTTGCTATAAAGAATATGGAAAATCAGATAGGCGGTTGGCTAAGATCTTGACAGAGAGTCCACAAGGCACCTTTCCAAGTGACACTAAAGCCACCTCGATGGAAGACATGTCAAGCATTACAACAATTAGTGAGGATCAACTACATGAAATTTTGGAAAATAGACCGTTGTCCAAATTGATGAAGTACCAACAAAAGAAGAAGAGTATATGGAGAATGAGAAGTTGATCATACATAAGCGTAATGAAAAAGTGGCGTTTAATGATGCTTTGCACCAACTAAGCAATTTTCAACTCCCATCTTTCTTCTAAAATTGATTTTGTGATCAAGGTCATTGAAGAAGTTGAAATTTTCATAGTTAAGTTCGAGCAAGGTGATCAAATTAAATCATATTTTTATGAGAAGTACAAAGTTAAATATTGGAGAACAAAGGAAAAATGGTACAAAGTCAATCGATGCAAACAAAACAAGTCATCAAAAGCCATGTTCAAAGTACCATGAGTGATCACCGCGACAAAGTCAAGCTAATGACTTTAAAGAAGCGCCAATGGGAGGCAACCCATTTTCTACCTTTTATTTATTTAAATTTCATTATTATTTAAATTTTAGGATTTCAATTGACAATTTACACGTTTTAGGTTTTAGGATTTAAAGTAGGTTGTTAATTCTTAGGTTTTGAGGATACAATCATCGTCATCACTCGCATAATCACGTTGTTCAATTATTTTAAATTTATATTTAAAAAAAAATTTGAATTTCGTTTTTTTCAAAAAAAAAAAAAAAAAAATTTTTTTTTAAAAAAAAAAAAAAAATTTATTTTATTACTGTTAATAAATTCCTTTTCTTTTCTTTTTAGGGTTACAACCTAAGGACTGGCTGGATGACATTCAAGCAAAGATTTGTCGACCAACTTGTACAGATCTCTCCACAAATTGTTCATACCATACTTCTTCTTGACACCATTCGATCCACATCCGGTAGTCTCTAATCTTTATATACTCCTTTGAATTATTTTTACATTGGGGACAATGTATCTTTCAAGTTTGGGAGTAGTGAAAAAATGTTTGGTCTGATAATAATACTTGATATTGATTGTTAAATTATTTTTTTAAAAAAAAAAAAAAATTATTATCATTATTATTATTTAAATTTAATTGTTTGCATGTTTTTGTGATATGAATAGCTTTGCCGGCTAATAATGAATTTTTAAAAAATTTCTGATGTAATCCATGACTTGTAAAAATATTATTACTTTTGTTTAAATGTGAGACTATTTGACCATGTTTGATATTGTGTTGTGTCGGCCAGTTAAAATGATTTTTAGCTATGTTGGTGCACTTAAGTTGAAAATAATAGGATACCCTGTTTAAACCTAAAAATCATCCGTATCTCGAACAAATAACCAATATAGTGAGAAAGTGTGGTAATTAAACTGTAATAGTGGCTATCTAGGTTATGATTGATTCCATGTATGTTGAAAATTTGTGCGGAGTACTTTAGACCGATAGAGAAACTAAGTAATGACCAAATGTTAGGAATCTAATCCTCACGCATGAACTTATTGCACGCAAGGAACAAAAATTATTATTATTTTTGCTTAACTCTTTTCGTAGCCTAATTGACTTGAGTGAAAAGGTCCGTAGGGGTTTCTCAAAACCTGATGCCCTAAGGTTCGAAAGACCTAGGAGTCATCGACCTCAAGCTCGTTACATGAGTCATTTAGAAAGCTTAATGGACTGAGTTTTGTACTTTATTAATATCTTATAACTCCTTTCGTAGCCTATTTGACTCGAGTGAAAAGGTCCGTAGGGGTTTCTCAAAACCTGATGCCCTAAGGTTCGAAAGACTTGGGAGTCATCGACCTCAAGCTCGTTATATGAGTCATTTAGAAAGCTTAATGGATTGAGTTTTGCACATAAGATCTATATATTAAAAAAAAAATGAATGATTAATTTCTTTGCAAAGTAAACAAAAGGATTAGATGACTAATGGGTTTGACTTATTTAGTAGAAACTTTACGGTCGAGAGGCTCATAAATTGGAGAATCTTCATATACTTAGATTGTCACGATTATTAGTTTTCTCAACCACCTCGAAAAAAAAATAATGAGCAAAGTGTTACCTTTGAACCAAAATCTCGGAATTGAGAGAAAACATCATTTTGGGGGAAGTGTACCTTCACGAGAGGGAAAGGAAAAGTTGACCAAGTGGTTGGGCTATCACCACCATAGAATTTAAGTTGATCGATTAACGGGTCTCACACACGTATCAAGTATGGTTTGAGTATAATCACATTTGCAATAGTAATACTTGGATACTCGTCATGAATTATAAGTTGTTACAAAAGAACGGCAAGCTATTTATAGTATAACTATTTTTATTATTTTTATTAGTATGTGCATGATTGTTTTTAGCTAGTTTATTCGAGGACGAATAATAGTTCAAGTTTGGGGGTATTTGATAAGTACAATTTTGTACTTATCTGGGCTCACAAAAAGGGACGATTATGAGTACTATTAGTTGTTTTCAGTTTAATTGCATGTTGTTTTCTTATTATTTTAGGAAATAATCAAATTCAAGTATCAATCTGACAAAAAGACGAAAAGAGACTTGAAGGGCATAACGGGCACCAGTTTTGGCAGTTTTCTGATGGGACTAGAACTCTACAACTCCAAGATAAAACAACAACTTAAACACACGTCTTAGAGGGTTGGAGAACATTATAAATAAGACAGATAATAGCCAGAAGAGGGGACGAATTTTGGAAACAAGATACAAGAGGAGAATCGAGGATCAAGGCTCGGGATTGAGGATTCTTCAAAGAGTCACGGGTTGTAATTATTTCTTCTTCTTTTCTTTTTTTTTCGCGGATCATGATGAAGTCAATTATTGTTATAATTGACGAAATCATGTCCCTAATTTACTTTTTCTAGGATGAACGATGAAATCTCATGATTTTTAATTAATTAGACGTTTTTACTTTTTAGTAATTAATTGCTTGTGGATTGATTATTCTTTATGAAGTTTTCTATTATTTTAAGGCCCCGATCACCTTTAGAATATATTGTGATCTATATTGAAGTCGAGAGATTCAATATAGATTAAGCACGTGGTATTGAATAACATAGGGTCCAATAATAGATAGAGATTACTATTATGCTTTATGAAATCTATTTAGGTGTTCTTGAGATTTTAATGCATGTGTTTATGTTCGAAGCTTAATTAGAGATAATGAAGTTCGCATAACATATAGAATTGATTGACCATCGAGAGGCTTTCGATTAATTTAGGAACGATTTTTTTCAATCTATGGTAATTATAAGCTAAAACAGTTAAGCAGATGTTTGATTAAGGAAAGTGTTGGTGGATTCGCAAATCCTAGAGTTAGTAGATCTTGAATTCGTTCTTACCTTTTTAAAGTTTCTTATTGTTATTTTCAATTCAATTAAATTAGTTAAATTAGTTTAGAATCACACATCAAAATTAAATCTGTGTTTCGTTTTATTGTTAGAATTAGAATTATAAATTAATAGGTTAAATTAATATCTAGTCCTCGTGGGTTCGACACTTTATTTTATCACTATATTACTTGTCCACGATCCGTCCACTTGCGGGATATAAATCGCACAACAAATATCATGGACATTATCGTACATAGATGTCTGCCTTAATTTCTCTAATCCAGTTAGATATTAAAAGTGATTGGAACGAATGAAAAAAATTTGTCTTACATATTCTATTGAAAAGAGGAGGAAAATGTGATATGATTATGGATACTTCTTAAGCAGTTGCATTATTGAAGTTTATGCATTAAGGTTTAAGGTCTGAAACTTTTATCATATGTAAATGTTGATTCTCACTAATAATTTTAATTAAATTATTATAAGTTAGCAGCAAACGTTCTTTTTCATTTATTTTGGTCTTTTAGAAAATTTAAAAACTATTTGACTTCTATCTCTGACCTTAATCGGCCCGTCTCTTTGCGGACTAATAACTGGCATGTATTGAATGACGAGAAAGACTCGATGTGAAGCACGACAAGCAAAAAAATGTCGACCCATGCTATTTGGCCTTATTTTTATCCATCTACCCAAATGATCAAGTCATAACACGACTTGGAGGAGTCAAGTCAAGTGCAACCAGTTTTCCAAACAAGTCAATCTTGGGCCTACCCACACATACCTCAAGTCATAACCAAGTAAGAATCATGGTGCCCCTCAATTGACTAGTAGGCGAGGAGAAAAATAATTCGTTCACTTTTCCAAGAAATAGCAAGCTCTTGACCCTCCGGTACATAACGTGTATAGTACTTCACTTCAAATGCCTTTGTTGGGTAAACTTAAAAATTGTTCCAAAGTCGAGATAAAAGTCAAGAATTAGTTTTAATCACATATTTTATAAAACCCATAATTTTAATCAATTTTCAACCACAATTTTATCAAATTTTATCAAAATTTGCTAAAAATCTAATGTTTAGCCAAACCATACGAGCACTTAGTAAAATGTTTTCTTTTCTTAGTCATTGGGTTTGAGTACATACAATTTGACTTTATGGTGGAACACCGAATCATGTTACTTCTAATCGAATCTTATCCCGCTTCTCTTTCTTTCTTTATTAAGTCAAGGGATATCCATCTAATTAGTGATCCAACTAAGTGAAAATGAACAAAATTCCTCCTTACATATTGGTAGAAAATATTGCCCATTTCATAACTAAATAATAGGGTCAGACTTCAAAATGTGTTAAGAACCATGAAGCGTTATTCATCCCTGTCGTATAAATTAGTTCCTAAATAATATTTTGTTTAATAAATTAATTACTTGCTAATAGCTTGCATCACAAATTTAATGGGACAGAATACCAACTTACAAATGTGAAAAAAATACAAACAATGAATTTTGATCAAGACAAGAGTTTGACTTTTTTTTCCCTCAAGACAAAATTTCACTGCATTGCTAGTACACGTCTTCCAATAAACGACGACCAACTTTTGTAATAGTAGCACTCCAAATTACGAGAATAATGAATTGTATAATGTTTTGAACTCTCTATATGGACTAAAAATTAAACTGCAAAATTTATTTGGAATAATATGCTAAGTGTAGAAAGTGTAGGGTGTAGTATGCAAGTGGACGAGAATTGAATGAAATTCTGCATAGACAAAGGGGCCTAATTATAATTGGTGGAGATTGTATATATATGCAAAGACAAAAGCTGTTGGAAAGGAATAGTCTAAACTGACATGTCTTGTTTGAACTATCTCGAAAATAACATGTAGGACATGTTTGAAATGGACATGTTCGGAAAGCCACCTACACGTGGTGCAATCGGACTAATCCAATTCTTGAAGTAGTAAAAATATTAAATAAAATTAATCAACAAATAAAATATAGGTGCACGCGAAAACACAAAATTGGAGCTTCAAACACGTGTGAGAAAAACACTTTTTGTAGAGGAGATGTTACCGATTTATGTCAGAAGTCTCTATTTTCCATTTATATTCTTCCCCACATGTGTTAAACTTTGTATGGTATTTGAGTCAGATAAAGTCATTTTATCTAAGAGTATCATGTTGGTAATAAAGGGTTATGTGTCTCATGGGATATTTAAGCTCAGACAGTTCAGCCAAAAATAAATAAAATGAATAATTTTTCTTCTTACTCACTTGAATTTTCTAATTTGTGGCATGGAAGACTAGGAAATGTTAATTATGATACTTTGGATAGATTAATTAACTTGAATAGCATACATGCATTCCATATTGATTCTAAACATAAGTGCGAAGTGTGTGTTAAGGAAAAATTGACAAGATCATCATTTCAATTCATTGAAAGAAATATGGAACCACTTGATTTAATTATTAATCGACGCTTGTGATTTAAAATATACACAAACAAAGGATGGAAATAAGTACTTCATTAAATTTGTTGACGATAGCACAAAATATTGTTATGTGTATCTGTTTAAAAGTAAGGAATAAGCTATAGATAAATATTTTTTCTATAAAAATGAAGTTGATAATAAACTCAACAAGAAGATTAAGATGCTAAGGAGTGACCGAAGTGTTGAGTACGAATCATCTTTTCCTGAATTATGTGCACATCACAGAATCACACATGAAACTACAGCATCATATTCATCCTAGCAAAATGGTGTTGCTGGATGGAAAAACTATAACTTAAAAGAAATGATGAATGCAATGTTTTTAAGTTTTGGTTTGCCTCAGAAAATGTGAAGAGAAGCTGTGTTGTTAGCCAATTACCTTTTAAGTAAGGTACCCTAAAACAAAGCGAAAAAGAGCACATATAAGTTATGAAAGGAAAGAAGCATTCCTACAAATACTTATGAGTGTGAGAATGTCTTCCCAAAGTGGCTGTACATACACAAAAGAAGGTAAAAATAGGTCCAAAAATTATTGATTGCATTTTTATTGGTTATGCTAATAATATTAGTGCTTATCAGTTTCTTGTGCATGAGTCTAAAATTACAGACATACACAAAAACACGTTAATGGAATCGAGCATTATTTGAACATGTATTTCTCTACAGATCTAAAGAAGAAGCAAGATCCTCTAAATAGACACATGAAACCAGAATAGGAAAGTTAACTTAAATCAAGGCATAGCAAAAGTGATAGGACAGCAAAAATCTTTTGGTCTGGATTTTCTGATTTATATGATTGAAAGTGAACCTCAAAGCTTTAAAAAAGATATGAACTCTTCATAAGGATCTCAATGGAAAGAGACGATTTATAGAGAAATAGATTCCATTAGGCAAAACCATATATGAAAGCTGGTTGATCTTCCCTCGGGATGCAAACCACTAGGAGTCAAATGGATTTTCAAGAGGACAATGAAAGCAGATGGAACAATACATAAGGCTAGACTCGTGATTAAAGGTTACACATAACGAGAAGGCATTGGTTATTTTGATACTTATTCTTCGGTAATGAAAATAACCACCATTAGGATGATACTTGCGATTACATCTTTGTGAAATCTTGAAGTACATCAAGTGGATATGAAAACTTCTTTTCTAAATGGATATTTAGATGAACAAATCTACATTGAACAATTTGAGGATTTTTGTACGGTGGTAGGAAAATAAGGTTTATAAATTTGAAAAATCGTTGCATGGCTTGAACCAAAATAATGGCATGAAAATTTTGTTAATGTCCATATGGAATATGGATTTAAAATCAATGAATGTGACTCATACTTAGAATTAAAATTTCAAGAATATCAAATGGACTGGTTCTAAGTTAATCGCATTATGTGGACAAAATTTTTGGAAATTTTAAAAGATGATTATGGCTTGGCTAGAATACCAATAAGATAAAAGTCAGCATTTATCAAAAAACCGAGTGTCTCTCAGGTTGAGTACTCTAGAATTTTTAGAAGTCTGATGTATTTGATGAGTTGTACAAGACTAGACATAGCCTACACAGTTAGTAAACTAAGTAGGTACACGAGTAATCCAGGAGCTGATCACTTGGAAGGAATAGTAAGAGTACTAAGGTACTTAAGATATACTCGTTATGGAGTGCATTATACCAGATATATCTCGCGGTTATTGAAGGATATAGTGATGGTAACTGGATATCTAATATAAAAGACTCAAAGTTTACAAGTGAATTTGTGTTCATACTAGGCTGTGTAGTTATTTCGTGGAAATATTCTACACAAATAGTCATAGCCAGATCCACTATGGAATCTGAGTTTATAGCACTAACAAGTGTGGTGGAAAGGCTGAATGGCTAAGCCAGCTCCTAATATCCCGTGATGGCTAAAACCTATGCCAGCAATCTGCAAACATTGTGATAGTCAATCTGTAATTAGAGGGACATAGAGCAACATGTATAATGACATGTCTAGACACATACGTCATAATAAATATGGACAACTATTCTCAATTGGAGTTATCTCTATTGACTACATAAAGTCAAAGGACAACTTTGCAATCAACTGACCAAATAGTTAAATAGATAGTTAGTTGGAAAGTCATTAAGAGAAATGAGACTTAACTTAAGGTGGTGTTTGATAGGGATTATAAACTAGGAAATGGTTTATTTGTCTTTCACCAATGACATTTGATTTAATTTGGGTCACATTTACCGTTTTCTCCATGGACTCACATTGATGAAAATTAGCCGCAATATTTGACAATTCAACCATGATAAACCTTGAAGTTGGCCAACAATTGACGTGGAAGTGGGACCTTCCTTCAATTTGAACACTAACTGGTTGCATGTTTCACTTGGTACAATAAATAATTCACACAATGGATTTTTTTAACAGTACGTGAAATTATTTGACAAATGGGTATTTGCTATTACAAAAACCGCATGTCAAAACATTTGACAAATTTGAAACCATTATAAATATAAAAATAAAATTTACTAATGTACAACCATTGCATTGGAAATCGTCATTCATTTGCAAAAAGAATTACACTACCTCAAACATTGAGCAATATGATCCCGAAGTTGCTCCCATTTTGTGTTCGGATTATTAGGCGCAAATCTATCAGTCGATGTTTCATCTGGCTCATCTGGCAAATCAATCTCTGATGCATCTACCACTTTATCCACAGTTTAGAATGCCCCGTCCACTTGTCTTGTGCGACGTAGGAAATTGTGTACTGCCATTGTTGCTACAACGACTACGGTTTGCTTCCAAAACGAGTAATTAGGAATACGATCAAGAATATTCCACCTGTTCTTAAGGACACAGAACGCTCGCCCAATCACATTTCATAGAGAAGAGTGTTTGAAATTGAATCTCTCCTGCGCGTTTCTAAAATGCCTACGTTTACTGTTTCTAACTGGGAGAACTCTTGGAAATGATATCTGATGTCCACCCCTTTATACAATTCCATGTACCCAGGCCTATGCACAAATCCTATGTCGACGAGATAGTACTTACCATTTGCAGGCACCGAAAAATTAATATCGGGACTATGAATTACCCTAGCCAATATTCAGCTATCGTGTACGTTTTCGGTAGTGGCAGGAAGTACAAATGTGAAGCACATATTGAAATCACATGCTGCTAATATATTTTTAGATGGATATCCCTTCCTATCCATGAAGTGGAGTCGCTCGTGTGCTGGTAGCAACGCTTTCACATGTGTGCCATCGATTGCCCTAATACAATCATAACAACAATAGAACATTGTTATTACTGCGATTGTAGGACATGAATCATAACACACCACAATTTCTTTCTACTAATGTACTAACGCACTCGATAGCAACTAAAATGTACTTGGAAATATGGGTGCCTAGAGGGTTTTGGTCTCGTGATCCGTGAACTATCGTTATAGTTAGGTTTTGGTTTAATTATCGTGAGTGCCCGGTGTTATAGTTAGGGTTCAGATTTCGTGACCAAGTAATGGTGAATTGTCTCGCACAGGTGACCAAATCTTTATGCGTGCTTATGTCGAACCTTTTCCATGTGCCGGTATGAACAAAAACATTCTACCTTGTTCGTATATCGTCAACATTGGGCCCGCTATAAAGTTCATACTTGTCACGCAATAGATGTGTAAAGTTCACAAACATTGGTGGATACATTCGAAACTCACATAACGCAATATATGGATCCTCTTCTAGTGCCTGAATCATAAATATGCAGCCATTCTTAGCATTTGGAAAACATCGAATCCTTACCCTTGAGCGTTGGATGTATTCACGAACAAGACTTCTGGTAGTATGACAATACATAAGCCACGTTAGTGTATCACCCTCTAAATTCTCAATGGCTTCTTCAATCGAGTCGCTCAGATCGTAGTCTCGATTCATCGTCGGCTTCTAGCTCGAGAAACATTTCCTCTTCCGATTTATCACCCATATGAAGTAGCATTACTTGCGTTACTAATGACAAAGAAGTAAGAGATATGTACACTAGATAGCAAACATGCGTTGCGCTCTCCTTTTTTATAGGTGATTTTGCAGTGACTAAAGAGTAAAAAATACATAAATCCACTGCTTCTATTTAATGCTAATATATATGGTTGTTGAAAACACAATGAATTGTGCAACATAAATGCATGAATCAACAACTCATTGGAAAAGTGCAAATAGTACACATGAATTCAATTCCAAATACTTGTCTACAGAAAGAAGTCCAATTTCTAATAGTGAGTACATTGCATTCAAATAATAAAATGATAAACCATTTGTCTCATCAGTAGTAGTGCAAAAAATAAAAAATAATATCCAGTACATGAAATAATAATTGGGAATTTCTTACCTCACCTAGCAACCTTCAATCAACAAACGAAAATATAAAGCAATAAAAATTTAATGCCAGTCATCGAATGCACCAGCATTCTTAAGGCACCGGGACTTGTAGTTGAATTTCAAGGACTTAATTTTCATTTTGCGGCATGTGCGAACTCTGCGTATGATGTTTAGTGCCTCTTCCGTTCGAAAAACGATAAGGCAAACAAGTAAAACTTTTCATCACCTTCTAATACGCCAAAGCTCTCCAACTCATCCATGCACTCATCGAACGAGAGAGGCCCGTAATTCACTTTCAAGTGTGCTGCGATCAACTCGTTGCCAACATTTGCCAGTTTCTCTACTGATTTAGATAATGCAGAGTGAGAGTTAAGCTTCTTTTTTTTTCTTACGGTACAGAGAACATTTTCTCTTTTTCCATTGTGCAATCCCGATATATCTATTGCCGACCCGCTACCTTGCACGTTCGATGGTGCATGCTCATTGTGCATCTTTGTGTTTATAGGCAACTTGTCGCTATTGCTGGCCCTTTTCCAAAGTTCATCATCATCGAATCCTCTTTTTGAGAGCTTGGAAAGGCTAACAACATATTTCTCAAAGTCAAAAGCATATCCAAAAAGTTGGTTGTACTTATGAAAAATTTCTCCACAATCTCGACCACGAAATTTGGTGAATTCCTTGTTAGCCTAGTCCAAAAAAAACATGGAAAGCCGGTTGTCAAAATATAATCAGTAAACATGAATACAATCCTAAAATATTTTCAAACTACATTCTAGTCAAACATAATCCACTGCCCATTGTAAACAAACAAATTAAAATTACCTATATCTTTCAATCCCACCATCAATCATCATCAACTATTATATTGTTTAGATGCTTGTATTATATCACAGTGCAACGTAGTATCTCATGCAAATGTTGGTAGTCTTTGCGCATATGATTTTTGAATGACTGGAGTTCCAATCTTTGCCAGCTTCGGTGTTGAACATTGAAACAAAGCTTCTTTCCGGTGCAGGTGAAATACTTCTCTTGGCGATATCCTTGTGCAATCAAGAGTTCATAGAAATTAACAAATCTTCGGTGAGTTTCTTCATCCCATTTTGCAGATCGACGTTGGTGCTTATTTGTTTCGTGCAAATTACGAAGTAAAAAAAATGCAAATTGGTCATCCATTTTTGGAACACTAGTTGAAGGTGGAAGGATGGAAATATATGGATCTCTCAGCAATGGCCTTCAACTACAATATCAATTCTAACTGATATACCAACGAAAAACCAAAAGATATAATGTTCATGGTGAATTCATCGAAGAATTATCCATATTAAAAACACCATAGCTTCTATTTTTCAATTATTGACAGTTTATTGTATCATCCATAATCCATAATCTGTCCATATGGATTTTTTCAATGCATTGATAAAATCCATCCTGTGACGCATGTAGCCAACATTATTATTTAATGCAATTTATAAATATCATATAATAAACCCAGCAAAAAGAAAAGAGTATTAAGATTCATAATTTATAAACTAACAAGGTGGATGGCTGCTTGCTTTTTTGCCAAAAGTTAACCCACAATGGTTTATCGATAACCAAAATGTTTGATGAGTTGAAAACAATTTTTAAACTAAAAGCAAAACAAAATTTACATAAACAATCTTTAATGTCAACTAGAAGATCCTCAAATGGAATGATAATACACAAATAGCCTTGTAATTTGGAATCAAAAGAAAAACAAAAAAGCCATAAAATTCATGTTTGAATCGAGGTAGAAAACCGAACAAACAGCAATAGAATAAAAAATATAAAAAAACAACAAGAAGAAAGGTAATGAACAGAAGTATTACACCAATGGTCAAGCTTCGTTTATTCTTGGACAAAAAGTGCAAAATTTTGGACAATCCACATATATCACAGCCAAGAATATAAAGAAATCACAGCAGAGGCAAGCAAATTGAGAAACAAACGATTAGCCATTCGAAAAATTGTTGCACATTGGGCTATAGAAATAGCACAGGTGATGGAATTTCGAGAAAAAAATTAAGAAAAAATTTCACGGAGTTGCAGATCTTGTACCATTGTTTGTGGGTCGAACAAAACCCGTTGCCAGAATGAAGTTTTAGTGCTCGTTTGCTCACGTAACAACGAAAACACTGGTGGTGTGAATAGGGATTTACACCGGCAATGGGTGAGGAAGAAAAGAGTGAGAAGGAACAAGGAAAACATTTTGCTTACCTTTGTTGGACAACGGAAAGTAAATCCATATATAGAAATAGGGGCTTTTTTGGAAATTTATTTTATGGATGAAATATTTTAATGTTAATGTCATGTGAAGGTGGGCCCGGCTTTTGAAGGAGTTTTGACTAACCCAAATAAACTTGTTTTTAATCCAAGCCAAACAAGCACTAATCCTTCGAGAAAATTAGTTAATATAATGGAAATCCAACCAAGTTGACCGGAGATCCCAAGATCTAGGTTCAATAGGACAACCTAATTGTAAAGACTTCATCGGACTACTATGGGGTTTATTTCATATACATTCCTATGATGTAACATGACGCTTGTTGGTAAAAGGATAAGAAACATGATTTTAATGATTCTTATGCATCAAAAATCCTAAGCGTAATGTCGGGGTACTCTTAATTAATAAATCTTCTCTATAGAAGTGGGCTCACTTCTAAGAGAATTGTGTGGGGTTCAGTTCTTAAAAACTTTCGTAGAACTAGGCGTATGTTCATGGCCACAAATGAACATATCAATGGTAACTGAATTATTTCAGGAACAATCATGTGTGAGGTGATAAGTGTGTTTTAAACTCTTATTTAGGCTTGTAAACTTGGTATATATCCACTAGGTAAGTGGATTTCAATTTAATTCAGTTCAAATATTGTCTATGTAGGTACAAAACCCAATTTGGATGAGCTTGGAGCAAAAAAAGAATTTTATGCTTAATTGACGCTTAATCAGACAACATAGACATGAGTTGAAGCTATTAGAAAGTAACTTAAGTGAATTCAAAACTTAGGAGAACAAAAATCAGATTTTGGTAAAGTTCAGGGACAAATTTACGAACTTTTGAATCTTTGGTGGAAGACTTCAGAAGGGTGAGTACCAATTATAATGCCATTGGAAGTTTTTGGTTTAAATCAAGAAGATTCAAGGAACAAATGACCAAAACTATACCTAAAAGCCAAATTAAAGACCAAATTATAAGTTTTGAAAAAGGTCACACCTAAAAGGTCCAAAAAACAAAAATTCCTAAAAGAAAAACACGAAATAAATATTAGGATCCTTTCTAGCTAAATGCATCCAACCATGATGAGCAGTGTCGAACTTTATCTGTTTGAACACATGTTGGGGATGATTGTGATTTCAATTAGTTGATTGCTATTATTTTCGATGATAGCTCTATTAGTTGCCTCATTCGATTGCTCGAGAACCTGAATAATGCATTAATTTGTCTTTGTGCTAGAGGTTCTTACTCGATTACAAGATGTTGTGAGCCCTACATATTTAGGCAGCAAAAATGGTATGATCGAGCATTGGGAATTTATTTCGTGCTACGTGCTTGAGTGGGAAGCATTGGACCTTGGTTGTTGCTGTTGGATCTATTTACTTAGAACTAGTTCCAATAGTTTTTTTGTGTATTCAAGACAAGTAACCTTTGGTCATTTGCACTAAGCTTCTTGTTTTATAAAGAAATCATATATCTCATGTCACATATCGATAAATTTAGTCAACTAGTGGACGCTTGAAAAGAGTATGAATGCACCGAGTTGTTTTTCTGGGTTTTACTTACTCAAGGTCTATTAGTTAATGGTAGCAACTCCCATGGTAATATATTTGTTCTACAGAGGTCTACAATACTATAAATTAACTTTTAAAACACTCCGGAGCATGAACGAACATAAGAAAATGTCTTTCTGGTCTTCATGAATGCAAAATTTTATGTAACATGAGGGATTGCAAGAACGTATTCAAAACTTATCGTAAGTGCAAACGAACATAATACGAAAACAAAAAAATTGGAGCTTCTAACACGTTTGATAAAAACACATCTCGCCAAATTTATGCTAGTCTCTATTTCCCAATTACATTCTTCCCCACATTTGTGAAACTTCGAAATATTTTCTCTGATTCATTGAATTACTTAAAAAATTTATCGATAACACATCTATGTTTGTTTCTTCATGCTTTTTATTTTTATCCTAGTTCCTTTTTGAAAAATATAAATCACGAACAAATGATGAAATTACACACGACCTAGTATTGCAATCTTTCCAAGGCAGCACAAACCCAAACAATTGCCTAGGTGCATCCATACTCATTCTAGATACCAACAAGTTTGTCAACCAATTGAATTGATTTATTGCAAGAGACATAAGATCACTTCCAAAAAGTAAGAAGCTCAATCCCAAAAAACAAGAAATTCTGAAAAAGAAAACATGAAACAGTTTTAGGATTCTTTCAAGCTAAATGCATCAAATCATGAAGAGAGAGAGAGAGTCGAATGTTTTCCATTAAAAAATGTGTTGGGGATGATTATGGCTTGAATTCATTGATTGGTTTAATCAGCGGTGATAAGTTTATTGGTTGTCTCATCTGGTGTTTGAGAATTGAATATGCATTATTATGTCTTTGTGCTAGAGTTTTTGCTCAATTACTAGACTTCTTGAGCCTATAGATTGAGGAGGGAAAATGGTATGGTCGGGCATTGGGAATATATATCCTGCCAAGTGCTTGAGTGGAAAGCATTTGACCTTAGCTTTTTGGATCTATTTACATAGAACCAATTCCAATAATTATTTTAGGCTCTCATGGAATGAGTATGAATCCACCTAGGTGTTTTTTTGGGTTTTCCTTTCTCAAGCTCTATTAGTTAGTTGTAGAGATTCGAACAATAAGATTCTATGTTCTGCAGACTAATATTCTATGTTGTGCAAACGTCTACAATAAGAGAAATGAACTTTGAAAACACTACAAATCATGAGCTAACATAAGAAAATATCTTGTTTTGTCTTCAAGGATGGAAAATTTTACATAACATGAGGGATTGGGAGAACATATCCCAAGCTTCTCATAAGCTTAGATGAATATAATACGAAAACAAAAAACTAGTTCCTAGTAACACGTTCGAGGAAAACACTTACGGTTAAGGAGATGTTATGAATTTGTGTCTGTCTCTATTTCCTAATTATATTCTACCCTACATGTGTGAAACTTTGAATTATCTTCTCTTATTCTTTGAATTACTTAAAATTTTATTGATAACATATCTAAATTTATTTCTTCATGCTTTGGAGTGTTATCCTTTGAGAATTAAACTCAAATTAAGAGTCTTCATTTTTGAAATTTGAGAAGTCTTTTCGTTATATGTAATGTCATTAAGTCTAGATTCTTGAATAAGTGTTTTGTGAGTCTAATAGGTTTATGTATGTGGCTATTTATAGCCTTATAAATCTCTGTAAATTTGAGGTCCTGAAATACACTTTTGTGTAAATCTTTTTCTTCTCTCCAACAAACTGGTATCATAGCCACAAATTAAAAAAACATAAAAGAAGGAAACAAGAGAGTAAAATGATGAATGGAGGCATGTTTCCCTTTCAATTTACAAAACTCACCAAAGAGAGTTATGATAATTGGTGTATTCGCACGAAAGCATAGCTAAGATCACAGAATGTGTGGAAAATTGTTGAAAAAGGTTTCAAATAGCCTCATGATGGGAAAGACTTACCTCAAGCTCAGAATAAGGTTTGTATAAAGCTCGAAAGAAAGATCAGCAAACTTTGACGCTAATCCATATGTGTTTGGATGAAAGCATGTTTGAAAAGATTTCAAGTGCAACAAGTGCTAAATGCCAAGCAAGCATGAGATACCTTACTAAGATATGGTCAAACGTTAGAAGATGTTCGAGTAGTCGAAACAAATTTACACTCTCTAAACTCAAAGGATTTAGATTCCATTTTATTGATCAATTGATGGGATCGTTACAAGCTCATGAAGAAAGGATGGCTGAGAAGGAGCCACAAGCTCAAGTTCGTCTTTCAAAACTATTGTTGAAAGAACAGGATGATGGAAATGAAGATTCTCAATGAGGAAGAGCAAGAGGTAGAGCTCGTAATCATGGACATGGCAATTATAGAGGCAGGGGAAGAGGAAGATCTAATAGAAACTCTTATAATTACGAAGATTCAAATCGGATACAACTCTCAAGAGGACGTGGCAGAAGCAATTGGTACAAAGTAGGAAGAACATGGGCTGATGTGCAACGTTATAATTGTGAAAAGTACGGTCACTATGCCTCAAAATCTAGAAAAGTAGCTGTCAAAGAAGAAAAAGCCTATTGTGCAAAAGGCGAAGAAGATAAATTGCTTGCTTGTAGCGATTGGAAAATTTTTCATTTTTATTTTTCTAAAAACAAAATTTATTAATTATTCACAAAATTTGGTCACATCGAAAGTTCCACACGTTTGTTTTTATTTCTTTACGAATGTGGAATATTTTAAATTTTTAATCGAACCTTGTTAAATTTTGAGATTTGGTAAATTTTAAATTTCAAGTCATATGAAAACTGTCGCATGTATTTGGAATTATATTGGTTCGCATTGATTTAATTTGACCTTGTTTAGCTAAAATCACAACCCTTTATTTCACATCTTCTTAGCTCAAAGCCCGGAAAATTCTAGCTCGAAACGTATCCCATAAAAACACCTAAAACTCGACCCATATCTTTTGTCCAAAACCCACCCAAATAGAAAAGGAAAAACTCGTCCAAATCACTTTGCCTAAAACCGCCCATTTCAGTCCCCATTTTTCTAGTCTAAGCCCGGCCCTTAATCTCCAAAAACCAACTCCTTGAAAAAATCTATCCCTTTTTCAGCCCAAAAGACCACTCCAATAACAGCCAAACTACCCACTTCACCACCCCCAAAAACTACCTCCCATGCTGCCCCAAAAATCGTCCCCCATGTTTCAACCACTTAAACCACCTCCTATGAAGCTTCAAAACTACCGCATTTCCTCTCCACTTCCACTCACATTTCAGCCCTCAATTCTACTTGTTCCCCTCCCCCCAATTTTCTTTCCCAGATTTCGACCCAATAGTCCCAACTTTGCCTTAGTTCAGCCCAAAATCCCAAAGATTGTTCCCTAGTTTTATCTCTATTTTCTCTGTAGATTTCGACCCTAAGTTTCTTTACGGCCCCTAAGTTTCTTTAACAATATGTCCCTTTTCTTCTCTCATTTCTCGAGTTTTAAACCTTGTTTCTTTCTCCTATAGTCCCAACTTCTTCCTTTTTCTTCCCAAATTTTGGCCCCTAGTTCTCTCCTTGTTCCACACTAAGTTTTTCCCAAATCACACATTCGTGCACAATTTAACAAAAATAAAAGGTAAGCTTGCAAAATTATTTTGGAAAGGTGCAGCATCATTTAATCATATATTTCAACTTCAATAGAGACTTTCATTTTTGAGATAGTTCTATACTACATGAAATCATGAAGTTTAACCCGATAAATATTATGTAAACACATGTGCCATGTTAATTGCTTTTGACGTTTCCATGCCTTGATGGATATAATTAATTGATGTAGTGTGGTTTGGGCATGTCTATGGTGGAACATTATGACGATGATTGAAGGAAATTCCCTTGAATGCTTAGTGATTGAAGGTAATCACTTAAGAGATATGTGGTGCTGTTACCAAATTTATGTTTGTTCCATATGAATGTTTTGAAGTTTGGCATGTATCATTTTTGGTTGCGTATAGTTTTCTGATATGTATTTATATGTACTAATGAGTGTTTCCTTTGAAATGCTGACGCCGAAACATGTTTACATATTTGCTATTCGGGTCTTTATAATTGTTTGAGTATTAAAAAAATAAAATAAAATAAAATAAAACTTGAAAAAAAATCTCCAAAACCGTGTTTAGATTAGTGATTAAACTGCTTGCTGCCGATGATGAGATTTATGTGTTTGAGTTAAGTGCAACTTTTGTTAATTTTGCTAGGCAACACCTTAACTTGTGTTCTTAATATAATGCTTATCCATGTTAGACCTGATTAATTGAGTACTTAGCCACTTTTGACTCATAACTATATTGGAGCATGACTTGGGCTTAGTTGTTGATATTTTTTAGATAGGTAAGTTGAAAAATCCTGTTCCCAAATCCTTAATATAGTAAGCAATCTGCTTGAGAACAATTTGGGGGTGTTAAAGTTAGTACATGTGTTCGTGGAATTTTGATGGTTTGGTTTTTCTTGGCCTCATCTTTGGTTGAATAGGTTCTAGTTAAGGAATCTAAAATGGGCACTAATCATTCTTTGAGAATAGAATATTATGAAAAAAAAGGAAAAATACATCTTACACTTCTTTTATAGCACTGTGTGACTTGAGCAATTAAGCTATTAGGTTATTTTAAAATCTGGTGCCCTATGGTCGTCTGACTTGGGAGTCATCGCCCAAAGCTCGATATATGGATCACATCAAAAGCTTACGAGACGTAAGTCTTACACACAAGATGTAAGAATGTATATATTAATTAAATAAATAAAAAGAGTTAGAGGTGCTTTCATTAAGGATTTTTAGGCTAGGACTCCAAAGATTGAAGTTGGGATTTTAGAAATCTCATCATCATACTTCTAGGAATACAAATTTCTATTTCTTATCACTTTGTATGGAAAATCATCGTATTAATCAATAGGAACCAAATTCGCTAGAACACATCGGGATTGGAGAGAAAGGCATCAAAAGTGTGATTAAACGAGAGGTGTGAAAAAAAAGTTGACCACAAGGGGTCCGAAATTGTGAGTGCATAAAAAACACTATAATAGTAGTGATCTAGTATGGGTGTGAGTTCAATATTGGCTCATCACACACACAGTGGAGGTCAAGCATCGGATAAGTAAAATTAATTTGTGGTGTTGTCTGGATTTTCCTAAAATTGCCTTAAATTTGAACACGAGAAATATGGCAAGCAATTCAACGATTGGGTCTATTAATTGTGATTTTCTTAGCTTAGTTTTGTAGTCTATAACTTAGCTTTGTTCGAGGACGAACAAAGATTTTAGTTTAGGGGTGTTTAAGTGCGTTTTGTACACTTATTAGAGCTTTTGTTATATTGGTTTGGTGATTTTCTACTTAATTTAGTTTACTTTTCTTTATTTTCGATGTTTGACTCGTTTATATGCAATTGAAGAAGAAATGATGGAAAAGAGCACCAATTTGGCGAATGCTTAGAGAGTATGGGGACTCAATTTCACTCAATTAGAACTTAAAGTAGCATATTGGAGGCTATTGGAAGAATTGAGGACTAATGTAACCAAAATCCAATGTTGGAAGATTAAAACACGCAGAATAAAAAAATTGGCCTGAGAGATTGCTTGGGTTTACGTTGGGCGATCGCCCAACCTCTTATTTACTAGCACAAAACAATATTTTTGCCTGGGTGATCACCCAAATTTACACTTGGCGATCGCCTAGTGCAAATTTCTGCCAGCGGATTTTTTTCTTCCTTTGAAAATCTTTTTGAATTACGATTTTTATGACTTTTTGGGATCTTTTGGGACACTTGGAGATTGATATAAATAGGAGATATTTGGGTTGGCAATTTTGAAGGATTTGAAGAGGAGAAATAAGAGGCGAAGGATTGAAAACTCATTCGGGCAAGATCAAACAAAGAACAAGGATCACATATTAGAATTTCTTCTTATCTGGGTGATGGATTTTATCTCTTCTTTTGGTTTTCTTTCTCTTAGTATGCTAGGCTAGATTTATTTTGTGTTAGGATTATGATGAAACTTGTACCATAATTCTCTTATTCTTTGAACCTAATCTTTGATATTCAACAACACGTTTTTATTTTGAACAATTGATATTGACTTCTTCTCATCTACAATTATATGCACAATGATTGTATGATTTTTGTGGCTTGTTTTACCATCGAAAAATTGAAAATAAGTATAACGTAGTATCAATTGTCGTAGAGTCCAATAGAGGATAAGATATACCGCTATTCTTTACGTGATCTTTAAGTATTCACAAATTCTAATGCATTCTTGTATGTACGCATCCGTCATAGAGATATAGTCGGGTCACATATAGGGATATATTTAATTCTACTCGAGAGAGATTGTTAAACAAATTAGAAATATTGATCTTCATAATTACATTGTGTTATCAAATTCATTGTTTCGGGTTAAAAGGGATTGATATAAGTGGATTTGGAATCTTAGTACGTTTTTCTTTATTAAATTTATATTCCATTCACATTCATCTCAACTTTGCATTAATTTTAGTTAAATTAGGTCTTGCATTGATTAGCTAGTAAGTAGTTTGATAATTGCATCCTAAAAATAATCTATTGAATTCTATAGTTTCGATTAAGACTAAGTGAATTCGAAGTTAGACTAACGCAATTTCTATGGGTATGATACTTGGACTCTAAAATTCACTTTATTACTTGTTCGATCTCTACACTTGCGAAATAATAAACCATCAAGCGCCATACGTAGTTTCTCTATGGTGCGTAGTCATTCAGCCTCTGCACAAGCACTATGTGCAGTAGCTACTCTTGACATCACCGTGATGACGCCGCTGCACAACCTTTGTTCCGGCAGTGTTGCTGCAGAAGGAGCCCAAAATATTTTTATTTCTTGTTGATGTCAGAAAATTATACTAGAATCGATAAATAAAATAAAAATAGGCTTCAAAATTATTATTGATTTCAATATTTTTTGCACAAACAATTAAACTACAATTATCGAATAATACCAAACTACAATATATCTAATTCAAGCTTGACAAATCATGTTATACAATAAAAATGCTTTGATACCACTATTGGGAGTTTCCTATACATGCACAAAAAGAAATCTAAAATTTAATTCCCATTCATGAGACTAACTTTGATATTTAACGTGATTCGTGTAGAAAATTGTTACCTACTAAAAGAAATAAACAGTTCAAAAATTTAAATTTCTGTGTACAACAATTCTGGCATCGATCAACCATAGCTGTGTGAGTGTCTAGTGATCCACACATATGAAGTGGAAGATCAAAATTCTTTACTCACAATAGAGAGGAGGGGGGAAAAGGGAAAGGGGAAGGGGGCTGCTCCCATGGTAATTTTTTGTTTTAGCAATTGACTTATGATTCCTTAACCCGAGTACATGTATAAATATACTCTTAGTTGGATGAAGCTCGTTAATCCCAAGTTAAGCCCAATAAGCTAAACTCAATAAATAGACCCACAAATAATTAATCACATTATTTAATTGGGCCTATTATTTATTTGGCCACACAAACCATATGGACAATTAATTAAAAGGGTAAATTCAGGGCCGGTCACTGTTTGGACACTTATGGGCTCTAAAGTCATATGCTCAAAACTTAATTCAATTAAAGTCATATTTTAGAGCTAAAAGACCAACATACTCTTAATTGTAAAAAAAACGGCTAATTGTGAGTGGTGATATTGTTTTGTGGTGATACTGTTTTGTTGTGATACTGTTTTTTGTGATATTGTTTTGTTGTGATACTGTTAAACCTATGATTTTGTACTACTAATGAAACATTTTAAGAACAATAGTATTCTCTTGTTTATTCTCTACTGATTAAATCGTCTACCTACCATTAAACACCTTATAAATTTATACTTATCTATCCAATGAGAATCTATGTCCTAATTGAATCTCAAACATATTCAAATTCAAGGAAAGAATTAGAAACATTGTTTATAGCT
Organism: Forsythia suspensa; assembly: GCA_023638005.1. Taxonomy (NCBI): domain Eukaryota; kingdom Viridiplantae; phylum Streptophyta; class Magnoliopsida; order Lamiales; family Oleaceae; genus Forsythia; species Forsythia suspensa. Next base: position 17,046,836 of record CM042669.1, read on the forward strand.
TTAGATGAGAACCCTTTGCATGACTTTCCATTAACTTGAGAATGATTGGCAGTTCTTCTTTCTTCATTTTAGCATTGCTCTGAAGTAAGTGTTTGCTTTTAAGGGACTCAGATACCTTGGAAGAGCTTTAATTTGGAGCAAAAGGATGTACATTTATCACGATATCTTGTTTTAGAGGATTTGTGATACTGTTTTGAAAAAAAATTAAAGATTGTCATTTTAAGCTAAAGAGACGACTTCAAACAGGTAAAATCTATCGTATGCAGTGGCTAAGCCACTGGTCTTGACCGTCTCGTCGAGACCATTCCGAAACATATTATAATAAAAATTCTAAGCACGTGTGCAAATTTTATGATCATTTCTATTGTGATACTGTTTTTTGTAATATTGTTTTGCATAATACAGTATCAAACAACACACATGACTATGATATCATGCTTTTATCTTTGATACTGTTTAATTAGTCATATGTTTTGTTTGATACTGTATTATGCAAAAAGTATCATAGATAAAAATATGGATTAAAACAGTATCAATTTATATTAATGCACATAACATAAACAAAACATTATCCTGGATTAAAACTAAGACATTCAAAAAGTATCACATGTTCAAACCTTGCCATAATTAAACAATATCAAAGATCACATAGATTCAAACAGTATCACAGGATAAAAACAGTAACATGGATTAAAACGGTATCAAAATATACTAATTACCTAAACAAAACAATATCATGGATTAAAATAGTATTATAGATTAAAACTAAGACATATTCAAACAATATCACATGTTCAAACCTTGCCATAATTAAACAGTATCAAAGATCACATATATTCAAACAGTATCACAGAATTAAAACAATATCATAGATTAAAACGGTATCAAAATATACTAATTACCAAAACAAAACAGTATAATGGATTAAAACAGTATCATAGATTAAAACTAAGACATTCAAACAATATCACAGGTTCAAACATTGCCATAATTAAACAGTATCAAAGATCACATATATCTATTCAAATAGTATCACAGGATTAAAACATGTTTCAACGGATAGTGAAATATTATGATAAAGTTTCAACCTATTAAACCTTGTCATAATTAAACAGTATCATAGATTAAAACTAAGACATTAAAACAATATCATGGATTAAAACTAAGACATTCAAATATTAGATGATGGAACATTCAAGCTCCTATTTAGAACAATTCTATGTCCATTTATATTGTGATACTGTTTTCTGTGATACTGTTTTGTATAATATACTGTCAAATAACATACCATGACTAAATATTAGATGATGGAACATTCGAGGTCCTATTTACTGCAATTAGATGGTGGAGCATTCAAGCTCCAATTTACATAAGATAGTGGAGTATTCAAGCTCATATTTATAGCATTCTATGCCCATTTCTGTTGTGATACTGTTTTGTATAATACATTATCAAGTTGCTATTCTATAATACAGTATCAACAACAGATGTTACCTCATTGTTTATATATCTGGAAAATGCTCATTGTTTACAAAACTGCTAAAATACTCAACCCAAATACTCAACCCGGGATAATTTTATCGATTGACCTCTCTTGCGACACGGATAGATCAATGCCAACTGTTAAGACATTAATAATTAAGATTAAAACAAAGACATTAATAACAATATTCGTACGTTAATTTGTCACCTCAGTCTGGATTCTATGAAGTAACTTGTCATTTATTTTTGTAGTTTCACAGCTAACAACATTCAGTCCCCAACTGGAGATTGATCCAAAATCTTCACCAAAAAATGCCTAAAAAGTGACACTGTGCTGTAGAAGCACTCATCGGAGGTCGCTGGAGGTGGAGGTGGAGGTGGAGGAGGTTGTCGCCGGAGGTCGCCGGTTGTCGCCGGAGGTGGAAGAGGTTTGTGGAGTTGGAAGATTGTGTCAATGAAAAATATGGTTAAAAGGGTGATTTTGGAATTAATATAAAATATTTATGTGAAGTATGACTTAATCACAATTTAAAAAAAGTGTTGACCTAATTTGAAATAAGTCATGTGAAGATGACTTATTGACAATTTTTCCTAATTAGGGTAAATTCAGGGCCGGTCACTGTTTGGGCACTTATGGACTCTAAAGTCATATGCTCAAAACTTAATTCAATTAAAGTCATATTTTAGAGCTAAAAGACCAACATACCCTTAATTGTAAAAAAACGCTAATTGTGAGTGGTGATCTTTGTTTTGTGGTAATCTTGTTTTGTTGTGATCTTGTTTTGTTGTCATCTGTTAAACCTATGATTTTGTACTACTAATGAAACATTTTAAGAACAATAGTATTCTCTTGTTTATTCTCTATTGATTAATTCGTCTATCTACCATTAAACACCTTATAAATTTATACTTATCTATCCAATGAGAATCGATGTCCTAATTGAATATTGAACATATTCAAATTCATGGGAAGAATTAGAAACATTGTTTATAGTTTTAGATGACATTCCTTTGCATGACTTCCCATTAACTTGAGAATGATTGGCAGTTCATCTTTCTTTATTTTAGCGTTTCTCTGAAGTATGTGTTTTGCTTTTAAGGGCTCGGATACCTTTGAAGAACTTTAATTTGCAACAAAAGGATGTACATTTAACCGTGATCTTGTTTTGAAAAAAAATAAAGATCGTCATTTTAAGCTAAAGAGACGACTTCAAACAGGTAAAATCCATCGTGTGCGTTGGCAAAGCCACTAGTCTTGACCGTCTCGTTGAGACCATTCCAAAACATATTATAATAAATATTCTAAGCACGTGTGCAAATTCTATGATCATTTCCATTGTGATATTGTTTTTGTGATACTATTTTGCATAATCTGATGTCAAACAACACACATGACTATGATATCACACTTTTATCTTTGATACTGTTTAATTAGTCATATGCTTTGTTTGATACTGTATTATACAAAACAGTATCATAGATTAAAACAGTATCAATTTATATTAATACACATTACATAAAGAAAACATTATCATGGATTAAAACTAAGACATTCAAACAGTGTCACATGTTCAAACCTTACCATAATTAAACAATATCAAAGATCACATAGATTCAAACAGTATCACAGGATAAAACAGTATCACGGATTAAAACGGTATCAAAATATACTAATTACCTAAACAAAACAATATCATGGATTAAAATAGTATCATAGATTAAAACTAAGACATTCAAACAATATCACATGTTCAAACCTTGCCATAATTAAACAGTATCAAAGATCACATATATTCAAACAGTATCATAGATTAAAACGGTATCAAAATATACTAATTACCTAAACAAAATAGTATCATGGATTAAAACAGTATCACAGATTAAAACTAAGACATTCAAACAATATCACATGTTCAAACATTGCCATAATTAAACAGTATCAAAGATCACATATATATATATATATTCAAACAGTAGTATCACAGGATTAAAACATGTTTCAAATGATAGTGAAATATTATGATAAAGTTTCAACCTATTAAACCTTGCCATAATTAAACAGTATCATAGATTAAAACTAAGACATTCAAACATTAGATGATGGAACATTCAAGCTCCTATTTACAACAATTCTATGTCCATTTATGATGTGATACTGTTTTCTGTGATATTGTTTTGTATAATATAGTATCAAATAACATACCATGACTAAACATTAGATGATGGAACATTCAAGTTCCTATTTACAGCAATTAGATGGTGGAGCATTCAAGCTCCTATTTACATAAGATAGTGGAGTATTCAAGTTCATATTTACAGCATTCTATGCCCATTTCTGTTGTGATACTGTTTTTTATAATACAATATCAAGTTGCTATTCTATAATATAGTATCAACAACAAAAGTTACCTCATTGTTTATATAATCGGAAAATGCTCATTGTTTACATAATCGCTAAAATACTCAACCCAAATACTCAACCCGGGATAATCATATTGGTAAGCCTCTCTTGCAAACACGGATAGATCAATGCTAATCATAAGACATTAAAATTAAGATTAAAACAAAGACATTAATAACAACATTTCTACGTTAATTTGTTACCTCAATGGATTCTATGAAGTAACTTGTCATTTATTTTTGTAGTTTCACGACCAACAACATTCGGTCCCCAAGCGGAGATTGATCCAAAATCTTCACCAAAAAACTACCTAAAAAGTGACACTGTGCCGTAGAAGCATTCGCCGGAGGTCGCCGGAGGTGGAGGAGGTTTGTGGAGTTGGAAGATTGTGTCAATGAAAAATATGGTTAAAAGGTGTGATTTTGGAATTAATATAAAAAATTGATGTGAAGTATGACTTATCACAATTTAAAAAAAAGTTTTGACCTAATTTGAAACAAGTCATGTGAAGATGACTTATTGGCAATTTTTCCTAATTAGGGTAAATTCAGGGCCGGTCACTGTTTGGGCATTTATGGGTTCTAAAGTCATATGCTCAAAACTTAATTCAATTAAAGTCATATTTTAGAGCTAAAAGACCAACATACCCTTAATTGTTAAAAAAAATGCTAATTGTGAGTGGTGATACTGTTTTGTTGTGATACTGTTTTGTTGTGATCTTTGTTTTGTTGTGATCTTTATTAAACTATGATTTTGTACTACTAATGAAATATTTTAATAACAATAGTATTCTCTTGTTTATTCTCTCTTGATTAATTCGTCTACCTACCATGAAACACCTTATAAGTTTATACTTATCTATCCAATGAGAATCTATGTCCTAATTGAATCTCAAACATATTCAAATTCAAGGGAAGAATTAGAAACATTGTTTATAGTTTTAGATGAGAACCTTTTGCATGACTTTCAATTAACTCGAGAATGATTGGCAGTTCTTCTTTCTTCATTTTAGCATTGCTCTGAAGTATGTGTTTGCTTTTAAGGGACTCAGATACCTTGGAAGAGCTTTAATTTGCAGCAAAAGGATGTACATTTATCCGTGATACTGTTTTAGAGAATTTGTGATACTGTTTTGAAAAAAAAAATTAAAGATTGTCATTTTAAGCTAAAGAGACGACTCCAAACGGGTAAAATCCATCGTATGCAGTGGCGATGCCACTGGTCTTGACCGTCTCGTCGAGACTATTCCGAAACATATTATAATAAAAATTCTAAGCACGTGTGCAAATTCTATGATCATTTCTATTGTGATACTTTTTTTTGTGATACTGTGTTGCATAATACAGTATCAAGCAACACACATGACTATGATATCATGCTTTTATCTTTGATACTGTTTAATTAGTCATATGTTTTATTTGATACTGTATTATGCAAAACAGTATCATAAATTAAAACAGTATCAATTTATATTAATGCACATTACATAAACAAAACATTATCATGGATTAAAATTAAGACATTCAAACAGTATCACATGTTCAAACCTTGCCATAATTAAACAATATCAAAGATCACATAGATTCAAATAGTATCACAGGATAAAAACAGTATCATGGATTAAAACGGTATCAAAATATACTAATTACCTAAACAAAGCAGTATCATGGATTAAAATAGTATCATAGATTAAAACTATGACATTCAAACAATATCACATGTTCAAACCTTGCCATAATTAAACAGTATCAAAGATCACATATATTCAAACAGTATCACAAAATTAAAACAGTATCATGGATTACAACGATATCAAAATATACTAATTACCTATACAAAACAGTATCATGGATTAAAACAGTATCATAGATTAAAACTAAGACATTCAAACAATATCACAGGTTCAAACATTGCCATAATTAAATAGTATCAAAGATCACATATATATATTCAAACAGTATCACAGGATTAAAACATGTTTCAAATGATAGTGAAATATTGTGATAAAGTTTCAACCTATTAAACCTTGCCATAATTAAACAGTATCATAGATTAAAACTAAGATATTAAAACAATGTCATGGATTAAAACTAAGACATTCAATCATTAGATGATGAAACATTCAAGCTCCTATTTACAACAATTCTGTGTCCATTTATATTGTGATCTTGTTTTACGTGATCTTGTTTTGTATAATATAGTATCAAATAACATACCATGACTAAACATTAGATGATGGAACATTCAAGTTCCTATTGACAGCAATTAGATGGTGGAGCATTCAAGCTCCTATTTATATAAGATAGTGGAGTATTCAAGCTCATATTTACAGCATTCTATGCCCATTTCTGTTGTGATACTGTTTTGTATAATAAAATATCAAGTTGCTATTCTATAATACAGTATCAACAACAGATGTTACCTCATTGTTTATATAACTGGAAAATGCTCATTGTTTACATAACTACTAAAATACTCAACCCAAATACTCAACCCAGGATAATCATATTGGTCAGCCTCTCTTGCAGCACGGATAGGTGAATGCTAACTGTTAAGACATTAAGAATTAAGATTAAAACAAAGACATTAATAACAATATTCCTACGTTAATTTGTTACCTCAATCTGGATTCTATGAAGTAACTTGTCATTTATTTTGTAGTTTCACATAACAACATTCGGTCCCAAGCGGAGATTGATCCAAAATCGTCACCAAAAAATTGCCTAAAAATGACATTGTGCCGTAGAAGCACTCGCCGGAGGTCACCGGAGGAGGTGGAGACGGTTGTCGTCGGAGGTCGCCGGAGGTGGAGGCGGTTGTCTCCGGAGGTCGCTGGAGGTGGATGAAGTTGTCCCTGGAGGTGGAGGAGGTTTGTGGAGTTGGAAGATTGTGTCAATGAAAAATGTGGTTAAAATGGGTGATTTTGGAATTAATATAGAATATTGATGTGAAGTATGACTTAATCACAATTTAAAAAAAAGTTTTGACCTAATTTGAAACAAGTCATGTGAAGATGACTTATTGGCAATTTTCCCTAATTAAAATGACAAATGTCCTACATTTGTCATTTAATTAATTTCCTATTTCAATCTTCCAACTCTCATCCTTTTATGTGTTTTTCATTAGGTTCTCGTCCACAATAAAAAAATAAGACCAGTATTATCTTGATGCAATCATGATAAGAATAAATTAAAACCCATTTTAATTTATTCATCAATCCACCAATACATTAATAAATATTAATATTATTTGATTGATAGGACAAGTCATGTGGTTTGACGAAACATTTCATGCCGGTTAGCGTGAAATAAAATACATTTATCAACTATATCCCAATTTTCTACGAGATATGGAATATGTTATTATCATTTCACGAATTATGTTATTCGTAACTTCAAGTAATTGATATGCTGAGTTTATATTTGAAAATCCTTTTCCAAATCATGATTTTACCTTGGCCAAGGAATTAGTGTATCGATACTTAAGATTACGAATGATAGGATGTAATCTCTTACTATCCAAGAGTGATAAATCCCTTATTGGTCATCCATCAATCTTCATGTAATTTATGTCACACTCAATTAGTGTCATAATAGTAAGCAGTGAATAGAGTTGCATCCAACAATGTCAAAATATGACAATCAAGACATAAGATTCCATGATCATCTCAAGTCGAAGAATCAATTTCACAACTGTTATTGAGAGAATGCCCACTGATAATGTGGAATCTTTCTAGTGGGGTCCGATGAGTTTGTTCAGATAACGTGATCAACATATTTACTCCGAGTGTCCCCACACTTTAGTTTGTTTGATCAACTAATTTTTTCAAAAGAAAATAGTGTAATATGTGCTAGCCTATTTGCACTAATGATATCCGTGTCTCATTAATGCATACTGCTAGGAATAGTTCAAAAATAAAACACCACAACTTATATCTCAATATCACAACTATTTGTGATTAATATATCGCTATTACTTATTCTTCGGACTCTATTAATTAATCAATTTAAGTATAAATAAATAACAGAGATGCCAAAAAATAATGAATACATGCATTGATATTAATAATGTAATAATTATTCCAACAACTACTGGATCTTGGGCATAATACTCTCCTACTTGCACTATATTTAATACCAAATAAATTAACATAATGGTCACGTTTATCCTAGGATAGTGTCTTTGTAAATGGCTTTGCAACATTTTAGTATGTGGATATACGTTATATCTTTACATTGTTCCTTTGAATAATCTCCCCAATGAGATGATTTTGCCTTAACACATGCCTGGATCATTGGTGAGAACATGGTTCCTTCGTTTGCGCGATGGCTACATTGTTATCAAAGTGCATAGTTACTGGACCAACAATGATATGAACTCTCCAAGTTCAGTAATGGACTTCTTGGTCCAAACTGCTTCTTTGTTTTCAATGTGTTTGAGTTCTATTGTAGAATCAGTGGTTGTTTCTTATTTGGAACTCTTCCAAGATCTGTACTACCATTTTGAGTAAATAGATAACCGGACTAAGATTTGATGTCATCCTCAGCAAACTGAAAACTGGTATGAGTATACCCGAGAAGTTCAAGTCTAGTTCCTTCATACATTAAGAATAAGTATGTAGTCCTTCGAAAGTAATTAAGAGTATTCTTAACTGCGATCTAATGTTTCTCTATTGGGTTCGCTTGGCACCTGCTTGTAACACATAAAGTATAAGAAACATCTGGTCTTGTACATATTATTGCATACATGATAGATCCTATCGTAAAAAGCATAAGAAACTTATCTATTTCCTCTCTCAATGTGTCTTAAAAAACGTGTCCTTGGAGAGATAAATTTCATACGCCATGGGACTAAATCCTCTATAGGATTATTCCATACTGAATCTCCTAAGCATCTTGTCTATGTATGTAGATTGGGATAATCCTAACAACTTGTTATATAGATCTTCATTCCCAAAATGTAGATTTTTTCTCCCATATCATGAATGGTGAAATTTTTAGATAACCACAATTTCATAGGTTATATTATGGAAATGCCATTTCCGACCAATAATATGTCATCAACATATATTACTAGAAATACAATACTACTCCTACTGATCTTCTTATGCACACATGGTTTATCATTGTTTTTGATAAAATGAAACCAATTGATTGTCTCATAAAAAAGGTATCTTCCAGCTCCTAGAGGCTTGCTTCAATCTATAAATGGATTTCTATAGATTGCATACATTATTAGCATTTTTGGATTCAAAACCCTCAGGTTGTGTTATATATACGTCCTCTTGCAAATTTCTATTGTGAAATGCATTTTTTACCTCCATTTTCCATATATCATAATCATGATATGCTACCACTGAAGGTATAATCCAAAGATTTAAGCGTGGCTACATGTGAGAAGGTCTCATTAAAGTCAATTCATTGTCTTTGCTTGTGACCTTCATTACCATCTTGCTTTGTAGATATGAACATTACCATCCATGTCTATTTATATTTTAAATGACCCATGTGCACCCTATGGATTTTATCCTTCAAGTGGATCTACCAAAGTCCATACTTTGACTTTCAGATATACAAACTTATCTCGATTCCATGTCTTCATGCCATCTCTTAAGTCAACACTTTACTTAGATTCTTCTAGAAAGTAAGCTCGTCGTCCTCAATTAGTAACACATCATTATGTTCACTAACTAGAAGTTCATACTTCCGATTTGGATAAGACATCTAGTTAGATCTATGAGCACTAGGTGTGTTCACAACTTCTGTATGTGCCTCCAACTCTCTAGGCACATACTCCATTTCACCAGGTCAGTACTTACATGGTGTAGTTTCTCGAACTTCTTCAAGTTCTACTTTTCTCCCACTCCCTCTCCTAGAATAAACTCTTATTCTAAGTAGATTGCGTGTTTTGAGACAAACACCTTTTGCTCACTTCGTATACATTATATCTAATCGTTTATTTTGAATATCCTACAAACATACATTTTCATATTTAACCTCAAGCTTATCTAGCTCTATCTGCTTCACATAAGCATGATAGTCCCAAATTTTCATATGAGAAAGATCTAGTCTTTTTCCTCTCCATATCTCACATGGAGTTTTTTCAACCGACTTAGATGTGATACGATTCAAGATATAAGGCGTAGTATGAAGTGCGTATCTCCAAAATGATTTTGACATATTTCTTTGTGTCCGTCTGTATTGCAAAGCTAGTTAACGCTAACCGTAATGGTTGAAAATAGTGGTCCAACCAAAACCATTATGTAGACCAAAGAATGAAGAGTTGCCCAAGTAGGGGTAAGAGCTCTATTTGTACCATTTCCAATAGTGTGTGATTTTTGCTTTTTGATACACCATTGAGTTGTGGTGATGTGGTGGAATCAATCGTGAGAGAATCTCATTCTATTTAAGATAATATAAGAATTCACCACTTAAATATTCTCTACCTCGATTCGATTCTTTCGTGTTTGTTTTTCTAACTCTTCAAGAGCTTCAGATTTGAACTTCATTAGATACACATAACTATATCTCAAATGTCATCAGCAAACGTGATGAAATAAGAAAAAACCACCATTTACTGCAACTAACATGGGTCCACATATAGATAAAATTTTCAGACCTTATCCATGTGATTTGATATGAGAAATACATAGCCACAGTTGCTTACAAAACTATCCGGGTACAACTAATACAACTCGGTAAAACAATCATAACTTCATATGACATGCTTTTTAGGTGATTCTAATTTTTTCTATTAGATAACTCATATATCTATCAAACTCCACTAATTTAACTAAAAAATTTAAAGTACACAAAAAGTTATGATATTTCAAAGTTAGGGATATAATGCTGGAATTTTCGAATCACAACTTAACACTTCTTCTTCAAATTTCCAAAATGGCAAAATTAAATTATAAATTTGGTTTTCCAACACTTTAAAAATTAATTAAACAAAAATATATTCAACATTGTTTTAATTTTTACATCATAAATGGCTCGATGATATCGACGCTCAAAACATAAATTAAATAAGACTACGTCATTTTTTCTAGGTCACTACTTTACCCCGTCGCGCCAACGCCAACCATATCAATCTAGAGATTTAATCATTTTGGAGTGAGTATTTCGTAAGAAACACTTAGTATTAAATTATACTAACATATGAGAAACTATACGAAATTAAATGCAACATGCCATTCACTTAAACATACGTAGGAACAACATAATTTCGGTAACCGACACCGCATGAAATCATAAGTGATTACCTTCACTCACAACATACATAAGTGATTACCTTCAATCACTAAAATCATGTTCCATCTTAAATCATTAAGCATGGCATAAATTTACGTATTATTTCTCCAAAATAAAATTCATACGACTTCTTGCTTTAAGTGGTATAAGAAAACTACCTTGTAAAATCAAAGCTTTGTTGAGTTGAATTGTGGATGGAAATTGTGCATTTCTTTTTCTCAATTTAGACCCGTTCCTTTGCTCTTGATTAAAAAATCTGGGTGTTATAGTGTGGTTTGGGTGACCAACATAGAAGTGAAGAAGAGGAAGAAATGGAGCAAAACAATGGGTGAAGTGGTGTACTGTTTGGCTAAAAAATGGGAAGGAGAAAGAATGAGTGTTTGTTGTGATTTTATACCTGGAACTTGAGAGGAAAATCAGGAAATTCAAAGGCTTAAATGTGAAGAGCAAAAGGGGGAAAAGAAGGAGAAATAATGCTGGAAGAAGCTTTCTGGAAATGTAAATTATTACCTGAGCTAAGTGAAGTTGAGCAATGTTTTGGGGACCGAAAACCTGGAATTAAGAGAGGGTATTGCTGCCAGTTTTTTGGTGGTTGAGAAGTAGGGAAAAATCATAGATTTAGGGGCTGAAATTGGAGACCTTTGGGACCGAAAGCTTTGAGTTTCTTGTGACTAAAAAGCTGATGGAAAAGAGACCTACAGGGCTGGGGATTTTCAGCAGATTTAGGGGGCTCTTCTGGAGAGTTTTCAACAGTTTAATTGGGGTTAAAATAGCTGAAGTAAGTGACTAACAAGGTGGGTAGGAAGGGCTGATCATGGTGGAGAGAATAGGCCGAATAATGAGGGAGAAATTGGAGGTTTTCGGAATGGTTTTAGGGGCTGTTTGGGAGTAATTTCTGGCAGATATTAAGGGTTGTTTGGAGTGCTTATTTGGCAAGAAAGAATGGGCTGTTTGGGGGAGAAAGAAGGGGCTGTTTGGGGGTTATTTTCTAGCAGTTAGGTGGACTAGGTTTTGGACTAAAAATAGGATAATAAATAGGTTGAAAATGATTGACACTAAGCTAAATAAAAGACCGAAAAGTGGGCCCGGAAGATGGTTTTAATTTAAACGGTTGGTCTACAATTAACCCAAAATTAATTCGAGAGAAATTATTTGGGTTAAGAAAATTAAATTAGTCTCGATGATTAATAAAATCTCATGTTCGTCACATAAAATGTAAGGCAAGTATACAAAAATTAACATGACTAAAATATTTTAAAACGTACTAGGAAGTTCAGTAGCGGCTACTGAAGTTAAAATTTTATTTCTTTGAAATTAAAAGACGAAAAAATTAACTTACTTGGTTTACGAGGTCCAGATACTTAACTAATACATCTTCTTCTCTTTCCTAAGTGACCACATCCTCCTCGTGCCCACCCCACTAAACATTGACTAAAGGGATCTCCCAAATCTCATAACATAGAATTTTTTCTACAACTACCGCAAGCGCTTCCTCATAAGTCATATCATTATTTAATTCCAACGATTGATAATTTACCACATACGTAGGATAATGCATGTACTTTCTTAACATTGAAAAGTGGAATCACGCCGCACTCTCGAGAGTTCGGTGGCAATGCCGAGACGATAAGCCACCTTTCAATTTTTTCAAAAACATCAAATGGGGTGATGAACCATGGTCCCAACTTCCTTTTTTTACCAAAATGCAGTATTCTTTTAATTGGGGCTACCTTCGGAAAAAATATTTCGTCGGCCCTGAGCTCTAGTTCTCGTCTTCTTTGATCGAGATAACTTTTCCGATAGTCTTGCACTATCTTATTTTTGGACTTGATCTTGTCTATTGCTTCCACTGTTTTCTCAACTAACTCTGGACCTAAAATTCTTCTTTCGCTAACTTCTTCCCAACAAATTGGCGAACGACATCAACGACCAAACAGTGCCTAATATAGTGCCATGCTGATAGTTGCTTGGAAACTATTGTTGTAAGTGAACTCCACCAACGATATTTGACTTTCCCATTTACCACCCAAATCTAAGACACATGCTCTCCACATATCCTTAAGAATCTGAATACTCCGTTCTGATTTTAATCTAGTTCTCAAAGCTCTTTGAAGACTTTTCCAAAATTTTAAGGTAACCATCGGGTCTTGGTCTGATACAATGGACACTAGTACTCCATGACGTCGGAAACTTTTCCTGACATACAACAGTGCTAGCTGCTCCAAACTGAAATTCATCTGGACTGCAAAAAATGAGCAGATTTCGTCAAACGGTCGAGTAAAACCCATATGGCATCATGACCTCATGCCGATCTAGGAAAACTTGTAATAAAATCTGTTGTAATTTTTTCCTACTTCACTCATGTATATCCACTGGATTTAATGGCCCTAACAGCCTCTAATGTTCTGCCTTCACTTGCTGGTACTTGCTCTTAACACAAAACGAGATATAACTCCTTTCATGTTTCTCCGCCAAAATGTATTACCTAAATCCTTATACATTTTGGTTCCTCCCGGATGTGGGGCCTAAGGACCAAAATGAGCTTCATATAAAATCTCATTCTTCAGACCTTCATCCATAGGCACGCATAATTGACCTTTGAATATAAAAGCTTTGTCTTTGGCTATTTTAAAATTTTTCTTGTTTTCGGTTCCCATGTCGTACTGATCTTTTCAAAAAAGAGATCATTCTTCCGAGCTACCACAATTCCTTCTTTGAATGTCGTTTTAAGGAAAACTTGATATCATTGCAGTTGCCTGCACTAGCAACACTAAAACTTCAATTCTCATATTCTTAAAGTCCTTGATTAGTTTATCTTGTGTCGATTTTAGTGAAGACAACTAACCCATATTCTTTCTGCATAGAGCATCCGTGACTACATTAGCATTACCCGACTTTGCATGATAGTAAAGTATTAGTTCTTTACTAGTTCAACGACCGTCGTTGTCTCGTGTTCAACTCCTTCTGAGTGAAAAAGTACTTGAGACTCTTATGGTCTGTGTAACTATCACACATGCTTCCATAAAGGTAATGTTGCCAAAATTGTAAAGTGTGAACTACACCACAAGTTCAAGATCATGCATTGGGTAGTTATTCTTATCTTTGCTTCAACCGCCTTGAAGCATAAGCTATTACCTTCCGTGTTGCATCAATACACAACCCAACCCGAGCTTCAACGCATCACTTTAAATTCAGAGCCGTCTACACCTTCGTGTAATGCCAACATTTTTACGAGACACTAACACATCTTTTAATTTTTGCAAACTCCGTTCACACATCTCATGCCAAACAAATTTAACACCCTCTCGAGTCAATGGCAACATATGTCCATCTATTTTGGAAAATCTTTCTATGAAGCCGATAATAGCCGGTTAAACCTAGAAAGATTCTCATCTATCCAACATTCGAAAGCACCGGCCAATTTGATACAGCATCAACCTTTGATAGATCCACTTCAATTCTTTTAGCTATTACAATATGACCAAAGAATCCTACACGGTCAAGCTAAAATTCATAATTTTTGAATTTGACATACAAATTTTCTCTCTACGAAGTCTTCCTCAGGTGCTCTTGATGTTGCTGGAGATTTTTTGAATAAATCTCATCAATGAAAACAATAATGAATCGGTCCAAAATACTGATGAAAGATTCGATTCGTCAAATCCATAAATAGCATAGGAGCATTTATCAATCCAAAGGGCGTTAATATATTCATAATGTCCATAACGAGTTCTGAATGTTGACTTTGGTATATATGATGGCTTGATCTTCATTTGAACCTCAAGTCATCTTTGAAAATATTGAAGCACCCTTCAATTGATCAAATAAATCCTCAATTCTTAGAATGAGATATTCATCCTTGATCGTCAATTTATTTTGCCTACAGTAGTCGATACACATTCTCATCAACCTATCTTTCTTCTTCACAAAGAAAACTAGGGCTTTCCATGGAGAAATTCCCAGTCTCATAAATCCTTTATCTATCAGTTTATCCAATTCATTTTTTAACTATTGCAATTCTTTTGGTGTCATCTGATACAGAGCCATTGACATGGGCGCATCTCTAGGTATCAGATAGAATACCCAATAGGTTATCTGAAAACATGTCGGCATACACTCGAACCACTGGCACATTATCCACTGATAGTTTCTCATTCGAGGTGCCAGTGAGATTGACAAGAAACCCTTGACAATCTCAATTTCATAGCAATTTATCTCCTAGCAAAGTTGAGATGAGGCAAAGAAGTGCTTTAATGTTTGACCCATAAAGTTTGATCTCTTTTTCCATGTCTTCGAAATATTACTTCTTTATCAAAACATACAATTGTAGCGTGATTGCTACCCAACCAATTGATACCCAAGATGATATCAAAATCTCTTATAATTATAACATGCATTAATCATCAATACCAACCCTTCTATATGAACCGCCCTAGCTAATTTATCAAGATATATAGTTTCTCTTGATGGCATATTAACTTCTGGTACACTATTAGTTTTCTGACATGAAATAATAATCTTAGCAAGGCATGCATCAGATATAAACAAATGTGTCGTGCCAGAATCAATAAGAACGTAAAGAGGTACCCTAGAGATAAGGCAACACTCTGGATTTTCCTTTCTTTGCTTGATCATTAACCTTTGTCGGTCGCTGCCCGATACTACGACATATAGTGGCCTGGCTCACCACACTAATAGCAAATATTCTTTCCAAAGTAGTAATCACCACCATGATTCTTCTTGTACTTAGGCACTGAGGATTGGGATTGCTCGACTGTCCCTTGCTGAAACCATGATTATGTCTTTTGAATTGACCTAAATTTTGATTTCTATTATGATCTTGGCACTTTCTCTTTCCCGAGTCATTATGTTGTCCCTGAACTCTACTCTTTAAACCCGAGAAAGACATTTTATGAGCCTTATTAACCACTACACTGAAAGTCGAAAGCTCGCATTTAACCGACAATGGTTCGATTTTCAAACGCAACCCTATCCCTAAGCCGACTCTAGTAGTTGAGCCCATCCCCGAGCAAGCTCCAGTAATCAAGCCAGAGCCAGTGTTAGTGTTGGAGGCCGATCCAATTATCCAGGTCGAAGATGACCCGAAGGAGGATCTTGAGATAAAGTTTGAGGCTAAGTCTTGTGTTATCTCGGATAACGAGGCTCCACAGCCGAAGAGGCCTAGAGCACACGGAGGATGGCGATGACGATGCTTAGAGACTTTTTAGTAGTTAGATGTTTTCTTTTCAGTGTTTCAGTTTTTCCATGTACAGTTACTTTACCGTTGTTTAGCGCCGGATGCTTTTACTTGTTGTACCTCGTGAAGGATGATTTAAATATAAAAAGATGTTATTTAAATTATCCTTTATTGATAGTTTTTCAGATATTCATGGCTTTGTGTGTGGTGGTTATTTCGATGAATTACAAACTTTTTTTGTTTTGTTTATTCTAAAGGAAATGGCACCAACTATGCAAGAAAGAGCTATTAGAGACCTACAACTAGCGGTTGAAGAAATGAGAAGAGCGTTGGCAGCTCAGACGGCACCCCAGTGCTTTAGCCGCCAATGGCGCCATGGGTACCGTAAGTGCCCCAAGCACATCAGTGCCCTACCGACATTACGTGGCCCCTGGTTCTGGTGATTGAGCAATTTTGTCGATACCGACCTCCTACTTTTGATGGTGGAAATGATCCTCTTGCAGCCGAAGAATGGTTGCAGACGATCGAGAAATATTTTTGGCACATCGCTTGTCCCAAAAATTAAAAAATCCTTTGTCTGAGTTCATGCTAAGTGGCAGAGCAAGTCACTAGTGGGAGTCGACATCTCGCACTTTTACTTGTACTGAAGAATAACAAAATAATCTTTCGTGGCCCAGTTCAAAGTCGAGCTAACGAAAAAATATTTTCTGCAAAGTCGCATGCGAAATTATAAAGAATTAGAATTTCGCATTTGGTTCAAGGAGATGGAAATTATCGAGTATGGTTAGCACCGAATTAATGAAGGCAAGATGTTATGAAATAGGGTTGTGATAAGAGGTCAGATAGATTGTTAGTTCCCATGTTCTTCCTACTTTCAGAGTAGTGGTCAAGATGACTCAGACCATGACCTTCTCGAGTTTAAAGGTCAAAGTTCAGAGACAACAGAATGACTAGGAAAAGAAAAATTGGTAGGATTAGAATATGAACCAAAATTCGAGCAAGTTCAAAAGACAAGATCGTGGTGGTGCTTGTCACTTTGGCAAGAACGTCTGCTATAGGTGTGGAGAGCCGTGACACTATGTGTCGCAATGTCGGTAGAGCTAGCAAGGTTAATGATCAAGCGAACAAAGGAAAAGCTAGATTGTTCAAAGATGACTTATGAAGAGGCCGTCCGAATCCGGACGTTATTATGGGTATGTTATCTATTTCTAGCGCACTGCTTACGTTCTTATTGATTACAGTGCGATGCATTCGTTTATATCTAAAGCATGTCTAGAAAAGTTAATATTCTATGTCAAAAAGTGATAGTATTTTAGAGGTTAGTATGCAATTAGGGAGAACTATAGAGACAGATAAATTAGCTAGGGCAGTTCAGATAGATTTTGATGGGTTAGTTTTGTCAGCAGACCTGCATGCTATAAGTATGAAAGATTTTGACATTATCCTGGGGATGGATTGGTTGGGTAGTAATCGTGCTACCATTGTATGTTTTGAGAAAGAAGTAATCTTTTGAAGACCAGGAGAGAATGAGTTCAAATTTTATGGGTCGAAGATTAAAGCACTTCCCTGTCTCATCTCAGCTTTATAGGCGAAAAAAGTTGCTTAAGAAGATAGATTGCCAAAGTATTCCATCAATCTCATTGGCACCCTATCTGAGGAAGTATCGTTGGATAACATGCTAGTGGTTCGGGAGTATGCCGATGTGTTTCCAAACGATCTAGTAAGCATACTGCCTAATAAACAATTAGAATTCACGATAGATCTTATACCTAGTGCTGCACCCATATCAAAGGCTCTGTATCAGATGGCACCAAAATAATTGCAAGAGCTAAAAATACAATTGGAAGAAATTTTGGATAAAGGATTTATCTGACCAAGTGTTTCTCCGTGGGGAGTCCTGTACTATTCGTGAAGAAGAAAGATAGATTGATGAGAATGTGCATCGACTACCGTGAGTTAAATAAATTGACGATCAAGAACAAGTATCCACTTCCAAGAATTGAGGATTTATTTGATCAATTGAAGGATGCTTCTGTGTTTTCGAAGATCGACTTGAGGTGGGGCTATCATCAACTAAAAATTAGGCCATCGGATATACCAAAGTCAGTATTCCAAACTCTCTATGGGCATTATAAATTCACAGTAATGCCCTTTGGACTAACGAATGCTCTAGCGGTATTTATAGATTTAATAAACCGAGTTTTCATCAACATTTAGATCGATTCGTCATTGTAATCATCGATGACATCTTGATTTATTCCAAGAATCCCGAGCAACATCAAGAGCACCTAAAAATAGTATTGGAGACCTTGCAGAGAAAAGTTGTATGCCAAATTTATGAAGTGCAAATTTTGGTTGGACCGAATAGGATTCCTTGGACATGTTGTGATGGCTAAAGGAATTGAAGTAGATCCATCAAAGGTTGAAGCTATGTCAAATTGGCCGGCACTATCAAATTTCGGGAAAATAAGAAGTTTTCTAGGCTTAGCCAGCTATTATCGACGTTTCTTATAAAGATTTTCCAAAATAGCTGGCCCTATGATGCAATTGACTCGAAAGGGGGTTAAGTATGTTTGGTCCGAGAAGTGTGAATAGAGTTTTCAAGAGTTAAAGAACAAATTAGTATCTGCAACAGTACTAGCGTATCCTGAAGGTTCAGCAGCCTACATAATTTACAGTGATGCATCAAAAATCGATTTGGGTTGTGTGTTGATGTAAAATGGAAAGGTGATAGCTTATGCTTCAAGATAGTTGAAGCAATATGAGCAAAATTACCTGACACATGACCTTGAACTTGCAAATGTGGTTCACGCCTTAAAAATTTGGCGCCATTTCCTTTATGGAAGCAAGTGTGAAATTTACACTAACCATAAGAGTCTCAAGTAATTTTGAACCAAAAGGAGTTGAATATGAGGCAACGGCGATGGTTGGAATTAGTAAAAGATTATGACTGCTCTATCCTTTACCATCTGGGTAAGGAAAATGTAGTCACGGATGCTCTAAGTAGAGAGAATATGGGCGGTTATTCAAGCGTTGCAATCTACACAAGATAATATGATCAAGGACTTTGAGAGTATGAAAATAGAAGTATTAGCTCCACCAGTGCAGACATCGACAGTGATAGAAAGTTTGATAGTAAATTCGGCACTTAGAGATAGAATTGTGACAGCTCAAAAGGATGATCCTTTCTTGGAAAAGGTCAGGACAGAATTAGGAACTGAAAGGAGGAAAGAATTCGAAATAGCAGAGGACAGAGCTTTGATGTTCAAAGGTCGAATTTGTGTGCCTAAGGATGAAGGTCTGAGAAATGAGATTTTATTTGAAGCTCATTCCTCTCCTTACGCAGCAGAAGGAACTAAAATGTATAAAGACTTATGTAATACATTTTGGTGGAGAAACATGAAAGGAGTTGTAGCTCATTTTGTGTCAAAATATTTGGTGTGTCAACAAGTGAAGGCGGAGCATCGAAGGCCGTCAGGGTCATTAAATCCAATGGATATACCAGAGTGGAAATGGGAAAAAATTACAATAGATTTTGTTGTCGGTTTTCCTAGATCGGTGAGAGGTCATGATGCCATTTGGGTTGTAGTAGACCGTCTGACAAAATCTGCGCATTTTCTTCCCATTCGAATGAATTTCAATCTGGAACAATTAGCACATTTGTATGTCAAAGAAATTGTTAGACTTCACGGGATACCAGGATCCATCGTATTAGATAGAGATCCGAGGTTTACCTTAAATTTTTAGAAAAGTCTTCAAGGAGCTTTGGGTACTACATTGAAATTTAATACGGCTTATCACCCTCAGACCGATGGACAATCAGAACGCACTATTCAAATCCTTGATGATATGTTGAGAGCACGCATCTTGGATTTAGGTGGTAATTGGGAAGGTCACCTATCATTGGTAGAATTCGCTTACAATAATAACTTCCAAACTACTATTGGCATGGCACTATATGAGGCATTGTATGGTCGTCAATTTCGTTTGCCAATTTGTTGGGACAAAGTCAGTGAATTTTAGGACAATAGTTGGTTGAGAGAACAGTAAAGACAATAGACAAGATTAGGTCCATAATTAAAACACTGCAAGACCGTCAAAAGAGTTATGTCGATCAAAGAAGAAATGATTTAGAATTTGGGGTCAGCAAAAATGTTTTTCTAAATGTGACTCCTATGAAATGGATACTATGTTTTGGTAAGAAAGGAAAACTAAGAGTGCATTTCATCGGCCCATTTGAAATCGAAAAGATTGGAAATGTGGCGTATCGTTTGGCATTGCCACCCAAGCTCTCGGCGGTGCATGACGTTTTCTATGTTTCGATGTTAAGGAAGTACGTACATAATCCTACACATGTGGTAAAATATGAGTCTTTGGATTTAAGGAATGATATGACTTACGAGAAAGCGTCTGCGGTGATCCTAGAAAGAAAGGTCCATGTTTTGAGAAATCGGGAAATCCCATTAGTTAAAGTTCAGTGGGATAGACATGAGGAAGATGGGATCACTTGGGAAAGAGAAGAAGATATTTTAGATAAGTACCCGGACCTTGTAAACCATGTAAGTTAAATTTTGAAGATGAAATTATTTTAAGTGGGTAGGGTTGTAACAACCGGATTTTTTTTTTGCTTTTTAGTTTCAAGTAAATAAAATTTTTACTTTTAGGCGCCACCACGAACTTCTTAATACGTTTTAAAATACTTTTTTTAGGTCACGTTAAATGTTACTTGCGCGTTTACTTTAAAATTTAATCGACGAAAAGAAAGTATTATTTTACCACCGAGCTTTGTTAAATTTTCTTACATCAAATAAATGTTCTTGGTTTAATTTCTTGATTTAATTTAAGCCCAACCGTTTAAATTAAATACTAAGAAAAATATTTAACATCGATTTCGGCCTATGCTAGTCCAGCTTTTAGCAAAGAAAACCACCCCCTTTTGATGCTGAAATTAGTAAGCTTTTAGTACAAAACGTTTCACCCGTAATTAATCCCAAACAGCCCACGAACTTTGATGAAAAAGCTGTCTTCCTAATCGCTCCCACAACCATATTTTCGGCACCCATGTTCTCTACCACTAAACCTCTTCAAAACTCAGCCAAACCCCTTCCTTTTCACCTAATGAAAACCACACTACAGTCCCATTGATCCACCATTTAACCCACTAAAGTTTCAGCCAACTACCCCCATGAAAACTATAGAAAAACCGCCTCCTAAGTGCTCCTTTATCTCCAGACTTTCGGCCATTTAAGTCCCATCTTTTCCCTCATTGTTTGAGCCACCAAATCATAGTGTTTAGCCTCCATAAAGTCTCAAATTTCGGCCCCCTAAATAGATTTAATTCCTTTCATTTCAAACCACAAAAACACTCGAGCAATTCTCCAATTTTCCTCCTTCAATTTCAGCTTCAGTAGTAAGTTTTAGCCTTGGTTTTTATCCTGCAGTTCAGCCCCTTTCTCTTCAAAGTTTCGGCCTCAGCTGTAAGTCTCTAACCCTTTGGTTTGCTTCATTTTTTCCTCTTTTAAGTCCCTAAATTTTCAGCAACAATGTCCCTTTCTCCTTCAGCTGTAAGTCACTTTTCTCCAGCACAAAAGTCCCCATTTTCGGCCAACAGAAAATCAGATTTTTACCCCTTGTGTGCAATCCATTTTTGGCCCCAAAGTTACAGATATAAAGTTACAATTTTTTCACTTATTTCCATCTCTTTTCTATCTAGAATTCGGTCCCAACAGTGAGAAATCAACAGCCATTTTCACTCACTTTTCAACTCAACAAAAGGGTCATTTTTCGAGGTAGTTTTACTAACTATGTTTATCATGATTTTAAATGTCGTTTGTAAAATTATGATGTGATATAAATGCCATGCAAACCTAATTATGAAGGAACTTTATGATAGTGATTGAAGGTAATCACTGTAACATATTAGTGATTGAAGATAATCTCGTATGACGTTATGTGGTGCTGGCTACCAATTTTTATGTTCCTATGCACGTTTTAAAATGATGGCATGTTGTATTATGTTTACGTATAATTTTTCCACATGTTGTATGTATTGCTACTGAGTGTTTCTTATGAAATATTCACCCCCAAAATGAACAAATTTTCAGATTGATTTGATTGGCGTTGATGCGATGGCGTAGGCTAGCGAGGTTGTCATGGAAATTTCTTTTTAGTTTAAGTTTTGACGTCGAGATGATCGAGTAAATTATGATGTAAATAAAACATTTTTAAGTCTTTGATTCAGTATTTAATTATGTAATATTTATGGAAAACGAGATGTCGGTTCCTTTGCCGTTAAAAGTTTCAAGTTAGAAATGCATAGTTTCATGTTTCTGAAATTTCCAGCTTACTATCCCTACTTTGAAAAATCATAACTTTTGCTACGGTTGAACTTTTTGAGTGAAATAAGTGGCTATGGAAAGCCCTATATGTGGTCTAATAAAAATTTGGAATCACTAAAAAATACCATTGTATGAAATTTTTATGAACGTTTTAGTAGGCTGCCTTGGACAACTTTTTAAGCAACATCGGTTATCTTTTTCACCTATCAAACGACGTAGCTAAGATTTGAAATTTTAACATGTTATAGTATGTACTCTCAAGTATCTACAATTAAAATTTTGGATTTTTGCAATTCATTTGAATGATCAAATAATTTGTGGCGACTCCTATCACGGTTTAGGTAAAACCATAGAAACTTAAAGAAAAATCATTATTTCCTTGCGCGCTTGTATTTTTCGCAAATGTTATATTTTTAAAATCATTCAAGGGCATGGAAAATAATTTTGAGAGTTGTCAAATATATTTTAGAGAATATTTTAGTGACCCTCCGAGTTGAGAAAATCCGGAGCGTTACAAAAACAAATACCTAAAACACGTTTTGAAGAATTCGGAAGGAATATAAAAGGCAAAATAGAGCACAATCGCGAAGAGACGAATTTTGGGAAGAAATATGGAAGAGAAGAATCGAAGATCATAGAACTGATTGAAGATTCTTGAGCCGAAATCACATGTTATAATCTTATTTTCTTCTTTTTCTTCCAGAACATGATTAATACAATTCTTGTATTATTTTACGAAATCATGTCCTGCTAAATTTTTTTACTGTTGCTAGGATAAACGATGAAACCTCATGTTTTTAATTAATTAGAAATTTTTTTGTTTTAGTAATTAATTGGTTGTAGATTGATTATTCTTTATTCATTTTTTACTAATGTTTTAATGCTTGATCACCATTAGAATATTTTGTAATCTTTATTGAAGTCGAGAGATTCAATATAGATAAGCACGTGGTTTTGAATAACTAATGGTCCAATAATATATAGAAATTACTATTATGCCTTATAAAATTCGGTTAGGTGTTCTTGTGATTTAAATACATATTTTATGTTCAAAACTTAATCAGAGATAATTAGGTTCACATATCGATATAGAATTGATTGACCATCGAGAAAGACTTTTGATTATTATAGGATCACCGATTTTTAATCTAGAGTAATTATAAGCTAAAGCAATTAAACGGATAATTGATTCGCGAATTCTAGTATTAGTAAAACTCGAATTCGTTCTCACAAATTTACTTGATTACATGATAATTTAGATTTAATTAAACATAATTAGAATAGTTTTAGAATTGAAATCAAAATGAATCCGTGTCTTTACATTGTTAAAACTAGAAGTATCAATTAATAGGTTAATTGATAATTATTCCTCGTGGATTCGACTCCTTTCACATCACTTTATTACTTGTTAACAATCCGTCCACTAGCGGGATTAAAATCTACAACAACAGACATCATGTATTTTCCCTTCATATTTTTCACTTTCAATTTCTCATGATATATAAGATTTAGCTTACTTTCTCATCCACTTGAAAATAAATCAAAACAAATTTATATGCCATAACCATGCTCTAATGAGGTTCAACTTGATCTCACTCAAAATAATTACGAGTGTAGTGTTTAGTGGTTACCATAAAGCCTCAAACAGGAAGAGGAGGCCAAGAGGAGGAGTAAAATAAATCTCTCATAAGGAAATGTTCAAATTGCAAAATTAAATATCAGAAAGGACAAACCTTCCCACTAATCAACAAATTGTTTTTACATTTGATAAATATCAGTATGGTTCTTCAGTCATTGCAAACAATGAAAAAAGAATGACTCTCAAAATATCGTAACCCAACATTTGAACTAACCTATTAAAGTTCAAGCTTTGAGTTACCAATCAGCTAAATAAAATGGCCATGTCCATACCTTGTATCATTATAGGCATGGCTATATCATATGGACGATCGTTGGAGAAACTAACCTTCCCAGTTTCACTACTTTTTTATGCACCTCTTGAACTTTTTATGGCATTTAATATTTGTTAAACCCGAAAATTTAAAAGGAAAAAAATTAATATATGATTGAGCAATTATAGAAATTCAAACACACCCATTTGCAGACGAAGATTTACAAGAAAAGGTCTTATCACAGAAATAATAAAGAAAAGATATTACTCAAGTTATGTGAAAAAGATGCAGCATCACACGATTTTAACCAAACAAAGAACTATTCCTATATCTAGAATCAGTTGCACAAGTGATTGCTCTCTAGCAACTCAAATTTTTTTCAACAAAATATGTATTACCTTATTGGGAATGAAAATAAGAACACATAAGAAAAGGTAGGGCCAATAACAACAAAATATTTTTTCGAAAGGGTTGACGTTCATTAAGATAAACATTCAACAAAGAAAAACAAATAGAATGCATATAATAAGATTTCTAAGATTTGTTTGTCTGTCTTAACTACTAACTCCCTTTTTATGAAATCTTGTAACGTTCACTTCAAAGAAAAATTATAACATGTTTTTGTAGAAAATTTACTTATGAAATTAAATCCAATATCAAACTGAATAATAAAAACTAAATTGATAAAATAAAGACTAACAAAATTCAAATTTAAAGCATCTTAATAGCTTCTTAAGGAGTCCTATACAAGGGGCATAGTGGTTGCAAAAAGAGATCTAAATCACCAGCAAAGATAGGAGAAAGAAGAGACCAATGAGGAAGCTCAATGAAAACGGCCAGATGTTACTTATCTTGAATACACAAAAAATTATTGAAAGTGGTTCTAGGTAAATAGATACAACCGCAAAAACTAATGTCCAATGCTTCCCACTCAGACACCTAGCGTAATATATATTCCCAATGCCCAATCATACAATTTTTCCATCTCAATCTATAGGGCTCACGATGTCTAGTAATCAAGCATAAACTCTAGCACAATGACATAATAATGCATTATTCGGTTATCGAACACCAAATCAAACAATTAATATCGCCACCGATTAAAGCAATCAATGAATTCAAGTCACAATCATCCCTAACACATGTTCAAAAGGAAAACATTCAACTCTACTCATCATGGTTGGATGCATTTAGCTTGAAAGGATCCTAATGATTGTTTCGTGTTTTCTTTGTAGGAATTTCTAGTTTTTTGGGATTGCTCTTCTTATTTTTGGAAGAGATCTTATGTCTTATGCAATACAACAATTCAATTGGTCGTCAAACTTCTTGTTATCTAAACGAGTACGGATGTGCCTAGGCAATTGTGTGGGGTTTGCGCTGCATTGGAGATTGCAATAGTAGGTCATGGCTATGTCTCAATATGTAATATCATCATTTGTTTGGACTTCTATAATTTGGAAGAAGGAACTGGATAACACTCCAAAGCATGCGAAACTAGCATATATGTGCTATCGAAGTTTTACAAATATGGGGAAGAATATAATTGGGAAACAGAGACGGAAATAAATTTGGCAAGGAATGTTTTTTTCTCAAACGTTTTAGAAGCTCCAGTTTTTGCTTTCATATTATATTCATCTACACTTATAAGTTTTAAATACGTTCTTCCAATCCCTCATGTTACATAAAAATTTCAATCCATGAGGCAGGACATTTTTCTTATGTTTGTTCATGCGCTGGAGTGTTTTCAAGGTTTATTTCTCGTATTGTAGATGTCTGCAAAACACAGGATATTACCGTTGGAATCGATGCCACTGACTAATAGACCTTGAGAGAGGAAAAGCCAGAAAAGCACCTCGGTGCAATCATACTTATTTCAGCCGTGCTCGAGTTTATTGACTAACTTTATTGATATGTGACATGAGATATATGATTTCTTCCAAAAACAAAAAACTCAGTAAGGTTACTTACCTTGAATACATAAAGAAACTATTGGCATTGGTTCTGGGTATATAGATCCAACAGCACCCACTCAAGCACCTAGCAGGAAATAAATTCTCAATGATCGATCATACCATTTTCCGCCTCAATATATAGGGCTCACAATGTCTTGTAAACTAGCAAACCCTCTAGAACAAAGACAAAATAATGTATTAATATTCAGTTCCCGAGCACCAAATGAGACAACTTATAGAGCTATCATCACCTATAACAGCAATCAACGAATTGAAATGACAATCATCCCAACACGTGTTCAATAAAAAATTGTTCGACTCTACTTGTCCTAGTTGGATGCATTTAGCGAGAAAGGATCCTAATATTTATTTCATTTGTTCTTTTTATGATTTTTTAGACTGGGCTTCTTGTTTTTTGAAGGGACCTTATGTCTCATAATACATTAATTCAGTTTGTCAACAATAGTAATTTAGAATAGGTACAAATGTGCCTACGAATTCTTTTTGGTTTGTACATCCTTGGAGACATCGCAATACTATCGTGGCTACAACTCACTATGTAATACCATTGTTGGTTAATTAAGCTTCTATAAATTTCAAAAAGAAAATAGGATAGCACTATAGAGCATGAAGAAACAAGCGTACATGTTATCGACTAAATTTGAAGTTACTAAAAGAATTATAGAAAATAATTCAAAACTTCACACTTCTGTGGAAGAATATAAACGGTGACAACTAAGGTCCAATGCTTCCCACTCGAGCATCTGGCCGGAAATATATTCCCAATGCTCAATTATTCGAATTTATCACTTCAGTAGAGCTTACAATGTCTCGTAATAGAGCAAAAACTCTAGCACAAAGAAGAAATGATGTATTATTTAGTTCCTGAGAACCGAATGGGACAATTAATAGAGCTATTACCATCAATAACATCAATCAACAAAATTCAAGTCACAATGACGATCCCCACTAAGTGTTTGAATGAAAACGTTCGACTTTACACCGTTGGATGTTTTTGTAATGGATCTTATGTGTGATGCAATACATCAATCCAATTTGTCGACAAACTCGTGGTTATCTAGAATGAGTGCAGATGCACCTAGTCATTTGATTGGGTTTGTGTTGCCTTGGGGAGATCACGATGCAGTCGGTCGTCGCTATGACTCACTATGTAATATCATCGTTTGTTTAAGCTTCTATTATTTCATAAAAGAACTAGGATAACACTTATGAAGAAACAAACATAGATATAAGATAAAATTTTAAGTAATTTAAGGAATCGGAGGAAAAAAAATCGAAAGTCTCCCGCTTGTAGGGAATAATATAAAATGGGAAATCTCCTCCGCAAAGAAGTGTTTCTTCACACGAACCTATATTTTATTTATTGATTTATTTTATTTAATACTTTTACTACCTCAAAATTTGGATTAGTTAGAATGCTCCACGTGCCAGAGGCTTTCTAGAACATATCTATTTCATACATGTTCAGATAATTCAGTGTCCTTTCCAATACTTTTGTCTTTCCATATACAATTTTCCATTAATTACAAATAGACCCCTCTGTCTATGTAGAATTTCATTCAATTCTCGTCCAATTGTTTATTACACCCTACAATTTCTGCACTTAACATATTAGTCCAAATAAATTTTGCAATTTCATTTTTAGTCCATATTGAGAGTTCAAAACATTATACGGTTTATTGTTCTCGTAATTTAGAGTGCTATTATTACGAAAGTTGTTCGTCTTATTTTGGAAGACGTGTGCTGAAAATATTATGATTGCAAGTGAACAATATCGCAAACAAGTAATAAAGTTGATCTATTGAATCCGGATTATTATTCTCACGAATACTATCTTATTTATATACTAGTTCAATTAATTTTAATCCTAATCTGTTTAAAACACTTTGGAATTATTTATTTTAACTATTAACGTGTAAATATCAATTTAAGAAAACAATGTAATAACTTATGTGAAAGCAAATATCAAGAATTATTCAAGAATGATGGTTGAAGAATTTGGATTCATGATTTCACCATAGTTGTCATATCTAAATTCTCCTCTCAAGATTTATTCCTAAAGTTGTAATCGGTCGAATTCACGAATTTAACCTAATTTATCTCTCTCGAGTTCAAATTAGTCCTATCTAATTAAGTCAACTTATGAAGTCAGAATGATCCTTAATTAGATGCATTAATTTTTTAAGAATTCAATTTAAGACCGCGACAATAATAAAATCGTATCTCTACCTTTTATCCAATTGCCGGATTTTATTATGTGGTCTAGATTAATAATTTACCTCTCAGTTCATTACAATCCATAAAATCAATGACAAATAATGACCAATTATTTCAAGCATTAAGAAAAGAAGTAAAATCAAAACATAATTAATTTATAAGCAAAACTTGAGAGTCGAAAATAAAGAATTAAACTATGCTACATCGTTCATCCAAATTAAATAATTAGCTACTCATAATTTGGTAGAAAAAGCGATATGGAAAGTTCGAATACATAACTAGATCTTGAATAAAGAGGAGAAGATGATGAATCTCTTGCACCATGAATTCTTTGTCTTCCAATTCCAATCTTCAATCTCGCCGTCGTTCTTCGTCTCTTTCTTTATCTCTTTCTCAATGATTCAACAACTTCTTTTGACCTAGGTTCCGTCTTTATATAGTGTTTTACTAATTTTGAAACTTGTGTACATGAAAAGACAAAAAAAAAAAACCCTGACTAGAATTGAAAATAAGCTAAAAAGTGTCCGGACGCAAGAAACTACTGATTGTCATGGGTCACCATGACAAACAGTGAGAAATTCACCAAAATTTGGTTCCAATCCCCAAATTGCATACTTAGTCTTCCAAGTTTTGTTGATAATTTGTCCTCTTTAGTCCTCTTATTTGCATTCAAAGTTCTTCAACTTTTGATTTTGTCCTCTTTAGTCCTCTAATTTCTTTTTTATTTGAATTTAGTCATCTTTTATTTGCAACCCAAGTCCTTCAAATTTTGGATATTTGCAAGTTGATCCCTATATCCAAGTCTTTATACGCCTTCAGGTCCTTTTTGCCTATTTTGCTTTGTTTTTTTCTAATTCCATCCGATCTCGAGTTTTGACCTAAAACAATTAAATCAACACACAATTAAGTAAAAAATCACTTAAGAGTACTTACAATCGTCCACTTTTGATGGTCCATATAAGTGTAAAAACCAAACTTATCATGTGCTCTAAATCTGTAAGCACCAATTGGGGGCAATTTTGTCTTGAGGAAATATAAAAAAGTCAAACTCTTGTCTCGATTAAAAATCATTGTTTTGTATTTTTTTAACATTTGTAAGTTAGTATTTTGTCTCATTAAATTTTTGTTTGCAAGCTATTGGCACATAATTAATTCATTAAACAGGATATTATTTATGAACTAATTTCTATGACGAGGATGAATAACGCTTTATGGTTCTTAACACGTTTTGAAGCCCGGTTCTATTATTTAGTTATGAATGGGCAATATTTTCCAACAATCTACAATGAGGAATTTTGTTCATTTTCACTTAGTTGGATAACTAATTAGACAGAAATCCCTTGATTTCTCCTATGTCCTTATACAATAAAGAAAGCAAGAGAGGCTGTCTAAGATTTGATTAGAAGTAACATGATTCGATGTTGCACCATTTCAAACTAAGATAGAATCTGCTCATATTATTATTTATAGTGTGGTAAAGTCAAATTGTATATACTCTATTGAAACCCGATGACTAAGAAAAGAAAACATTTATACTTATTGCTTGTTTGGTCTAGATAAAAATCAACAATTAACTTTAATCACACATTTTATAAGAATCAAAATTTCTATTAAATTTTCAACTATATATTTCATCAACTTTTTGTCAAAATTTACAAAAAGTTCTCTTAAAAAAGCTTGTTAGTTTTACTTTTGTCATTGAAGTGAAGTACTATACAGTGTTAAATTTGGAGGGTCAAGTGCGTTCTATTTACTGGAAAAGTGAATGAATTACTTTTCCTCATCTACTAGTCAAATGAGACAGGCCATGATTCTTTATTGGATTTGAGGTGAAGGGGTGGGCCCAAGACTGGCTTGGGGTCATGTTGTGAATCTGACTTGTTTGGACAACAAGTTGTGCATGACTAGACTCTTCAAGTCGTGTTGTGCGTGACTTAGACTCTTCAAGTCAATTGTAAATCGACTTGTTTGGAGAACAAGTTGTGCATGACTTAGACTTTTCAAGTCGTGTTGTGCATGACTTAAACTCTTCAAGTCAATTGTGATTTGATACTTTGGAAAAATCGAAAAAATAAGGCCAAATTGCATGGATCATTGTCGTGCTTCATAGCGGGTCTTTTGGGTGATTCAACGCACACCAATTATTGGTCTTTCGGGTGATTCAAAGCACACCACTTATCGGTCCAGGTCATGGATAGAAGCCAAATAGTTGTTTAATTTTCTAAAGGAACAAAATAAATGAAACAAGATTTGCTTGAGCTAACATGGCCAAATAGGCAATCTGAGATCTAGGCGGGAGCAACGCTACCACCAAGAGCGTTTGCTGCAAACTTGTTGCAATTTAATTGAAATTATAAGTCGAATTCACATTTATACTTCAATAAGGCACCTTCTTAAGAAGAAGTATCCCATTTCCTCATCTTTTCAACATAATAGATAGGCAAGACAAACTTGTTCATTCGTTCGAATCGCTTTAATATCTAACTGCATTGGAGAAATTAAGGCAATCAAAAATGTACGATTATGTCCATGATATCCATTCGGTGTAGGATGGAAAATAACGTAAGAGAATTAATGAATATCGTTTAATGTCTATGTTAAATAGTGCTATATATATATGATCTTGAAAAATTTATTTAGACAAAAGGGTGTGTACATGAATTTAGACCATAGATTAATTGAATAATCTTGAAAATAAATAAGTGTAACTGACTTAAAGTATTAATTTAGGTTAATTGAATAATCTTGAAAATATACACGAACTTGAAGATTTTAAAACTCAACTTCTTATTGTCTACAATCAGAAGTTATTTTAGGTGTATCGTAACTTAAGAAAAATGAGTTATAGAAGAATATGTACAATCTAATAGCATATTTTGACAAGCAGCAAAATGTTAGCTTCTCAGATTCTGCTTTTAGCTTCTCCAATTACCTATAATCAAAATACCAATTTCAGCTCTAATTAATTAAATTAATTCCCCTTTTACTATATGACCTATGCTTTTATTTTGTAATTTTATACATATTGAAATTTAATAGATATTAATTTTTTTATTTTACAATAAGTATAGTGAATATATTGTCTTAAAAAAATATTTGATAATATTACATATTGTTGTAAAAGTAAAAATAAATTTTACAAAACTATCAATTATAATAATACTACAAAAGGATATTATTATAATCAAATTCCATTTTAGCAATTATATTTTTGTACAATAATAAATCACTTTTGTTTGCCAAACGCTAAAATGCTGGAATGATAATGGTCATAGACTACTTTACGAAGTGGGTAAAGGCAGCTAACATCGATCGCCGAAACCAATACAATGAAGTTTATCTTGAAGAATATTATTTGTAGGTTCGTAATCCTTCATTCTCTTGTCAGAGAAAATGGCTTGCAATTTGATAATAAAACGTTGCAAAAGCTTTATGATGACCTAGGAATCTAGAACGAATTCTCTACTCCGTACCATCCCAATAATGTGGTCGAGCTGAAGAAGTAAATAAAACCATAAAGTATGCATTAAAAACAAAGTTTAAGGAGACTGGGTAGATAAGCTTCATAATTTCCTGTGGGTCTATCGGACTACAGGCCAGACGGCTACTGGTGAGACTCTTTTTTTTCCTAACATACAGAGCTGAGGCTATGGTGCCAGTTGATGTTGAGCTGCCATTGCCTCGACAGATAAAATATAATAAGATATCTAATGAAGAGTCGAGGTAGAAAGGGCTTAACTTCCTAGACAAAGTTATAATGAGGTTTGCACCTTATCAATGAAAAATGGCAAAGTATTACAATTTTAAAGTAAAAAGAAAAATAAAATATTCTTCCGAGTTGGGGACCTAATCCTACGAAGAGCTTTTCAAGTGACAGGGGAAGACTACTCTAGGAACTGGGAAAGGCCCTACAAAATAATTTCCGAAGTTCATCCCAAAACGTATAGAATTGAGGACAAGACCAGCCTCATTCCTGGAATGCTGAACACCTTTAGAAATACTATCAATAAATCGATATTACGGTTCATCGACACGGTTGTAATTGAACGAATGTTTGTTCATTTTGCTCATGATAATCCGAATGTTTGTTTTGCTTACTTGATTGTAATATCAAAGTATTGTAAGTAAATTGCAACAAAGTTGACGTATGAAGACTAAAAAACTATGTATTTTATTGACAATAATTTGAAATACAAAAAGAATACAACTACAAGTCCTAACTGCTTCTATGGGTTGGCACGAGATGGGAAGAAACTAAATATTTGCATTGGAAGGAGAGAAATGAGGGATATCTTCAGTAAAAGGGTCAGCCTGAACGTGTAGAGTGTCGGGTGGAGTGTCTAGAGAATCAGCTAGAGGCTGGAAGGTCGTTGGTTCCACTTAGGCTAAATTTCGTTCAAGATCTTCAATAGTTTTAAAATAATTGAAGCTTATATAGTCACTCTCCATGTCTAAGTCATCAACTCCAAGTTCAGCGAAGAACTCGAGGTCCACCTCTGGCATCTTTGACTGGACTAACTTTTTAGCCTCTTTGATAGCTAGGCTTTAGAGGTAGTCATCCATACTCTCGTAGTTTGGCACTAAGTGGAATGGCAACTATATGTTGCCCAAAATCGAGCAGTGCCCGACTCATACAGGGGTGGGTCCCTTGTGTGGGGGACCCACCCCCCATGTGAGAGTCGAGCAGTGCCCAACTTTGGGCGAAATAAGTTCTCTTAAGTGGAATGAGCCTCAACTATACTACAGCCTTGCTACCAGCTTCATCCACCTCTACCTTCATGCT
The DNA here is from genome assembly GCA_023638005.1 of Forsythia suspensa. Lineage (NCBI taxonomy): Eukaryota > Viridiplantae > Streptophyta > Magnoliopsida > Lamiales > Oleaceae > Forsythia > Forsythia suspensa. The sequence goes on from CM042669.1 coordinate 17,080,372, forward strand.
AGTGCATTCATCTTAGAACAACTCCAGATTCTAGATTGTTCCTCAACTTAGGCACTTGATTTTTCAAAAAAAAAATTTGGTTGTCTTTCTCCCCAATCCTTGCCTCAAACTTATTTCTCTCCTAAGCAGACAGAAGTTTCTCATTCACCTCCCCATACCTCTGGGTGAGGCCTTCGAAACCAGTCTCTTTTCTATGGAGCTTCTTCTTCAAAACCTCACCAACAGTCACATCGACAATAAACAAAGTCGCAAGTAACATCTCAAAAAAATTTAGGCTAGCTCAATTTAATTCGGCCTCAAGAAGCTATTTATTTTGTCTAGAGTGGCCTCGGCCTGTTCTCCTTTGGCTGCTGGGTTAGCCCAGTTGGTGACGGCTTTTCACTTGGCTCTTTAGGAGCTTAGATCTACTGTTCCAATTGTGTGTCCTTTTGGCTGTCCAACCAATATAAAATGTACAAGTAATCAAATAAATACAAGTTAATTTTAACAGCAAGTGTGAACACATTAAATAATTGTATTTATTTGATTACGTGTACATTTTCTATTGGTGGGATAGCCAATGAGACACACAATTAGGACAGCAGATCTGAACTCGCCCTTTAGTAGGCAATATCCTGGTGGTCTCACTATTAAAAGGGAAATGGGTGATAGACCAACCTTGGCCTTGACAACAGCATCAACAACAGTAGTGTGGCTCGACTAAGCTAGCACCAAGGTAGAAGAGGTTTATTGATGGGACGATGGTAACCATCCTAGTGCCTCTCTGCTTGGCCACCAGTGTAATTAATCTCAAAAAGTTGGGCGTCGACTCATGTACTAACATTCTCTTTATTAGACCATATTGAACGAAAAAATTATTCTAGTCGATCAAGCTAGAGAATGACCTATCTTTGTTCGAAATCTTGAACAGCCTATTGATGTCTTCATTCTCCAACTCTGAAAGACATGGCCTTTGCTACTTTCTGCAAAATGATGAAGAAATAGTTAGAGGTACTAAAGAATATTTTGATTGTATTTGTTGACCTCCAAAAATGGCTACAAACAGGAACTACACGTCTCCTCTTCCTACGTGTATTTCTCCCTTACTTGGACTGCCATGTGGTTTATTCAACCACGTAGATATGCCTAGGACTGGGTGGGTAGTTAACAAAAGATAAAAAGAAACACACTATAGTAGAGATAATAGCTTAATGGTCCTTAACTAACGATTTTTTTCAGGTGGTTATAACACTTGAAGAATAATTAGTATAGAGGACTTGATATTTCTTGTAAGAGTAACATTTTCAACATCAATTTCTTGTGGAAATGAGTTTGGTATTTATAGGCAAATTCTATTGGATTGTCCTCTAGAGTCACGTCTTGGTGTCACATCATTAGCATTAATGCAGAAGTCTCTTTCAACCGCAACCTAAGAGACTATGATGGTGACAAGCCACCTTTTATAGGCTGTCCCATTAGTCTTTTTGGGTTTAACTTGCAATGTGTCAGAGAGAAGTTAACACACAATCAGGGTCAGACTTTGGCAGCCTTAGTTGTACTAGCTCATCGGCATAAATAGTCTCGGTTGTCTAACCTCCTCGGCACAAACAGCCTCGGTTGACTTTGACCATGCCTACGTGGAGCCCAAGTGGGATTGTCTTGCCCACGTGGAACGCCAAGTAGGATTAGGGCATAACAATAGTCCTCCAAGTTCAGGACCTCTATTATTTATGAGAGGTGATGGACTTGGTAAAGAGGCAAAGGATCTTGTTGTATTTGGAAAATGGCGGATCCCCAATTGAAAAATTAGAAGAGTTCGTCCCACAAGGTCAAAACCCTCTAATTTATGTGAGGTGTTGAGCTTGGAGTAGGAGAGAAATCCAAAATGGTAGAGTATTACTGCGGAAGAGCCTAATCTCAAGTGGGAGAGGCTTGGTAGAAGAAGGACGTCTCCAAGGATGGAGAGGCTTACTGCAAAAGAGCCTATTCTCAGGTGGAAGAGGCTTAGTAGTAGAAGCGCGTCTCCAATGATGGAAAGGCTTGCTGTAGAAGAACCTATTCTTTAGTAGGAGAGGCTTCATAGTAGAAGCGCGTCTCCAAAATGGAGAGGCTTGCAGTAGAAGAGCCTATTTTCAAGTGGGAGAGGTTTGGTAATAGAAGCGTGTCTCCAAGGATGGAGAGGCTTACTGCGGAAGAGCCTATTCACAAGTGGGAGAGGCTTGGTAGCAGAAACGTGTCTCCAGGATGGAGAGGCTTGCTGCGGAAGAGCCTATTCTCAAGTGGGAAAGGCTTGGTAGTGGAAGCAAGTCTCCAAAGATCGAGAGGCTTGTCTGCGGAGAGCCTAGTCCCAAGTGGGAGAGGCTTGGCAGCAGAAGCGCGTTTCCAAGGATGAAGAGGCTTGCTGAAGAAGAGCATATTCCCAAGTGGGAGAGGCTGGTAGTAGAAGTGCGTCTCCAAGGATGGAGAGGCTTGCTCATGAAGAGCCTATTCTCAAGTGGAAGAGGCTTGGTAGCGAGCGCCCTCAAGGATGGAGAAGCTTGTCTGCAGAATAGCCTATTCCCAAGTCGAGAGGCTTGCAGCGAGCAGCCGTCTTCAAGATGGAGAGGCTTGCTGCAGAGCAGCATATTCTCAAGTGGGAGGGCTTGGTAGTAGAAGCGCGTCCCAAGGATAGAGAAGCTTGTCATGGAAGAGCCTAGTCCCAAGTGGGAGAGGCTTGGTAGCGTAAACGTGTATCCAAGGATGGAGAGGCTTGCTGCGGAATAGCCTATTCCCAAGTGGGAGAGGCTTTGTAGCAGAAGCGCGTCTCCAAGGATAGAGAGGCTTACTGCGGATGAGCCTATTCCCAAGTAGGAGAGGCTTGGTAGTAAAAGTGCGTCTCCAAGGATAGAGAGGTTTGCTGCGAAAGAGCCTAGTCCCAAGTGGAAGACACTTGGTAGTAGAAGCGCGTCTCCAAGGATAGAGAGGCTTGCTGCGGAAGAGCCTATTCCTAAGTGAGAGAGGCTTGGTAATAGAAGTACATCTCCAAGGATTGAGAGATTTGCTGCGGAACAGCCTATTCCCAAGTGGGAAAGGCTTTATAGCAGAAGCACGTCTCCAAGGATGGAGAGGCTTGCTGCGGATGAGCCTATTCCCAAGTAGTAGAGGCTTGGTAGCAGAAGCGCATCTCCAAGGATAGAGAGGCTTGCTGCAAAAGAGCCTAGTCCCAAGTGGGAGAGACTTGGTAGTAGAAGCACGCCTCCAAGGATGGATAGGCTTGTTGCGGAAGAGCCTATTCTCAAATGGGAGAGGCTTGGTAACAAAAGCGTGTCTCCAAGGATTGAGAGGTTTTCTACAGAACAGCCTATTCCAAAGTAGGAGAGGCTTGGTAGCAGAAGCGCGTCTGCAGGATGGAGAGACTTGCTGCGGAAGAGCCTAGTCCCAAGTGGAAGAGGCTTGGTAGCAGAAACGTATCTCTAAGGATGAAAAGGCTTGTTGCGAAAGTGCTTAGTCCCAAGTGGAAGAGGCTTGGTAGCAGAAGCACGTCTCCAGGAAGGAGAGTCTTTCCGCGAAAAGCCTATTCCTAAGTGGGTGAGACTTGATAGCAGAAGCGGCTACCAAGGACGGAGAGGCTTGCAGCGGAAAAGCCTGTTTTCAAGTGGGAGAGGCTTGGTAGCAGAAGCACGTCTCCAAGGATGGAGAGGCTTGCAGCAGAAGAGCCTATTTCCAAGTGGGAGAGGCTTGGTAGCGGCATGAGTCTCCAAGGATGGAGAGGCTTGCTTTGCGGAAGAGCCTATTCTCAAGGGGAGTGGCTTGTAGCGTGCGCGCGTCTCAAGGATGGAGAGGCTTCTTCGGAAGAGCTTATTCCTAAGTTGGAGAGGCTTGGTAGCAGAAGCGCGTCTCCAGGATGGAGAAGCTTGCTGCAGAAGAGGCTATTCACAAGTGAGAGAGGCTTGGTAGCAGAAGCGCGTCTCCAAGGATAGAGAGGCTTGCTGCGGAAGAGCCTAGTCCCAAGTGGGAGAGGCTTGGTAGCAGAAGCGCGTCTCCAAGGATGGAGAGGCTTGTTGTGGAAGAGCCTATTCTCAAGTAGGAGAGGCTTGTTAGCCGAAGCGCCTCTCCAAGGGTAGAGAGGCTTGCTGCGGAAGAGCCGGGCTTTTCCCAGATGGTGTCATGCCTTAATGAAGAGGCTAGGCCCTTGTGTGGGTATGACGCTTCTACAAAAACTAAGTCCCAAATAAGGGAGCTTGTTTGCAGATGCCCTTCCAATATCATATGCCCTTCCAATATCGGATGAGGCATGATATTGGGCTTTTCCCTATTTCTTGCCATGCCTTAATGAAGAGGCTAGGCCCTTGTGTGGGGATGATGCATCTACAAAAACTAAGTCCTAATTGAAAGATGATCTTTCCTTTGTTGGGAAGAGGCTAGTTTGCAGAGGACCTTCCTATAAACTGCGAATACCTTTTGCGAGAGGCATACGAGAATATTTTTACCCAAAACTTGATTTGGTACTAGGGCCTCTTTTTAGAGGCTGTCACCTAGGCTCCAACGAGATCTTGACAATGTCTTAGGAATGCTAAACCATTAATCAAGTTGGATAAGCTCGTATATATAGTTTTCTAGTGCCTCTTCTTCAAAGGACTTACGCTAGCCTCAATTAGTACTTGCATAGCGTCATTTCTTAAAGAAAACTCCTTTGTCCAAGGAGGTTTAAGCCTCTTCTTCAAAGGACCTACGCACTATCAATTAGTACTTGCATAACGTCATTTCTTCAAGAAAACTCCTTTGTCCAAGGAGGTTTAAGCTTTTGATCACGTTTCACTCGTGGTTGAATGTGTGGTTTCCCACAGACGGCGCCAGTATTAGTGAGCTTACATGAGTAAAATTCAACTAACTGAAGATGCCATATTTCCTGGGACTTTCATTTCCGACCGTGGTCCTCGATACAAAAATTCTATTCACTTACGATGAAGAAGAATGAGGTTTTCAATCCTTGACCAAGGACCGCAATCCACCCAAAGAAGAGAGTCTCACTAGTATACGGTGATAGATATACCAACCAAAAGGGCTTGCCCCAATGCTTTTTTCGGGTTGTAGATGGCTTTAATATTTTTTAGAAAATGTCTCCCTCATTTCCGACCATCTTCCATAGTAAAAAAAACCCCAAGGAGACACGCCTAACCATTAGAGAGGAGCTCGGTTGGCACAATCCAAAAGATTCTTAGGGTCTCACATACAAAAGAATGTAGAGAAAACCTTAGACATGACCTTAATCGTAGCAAGTTAAATGCCATGCAATTTGGAGAAATTATGCATCCTAAATCCCACTGAGCACAATCAGTTCAAAGTCGTCCAGAATGTGGAAAGTTCCACTCAATGCCACCAAATTTGCCTAGGTGATAACTGAAGCTATGTTTGATGCAGCCCATTGTGATGGCCTTTCTACTTCTCTCGCTGCTTTAGCCTCGGTCTCACCTCTGACTTCCTCATCTCCATGTTCACTCTTGTTCTCTTCTATCAAAGAACTTACATCCCTCTCATATTGGTCTCCTAGCTAACCCAAAGGTCGCTCCATTCAATGGTCCGGTCCCAAAGGCTAGATCTCTAGTGACTATGGCGACTATGTTATCACTCTCCAAAATAGTCTCACTAGGTTGGATGGCTCTCCTAAGTCAAACAATTAATGGAGCGGCATTAGGCGAGGATAGTACCACAACCCTCAACTCTTCACAATCACAACTTATATTATGTGTTTTTGGAAGACATAAAATGAACATAAGTAAAAGCTCAGAAAAGATGGAGATAGGTCGTACCTACGTTGCTACGCACTAAAGAATGTATCTCTCTCAAATTGCAATGAAAGTCTCTCTTTCAATTTCCACTAACATCTAGAAATTCTCCACCTCATATGAATATGACGCTTGGACTCAAAGGACTAATATAATATCTGAAAAAATCAGATCCTCACGTGGATGCCATGTAAAGCCAAAACTATAGTCGTCATGAAATTAAGCGCCTACGTGTCAGAAACTGAGGCTTTACTTCGACTGTCAAAGTGCAATTTGTAGCCTCGCCTAGGAAAGGATATACAAAACAACACGTGGAATAAAACGAGATTTGAAGAATAGAACCTAGGCAACCATTTTGGTATTAGTATGCCATATGCTTGCGTACATAACATAACATTTGTTCTTACATGTCATATTCATTTCCTATAATGCATAAAAATGGTAAAATTGAGGAACATTGGAAATTCAAATATGATGATATTATTGGACCAATTGCTAAAAAGTATTTGAAAAATAACTTAAATACCCGTGTTCACTTATCTAAAAATACTCCATTTCTTATTCATTTGTAGGTGCACTTAATAAACATAATTTACTCACATTTCACATATTATACATCTTGAGCTATTTTTACTGACTTGATCATCAGAGTATTTACGGCTGTTGCACCACCCCCACGAAATCAACCATCGGTAGTCTAACGTGTCATCGGAGTGTGCAGGTTAGAAGCATGTGACTCCCAACTACATCCTAAATTCAGAACACAAGCTCGAAGTATATCCTCTAAAATTTGGATGGTTCTCCCGCATCGTCGATCCGATTGAGGATAATAAGTTGTGCTAAAATTTAGTTTTTATTTTCATGGCTCTGTGTAAACTCTTCCTAACTTAGATGAAACTTGGGATATCTATATGATACAATGGAGATAGGGACTCCATAAAGTCTAACAATCTCTCTAACATACAATTGTACACCAAACAGAGAATTTACTTTTCTTGTGACAGTGTGTTTTTCTTTAACAACTTCTTCTTCTTCTTCTTCTTCTTCTCTCTCTCTCTCTCTCTCTGAATTGTTATTGGGACCCGCATGGTTGTATGGAAAGTTTAAATGGGAAGATTGAGTTCTCTAGGCATAAACAATTTAGGGATAGGTTTTGGTTTCCCCTCAATCCCTTTTTAACCTAACTTAATAACCTTGAGCGGACCCTAAGCAAAAATTTTAGTCTTCTCTATGTGCCCGAGCGGGCTTCGAGCGGATGGAAAGCCCACTCTAGTGGACGAAATAGAGGGGTAAAAATAAGCTATTTTAGGACTCTTTTTAGGGTACGTTTTGGGAGACCTTTGTATACATTTTTCAACCCTAATTAGACTCTTACTTCAAAGAATTTGTGAAATTAGAGAGAAAAAGAGGCAAAGACGCGAGTTTCATTGGGGTTATGACATCATCTTGGTTTTATTGGTTTTTAAGCAAGAAGGAAAAGAAGATTGTTCAAGCTCCAATTGAAGACATTAGGTGATGTACTTTCAGTTATTTTTGTGTTTTTGTAATTCGAATATGTTAGGCAAAACATATTCATGCTAGGATTACGATGTGAACGTTTTTCAAAGTTTTAATTCAATAATTCTCGTTTTTTATATTCAATTTGTGTTTGATTGATTGTTGGTAAAGTATTTATCTTGTTTTAATGATTTATCAATGTTTGAATGTTTTTGTGACCTATTTTGCTTCCGAGAGATTCAAATTAGGTTTTAACACCTTTTGATAAATAATGCAAAATCCGATATGAGTTAGAGATAATCTTTTATGCTTTGTGCAATCGTGGTTGAATAATATCTAGAGTTTCAATACGTATTTATATATTCGAATCTGTAATAAAGGTATTATTAAGTCCTTTATGAAAATAGGTTCAACCCTTCTCGATAGAGATCGAAAGATAAAATAGGATTATTGATTGTCAAGTTAAGAATGAAACGAGTTCATTGCAAAAATTTGAGATCTAAAGTGGATCACAATGGTGGATTCAGAATTCTAGTGTTGCCTCCCTTTTGAATTTTCTCCAAAACTTCGTGTAAGCATTTAAATTGCTTTAGTAGAATTGATAAGTGACTAGTTCATATCACTCACATCATTGAATAATTGTGTGTTTTCGAATTGAGCTAGTTGTAATTAAATTAAGACTAAGTTCTCAATATTCTCGTGAGACGATACTATTCTCATTATAGCAAACCTGTACAATTGCAAGATTTTCACCGAACATGCATCCCAAAATTAGTGGAATGTGCATTGATCTGCTTGGATTTGCTTTTTGACTCCACATTAACTACCTTTGTCCTAATCCTACTTTAATTCCACACTTCGAGTAAAACAAACTAGTTTTGCTCATGTGGAGGACCCAATGAAAATTCCTTAAACATGACTAATTTCATTAAATAATATTTATGTTTTCATTCTTCTGAACAGCTTGATCTTAGTCTCTGTATATCTAAATCGATTTTTTCTTGAACCATTAGCACGTAAATTCCTTAAACATGACTAATCATTAAATAATTATTTATGTTTTCAGTTTTCTGAGCATCTTGATCTTAGTCTCTGAATATCTAACCCGTTTATATACACTTGTTTTCTCCTTTTTTTTTCTTCTCGTCTTTAATTTTATTCAAAGGTTGTCACATAATTCATCATTTTTTAATACAAAAGTTAAAGAAAGCACGTTTTGTTTCTGGTAGAAATTGATTAATACAATTTTAGTATACATGTTACCCGCTTATCTTATTTTGTTATTAATTATTCATTGATAAAAGTACTAATTAATGTCTTATTTGAATCAGGATAAATTATGAACAAATATGAATTTGGGAACCAGGATAGAAGTTTTTGAAAGTATGGGACCAAACATAAAGTTTTGAAGCAAAAAGAACTAAATCTGCAATTAAAACTTAAAGTCGGGACCAACTAATATACATATTGGTACTTGGAAGACTAAAGTCTTCAAATAAAGGATTGGAATTGAATTTGGCAAAATTCTTCATTGTTTGCCGCGGTCCAAACTGCGGTATGACCGAGGCAATGTGGCAATACGCGTCTGCGGCTCGTCTGGACGTTTTTTGGTTTTTTCTATCTTTTCACGTATACGAGTTTCAAAATTGATAAAATACTATATAAAGACCAAATTTATGACAAATTAAGGGAGGAAGACGGCTAGAAACAAAAGAGAAGAACCACGTCGAAGAAGAGTTTTTGATAGATTTCTTCTCCTTCAATCCATGTCGGGTTCTATCAATTCTTTTATTTTTAATTTAATTATGTTCTTCTAATTTTCTTGAGCCAAGGTAGACGATGAAACCTTGTTTAAACAAAGTGATTATTTGGTTATTCGTTTAATTCCCTTTTATAGCTTTAACTTTCATGGTTCGTTCTTGTTGGATTAATTAAATAAAATCTCTTTCATCTTAAATATCACGTATTCTTGATAGTTCGAAATTGATTTAATTAATTTGTGCTTGGTGCTTAAACGTGTTCTATTAATTTCTTTTGATTTTCCGTTATCTTTTTATCGATTTGGAATACATAGAATGCTTAAGAAACAATTCTTTGTTTTCTTTTAATTGAATTTGATACGGGGAACGTTTAAGTAATTTAAGTTTGAAGCAGAGGGAAGCCGATATTAGATTTTCTTTTTTTAGATTTAATTGATAAATATTTTAAGACGACAATAAATTGATTTCGAATTATCATTTGTTTTTATTAGAATTAATCAATAATTGGATAAATGCTAAGTTAAACAATGGTGGATTCCTAAATCTTGGTACTTTATACAACTTGAATCTTCAACTTAACTTGTTAACATAATTAATTAGTTTTTAAGTTAAATTTGTTCAATTAAATTCCTTTCGACCCAATCTAGAATAATAGTTGATTCAGATTAAATTAGATTTTCTTCATTGCAGTCTATGTGGAATCGACCTCGTTACGACTTTTCTATATTCCAATAGATTCGTACACTTGCGGGTTATTTATAATTTGACATAAGCAATCCAGATTTCACAAACTATTTCACAAACTACACACAATCATGGAGAAAGCTCAATACTTTCCTGCTGCGATTATCACTCTAATGGTGTGCTTGGACATGGCGGAAACCAATGTCACTACTGATCAGGATTCTCTTTTGAGCTTGAAAGCACACACGAGTTTAGACCCTTCAGGCATTTTGTCGAAAAACTGGTCTGCCTCTACTTCGGTTTGTGACTGGATTGGTGTTACTTGTAGTTCTCGCCACCAAAGAGTGACTGCATTAGATATTTCTGGTATGAATCTTACTGGAAACATACCGCCCGAATTGGGAAATCTCTCGTTTCTTGTTTCTCTCAACGTAAGTGGGAATAATTTTTACAGTAGTCTGCCTGAAAACTTAGCCCAATTGCGACAACTAAGAGCTGTTGATTTCAGTTTCAACAATTTCAGTGACAAAATTCCGTCTTGGTTTAGTTTCTTACCTGAACTACAAGTCTTGAATGTTAGAAATAACAGTTTTACTGGTTTCATCCCTCCTTCTCTTTCTAACATATCCACGCTGCAGGATTTTGATCTCTCTTTCAATCCTCTACAAGGGAAAATCCCTGAAGAGATTGGAAATCTTTCCAACTTGAAAACACTAAAATTACAATATAACAGGCTCACTGGTGTAATACCGTTGACAATTTTCAATATTTCGACATTGGAAAATCTTGCTTTTACAGGGAATAACTTATCTGGTAATCTCCTGTTGACATATGTCATGGAATTCCAAGACTCAAAGGGCTTTATCTGTCTTCAAATGAATTGGATGGTGAAATTCCTGCGAATCTATCAGAATGTTCACAGCTTCAGCTCCTTTCTTTGTCATTCAACAAATTTAGTGGATCCATTCCAAGAGAAATTGGAAGCATAAGGACGCTGCAGATTTTATATCTTGGTTCAAATGATTTGACAGGTGATCGAATCAAGATTGATGTTGCGGTAGCACTTTATATTCTTATTTAAAGAGATTTTCGATCACCAAATGGTTATTGTTTTTATTCAAATTAACATGTTGCTAATGGTCGTCTCTCATTCTTATTTGACAATTTGACAGGTGCAATTCCACCAGAGTTGGGTAACCTGGAGAACCTCGTGGAGTTAGGCATGGGAGATAATTTTCTTACGGGCTCTATACCGGCCAGTATATTTAACATTTCCTTATTGCGATATATAAACATTGCTCAATGCAACCTATCTGGTACACTCCAGGCCAATATTTGCTCTCACAGTTCCCAACTTGAAAATGTTTATTTGCACAAGAATGAATTAATTGGCCCGCTCCCAACTCGAATAGATGAATGCTCAGCACTTCAGATTTTGTCATTATCCTACAACAATTTCAGTGGATCACTACCACAAGGGCTTGGGAATTTAACCATGCTTAGTATGCTATATGTTGGATTTAACAAGTTGACAGGTATAACTTTCTATCACATTCAAACAACTTTGCCGATTGTCCTTGGTATTTTTAGTCTGCAATTCAAAGAGATTGGCAACTTATAATTTTGTAGGCGTAATCCCACAAGAGATTGGCAATCTTTACAACTTGGTGTATCTTCATTTTGGCTTCAATAGCTTAAGCGATTCCATTCCACCAAGAATCTTCAACATCTCAACATTAAAATGATTTCAGTTACAGATAATCAACTTTCAGGCAATGTTGATCTGTTGGTTTTGGGCTATGAGCTTCCTAATCTTGAAGAACTCTATTTGAACAATAATAATTTACATGGGAGAATACCAAATTTTATTGCAAATTCTTCTAAACTCACTAAGATAATCCTGTCTTCCAACAATTTTACTGGACCAATTCCCAACTTCCTCGGAGATTTGAGATTCCTTGAAGATGTAAACTTGGATGACAACAATTTTATTAGTGAATCTCCAGAATTGAGCTTCATCACTTCATTGACAAGCTGTAGATATTTAATGAACTTGGGTTTTGGCGATAATCCTTTGAATGGCATTCTTCCAGTTTCAGTTGGAAATTTTTCCACTTCTCTTCACTATCTTTATGGTTATAATTGTGATCTCCTTGGTAGCATTCCAAATGAAATTGGCAATCTAAGCAGTTTGATACTGTTAAGTCTATTTGGCAATCAGTTGACGGGATCAATTCCAACAACTCTGATGGATTTGCAAAAGCTTCAAGGATTGGCTCTTTTTCGCAATAAAATAAGTGGATCCATCCCGGGCACTCTTTGTGAACTCTGCAATTTAAACGGATTGTTGTTGTCACAAAATCTAATAACAGGTGCTATTCCAGACTGCATAGGGAATATTACTACACTGAGGTCTCTACATATAAATTCCAACAGATTGACCTCCAGCATACCTGCAAGCCTGTGGCTTCAGAAAGATCTTCTGGAGTTGAATCTATCTTCAAATTTTTTGAGTGGCTCTCTGCCTCAAGAAACGGGGAATCTGAAAGTTGCTACTCTTATTGATCTATCAGTGAATCAGTTCTCAGGTAGCATTCCGACCTCAATTGGAGATTTACAGAGCTTGATTAATCTTTCCTTAGCACATAACACACTGCAAGGATCTATTCCCCAGTCAATGAATAAGCTACTAAACTTGGAGCAACTAGATCTATCTCACAACAGCCTTTCTGGTAATATCCCCAAATCCTTGGAGGCACTTAAGTATCTCACGTACTTGATGTTTCTTTCAATGATTTAAGTGGTGAAGTTCCTTCTGGTGGTCCTTTCACAAACTTTTCAAGTAGATTCTTCGTGTCTAATAAAGGATTATGTGGTGATACAATATATGGTCTCCCACCCTGCCATACTACTGGACCAAAGAGAAGAAAGTTGATGCTTTGAGTTGTATTTTCTTTGTTGGGGATTATAGTGCTAATTACAATTGCCATGGTGGCGTATGCAGTTGGAAGATACAGAAGGAAAAATTTAGTGGAAAATACAACAGACATTGCACCTGGCACAACACTAACAAGGGTCTCATATTATGAACTTATGCAAGCAACTCAAGGGTATAGCGAGAGCCATTTACTTGGCTCTGGGAGTTTTGGCTCCGCTTTATCGAGGGACTCTTAATGATGGAAGGGATGTGGCTGTAAAGGTGTTCGATTTGCAACATCAAAATGCATTCAAGAGTTTTGATGTAGAATGTGAAGTATTGCGCAACCTCCGCCATCGAATTTGTGCAAAGTCATCAGTACTTGCTCCAATCAGGATTTCAAGGCCTTGGTGCTTGAGTACATGTCTAATGGAAGCCTTGAGAAGTGGTTGTATTCTGATGACTGCTCGTTGGACATCTTGCAGAGAATTAACATAATGATAGATGTAGCATGTGCATTGGAATATCTGCACTATGGTTACTCTACATATATTGTTCACTGTGATTTAAAACCAAGTAACGTATTGCTGGATGAAGATATGGTTGCTCACTTGAGTGATTTTGGAATTGCCAAGTTATTGGGTGAAGGAGAAAGCAATGCACACACTACAACAATGGGAACATTGGGTTACATTGCACCAGGTAAAGATCCTATCTTTTACTCCAATCTTATCTCAAACACTACGTCATGTTTGTATTTGTGTCAAACTAATCCGGGCACAACACCATAAGGCTATTGTATAATTACTATTCCTGCGATGGGCTTTTGTCATCTGCTCAGCAGCATTGTAAGTTTTTATGAAATTAGACTTGGGGTAAAAATATTACAGAGCTTAGTTCATTGTTTTCAAAACAAAATCATGTTTCGTGTTTTGGGAAATAGTACATTACAATATACAACCACACGTAATACAACTTGCATATATTTCTCATATAGCGTAACACTAAATGTAATACAACTAATGAATTTCAAAATGTTTGTGTAGAGTATGGATTGGAAGGATCGGTGTCAATTAGATGTGATGTTTATAGCTACGGCATTATGTTAATGGAAGTATTTACAAGAATGAAACCAAGAAGTGAAATTTTTTCTGGGGAGTTAAGCCTAAGGAGCTGGATAAATGATTCTATGCCCAATGCAATTACTCGAATTATAGATTCGAACTTGTTGGGGCTTGAAGAAGAAGACTACACAGAAAAGTTGAAATGTTTTTCATCTATAATGGAACTAGCATTAAATTGCTCCATGGAAAGTGCCAATGAGAGGGTGAACATGAAAGATGTTGTTGTAACATTGAAGAAGATCAGATTTCAGCTCCTTAAGAAGTTTTAAACTTAACATCATAATGCATTTTTTTCTCTATGTATTGTATGATCATCCGGTGATTTTATGGAGATTATGTAGTGTCTGTAAAGCTATATAACATCCAATCGATGAAATTTAGTTCGAATTTTCCTAGTTTACAAGTTGATTTCTCTAGATGTCTTGAATGCTTTTCAGAAGTCTGTTTTGCTTCCTCTTCGTCGACATCTTTTATTATCTATATCTTCTTTTAGACATTTGAATCTTATTAGCCTTTAATACTGTTTCCCTCGCCACCAAAGTGCTTCGGATTGTCTATAAGGTCTGGACTAGATATCTTTGCATCACATCAGGCCTCGAACCTCTTCAGTAACTCTCAGGTAAATCCTCGTTGCACATTGCTCCTCGCTTTGCCTGGGTCACAGAAAGGCTTATTTACAGAGAGAAAAATCTAGAAGGCCAAGAACTGTACTCATCTCCTACGTCTAACATAAATGATAGACTCGGATTTAAGGGAATGTTGTTACCGCCCGAATTTGGAAAGGATGCCACATCAACTTGCGGCCCCATCGAAAACCACCTTAGCATTCGCTACACGTGGCAATTTCAGCCCCTACACAACCACAAATCCTCATGTACCCTTATACAATATGTTGTTGAGCGAACCTGGTGGCCTTTGCAATTACAGTGAATTCCACCCAGTGTAGTCCTTCGCCGATGGTCTTCGTAAGCTCTCAAAGTCCTCCAGGCAGTCTAACATCTTAGCCAAAATCTCAACTCCAATTGGATAGATAATTTGAAAGATTATTCTTGACTAGCAAGGTAACTTCCATAAGGAACTCATGTCAATCCCTAAAAATCAGCAGCCCAATCTAGGAGATTGACAAGGATAAGGGGTGAGATCTTAGGAATCCCAATCAATCCAGGAGTGACCTTATTTCAACAAGGAAAGAGAGTCCAATAAGGTAACTAATTAATTGTTGTCCTTAATGGGCTGTGATTCTCACCTTATAAATACTTGACTCCTCTCCAATTAAAGGTACGCATTATTGTGTACTAAAAATTCTCTGGTCAAGTTTATGTTTTCTCGTCTCCCCCATACCCTAAACTTCCCATATTGTATCGACAGTTGACTTGACCTTCGGAGCCCCAACAGTTGCCGGCCCCTCTTTCCTCCCTCGCGATCCTAGTGCCTAACGGTTGTCCATGTGTGAAGGTAACATATAGTTTGGTAGATGAGTGACTAGAGATTTGTTAACACACGTGGATAGTACATTTTTGTATGTCAACATATACAAACCTACTTTTATGATATTGATGATCATATATACTAGGCTAAACTCTGTCACTACTTCAGTGAATGATCTAAAAGATCTTGATTGTCGAGTTGTCATAGGATAAGGTACTACATTGGTCTCATGCGTATTCTAATAAACCGATAGTCCAAGGAAGAAGGCTTTTTAATACATAAGAATGTCATGTTTAAAATCGTGATTTGGATCAATACCAAGGCTTTTTAATTTTTTATCAATACCAAGGCATACATAAGAACTTCTTCCTATTATACATGTAGAAATTTCACAAGTTTAGGAAGATCAAATGTGACAAAAAATGGTGGTCAGAATTTCAAAATTCCAAATGCGGTTGCTGAGGTAACAATACATTTTCAATAAGTATAGCTACCCACCGACTAGTTTTCAAAAGAACAAATTATGTGTAAGCAAAGTACCGGAATCTACCTTGAAAGTTACCGATACTTCTACTAAAACTCTTTAAACATAAAATACTTACCACTCTTAATATGTAATTCCTTTCCATATTATACCCAAGAGGCACCTAAATGTATTTATGGGGTTGAAAAGAATGAAAAAAATCATGGTAGAAGGTATTAGAATTCTGATAAGCATAGGACTTGAGAATATTTGTTTAGTTTACCTTTCTCTCATCATTTGACTGACTGAATTCTAATATCCTATAAAACTCTTCTGGTGATAGGTGACTACAAACATAGATCTCTTATCATTTTTATTTAACAACTAAAGACTAAAAATTTTGTAATATATCAATTATTTCAAATAATTTGATTCAATTAAGAAAAGACATGACTATCTAAAAAGATAAGTTTGTCTGCAAATAACTTTTCTTTTTTTTTCTTTTTTTTTTTTGTGTTGATGTATTTTTCCTTCATATTTTTCACTTTCAATTTCTCATGATATATAAGATTTAGCTTACTTTCTCCTCCACTCAAAAATAAATCGAAACAATTTTATATGCCATAACCATGCTCTAACGAGGTTCAACTTGATCTCACTCAAAATAGTTACTAGTGTAGTGGTTAGTTGTTACCATAAAGCCTCTAACAAGAAGAGAAGGCCAAGAGGAGGAGTGAAATAAATCTCTCACAAGGCAATGTTATAATTGCATAATTAAATATATGAGGGGACAAACCTTCCCACTAATCAACAAATTGTTTGTACATTTGATAAATATCAGTATAGTTCCTCAGTCATTGCAATTGGAAAAAGAATGACTCAAAATATCGTAACCCAACATTTGAACTAACCTATTAAAGTTCAAGCTTTGAGTTACCAAGCTGGCTAAATAAAATGGCCATCTCCATACCTTGTATCATTGTAGGCACGACTATATTATATGGACAGTCGTTGGAGAAACCAACCTTCCCAGATTTCAGTACTTTTTTATGCACCTTTTAAACTTTTTATGGCATTTAATATTTGTTAAACTTGAAAATTTAAAAGAAAAAATAATAATACATGATTGAGCAATTATAGAAATTCAAACACACCCATTTCCCGATGAAGTTTTACAAGAAAAGGTCATATTACAAAAGTACTAAACAAAAGATATTACTCAAGATATGTGAAAAAGATGCATCACCGATTTTAACCAAACAAAGAACTATCCCTATATCTAGAATCACCACACAAGTGATTGCTCTCTAGCAACCTGAGTTGTTTTCAACAAAATATGTAGTACCTTATTGGGAATGAAAATAAGAACACATAAGAAAAGGTAGGACCAATAACAACAGAATATTTGTCGAAAGGGTTAACGTTTGTTACCACCCAATTTTGGTAAGGCTTCTATGCCCAAAGAATGCCTTGTAGGCCCAGGAAACTCCTCATAAGCCTCGTACATTAATATCTTGCCAAACCAGGCCCCCTCACCAAACTAATCCCACAGAATCTCCTAGGCAATCTGATATCTTGGGACAGTCAAAGAGATATTTGAAGAATGATTGTATCTAATTATCACACAAACCTTACAAGGAAACTCAATCCCAATCTCCTAATGATTAGGTAATGCACAATTGGGGATCAAATCAAATTATGACTAAAATCTAGAAGATTGCGTTCACACTCAATTATCTCTAATTTTATAAGAAAAGAGAATCCCATCAGTCAATTAGACATCCCCCCTATAAATACAATATCTCTCGTCATTCTGAGGTACGCATTATTCTCTATCCTTAAACTCTGCTCAAATATCTACTTGCTTGTCTCTCCCACATCCAAATACTCTCTCCATATATTTTTCTACTCACAGTTGACTTGATCGTCGGAGTACCAATTATTGCCAGCCCCTTTTTTCTCCGATGATCTTGGTGTCAAACGATTGTCCAAGTGTGCAAGTAACATACAAGCTGGTAGATGATTGATTGAAGATCTATTGACACGCGGTTAGTGCGAATTTCGAGTTCAACAACATTCATCAAATAAACATTCAACAAAGAAAAACAAATAGGATGCATATAATTAGATTTCTAAGATTTGTGTTTCTCTTTTAAATACTAACTCCCTTTTTATGAAAATCTTGTAATCTCCACTTTAAAGAAAAATTATAACATGTTTATGTAGAAAATTTACGTACGAAATTAAATCCAATATCAAACTGAATAATAAAAATAAACTGATAAAATAACGACTAACAGAATTCAAATTTAATGCAACTTAATATCTGCTCAAGGAGTCTTATACAAGGGGCATAGTGGTTGCAAAAAGAGAGCCAAATCACCAGCAAATATAGGAGAAAGAAGATACCAATGAGAAAGCTCAATGCAAACAGCCAAATGTTACTTATCTTGAATACACAAAAAAATTATTGGAAGTGGTTCTAGGTAAATAGATCCAACGGCGAAAACTAAGGTCCGATGCTTCTCACTCAGGCACGTGGCAGAATATATATTCTCAATGCCCAATCATACAATTTTTCTACCTGAGTCTATAGGGTTCACGATGTCTAGTAATCGAGCATAAACTCTAGCACAAAGACATAATAACGCATTATTCGGTTCTCGAACACCAAATCAGACAACTAATTACTCATCGCCACTGATTAAAGCAATCAACCAATTCAACAGATCGTTACTAGCTAAATGCATCCAACTAGGACGAGTAGAGTCAAACGATTTTTGATCGAACACGTGTTGGGATGATTGCC
This sequence comes from Forsythia suspensa, assembly GCA_023638005.1. Classification (NCBI taxonomy): domain Eukaryota; kingdom Viridiplantae; phylum Streptophyta; class Magnoliopsida; order Lamiales; family Oleaceae; genus Forsythia; species Forsythia suspensa. The sequence continues at coordinate 17,098,798 of CM042669.1, forward strand.
ACTTCAATTCGTTGATTGCTGTTATTGGCGATTGATAAGTACAATTTTGTACTTATCCGGGCTCACAAAAGGGACAATTATGAGTACTCTTAGTTGTTTTCGCTTAATTGCATGTTATTTTCTTATTATTTTAGGAAATAATCAAATTCAAGTGTCAATCCGACGAAAAGACGGAAAAGAGCGCAAATAGAAGAAAAGAGGACTAAATTGAACATACAAAGATACTTCGTGGGCTCAAAGATGCAAATATTAAAGAAAGAAAATCGGATCTCGCAGCAGAGTTAACCATGCGATCGCATGGTTAAACAAGGTCATGATCGCAAGATGGACCAAAATCAATGTAATGTAAAACGAGTGTACTATGCGATCGCAGTAACTACACCATGCGATCGCATGGGCATATCACGGACCCGCTTTGGCGCTTTTCTCGATGTGATTAGAACTCTACAACTCCAAGATAAAACAACTACCTAAATCACGCCTTGGAGTCTTTGGAGAGCATTATAAAAGCTAGATGATAGCCATAACAAAAGAGTAACGAATTTTGGGAAGAAGATACAAGAGGAGAATTGAAGATCAAGGCACGGATTGAAGATTCTTCATCCGAGTCACGGGTTGTAATTATTTCTTCTTTTTTTTTCTTTCGCCGGATCATGATGAAGTCAATTATTGTCATAATTGACGAAATCATGTCCCATTAATTTACTTTTTCTAGGATGAACGATGAAACCTCATGATTTTTAATTAATTAGAAGTTTTTCCGCTTTAGTAATTAATTGCCTGTAGATTGATTATTCTTTATGCGCTTTTTCTATTATTTTAATGTCTGATCACCATTAGAATATTTTGTGATCTATATTGAAGTCGAGAGATTCAATATAGATTAAGTACGTGGTATTGAATAACATAGGGTCCAATAATAGATAGAGATTACTATTATGCTTTATGAAATCTGCTTAGGTGTTCTTGAGATTTTAATGCATGTGTTTATGTTCAAGCTTAATTAGAGATAATGAAGTTCGCATAACATATAGAATTGTTTGACCATCGAGAGAGGCTTTTGATTAATTTAGGAACGCGATTTTCAATCTATGGTAATTATAAGCTAAAATAGTTAAACAGATATTTGATTAAGGAAAGTGTTGGTAGATTCGCAAATCCTAGAGTTAGTAGATCTTGAATTCGTTCTTGCCTTTTTAAAGTTACTTATTGTTATTTTCAATTTAATTAAAATAGTTAAATTAGTTTAGAATCACAAAAATCAAATTAAATCTGTGTTTCGCTTTATTGTTAGAATTAGAATTATAAATTAATAGGTTAAATTAATATCCGTCCTCGTGGGTTCGACACTTTATTAATCACTTTATTACTTGTCAACGATCCGTCCACTTGCGGGATTATAAATCCAAGAACAAGTTTTTGGCGCCATTGCCGGGGACTAGTTTTATTAATTGCTACGTTAATTTATAATTTAGCTTTTAACAATTCTTTTTAGTATTATTTATATTTATTTATATTTTATTTTATTTTTATTTTAATTTTTATTCCTAAATTTTTCGTGATATCGTTGAATTGTATATATTTTCTAATTTTTCGTGTGTTATGTGCATGTCCCGCATAAAAGATCTTGATCTATTTGATTTAGATCCGTAAATTGAACGAAGCTTTCACCAACGACAACGTGAAAAATGAGAAAAGAAAATACAAAAAGACACAATGGCGCACCATCAAGTACATGATCAACTACCGCAGATTTCATACAAGCACCAATAGCTCGACCAAATGAAGTTAATGAACGAGATATCCTTATGGGTGAGTATATGATGCCACCGATTGTTGAGAATCGGTCCAAAGATAGTCTATCCGCTTTATGGACACGACAACTTCCGCTTGAGGCCGATGTGATGAATTTATTTTCTAACAACCCGCTTTATGGGGATGACAGATGAAAATCCTCATTACCATATTTCTCGCTCGATGAATCTGTGAAATTTCAAATACCACGGTGTTAATGAAGAAGCAATCAAGATGAGGCTCTTTCCACACACATTGAAGGATAAAGCTAGAGATTGGCTAGATTCTCTACCGCCTGGGAGCATTACTACTTGGACAGATCTCGATCCATAAATTCACATTGAAATATTTTCCACCACCAGAGTAAACAGACAAAGTATGAAATTTCCAATTTCCAACAACTGAGTTGGAAAATTTTCACGAGGCATGGGAAAGATTCAAACAATTGTCCAAAGTGTCCAAGTCATGGTTTTCCTTTAGCACTTCGTAATCATTATTTCTACTCGAATAGCTCCAACTAGTCGTTCTTCAAAGGATTCGCAAATAGGTGGTTCTATCCAAAATAGATCCGCCGGTGACCTTTACGATCTATTTGAAACCATGAGTGAACAGCTTTATTATGTGCCGTAAAGAGGATTGCGTAAGAAAGCAACAGGATACACGGCAGTGGGCACCAATTCCGCTTTTATTGGCAAAATTGATGCATTGGCAAAGCGTATGGAATCAATGAAATATTCTCATTCAACTAATATGGTTCGATGCCTCCACCAATCACGGTAACATGCGGGCAAACCATCAATCATCGAGTGCCCTTTGACCAAAGTTGATATGTCATCCTCGAACAAATTGCATATGCTCAAAATTTTCAAATGACAAAGAAAATAATCCGTATCACGGACTTACAATCTCGGATGGAGAAATCATCCAAACTTCTCATATGGCAACACTCAAAATATCCAAAATCCACCAAATCGTGGAAGACTTCAAGAAAGAGAAGGAGGATTGGAAGAAGTCACACCGAATTGAAGGAGATGCGTAAAAGACAGATGTTGCTATCAAGAATATGGAAAATGAGATTGAGCAATTATTAAATTGTTGATCGAGACAAACCAGCACATGGCCAAGCAATACCAAGTCAATCCAAAGGAGCAAGTAAATACAATTACCACGAGGAGCGGTGTTCGCTACTGTAGATTCATGTGACTAGGCTGTGTAGAAAAGGAAACTCAGTCCGACAAAGCGAGAGAAAAAATTAAATTAGATGTAGAAGTTGTACGATCGGGACTCTCCACCACTTATATTCCACCACCGCTTACGCCCCTCCAATTCCATTTCTCAAAGGTTATGAAAACATAAGCTAGACCAAGAATTCAAGAAGTTCCTAGATGTTTTCAAAAGTCGCACATCAATATACCATTCACCGATGCCTTAGCTCAAATGCCTAGCTATGCTAAATTCATGAAGGACATTCTTGCAAATAAAAGAAAGTTGGAGGAGCATGAAATAGTCGTACCACCAAAGAATGAATGCAGCATATTGCAAAACAAGCTACCGTCAAATTAAAAGATCCGTGGAGTTTTAATATTCCTCGCACTATTGGTAGTTTATTTTTGATAAAGCGTTGTGTGATTTGGGTGCTAGTATAAATCTAATGCCTTACTCTATTTTTAAGCAACTTGGTTTAGGTGAAGCAAAGCCAACAACAAGAATATCTTCAAATTTTCATATTAAACAATCAAACGCCCTATGGGAATAGTTGAAGACATATTGGTGAAAGTGGGCAAGTTCATATTCCCCGCACGATTTTATTATTCGGATATGTGTGAAGACATGGATGTACCACTCATTTTGGGTCGACCTTTCTTGGCTACCGGTCGGCAAGAATTGATGTTTCAAAAGGAGAACTTATGTCGAAAGTGAATTATGAACACATTACATTCAATGTGGTCAAAGCAATTAAATTTCCAAGCTCTTTAGATTCCTCGCTCGAGATTGATGTCATCGACCGTATGGGAGAGAGCTTAGATGATAAAGTTGTTACCCAACACCGTGAGGCACCACTTCGAGAAGAAGAATATGTGCAGAAAGAGAGTTTCATCCGTCTTCCGAATCAAAGTCGATGATGAGGTTGAAATTTTCTTAGTTGAATTCGAGCATGGCGGCAAAACAAAATCATATCAAGAGGGATAAAGGAAAGATCAAGCTCGAAGGTAAACAAAAATTGTACGTGAAGTTGATCAAAGCAAGAAGAATGTGGCTTCCAAAGATTTATTCAAAGTGTCTTGAGCGATCACCACGACAAAGTCAAGCTAATGACTTTAAAGAAGCGCCAATGGGAGGCAACCCATTTTTCTACCCTTTTATTTAAATTTCGATTATTTCAATTTTAGGATTTCAATTGACAATTTGCACGCTTTAGGTTGCTAGCATTTAAAGTAGGTTTTAATTTTAGGTTTTGAGGCTACAATCATCGCCATCTTGCATAAGTACGTTTTTCCATTAATTTAAATTTATAATAAAAAAAAATCGAAAAATCGATTTCAAATTTTTAGTTTGCGATCGCATGGTATAACCCTCATTATCGATGATGGCCCGGGCGTAAAGTCGCCTTTTTGACTGAGCGCGATCGCATGACATTTTGTCCTTGCGATCGATGTTTCAAAAAAAAAAATTATTATTATTAATAAATTCTTTTTTTCTTTTCTTTTTGGTTACAACCTAAGGATTGGCCGGATGACATTCAAGCAAAGATTTGTCGACCAACTTGTTTCTCTCCACCAATTTTTCATACCATACTTCTTCTTCAAAGACCATCCGATCCACATCCGGGTAGTCTCGATCTTTATATACCTCCTTTAAATTATTTTTACATTGGGAACAATGTATCTTTCAAGTTGGGGGTAGTGAAAAAATGTTTGATCCGATGATAATACTTGATATTGATTGTTAACTTAGTTAAAAAAAAAAAATAAATTATTTAAATTTAATTGTTTGCATGTTTGTGTGATATGAATAGCTTTGCCGGCTAATAATGAATTTTTTTAAATTTTTTTGATGTAATCCATGACTTGTAAACATATTATTGCTTTTGTTTAAATGTGAGGCTATTTGACCATGTCTGATGTCGTGTTATGTCGGCCAGTTAAGATGATTTTAGCTATGTTGGTGCACTTATGTTGAAAACAATAGGATACCCCTTTTGAAAATAAGAATCATTGTATCTCAACCAAGTAACCAATAGAGTGAGTAAGTATGGTAGTTAAGCTATGGTAGTGGCTATCTAGGGTATGATTGATTCCATGTATGTTGAAAAAAAAAATCGTGTGGAGCACTTTAGACCAGTTAGAGGAAATTAAGTAATGACCGAATGTTAGGAATCTAATCCTCACGCATGAACTTATTGCACGCAAAGAATAAAAATTATTATTATTATTGCTTAACTCTTTTCGTAGCCTAATTGACTTGAGTGAAAAGGTCCGTAGGGGTTTCTCAAAACCTGATGCCCTAAGGTTCGAAAGACCTGGGAGTCATCGACCTCAAGCTCGTTACATGAGTCATTTAGAAAGCTTAATGGACTGAGTTTTGCACCTTATTAATATCTTATAACTCATTTCGTAGCCTATTTGACTCGAGTGAAAAGGCCTGTAGGGGTTTCTCAAAACCTGGATGCCCTAAGGTTTCGAAAGACCGGGAGTCATCGACCTCAAGCTCGCTACATGAGTCATTTAGAAAGCTTAATGGATTGAGTTTTGCACATAAGATCTATATATTAAAAAAAAATTATTATTTATTTATTTAAATTTAGTTTTTATTTCAGTCTAAAAAAAAAATGAATGATGAAATTCTTTGCAAAGTAAACATAAGGATTAGATGACTAATGGGTTTGACTTACTTAGTAGAAAATTTCTCTCGGTCAAGAGTGCTCATAAATTGGAGAATCTTCATAAACCTATGTTGTCACGACACTAGCTTTCTCAACCAGCCTCGAAAGCAAGAAAAGAATGTGAACCATAACCTTAGAACCAAAATCTCTCTTGAATATATATATATATATATATATATATATATATATATATATATATATATATATATATATATATATATGGGGAGAAAGTGTACCTTACGAGAGGGAAAGGAAAATTTGACCAAAAGGTTGGGCTACCATCACCATAGAAATTAAGTGAATCGATTAACTCGCTTTCACACACGTATCAAATATGGTTTAAATAGGATCACGTTTGCAATAGTAATACCCGGATACTCGCCATGAATTATAAGTTGTTACAAAAGGACTGCAAGCTATTTATAGTATGATTATTTTTATTAGTATGTGCATGATTGTTTTTAGCTAGTTTATTCGAGGACCTAATAATAGTTCAAGTTTGGGGTATTTGATAAGTACAATTTTGTACTTATTTGGGCTCATAAAAGGGACAATTATGAGTACTCTTAGTTGTTTTCGCTTAATTGCATGTTATTTTCTTATTATTTTAGGAAATAATCAAATTCAAGTGTCAATCTGACGAAAAGACGGAAAAGAGCGCAAATAGAAGAAAAGAGGACTAAATTGAACATACAAAGATACTTCAGGCTCAAAGATGCAAATATTAAAGGAAGAAAACCGATCAGCAGCCAAGTTAACCATGCGATCGCATGGTTAAACAAGGCTGCGATCGCAAGGTGGACCAAAATCAATGTAATGTAAAACGAGTGTACTATGCGATCGCAGGTAACTACACCATGCGATCGCATGGGCATATCACTGACCCGTTTTGGCGCTTTTCCGATGTGATTAGAACTCTACAACTCCAAGATAAAACGACTACCTAAATCACGCCTTGAGTCTTTGGAGAGCATTATAAAAGCCGATGATAGCCATAACAAAAGGGAGACGAATTTTGGGAAGAAGATACAAGAGGAGAATTGAAGATCAAGGCACGGATTGAAGATTCTTCATTCGAGTCACGAGTTGTAATTATTTCTTCTTCTTTTTCTTTCGCGGATCATGATGAAGTCAATTATTGTCATAATTGACGAAAATCATGTCCACTAATTTACTTTTTCTAGGATGAATGATGAAACCTCATGATTTTTAATTAATTAGAAGTTTTTCCGCTTTAGTAATTAATTGCCCGTGGATTGATTATTCTTTATGCGCTTTTTCTTATTTTTTAATGCCCCGATCACCATTAGAATATTTTGTGATCTATATTGAAGTCAAGAGATTCAATATAGATTAAGCACGTGGTATTGAATAACATAGGGTCCAATAATAGATAGAGATTACTATTATGCTTTATGAAATCTATTTAGGTGTTCTTGAGATTTTAATGCATGTGTTTATGTTCAAGCTTAATTAGAGATAATGAAGTTCAATAACATATAGAATTGTTTGACCATCGAGAGAGGCTTTTGATTAATTTAGGAACGCTGATTTTCAATCTATGGTAATTATAAGCTAAAACAGCTTAAACGGATATTTGATTAAGGAAAATGTTGGTGGATTCGCAAATCCTAGAGTTAGTAGATCTTGAATTGTTTCTTGCCTTTTTAAAGTTACTTATTGTTATTTTCAATTTAATTAAAATAGTTAAATTAGTTTAGAATCACAAAAATCAAATTAAATCTGTGTTTCGCTTTTATTGTTAGAATTAGAATTATAAATTAATAGGTTAAATTAATATCTGGTCCTCGTGGGTTCGACACTTTATTTATCACTTTATTACTTGTCAACGATCCGTCCACTTGCGGGATTATAAATCCAAGAACAGCGATGATAGCTCTATAAGTTGTCTCATTCGGTGCTCGAGAACTGAATAATACGTTATTTTGTCTTTGTTCTAGAGGTTTTGCTCGTTTACAAGATGTTGTGATCCCTACATATTGAGGCGGAAAATGGTATGATCAAGCATTGAGAATTTATTTCCTGCTTGGTGCTTGAGTGGGTTCTGTTGGATCTTTATACCTAGAACCAATGCCAATAGTTTCTTTATGTATTCAAGATAAGTAACCTTACTGTGTTTCTTGTTTTCGGAAGAAATCATATATCTCATGTCTCATATTGATAAAGTTAGTCAATAAACTCGTGCATGGCTGAAATAAGTATGAATGCACCGAGGTGATTTTCTGGCTATGAATGCACCGAGGTGATTTTCTGGCTTTTCCTCACTCAAGGTCTATTAGTCAGTGGCAGCGATTCCAACGGTAATATCCATGTTCTACACATGTCTACAATACATAAAATGAACTTTGAAAACACTTTGGTGCATGAACAAACATAAGAAAAATGTCTTGCCTCATGGATGGAAAATTTTATGTAACATGAGGGATTGGAAGAACGTATTTAAAACTTCTCATAAGTGTAGATGAATATAATATGAAAGCAAAAAACTGGAGCTTCTAACACGTTTGAGAAAAACATTTCTCGCCAAATTTATGTCACTGCTTTCTCAATTATATTCTTCCCCATATTTGTAAAACTTCGATATCGCATATATGTTAGTTTCTTAATGGTTTGGAGTGTTATCCGAATTCCTTCTTCCAAATTCTAGAAGCCCAAACAAACGATGATATTACATATTGAGTCATAGCCATGACCTACTATTGCAATCTCTCCAAGGCAGCACAGACCCATACAATTGCCTAGGCACATCCGTACTCGTTTAGCTAACAAGAAGTTAGTCGACCAATTGAATCGTTGTATTGTATTGCATAAGACATAAGATCTCTTCCAAAAATAAGAAGAGCAATCCCAAAAAACCAGAAATTCCTAAAAAGAAAACACAAAACGATCATTAGGATCCTTTCAAGCTAAATGCATCAAACCACGATGAGTAGAGTTGAATGTTGTGGTTGGCGGTGGCAAAAGTCGATAGTGGTGGTGTTGGTAAGCAGCAGTGGAAGTTGATGGTGATGGTGGATAGCATTTTTAGGATGGGAATCTGATTTGGGTAGGTGTTTTAAGGCTTGGAAATAAGTAGTTGAAAATTTTATCCGTCCCTGATCAAGAAAATAGCAATCCACAAACAGTTCACTTAGTTGAATGTTGGAATGAGATCAAAGAAGGTTTTAAACTTCCAAGTCCTCAAGTTTTTTACAAATTAAAAAACCAAGAAGCAACACAGTTGCAGCTCCTACTTACCTACTTACAACTCCCATATTTAGACCAAAGGCCCAATAGTAATTGTAATTAAAAGGAGAACCAGCATAGCAATTTGGTTAAAGCCCAGTTCATACAAGTGATATGGTAGGGCCATAGGTTTTGATTGACATACAATTCCACTTTATGGTCGAATATTGCTATTTGTAGTCAGTATATTTAACATCACATGAAATATGAATTGTCCATTTGACTTTTTTTTTTTTTTTTTACTATTAAAATTGAGTAATTAAATGTATGCCACAATGGGATGCCATATGTAGTGACTACGGTAATCACTTATTGTGAATAGCATTTGTTGGAATAATATGTATCATATTTTTTTCATCTTTTTATACCAATTCTCATAATTAATATTACTGATTTTTAATGTTAAAAGAGGAGGTTAACGTTTTTGTTCTGGTCACGTTGTTGTCAGTTTTGACTGACTGGAATAATAAGCAGATTATTTTCTAGAACAGTGGGTTGCATTTTTATTCTGTTTGCTTATTTATATATCTTCCTGGTCATGTGAATTTGAGGAACTGCCTACTTGTAGGTTAAATGATATTTTCTTATTCTCTTAGATTCATTAAAGAATGAAATATTTAAAGATAATCTTAAGTTTACTAAATTCCTTCATTCTACAAATCTAGAATATCTTTTTATATATTCTTTCCTACTAAGATTTTACTAAATTCCTAATTTGATTACTACTTTATCTATAAGAAATAATTTTAGGTAAAAAATCCTAATTTGATTACTATTTTATCTATAAGTATGAGTACAAATCAATAAAGAATAAATTTTGAAAATACAATTTGAGTTTTTGTTTCTTCAAGCACAAACCGGTCGGATTCTTGGTGGAAAAACAAGACTCGATGCTTCATTGATTTTAGTTTCAAAGTAAATTTTTTTTTTTCAAACTCATTGAAGAATTAAAAACGAATTGGTGCTCAATGAACAATTCCATATCTTGATTAATATATTTGGTGTGAACTTAAGAACGGGGGGTTCTTAATCCAAGTGGTAGTTGCGATCAAGTACAATAGGAAAGTGACGATAAAGTCAAGATCGGTGGATTTAATTCCACTTCATAAACAAGTTAGAAGAAGAAGTATCAAAGGGAGTTAATATATATTCTTTTGATTGTTATTTTGTTAATTTTGCGAAATTACAAAAATCGGATACTATTGTATTTTTTAATCAAGATTATTAGTGGATGTTTTTATCCATGGCATGGGGGCCGTAGATGTTTCCCTTCGAGGTTTACCACGTTACATCTTGTGTTCATATTTAATTCTTTAAATTCCGCTATACACAAATTAGGTAAATGAACACCGCTTTAATCTGAAAGTACGAGTTAGAACTATTTCTCAATACAACACGCCAGTTCTGACTGTGTTCTGTCCACTGCTCATTTAATTAAGATTAAAGTTGTTTTTAATTTAATTAATCTATATTTTATAACTATCAATTGGTATCAAAATGGTTACACTTCTACAAGTGTGATCCGAAAAACATAGATATGGACGGAGTCCGCTTTAACCACCGGTTTTAGATGGTACTAATTATGCCTATTGGAAAATTAGGATTCAAGTATATATCCAATCCCTTGATGAAAAAGCTTGGCAATCTATTGTCCATGGCTATAAAACTCCTACCACTATTAAAATGGTGTAGAAAGAGAGAAAAAGGCAGACGATTGGACTACAACTAATTTTAATTATACTAATTTTGTAGATTCTAATCAATTTCATTTGATTTCTACTTGTCAGGTTGTTAAAGAAGTTTAGGACATCTTACAGATTGCTCACAAAGGAACCTCTATTGCCAAGTCATCCAAGTTTCAAATTCTTACTTTTGAATTTGAATAACTAACTATGAGAGATGATGAATAATTCAAAGACTTCTATGCAAAATTTAGTGACATCACCAATACAGCTTATACCTTGGAAAAGAAATACTCGGAGAGTAAAACTGTAAAGAAAATTCTCAGATCCTTGTCTGACCGTTTTCACTCCAAAGTAACTGTTATTGAAGAAAGCAAGGAGATTGAGAAAATGAAGGTTGATAAATTGGTAGGATCATTGATGTCATATGAACTACATCTACAGAGGAGGAAGAAAGAAAAGAGATCTGGTATTGCCATCAAAATTGAAAAAAATGAAGAAGAGATTGATGGTGAAGAAAGTGAAACGGATGAAAACACGGTCATGCTTACCAAACAATTTTAAAAAATTTAAAAGAAAATTAGAAAGGCAAAATCTTGAATACCCCACTTCAATAAAAGAAAATATTTTCGAACAACACAAGACAAAATTTCACTACATCTATGAATAGACTTGACAATCGAATTCAATGCCATGAGTGTGAGGATTTTGGTCACATTGCTTCTGAATGTGCAAATACTCTAAAGAAATCTCGCACCAAAAAGGCTATGAATATTACCCGGAGTGAAGATGATGAAAACGATTCGAGACTCAAACGAGGACAATAGAACTACTGATGATCAGGTAATGTCTCTCACTGTGAACTTACATTCTGGTACTGACTCCAAGCAAAAATTGAATGTATGTTCTGATTCCTTGACTACAACATCAGAAGAACCAAATCGTGTGTGTCCTAACTGCATCAGTGTGAACAAACAATTAAAAGACGAACAAGAGAAGAATTTTTCTATTCATGTCATGATAAAAATTTTGGAAGATGATAAGGCAATAGTTGATTCTAAAAATGACACTCTAACCAATCTCTTAAAAGATAGGGACGATCAAATTGTGAATCTTCTTGATGAATTAGAAAAATCAAAAGAAAGGGTCAAACAACTAACAATTGGAGCCTCTCACTTAAGTGAAGTCTTAAACTATGGAAGAACTCTAAACGTCAAAGAAAGTTTCGGATATGTTGGAAAAGGTAAAGGAAAAGTTGAGAATTAGATTAATTTCGTCAAAGAAATACAATCTGCTATATTTCTGGACAAAACTGCCCCTATTGCTATCGGGATCGAGGTCGACTTGCTGTGCATGTGTTCGACCAATGCCAAGACTTAAAAACAATCACGATCCTCTGTTAGACAACCAATGTATCAATTTTCAATGCAGAGAGGTAAATCAAATTATTTTGTAAAATGTTGTATCTGTGGTAATCTAGAAAATGACTCCTTTCATTGTTTATCTAATAAAAATTTAGTTAATAGACAAATGAGACACCATAGCAACACTAAAGTAAGACAAATTTGGGTTTAAATGGTGATTTAAATTGTTATATAGTTGATGTTGCCTATAGAACTTTTATTCCTAACTCTTGGTATTTTGATAGTAGTTGTTCTATACATATGACCTGTAATCGATCTTATCTAACTAACTACAAGAGTCATGCATGTGGTCAGTTACTTTTGGTGATGGTGCACACTGTAAAAATTGAAGGTGTAGGCACTATCCTAATTGAGGATTCTCTCCGTCAAAAGAAGTACTTTTGTTGTAGGTTTGAAAGCTAACTTGATTAATATAGGTCAACTTTGTGATGATAAACACTTAGTTATGTTCTCAAAAAATTCTTATAAAGTCTTGAAATATTATTGTAGTTGTGGTCTACATGGTACTAGGTTTAGTGATAAATGTAATCTTCTTGACACCAAAATTATTTCTCATATTTCGAAAACTGACTCTACCGAGTTGTGGCACAAATGGTTAGGACATTTGAATTATATTGATCTGTTGAGACTAACAAAATTAAATACAGTACGAGGCGTTCCTAAGCTTACTGAAAAATCTGAAAGATTGTGTGGTTCGTGCCTAAAAGATAAGCAAACTAAAAGTACTCACAAGCAAGGTAAGTTTCTTACTACATCTCATGTATTGGAATTACTTCACATGGAATCGATGGGACCTATTCAAACTAAAAGTATTGGTGGCAAGAAATATATATATATATGTCTATGTGAATGATTTTTCTAGATATACTTGGGTAGATTTCTTAAGAGAAAAATCGACGCTTTTTGAAATAATTAAATTTTTTGCACCTAAAATTAACGAAAAATATTTTGAAGGGATAAAAATATTGAGGATTATAAGTGATCATAGAATGGAGTTTGAAAATGCTAATTTCTGTACTTTTTGTGAATAAAATTGTATTTTTCATGAATTCTCTGCTCCTAAAACCCCTGAATAAAATGAAGTTGTGGAAAGAAAAAATAAGTCTTTACAAGAGATGGCTAGAGTAATGCTAAACAGTAAAAAATTCCTGTTAAATTGTAGGCTGAATCTATAAATACTGCTTGTTATATTTTGAATCGTGTGTCTTTAAGAACAAGAACCACTCAAACTCCTTATGAAATCTGGAAAGAAAGAAAACCGAATCTCAAGTATTTCTATACTTTCGGTAGCAAATGCTATGTATTAAATGATTGAGAATACTTGGGTAAATTTGATTCAAAAAGTGATGAGGGAGTGTTTATTGGTTATTCTGAGAACAGTCGAGCTTACAGAATTTATAACATACGTACTCAGACTATCATTGAATCAATCAATGTAAAAATTGATGACACTAATGATTTTTTCTCTTATTCACAATAGCCTAATATTCAGACCTTGGAAGAACAGGTTGATGGACGTTAACTTACTCAAGATAATCATGTATGTTCGAGTTCCAGATAAAGGATAGATGCATCTATCACAAGATCAAGTTCTGGTGTCTCTGTCCCTACTCCTGGAAGTTCTAACGTACCAAATACAAATAACAAACAGAACACGAGAAGAAAACCTTCTTCTTGGATACAAAAATCACACCCATTGGACAATGTTCTCTCAGATTTCGGAGACGGTATGATGACTAGGATGAGGTTTGCTAATTAACTTGGAAATGTTTACTACACTTCACAAATTGAACCTAAAAATATAAATGAAGCAATTACCAAAGGACAAAAATGTGATCGGGACAAAGTGGATATTCAAAAATAAATCAGATGAACATGGCAACATAGTCATAAACAAGACACGATTGGTTGCACAAGGATACACTCAACTAGAAGGAGTTGATTTTGATGAAACATTTGCAAATGTGGCTCGACTTGAATCTATTAGACTTTTACTATCTGTGCATGTCAAATGAGGTTAAGACCCAATTATTTTTCTAAGCAAGAAATTTTCGCAAAGTGCTCAAGAGTCTGATAAAGAAGGAGATTACAGTGATGGATCTGCAACTGGTAATAATGGGTCTGCAAATCATGAAAGTGAAGGTGATGAGGAGTCTGAACGTTCTCCCCCAATCGTTGAAAGTTTAAGTATGCCCCCTTCTTAAAAATCGATTCTGATTTTGATGTTAATTCTGAAGAATCTTCGGAGTCTACTCCAACCCCTCCTCTACCAAGAAGAGCCACAAAAAAGTCGAAAAGGAGAAAGGTAAAATTGGAGATTCTCAATAAGAGCCCATACTGCCGGGTCGAATAGGCCATCCATTACCTCGTTGGGCCACACACAGTCTTGCTACTCTAGTTCAAACCCGTAAATGTTCGGACATGAAATATTAACTAGAGGTAGACACTCTTAACCTCCTCAATTATCATTTTTTGTTTGAGGATGCTTTGAGAGTCTGCTTTTTCATTTACCTCATATTGCAAGTTCATCATTGAATGCAAGGTAGCAATTCATGAATTTAGTTCGTTTGGTTTGGTTGAAATTGTTGATTTTCATAAACTACATAATATGTTAAGTTTTTATGGGCCGTTTAATGAGACTCTGGTCAAGGAATTTATGGCCAATGTTCCAAAAAAAATGCGGAGAAGGCGACAATGAATTTAGGTGGCAAGTTTATGTCCGAAGAAGACATGTTACCTTCAGTCCTAACTCTATAAGGGACTGGCTTGGGTTGAATGTTGTGGCTGTCACAAGTGATGAAGAATTGACCAATGATAGCATTGCACATGAGATAACCGGCTCTGCCTCGGCCGTAAACTAGGAAACTAACCGCTTTTTGACTATCGCCCATATAAAAGTTCTCCACCTAACACTAATCAACAATATTGATCCATTGACTCATCGATCAAACATTTCAGGAGACATGGTTGTTATGATGTACAAGTTGAGGATGAGGTTGACAGTTGATTATAAAGGGACGAGAAGGGCCAAGCAGTACAGGCTACCACATCAGCTCTCATCCATCACTTTCTTGTTTACCAAGGAGTGCATGCAATGGGTTCAGACAGGTTTTCTGTGGATATTCCAACTTTAGGTGTCTATGAATTTACAAATTTGGGTGGAACACCACATCCCACTCCCAGAGTTTCTAAGCACGTTCTATCTTTGTTGGACGAGTGCAGGCGTTGATGCACTTGAGACTCAAATGAGGTGGTTAGAACTCGTGTAGAATGACTTTTACCTAAACTAAAAGTTTTTTGATGAGTTTAATTTCATGCGTAGGGTGTTGGCTAAAATTGAATATCTAGGCGATGAACATATCAAGTCTGCATACTGCATAGTTACTCCGAAATTCTCTGTATACCCTAAAGTTTAGATGGAGATTTTGGGTACTGATCCAGAAGTTGAGACAACTGCTCCTCTACCCCATGCACCTATATCGGAAGCTCATCCATCTGTTGCTATATCAGATACCCCTATTTGCAAGAGAGATACAAAAATGTGTGTAACTGGTGCAAATAAGTCCAGACCCTTCCAAAACTGACTATTTCTTGTTCTGACTTCTAACTCTATAACTATTTGGTTATGACTGATCATGGATGACTGTATTAACTTCTGCTTTACTTTACTTCACAACTGCTTTGCTTTTGTTTTCTCTTCCCCCTTATTGTTTCCTTGGGCGATTTTATTACAAAAAGGGGAAGTAGTAGGTATTTTTAAGTTTTTAAGTTTGTGGTTGATGGTTAAACTTTGATGATTGTACTTTGCTAGTATTACTTTTAAGTTTATGGTGGTTTGATAATTAAACTTTGATGGTATTTTGCTAAGAGGGGGCAATATTAAGTTTGTATCTAATGTGTGTGGTATTTGCCTTTATTCCTTACTCATATGATCAGTGAGCTTAACTTCTTTACATGAGTTTTTGGTTTACACACTAAAGGGGAGCAATAACCCTTATATGTTGATGCTCATGTTGTCTTTTATTGTTCACACACCATACATACATTAAAAATCTGACAGTTATTTTCTTTTATAATTAAGCAACGCCAAAGGGGGGAGATTGTTGAAAAAATATGTGTCAGATTTTTTTCATCTTTTCATGTTGGATCTCTTAATTAATATTATTGATTTTTAATGTTAAAAGAGGATGTTAACATTTTCGTTCTAACTGGTCACGTTGTTGTCATTTATTACATCGATCGAAATAGTAAGCAGATTATTTTTTCAAAACAGTGGACTGTGTTTTTATTCTGTTTGCTTATTTATATATCTTCCTAATCACGTGAATTTCAAAAACAGCCCACTTGTATGTTAAAAGATCTTTTCTTATTATCTTAGATTTGTTTAGGAAAGAAATATTTAAATATAATCTTGGGTTTCTTAAATTCCTTCCTTCTACAAATCTAGAATATCTTTTTATATATTATTTTCTACTAATTGTCTTACCATTCTTGTTGCAGATTTTTAGGTGATAAATAATTCCTAATTTGATTACTACTTTACCTATAAGTATGAGTACAAATCAATAAAGAATTAAGCTTTAAAAATACAATTTTGGTTCTTGTTTCTCCAAGCACAAACCGGCCAGATTCTTGGTGAAAAAACAAGACTCGATGCTTCATGGATTTTAGTTTTAAAGAAAAAAAGTTTTCTTCAAACTCATTGAAGAATCAAAAACAAATTGGTGCTCAATGAACAATTCCATACCTTGATTAATCTACTTGGCGTGAAATTAAGAACATGGGTTCTTAATCCAAGTGGTGGTTGCGGTCGAGTAAAATAGAGAAGTGGCGATAAAGTCAAGATCGGTGAGTTTGATTCCACTTCACCAACAAGTCAGAAGAAGAAGTATCAAATGGAGTTGTTCTATATTCTTTTGATTGTTATTTTGTTAATTTTATGCGAAATTACAAAAATCGGATACTATTGTATTTTTTTAATCAAGATTATTAGCGGATTATTTTTACCCATGACATGGGGACCGTGGATGTTTCCCTTCGGAGTTTACCACGTTACATCTTGTGTTCATATTTAATTCTTTAAATTCTTCTATACACAAATTAGGTAAACGAACACTGCTTTAATTTGAAAGTACTAGTAAAAACTGTTTCTCAATACAACGCGCCAGCTCTGACTACGTTCTGTCCACTGCTCTTTTAATTAAGATTAAAATTGTTTTTAATTTAATTAATCTAGATTTTATAACTTTCGGCATTACTCTTATAAATTGGATGAATAGTCATCCCTGTGTGAGAGAAATACGGAGACTTTTGCTACACGCTTGGGAAATCAAAACATTATCGATTTTGTCTAAAATGTTAATTGAAAATTTATAGCAATGCGCTCTACAATCATGTGTCTTGCTTTCTGTTTGTTCTTTTCGTGATATTTTAATTTTTTTTTCTTTATTGTCAATTCGTAGTAATCCATTTGATAGATGAAGAACAATTAGTAAACTAAGAATATTTCAATTCTTGATGATTTTGTGAGCCTCTAATGTTATCAAGAGAGAATGTTGTATCATGTTGTTTTTATTCTAGTGGAAGATTGATTTGAACTTGCACTCGCCGACATAGTAGACAAATTGTAGAACAACGTTAAATCTTGTGTTGTTGCTATTACGGATTATTTATTTTTATATTGCTCTATTTGATTGTCTCCTATTAGATTCCCATGAGATGAACAATTATTTTATTATGCTGCTTGATTTATTTAAATTGGTGTTTTTTTCTCATAATCAAAATGCCAAACTTTCCCCAACTGAAATTGACATCCGAAATTGAAAGAAATAACCAATTATTAATGAAATTCTTTTATCAAGTTTTTATTTTAAGGTCATTATTAAAAACTTTATTATTGTCTTAATTGATATGAAGACGGCTGCTAGGTGGATGCATATATATATATATATATATATATATATATATATACATACTCTCCGATACATAGCTTCAAAATCTTCGAAGTTTTTGAACAAATTATGGTGATGGAGAGAGGTTACACACATTCCCCTTGTGATGTTGTTGGCATGTTGTGTAACAGCATGCATGGCCACTAACATGAATATCAGCACTGATGAATCAGCTCTTCTGGCCATGAAATCCTACATCAGTACCGTTGATCCAAGCAACATCTTGATAAAAAAACTGGTCAACTTCGACCCCAATTTGTGTCTGGATTCGAGTTACTTGTGGTCTTCGCCACCAAAGAGTGACTGCCTTAGACATTTCTAGCATGAATCTTAGTGGAAACGTACTGTCCCAATTGGGAAATCTATTGTTTCTTGTGTCTATCAACTTAAGCAGTAACTACTTTATGGTAGTCTGCCTCGAGAAATTATTCAAATTCAACAATTACAAATCATTGATTTCAGGTTCAATAGTTTCAGTGGACAAATCCCTTCATGGTTTTATTTCTTACCTAAGCTACAAGTTCTATATCTTAGAAATAACAGTGTTACTGGTTTTATCCCGCCTTCTCTCTCTAATATATCCACGCTTCAGGATTTGAATCTCTCTTTCAATCCTCTACAAAGGAAAATCCCTAAAGAGATTGGAAATCTTCATAACTTGAAAATACTAGAATTACAATATAACAGGCTCACTGGTCTAATACCATTGACGATCTTCAACATATCGACATTTGAAAATCTTGCTTTTACAGGGAATAACTTATCTGGTAATCTCCCTGTTGACATATGTCATGGAATTCCAAGACTCAGAGGGCTTTATTTGTCTTTCAATGAATTGGACAATGAAATTCCTGCAAATCTATCAGAATGTTCGTAATTCAGCTACTAGCTTTGTCATTCAACAAATTTAGTGGATCCATTCCAAGAGAAATTGGAAGCATAAGGATGCTACAGATTTTATATCTTTGTTCAAATGATTTGACAGGTGATCGAATCAAGATTGATGTTGCGGTAGCACTTTATATTCTTATATAAAGAGATTTTCGATCACCAAATGGTTGTTGTTTTTATTCAAATTAACATGTTGCTAATGGTCGCCTCTCATTCTTATTGACAATTTGACAGGTGCAATTCCACCAGAGTTGGGTAACCTGGAGTACCTCGTGGAGTTAGGCATGGGAGATAATTTTCGTATGGGCTCTATATTTCATGTTGGGTAACCTGGAGAACCTCAAGAGTTGGTTAACTTTCTTGGGTAACATGCTGTCTATGATTTGACAATTTGACAGGTGCAATTCCGCAAGTATTTTTAACATTTCCTCAACACTTCAGATTTTGTCATTATCCTCCCACAATTTTAGTGGATCTCTACCACAAGGGCTTGGGAATTTAACCATGCTTAGGGAGATATATGTTGGAGATAACAAGTTGACAGGTATTACTTTCTATCACATTCAAACAACTTTGCTGATTGGCAACTTATTATTTTGTAGGCATAATCCCACAAGAGATTGCCAATCTTTACAACTTGGAGTATCTTTATTTGGGCATCAATAGCTTAAGCGGTTCCATTCAACCAAAAATCTATGAATGTTCTATCATCAATGTAAATTGAACTAGGAAGAGAAGAACAAAGAGGGAGAAAGAAGAATAAATCTTATTAAGTAAACGGCATGAGTAAAATATTAAATACAACTGGTTTATATAATAAGGTAAACCCTAATCTATATTAAGTTGAACAATCATCTAATATATTAGGACAATTTTCTAATATATGACAATCCTCTAATATATATTCTAACAGAATCTTCAACATCTTGACACTACTGATTTTATCAGTTTTGGATAATCAACTTTCAGGCAGTCTTGATCTGTTGGTTTTGGACTACAAGCCTCCTAATTTTGAAGAACCGTAATAATATCCATGGGAGAATACCAAATTCTATTGCAAATTCTTCAAAACTCACTATGATAAGCCTATCTTACAACAATTTTACTGGTGTATATCCAGAATTGAGATTCATCACTTCATTCACAAACTGTAGTGTTGAGATTGAAAATAATAACAATTATTACAATCTCGTTTGAATGTTAAAAAATACAAGAAAAAGCTCTCATTTGTTGCTCCTTCGTTCTTGGTTAAACTTGTGGGCTCAGATTCTTGCCACAATGAACACTGCAATGCAACCAAAGGAATGACAATCGGATTTGTTCACCAACCAACCCACCGTTGAGATGATGACCAAGACTTTTAAACACTTAGTCCAACCTCACTATGAGAAAAGAATGAAAAGGCTCCTTACTTTTTTTCTCTCTCTTGTTCGACCTAGAAATCAAGAAGTCATAGTATATATATAAAGTCTAGTAAAATCTCATCCATCCATTACATCTAACGGTCCACACTCAATAAACCATATTGCACAATGGACTAGTGCCAAGTGGATTTAGTAACCCACATATTCTCACAAACTTCTTGGATCACAAATCCACTACCAAGTTCCCTGGCTACAAGTGCTATCATTTTGTGGTCTTATTTCATCATTATCGTCCACTCCACTCCTTGCACTGCTTTCACCAATCCCCACTGCAGCAAGTACACATACATAAGTTAACCCGTATCAATATTCAACATTGATATGTACTTATTAAACTTACCGACAAGCAAGTACTTTGGTTTCAACATCTGCAGGGTTATCATTAGTTGCAATTTTAAGCAATTTAAATTCACCAGAAGCTAATTTCTCCCTAATGAAATGGTATTTCACCTCAATATGCTTAGATCTTTCATGATACACATGATTTTTACTTAGCACTAAAGCACTTTGACTATCAGTAAAGATCAAGGCATTTTTATTCAAGAAGTTCAATTCACATAAAAGGCTTTTCAGCCACATGCATTCTTTAAAGGCTTTAGTTATTGCAACATATTCTCGCTTCAAAGGTCTTTGAGAGTGTAACTAAATATTGCAACTTTGATTTCCAAGTGATACAATTATCACCTAACGTGAAGAAGTAAGAAGTGGTAGATTTCCTCGATCTTTATCTCCGCAAAGTCGAATCTACATAACCCTTAAGCTTAAGCTTATCACTTCTCTTTTCGAATACTAACCCTCCTTTAACTGTCCCAGCTAGGTATCTCAACAACCATTTAAGAGCAATCCAATTATGTTTACCTGGGTTAGACATAAACCTACTCAAGAAACTAATTGCATAAGCTAGGTCAGGTCTAGTGGTAATCATAGAATACATTACAGAACCAATGGCATTAGCATAGGGGACATTACTCATTTCCTGTTTTTCTTCTTCAGCGCTTTTAGGGCATTGAGCGATGGTAAAGTCATGTGTGCGACTAATGGTACATTGACAGACTTAGCAAATTTCATACCAAATTTGGTTATTATCTTTTCAAATAAGACTCTTGATTAATAGACAACCTATTTTCAACCCTATTCCATTTAATAACCATACCAAGAATTTTTCTTACACATCTTAAGTCTTTCATGTCAAATTTAGATTTCAAAAGATCTTTCATTTTTATGATATCGCCTTTACTACTACTAGCAAGCAACATGTCATCAACATATAACAAAAATAAACCTCACAAATTATCTTAGTGTTATTATAATATAAGCATGCATCAAATTCACTCATTTTGAAACCAATTTTAAGCACATAAGCATCAAAATATTTATGCCATTGCCTAGGACTCTGCTTAAGACCATACAAGGACTTGTTAAGCAAGCACACAAGCTCAAACTTCCCTTTCACCTCAAAGCCTTGAGGTTGAGACATGTAAATGACCTCATCTAACTCTCCATGAAGAAAAGCAGTCTTAACATCTAGTTGTTCTAATTTCCAATTGAATTGGGCAACTATGGCTAATACTAACCTGATAGTCTTATACTTAATCACCAGGAAGAATACCTCATTATAATCAATCCCCCATCTCTGAGTAAATCCCTTAGCTACCAACCTAGCTTTGTATCTTAAATGGTCATTAGGTTCTACTCCTTCCTTCAACTAGTAGATCCATTTACAATAGACTACCTTTTGATTCTTTGGTCTCTCAACCAACTTCCAAGTATCATTCTTGCCTAAGGAATGGATCTCCTTTCTCATAGCCTTCTTCCAATTTTCAGAATTTTTACAGTTAACAGCTTCTTCGTAAGAAAAAGGTTCAATTGACTCCAAGGCTTCACCTGAAACTAAGACAAACTCCATCAAATTTGAAGAGATATACTTCAAATTTGGTCTTAGATGTCTTCTCTCCCTATCTCTCACTAATTGATAATATCTCAAATTAGTATCTTCAAGTTGTTCTTGGTAAGGGATCACAATTTCAAGAATTTCTAGTTTAGGTTGTTCTAAGACTTCTTCTTGTTCAGTCTCAACTTGAGGATCAATTTGTTCAGGTCCTCTAACCTCTTGATTAACATCTAATCTCTTCACCTCGATCAATTTTATTCCCAAAGAGAAGATTCCCATTCCTCACTTTGTTTAACCTAATTGTCAGGAGTTTTTAGGCAAGGCATATCAAGCTCATTAAACTTCACATCTCTACTGTTAATTATCTTAATAACCTTAACACCTAAAATCCACAATCTATACCCCTTGACACCCTCTGGGTATCCTAACATGACATACTTAGTAGCCCTAGGGTCTAACTTACCCTCAACCTAATGTGCATAAGCAGCACACCCAAATACTCTAATATGTGACAAATCTGGAGATTTTTCAGACCACAACTCTTGGGGAGTTTTGAAGTTAACAGAACTAGAAGAAGACCTATTTATCAAATAAGCCACAGTACATGAGGCTTCAGCCCAAAAATATTTGGCCAATCCTGAACTAATCAACATACATCTAACTTTATTCATTAAAGTCCAATTCATTCTTTCAACCACCCCATTTTGTTGGGGTATTTCTCACAGTCCTATACCTCGTAATACCTCTCTCTTTGCAAAACTCATCAAATTCAAAGTTGCAAAACTCTAAACCATTGTCTGTCCTAAGAGTTTTTACACCTTTCCCACTTGATTTTTAACTAAGGTATGCCAGGACTTAAACTTGCTAAAAGTTTCAGATTTTGACTTAAGTGGGAAAATCCAAACCTTTCTAAAGTAGTCATCAACGATGGATAGGAAAACTGTTCCCACCATGTGTAGGGTATTTTTCTCGACTCCACAAATCTGCATGAATGTAATCTAATGGTCTCTTAGTCTTTGTGTTGACCTATCTCAAAGTCGACTCAGTGACTTTCCTAGAACACACGCCTCGCAAAAGTTCAGAGGTGCAACAATGTTTTTACCTAGTAAATTCTGATCACTAAGATATTTTAGCCCATTGTTCCTAATGTGTCCCATCCTCATATGTCATAGATCTGATCTATCATCATTGATTGAAACCAATCCTGAATCTTTGGCATGTAAAGCTTTACCTTGAAAGTAATACAACACATTCCTCTTGAGACCTTTCATAACTACTAGAGAAACTTTAAGAATTTTTAAAGTACCAAAATCAGATTTGAACATACAGCCATCATCTTCAAGAACTCCTAAGGAAACTAGATTTCTCTTAAGGTTTAGAACATACTTAACACCAAGAAGGGGTCGGACAATACCATCATGCATCCTAATAGCAATGTCACCTATTCCTTCAACTGCTTGAGAATTGTTCTCCCATGTATACTTTCCTAGGTTCAATTTCTCTATAGTTATAAAACCAAGATCTCACGGGACACAAATGAAAGGTAGCACCTGAGTCTAATATCCACTCATGGTCAATCTCACCATCAGACACGGTCATAACATGTAAACCATCTAGGGCATCCCTAACAGCAGCAACATTTTGATCTTCATTCTGCTGTTTCTTAGTTTTTCTCTTAAGCTCATAGCAATCTTTCTTGAAATATCCTAACTTCCCACAATTGTAACATTTATTATTGCCTTTATCCCTAGACTTAGACCTACCCTTAGATTTTCCTTTGCCCTTCTTACCTGTGTAATTGTTCTCTCCTCTCATTTCATTTCTCCCTCTAATAAACAAACTTTTCTCCTAGCGTTTTTCCTAGACTCTTTTTTGACTTTTAAATCTTTTGATCTCAAAGCATCTATCACAATAGCTTGAGTCAAAACATCTCTAGCATACTTAATCGCATTCATAACATCTCTATAAGAATCGGGAAGAGAATTTAAAAGTATAACAACTAGTTCCTCATCGTCAAATTTCTTATTATTGTGGGCTAAGCTTTTGACAATTTTGCTAAAATCACTCCGATTGGATTCAAGATCCTTCTCCGAGTCTATTTTAAAACTAAAAAGTTTTTCGAGCAGATAAATCCTATTTGGCAAAGTTTTTGTCAAAAATAACTTGTCAAGAGCTTTCCACAATTCTCTAGCAGTCTTAGCATCATCAACTTGTCTAACAATATTATCATATATGTGCAATATTATAGAACTGTATGCAATTTCATTCATCTCCTCAATTTGATCAGGTTCAGCTTTTAATGCATCAAAAAAAAAATTTACGGATCATCAAGAGCTTTAGAAACCCTTTGTTAAACCGAATAGCTCTCATTTTTGTTTCAAAATTGAATAATCACCCTTTCCATCGAATTGTGATAATTCAACCCTCGAACCCATAGATGGAAAATCATCCATGAATGAGAATTTTTGAAAAGTTTTATAAAAACTTACTCACACAGATGCAAACACAGAACACAACCCTCTTTTTTCAAATTACTATCTATGATGACATGCAAATACAGCTTTATCAACACACAAGCTAATTAAGCCACAAATTATATTAAGGAGTTGTAGGCTCTAGCCACCTTGTTTGTTTTTACCTCAAATACAATTAACAAAATATAAAATTAAATAAGAGGGTTCAAGAAATTCAAACTCAATGAACAAATCATTGTCAGATTATAGGAGAGACGAAACAAATTCCCTCGTGTTCCACGGCCACCGTTGCTCTGCCAACAAAGTAACTCCAGCAGAGGGCTAGAAATAAGCCATGTAACACCAGCAGAGGGTCTGTTTCAGAAGAATCCACTTAAAATGCAAGATGCGTGTTCACGCGCCGGGAAGTCACTACACGCACTGCCACCGGAGTTCAATCGCTGCCACCGGACCACCAGGTTGTGCACCACAGTCAGAGGAGTCGTATGCCACAAACCACGCACAGAAAGGAGCTAGGACGCACCTCCACGCCGCCCGACGGCAGTTCCAGTCACCTTTTTCATGTCCCACACACGTCATCGTCGGAAGATGTACACGCACGCACGCATTTGAATGGGATTTGGTCATCGCTTTGCCATAAACTCGAATATGGTTTCGATCTCCCGCACGATGAGTGGTTTGGCGGAATCTTGGTTTGAAGTCTCGTATTTTGAATCTTCGCGATCCGGTTCCAACTTTCGACCTACTAGCTTTTCTTGATTTTTCACACCCCTATATCATTAATCTAGGCTCTGATACCATTTGTTGAGATTGAAAATAATAACAATCATTACAATCTCGTTTGAATGTTAAAAAATACTAGAAAAAGCTCTCATTTGTTGCTTCTTCGTTCTTAGTTAAACTTGTGGGCTCAGATTCTTGCCACAATGAACACTACAATGCAACCAAGGAAACGACAATCGGATTTGTTCACCAACTAACCCACCAGAGATGACCAAGACTTTTAAATACTCAGTCTAACCTCACTATGAGAAAAAAATGAAAAAGGCTCCTCACTTTTTTTTTCTCTCTCTTGTTCTGATCTAGAAATCAAGAAGTCATATTATATATATAAAGTCTAGTAAAATCTCATCCATCCATTACATCTAACGGTCTATACTCAATAAATCATATTGTCCAATGGACTAGTGCCAAGTGGATTTAGTGACCCACATATTCTCACATGTAGATATTTAATAAATTTGGATTTTGCCGAATATCCTTTGAATGGCATTCTCCCACTTTCGCTTGGAAATCTTTCCACTTCTCTTCAATAACTTTATGGTTATAATTGTGATCTCTAGGGTAGCATTCCAAAGGAAATTGGTAATCTCAAAGAAGCTTTGATAGCATTAAGTCTGCTTTGGCAATCAGTTGACGGGATCAATTCTAGCAAGCGTGGTGGATTTGCAAAAGCTTCAAGGATTAGCTCTTGACCACAATAAAATGAGTGGGTCTATCCCAGACACTCTTTGTAAACATCGCAATCCAAATACATCGGTTTTGTCACAACATCTAATAACATGCTATTCCGCATCGCATAGAGAATATTACTACACCGAGGTCTCTACATATAGATTCCAATGATTGACCTCCAAGATACCGCAAGCCTCATGGGCTTTAGAACGATCTTCTAGAGTTGAATCTTGAATGAGTTATGTTGTGGTTCACCAAGTCGTGTCTTTAAAATGCAATTCTAGTTTTCATGCTTTTGCACGATGGAAGACTAATGATGGCTTGACATGTGGACTCCACCGTCGATGATTAAAATGCATGAAAAGTCATTTTTCTACATACTTCTTCTTTTCTTCTTCTAATGAAAACTCTCCGTCTTCTAGGGTTTTCTCTTCATCTTCTTCATCTAATCTTCTCACCTCTAGAGTTTTTCTTTTTTTGAATCAATTCTTCGGAAACTTGTTCTTTGGACAAGAATACAAAATCTAACCAATAGATTCTTGTATTATGTAGGTCAAAGAGAGATTCAAATGGGTTAGAATTCTCTGTGTTGGTATAGATTAGAGGCGTTCTATTTGTTGATGATAAGTGATAGATCTCATAAGATTATCACGCTAATGTACATTGATTGTTATCTTCTTGGTAATAGTGGATTGGTTGTGATTGGGCTACATCACTAAGCCTCCTAGAGTAGGCATATTCCTGTCTAAATTGGGTTACCATTTCTTGTGTTCTTTTTCGTTCGAACCTTTTTCTTCGTGTCTTTACAAATGCTAAATAGTGTTAACCGACAAACAAACTCAACAAAGATATCGAGCCTTGTTCTTGGCCAAAACTACCTTCCGGCTTAGATCTAGTATTCTTGGCTTGGATCCTAAAGGATCCTCGTAGCTATAAAAATCTTGAGGTTAGATCCGGGAGATTTCAAAAATCTCGATCGATTAAACATTATTTTTGGAGGCTCTATAAAAATTTGCAACGTTCTGAAGATTTGTCTATTTTTCAAAACAATGGTTACAAGAAACCATTATAATTGAGTATATCTCTTGATCACTTTATATACTATGTGAATGTCTAGTTGGTTTTCTATGAAATCTTTGTTAGAAAAATGACCTCGAAATTGATTTACTTAAGAAATTCTTGTTTTATAATCTCTTGAGAATTTCTGTTATAACTGCATGTTACATCAAATGTTAAAAACTTTTGAAAAACTGGTTTCTTGGTCTTCTGAAAATTATTTTGAAATAAAACTGTCAAAAAACCATAAGTTTCCAAGAGTCCGCCCTTTTACAGAATCTGGCTATGAGTTCGAAAGTCGAACTTGAAAATTTTGATGGAAAGGGAGACTTATCTTTGTGGGAACACAAAATGAGAGCCATTTTGCATGCAAGAAATGAGACTCCAAAGCTTTGGAAGACCCTAGCAACTATCCTAATACTCTCAAAAGAAAAACTTGATGCAATACAAAAAATGAATGAAGTAGCCTATAGCTCTATTTTTTTGCATTTATCTGATAATGTGTTGAGATAAGTTACTGAACAAATACTGATGTGGAACTGTGGGAAAAGTTAGATGATATGTTTATGGTCAAAACTTTGTCAAATAAAGTGTATTTGCTTGAAGGACTTTTCAGTTTCAAAATGGATCCATCAAATGATCTTGATGCAAATCTTGATGAATTTAATAAACTTGTATATAGTTTGTCAAATGTTGATAAAAATTTTTGATGATGAAAATTTAGCTGTAATTTTGTTGAATTATTTGCCTGGTCGCTTTAAAGAAGTAAAAAAATGTCATAAAATATAGTAGAGATGACTTATCCATTACCATCATAGTTGATGCCTTAAATTCTAGAGAATTAGAAGTTAGACAAGACAACAGATCCTCAAATAAAGAAGAAAATTTATTTGTGGGATGAAGAATTGAAAAAAGGGATCACCAAAATCACAATTATACAGGTAAAAAGAAAGAAAAATCTAGGTCAAAATCAATGAGTGGAAAAAGATGTTATCACTGTGGTAAACTAGGCTATTTTAAGAGAGATTGTTATGAGTTGAAAAAAAAATAAAGAAACCAACAACAAATCTATTTCTTGTTTTCATTCAAGCATGATTCTCATGTTTGTGTTGAAGAGTTGAAATGAAAACATGCTTGACAAGATCTGAGATTTTATAAGTAATCATGATCATTAAAGAGCCTTAACATATGGCTATGCAAGAATAAAATAAATCATGACAAATCACTAAGTTCCCTAAATAGATGTACACCAATAGGGGTTAAATGCTTCATGGACTATAGGGTCCAATATGTTAACGTCACAGGCCACAGGGCCATATGAAAGTTAAGGTCATAGGACTGTTTGAGAAGTTAAGGCCATGGGGCCTTTGGGATCCCAAATGAGCAAAGAGTTGCTCTAAGAAAGAATTGTGACCTTAGTGTTATTTTAAGCACAATGTTTGTGCGCTTGGTGTACAAGTTTTTATTTATGGGATTGGCCCAAAGACAAGATAAAATCGGTTGCATATACATTCAACATTCAAGTATGTATTTGGTTCATAGGTAAATTATGTGAACTAAATTCTCATTTCAAGAATGTAGATTTTTGTCAAGTGCAGCCTTATGTTTTTCTTACATGTATATACATATGGTTATCAATATGAAGATGATTTTTTCCTATGTAATTAGCTGCTCATGTGTTGATTCATTTTTAGCTTATATGAAACTATAAGTTAAAGTTAAGAGGTAAGGTGATTATGAACAAAGTATTCTTGAAATGCATGAATTAAATTATAACATGTTCTTATTCTATGTGACTTATTTGTTGCTTTACTCGCTAAGCTTTGTAGCTTATAAGTCGTTTTATGACTTTTGTAGAAAATAGATAGAAGATACACCGAGGTAGTGAAAACGTAGAGAAGGACGTCAAGTAACCGAAGAGAGTATCATATCATCACGAAAAGGGACATTAAGACCCACTATCCATTACGGCCAGGAGTATACATGAAAGAAAGGAGTTATAAAATGATCTCCATTTATAACGCGATGACATTAGAGCACTTGAGAACTCTATATTTCATCACATGAAGTATGATCGTTTTTTTTTTGTTCAATCTATTTTGTAGATTTCCTTGTATTGGATAACATTGTTTTGTTTTTCTCTTTGGCGGAAATCGGGATACATGATTTTGTAAAGTATAGAAACCCGATGTACTTAAAGAAATGGGAATCTTATTTGCTATATTTGTGGTTAAATTTATATATTCAAGCTTTTAAATTTTGTCATCTACATTTTTTTAAAGTTTTATTTATTGCCTCAGTTTTAAAAACCTAAGGATTGTAAATTATAGTTTTAATTTGAGTATTAAGAGTAAAGCTAATAAACTTAAAACAAATATAGACATGTCTCATTGTAAACGGTATAAGGATACTAGTATCAATCAGAAGCTGGTTTTCTAACTTAACTCGAGGCTATTAGAAGCTTTCAGACTTGAAGTAGAGACAGAAATACATGCTCTGTGTTCAACATAAGGATACTTGAATCCTTTAAAAGTTGGTTTTCTATTACAGCTTGAGGCTACTAAAAGCCTTCATCAGACCTGAACCAAAGATAAAAAAAATAAAATAAAATAAATTTACTGAAAATTTAGGAGTTGTCACATTAACCTTGGGATTTTTAGTTGTCTTTAAAAGGGTCAAGAAGTGTAGGTTATATACTCTCCTTGGTCAAACTGCTACTAAAGATGTTGATCTCTTGTGTAACATTGAATCTAATTACTCTATCTTATGGCACAATAGGTTAGGACACAATAGTGAAAATGGCCTCATTTTGTTAAGTAAACAAAACCTATTAGGGAAAGATAAAGTGTCTAAGATTAATTTTTGTGAAACATGTATTCAAGGTAAGCAATCTTGGTTAAGTTTTAAAATTGGAACTCATACCTCCAAAGCTCTCTTAGAATATGTGCATTCTGACTTATAGGGCCTGGAAATTGCCCCCACATATGGGGAGAATAAATATTTTCTCTCTACAGTTGATGATTATACCAGAAAAACTTGGGTGTATTTCTTAAAAACTAAGAATGAAGCTTTTCTGAAATTAGATTGGGTAAAATTGATTAAAAATCAAGTTGATTGAAGGGTCAAAATTCTAAGAACGATAATGGGCTTGAATTCTGTAATCTAGAGTTTGATAACTTCTGTAGAATTCAAAAACATAAGTCAGTTAGGTACACCCATCAGCAAAATGGTGTTGCAGAGTGGATGAATAGAACCATTATGAACAAGGTTAGGTGTCTCTTAAACAGTTCAGGAGTTCCAAAGAAATTTTGAGAGAAGCGATTACTACTACATGTATTTGATAAACAGGTGTCCTTCCAATGCCATTAAATCTAAAACTCTTGAAGGGTTGTGGAAAGGCACCCCTCCTGATTTGACCTTTCGAAAAATCTTTGGATGTGCTACATATGCACACCAAAGGGAAGAAAAATTGACCCTAGAGCCCAAAAATGTGTATTCTTGAGGTATCCTGAAGGGGTGAAGGGTTTTAGGCTTTGAGTGAAAGGGAAAAAAGGGATGAAAGTAATAATTAGCAGAGATGTAATATTCAATGAAAATGAGATGCTTTATGTTATAAAATTTGAAGAGTCAAGCACTGAAAAAGGTAGGTCTAAGTCTGATTTAGAAAATGAAAAG
This sequence comes from Forsythia suspensa, assembly GCA_023638005.1. Taxonomy (NCBI): domain Eukaryota; kingdom Viridiplantae; phylum Streptophyta; class Magnoliopsida; order Lamiales; family Oleaceae; genus Forsythia; species Forsythia suspensa. Next base: position 17,129,644 of record CM042669.1, read on the forward strand.
AATCAAATTGAGGTGAAGTCCTTGGAAAGAACCATACCTGATTCTTTTCCTGACCTTGATCTTGACCTTGATCTTAATAACCTTGAAATAGAAAATCATGATTCCACCCATGGGTCTGAAAATGATCAATCAGATTTTCTTGATGTCACTGAAATAAATGAATCAAATTCTGATTCTGAGTTAGACATAGGAGAAAATGAGGTTACAGACTTACATGATTATCAATTAACAAGAGATAGAGTTAGAAAAGCCATAATACCAAGTCCTAAGTATTCAACTGAAGGATTGATGGGATTCATTCTTCATGCTGGGAAAGAAATTGATAAGATTGAGCCTATGTCTTATGAAGAAGTTGTCTCTTTTAAAGATTCAGCTGCTTGGATAGATGTTATGAAGGAATAAATGTCTTCTCTTCATATAAATAAAACTTGGGTTCTTGTTAATAAGGATAAAGGTCAAAAAGTGATAAATTGTTAGTAAATTTAGAAGATAAAAGAATGAACAAACCATAGTGAACCTATAAGATATAAAGTTAGACTTGTGGCCAAGGGGTTTACTTAAAGGGAAGGGGTTGATTATAATGAAATATTTTTCCCCAATGAGATTAATGCTTGCCCTAGCTGTCCAATGTAATTGGGAATTAGAGAAAATGGATGTGAAAACAGCCTTTCTACATGGTGACTTGGATGAAGTTATATACATGTCTCAGCCTCCTGGTTTTGAAATAAAAGAAAAATAGAAAACTGTCTATCTTTTGAAAAAAATCTATGTATGGGCTTAAACAATCCCCTAGGCAATGGTATATCAAATTTGATTATTTTATTCTTATAAATGGTTTCAAAAGAAGTAGATATTATATATGTCTTTATAATAAAGACCCTTGAACTCCTAAAGGGTCTGAAATCTATTTGATTCTCTATGTAGGTGATATGATTCTCATTGGACCAAATTCATTTGAAATAAACAGAATGAAAGATGTTCTCAAATCTAAATTTGTTATGAAAGATTTAGGTCAAACAAAAGAATGTTAGGTATGGTGATTGATAGAGATAGATCAAACTCCAAGCTAACCATATCCCAAACACATTACTTAGAAAAATTGATTAATAAGTTTGGCATGAAAGACTCAAAATCTGTGAATGTGCCTCTTGCTTCTCACATTGTTTTGTCCAAAGATCAATCACCAAAAGATGAGGGTGAAATATCCGAAATGAATAAAATCCCTTATGAAAATGCTATTGGTTCCATTATGTACTCCATGGTAAGCACAATACCTGATTTATCTTATGATATATCTCTTCTTAGCAGATTCATGTCTAACCTTGGTAAAACACATTGGGCAGCCCTTAAGTGGTTGCTTAGATACATTAAAGGATCTATACAAACAAGGTTAACATATAAAAGAGTAGATTCGAGTTACAACATATTGGTTTTGTAGACTCTGACTTTGCTGCAAATGAAGACAATAGAAAATCAATTACTGCTTATTAATTTACTCTAGGTGAAAATTGCATTAGCTGGAAATCTCAGCCTCATTCTATTGTTGCTTTATCCAGCACTAAAGATGAATACATTGATTTAACTAAAGCTGTCAAATAAGGAATTTGGCTACAAAACTTGTTATTTGAAAATAAATTTGTTGAAAGACAATGTATGTATCTTCTCTGATAGCCAAAGTACCTTGTATTTAAGTAAAAATTCCATATATCATGAAAGAACTAAACACATTGATGTTAAGTTCCATTTTGTTAGAGAGAAACTCTTAAAGAAAAAAGTTATCTTGAAGAAAATCTCTACTAATCATAATCCTATAGATATGGGTACAAAACTTGTAAGTGTAAGTAAATTTTCAAGCTGTTTAAAATTTCTTCATATTGTTAATGGTTGAATGTTTGTTGCAGGTACTGGGCAATGATGCTGAAATGAGGAGTGGTCTAGCATAAATTAAAGTCTATTTAACCAAGTTAAGGAAGCATCAGTAGTGAACCAATGTGAAGATTGAAGGAATTATGGTGTGGTTCACTGAAGTCATGCCTTTAAAATGCACTTTTGGTTTTCACGCTTTTGCCTGATAGAAGACAAATGATGGCTTGACACATGGGCTCCACTAACGTCCCGATGAATAAAAGGCATGAAGAGACATTTTTCTACACACTTCTTCTTTTCTTCTTCGATGAAAACTCTTCATCTTATTCGTCTGATCTTCTCACCTTTAGAGTTTTTCTTTTTTGAATCAGTTCTTCAAAAACTTGTTCTTTGAACAAGAATACAAAACCTAACCAGTAGATTCTTGTATTCTATGGGTCAAAGAGGGATTCAAGCGGTTTGAATTCTCAATGTTGGTATAGATTAGAGGCGTTCTATTTGTTGATGATAAGTGATAGATCTGATGAGATTATCACGCTAAAGTACACGCTAAAGTACACTGGTTGTTATCTTCTTGGTTATAGTTGATTGTTTGTCTTGGGCTGCCTCACTGAGCCTCTCAGAGTAAGCCTATTCCTGGCTGAATTGTGAGCAACTAGATCTATCTCACAATAGCCTTTCTGATAATATCTCCAAATCCTTGGAGGCACTTAAGTATCTTACGTACTTCGATGTTTCTTTCAATGATTTAAGTGGTGAATTTCCTTTTGGTGGTCCTTTCACAAACTTTCCAAGTAGATTCTTCGAGTCTAATGAAGGATTATGTGGTGATCCAATATATGGTCTCCCATCTTGACATACTACTGGACCAAAGAGAATAAAGTTGATGCTTCGAGTTGTATTTTCTTTGTTGGGGATTATCGTGCTAATTACAATTGCCATGGCCTTGGCATATGCAGTTGGAAGATATAGAAGGAAAAATTTAGTGGAAAATACAACAGACTTTGCACCTGGCACAACACTATCAAGGGTCTCATATTATGAACTTTTGCAAGCAACTTGAGGGTATAGCGAGAGCCATTTATTTGGCTCTGGGAGTTTTGGCTCTGTTTATCGAGGGACTTTAATGATGGAAGGGATATGGTTGTAAAGGTGTTCAATTTGCATCAAAATGCATTCAAGATTATTGATTAGAATGTGAAGTATTGGGCAATCGTTGCCATCGAAATTTGTGCAAAGTCTTTAGTACGTGCTCCAATCCAAATTTCAAGGCCTTTGCCATCAGCTCAACTGCATTGTAAGTTTTTATGAAATTCAACTTGGGGTAAAAATATTACGTAGCTTAGTTCATTGTTTTCAAAACAAAATCATTTTTTGTATTTTCTATACAGAAAATAGTACATTACAATATACAACCACACATAATATAACTTACATATATTTCAAATACTGTGTAACACACTACAAGAAAAAGAGTCTATTGCAACGAGCGGAAAACGTTGCCAAAGAGATTTAGCAACGTTCATGCGCACGTTGCGTCCTTCGATGTTGCTGAAAACTAGATCTCTACGGCAATAGGCAATGTTCATTGTGGAATACAAAAAGCGCGTTGTCATTTTACTTTTTAGCAACATCCTTAGAGATTTAACAATGCTCATCTGACCGTTGTGGTAAATGTTCTTTAACAACGCTTACGGTTTGTTATCATTGTATTTTTAACGACATACAATCTGTCTTTAACAACGTTCATTGCGTGTTGTGAAAAATGTTTTTAACAACAAGCATCTACGTGTTGTCATTTAGTTTTAACAACGTTCATTAGACCGTTGTCGTTTCATTTTAACAACAAGCGCCTGACCGTTGTCGTTTCATTTTAACAACATTGCCTTGCTCGTTGTTGTTTCTTTTTAACAACATTCTTTAGTTCGTTGTTGTTATTCTTTTTTAGCAACAGTCATGCGCACGTTGTCTTTTCTTTCTTTCTTTCTTTCTTTCTTTTTTAATCGTTTTGACAACATTTACCTACACGTTATCAATATAGAACTCAATCTACACCACATCAACGCTAAAATGAAATTTATACTAAATCAATGAAATATGAACAAGGTTAAAACAAATTAAATTTATTATAAAATAGAAGAATTTGTATTCATACATTTATAGCCTAAAAGTTTCTTGTAACATGAAAGTTCGAACCAAAATCTAACAAAATACACATGTACTAGAAGTTTCTTGGCATGAAAAATATTTAATCTACCAAAATCTTGAAACTGGTAATCCTACATGCACTTCACAAAATATCAACAAAACTCTTCTACCACCCTCGAGCAAAGCCGCTACTCCACAAGTACCTACGCTATCAGTTCCAACCCTACAAGTCACAAAACAATAAGGACGATTAAACCTAAGTAGAATAAGATACCATGAAGTGCTTGTCAATACAGAAAATATAGCTATACGTGATGCAAATATTGGCTCCAATTTTATCATAGGGACTAACTTTTAAAGAAGCATGCACAAGATTATACCTACAGACGCACTATACTTGAAATGGAACATATGCTCTATCACTGAGAAGACTAAAATTAAAATCCATGCCCATAAGACCACAAAAAAATTCATTACAGATTTTACAGGCTCTCTTTATCAACTGATATCATTAGATTTTCGTGCTTACACAAAAATTTATCAAATCCCAATTTTTCCTAAATTTCACATATCCTCCATCAACAAGCTCATAAAATGGCAATTCTTCACGTTTTCCTAATACTACCCAAATTAAATGCTAAGACAGGGTTTGATATTTTACTTGAGCTTTCAAAGACATCAACATAGACTACTTACAGAAACTAAAGCAATCTTAGCAAAATCGACATTCCCGTAACATAGTTCAATTGAACAAGAACACAAAGAATGTATAAAACGTAATTCACTTCCATTTATCCCAAAGAAGCACTTCAGCTTCTGCTCGAGCTCTCCAGAACAAAAATAAAATTACTTAAACGTGAAGTAGAAAATAAGAATTCAAGTCCAGTATTTGCAATATAACTCAATAAAATTTAGATCAGGCGCAAAATATCGAATTCTAATCCTCCATGTTTTACTACTAAATATATCCATAAGCAAGTCTATTATATCAGAGCCTCGCAAGGAGGCTTTGAATACAAAGACACAAAAAGAACCATGGTGCACCCACCGCAAAGACACCACCACCGTAAAGAAAACCAAAGATCCATCCTTCAACAAAAACAAAACAAACAAACCCTGTTTGCAAGATCTGACTCTTAATAAGGCAAAAAAAAATATGTACAAGATTCAATAATTCAATGAGGCACCAATTACAGAGGAAGAAATGTATTTTTTGAGCCTTTGATAAGGATGGAAAAGAGGCTGCTAAATGCCTATCTTCCCTCCACTACAAACTATGTTTTCAGCTAATCAACTATTTTTTAGGACATTGACTTAACATAAAGAAAAACATTGACTATTACTGATATTTTGGCTTTGATATCATATTAAAAATATAAATTGAATATCAGTCAAGACATCTTGCAAACCAAACTAAGAGTCATACATATATCTAGAAAATATAGCTTGTATGAATTGGGATTAGATTCAGGATTCTTCTCTTTTTGTAAGGTTGACTTGGTATTTAGTTAGTCAAATTAGTAGCTAGCTTATTGGAGTAATTCTAGCCAAGAGAAGAAGGCACTTGAAGTAGTATAGCCCGAGATGCTACCGCCTCCATGGCTTTGAATTCCTCACCGAAAATGCAAAGAATCCATCAAGATAAATTAGCGACCAACTATGATGTATGGCACATTTTATAGTACAAATTATGTTAAGGTCTCGCTTTACAAGATCATATAAGTGTATGCATTGCAAGCAGTTCGATAAGGCTGCTAATGTATGCATTGTACAAAAATTTGCAAGAGGCATTTACAAGTAAAATTTACAAGTCTACATATTCTCCATAGTACTATCGGATTCAGAGTTATGATATTATGAGCACTACATACATATATTCTCCTTTTCAGATTTTTTTAGTTTAGAACACAATCTGAATTGTTCCAATCACTTCAAAGTTCCAAAAATTTGAAACAAGATCAGAGAAATCATCATGAGATGACCATATGTTGAAGAATCGAAAAGGCTTAGAATTCCTCACTTCATCCTGCAAAATGGTGATAATACTGACTAATGTCAGTCACAGTTTGAATTCGAACCATACAGATATCATATAGCAATATCCAATAACAGATTCTTTACAACTGAGTTTGACTGATAACATATTACTGGAGTTCTAAACACACATTGTATTTACAACTAATTAGTTATACAAGTAAATTGCATAATCTCTCAACTTGCTCAAATTCTTCCGTTGAAACAGCAATGCCCCATCATTTGGATGGCAAGACAGTACTCAACTAACATTCTTACTTTCCAATGGAAGCATTACCACAAAACCTACATAAGTACATGAAGGTGTAACTTGTCACTAGAAAAGATAAATCCAATGTTGCCATAAAAGAAACCTTATTATCCATATGTATTAGGAACTCAAGCATAGAAATATTTAGAGCGTAACAAATGAAACCCACTAGACAAGAACCTCAATCACCGCACCACATATAAGTGACTATTAATGGTGGACCATATCCATCCAGTGTATGCTGGTTCTTTTCATTTTATCAATATTTTGTTTCCAACTTTTTGGTATGTATGATAGACCATGGAACCAAGAGTGTTATGGGTTTGAGAAATGCTTTCACTTCAGCTTATTCAATCATTGTGCCTCTAGATCCATTGTCAATTTCATCCAATTTAGATTGTGTTCTAAACTCAATTGGTCACAATGAACATATTAACAAGAAAGCAGTACACATAAAAAAAGAACTAAGTAAACATACCTTCTTCAAAGGAGTTTAATAATACTCTTTGGCCATGCAATAGTACTTCCCAATGCTTCACTAAGAACTCGAATCTCAGCAGTAGGTCTATATAAGCTTAAATTTTCCATATAGACATCTTCAACCCAAACCTTCCAACAGTCTCATCCAAGAGGCATGTGATGCACCTTTGCACTTAGGTCTGTTGATGCAATCTTCCCTTCTGCTACAACTTCATCCCCATCAAACTTGTACCAATGCAATTGTTGACAACTTCTATTTTCCAGCTTCATTGCCTCCTTGAAAACCACTTCCTTATTAGGACTACAAATTGATATTAACATGATAATATACCTCTTTAAATTTGCTAGACATAATATGTATTTATAATAAATAAACAACTATATATTATAGTAAGACACAAAAACATAAGGAGTAAATGTATGTGAACTTATGTCCTCTCTATTCTTGTTTTGATTCTGTTAAATGATACAAAAATGAAATCAAAATTCTAAAAGTCATATTTACCTAAATTATCATAGTACATTACAAAAAAAAAAAGTTAACTGTTGCGATAACTTGAGAAGCACTTCAACCTTTTCAAGTTCTCTCACTCTTCCAGTACTTTGAATTTGAGCATCCACTTTTGAAGGAGTAGTGCCAAATCCAAGGCCCCTAGCTCTTCCACGACGTTCAGGACCTAAAACTCAAGCAATAGCATCATCGCATATGAAATCTTCTGCTCATGTATCAGCTCGTGTATCAGATATTGATTGGGCACAATCTTCTATCTTTTTCTACAAGTATGGAACTCAAAGTTTATACAAGCATGTAATACATATTATAGTAAAAGAACGTTGATAAAATAATCATACCAATGTTTCAGAAACTGCTTCATTTATTGGTTTTCCATCCTTTCTAAGATGTCCACGATTCCACACTTTAGTTCTTAACCCTGTGATGTTTGGATTCTTTTTTTCTGAATAAAAAAACATATGTTTTCTTTAAAGAAAAAATGAGTCAAAATAAGAATGGAATATAATAAAAAGAAAGACAAGTTTGTAATTACCATATCATGAGCCGTACGTGGATAATCATTTCTCTCCATAGTATGAACAAGCTTTTGAGTAGTTGTTATTCTACTAAATTTGGAACTTTTTTCCTATTAAGAAAACTAAAAATTATAAACGAAGTAGAATCAAATAATATTTTGTAACGTTAACACTTAAATTATTTACTTTAAAGTCAGCAGAAAAAGTCTCATCAACAAACTTTTCTCATGCTTCATCTGAGTTTACATTCTTTGGTCTAAGAAGGGCAATAGTGCGTGTTCTATTCACTGATTTTGTTAGTTCATTTTTTATTTCTTTTATCAGCCATGATTTGAATGTCCTCCAATAATTTCTCATACTTTGAAACGTCATTTTTTGGTGGCAATCACTCACATTGAACCTTTGCTGTATTTATACATAAATACAAATAACAATTTAGAAGAAACATAAAAGGAGGCCAAAGTTAAGAAGGAAAAGATAAGAAATAGACAAAAAAATAGGTCAAATGTAAGAAGTATACATGTATGAAATACCAAAGCTCAATTTTTTTCTTTTCATCTACCGAATGCCAATCTTTAATTACAACTGGCACATGTTCTCGTACCATGGCTCCCACTATGGATGCAAATTTATTAGAGTTTTTACCAACCACTTGGCCCAATTCATTGAATTCAAGCTCCATTCTCTGAAAATTATTTTTAGGAACCATTTTCAATATGGTTGGGCCTCTTTTCTTCTTTGGAGGATCCACATTTGTTGATTGCATGTCTTGCTCATTTGTAATTGGAGTTGACATAGGATTTTCTGGTTCATCGGAAATTCGTAGTCCTTGATTTTCATCTCTAGTTACTGACAGAGATATAAGGCTCTTTGTTGCTTAGTTCGCCTCTTGGAAGCTTGCTTAGAAGACTATTTCAATTCAACATTAAACAAAAGATAAATATTAACATTTACATAATTTAACAAATATCTTATCAAACAAGAGGAGACAAACTCACCTCAACTCTATCCATCTTTTCAAGACTTCCTTCAAATAAGAACAAACATCTACATCGATATGCATCCTAATGAAGATATAATATATTAAAAAAATTATATTGGCGATCCTCTTAAAATCTAACAAAAGTAGTTATTTAACAAACCGACTTTATGTATGGTTGAACTTCATACTATTTAGTAGCACATAGCAATGAGTAACTTTCAACATCTCATCGGATAGTACATGTGGCTTCCCTTTAGAAATTGTACGCCCCACAACTAAGAAATCTCTCAAATTCTTCATTGCGTGCAAGTCTCAGAGCCTATTTCAGATGCTTGTTTAATGTATTTGCTACAAAACATCGCATTTTCTTCAATAATATATCGTTCAGCTGTGCACCCTTCAAGTCATGCATGATTCATAACATATCCTTTCAAGACTTTCATATACCTATGCAATAAAAAACTTAAATCATAGTAAACCAAATTAATAATGAATGTATATTGTTTTGAATAACTTAAGAGTGTATCACCTTTCAAATGGATATATCCAACGATATTGTATTGGTCCACACATTCGAACTTCTCTTCCAAGGTGGATTGCCAAATGAACCATTTTATCAAAAAAAGAAAAAGATACCTTTCCAACATACATAAAGTTTCATAAACATCATCCTCCAATTGTTCGACTTTATTTCTATCTATAACTCCTTGACATATTTCATTAAAAAATGAACACAATTTAAAAAGAGAGTTCCTTGGTCTTTTAGGTAGAAGTCCCCTCAATGCAATTGATAATAATTGTTGCATTAAAATGTGACAATCATGACACTTGAGTCCAACTATCTTACATTCATCAACTCAAATACAATTTCCAATATTAGAACCATAACCATCAGGTAATTTCAAATGAGCAAGCCTTTTGTAAAATATTTGTTTTTCAGCCTTTGATAAAGTGTGGGAAGCAGCAGGTAAGTAGAATTTATTTCCTCTACTCTCAGGATGTAATTCATGCCTAATATTCATAGCTTCCATGTCCTTACTAGAATTGATGTCATCTTTAGATTTTCCTTTCACATCCAATAGAGAACCAATAATGCTCTCACAAATATTTTTTTTTCCACATGCATCACATCCAAATGATGATGTACAATTAAAGTCTGCAATTAAACATTAATGGTGTCATGATATAGTACATCTAATTAGATGTATTAAAGTAAATAGAAAGAAACGGTTACCTTCCAATATGGTAGTTTGAAAAATATTGATTTTTTCTTCCATGTTACATTAGATTGATTTGTACTCTTCTTTCTCTTTTTCTTACCACTTTTTCTCCAATCGTTTTCCATTTTACCAACTTCAAGAAAATCTTCTTCATCACTTTTTATTTTCGGCCTAGTGCCATTTTCAATATGTCCATTAAACCAGTTCTTTTTCATGCGTAATGGATGACCCAAGGGGAGAAATCTTCTATGTCTAATATATGCAAACTTCCTACCATGTGTCAACCATTGTGAACATGTATCTTCACGAAAAATAGGGCATGCAATTTTTCCCTTAGTGGGCCATCCAGATACATTACCATATGCAAGAAAGGCATGTATTGTCCACATCAAAATAGCTTTTAAGTTGAATGTAGACCTGGTAACTGCACTACACATCTTAACCCCATCCCTCCATAACAATGATAATTCGTCTACAAGTGGTTCCAAATAAACATCTATGTCATTTCCTGGCTGATTTGGTCCCGGATTAATAAACTCAATATTAAACTTTCTTTCGACTTGTATAACAAGGGAGGCAAGTTATATATAGTTAAAATTACTGGCCAACAACTATATCTAGAGCTAAGATCTTTGAAAGGATTAAATCCATTAGTAGCAAGACCAAATCTAATATTTCGAGAATCTGAGACAAAATGTGGCCACCTCCTATTTATCATTTCCCATCCCAATGAATCCACTGGATGCCTCATTTTACCATCTTGACTTTTATGACTTGAGTGCCATCTAAGTTGTGTTGCCATCTCATCTATTCCAAACATCCTCTTAAGTCTTGGTATTATTGGAAAATAACGCAAGACTTTTGCTGGGATTCCTTTTTGAATTTTCTTACTCCATTGGTTAACTTTCCATCTTGAGTAGCCACACTTTGGACATAATTCGGCATGCGCAAGCTCATTTCTATATAGACAACAATCATTCAAGCATGCATGTATTTTCTCATACCCAAGATCAAATGAGTTGACAACTTTTTTATCTCATAAAATGAGTTAGGTAGTATGTTATTTTCCGACATGTCACGAAAAAGATTTATAAGTTCATCAAAACCAGCATCGGATAAACCATGTGTAGCTTTATGCTGTAACAAAGCAACTGAAGCTGAAATCTTTGTGTACGCTCTACAACCTGGATATAAAAGAATTTTAAAATCACCAACTAATTTTTCAATCTCCTCCTCTCTTCCATCGGAGGGTTTTCAGCTACTTTATCGTGTTACACATAGAAGTCCTTAAACATCCTATATGAGTCAGGCATTTCTACATCGACTAAATTTGATTCACTTGGACGTTCTCCATGAAATACCCAAGTAGTGTATGTAGGATCCATACCTTTAATGACTAAATGTTCATACACTATATCAAAGCGGCAATGATTTAGATTTCTACACTTAACACAAGGACATCCTATCATTTTTGAATTTAGATTTTTATGAGCTAGATCAATAAAATTCCGTGCACCATCTCTATATTGTTCTAAAAATCTGCAAACAAATGTTATAATCATTAATACATTAAGATGTTTCAATTTTGTAATTAAATTAATGATATCTAATTTTTAAAAATAACCTTGATAAGTGCACTCATTCTTTGTCCATTATAAGCAATGTATTGTCCAATGGCACCGAAATTTCAAGATGCGTAGTAAAAATTTGACTAGGTCAACACTTGAAGGCTAACAAAGCTAAATAATGAAGGATTCGAGAAAGAGAAATAGAAAATATCGTTAGCAAGAAGTTATTGTATTAGTGTGCACATAATTGGATGATACTAAATTGTATTTAAATGCTTCTATATGTTTGGCCTAGTTATCCTAATTCCTTAATAACTGTGTACAAACCCACAATTTTGATTTTGGAAAAATGTATACCTCGTGTAATCTGATAATGTTTGGATGTTTGAGGAGTTTTAAGGTCCCAATCTCCCTCTTTATCTGTAGGCTTCAATCAAAATTTTCATGTAAATTAAAACTGATAAATACATAGAGAAGATCTCAAGTGTCTGATCATATAATTTTCAAAAACCACAGCTGAATTGACCTGATCAGTGATGTTGAGGTCGAGTATCATGTTCTTCTCCAAGATCTTGATGGCAAAGGGTTGATCGTAATCAACGTTTTTCGCGAACTTAACTTTACCGAAATTGCCTTCACCAAGAGTCCTCCACAACTCATACTATCCTAATCACATTTACTTCTTTTCCAATGTCAGATACATTCATTTATTGGCATGTATAATCATTTTAAATTTCTCCATTTAAGTATCTATAGTTACACATGTAGAGACTGGACAGTAAATAGATAACTAAATAACATTTTATACACTCAAGGCTGCTAGCATATTTTCAATAGTATGGCGTAAACATCTCAGGTTTTCAAGAATTCATTACTTATATAATTTTCACCAACATTTGCAGAATACCCTAAGAAATCTAAAATTTGAACATATATTCTGACCAGCAATAGTGCTCAGGACTGCACTTCTCTTCTCTTCTATGTATACACTTTCAAACAAGGAAGGTGATCTTGTTCAATCTCATTTCCTATCATGGTTTTTTAAGATCGTGATTTCAATCATAAGATTGTACAATCCCAATACCCAAATTCATCGAACTAATTTGGTATCGAACAGAAGTTAGCACCAATTAGTTCATCGATCACCAAGATCGTATTTAATAAGATCCTATCAATCATGACACTAATTTACCTTCTTTTCTTAGAGTACGTTATTCTAAATTTTTAGATTTTCATCACTTAAAATCATAATCACAAACCATATAAAAAATTTATAGATACAAGTCCAGATTTAGTAACACTAATCTATATGAAGTTGAATAGATTTCTATCATACCAACCAACATTTGTCATTAATCTTTAATTTATGAATTATTTGAAGGTTTGAATTATGTAGAAAACTTTAAGCATCTAAGTTGAAAAATTTTATCACCCCACCATCCATTATTTCTTCCTGTAAATTAGAGCTTTTAATCAAAACCAAGCTTCTATTTTTTTAGTTTTTTCTTCTTCAATGGTTTCCCGTGCACAGTCATTGAAGTTAGCTCCTATAAATTAATTAATATTAATAACAAAATTCTTACATATATACCCAAAAAGATCGATTTGCAGATTATTTGAGCCAACAATGTAATCAATAAATGTTGAACTATGTAGAAAGGTTCAAGAAAATTCAAGCAAAAGCTCAACGTCAACATTGTTCCTACGGAATCTTTTTACAGGTCCAAAAATATTGCACTGTAGGACCTACAAAATATACCCAAAAAAGATCAATAGATCAATCAATTTGTTCTACATTGTTGCTGCCCATTTAGATTTACAGAAGTCAACGTGAATTCAAGCAAAAGTTCTAAGTAGTTAGTCCTCGATTCAATCATCAGAGAAAATATTGTATAACAAAATATTGAATAACAAACACTTAATTCCACTCTCAAACCAGAAAGAAATCTTCCTTCAAATGAAAACCAAGATCATAAACTTTTAATTAGGTTTCATCTTTAATCAAATGTCTAAAATCCGTGTTCTTATGAAGATTGCGACTATGCCCGAAACTAATCTAAAATGGAATTGAAGTTTATGTGCCTCAATGTAAGGTGAAAAACACATATATTCACATCCATGCATACAACACCTAAAGGAAATATTCATTAATTTTATGAATAACATAACCGAACCTGAGTTTTTCTGAATTTTAAAGAATAATGGATTAAATAAATTCAAAATCACCTGCCTGAAGAATCACAAACATGAACGACAAATGCCAGCAACATGTTTAGATTTCAGAATGCTCAAAAGCCTTCTTCCCAGCCCAAACTGTGAGGAAATCAAAATATAAGGGTTTTCAGTTGGATTGTAAGTTAGGTTTAGGAAAGAGCAAAGGGAGGAGATGGATACAAAACGTATTTTAGGTTGGAGCCAAATAATTTTAGTTTTTGCAAGTAAGGAATTTGTTAAATGGGCTCGTATTTGGGCTTCAGTTTTTACATCGTGCAAAGAACGTTGCCAAATCCTTTTTATATAAATCTTTTCGCAACAGACTAAGACCGTTGCAAAATTGTTGTGGTATATTTTTTAACAACTTGTAGAGAACGTTGCTAAATACTATGTTATATGACAACGGTCACTGCATGTTGTTGAATAAGAAAATAAATTATTATTTTGACAACAAGATTAACCGACTGCTGTAAATGATACATTGGCAACATTCATTTAATCATCATTGCCAAATGTCAATTGAATTAACCAATTGCAACAGACATTTGATGACTATTGTCGTAAACCCGTTTTAGCAACAAGCTATTAACGAATGTTGTAAAAGGCTCTTTTTGTTGTAGTGACACTAAACGTAATACTACTAATGAATTTCATAAAGTTGGTGTAGAGTATGGATTTGAAGGATCGGTGTCAATTAGATGTGATGTTTATAGCTACAACATTATGTTAATGGAAGTATTTACAAGAATGAAACCAAGTAGTGAATCTTTTATGGAGAGTTAAGCCTTAGGAGCTGGATAAATGATTCTATGCTCAATTCAATTACTCGAATTATAGATTCAAACTTGTTGGGGCCTCAAGAAGAAGACTACACACAAAAGTTGAAATGTTTGTCATCCGTAATGGAACCGGCTTTAAATTGCTCCATGGAAAGTGCCAATGAGAGGTTCAACATGAAAGATGTCATTGTCGCATTGAAGAAGATCAAATTTTAGCTTCTTACTTAACAAGAGTTCTAAATGCAATGTATTCTTTACGTATTGTATAATTGATTCAAGCGATTTTGTTGGGTTGTGTGCCAATATTGTATAGTTTTTGTTGTAATAAAATAACAATTTTATAGTAAATAAATATTTTTTAATTTATTATTGTAGCATTTATTTAATATTAAGCATGAGAATAAAAGTGCTAACAATCACTTGTGATAGCACATGTTTGGATATGCTTAAATTATAATTTTAACTGGTCAAATTGGTCAACATACTTTTTATCCACACATTTCATAAGACCCACAACTTTCAACCTACTTTTTATCCACACATTTATCAACAACTTATAAGATAAACACTTAAAAAATAATTTCAACACTACCAAACATGCGCATAATATAAGCTGAGTGCTTGCTTTGAAAAGCACAGTGTGACACAACTTATATTTTGATCAAGAATAAAATTGTTCACATGTATGAGATTTGGCACCTTGTACAAAAAGGTTCTAGTATTGACTGTTTCACCATTTAGGTTTGCAATTTGCCTTATGGCGAAATAGTTTGATGGTGACACTAATACACTTGAAGTGTATTGAACGAATCACATGTCAAGTTTAATTATATAGTATGACCATGCGGATAATTAAATTCTACTAGATCACCGAGAATTTCATCGAAAACTCTTGACAGGATTGTGTATATCTTTTTGTGGGATTAATGGTTCTTTGATTTACCAATGAGTAAAAGTAATTTGATTGATTAATTATCTTGGTAAGTTGGGATCTTGAGGATAAACGAAGTAAAGAACATGAATTTGTGTCAAGAAATGTCACCCTGAAAAATAAGTAGAGTGACTACTTAAATATTTTGTGTTCAGCAGTTATAAATCTGAACTTAGTCTTTAGCGACAGCTAAGCTTCAACATTTGTGAATTGGTTCACACGACCGTTGAAGAAATTGTAACATAAGTTAGTGAGAATAATTAGAGAGACAAAACGGTAATTTATGCTCTTACCTAATTATCAAATCTCCGAATGGGGATGAAATATATATACTGTTGGTCAAGAAAAATATTACAGATATATTGGCTTATTTGATTTTATATATTTTGATAGTACAGTCTTTTGCCTTTAGTAGAAAAAGTAAAAGACTAATAATTAGATTGGGTGGTCTATGGTCGACTAAACAGGATCTAATTATTAGAACTTAGAAAAATATATCTCTGAACAGGTCTTGTTGTAGCTCTATAAAATTTTGGACTCAATTACAATTAATATGGAAGTTTTGGACTTAATTGTAATTGTAATTTTAAGTTCATGAACTACATGGGCAATTAAATCAATTTTAAGCTAATTGGAGTTGGATTTGATTTAGAGTTCTTTGTTGTGGAAATTAGGCGCTTCACGCCATTTCCCAAAAAAATTGAAAAATATGTTTTTTTTTATTTTGAAAATTAGACTTTCTTATATTAGAATAAGGAAGGGTAAAAAGGGAAATTAATCACTACCGGGTCTACAGTACTCAAAACATCTCGTTTTCTCTATGTGATTCTGACGAAAATCTTTCAAATTCCTTCGCTAATCCATATTTTATGTCCGTTTCTTCTTTATTTTAACACTACAAGTTTAAACATGGTTGGAGAAGGCGAAAAAATCGTTGCAGAATCTTCGGGGATGAAGAGAAAATGTATCTCAGTCGAAGGATCTTCAAAGAAGATAAAAAATATTGCACAACCAAACGTTAAGTTCGATTTATTCTTTATTTTTATACTTTTTCGATTTGCTTTAATTTTTACATTTTAAGAGATTTTTTGATTTGTGAAATCGAATTTTTGTTTTCCATTATTATTCATTTGATGATGTTGCCTTTAGGAAAATCAGTGACAATGGTTGCTGTGTGAAATTTTTACATTTTGAGAGATTTTTTGGTGTGAAATTGTATTTCTATTTTCAATTATTAATTGGTTGATGATCGTGCCTTTAGGAATCTAATAACACATTCTAACCATTGCCAAATCAATGATATATCAAAATGAGATTAAAGTGTAATTTGATGATATTCAAGTTTACCAACCTGTTTTTTTAATATATCCTGTATGAAAATATGTCCATTCTGGCTTGATATGTTAGTTCATATTTCAAATGCAATAAGTTTAGACATGCAAACTAACAAATTGATGGTATGATCATTTTTTTTTTATATGTATGCCACTTTTTAAGATGTTTGACACTTTTTGGAGATGTTTGTCACTTTTTACTTAAAAAGTGACAGAGCATTCCACTTTTATCTAATATATAAATGCAATAAGTTTGAACATCCAAACTAACAAATAGATTGTATGATCACTATTTTTTGAGATGTTTGTCACTTTTTACTTATATAGATACAATAAGTTTGAATGTGCAAATTAACAAATAGATATTATGATCATTGTTTTTTGAGATATATGTCACTTTAAAAGAGATAAATGTCACATTTTTAGATCTATATCATTTTTAAGAAATGTATACCACTTTTTGAAGATGTTTGTCACTTTTTGGAAATATTTGTCACTTTTTAATTAAAAAGTCTGTTAAAAAATGACAAAGCGTGTCACTTTTATTTAATATATAAATATAATAAATATGAACATCCAAACTAACAAATAGATTGTATGATCATTATTTTTTTGAGATGTATGTCACTTTTAAAGAGATCTATGTCACTTTTAAGAGATGTTTGTCACTTTTTAGAGATATTTGTCACTTTTTACTTATATAAATACAATAAGTTTAAATGTGTAAATTAACAAATAGATGTTATGATTACTATTTTTTGAGATATATGTCACTTTAAAATAAATGAATGTCACATTTTTAAATCTATATCATTTTTAAGAGATGTATGCCACTTTTTGGAGATGTTTGTTACTTTTTACTTAAAAAGTGACAGGACATGTCACTTTTATTTAATATATAAATACAATAAGTATGAACATCTAAACTAACAAATAGATTGTATGATCACTATTTTTTAAGATGTATGTCATTTTTAAAGAGATCTATGTCACTTTTAAGAGATGTTTGTCACTTTTTGGAGATGTTTGTCACTTTTTACTTATATAGATACAATAAATTTGAATGTGCAAACTAACAAATAGATGTTATGATCACTATTTTTTGAGATATATGTCACTTTAAAAGAGATGAATGTCTTTTTAGAGATGTTTGTTAATTTTTGAAGATATTTATCATTTTTTACTTAAAAAGTGACAGAGCATGTCACTTTTTACTTAAAAAGTCACAGATCATGTCACTTTTACTTAAAAAGTGATATTGTGTGTCACTTTTATTTAATATATGTTCATTCTATAAAATTATTATTTAACTAACTATCTTTGTTTTTCTTTTTTGTAGGACTGGGAGCTATTGATTCTCCAGAACTATTGGTTTCCTGGCAAAGTCACCTTCTACTCACCGTATATAGTGATCAAAATCTTGAATGACAATTTTACTTAAACCCAAAAGAAAATGTTTAGTAAAACATGCTTTGGACCATATCTTGATTTAAAAGAAATGGTGATTTAGGCTCAGTTGATTCACCAATTGTTATTAAGGCAGATGAAGCAACAAAACATAAATGAATTATGGTTTAACATCAGTGGCAAACTGGTTAGATTTTCTGTTGAAGAATTTTGCCTAATGCCTGGACTTCGGTGCATGGTAATGGTGATTTCACCAAGTACCAAATGCGTAATAGTACGATTAAGGACAAATATTTTAAGAAGCATGATAGTATTTCAACAGTGTGTTGAAAATGTGTTTAAAGAGTTGTCATCTGATACTGTTGACAAGGATATGGTGGATGTTGGTATTATTTATCTTATTTCGTCGTTCTTATTTGTCACAACATACCATAAATGTGTTGATAATTCAATTTTTAGACTCGGGTAATATTGAATTTTTTCTATGGAGGAATGAGTTATATAGTTTGACTTTGATGTCTCACAAGGGTGCATTCACTAAGATGATCATGAAGTTAGATCCTTCAAAAAAACATTTGGAGTATAGGCTTAATGGTTTTCTTCTTGCTTACCAAGTTTGGATATACGAAACAATTCCTGCAATTGCTGCAAAAAGTTTTGTGTGAACTACAAACAATCACTTCCTCGGATCTTGAGTTGGAGTTCTAATGTGCATTTAACATCGTTACAATTGAACAAACGTATTTTTGACTTGATTAAAGTAAGCTCTATTTAGTATTTATGCGATTTTTCTTTTCATTTTTCATCATTGTTTGTTATTTGTTTAGTTATTTTAAATTTATGAATATGTGTTTTTGCGTATGGAATGTATGATGTTAGGATAACTGACGCGGAGAATGATGTGGCATACATTGAGGGGTTGTTTGGGAATTACAAATCTCAAGGGCAAAACGTTAATGACGATGACGACTTTGAGCATCCTGTTATTCATTAGTCGAAGCTGATGATTACAGTCCAAGAACCATTAGTTGGCGATGACATTTCTTCAAAGTTGAAGAAAAAGAAGACAGTTGAGTTTTCTGAACATTTATTTACCTTTTTATGCTTTCTATATCTTTTTTGTTTATTGTTTTTTATGATTATGTGTTATTCTCTGTTTTTGTATTTTCAGAGACATTCTAAATCGAATGAAGAAATATTGAAACATTTAGCAGAGATTGAAGTGAAACTACAATCAAATGAAGAAATTTTGAAACGCCTGGCTAAAGTTAAATCAAATGACATTATTTTGAAACGCTTGACAGATATAGAGTTGGAAATACAATCAAATGAAAAAATTCAAAATCGACTAACAGAGCTTGAAGTCAAAGTTCAATATAATATTCAAATTGAGAAACAAATAAAGGAACTTGAAGAGAAAGTAAAATCGAATGAAGCAATTCTAGAATGGGTGGCAAATGTTGAAAGCAAAGTAAATGACTTGTAAATGTTGAAGATATGTCACTTTTTTCGAAAAAGTATGTCACTTTTTAAGAGATGTTGTCACTTTTTAAGATTTATGTCACTTTTAAGATGCGTATGTCACTTTTTTAGTTCTATGTCACTTTTTGGAGATGTTTGTCATTTTTATTTTATTTTATTGAAAATGTTGAGAGAAATGGAATAGGAGGATGACAAAGTTGATGTAGTTGATTTGGAAGTCCAACAACTCTATATGTAACTTTTAATAAGAAAATGACACAGTTTGTCACTTTTTAATAAGAAAGTGTCACTTTCTGCTATGTCACTTTTAGCTAAGAAAATGACACGGTATGTCACTCTTAGCTAAAAAAGATATAGCAGAAAGTGACACAGTATGTCACTTTTTAAGAGATTTATGTCACTTTATATAAATATATAAGAATTTTTATTTATTCTTATGTCTAGAATGGTGCAGAAAATGTTGCTAATGATACAATGGACATGAAAAAGAATGTAACTGACTATCCTAGTTTTTCTTTGGGTATTGAGTTTGATTTGACTGGAAAAAGTATTGAGAGGCCAGCTAAAACTAATGTGGAAAATGTATTATTCAATTCCAAATGTATTGTATTTTTATTTTGAGATTTACTTTTTTGTTGTTGTGCACTATATAATGTAACTTATTTATTTTTGATTCACCTATTGATGAAGATATAATAAATTTTAATGAAGAGGACTGAAGATTGTTGATGATGTTGTCGCTCATAGTTTAGCCAAAAAATGATCAAGACGTATTTTTTCACATTATATTTTGTGTTTTTACTTTGTTATACCTGTTTTTTTCACTACAAAAGTAATCTTTTGTACGCTTTTATTCAGATTGTTTGTGCATCATCGCTCTAAAACCTATGAGATTGATGTAAATGATGATGGTGTTGAATATAAAGATGAGGATTGGCAAAAATTGATGAGATTACGGCAAATTGCTTTAGCTAAACATAAACTTGAAGAAGCAATTGTTTGTTTGATTATTTTTCATTTGAATGACTTATTTTTCTATTTCTGCACAATATAACTTGATACTTTTTAATATTTTTGCGATATTTTAGACGGATGATGAAGTCACTCTGGTGCACCCCTGAAGAGGTAAAAGAAACCTACCGCACTTCTTTAGTCCTCATAGGTTAATCAATAAACTTCTACTGCGAAGCGTGTGATGAAGGTACGTTTGCATTCAAAGTTGGGTTGTGCCCCCATACGGACCAGATGTGGAAGCATTCGAGAGTTGGTACAAGGAAGGGTTGGTGACGAAAAACAAGTAAGTATGTGACATAATGTCACTTTTTAATAAGAAAGTGACATAGTATTTTTTGTTATCAGTATGTCACTCCATAATGTAAAACAAATATCAAGTTAAATCCTGCAATTAAATCAACCACAGAGAAGATTATTTATACAAATGTGTTTGTGTAATTTGCATACATTGTTCTGTCACTTTTTAAGCAAAAAATGACATAGCATGTCATTTTTCTATTCGAATCCACAATTCATATTCAAGAAAAAAAAATGAAACATTAATGCTTGATCATGATCCCTAATTCATGTCACTCCATAATGCACAATAATTATCAAGTTAAATCTTGCAATTAGACCAACCACAGAGAAGATTTTGATCCAAATGTGTTTGTGTAACTTGTATATATTGCTCGGTCACTCTTTGAGCAAAAAGTAATAGATTATGTCAATTTTAGGCAAAAAGTGACACAAATGTCACTTTTCTATTCAAGTCTCAATTTATATTCAAGACAAAAAAAAAATGATACATTAATACTTAATCTTGCATAATTCACGCCACTTCATAATTCACAACAAATATCAAGTTAAATCTTGCAATTAAATCAACCACAGAGAAGATTTTGATCTAGATGTGTTTATGTAACTTGTATACATACTATGTTACTTTTTACTAAAAAAGTGACATACTGTGTCACTTTTTACTTTAAGTATGTCACTTTTATAAGCATGTCACTTTTTAGTAAAAGTGACGCAAAGATATCACCTTTATAAGTATGTCATTTTACTAAAATAGTGTCAGTGCATGTTACAAATTTTGTACCAGTGTAATTGTATGTGACCTTTCTTTTTGTAATACAGAGTTAATCATTTCAATGATGAGAATATTACGATTAGCCCTTGCTTCTACTTCAGCGATATTTCAATCTCTTCAAAATGTGGTTGTATGAATTAGTGACAACCAATGAGGCTTTGGATGACACAAGAAGTTTTTATTTGTTAGTTGTTTGATTTAAGATTTATGTATATAATTTGTTAATACATTGTCGATTCTTTTATACACTTGTTTTGTAGCATATGGATGTGTGTTTATTATCTGCGGAAGATGATAAGGTATGGATATAGTATAAAAATCAAGCCTACAACTATCGACTTTTCCTTTGACAAAGAAAGTTAGGAGGTTGTATGATGATTTTTCGAACGATCCACTAGTCCTTGTCAAGCAAACTTCTCTATTCTCATATCCAATTGATTGTACATGCCTTGCAACACAAGTTGGCGAGAAGTTGACCATCTTCTTATGCCTTTGAGGATGTATAACTCGGCTCATTGGATTCTATGTCATTTTGACATCAAGGAGATGTGTTTGAATATATATATATATATATATATATATATATATATATATATATATATATATATATATATATATATATATATATAATTCCTATACTAAGATGGTCAAGAAACATGTTATACTTGAAGTCGTTCAACCATTTTCGCTTATGATTCCTCATCTTCTCAGACAACACCGGGTTCTTTGAGAGAAAAAATATTCCAGAACAAAACACACTAAAACCACATGTTGTAAAGTTGGTTCCAAAACTACCACAGCAAAATAACGAGTGAGTTAGTTTGCTTTTTAATAATTTGACTTTTTATATGTCGAATAGATAAAAAAATGTGTGGTTTGCCTTCAATTCTTAGTTAATGTGCCCTTTTTTGCAATGGTGATTGTGGAATTTATGTGATTAATATACTAAGTATTTCATCAATGAAATGTTGAAGGAGATGCCAAAGATATTCAACATTGCACAGGTTCAGAAATACTTGGCCACTCAATTGTACGTGTATGCCAAGAAGAAGCAAGTGGAGAATTACGACACTAATAATGATTGGGTACCAAAAGTTGTTTGACAAAACATAGAAGGCGGTAATTTTTTTGTAAATAATATTTTTGTACTAGGACTATACGTTACCTGTAAATGTAATGTATATGGTGAATGTAGTTTCATGTATATGAGATTAACAATGTAGGTTTTGAAAGATTCTTTGCAAAAAATATAAGTACAAATTATACATGTGACATGCTATTCATGTCAAAAGTGATAAAACATGATTATATTGGATGATTTTTTCAAACTATTGAATATAGATGGTAGAAGTGCATCTAATTGATATATTACTTTAAGTATGAAAATCATATATATACTTTGACAGCCAAGTTAGGAGTTTTAATAACGAACAAACGACATAGTGTGCCACTTTTCATTATAAAAGTGACATAGTGCGTCACTTTTCGTTTTAAAAGTGACAGCGTGTGTCACTTTTTGTTATAAAAGTGACATAGTGTGTCACTTTTTGTTCTAAAATTATGAAAATCATGTATACATTTTGACAGCCAAGTTAGGGGTTTTAATAACGAACAAGTGATATAGTGTATCACTTTTTGTATGAATAAGTGACATAGTGTCACTTTTTGTTCTAAAAGTGACATTGTGTGTCACTTTTTGTTCTAAAAGTGACATTGTGTGTCACTTTTTGTTCTAATACATTAATGTTTGGTCATGCTCAATAATTCATATCACTTCATAATGCACAACAAATATCAAGTTAAATCTTTCAATTAAATCAACCACAAAGATAATTTTGATCCAAATGTGTTTGTGTAACTTGCATACATTGTTCTGTCATTTTTTGAGCAAAAAGTGACATAGCATTTCACTTTTTAAGCAAAAAGTGACATATCGTGTCACTTTTCTATCCCAAACTTCAATTCATATTCAAGACAAAACAACGATACATTAATGTTTGGTCATACTCAATAATTCATGTCTCTCTATAATGCACAACAAATATCAAGTTAAATCCTGCATTTAAATCAACCATGGAGATGATTTTGATTCAAATTTGTTTGTGTAACTTGCATATAATGTTCTGTCACATTTTAAGCAAAAATAAAAAAAGCAAGTCACGTCTTAGGCAAAAAGTTAAAGAGCATGTCACTTTTCTATCCAATGCCTCAATTCATATTCTAGACAAAATAAATGATACATTAATGCTTGATCATGCTTAATAATTCATGTCACTCCATAATGCACAACAAATATCAAATTAAATTACGCAATTAAATCAACCACATAGATAATTTTGATTCAAATGTGTTTGTGTAACTTGCATATATTGTTCTCATCACTTTATTGAGCAAAAAGTGATAGAGCATGTCACTTTTCTATCCTAAGCTTCAATTCATATTTAAGACAAAAATAATGATACATTAATGCTTAATCATGCTCAATAATTCATGTCACTTCATAATGCACAACAAATATCAAGTTAAATCCTCGCAATTAAATCAACCATCGAGAAGATTTTGATCCAAATGTGTTTGTATAACTTATATACATTGTTCGTCACTTTTTAAACAAAAAGTGACATCACTTCATAATGCACAACAAATATCAAGTTAAATCCTCGCAATTAAATCAACCACCGAGAAGATTTTGATCCAAATGTGTTTGTATAACTTATATACATTGTTCATCACTTTTTAAACAAAAAGTGACAGAGCATGTCACTTTTCTTTCACAAGCCTCAATTCATATTCAAGACAAAATTGATACATTAATGTTTGGTCATGCTTAATAATTCATGTCACTTCATAATGCACAACAAATATCAAGTTAAATCATGCAATTAAATCAACCACTAAGATGATTTTGATCCAAATGTGTTTGTGTAACTTGTATTTATTGTTCTATCACTTTTTGAGCAAAAAGTGCATATATATCACTTTTTAAGTAAAAAGTGACATATCACTTTTCTATCTTCAAGCTTTAATTCATATTCAAGACAAAAAATGATACATTAATGTTTGGTCATGCTCAATAATTCATGTCACTCCATAATGCACAACAAATATCAAGTTAAATTACGATTTAAATTAACCACGTATGTGATTTTGATTCAAATTTGTTTGTGTAACTTGCATACAATAATCATTCACTTTTAAGCAAAAAGTGAGAGAGCATGTCACTTTTCTATCCATAAAACCATATTCATATTTACATTTTTACAAATACATTGTATGCATCTCTGTAATTGGTAATTGATATTCACATATGTTTAGAACACTTTACTCAATACTATTGATCTAAAGTTGAAGTAAATGAAGAAGGATATGTCTAAATTAATGAAGAAGTATATTCCGATTGAAGTGAATAAGACAAACAAAAATATAAGATATTACAAATCTACAATGAAGTGAATGAAGAATGATATGTCTAGATTAAAATCGGAATATGAGATAATTTATGTAATTCAAATGAAAACTATGAAGACGAAATAAAATTTATCATATTACCTGAAAATTTTAGATTTTGAGTTCTGATTTTGTGCTAGATTGGAGAAGAAATAACGAGATAATCTAGAAGAGATCCGTTTTTATTATGAATTTGGATTTGTATGAAATTTTTGTTCATTTTATTTGGATTTTAGCGGGGTAGGTTTTCCGTTTGAATATGGAGTTGATTAAGTTTTGATTTGGGTTTGAGCGTGTGAAATACGATTTTAATGTGTAAATAACTTTTAACCAGATTTTTCAAAAAGTCCTACTGTGGAAATCCTATAGAACCTGCAAAAGAAAGGGTCAAATAGAAGAAAATGAAACATCAAAATCAAAAAACACCATGTATTTAACGAAATGGGAGAGAAATTGAAAGCATCTCGTGAAAATATTCTTGTTTTCAAAAATCACCACAACACATCATTCCAACAAACAAACTTTGATTCTAGGTTCTATGCAGTTGGAAGAGACACAGTGACGATTCTATAATTTATGCGTTGGAGAAAGACGTATTTAATGAAAATGGGGTAATTTTCAAAAATTTGTAAAAGGGGGTATTTTTCAATTTTTGGACAAAAATAAGGTATTTGTCATGTTTTATCCAACATATTAATGAGGGGCAAAATTGAAAAGAGCCCTACTTTTTTAAAAAAAAGTTGAAAAATACCTCTTTTTTTTATTTTTCAAAAAATATCTCAATTTAATGGTTTGATTTAAAAAATACCCCATTTCATTAAAAACAATATTTTATGATGTAACATTTATTTATTTTATGGTAGCCCATGTACTTTATATAATATTCACTTTAGTTCTTATATTTTTAATTATATTTCAATTAAGTCATCTAAAAATTACATCTTAGGTCCTTAATCTTTTACATCTTTACACTTTAGCTCTAAATTTTTAATTATCTTTCAGTTAAGTCCTCCAAAAATTGCATCTTATGTCCTTCAAATTTTTACATATTTACACTTTGGTCATTAAGTTTTCAATTATCTTTCAGTTAAGTCCTCTAAAAATTGATTCTTAGGTACTTCAACTTTATACATGTTCAAAGTTTGGTCCTCCAAATCCTTGATTTTAGTGGCCAAAATAAGTGCACTTTCAATTAAATCTTTGACTTTACATTCGAATTTTCACCTAAACGAACAAAATAAATATTTGTATACTATTTTAAATTATGGTAACGCATATGTTACCTTAATTTAAATTAGATTAACACGTGTTACAACCACCAACTATCATATTTTTATACTATTTTAAATATAATAATAATTATAATCATATTTTATAATTTATTTTCTTTAATAATTGTTTAAAAATACAAGATTTTCATAAAATCAAATTTTCATTTTTTTTCATTTGAAAACAATATTTTTACAAGAATAACATATGTGTTATTTCATCATTTTCATTGAAATTAATACTTTATAATTTACTCATTTTACTATTTTTTAAAAATATATTATTTTTATTTAAAATTAATATTTTAATTTTTCATTGAAAAACAATATTTTTACATGGGTAACATATATGTTACTGTATGTTACAATATAGTAACATATATGTTACTTCCTCATATTTCATTAAGATCAATATTTTACCATTGCTCTAGTTTTATAAATTTTTTAAAAATATATTATTTTCATTTAAAATCAATATTTCATTTTAAAAAAATATTTGTATACTAGTAACATATATGTTACTGTGTGTTACTTGCTCATTGCAATAAAATCAATATTTTATAATTATTCAAAAAATACTTTTTTTTTAAATTAATAATTCAATTTTTTATTTTAAAACAATATTTTTACACGGGTAACATATATGTTACTTCCTTATATTTCATTAAAATCAATATTTTACTATTTCTCTATTTTTATAAATTTTTAGAAATTCATTATTTTCATTTAAAATCAATTTTTCAATTTTTCATTTAAAACAACATTTTTATACTAGTAACATATATGTTACTATGTGTTACTTGCTCATTTGCAATAAAATCAATACTTTATAATTATTTAAAAATACATTATTTTTCTTTAAAATTAATATTTCAATTTTTTTTTTTTGAAACAACATTTTTATACGGGTAACATATATGTTATTACATATTACTTCCTCATTTTTTATTAAAATCAATATTTTACCATTTCTCTATTTTTATAAATTTTTTAAAAATCCATTATTTTCATCGAAAATCAATATTTCAATTTTTAATGTTAAAAAATATTTTTACACTAGTAACAACATATATGTTACTATGTGTTACTTGCTCATTTGCAATAAAATAAATATTTTATAATTATTTAAAAAATATGTTTTTTTTAAATTAATATTTCAATTTTTTTATTTTAAAACAACATTTTTACTATATAGTAATATATATATTACTATATGTTACTTCCTCATTTTTCATTAAAATCAATATTTTATTATTTCTCTATTTTTATAAAAATTTAAAAATACATTCTTTTCATTTAAAATCAAAATTTCAAATTTTCATTAAAATACAATATTTTTATACTAGTAACATATATGTTACTATGTGTTATTTGCTCATTTGCAATATAATCAATACTTTATAATTATTTAAAAAATACATTATTTTTCTTTAAGATTAATATTTTAATTTTTTTTATTTTAAAAATAAATTTTTACACGAGTAACATATAAATGTTACTATATGTTACTTCCTCATTTTTCATTAAAATCAATATTTTTACCATTTCTCTATTTTTATAAATTTTTTAAAAATACATTCTTTTTACTTAAAATCAATATTTCAATTTTTCATTTAAAACAACATTTTTATACTAGTAATATATATATTACTATGTGTTACTTTTTCATTTGCAATAAAATCAATACTTTATAATTATTTAAAAATACGTTATTTTTCTTTAAAATTAATATTTCAATTTTTTTATTTTAAAACAATATTTTTACACATGTAACATATATGTTACTATATGTTACTTCATCATTTTTCATTAAAATCAATATTTTACCATCTCTCTATTTTTATTAATTTTTTAAAAATACATTCTTTTCATTTAAAATCAATTTTTCAATTTTTCATTTAAAAACAACATTTTTATACTAGTAACATGTATGTTACTATATGTTACTTCCTCATTTGTAATAAAATCAATACTTTATAATTATTTAAAAAATACGTTATTTTTCTTTAAAATTAATATTTCAAATTTTTTATTTTAAAAAAATATTTTTACACGGATAACATAGATGTTACTATATGGTACTTCCTCATTTTTCATTAAAATCAATATTTTACAATTTCTCTATTTTTATAATTTTTTTTAAAATATATTCTTTTCATTTAAAATCAATATTTCAATTTTTTATTAACACATATGTTACTTAATTTAAAATTAATTAACACGTGTTACCACCACCAACTATCATTTTTGTATATTATTTCAAATATAATAATAATTTTAATTATATTTTACAATTTATTTTCCTTGATAATTGTTTTAAAATATATTATTTTCATTGAAATCAATATTTTGATTTTTCATTTGAAAACAATATTCTTACATCGAGTAGCATATGCGTTACTTCATCATTTTCATCGAATTCAATAATTTATAACTTACTCATTTTACTATTTTTTAAAAATATATTATTTTTTTATATAAAATTAATATTTCAATTTTTCATTGAAAAACAATATTTTTACATGGGTAATATATATGTTACTATATGTTACTTCATCATTTTTCATTAAAATCAATATTATATAATTTCTCTCTTTTATAATTTTTTAAAAAATATATTATTTTCATTTAAAATTAATATTTCAATTTTTCATTGAAAAATAATATTTTTACACGAGTAACATATATGTTACTTCATCATTTTCCATTAAAATCAATAATTTTTACACTAATAACATATGTGATACTATTACAAATCGCTTACTATCACTCGTTTTATACCAAAGACTAGCACCAAAGACCAAAGACCACCATTTACCCTACTCTACCACTACAACTAATTTAAATTATGTTAACACATATGTTACTCTAATTTAAATTAGATTAACACGTGTTACCAATACCAACTATCATATTTGTATACTATTTCAAATATAATAATTATTATAATTATATTTTATAATTTATTTTCCTTGATAATTGTTTTAAAATATATATTATTTTCATTAAAATTAATATTTTCATTTTTTCATTTGAAAAACAATATTCTTACACAAGTAACATATGCGTTACTTCATCATTTACATTGAATTCAATATTTTATAATTTACTCATTTTAATATTTTTTTAAAAATATATTATTTTCATTTAATATTAATATTTCAATTTTTCATTGAAAAACAATATTTTTATATGGGTAACATGTATGTTACTTCCTCATTTTTCATTAAAATCAATATTATACAATTTCTCTCTTTTTATAATTTTTTTAAAAATATATTATTTTCATTTAAAATTAGTATTTCAATTTTTCATTGAAAAACAACATTTTTACATGGGTAACATATGTGTTACTTCCTCATTTTTCATTAAAATCATTATTTTACAATTTCTCTCTTTTTATAATTTTTTAAAAATATATTATTTTCATTTAAAATCAATCTTTCAATTTTTCATTTAAAAACAATATTTTTACACGGTAACATACAGGTAACATATATGTTACCATGTGTTAGTTCTTTATTTTCATTAAAATCATTATTTTAAAATTTGTCTCTTTTTATAATTTTTTTTAAAAATACATTAGCTTCATTTAAAATCAATATTTAAAGTTTTTTTATTTAAAAATAATATTTTTACACAGGTAACATATGTGTTACCATATGTTATTTCATCGTCTTCATTAAAATCAATAATTTATATTTTATCTTCTTTTATAGTTTTTAAGAAAATACATTATTTTCATTTAAAATTCATAATTCATATTTCAATTTTTTATTTAAAAATAATATTTTTACACGAGTAACATATCTTTTACCATATGTGTTATCATATGTTATTTCATCATTTTAACTAAAATCAATATTTCATTTGAAAACAATATTTTTACACGGGTAACATATGTGTTACCATATGTTACTTTATTATTTTTAATTTAAAATTAATATTTTATAATTTATATCTTTTTATAAATTTTTAAAAATTTATTATTTTTAATTAAAATCAATATTTCAATTTTTTAATTTAAAACAACATTTTTATCCACCACCACCACCCTCACCTTATCATATCACCACCACCACCACCACCGCAACCGGGGCCAAATCTACTAAAACTATCCACAATCGGGTATGGATCCACTATTACAATCCACAACCATAATCATCTCAATCATAGTTGGAGTAACACATATGTTACCATAATTTAAATTAGTATAACACATGTGTTGCCTTACAAGTTGTTCACATGTGTTACCCTAATTTAAATTAAAGCAACACATGTGTTACTTCAGCTATTAAATTAAGGTAACACATGTTATTTGTAAGGCAACATATGTTACCATCACCACTGCCCCACCACCATCCACAACCATAATCACATGTACTATACCCGTGGGTAACACATGTGTTTCCTAATAAACTATTGATTCAATGATGGAAGCAACAAGAAAAAATAAGCAACAAAGTATAGAAACATACCTCACAAGGAGCTTTGTGGCTTTTACTTGTTCCTTTAAATGATGAAAACCAACATCATGTCTCAAAATCAAATGTGATGAGCAACGTTGACACTACTCTTTCACCCAACCAAAACATAGTAAAAGAATACATAATTTTCCAACAATATGTCATCAGGATTAATTATATGATGCCTTTACTAGAATGAACATATATAATGAAGAAAGCTAATGTTTCCTTCAAAGGGGCTCATGCAATGATGAATTCACCCTAGACGGATCTAGATTTATTCTTATATCATAATTGACACAAACATAACACATGTGCATGAAATCAAATTATTTTCACATGTCTATACACATAAATGAAGCAAAAACTTTAATGAAAAAATCATAAAATCTTAAACGCAAAATAAAAAAGAATCTTTCAAAAAGATTCAATGGCGTAATACATACATTTGGTATATATAGAAATACATCAACATATTCATAAATTTTTTCGACCATGAAGAAAATCATAAACCTAGACTACAAAATAACAAAAAACTTTGAGAAGAACATTCAATGAACCAATACATACATTTGGTACATAAAAAGCTTCATCAACATCTTCATCAATTGATTTTTTTTTACTTCTTCTTCTTCTTGCTTCGATTTGAATACTTCTTCTTCTTCTTCTTCTTCTTCTTCTTCTTCTTCTTCTTGTTGCTTTGATTTAACATCGCAAACGCCTTTCTCTTCATCCTTGTAGTTAGTATTTTTATTTCAAGCTCGATATTTAGCAATTTATTATGTGTTCTAACCATTTTTTGATTGAAAGAGTCGATTAAAGAAATTGGGGATGAAGAAATCGATTAGAAAAATTGGAATTTTTGGGGAAAGTTGAAAATATAGAGAGAGAAATTATGTTTGAACAATTGGGCTATTGTTTAGGCTATTGGCTTGTGAGGGTGTTTGGGTCTATTTTATCTTTAATAGTTAGTAGGATCAAATTCATTATAGGTTTTTAAAAGAGGTAAATATTAATATTTCAAAAATGAAGGTATATTTCAACTTTTTTCAAAAAAGAGGGTGTCATGGCTAATTTTCCCTACTATAAAACATGTGGGTTTGACCAGGTCTCTCTTAACCTGGTCTAATAAGTTCAACTGGCCCAGATACCTGTCTGGTTTATCGAGTTTCAAGGCCAACCAACTGGGTTGGGTCAGGTTTTGAAACAATTTTGATGACAACTCTCATATATATTCAGCAAAATCTTTTTAGATATCTATATTATATATTAAAGTAGGATAGTCTGCATAGATTTTTGCTAAGTGACAAATAACAGTGAAATCAACTATTAATTTTGTGGCAATCAACTCTAAATGCATTGTAACCATTAATCCATAAATCCATTGTACAAATTAATTTTTTTTTTTAATTAATTCATTTCATGCTTCGATTTTGTAAAAGAATAGATCATTTCCAATATCTAAAGTCAAAATACATTAATACATTTAAAACATTGGAAATAAGCAATTCCAAAATATCAACAAATAACTAAGAAAAATAATGTTTGGTAACGAACTCCATATATTCAACGTTTGGTAGTCAACGGTGAAATTTATTTATTCCAATACGTTTTAATCAACTGTGAATGCATTGTAGCCATTAATCCATTGTACAATTTATTATTATTTTACTTCATTTCATGCTTCGATTTTATAAAAAAAAATGGATCATTTCCAATATCCAAAGTCAAATATTAATTTCGTGGCAACCAACTGTGAATGCATTGTAGCCATTAATCCATAAATCCATTGTACAGATTATTATTATTATTATTTTTTACTTCATTTCATGCTTTGGTTTTGTAAAATTACATTAAATAAGCTTATTAATTAACTTCCTCAAAAAACGAAAGGAAAATAAAGGGCTTTGCATTTTTTTCGTTTTGCAATTCCAAGTTAATTCAAATTAAATTAAATAAGCTTATTAATTAACTTTCTCAAAAACGAAAGGAAATTAATGGGCTCTGCACATTTTTCATTTTGCAATTCAATCTTATCAATATGACTTTTCATTTTCCAATTAACATTAAAGTCAGAAAAAACTTTCATTCAACCTAATGGGCTCTGCACTTTCTTCTACGAATAAAATTAATTGATATTTGCATTTAATCTGAACCAAAAAGTAATGCAAGTATAAAATGACGATTCATTAAATTCGTAATTAATTTTTTATATATATGAATGTGACTTTCATTTTGCAATTAACATTAAAATACGAAAAATATGCATTCAATCTAATGGGCTTTGCACTTTTTTTAAAAACAAGTTTGGGAACCGTGCTTTGGTATAAACATCAGTAACTTTTGCATTAAAAACTAAGACAAGATATGTTATTTGTGTGCTGGTATGTTTTTGTACATAAAAGTCTCTGTTTGTATTTTGAACTTGTCTACAGATAGAAGTTAAAATTTTTGCCTCTAATTTTCTCTTTCATTTACGTTGGCACTAACCTAATCAAAAAGAATGGCACCGATTTTTTATTTGGTCGAAAAATATCAATCCAACGAAAACTCAATGGGCAGTGAAAGTTCGGATTGTACGCATTTGGGAGATACTCAGTTATGAAAACAGTGAAGAGACATACAGTCTTGAGATGGTATTCGTCGATAGAGATGTATTTTGTCATAAATATATTGTCGATTTTTTTTTCTTTATTTTCTTTTTTTTTTGTGTTTTTATCCTGCCTATATAGAAAGAATTGGTAAAACCGTAAAAAATGATAAAAAAAAAAAAAAAAAAACCATACAGTAACCCAGTCGATACATTATATCTGATTATGTGTCAATTTCATCGCCAAATCGGCCGAAAAAAGGGGGTAAATAAAATATTAATAGTATACTTGAAATAGAAATATCTATCAAAAACTTGAATAATTCTTTTGTAGAATGATCCTTAGTGCACCTTTTAAAATCATTAAGAAGTTTAAAATATGTTCATAAATATTTCTTAGTGCACCTTTTAAAATCATTAAGAAATTAAAATATGTTGTTGAATAAATTTTTTTTTTGTTTTTATCATGTCTACGTAGAAATACCGTGTAGAATCAGAAAAAATGATAAAAATCCATACAGTAAGAATGTCGATACCTTGTATCTGATTATGTGTCAATTTCATTGCCAAATCGATCGAAATATAAATATCTATCAAGAACTTGAATAATTCTTTTGTAGAATGATTCTTACTGCACTTTTTAAAATCGGTAAGTAGTTAAAATCTGTTCTTGAATAAATTTTTAAGTTTCAACGAAGGCAACATTCTTTGATTGTCTCATATACTGTGGCAATTAATAAGAGTCAGGACCAACCTCTTTCACATGTTGAACTTTATCTAAAAAAAATCAGTTTTTAGTCATGAACAACTTTATATAGTAGTCTCTAGAGTTACAAATTGTATAGGATTGAAGATACTAATTTGTGAT
This sequence comes from Forsythia suspensa, assembly GCA_023638005.1. Classification (NCBI taxonomy): domain Eukaryota; kingdom Viridiplantae; phylum Streptophyta; class Magnoliopsida; order Lamiales; family Oleaceae; genus Forsythia; species Forsythia suspensa. The sequence continues at coordinate 17,164,093 of CM042669.1, forward strand.
AGAGATGGAAAACCAACCAATTCAACCACAAACGTGGTCTTCAAAGAAGTTTTCCAAAACTTGGATTAGCTATGTTATTTTTTAAATTTATAGTAACAATATCCAATAAAATGTTATTTATATAATGCTTTTGTATTTGATTTCATTATAACTAATAATCAATAAACTTTCTTAATTTTTTTTCAAAATTACTATCACGGAACACAACTCTCATGCATCACACGAGTTAAACACTAGTTATTATACACCTACAATAAAATTAACAGTTTAAATTTGCATCAAATATTTATAAATAACAATTATCAATCTTTTTTAACAATCAGATGTAACAGTGCAAAATAAAAATATATTACCAATTAGATGCATTTTCAAAACCTTCATGCAAAAAGTATGAAACGTGACATATTTTCCATTAACAAAAGGCACTAACAAACATTAATATGTAACAAAAACCAAGATAATTTTCCATTCAAAAAATTTATTTTTGCACTATTTATAAGTTATAATAAACTTTTTCGCAAACCAAGGTGTGAAAACAAGAACCAAAATCATGGAACTCAATTGAAACATGGTCGGAACCATAACTTCAATTCTAGAAGGAAAAACGAAAGGCATATGAGGGAACGCCCATGACAAATTGCAGGGAAGCCATTGGCGATGGTGAAATCAGCTTCCCATGGTCCAATGTCCGAATATCGTTGTTGTTCATCAAATTTTTGTGTATGGCCACCTCCGATGCAAATCGTTTTGAGAGCCACTCAATATTGTATTTTGATTGTAAACACAAAACTTCATCCCCTTCAATATATTTGAAAGAATATGGGAAAGAAGAAAAGACAAACGTTTTGGAATTTATTCAATTTTGTATGCTTCGCTGAATTGAGATTTTCGCCATGCTTGTAGTTACTTAACTGTGGGCGGACTTTAGGTTTTGAAGACCTAAATCGAATTTAAAAATTGACCATCAAATCATAGTGTGTTTATATTTTTTTCTTCATAAAAGTTTTTGGAAACTAAATCTATAAACTCAAAATCCAACAATAAAACAATAAATAAAATGTAATACCAATTTTACAATAATTTTATCGGCATAGAGACATATTTGAGGAAAAAATTCAACGATGCAAAATATGTCATCAATAAGAAATGAAAAAATCAAGTCTATCTTAATCAGTTCAATTGGTTCAATCATTACCAAAAAATGTAATATGTTAACTCATGTAATATATAAATTATCTAAAATAAAATTGAATGAGTAAAAGAGAAATATCACTTACAACTCTAATAATTATGTTGATTCGACGTGGCCTATGGAAGTGGATTTTTGCTGGATTGGAGAGGGAGGTTGGTGGTCCGAACTTTGAAAGGTTTCAACTTTCAAATTGAGGTGAAGATGGATTTTGGAGTTGACTATTTAATTGGGTAAGTTTTTTTTGGTTAAATGTGGACTTGGTTGTCCTAGATCAAGGCTTTGAAATAAACAAAAACAAATATAACACATTTTTTTAAGTTTACACTCATTACTTACCAATCTTGAAATAATTCTAAATCTAACAACTTAACTAATTTATTTTATAAATACTACATTCTTAAAATTAGATTAATTAATTTAAAATTGAATTAATAATAAATTAAAATCAAAGTCGGATCTCAACACATTAAAGACCACGTGAATTGTGATGAACTTTGACCCAAATTTGCTACTTGAGTCCCCTCGATTATTTTCACGATAAGTCCTTCATCTTTATAATATCTCATCTTTATATATCAATACGAACTTGTTGAAGTTTAGAGTTGATTTTACAACAGAATTGTAATAAGTTTACTACTTAGTATCACAAACGATACAAATATTACAAATGATATTGTATATCACCGTCTGATACAGAGTTACAAATGATATTTTGTATTACTAAATATGTTACAGATTATATTATGTTATTTTACACAAAGATGTGTTACACAACACGTGTTACATAAATTGGTATTCAGATCACCGATGTTTTACATCTCAATTTGTAACATGAATTGTTACAAGTGTTGTAATTGAAAAGAACATGAGTTTTGTTTGTGTTTATTACGTATATTTCTAATACAAATTATATATATTTGATGCTTATAAATAATAAAAATTTTGTTATATATATATATATATATATATATATATATATATATATATATATATATATATATATATATATATTCAAATCAATTCCGCTTTTAAAGGATTCGGTTACTATAATTAACAATAAAAGTTTTTATAATATATGAATTTCCATCAAATCCGATAATTAATGATTCAATAAAAGATTTCCCCAATCAATTCTTTTTTTTACATATTCGCCACTATATATTATTTAATATAATAAATTAAAATAATAGTTTTTTAAAAAAAGATTTTTTTTAAATAAATAAAACAAAAATGACTTTTTAAAATTATTTTCAAAAAGTAGCTTATTTATGAAAAACCCTTTTTTTAAAGATCTATTAGCCCTTAAATAGCAGCTACCTCTAATTAAGCCTCCTATAAAGTCCATGCATGTACTTAACAAACTTGAATTCTTAAAATCACGGTTCTTTCTTTTAAATATGAGCATAATTTATGAAAAAAGAAATTAATTAAGACTAATTGATGAATAAAAGAAATATTACCAACTAGTAAATTACAGGAAAATTAGATATATACCTTAAACTTTTCTAGTATTTTGACATTTACTAGTTGATTTAAAAAATAACAAAATATCCATCCAAATCAATTTCAAAAAAGTGGAATTTTACTGGTCTTTAATGCATCCAATGAATGCTCATTATTATCATCTTAAAGAGTCGTTTCTTCCATTTCAAATGGTATTTTATTATCTAAAAAGTCTCAAATTTTTAAATTTAAAATTACAGCTTTCATCGTCATCCACAAATGAAAATTGCAAAGTTCAATTTTGGAGTGTTCCTTCTAATTTTTTGAATATTCCAACATTGATTACTCAAGAATTCGAGCTTTATAGTTTTTTAATTCGGGTTTCGATGTGAAATTGAAGTATCAATCATCATCTACAGCTGAAATTTGAAGAGTTGTGGAAACTGAGACATTCCTAGTATTGTTATAGAGTTTTTGAGGATCTAGCTAGTGATTTCAAGAACAATTCATAATCGACATTGTTTCTTGTTTATGGAATATAATCATTATTCAATAACTTTGAATGATAACATACTTAACAACATTCGTGAGGTAGAAAAGTATATCAATATATGATAATCGAAAACAAATAACAATATAAATAACCAACACAAGTTAATAATATGTGATTCGTAATGCAATGAAAACACAAGTATGGAAAAATAAGTTGTTCAAAAATTACAACAACAATTATAGACAGTCATTATAAAAACAAATGTTCCATGCATGTTTGACTCAATTTGTATTCTTCAAATCAAAATAATATTCATTATGCAGTAACATTTCGTGTTAACCCACTTCATTAAAATTTTAATGATACCAAACAGGACAAAATATAAATTAACACTACAAAGAAATAATTTTTAAATGGTTTTAAAATGGATTAACAATCAAGAGTTTCAAAGTTAATATCTCGAAAACGGAATATATAAAAACGGACAATAGTTAATTTTACGATTTGAAGTTTTGTGAAAATTACATATACGGAAAAAAAAACACAAAATAAAAAAATAAAAAAAAAACGATGGCCAAACGTGCAGAAGTAATATGTTGAAAAATGTACATTTTTTTCTTCTCACATCAAAACTGTAGTTTTTTCTTTAACGGCCTAGTGCAAACCTTACTACCACGTCAATTCTTTTTTCCCGTAAATAGTGCCACTTGAATTTGTTTTTGGATCTAGAATATAATCTGGAAAAAAAAAATGGTTTGCAACAAAACTAATTAATCAAAAAATGTGACTTTCAAAATCTCATGTTTTGTATTAATTAGAAAATAATGAATTGACGCTTAATAGCATAATGACCTTACTAGGTAAGGTTTGAAATTTAACAAAAATTGAAGAGTTTTTTTAATACAATCAACAGAGAAGATGAAGTTGATTACGAGAATTGAGTTTTCTTCTCTTCCATTATTGAGAGAGAACATATGGATTGAAGTGAAATGAAAGACAAAAGCTAACACTTTACAATCACCATGGTTTACTCTACCTATTATAGAATTATAGGTTTTGATCCTTTAAAATTAGGATATTTTGATAGCATTGGGTTTAATTATATGATTAATTTGAGAATAAAATATTTTAATTTTATAATAAATGAAAAAGATAATTAGTAGTTATGCAATGAAAAATTAGATTCAATATATTTCAATATCATGAAAAAAAAGGCACAATTCCTAATTATCTCTAAATTGCACTAACCTATATTTGAGATCGAGTATTTATCAAATGAATTACACAATTCAAGATAATTCATCTTCCTAATATAAAGTGATAAAGTTTAAATTGATAATTTCACCATACACCACAAAATATAAAATAATTTAAAAAATACTATCTAACTTTTTTTATTTTAAAAAGGATAAATAGCACAAAACGTCCCTACCTATTGAGGGTATTGTGGAAAACGTCCCTACCTTCAAAATTTTGGCATTTTCACCCTTACCTACTGGATTTATTGCGCAAAACGTCCTTCAGTCCAAAAATATAGGGGTAAATTAGTCCAACCACTTTTTTCACATATATATTACTTCTTTTAAAATTGAGGGGCTTCCCATGCAATTTCCAAAATTGCACGGCAGGCCCCCCCCAAATCCTCATTCTGCTCATTGAACCCTAACCCTATAAACGAGTGCTTCCCACTGCCATCCTCAATCTTCAGCACAAAGTATCTCAACAAATCTAAAACTGATTCAACAACAGCTCTCTCGTGGCGGCGGTACGACGGCAAGCAAGCCGCAAATAGATCGTCGAAATTAGGGTCCTCGAGGCGGATCTCGCACCGGACTTGCAGGACACGACACCTGAGCCACCGACTGCGATCTTATCGGACCGCAGCCCACTCACCACACTTGTATCCGCCGCCGAGGACCGCAGAGTGATTTTGTAAATGGATACTTCCGGACTACAAGGAGGGTGTGCTCGAGTGTCTCCTCGTCCTCCTCTAACGACATCGCCTTTTTACGAACTTGTACGAACTTGAGAGGAGGAGAGCAAATGCGGCTTGTGCAGAACTTGAGAAGGAAAGGGCGACACCATCGCAATGAGGAAACAATGGCTATGATTTTGCGACTTTCAGAACGAAAAGTGTTTGATCGAAATGGAAGCTAACCAAGACTCAGATATTGGTGAAAAAGAAGCAACTCCATGATCAAGAAGTGATTCGGTCATTGCAGCCGCTTGTCTTGAGGCATTCGTCCGAAATGGCTCTTTTGGAAGAAAAACGAATCATTGAGGAAAAAATAGAAAAAACGAATCTATTTACTGATGATGATGAAATAAATATTACAGATTATGATGAAGAATGTGATGATGAAAAAGCATATAGTGAGAAAGATGAAGAACTTGACATTTCAGAATTGAGGAAATTGGTAAAGATTGAGAGGAGGAGAGCAAATGCGACTTTTGTGCAGATTTGAGAAGGAAAGGGCGACACACACGCTGCGAGCTTAGGAATGAGGATTTGGGGACGGGGGCTTGTCGTGCAATTTTAAAAATTGCATGGGAAGCCCTCCAATTTTAAAAGAAGTAATATATATGTGAAAAAAGTGGTTGGACTAATTTACCCCTATATTTTTGGACCAAGGACGCTTTGCTAATAAATCCAAAGAGGTAAGGGTGAAAATGCCAAAATTTTGAAGGTAGGGACGCTTTTCCACAATACCCTCAATAGGTAGGGACGTTTTGTGTTATTTACCTTTTAAAAATATCTTTTTTTTTATTTTTGTAACACTTATTGTACATTTATTATATTTGTTAATAACAAATGTAACACATTTATTGTAATCAAAATAACAAATGTAACAAAAAGTGTTATAAAAATTGAAAATAGTATTTTATATAATAAAAAAAAAAGTATGATAGTATTTTAAGAAATATTTTATTTATTGTGGTTATTTGTGGAAAAAAAAAACCCTATAAATTTGGTACATGGCCTAATTTTCATTTTTCTTTTTAATATGTATGGGCTTCGCTAGATAACTTTGGGCTATATCTTTAGTAGCCCAAACTCATTCAATTTTCTCAGTGCCGAGGGAGGACTCAAATAGGCCCATTTTATTAAATCACTAGTTCGTTGTCGAGTGAAACATTTAGCATAACATATTAATTTGTGGAAGATTAGAATAATAAATCAAAATTGACTTAATATATTAATTTCTATTTAATATTAGATGTTGACCTTAAACATTGCTAGGTGTGTTTTCATCAGTCGTATGAATACAAAATTGTGTTGATCCTACTAAAATAGAACACCGTTATCATGCTTGACTAATGAATGAAACAACTCTAATATTTTCTGTACTTCGGATTACGTTTTTGCAAAGGAACTTGGTCCCACACTTATAGAAGATGGGATAATAATGTTACGTAGAGGGTCACTCTATTCCTTATTAATTACTTTATATATTCTTGGACTAACTTATGTTGTTTCGTAATTTTGAATGACACCACATTGTACTAGATAGACTATCTTTTGTCCTCAATTGATCTAGCTAGAAGAAGAGCACATGATACATCAAAACCAATAAGCTTTTTTTTTGTTAGTTTAAAGAGAAATTTTTCTATAATCAAACACGTGTTATACAACATTCTTCAATTTATATCGCGTCAAAATAGAGGCCATAAATGGTCCTTAGTGCTATGGGAAACTTCCTGTTAAGCTTGATAGTCAAATGTTAAGTCCAATAACTTGACATCTCAACTCCTTGTTTGATAAAAATCTTGCAATTGTTAGAAACAAGAAGCCATAAAATCAGATGCATCACCCATGTTGGGAATGCCTAAAATAAAGACAAAAAATTTTGGTTTTCCCCATTCATATCCAAACTCCAAGGTCAAAGCGTGTACTAATTGGGCCCACTCACAAGAGTTTATGCCACCAAATCCGAAGTACAAAAATTCATGTGATGAAACTTGGAAGCACTCAAGCACATGTAAGCAAATCCCAGAAACAAAAAATAAAAAATAAAAAAATAAAAGAACACCAATTAATGTAACTTTTTGTTGAAATTCATAACAAGTTCTTGGTGGAGTTATGTTTAATCAAATTGTATGGGTATTCAAGTCTTGTAGTTATTTATTTATAAAAATTATAGTCGTGTTAAATTTTTTAATAAAAAAATTAATCGTAAGAGAAAATGTTGAATTTCATAGTCGCGTCTTTATTTCTCATGTAACACCACCCTTCTTTTCTCATTTTACTTCTTAAAAATTATTGCGAATCAATTAAAGCCCTAAGATTGCATCTTTTTGCCCTTTGACATAAAATGAGAGTATAATTATCATTTTACAACACGATGGCTTAACAGAATCCTTCTGCGGAGACTCAAGTGTTCTTTTAAATATGGTATTGGACTAAATTCTCATTACCCTCCCCCTTCTAGTTGTATTGAACTAGATATAACACAAAGACACCATTGACACATGGAAATTGTTATGTTCATATATTGATTACAAAATCTATTCATTTGTTGATGCTAATGCTACCTTCTAGTTCAGATGCATTCTTGGTATGCATTTTGCAGTAGTCCCATCCATCTTTTTCTCTTCCAGTTCCAAATGCGAGCTCCTGCAATCGATATTAATTTTGAAAATATGATTAACGGATCGCACCATTTTATTAACAATGACGAGAGAAAGCCTTTTGCCTCTTCAACCATCGACCGAAGGTGTTTATGGGTGATAGGTGATGGAATGTGATAAAGTTATAAAATTTAAAATTAAATTGAAATTCAGTGTACTAATTAAAATTTTGGTAAATGTTCAGTGACCGTGGATGATATTTACGTCAAATAAAACTCACCTATCTGCATTGTAAGAAAAGGATCTTTTCAGAGCTAGAAATTCATCTTTCTTTGTCTCTACTAAGCTCCCACTGAAGTATTCTTTTCCCTCCAGTTTCACTCTTCCAGACCCTTTAGTTAACTCCCCTGATGCTCTGCCACGTGGCAGTTTCATCTTGTACTGCGAGATTAAGTTCAATCCTTGTCCGGGCCCGCAATCCTTAAATGAAATTGAACCGCACGTTATTATTTGCATCAGAATTGATGACGTTCTGGCCCTTGGATTGTTGGCCATTTGATCTTCGTTGACTGTCTCTGGTCGTAGGACCAGACGCCCGTCGGCTTTCATCAACGTTTTTAAGGTTTCGGAGCTTGAATTTGATGATGGTGGCGAAATCTCGATCTCGTCCTTTCGGTTGCTCTTCTCTTCTACTATTTCGTGATGCTCTTTTGGTTCCACTTCCCTGAGGGGTCGCCGGTGGCGCCTCCGCCGCTTATCGTCGGTCTGAGTGGACACATCGGCAGAGACGTTCCTGGAGGACTCTGCTTTGTATACACAGTACTCCTGTAGGTTGATATCGACCGAGCTGCAGGACTGGTTCCGCCGACGCCTGTGCATATGCATCGCCTGAATATCTACATCCTCCTCCTCGTCCCTGGCGCTTTCCAGCCGCTGCGGAGGAGGGGGAGGCGGATTCTTCTTCGAAATTAAAGAAGAATCCGTTTCGAAAAAAGTGTTGTCAACAAGCTCCGATCCTTTGAGAACATACTCTTGACCGTGCGCCGGGTAGATTAAATCGTTTTCGGATAAATCGTGCCAAACGAATCCATTCTTATACCTCCTGAATCAATCAATCCCCATAATCAATATTTCACAAAAAAAATTATCCAGAAATTAGAGCGAAAATAGACAATAATTCAAATTAATTACCTTTTACAAGACCATGAATACATAAAAGCCATGCCTATTCCACGAAGAAAATTCAAGCGGTCGATCACATCTGTAGACAGAAAAACATGAAAAAATTCCAATGGATGGCGGAATATAAACAAAAACATATATATTTATACTCTACCTACCTCTGAGATAGAGGCCTTGATTAGAGGAAAGAGGAACCTCCATGAAATGGGGGTGTTGGAGTTGCCCATTTTTGGAAAGGTAATACAGAACTGGGACTTTGCGGTGCTTACTATTTGGAGGCTCTGTCCACACCTTAGTTCTCTCAGGGCTAATTTCTCTTTGCTCTTTGAATTTCTTCGACACCGCCATTAATCCCACAAAACAAAACTCAGAAAATGGTATACTAGTGAAATGGACACTAGAGAGAGAACGTACGTTTATCAAGTGGGAATGGGAAGAAAATTAGGGAGGGAGCAGAGATTCAAAATTGGACGCGCCTCAAAACTGCTACAAAACAAAACCAAATTCTTGCCTTTCATACTAATCATGTGTGTGACATGAAGCACGTTAGTGACTATAGCCTGCTGATTGGGCCACTTCAACGAACTTTGCTCTTATTTTGTTGTAAAAGCACAAATGAACTACACACACTAATTTGGTATGAAGTTCTATCTTTTATTCCTAATGAAAATTTAGGTATTAACTAATTTATGACACTAATTGCTCTTAAAGGTGGTCAAGGGTATATAATATTGTCAGTTCATAAATACTTCTAAATTAAATTTTTTTTTTTTCAAAACAAGTAAGTTACGAAACGAAATTCTTGCCTTCATAATTTTCATTTTGAAGGGTTAAACATGTCAATCGTCATTGTACTTTCAACGCTATTTTCTAACCTCACTAAACTTCAATTTTTTTAATGCACTTCTAACATTGTTTCCCTATTCGTCACTCTACATCTTTTCGTTTGAAAATTAACGATTTCAATAATGTGAAAAACAAAATTTGCACTTTTCAAATTTAGAGTAACAAATGGAACGTAAAGTTTATTTTTTATAGATACAGTATATTCAATGTGCTCTTCTATGTACATGTAAAGTTTATTTTTTTCATCAAATGACTAGAAATTTTCATGAGGGCAAGAGGATACAAAGTTTTTGTTTACTCAATTTTGGAATTTTGCAACTATTAAATTTAGTTTTCTATATACAATTATTTTTAAAATTATATAGTACTAGAGTTCAATTCCCTTGTCAAACCTTTTCCTTGACAGTTAACTTGATCCCTACCCTTTCTATTATTTTGGGACGATAATCGTAAGCGGGGAGTCTGGGACGAAATCACTTAAAATTAATTAAATATGTCTTATTAAGATTAGTTGAACTGGTAAAACGTCTTATCAAGATTAGTTGAATACAAGGACATGGGATCATAAACCCATATTATATATCTTTCATTTCACCTCTTAATGCTTTTATCCATTTTGCATCTCTATTTCAATTCTTAAGTTTCATAATGTCAAACCAAATTGTCAACAATTGTGCCATATATAATATTCATATATGCCATAAGCAGTTTAATGGTAGCCAAATTCAATTTATTTCGAACAAGACTCAAGTTTTTAGCATCGATATTAGAAACTTCTAAGAATAAATTATATATAACTTTAAAAAATATTGGGTCACGAGTTTATACAGTACAAAGTTTTTTCCAGTAAAGTACAATAGACATTGTTAATCGATTGTAAACATAAATAAGAAGTTAAAATATTGTATATTATATAATTTAACAAGATTGAATACAACATAAATTATGCACTAATAGTTTTACTTCACAAATATTAATTGAACTTGAACTTTATAACGATGGTTTTGATTTTTATTATAGATAGTCATAGATCAAATGTGTGTTGCACATTTTTTTAAACTTTTATGTAAGTATTATACAAATGTTGTTTTTAGCAGTGTTGTTAAATTTGGCCGGTTCGACCAGAAATCGATGACCCAACGTCTTAATCGGTTCGGTTCTCTTAATTTGACCGTTCACTAATCGAACCGTTTACGGCCGGAAGCATTACAAGGCTTTTAGGTAATTCGGTGACCTGTAATTTTATGACCCGTTCGGGTCATAACATAATAGAATTCTTAAAAAAAAATATTATCATATTCTAACCAAAGGACGCACCAGCCACGAGGTACTCTTCCTCAATGATGAATCTCTTCTAGAAAATGTCCTTCTATTAATTTCCCATACATTTAACACATAAGTTTTTGGCCTCCAATTTCAAAGTATATTGGGTGGGAGAAAGAAAAAAAAAAAAAAAGGTAATGTAAAAAATTTAAATTTTTTTCAATATATGTAGTGTTTTGTTTGATTTGGACTTGCAAAGTGATATTTAATCAAAATTAATGTAATGTTAATTTATTGGATTGCTATAATTCATAATTTTATGTTATATTTGACTAACATACCGGTTCGACAAGATTTGACCCATCAATTCGACCATCGTGTCACTGGTTCAGCAATCCGATGACCGGTTTTTTTGTCCGGGTAAATGTCTGGATCAGATCTGATAATTATGATTTTAAAATGTTGTGTTTATATAAAAAAATAGTTATATTGTATATATAAATAGTCTATGATATTTGAAAATAAAGAATATAAAAAGGGTCCGTCCAAGAAAGGGATGATATCATAATGAGGATTTATAAAAAAGGTCTAGCACTATGTGTTTGAAACTTCAAAATCTTTTGGATTCTGTTTAATGTCAATAGAAAATTTGGTCCGGCACTGTGTGTTTGAAACTTCAAAATCTTTTGGATTCTGGTTAATCTCAATAGAAAATTTATGTTACGAACAAATAAAATTGAAGTTTACAAAACTTCAAAGAAAAAGCAAATATAGTGTTGGAAATTAATTCCTCCATTATAAAAAGACATCAACAAATACTTGAATTTTTTTGATGGAATGTGTTCCAGAACATGTTATGGATAGATCAGAACTTGTGAAAATGGTAAACTTAAGGGGACTAACTACACACTACTTTTTATTTTAAAGATCACAATTACTTAGTTTTCTTATTACCATTACACTACAAGCAAATAAAAGGTTTATAGCGGCGATAGCGATGACAATATCGTTGTTGTAGATCATCTCAATAAATTAGTGCTTGCACAACGACATATTGTCGTCTCTATATACATTTGAATTTATACCGACGACAATATCACCGTTACATTGTCGTGCTCAATTTCTCGGAATTAGAGAAATTGTGACGACATAGTTGTCGCTATAAGATTAGACATTAGCGACAACATTATCGTCGCTATTACCTTTACATTCTCTAATTATTAGCGACGACATTGTCGCTGTATTATGTGTAGGATATATAGTGACGACATTGTCGTCACTACAAGTCGTGCCACGTTTTTATTTTTAGCGGCGACATATAAAAGTTTTTAATTTTTTTTTAAAAATAAAAACAATCCAATTATAAATGCTACGGATCCCCCAAACCCCCACCGTCGTTCTCGTCCTCGCCAACCTCTTCTAGTAATCTCTGCTCCAAATTCGCCGTAAGAAGTGCAATTGTCCTCTCCATTCGGTGGAGCTGGGCCTCATACATTGCAAAATTGGTTGGATGTTCCTCGTGGGGCTTTCGATGCAGCAATCGAATTCAGGGAGAAAAAGGTGCCCTTCGGAACTTGTCCAACTCCACGGACGTGTCCTCGTCGTTCTCCGAGAACCTCCCTTGCAATAGCACGCTCGTCAATCGATGCGCCACTGGAGGCGACCTGAGTCTGTTGAGTCTCCCCCACATCAACAAGTTTATCCTATTTAGTGAGAAAAACAAATAATAAATAATAATATAATGTCAAATAAAATTAACAACATTAAAACATAGAAATTTATCCTCACGTAATCACCAGCCGCCTCCGGATTCACCCAATTGCCATCGCGGAAGGTGTGGAAAGTTCGAAACGAATCAATAATGCCTAACTACTACTGGGTCTCGGGGTCCTTCTACAAAAATTTAAGTGTGAAATTTAGTTTAAAAACATGTATATGTAATGCATTGAAAATTTGTAAAATGAAAAATAAAATTTTACTTGTACCTGATCGTAATGTGTGGCAGAGAAGCTCTTCGACCCCTACATGCTCGGGTATTTAGCCTTACCCCGATTGGCCTTATTCTTTGTCGACCGTTCTTGGAGACATAAAAAATAATTTTTTACGTAACTCTGAAGTTTATAAAAATATTAACATAAAAACTAAAAACTAAATGATAGTATGTACCACAAATGTAGGACTTGTGAAAAAGTCAATGAACTTCTGCCATTCCTCGGCAGACGGCTCCCGCGTGGATGACTCGACCCGTGCTCTTTCAAGTGATTATGCGCCTTATGTTTGTAATCGTGATAACGATAGGCCATCAGGCTATCTACAGCGGCACAGACCGCTGGGTACTCGTCGGGCGATCGATCGCTTTGAAGATCAAAGTAGCTCTGCAATATCGAAAAAATATTTGTTAATGTATATGACATGGAACAATGTGTTTAAAGAATCTGTTAACGTAAAAACTATTATAGATATTAGAAAAATGGGGAAGAAGAAGGTTTATGCGGGGTTTAAAGGATTTAGTTTATAGCGAATTATAGCGACGAGAATTATAGTGTCGTCGCTATTACTTATAGCGACGACATAAGTGTTTTTAATTTTTGGTTGCACGCTAAAGTCGTCGCTATATACGCCGTCGCTGTTTAGTATTTACAGTTAGGTTCCTCATCTTCAAATCTTATTCATTTTAGTCCTTATATGTTCTCTTTTATTTTAATTTCATCCTATTTTATTTTCAATGTAACTCCAACTTCTACGAGGTTACATTAGGTCCCCATTTCTATATTTTTGTACAATTGAAGTCCTTCTTCGCCTGTTTTAGCTCAATAGAAAGCCAATAAGGCAACTCATAGAAAATGCTTATTTTTCTCCAATTCAGCTCCTCGTCACTTCTCCTCTTTCTAGCACCCCCGTAGTTAAGGTGCTTTCCAGAAATATTATATCTCACACGCTTAACTGTTCTAAAATATCTGCAGGCGTTAATCGACGCAGAGGTGGTCGTCTCTCCGTCCTCCCATCAAAGTCTAAATTACTCCTAAAATAATGTCTGGACGACTGGAACCATCGGTGACCCACGTAAGCTATCTTACCTATCACACGAATTGAAAGCGTCTCCTCGTTGCACGTAGGACATGCCATGCACCCCTGACCGCTCCAACCCGACAAACTACTTTTCGCTAGAAAATCGATAACTATCCTCAACAACGTTGCAAGCACTCTGAATACCGACCTTTTATTGGTTCCAGTGTCAATCAATCACATTGGCTCACAACTCTTTCAACTCTGTCCACTAATGGTTGTAAGAATACATCAATGTCCTTACCTAGTGTTTTAGGACCAGGTATCAAGAGAGTAAGCATGAGGTATTTGGGGTTTCATGCATAACCAAGATGGCAAGTTGTAAACTGTTACAACTACTGGCCACATGTTGCCTGACTCATGTCTCCAAATAGATTGAATCCATCTGCGGCCAAACCTAATCGAAAATTCTGGATCTCACTTGCGAATAGTGGATGTTTCCTATTAAAATCCCTTCATGCCTTCTTGTCCACAGTATGCTGCATTTCATCTTCATTCATACACCTTCGTATATTGTGCCACCGCATGAGTTTTGCAGTATCCTTCGTCACGAACATATGTTTTAATCTGGGGGCCAAGGAAAAATATTGTAACACCTTGTGTAGAACATTCTTCCTGTCCACTCTCCTAAAAGCGTACACCCAACGACTTTTCTAGCAGATCGGACAAGTTTGTCTATTAGCATGCTCACCCCAAAACAGTGCACAGTCATTCTTACAGGCGTGAATAGATTTTTAACCCAAACCAAGCTTCGTCATCATCTATACTCAGTTTAGACATTGGCTTTTTGAGCTGATGTTGGTAGCACAGCACTTATGCTGTCTGGAATAGTTCTGAGCTGTATGGGACCTTTGTGTCCAGAGGTTCGTGACCTTGGTCACATTCTCAGTTTGGACGTTAGCTTTTTGAGCTGATGTCGGTAGCGCAGCACTTAAGCTGTTTGGCTTGGGTCCGAGCTTTGTGGGACCTTTATGTCTAGAGGTTCGTGACCTTGGTCACATTTTTAGTTTGAACGTTGATTAGATTTACTAACTTTGTAGCCGTTCCAAGAGTGCAGGAACAGAAATCCCTCTATGTTGTGGAGCTCGTAAGCCCTATTCTTTAAGACTGTGGTAATTTTTTAAGGACCTTCCCAATTATTGACTCTACTCTAGAGGCTAATGAGAAAGGTATCTCTTCTGTACTAGAGCGGCAAGTTGTACGATAAGACCAAAATATATTCGAAAGTTCTTCTGCCCGGGCACCCTTGAGTTCATCCAATCATATCTTCAGGGTGTGTTTGATGATTATCAGTTCTTCATAGAACTACCTTAACCTGGCGTTGTCAAATTGCTTTCTATTATCTGTAATGATTGAGTAAGAGATTCTGAATTTGTGTATGATCGATTTCCAGATGAAGTCGGTGGTTTTTTCTGTTATCTTGGTCAATGGTTTTGTTTCCACTCATTTGGTGAAGTAGTCAACATCGACTATGGCGAATTTGGTCTCGTCTTTTCCTGTGGGCATTGGACCAATTAGATCAATCCTCCATTTTTGAAAAAGGCCATGGGCTGAAGACTGAGGCCAGCTCTTCTGGACGAAATCTCAAGGTTTTGTGTGCTAGTGATTGCCCCCAACGTGATTTTCACACACTCCTCCATGAGCTTTGCTAAGGACGTATTTGCACTTCGTCTTCCCTTAAATACTTGAGTAGTGGAAGTAAAAAGCTTCTTTTGAATAGGATGTTGTTTTGCCCGGCAATCTTCAGGTCGGCTTCAGGCTGGCGACGCTTCTGAGTGTGAGATGCATCTAGAGGTGGCTTGATTTTTTTCAAGTCATTCAATAACGTGAGTTAGATATTCCAACTTTTGTAGGAACTGCTTGTTTTTCAGGTGCATGGCTGGAGCTGAGGTTTCTCCGATATGTCTTCGACGGAAGCCTGGTTGGAGATCAATATGTTGACTCCATGTTCTTCCCCGGCTGTGAGTTCTTGAGTCATGACTATGACTCATGTTGAATGTGTTTTAGAGATAAATGTGTATATGTGTGAGTGGAGAGATTCACTTTTTGGAGATCAAATGCTAATCTTTTTGGTGAGCTTCTAGAATATGGAGAGCCTTTTTAAGGGGAGCGCCCTCCTTCTAGTGCCAAATTGTTGACGTTGGAAAATTAAGCTGCACTTCCTAAGTCAATTTAATGTTAAGAATTTAGGTCAGACATGACCGAACTGAACTAGATACGGAAATTGTAACAGAAGACGTGTTTGTAAGCTCTTTTCGAGTATGTTGTTTATTATCAGTCATTGAATGTCCTCTTATGGAATAATTAAACCTCTTATTTATAGGAGATGTATGATGATTACTTGCATTTAATGCTTACAAGACATCTCTTTTTGGATATTTAATGCTTACAAGACATCTCTTTTTTGGACATTCAATGTGAAGTGACATCTTTTTGGACATGATGGATTTTTTGGACATTCAATGATCTCGATGACGGGCATCCGACATCTGACACGTGAGAAGACGTGCCTATACTGGTGACGTGAGCTTAATTGTAAGACTTGGATGGGAATGATCTTCGACACGGAGTAAGACCTGGATGTGACAATATTTTAAGATTCCGAAGTCTAATTGTAAGACGCCCCCATTTGAAGTTTCAAAGTGGAATAAAATCAGGGATGACATAATATTCCGTCCACTTTGAATTTCTCGAACCCAACTTGAATTTTTGATTGCAGGACATACAATATAGTCCTCCACATGAAATGAGTCATTTTCATCCCACATGCATAAAATTAACCATTTCAACTCTAGTTAGTGCAAATTCTTAATTAACCAAAACTCTATTAAAATTGTCCCAAGTATTAAATGACTTGATTATTAGAGTAGAATCTATTGTAACCTTCACATGTAGTTGACAATCGAACTCACTGATCTATCTTTATTAATTGCTAGACCTTTAATAATTTCAAAAATTAAACGTCCAAAACAATCTAATATCGACATATTGAATCTCAAATTAAAATCAAATAACTTGATACAAATATTGAAAAAATTAACTTACATGACAAATTAAAATTTACAAAATACACCATGTACATTGGGTATAATTACAATTTGCATACCATGTTTTGTAAATTTACATTTAACATATTAATAAACAAAAAACATATAAATGTGTAATAGATGAAAATACAAAAACACCCTTAACTAAAAAGATATTACATTTTACATATCATTCTTTTACATGATATTTATAAAATTTATTATCTTCTTTCCCTTATCTATACCTAACATAAAATCAATACAAGTTAATTTTGATAAGTAAATAATGTAATGAACTTCATTTTGACTCTTCCAATATTGTGAAAACAAATAAAAATTCTTAATTGCCATATTCTAATTAATAATTTTGTTTCAATGAATAAAATTTAAAATAAATCAAATAAAATAATATTTTATATTAGTTATTATTTTGTTGTTAACTATTAATTTTGATTACTTTTCTTGGCTTTGGTTGTGAATGATTTTTTTTTTCTTTTCTCTGAGGAAGCTTCGTAGATGAGAAGACCTATATAATTTTTGTTCATAAAAATATATAATTTGTGTAGAAAAAATGAAAAATGAGAGAGAGAGAGAGAGAGAGAGAGAGAGAGAGAGAGAGAGAGAGAGAGAGAGAGAGATTTATACTTTTAGGTGAAAATGAAATAGAAATTGAAATTTTAAAGAATAAAATAACAGTAAAAAAATTGTTATGTAAATTGTTACATAAGGTAATATAAATGGCGTGATTTGCGATTTTCAATTGAAGGGATATTTTGGTCTATTTAACTATTTTAATGGCATATTTGTAGAAATGGCTATATTAACACAACAATGTACTAGATTTTAATTGTATTTATTATTTAATGTCTTCAATTTTTGTCTATTATAGTACTGTGTTACTAACTTTTTTTTTTTTTTTTTGTTTTTGTCGATTTCTTATTTTTAACTTCCATTAATTAGAATATCTCATCATTAATTATGATTCTATCAAAATATTATGTTCGAGTGCTCTGAAATAAGAAAAAAATATTTGTCGCATTTTTGTATTTATTATTTATTTGAAAATATGATGAACAAATAAGTCATTTTATGATTTCTTAGCAGATTTTTTTGAACAAAAACCATTATCAAACATTACGCGACTTAATGAAACTTCAATAAATGGACAGATTTTTATCGTCAACTACAATAAATTGTTTGTCTTTGGACATGCAAGAATTCAGCAAATCTGATTGGTCGAATGGTTTGTATTGACTAAAATGGGTACTCCTCGAAACAGATTCAGTGGAGACTGGGTGTGATTTTAGTCCTTAAAAAAAAAATTACCCATTTATAAATTTGTATTCAAAAGTTGTATATAAAATGTAAAATTACAAAAAAATGGTGTGTAAAGTGTAAATACACCATATAAGCGGGGTGGATTTTGTAAATTTTTCTTTATTTTACTCAAAAGCTTTCTTAAAAAAGTAATTATATTATCACAATATTATTTATTAACTACACTCCATTCTAATTGTAATGAAAATCTCAACTATTAGTTACTTTTGTATTTATGACTTTTTTTTTTTTAGCAAATTTTTATAATCAACCTATTAATTTACATGTCTTATATTTGTTGATGATTTTTATTCAAAAAATTAATTAGGAGAACGGGTAAATTTTTTTTTTTTTTTGCATCTAATATTTTTACATATTTAAAATAAATAACAAATACGTGAGTTTGACAAAATATTTGGACAAAATCTTCATCGGAAGCAAAATATGAAAATTAAATAAAAGTTAATGATAAAATACGATATAAAAAAATTAGAGATATAAGTGTTTAAATATCAAATATTGAAAGATTTTTATAACAATTAAAACGTAAGTGTAGTCTGATTATTTTCTTAAAATCATTTCCATCATTTCCATCACCTTGACTTGTAGACTAGGTTTCTTTCTGTAGTAGTCGAACTTGAACGTACATTTATCCGACAATAAAGAGTCAAAAAGTCAAAAAGTTGACTCAAATGCTTTCCGTCTTTATCAATAGTCCCCCATGTTTACTTAACGTTGACCATTACCAGGCGCTGATTACGGTGTAAATATTTAACAGAAAAGAAAAGGTCAAAAAAAAAAACCTGTGGCCCCAAGTGGAACGCATTTGACCCGTGACCATCCACATGTCAATGATCCATATTAACTATTGTTTGACTAAGTCTAAATTAATAAAACTCACAATTTAATGATTTATTATTTGCTTATCATTCAAACATATCAAACCACATTATTAATATCAGTGTTGTAAAAAGTATAAAGCGTAGTTCGATGTTGATGTCGAGTTTCAAACTTTTCAGATCTAAACGAGACAAAAGTTATACGAGGATAAGGCGTGAAGTGTGATTAGACGTCGAAGCTGAACTTCAAGTCTAAACAGTGCCTAGGCACCACCTATGAGAACTTTTTACAACAGTGGTTAATATATACAATAGTATATGTGAAAGTAGTGATCTTATGGTTACATTTAAATTTGGTCTTACTATTGTTGATTAAAGCAAATAGAAAACTTGATTTTCTTCATCATATTGAACTTGGATTATGGGTTAATATATTTAGTACATAATACTCAACATCACTATAAACAATTCAAATAAGATTTTAATTAATTTTTATTCTCTATTTGTTAGGGAGATGTCCCATCGAGCACACGTAACATGTTGTGTTTGGTAGTGAAGATTTATCAGTACTAAACAACAAAAGAAGAAACTAAATTAAAATCTTTTTTAATTAAGAGCTTTTTTGGTAGAGTTTAAAACTACTAAAAAAATTGAAATAGTCAAGAATTAATTTTAATCACACATTTCATAAGATCCACAATTTTTATCAAATTTTCAACCATATATTTCATCAACTTTTTGTCAAAAACTACTAAAAAGATACACCGTACAAGCTTTAAATTATAGTTTAGTTAAATATAAAAATGCTACAATGACTGATCAATTAATGATCATACGTTCTGTGACTCTAAACTCAACAAAATAAATTCACATTAACTATAAAAAAATTCTAATATATTCGCTATAAATTTGGAAGACATTCCATCATACCACCTCTCTTGGGGGTCCGTTAGAAGAAATTTATTAACACTAACATAACAACTTTAACTATACAACAAAATTGTAATTTCGCGATAAAATATTTTACAACATATAAAAAGTTCTCGTTATAAGTGATTTAGCGCAACACGTTCTTAAAGTTTGTCGCAAAGATTGTGACGAAAAAAATAAGTATGCAAAAATAAAAGGCGACATAAAAAATTGTAGTGAAATATCAAAATGCGTAACAAACAATAAAGATTGTTGTCAAAAATATGATGGAAAACATGACGCTAAATATTTTTTGGTGAAAAACTTATGGCGACAAACTTTCATTACTTGCAACAAAGGTTCTATAATGCAATAGGGTCTACTTTTGCAACAATAAATATTTGTCGCTAAAATTTCTAAGAATAGAAAAAATTTTGGGATTCTTATATATGTTATTGCTCTATCTTGTGAGGATAATATTAAAAATTTAAATAGTCGAAAATGAAACATGTATAAAGATGAACTAAGTTTAATAAATTTTACCCCTTATTAATTTTCAAATCAATTCATATTTTCCTAATTTTATTATTATAATATTTTTACTTGAAAAATTAAAATAAAATACTTTGAAAAAGAAAAAAAAAAGAAGAAGACTGGAGCACAACCCATTGTTTTAATTCAAGGCCAAGTCCGACAATGGAATGACAATCCATACCTAGAGGCAGGCAGAGTTCAATACTATGTTTTAATTCAAGGCCAAGTCCGACAATGGAATGACAATCCATACCCAGAGGCAGGCAGAGTTCAATACTTTGTCTCATCTCTTTCTCCACCAACCATCTCGTCCGAATTTGTTGGAGATTGGAAGAAAATCCAATCGTTCGAATTTTTTTGGAGATTGAAAGAAAACCCATTGGACATCTTGTTCGAAGTCCAAAAACCTCTGCTATCTGTCTCATCTCTCTTTCCACGGATCATCTATTTCAAATTAGTTGGAGATTGGAAGAAAACCCACTGGACATCTTGTCCAAAGTTCAAACACCTATGCTTTCTATCTCATCTTTGAGCCAACCTCTGTTCTGTCTCATCTCTATCGCTGGCCGGACACCTCTGCTCTCAGGTAAGATAGAATTAAAAATAAAAATTAGCTTAACTTGCTATTACTTTTGTCTTTTTCTTGTGTGGAGGTGCTTTGAACGTGTCAATTATCCAATAAAGATTACTATTATATTGGCAAGAATTTCAAGAAAGTTGGTGAAGGGTCGAAGAAAAATGTTCACCTATATTACTTCTTTTTTGGTCTATTGAAACCTAATTCTTGACTAGGTTGGTTCACCAAACATGTTTAAGAATCAAACAAATGTTTAAAATTTGGTTAGTTGAAGGATATTTTGAATTATTAGTATAATCAGTACGAGTTTCATTTCACTCTTGAGTTTTGAATTCCTGCTTTTGGTTTTGAAATTCTTTTATAGATGGTAGAGTAAAGAAATTCTATTTGAGGGTCGTCAATTTCAACCTGAATAGAGATGAAAAATGGGCGTAAAGTTTAGTTTTTCATTAAGTTTGTTGTTTGGCGCTGTGTACTTCATAGCAAGAAGACCTATGTCAAAAGGAATGCACAATGCAGACCAAGTAATTTTTCACTATTCATTTGGTGATTTTTTTCCTTTCACTACTGAAATTGATGCTTGCTGTTTGTGCTTGAAGCTATTTATTGATCCCATGTTTTGCTAGAGAGGTCACTTCTTTTGCAAATAATGCATTCTCAAATGTCTTTTGGCCCAAAAGAAAGATATTCAAAGGTCCATGATTGCTTTTTGAAAGTTCTAAAACCTAGATTAATTAAAATTAAAAAGAATTTTAATCTTAATTAAATAATCGATGACGTAACGCAATCAAAAACCCATGAAGTGATAATAATAACAGTTTTGACTCGTACAGCAGCGTTCGTTTACCTAATCTTGTTAAGTGCAGAAATTAAATGATTAAATACGAATACAAGATGTAACGTGGTAAACCCCGAAGGGAAACATCCACGGGCTCCCATGCCATGGGTAAAAACAATCCACTAATAATCTTGTTCAAAAATACAATAGTATCGATTTTCGTAATTTCGTAAAATTAACAAAATAACAATCAAAAGAAAACAGATCAACTCTATTTGATACTTCTTTTTCTGACTTGTTGATGAAGTGGAATCAAACTCACCGGTCTTGACTTTATCGCGCACTTCCCTATTGTACTTGACCGCAACCACCACTTGGATTAAGAACCCCTGTTCTTAACTTCATGCAAAGTAGATTGAACAAGATATGAAATTGTTCGTTGAGCACCAATTTGTTTTTGATTCTTCAATAAGTTTGAAGAAAACTTTTTTTCTTTGATACTTTTAATCAATGAAGCTTTGAGTCTTGTTTTCCACAAAGAATCCGGCCGGTTTGTGCTTGGAGAAACAAGAACCAAATTGCATTTTCAAAGTTTAATTCCTTATTGATTTGTACTCTTACTTATAGTTAAAGTAGTAATCAAATTAGAAATTATTTATTACCTAAAAAATCTTCAACAAGAAAGGTAAGACAATTAGTAGGAAAGAATATATAAAATATATTCTTAGGTTTGTCGAAGGAAAGAATTTAAGAAACTAAATATTTCATTCCTAAACAAATCTAAGAGAATAAGAAAAGATTATTTAATCTACAAAATAAGCTGTAATAATATTTATGTGATCAGAATATATTATGTATAGAAACAAAATAAAAATGCAGCTTTACTCATCTGAGAATATAATCCGCTTATCAACGTAGTTAGTCAGAACTAGCGTTATCCATACTAGTCAAAAATCAAAACGTTGCTATCGAATTTTTAATGTATGAGTAATGTGTGTTATGGCATGTGAATAAATAAAGAAAAGCAATGTGTATCAACATATAAGGGTTATTGTTCCCCCTTAGTGTGTAAGCAAAAAACTCATGCAAAGAAGTTAACAATAAATGCAAATATCACATACATTAAACACAAACTTTAATATTGCTTCCTTTAGCAAGATATCATCAAAGTTTAAACATCAAACCACCATATACTACTCTAGCAAAGTAACATCATCAAAGTTTAACCAACAACCACAAACTTACAAACTTTAAAAATACCTACTACTTTAAAAATACATACTACTCCCCATTTTTGGAATAAAGTCGCCAAAGAAAACAACAATGAGGCAAGAGGAAAACAGAAGTAAAGCAGAATTGAAGTGAAGTAAAGCAGAATGTAAGAGTTCATACAGTCATCTAGAATAAGTCATAACCAAATACTCAGAAAGTTAGAAGTTAGTACCAGAAGCAGTCAGTTTCAAGAAGATCTAAACTTCTTTGTACTAGGTGCAGATGTGTTTGCAGCTTTCTTACGAGCAGGGGTATCTGATGGAGCAACAGGTGGAAGATAATCAGATAGAGGAGCATCAGCTGGGGTGCATCAGTTGGAGGAGCAGGAGGCCCACCCACCAGTTTAGTACCAAGAATCTCCTATATTTCTTCAGGGTGTGCTGAGAATTTCGGAGTGATCATGCGATAGGATGACTTGATATGGTCACTTCTCAGGTATTCAATTTTAGTTAAGATCCTACGCATGAAATCAAATTCATCAGAAAAACTTTTGGTAAGGGCGAAAAGCCTGTTCTACCAGAGTCTTGACTAGCCCCAACTGAGTCGCCAGAGTAGCTAGATGGCCAAACTGATCCAAAGAAGACATGACGTGCTTTGGAACCCTAGGAGTTAGATTTGGTGTTCCACTTAAGTTTGAAAATTCACAGGTATAGTATTTGAGAATCTGTCCAAATCCATATGAGGCATTCCTTGATGAGCAAGAAAATGATGAATAAGCATTGGATGTGATAGTCTGTACTGCTTAACCCTCCGTGACCCTTTATACACAATTCTATCAAAAATCATTTTGACTCAATCAACACGCAAACACATTTCCAACTTATATAGGATAACTGCCCTATCACCTGAAATATCAAATCGATGAGTCAAAGGGTCAATGTTGTTGATTAAGATACGATGGAGAACTTTGTATTTTGGCAGAAGTCTAGAAGCAGTCAGTTCAACTGCCTCTGGCCAAGCAAAACCAGTCATCTCTTGAGCAATGCTATCTTTAGTTAACTCCTCATCACTGGTGATAGCCACATCATCCATCCCAATCCATTCTCTTAGAGAGTTAGGACTGAAATTAACATGCTTTCCCCTGACATAAACTTGCCACCTAAATTCATTTCTAGTCTTACCCAAATTCTTGGGAACATTTGCCATAAACTCCTTGAGAAGAGTCTCATTAAAAAGTTTAGAAAAAATCAACAAATTATGCAGTTTATGAAACCCAACAATCTTATCTAGATCAAATGAAACAAACTCGGGAATAGATACCTTGCATTCAACGATGAACTTTTGATAGGAGGTAAATGAAAGAAACAGGCTTTCAGCAGTCTCAGATAGAAAGTAGTGGTTTATAGGATTAACAGAGTGCTTCATCTAGTTAGAGTTTCAAGTCTGAACAATTGCGGGTCTGAACTGGGAGTAGGCAGTACTCTGTAGGCACCCCATGAGGCAGTGAGTGGCCTGTTTTGACCAACATGTATGGGTTCTTCAGTAGCATTCCCAATTTTTCCTTTTCCCTTTTCAGCCCTGGTGGCTCTTCTTGGTGGAGGTAATGTTGGAGTAGACTCCGAAGATTCCTTACAATTTACATCAAAATCAAAATGTGATTTTTGATAAGGGGGCTTACTTGAACCTTCAACGATTGGAGTAGGACGTTCAGACTCCTCATCCCCAGTCCCTTCATCCTAATGAACTTCCTCATCAATTTCAACACTGTCAGACCCATTGTCACCTTCAAATCCATCATCCCCATCTCTTTCTTCATCTGGTTCTTGAGCACTTATGGTAACTTTCTTACTTAGAAAAGTAATTAGGTCTTTAGATGTTGGACGGGGCTGTGATGTAGAATGGCTAACTGGTGGCTCATAGGCAATAATGTCCATCAATTGGTCAGTCTGAGATGCAACAACCACTGGATAAGTGTCCGTGTTTGAACTGGAGGGTTCCAGTCTTTGTGCACTTCACCGGAGAGTCCTTATTGACGACATTTGATGCCCAATCGCAGTTTCAGCAGCAACCGATGGAGTAACAGTGTTCTTGGATGGGCCTCTTGGAATTTTCTTTGATTTTGACATTTTGGTTTTCACCATTGTGTGAATCTAAAATAAAAACTCAATAGAACTTTGAAATCAAATATTAGAGGCAGGGACTGAGTTCTAGACTTGAACACACACGAGAAGAGTGAAGAGAAAAACCTTAGGTTGCGGTTTAAAAGGGGGAATTTTTCAAAATTGCTCAATAAGGGAACGTTTAATTTGAAACATGTTTAAGGCAGTTACCAAAAATAAGCTGATGATTGGAAGTTATGGACATAAAAACCTTTATTAACTAAAATTTTGAAATTCGAAATTACTTTCATAAACGACTATTTTATGAACAATGGAATTTTTAAATTTTGGAAGATCAATTTAAATAAAATTAGAACAAAATATGATCGGATATCGTGAAAGATTCATCCAGATTTTTCGCAGTTAAAGCTGATTGTTTTGCCAAAATTAGACCGTTGATTAAAAATTCTACGAAAAGGCCCACACAATATAATCACACAAAATTAATGAGAATGTTTTATGAGATAAATTTGAATTTTTTATTTATGGGCAAATTTTCATAGTCTACAAATTATACAATCAGTCAAAAAATATCGAAATCAACTAGAATCTTCCAATCAGATATATGCGCATAATTAGATTCAATTAATTAGTTAGATTTATAACGTGAGTGTGTGATAGGACATACTAGACTAATTAATCATAACGTGTCCCACTAAGTCAAATTGAACCTTATCAAGAAGATAAGTATTGAGATGTATTTCAAACCAGTCATCATCTAAACCTATCTCTTTAAAAAAAATGTGCATGCCGACAGGAGTACCATAGCAATTTTCTTTTGAGTACTCAAAGTGTTGACTTTATTTACATATTATTTTTTTGTTGTGTCAAAACACTGAATTTATAAGATCATGGAGTTGACTTTCTCACAACCATAAAGGTAGTCATTTTCTACGTGATTTATGTTCATTATCAAGGACGGTTGCACACATCTATAGTGGTAGACCTCTCATCCATGAAATTGTCTGTTTAACACAACAATATACTATAGTGCCGAGAGACATAGATACTGACTATAGGTCTACAACAAAGTACGAAGCTACTTTAAAGATAACAATCCAATCAGTAGTAATGCACAATTAAACAAGTTAATATATCCTCAAAGTGTGCTTATATGAGCATAGTTTACCATGAGAATAATGAGCATACCATACTGATTGGTTAATCCAAGTAAATCTCAAAATTTATAGACCAATCATACGTTTATATCATATGCTATTTGCAGGAACACCCATCATTCTCCCATTTTTTTTAATTAAATAAAAAGATAAGTAAATGCAGACAAACACTCATGATAAAAACAAACAAACAAAAAGAAAAATATTACTTCTACTTAGTGATTTTTTTTTGAAATTAAAATCAATGCATCAAGCAAATGTCCACGGCCTTTCGTAAAATCTCAAATCTAGCAGAATCTAAGGCCTTGGTGAATAAATCAGCCAACTGATACTCAGTTTCAATATGTTCCAAAGTAATTACTTTTTTCTCAACTAAATTTCTAATAAAATGATGTCTAATGTCGATATGTTTGGTCATAGAGTGCTGAAGTTTTTTTAGAAATATTGATAGCACTAGTGTTATCACAAAATATAGTAACAGAATCCTGATCAATACCATAATCACATAGCATTTGTTTCATCCAGAGTAGCTGAGTGCTACAACTACCCGTAACAATATACTCAGCTTCTACAGTAGATAAGGAAATAGAGTTTTGTTTCTTACTTAATCATGTAATGAGATTGTTACCAATGTAGAAACACTCTTCACTCATGTTTTTCTGATCATCCATATTTTCAGCCCAGTCAGCATCAGTGTATCCTGCAAGATGAGAGTCAGTATCATTAGTATACCACAAACCAAAATTAGAAGTACAGTTAATATATCGAATAATTCACTTTACTGCTGCAAGATGTGATTCTTTTGATTTGGCTTGATAACGTGTACAAATTCTAACACTGAATGATATATCAAGACGGCTTGTAGTTAGGTACAACAAACTGCCTATCATGCTCATGTTCAAGCTAGAGTCAACCTCCTTGCCCTAGTCATCTCTGGATATTTTCAAGGACGTGGCAATTGGAGTTCTGACGGACTTGGTTTGTTCAAGACCAAACTTCTTCACCAGATGTTTAGCATACTTGGCTTGTAAGATAAAAATTCCTAATCCAACCTGTTTGATATGCAAACTTAAAAAGAAATTTAGTTCATCAACCATATTCATTTCGAATTCATCAACCATAAAAATTCCTAATCCAAATGTTTTATCAAAATCCACTCTTTCAAGTTGAGTGTATCCCTGTGCAACCAAGCGTGCCTTGTTTCTGACTATGTTGCCATGTTCATCTGATTTATTTTTGAATATCTACTTTGTCTCGATCACGTTTGTGTCCTTTGGACAAGGTACAAGTTCTCACACTTTATTTCTATCAAATTGAGCTAGCTCTTCATGCATGGCTAAAACCCAATATTCATCAACATTTGCTTCATTTATATTTTTGGGTTCAATTTGTGAAGTGTAGCAAACATTTTCAAGTTCATTAGCAAGCGTATCCAAGAAGGAGGTTGCTTTCTCATGTTATGTTCGTTGTTTGTATTTGGTACATCAGAATTTCCAGGAGCAGGGGCAGAGACACCAAAACTTGATGCTGGTTGTTCCGTCTGTTTATCATTGTCTAGTGCAGAACATGATTGTCTTGAGTAGGTTGACGTCTAGCAACTCGTTCTTCCAAAGACTAAATATTAGTCTTCTGTGAATAAGATGAAAAATCATCAGTGTCATCAATTTTTACATTGATTGATTCAATGATAGTCTGAGTACGCATGTTATAAATTCTATAAGCTCGGTTGTTATCAGAATAACCAATAAATACCCTCTCATCACTTTTTGAATCAAATTTACCCAAGTATTCTTGATCATTTAAACCATAGCATTTGCTACAAAAGGTATGGAAATATTTGAAATTCGGTTTCTTTCCTTTCCAGATTTTATAAGAAGTTCGAGTGGTTCATGTTCTTAAAAACACACGATTCAAAATATAACAAACAATATTAATAGTTTCAGCCCATAATTTAATATGAAGCTTCTTACTATTTATCATTACTCTACCCATCTCTTGTAGAGACCTATTTCTCCTTTCCACAACACCATTTTGTTCAGGAGTTTTAGGAGCAGAGAATTTATGAAAAATACTATAATGTAGAGAAATTAGTATTTTCAAACTCCTTCTCATGATCACTCATAATCCTTAATATTTTTATTCTCTCAAAATATTTTTCTGTTGTAAATTTTAGGTGCAAAAATTTAAATATTTTAAAAATGTCAGATTTTTCTCTTAAAAATCTACCTAGGTGTATTTAGAAAAATCATCTATGCAGACATAGATATAATTCTTTCCACCAATACTTTCAGTTTGAATAGGTCCCATCAAATCCATGTGAAGTAATTCTAATACATGAGATGTAAAGAAACTTACCTTGCTTGTGAGTACTTTTGGTTTGCTTACCTTTTAGGCACGAACTACACAATCTTTCAAAATTTTCAGTAAGCTGAGGAACGCCCATACTGCATTTAATTTTGTTAGTCTCAACATATCATTATAGTTTAAATGTCTCAACCGTTTGTGCCACAACTCGGTATAGTCAGTCTTTAAAATATGACAAGTAATTTTAGTGTCAAGAAGATACCATTTGTCACTATACCTAGTACCATGTAGAGTACAACTACCATCATATTTCAAGACTTTACAAGAACATAACTAAGTGTTTATCATCACAAAGTTGGCCTATGCTAATCAAGTTAGCTTTCAAACCTAAAAAAAAAAAAAAATCTTAACGGGGAAAATCTATTAATTATAATAATGCCTACACCTTCAATTTTACCGTGTGCTCCATCACCAAAAGTGACCAGACCACTTGCATGACTCTTGTAGTTAGTTAAATAAGATCGATTTCCAGTCATATGTCTAGAGCAAACACTATCGAAATACCAAGAGTTAGGAATAAAAGTTCTATAAGCAACATCAACCATATAACAATTTAAATCACCATTTTTAACCCAAATTTATCTTACTTTAGTATTGCTAGGATGTCTCATTTGTCTATTAACTAAGTTTTTACTCTATAAACAATGAAAAGAGTCGTGTCCTAGATTATCACAGATGCAACATTTTACAAAGTAATTAGATTTACCTCTTTGTATTGAGAATTGATACATTGGTTGTATAACTGGTGGCCGTGACTGTTTCTGAGTTTTGGCGTTGGTCAGAACTTGCAAAGCCAAGTCTGCTTCAGTTCTGACTGCAATGGGAACAGTTTTGTCTAGTAATACAGCAGACTTTGTTTCTTTGATAAAATTGATCAGATTCTCATCTTTTCCTTTACCTTTTCCAACATATTCTAAACCTTCTTTGAAGTTTGGAGTTCTTCCATAGATTAGTGTTTCACTCAAGCGAGATGCTCCAATTGTTAGTTGTTTGACCCTTTTTTTTTTATTTTTCTAATTCATCAAAAAGATTCACAATTTGATCGTCCTTCTCTTTTAAGAGATTTGTTAGATTGTCATTTTTGAAATCAACTGCTACCTTATCATATTCCAAAAATTCTATCATGACATAAATAGAAAGATTGTTCTCATGTTCGTCTTTTAATTACTTGTTCACACTGATGCAGTTAGGACACACATGGTTTGGGTCTTCAGATGTTGTAGTCAAAGAATTAGAACCTGTAGTCATTCTTTGCATTGAGTCAGCCCCAGAATGTAAGTTCACAGTGAGAGACTTTACCTGATCATCAGCAGTTCTATCGTCCTCGTCCTCGTCTGAATCTTTTTCATCATCTTCACTCCAAGTAATATTCATAGCCTTCTTAGTACGAGATTTCTTTAGAGTATTTGCACATTCAGAGGCAATGTGACAAAAGCCCTCATATTCATAGCATTGAATTCGATTGTCAGATCTATTCATAGATGTAGTGGAGTTTTGTTTTGTGTTGTTTGGAAATCTCTTCTTTTGTAGAAGTGGGGTATTCAAGTTTTTGCCTTTTAATTTCCTTTTAGGAATTTTTTAAATTGTTTGGTAAGCATGGCTGTGTTATCATCAGTTTCACTTTCTTCACGATCAATCTTTACTTCATCTTTTTCAATTTTGAAGGCAATACCAGATCCTTTTTTCTTTCTTTCTCTTTTGTAGATGAAGTTCATATGTCATCAATGATCCCACTAATTCTTCAACCTTCATTATTTCAATCTCTTTGCTTTCTTCAATGATAGTTACTTTGGAGTAAAATGGCAAGGATCTGAGAATTTTCTTTAAAATTTTACTCTCCAAGTATTTCTTTCCCAATGTATAAGCTGTATTGGTGATGTCACTGAGTTTTGCATAGAAGTCCTTAAATTTTTCATCATCTCTCATGAATATTTGTTCAAATTCAAGAGTAAGAATTTAAAGTTTGGATGACTTGACAATAGAGGTTTATTCGTAAGCAATTTGTAAGATATCCCAAGCTTCTTTAGCAACTTGACAAGTAGAAATTAAACGAAATTGATTAGAAACTACAAAAGATAATATAGCATTTAAAGCTTTGGAATTCTAATTTGTACAATTAAAATCAGTTATATCCCACTTGTCTACCTTTTTATCTCTTTCTACACTATTTTCAATAATGGTAGGGTTTTATAGTCATGGACAATAGAGTGCAAAGCTTTTTCATCAAGGGATTGGATATAAACTTGAATCCTAATTTTTCAATAGGCATAATTAGTACCATTTAAAATCGGTGGTCTAAATGAAGCTCCGTCCATACTTAGGTTTCTTTAGATCGCACTTATAAAGTGTACTTGCTATAATACCAATTGAAAGTTCTAAAACCTAGATTAATTAAATTAAATTTTTTTTAATAAACAAGCAGTAGACAGAACCCAGTCAGAACTGGCAAGTGATAATGATAACAGTTCTTGACTCACACAGCAGTGTTCGTTTACCTAATCTTGTTAAGTGCGAAAATTAAAGGATTAAATACGAACACAAGATGTAACATGGAAAACTCCAAAGGGAAACATCCACGGACCTCTTTGCCATGGGTAAAAACAATCTACTAATAATCTTATTAAAAAATACAATAGTATCGATTTTCATAATTTTGCAAAATTAACAAAATAACAATCAAAAGAAAACAGATCAACTCACTGTTGATGAAGTGGAATCAAACAGTGATGAAGTGGAATCAAACCCACCGGTCCTGACTTTATCGCCACTTCTCTATTGTACTTGACCACCACTTGGATTAAGAACCTCCGTTTTTAACTTCATGCCAAGTAGATTGAACAAGATATGAAATTGTTCATTGAGCACCAATTTGTTTTTTATTCTTCAATAATCTTGAAGAAAACCTTTTTGCTTTGAAATTTTTAATCCATGAACCTTCGAGTCTTGTTTTCCACAAAGAATCCGATCGGTTTGTGCTTGGAGAAACAAGAACCAAAATTGTATTTTCAAAGCTTAATTCTTTATTGATTTGTATTCTTACTTATAGTTAAAGTAGTAATCAAATTAGGAATTATTTATTACCTAAAAAATCTGCAACAAGAAAGGTAAGACAATTAGTAGGAAAGCATATATAGAAAGATATTCTTAGATTTGTAGAAGAAAAAAATTTAGGAAACTAAATATTTCATTCCTAAACAAATCTAAGAGAATAAGAAAAGATTCTTTAACCTACAAAATAAGTTGTTAATAATATTCATGTGATCAGAATATATTATGTATAGAAATAGAATAAAAATGCAGCTTTACTGATGTGAGAATATAATCTGCTTATCAACACAGGCAGTCAGTTAGAACTGGCGTTATCCAGACCAATCAAAAATAAAAACGTTGACCTGTTCTTTTATCATTAAAAATCAGTAATATTAATTAAGTGAGCCAATATAAAAAGATGAAAAATATGATACATTTTTCCAACACTTTTATTTTGATTTCTATTGTAGCTTTGATTTCTCGAATTTTTTGTTGTTTAACTTCTGTTGTCAAATTTTCATATCAGTTTGGTTATTACGCGAATAATGAGGATTTTACATCCATATAAACTTGTAAATTGGTCGAGAAAAAATAGTGGTTCTATTAATTATATGACTCATTTAATTGGGTGTTTTGATTGGTTTGGGGTCTTATGTGTTGAAAGTTGAGACTAACTGGGAAGGTTTATATGCAGAATTATTATGGGTTTTGCAAAGTTTGGGATGTATAGAGTTTTGGAGGTCTTAGAAGCTTCATTTGGGCGGGGGTGGGGTTTTGGGGTTTGAACTGGAACTATACCAGACTTTGACTCTTTCCTCTTAATTGGGAATAATTTTAGGAAGAGTGAGTTCAACACAGTAAGTAGCACAAAAAATGGATGGTGTCGGTTGACTTTTCTAATTTAATAGTGAAGCAACTTCCTGTTTTATGTGGAATGCTGGCACTTCGTATGTTGCATTTTTGAGTTACCCAGTAGATACAACAAAGCACATTGTGCAGTAGTATATCATTATGTGGTTCTGGAGAATCCATAAATCTAGTACCATTATCTGGTATTAGGATTAAAATGCATTGGCAGCAACCACAAGATCATGTACCCAAACAACCTTCTTGACACTCGTTCTAGGCGAGGACCGACCTTATTATGGCCTTATTGTTATTAGACTTTAAAACCCCATTGTATCTTTAGTTTTTTCATCATTTTCAAAATGAAGGAATTTTATTTTTTTGAATGGTCCTGGAAAGCATTGAATTCCTTTAAGATGAAACTTTATCTCGGATGCTTTATTAACACATTTCCATAGGGTGTATAATAGAACTTGCTATTGTTTTATTTTCATATGTTTTGGATCTTATTGGAAAGAACTTTAGATTCTGTGGTCATATTATTGTACCTTGCATAAGTTGTCTTTATGTACTTGGTTCCATTTCGACATGATATGTGGTGGCTTGATGAATCCAATGATTAACTACTGTGTCCAAATGAATAAGCTGTCTTTATAGTTTGTGTCACTTGTTTTATAAGTTACCAGAGAAGTAAATTTGGAATGGCTACTTGTAAATTATATTTCATCTTTTCTAGCGGTGTTCAAATATTATGTTTTTAATAAGTTTCAGCAAACATAAATCTCAATTAGTTTAACTATTTATCTTAATGTTGCACTGAAGTGTGTGAAGTATTTATCTGCAGAAAGCTAGTAACCCATGCTGCTAAGAAGAATCAGGAAAAAGAAGAAGAATAAGAAAGGTTGATGTTGCAGAAGGCCCGAGACCTTGGTCCATTTGATCAACAAACCACGGGGTAGTACCACGATACAATGATAAGAACCACACTAGGGAAAAAAATGGTTTCCATGGGGCAAACAGTGTGAAGGCCACATCATTTGAAGAGAAAACGCTATGTACAATGAAAGCATTTTGGTTGCCGTCTGCAACTTCAGAAGCTCTTGTAAAAGTAAAGGCCCCATCAACGAACACAATTTGTCCAGAACGAAAGGAAAAATACCAGCGTACAGAAGAAATCAAGGCCTTTTATTATTTCATGTCTTCATGTTTAGCCTGATCATGACGTTGGATTCATATTTTTTGAAAAGTGAATCTTAGATATGACATGTTATATACATGTCATCTAAACCGTCATCAATAACAATACTTTTATGTCATTATTTTTAATGGAAATTTACAATTTTCGTCTCCAATATTTTTAATATGTTACTAATTTATCATTAACCAATTTTTATAGCACTAGACATCTCAAACCTTTCAATTAATTTCAAATTACGTTCATAATGATAAATAATGACCGATTTGCCACCATCTTTAAATAAACAAAAATAAAAGAAAGCTAAAACCAACAAAAAATAAAAAATCACAAAAAAAAATCTCATAACTTTTCAAAAATTATAAAGTATCTTATTCCTCACACTCTACACCCACCTACAACCAATAGGATGAGATAATAAAGAAGAACATCATTTCAAAATTCATAGTTTCAAAAATTTAAAAACATACATTGAGAAAAATAAAGATTTTCATATGAATCTTTCAAGAAATTAACCTAAAGAGCAATATTTTTGTAGGCTTTATTGACCTCATATTCAGAAGCATCTGGACAAATCCTAAGAATCTTTCATGGATCACTCATAGCAAAAGATGAATAAACATATGAAACCCTAAACCCATTTTTTGCATTCTTTTTTGAATCTTTGAATTGAATCCAAGAACTTGATGCAGAACCACACCCCGTAGCAACAACCATCAAGAAAAAAAAAATTCTTCAAGATTTTGAAAACTCACAATGCAAAAATAAGAATTGGTGTTTATCTTTAAATACGATTTAAAGTTTAAAGCATAAAATAAAATAAAATAAAAAGATTCGAGGTGAGTTCGAAAAATTTGGGGAGGGAACCATGATCCCTGTCCCCGCCCTCGTTACTAACGGGACGGGGATTCTCCACCCCATTTAAGGCAAGTCGGGGAGTTTTTTTGTCATCCCTAACTTATACCTTTAAAAAAGTATTTGCAACAAATATTTTTTCTCGCAATTTTTATTTTTGGAATAATTGTTATGACAAATTAACTTGTCACCCTTTTATTTTTTGCGACATATACACGTTGCGACAACATTATGACGAAAAATATCTTGTAGCTATTTCATACTTTCTGTGTTAAACAAATAATATTGTGAGTTTACTTATCGATGAACAACAGAAAGTTATCACAGAATACATTTTGTGACTCATATAGCGCGACAATGCCCGCAACAAGCATCTTGTTGTCGCTAAATTATTTTCACAGCAAAATCTCTATTTATGCGACAACATTTTTATTTTTTTGTCGCGAAATAGATATTTTTTGTAGTGTAATCAAGCTGAGTAAGGATTTTTGAGATCGAGTAAATATCAAATAAAAATATGAAATTATTTTATTTGAGACCCAAAGTTGAGATGGTACACTTAGAGTTGAGTGAGATTATTTTGAATTGAAAAAATTAATTTTCAATCTTAATCGAGAGAAACTACCATAAAAACAAACTACAAAATTATCAAAATTCTACGTAGGTAGAAGAAACATGAATAAACAAACAGATTAAAATAATTATATTATTTATATCTTAATATAATTTTAATATAATTATAGTCATTACATTCTACTTAACATATACAAAATACTCAAATGAAATTAATTTGAACTTTTGCAAGTGTTCCAAGCCTATCTTTGAACTAATTGTTCCAAATTAACTCTGTACTTTAATATTTATTTTCCATTCTTTTGTTGACATCGTTGATAGATAGTGATGGATTTGCTGAGGGAAGGACGGATAAGAAACAAATACCTAAATACGAAGATTAATTTGAATTATGTTTGAGTTTAAGGATGAATCCTGAATAAGTATCAAAGTTCAAGGCCTGATGAATCTTAATCACCACCAGAAATAAAAGTTGTAAAAGCAAAATTTATGGAGCTTTTCTCGAGCTCTTCAAGGAGGAGCATAGTTTAGTTAAACCATAGGGATTGCATATCGATCTCGATTTATCGTACTAATTATAAAGGATATATGAATCCTGAAATATTGGATTTGTGCTCTGTCGCAAGCGGGAGTTATCAAATGGTTAATAGCCAAGACCTATCCATAAGCTCTCCACCTTGGCTCCTGGGAGGCACATCCTGCGATTTACCTCCTCCACCAAAAGCCTAGGGCAGGGTCGGTGGGGGCCCTCAAGATTGGGGTTCAACTTTTTTTTTTTTTTTTTATAAAGGATATATGTAATAAAATATTCAACTCACATAAATGTGCTTAATAAACTTTTTTTTTCTATTTTTATACGTAGCTTTCGACACCTCCATTTCGATTGTCGACAACTAATACTTAGAAATTCAAACTTGTTATTAAAAAGATAGAAGTGTCGACACTCAAGAATGATACTGTCGACACTTTGGTTGGACAGAGTTATACTTTAATCAATTGTTGTCCATGTGTTGACACCTTTTCTTCCAAGTATCAACATGCAGGGTTCCAAATGCATGAATTTCTTGTAACTTGTGTATGTAATTGTTGAAAACTGACACGATAATTAGCCAGAAAATAAAAATTTTCTTTAATTCAATAAAATCAGGATCTTTACTAGGCGTTCACGTATTTATTATAATTAAAATACTAATGGTTTAGTATTATACCTGAATCGATAAACGATATTAGTCTTGATCTAATTCACTAACTTGCTGCTCTTGGTTCATGAATTTGGTGCTCCCAATGTTTAAGTCTTCTATGATATTCTCCCAAGTATAGATTACACAGGCGTGTGGGCACCTTTTAATTTAATCAAAAAACTAATTTTTGGACTGGTCTGATTTAGAAAACCAAGAAGATAAAATTCAAGTCAAACAAAACTTAAGAATTTTTCTCTCTTCTATTTTCTTAATCGTTGGAATTGTTCGAAATTGATTTATGTCACAAGCAATGTGATATAAATGCGGCTAGCATTCTGATTGTAAACAATGACAAGAGTCCTGATTGCACCCAAGTCCAATTAGTTTAGGATTGATTTAATTGCACATGCAATCCCTGAACTTATATCACAATTACAATCAAGTCTAAAACTTTCATAGTAACCATGATTAAGTCCAAAACTTTATAGAGCTACCACAGACCTGTCCGGACATATATTTTCCAAGCTCCAACAATTAGATTCTGTCTAGACGACACTAGACCGCTCAATCTAATTATTAGTTTCTTGTTTTTCCACTAAAGGCAAAAGGCTGCACTATCAGAATATATAAGATTATAGAAGTTGTAATATTTTCTTCTGACCTACCATATATATAATTCATCTCTGTCTAAGATCCGATAATTAGGTATGAGCATAAATGATCGTTTTGCCCTTCTAATTATTGTCACTAACTTTAAATTACATTTTCTTCAACGGTCCCGTAAACTAATTCACAGATGTCGAAGTTTAGCCATCGCTAAACACTGAGTTCAGATTTATAACCGTTCAACAGAAAATACTTAAGTTGTCACTCTACCCATTTTTTAGGACGACAGTTCCCAACACAAATTTGAGTTCTCTACTTCGCTCATTCTCAAGCTCTCAACTCACCGAGATATTTGATCAACTAATTTGATCTCACCCATTGGTGAATCAAAGAACCATCAAACTAACGAAAAGATATACACAATCCTGTCAAGAGATTTAGATGAAATACCCGGTGATCAAGTAGAATTTAATTATTCGCACGGTCATGCTATATAATTAAATTCGGCACGTGATCCATTCAATACACTCTAAGTGTACTAGTGTCACTATTAATCTATTTATGCCATAAGGACAAATCGCAAACCCGAATGATTAAATAGTCAATACTACAACCTCCTGGTACAAGGCGCCAGCCCTTATACATTAGTTGTGAACAATTTTATTGATGATCAAAATATAAGTTGTGTCACACTATGCTTCTCAACGCAAGCATCCAACTTATATTATCACAAGTGATCATTGTCACTTTATTTACATGCTCAATATTAAACAAATGCAATAATAATAAATGAATACAAATCAAAGTTTTATTCAATATAAAATTGACATTTCATCATAGCAAAATTATACTATTTGGACATACAACCCAACAGTAATGTCAAAACCTTCAACTTTTTTATCCACCACTGCATTAGTAAGTTAGAAAAGTGCAAAATGAGTACAAGAACCATCTCTTTTACAAACCCAACATATTTTCCTACTAATATGTAAGAGTGAATGGGGGTATTTTCTATTCGTCGTTTTGGACCCCCCTCCCCCTTTTTACATAGTTGAACGGCATTGTCTTTCTTGCCAGATAAAAGAAACTGTCCTACTTTTTCTTCTCATTTCAGAAAACCCTATTTCTCAGTGCCATCATTTCTCTTGTGGAAAGTGGTGGGTGATTTCTTCCTTTCATTCATACAAATTTCTTTGTGCTAGGTTTTTCTTCTTCTGTCTACAATATGAATTTTAAGCTCCTTGCATTTGTTTTTTTGTACATCGAATGGCATTGTGTTTAAGGTGATGTGAAAACCAACACAAATCTTGTAGATTTGTTTAGATCTTTCTTATTACTCTATTGTTTTGTTGATTTCAATAGGTTTACTTGATTTTTAAGTTTGATATTCTTTTGTTTTGTCGTTTATTTTTCCAGTTGCTGACTTGGTTTGCAGCGTTGGAACTCATGTACCGAATCTGTTTACATCTTGGGCGTTACCAAATCTTATTGTACGTATTTGTTAGGAATTGATGTATACATGCACAACGAAAATTAAATCTACAATTTTGATAAGCCGATCAACCTTGTACTTAGATAGAATTCGTATAAAGTTTACCTCGATGAACATCGTAGAATCTGATTATCTAATTAGCTGGAGGTACGATCTTCAATACCACAACTGTCCAATTGTTCAGCCTCTAATGGTAATCCACACAGCAAGATCGAACTAAACTTCCACAATCAAGAACAGATGAAATCAGAACTTTGGGAGTAATTGTATTGGGTTCTGTCTCTTGCTTGTTCTAGCAAGTAATGAAGACATATTATCTTGATTACATAAACTGTTGTGTCCCTAGTATTTATAGGCGGCACCAACCTTAGTTCTAGTCCTACTAGAATTGTGCTTTCTAGTCTTACTAGAACTTTGTTAGCTCACAACTAACGGACTCAATTAATTAATCTAATTAATTAGTTTGATCCTATAAGTAATTAAGTCCGACTCAACTAATTAGACCTTGGACATTACTTCTTACAATCTCCCACTTGGACAAGGTCTAACTCCAAATGCTCAATTCTCGTCTTTTGTGTGTGACCCATTAGGTTCCCATTCACGATGGAAAACACAAACCTAAATTGATCAATTCACGTTGTCGTTCAAGATTGACATCTAGCAATGTGTCAAGGCAATCCATGTGAAGAAAATTATCATGTGGTATGATAGAACCAATATATGTGCGGTTACCGTAGAAATATAATGACTTCATCAATATAACCCAATTGGTTAAGAGATATGGATAAGTGTCAATCTCATTTCAACCAATTATATTATTCACCTTAACTTTTCGTTGATCTAATCTAGTTATGATTGAAATATTTTCAACTCATAACTCCACTTCGGCCAAGAAAATTTATATCAACTTAAGTAGGCAAAATGCAAGTTATAATATCCTACTTTCCAAGAGTGACGAATTCTCTTATTGGATATTTACAACTTTCATATGATTCTCACTATACTGGTACGACATCATCTTGGTGACTCATAATCTTAGGGCCCCTTCAAGCGCTCGTCAAAGTATAGCAGTCCTCGTATAAGATTCTATGATGTCCTCAAGTCAAAAGACCAAATCCACTACTGTGCATTAGAGATGTACCACTGACGATTGGATAGTTATCCATGTGGAATTTATAGGCGGGTCATCCAATGTCATGTTTTTATAACAATCATTCATGTGTTCATTCAAATGTCCTTCTACATCTTAACTCGTGAGAGCAGCTACTTTCTTCTAAAAAAATACAACACATGCTAATCTATCCGCAATAATTATATCCGTATCTTATTATTACTATGACTAGGGATATTTTAAGAATAGGTTATTTATAATTTGTATCTCACAATCATATCACCTTGTGATTAACAAGTTATTATGAACTTTTCTTGACTCTATTATTTTAAATAATAAGATTTAAAATCAACAGATCTGCTATTATTATGTAGACAATAATTTAATTAATCAATTTGTTCATACACATCAATGTCTAATAAAGAGTATATTACAAAATATCACATACAAACTATATACAATCACTTAGATAGCTTAATACCATCAGATTTAGCATGACCATCATACTTGTGTTGGGAGAACGACTTTGTTAGAGGATCTGCTACATTATTGTCTGTCGGGATTCAATATATCTTTATGTCATTTTTTTTAGGATTATTTTCCTGATGAGATGATACTGCCTCAATATGTCTAGGTCATTGATGAGACTTGGGTTCTTTCACTTGTGCGATAGCTCTATTGTTATCCCAATACAGATATATTGGATCAACAATACTAAGAACTATTCTAAGTTTAGTAATGAACTTCTTGATCCAGACCGCTTCGCTTCCTTTGCTGCTTTTGAAGCAGTTATATATATATATATATATATATATATATATAATATATATATATATATTATATATATATATATATATATAACTCAGAAAATCTTTTTTCCAACCGACTACACCACCGTTTAGGGCAAAAACATATGTGGATTGAGATTTGCTATCGTCTTTATTAGACTGAAAGTTGGTATCGACATATCCTTGAACTCTGAGTACATTTTCTCCATACACCAAGAACATTCTTAAGTACTTACCAATAACATGTCTTTAGTCCTTCTTAAGTACTTAAGAATGTTCTTGACCGTGATCCAATGTTTCTCGCCAGGGTTCACTTGGAACCTGCTTGTGACACTCATAGCATATGAAACATCTGATCGAGTATATAACATGGCATACATGATATATTATTGCTTATGCATAATGAAGCTTATCCATGCGATCTCTCACAATCTTTGTTTTCGGAGAGATAGATCACATGCTCGATAGGACAGAGTCTATACTAAATCTTCTCAAGATTTTATCTATGTACGTAAATTGAGATAGGCCAAGCATTCTTTTAGATCTATCTCATAGATCTTTATCCTAAGAATGTACGCTGCTTCTCTCATATCCTTCATAGATTTTTTTGGATAACCACAATTTTACTAATTTCAGCATAGGGACATCGTTTCCTAATAATAGTATCTCATCTACATATAAAATTAAAAATATGATTTTACTTCTACTAACCTTCTTATACACACACATTTCATCTTCATTCTTGATAAAATCAAAAATTTTGATTTTCTCATCAAAACAAAGATTCCAGCTCCTATAGGCTTGCTTTAATCCATATATAGATCTCTGTAGTTTACATACCTCTGTGGATTCAAAACCTTCGAGTTGTGTCATGTACACATCAACTCTATGATTTTCGATAAGGAACATAGTTTTGACATCCATTTGCCAAGTCTTATAGTCACAGTATACTGCTATCGCAAGTAAAATTCGAATTGACTTAAACATAGCTACTGGTGAAAATATTTCGTCAAAGTCAATTCATTGTCTTTGCTTGTAACCCTTCGCAACCAATCTTGCCTTATAAGTATGAACATTACCATCGATGTCAACCTTTTTCTTGTAAACCCATTTACATCCTATAGGTTTTACCCTTTCAAGCGGGTCAACCAAGGTCCAAACCTTGTTTTCGTACATAGAGTTCATGTCGGATTCCATGGCATCTTGCCATTTCTTTGAGTCAACACTTGCCTTATAAGTATGAACATTATCATCCATGTCAACCTTTTTCTTGTAAACCCATTTACATCCTATAGGTTTTACCCTTTCAAGCGGGTCAACCAATCTTGCCTTATAAATATGAACATTACCATCCGTGTAAACCCATTTACATCTTCACAACCAATCTTGCCTTATAAGTATGAACATTAACATCCATGTCAACCTTTTTCTTGTAAACCCATTTACATCCTATAGGTTTTACCCTTTCAAGCGGGTCAACCAAGGTCCAAACCTTGTTTTCGTACATAGAATTCATGTCGGATTCCATGGCATCTTACCATTTCTTTGAGTCAACACTTGATTTTGATTCTGCATAAGTAGTAGGTTCATCTTCTTCGATTAGCAATGCATCATTGGTAATCAGGAGATCATATCTCTAAGGAGGACTAATGACCATAGTCGACTTACGTGGAGCTGGTGTGTCTCCATTGCAAAATTGTGCCTCATTAGATGCTGGTTCATCCATTGGCTCATCTAATTGGTCAATTTTATTAGTGGTTTCTTGAACCTCTTCAAGATCTACTTTGCTTCAACTGTGTTCTCTAAGAATGAATTATTTATTTAATAAGATGACCTTCATTTAAATGAGATTTTAGAAATAGTATCATGTAGTTTCTTTTGGATACCCTACAAATAAATATTTATTGGATTTAGCTCATAGCTTGTCCGATTCAACGCGCTTCACATAAGCGTCGCATCTCCAAACCTTTATGTATGAAAGATTGTGTATTTTTCTTTTTTGTAACTTGTATGGAGTTTTATTGACCGATTTAGATGGGACACAGTTTAGTGTGCGACAGTGTTAGATGCATATCTCTAAAACAATTTTAGGAGAACTGTGCGACTCATCATTGATCGCACCATATCAAGTAAGGTGCAGTTTATCCTTTCAGATACGCCATTGTATTGTGGTGTATACGGTGGAGTCTACTTTGAGAAAATCTCATTCTCCCTAAGATGGTCTAAAAACTCATTCCTAAAATATTTGTCATCTCGATCAGATCAAAGTGTCAGAATATTTTTTTCAGTTTGCATTTCTACTTCTCGCTTAAATTCTCTAAACTTTTCAAGGGCTTCACACTTGAATTTCTTCAAGTAGATGAAACTATATCTAGAATGGTCATCTGCAAAATGTGATAAAATAAGAAAAGTTATCTCTAGCATCTGTAGACATTTGTTTATATACATCAGTATGTACAAGACCTAAAATATCTGTAACTCTGACTCCCTTTCCAGAAAAGGGGGTCTAGGTCATTTTACCCAACAAGCATGATTCGCACTTATCAAATGATTCATAATCATTTGAATCCAAGTATCTATCATTATGTAACTTGGTAATACATTTTTCATTTATGTGATTGAGTATGCAATGCCAAAGATATGAGTTGTTAGTTTTATCTCTTTTATACTTTGCAATTCCTATTCTAATGCTCTTTGTTTCCACAGTGAAAATACGGATCATCAGACTTGGATTTATCTGTCTACTTTAACTGTTTTCCAACAAATTTAACCTTCTTGGATTCTTTCTTAACGGTCCTTTTAGATTTTCTTTTAGTGCCCTTAGAAGTGTCAAATGCCAAAATTTGCCCATTTATTTTGTTTATATTGGGCTCAACACTTTTCAGCATATTCAATAGCTTATACATGGTATATTGAATCTTATTCATGTTAAAGTTCATAATGAACTGCGAAAAGCTATCATGCAGGGAATGTAGAACAAAGTCAACACTCAGCTCGTGGTCCATGGTAAAACCTAACTGGTTTAATTTTTCAATAAAACCAATCATCTTCAACACGTGAGCACTAACTGAAGATTATTTTACCATCATACCTCTATATAACCCTTTTAGATGTCCCATACCGTTCAGTCCGTGATTGTTCATCATTCAACTCTTTGAGATGATTTATAATGGTATAACCATCCATACCATTGTCCTGCTTTTGTAACTCAGGTGACATAGCTGTAAGAATCACATGTTGCAGTGTTATTGTCATCACTGTGTTTATGTAAGTCTGCACGTTCTTCGGTACAGCCTCCTCAGTAAGAGCTTTTGGCATTGACTACCCAATAACATAT
Organism: Forsythia suspensa; assembly: GCA_023638005.1. NCBI lineage: Eukaryota > Viridiplantae > Streptophyta > Magnoliopsida > Lamiales > Oleaceae > Forsythia > Forsythia suspensa. Next base: position 17,207,994 of record CM042669.1, read on the forward strand.
CTAATTTTTTTCATACTTGAGAACAATTCTTAAATTACAGTGCTAATTCAGAAAATTTGGTCCGGTATGTTTGTTAGTATCCAATATGCCTCTCAAACTCATATGATTACTCATGATTCAATAATTAAATAACAAGATAGAACAATGAATTAATTGCAGAAAATTAATTTAACATAGGCTTATATTAAATAAATTATTCTCCCACTATGTAAATTGAATTAATGACCCTTAAACATTAATTAATAGAACCAATTAGATTCCCAATAGGCTAGGATCTCTTTTATTTTAATAGAACATTGAGCGACGCAACAAACCATAATAAAACATCTAGGTAGATACTGCTATTAATCACATCCCTATGTGACTCTTAGATCATCAAGTAGACAACTTATTGTTGCACACATCTTATGTTTTTACTTGATTGTGCCCCTAAAATTTTATTTCCTTGAGTGATTCAACAAAAAATAAAATTGTCTCATCACAATTGTGTATATTAACTAATGTCCAACATGCAATCAATCCTATATAATAATATCTGTAGATGATTATAGACTTTATTTGTCTAGTCTTTCTGAGCCAAAAAGAAGACTAGTTGGTCAAGGGGACGTTGCATTCGATCATCGAATTCTAAATGTAATCATCTACATTTCTCGTTGCAACCTGTATCCTACACTAGTTGTTTCTTTGTTGCCCAACTGCAACCAGTATTCTATACTAGTTTGCACGTAAGCCCAGATAAATGAATACACATGCCCATATTAAACGAAAAGCTTAAAAATCCAATTAAATAAATAATAGACTCGTATGCCCATTTAATTAAATAATAGGCTCGCAGGTCCAACCAACAATAAACATAAATAATTAACTATACAACCAATCACATGGGTCAAGTCCATAATCATTCACTAAACATCCATTTTAATATCTAATATTAAAAATACATTAATTTCTAAATTTACAACATTGACAATATAAGTCTAAATCTTTTAGACATTTCAGAATGGACTAGACAGAGTTAAATCATACCCTAAATTGAAGATAAAATTTGTATATGGTCAAAATTATAATTTTATAAAGTAATAAGTTAAAATTTAATCCAGTCAAAAATTCAAAATATAGTTTAAAAACGATTTTAGTCAATTTTGAATATTTGACCAGCATTAAAAAATTAAATAATTACAAATTTTCTAAAAAATTCAAAATTACATTTAAGACCTTATTTTTCCTTTCAAAGTTTTGGAACTTAATGTGCAATTTCTAAAATTGCACAATTAGTCCCTTAGAATTTTAAAATAAATGGACCTTTCTATGCAATTTCTGAAATTGTACAAAAGGCCCTCTTTTAATTTTTAAAACAGTGGGGCTTTCCTATGCAATTTTTAAAATTGCATGGGAACTATAGTCCCCAAAATGGCCAGATCGCAACAGGCAGAAAGGGTTTCTGGGATCAATTCTTCAAGGTAGCACCAACACAATCTGACGCCGTAACACTGGTCAGTAGTGGCACTACTGGTGTCCAACATCGGCGGCCACTACCGTTGGGAAAGCGTCGACGCAACAAAGAAAAGGATCAATGCCGCTGGGCGATTGTCGCCGCGAGACCCAGCTGCGTCTAGGGATGGCAATGGAGTGGTTCTGGGGTGGGTCATGTCCGTCCCACCCCACCCCTCCCCGCCTGCTCCCGTCCCCGCCTGCGACCCGCCAATTAGCGGGCGGGCACCCCAATCCGCCCTAATTAATATTATTATTTGTTTAAATGTTGAAATAAATATTTGGTTATCATATTATTGAGTGTGTAGCCTTCGGCATTAAGCCAAGTTTAATTTGCAGTGGAATAAATTTGGCTTTTTCATTTGGATGAATATCTAACAACAAAAATAAATTAATATAATATCTAACATTATTCTGGATGTTGGCCATGATTCCATGAATTCAGATAACTTAAAAAAATCATTTAATCATATCGCCCCATATATCATTCAGCATTAAGCCAAGTTTAATTTGCAGTGGAATTAATTTGTCTTTTTCATTTTGATGAATATCTAACAACACGAAGCAATATTCACGTTGACGGTGGCTAGAGACGGCGCAATTAATTTGTTTATTTATCTTCTTTTGTGAGATTTGGAAAATGAAAGCCCTTTGTTACCATATGAAAAGAAAGCTACCTTAAAAGTTAAAACTTTTTAGCTTCAAGCGGTTGGAGACGGCTCTGTGGTGAATCGACTGCGGCAACGACGGTTCAGAATGGATTAGAGGGAGGCAACCGGTTGATTTAGGAATTCTGACTGTGAAGTACGGACGCTGGTCACACTCTAGGCTAGTGTGCTTGTGTTGTAGAAATGAGAGGATTCAGGAAATGAAATGAATTAATTAGGGTTAGTAGAAAAAGGAATTGATGAATTTGTTATAATATATTTAGTAAACAAAAAAAACATTCATATTAAAGTTGTGGTGTGGTGGTTAAATGTTGTTATTCTATTTGCAACCCAAGTTCGATTCTCAAGTAACCCATTTGTTTTCCACATTTTAAATTTTTTATATAAAAAAAATATCATTAAGGACGGGGCAAGGCGGGTTCGCTCGGACCCGCCGCAGGGCAGATATCTCTGCCCCATACCTACCCCTGCAACCTGAATTTCTGAGACGAGGCACGGGTCGTGGGTTAAATTGCCATCCCTAGCTGCGTCGACCACTGTTCCTCGTGGTGACATCCGTTGCCTTCCAATGGCAGCAGAGTTGGCCTCTTTTCATCGGTAATTGACACTCGCTGCTAGCTTCCATCATTTTTCCAACCAAATTGTCCCGTTCAAAAAATAAAATCCAAAATCCAATTTTGGATTTTTGTTTCAAAAATTCAAAATTTTATATTTTGTCAAAACTTAAATCGAATTAATATACCAATAACAATTTTTGTTCGATTCATCAAAGCAGACTAACAAAATTTAATAAGTAACAAGATAGGCTCTGATACCAATGTTAGAAATTGACGTATACATGCACACCTCGATGAACCTTGTACTTAGATAGAATTCATGATATAAGTTTACCTCGATGAACACTATAGAATTTGATTATCTGATTAGCTGGAGGTACAATCTTTAATACCACACATATCCAATTGTCCAGCCTCCAATGGTAATCTACACAGCAAGAACAGATATGGACTTCTACTATCAAGAACAAATGAAAGCGAACTTTAAGAGTAATTATATTAGGTTCTATCTCTTGCTTGTACTAGCAAGTAATGAAGACGAAGTCTCTTGATTACATAAACTGTTGTAACACTGTGTTCTAGTTTTACTAGAACTTTGTTAGCTCACAACTAACGGGCCTAATTAATTAACCTAATTAATTAGTTTCGTCCAATAAGTAATTAAGTCTGACCTAGAGATGGCAATGGGTCGAGCCGGGCCGGCTCGCCAAACGGGCCGAGTTCGGCGAAGAGACAGGCCGAGCCTGGCTCGCCCGCCTCAAAAAGAGGTCCGGACCGGCCCATGGACCGCGGGCCCACGGGCCGATCCACGGGCCAGTCCGTGGACCGGCCCGTGGTCCACGATCCACGGGCCGGCCCGTGTCCGCGTGTCACGGGCCGGTCCACGGACCCACGTGAAATTTCAATTTATTTATTTATTTTTTTTAAGTTCAATAAAATAAAAATAAAAAATAAGTGAAGAAAAAATGTTCAATTCAAACCCTCCTCCTTTTTCCGGGCTTGGGACCGGCTACTATTAGAGTAGGCAGAGTTAAAATTGTACACGAACAAGTTGTTACGTGTACAATTTTTTGTAAAGTTAAATATAAAAACTTATAAGTTAAAATAAATAAAAATAGAATGAATTTATACAAAATAATAAATGTACTTACATTTTACTTACTACGTATTCAGTTCGTCCATCTCTTGACCAATATCATGCTTACTTTATCTTGGATTCGATGTTCCGCATCCTCCCAATCTTTCAAACACATTAAACTCTCTAATATATCCGGTTTAAGTCTTGACCTCAAATCAAGAAGAATCCTACCACCGCATTAAAAAGCGGACTCGATGCTACGGCTTGATACCGAGGTGTTAGTAAATCACGTGCTATAATAGAAACAATTGGGTATTGACGCTGTTTTGTCTCCACCACCTAAGTATATCAAAATTATTCCTCTCCTCTTCATCTAACAAATTAAGTATATCGTGACCAAAATATCTAGCTAATTCTAATAGTATATCTCTAATATTAGTTTCAACATTTGTAGCACGGAAAAGCGAAGAAGAAGAAGAAGAAGAAGAAGAACTAGGATTTTGATTTCCCTTATAAATAAGGAAACTCCAATAATCATTAGGATTAGGGTTATTTGAAGAAGAAGAAGGATTTGGCGCAGAGGTCTTCTAACATTCCTACCGGTTTTTTTTCACGCATAAAATTCGTACATTTCACATAATGTTTTTTTTCTAAATTACCGTAAGTTAATGGATCACCGTAACTCACATTATTAGAAATTTCGAAATAGTATGTTTAGTACCTTATAAATTTACTCTAGGATCCATAATTGACGCTTAATTGGAACAACATATGCAAGTCTTCCCAATATTTTTTAAACTTGATTTCCATTGTTTCAACAATATCGTAAAAAAAAATTGCATACGTCTTATATCTATTAAAATTATTTGCAATAAAATAAAAATGATTTAAAACTAATGGACTAGTAGGATAGTATACACCACCACATGCATTCGTGGCATCATAAAATACTTTTAAAAATCTACGAACATGAAATGCAATTTGCCAATCATGTGGTTGCAAATCGATTGTGGACCGTGTGAATGTTTCGACCATTATAATAACCAGCTTATACAATGTTCATAACCTTCACATGATTCAAGCATTAAATAAGTAGAGTTTCATCTATTACGTATGTCTCAGACATATACTTTTAGTTGGAAGAGAATTTTCTACGCATAATTCATCAAATACTTGTTTCCGATTAGGTGAAACAGTAATATAGTTCAATGCATACTTAATTTTTTCTAATTGTGGGCCTATATACTTTAAACCGTCTTGAACAATTAAATTAAAAATATGGCATACACATCTAACATGAAACAAAATTCCACCGAAATCAGGTTGTAATTCCTCAATTAATTTTTCTATTACAATATTATTAGGCGGAGCATTGTCAAAGTCATACTTTTGAATTCTAGATTCGCAATTAAATTCTTTAATAATTGCCATTACATAATTAAAAATCAGAGGCCATTATGAGGGTAGTCAATTACTTTAAAAGCAATTATTCTTTTATGCATAATCCATAATTTATCAATATAATGTAAAGTAGTCGCAATATATCCTTTATCATTTATACCGGGGACCATAAGTCCGGTGAATGATACCACACCGTGATATTTACTTAAATCATTTTTTATAGTTTGTTTTCTTTTATTATATGCGACAAATAGTATCGAACGAAGAGTGTTTCTAGCAAAGGGTTGATACCTTGGTTGAAGATACCGTTGTACAAACCGTGTGAAATGAGGGCTTTCCACTATGCTAAGCGGGAACTCACCACCGCCACCAACCGGCACATGCCTTCTCGACGCAAAGCCTCTTGTGAATAAACCCAATTATTAAGATTGGGAGAAGAACTAGTAGATCCACCGGAGAGCCGAAATGTAGTTGGGCTTGGTTGGTATCAACTACGCCATGCTTTTGCATACACTTCGGAAAATGTCGGTTAAGATGGCTCGCTCCACCACCCTTTGCCATGCAAACTGTTGCTTACAATATTTACAAACCGCTTTGAAAATTGGTTGCCCATCTGCGGATGCACCGTCTGCACTCTATTGAAATGATCCCAACACCGAGCTTTTTGTTTTGCGGCTTTTCGCTTAGTAGTCGATTGAGTAGTGTTGGTCGCTTCCAATTCTTCGTCAATATCATCTAAATTGAAAATTGAGCAAAGGTTGTTCCCAGCTCCAAAATCATCACCAAATTCTAGAATTGGAACATTGTTTAAACCACTAAAATCATCTTGAATTTGGTTTTCGACAGATTCGGCACTTCCTTGAAAATTGTATTGATCCATGAATAATTGTAGATAATAGAAATGTAGAAGACTAGTTATTAGAAGTAGAAAAAATAAATATGGAAATTGAAATGTAGGGATGTAGAAGATAAGAAGAATAAGATTATAAATCTAAAAATTATATAAATTGCACAATATAATTTTTTCGGAAAATGAAAGTATGAATGTAAGATTGTAAGTTGAGATTTGAGAGATTTGTGAGGAGATTATAGTTAATTTATGGGATATATATAGGGAAAAAATAGCCGCTTGAAAAAAAAAAAAAAAAAAATTTGGGGACCAAATTGCAAGCGTCAGAATATATGACCGCTGCATGCAACGGTCATATTCGACCGTTCTATTCGCTGCAATCGATCCCGAATTTCTTGTGGACTAAATTGGACCGTGGACCCTGACCGGGACCACGTGGTCCGCGGGATCTCCACGGCCCGAGATCCATGGACCAGCCACACGGCCGGTCTACTCCGGTCACAGGCGAGATACAGATACACGGCCCACCCACGGTCCGGCCACACGGAATGGATCCACGGGCCGAGCCTGGCTCGGCCCGTGAAGAAAAACATGGACCGGCCCTTCTTCCCACGGAACTCGGCCGGTGGCCCGTGAAATTTGCCGCCGACGGCCGACGGAAGGCGGCCTTGGTCAATTGCCATCTCTAGTCCGACCCAACTAGTTGGACATTGGACATTAATTCTTACACGTATATGGGCCTTTTCTTTTCCCCATTTATGTTTTCCTAATTTTTTTTAAAAATTTTTGTTGTGATTTTTTCTCGTGTACTACAGAGTTGGAGCTCAAAGATTGTTATTTTTTTTTTGAAGATGAGATTTGAAACGGTTCTTTGGGCAGCAATAAAATTAATAAAAACATGTTCTTCATTGTTAGTTTGTTTATTTTATTTTTTTTATCGGTAAATGTAATGTTTATAGATCAAAAAGATATGTACAAAATACACTCGGCATACCCAAGATTACAAAAAAAATCATCATGAAATGCACAAAACAAGAGACTCATAATGAATTAAAATAATAGGATACAAAGAAAACAAAATCTTGTATACTTGTATTTTAATCTGTCTAGTAATACAATCAGGATGTGGTATTAAACCTTCAAAAATTTCCTATTACGGAAAGACCAAATCTGATAAACCGTACACGCTAAGGCAGTTCTTTTTGCTTTATTTTGCCAAGAAGTTCTTCTCGCCTCTTTTTTAATCCATTTGAGTGCACTACTAATTGTCTTCATGGACCTTGTGATGCCTAGCCATTACTTGACCTGTTTCTAAATATTAGAACTAATTGGGCGCTTAAAAATAGATGTTTGCACTATTTACGGTACCGTCTCACATAGGACACAATTCTTGTCAATGTCAAGAAAATAAAGCAGGTCTTTAGTGAGAAGTTTTGATTTCACACCTAGCCATAAGATGAACGAATGCTTGGGAATGATGCACGGGTTCCAAACTGTCTTCGCCCAGCAGTTTTTAGTTCCTTTGGGTCTAAAAAATTCATAAGCAAGTGATGTGCCAAATTTACCTGAAGAAATCCAAGTCATCATCTGCGAAATAGCTCCACCAGGCGTCCCTTCAATTCGGCATAACAGGTCCTGATTGCAAAGATGTTTTTGAGCAGCGGTGAGTCCCCTTTACGTGGTAACCAATTCCAGGAAGCCGTCCCATTTAGATAAACATTTGAATTCCATTTGTTCCAAAGGGTATCTTTTTTATCATGAATATTCCAAAGTGTTTTTGCAAGAAGTGCTGTATTCCAGTATTTAATATCCCTAAATCCGAGTCCCTCTTCACATTTAGGCAGACACATATCATTCCACCCAACCAATGGTTTTTTCCCACTCCAAAGAAACCATCGACACATCTTTGTAATTCTGGAAATAACAGCCGCAGGAATCGGAAAGATAGAAAGCTAAAAACATTACACTCCTTGAAGCACTGTCCGAATTAATTCTTCTCTACCCGCATAAGAGAGTGTAATGCTGGATCATGCAGAAATGTACCCCACAATTTTATCAATGAAAGGAGCAAAATACATAACTTTCAATTTTTCCGCTGCAAGAGAGATACCCAAATATCTGAAAGGCATTAGACCCAAAGGTATATTCGTCAAATTTTTAATCTCATCCAAATCTGAACCATATATTCCAACAGTGAATAGGCTGGACTTTGTCATATTCGCCTTAAGTCCAGAACATCCACCGAAATTTGATAAACAATCGATAACAATTTATACCGAAGTTGTATCCCCTCTTGCAAGTATCATTAAATCATCAGCAAAAGCCAAATGAGTTATTTTGAGCTGTCCACATTTGGGGTGATAGTTGAATTCAGTATTTGTGGTCGCTACCTTTAAGGATGTGGAGAAGTACTCAAGGCAGATAATGAATAAGAAAGGAGAAAGTGGGTTTCCTTGTCGAAATCTCTTTTTACCGTTAAAGAATCCATGTAAATTACCATTTAAAGAAATGGAATAAGCTGTTGTAGTAACACATTCCATGACCAAGCCAATAAATCTTTGGGGGAACCCGAGGCTAATGAGCATTTGTTGAAGAAACTTCCAATCTACCGAATCATATGCTTTCCTTAGATCTATCTTAAGAAGGCAGCAAGGAATAGTCCTCTTTCTGTTATATTGTCGTAATAGTTCTTGGGCCAAGTGGATATTTTCAGTGATTGATCTACCTTCCACAAAGGCAGCCTGTGCTTGATCAATTATGGAATCCAAAATGGGAGCTAATCTTGATGCAAGAATTTTCGCAATGACCTTGTAAGTAACATTGCAACACGCAATAGGTCTAAAATTGCCAACATATGAAGAATGAGGAGATTTATGAACAAGTGCAATTACTGAATGATTTATCTGTCGAAGGAGAGATCCCAAAGTGAAAAAATTATTAACTGCTCCACTAAAATCCGAGCCCACTATGTGCCATGCCTTTTTAAAGAAGCATGAAGAATATCCATCGGGGCCTGGAGATTTTTCTTCTCCAATGTCGAACAAAGCTGATTTTATCTCTTCAGGGGTGATATCTTTAGATAAAGAAGCAGCTTGTTTAGCCAAAACCATAGGACCCGATTGACAATGGATGGATCTAGTGGCATACAAGAATCTGAGGTTTCCAACAGCTCTTGATAAAAAGATAGAAACTCGTCAGCCACCTGATCTTGCGAATAAGTTAATGTCCCATCAGATTTATGGACAGAGGCAATAAAATTGTGTTTACAATTTCTTTTGACAATAGCATGAAAAAACTTTGAAGATTTATCGGCTTGCTTTAGATACTTACACTTAGCTTTCTGGTAAAAGAAACTTATTTCAGCCTCACCAAGGATCAGAGCATGTTTACGGAGATCAACAACTCTTGATTGAAGTCCCAAATCAGACGGAGTGTCATGAAGTAATAGCTGGGCAGATTTAAGTTCCACATTAGCCGCGGCAGCTCTACTTGAAATATGCGCGAAATGGTGAACATTTAGCTGTCTAAGAGCCCCTTTCAATGTTTGTAATTTCTTACAGAGACGGAATTGATCAACTCCATTAATCTGTTGATTCTAGGACTGTGAAACAATGTCAAAAAAATCAGTGTGATTAGCCCACATATTGAAAAATCTGAACGAAGTTATACCTTTTGTCTCTTTTGTTAACAAAGAGACAATACATGGGGAATGAACTGAAATGCACCCCGCTAGCAGAAAATTAGTATGACTTAACAGTCCAGATTGCAACCAAAATTCATTTATCATTGCCCTGTCAATTTTACTCCAGACCGAATTATTGGTCCAAGTGAAAAAGCATCTAGTCGAGTTCATATCAGTAAGTCCCGCATATGTGCAGCAGTGAAATGGATCTTTAGTCTCATAATAAGTTACATCTGCTCCATTACACTTTTCTTTAGGCCTTAGAACATTGTTGAACTCACCCATAACGGTCCAAGGAGCTGAAAGGTTATTGCTAAATTCCATAATGCTGTCCCAAAGAGGTCTTCTACTCACCGTAGTATGGAAATCGTAAACAGAAGTTGCAAAGAATTTTGTTGATGAAATTCTGCAAGTAATTGAGCAATGAATATATTAAGCTGAGGTTTCCATTACATCAATCCAAACCTTATCCGATTTCCAAAAAATCAAGATCCTACCCGCATGATGAGAAGCAAAGTTATCCACATGTCTCCAGCCATCAAACTTATTTCTTAGCACACGTTTAAGTTTCTGCTGATTCAATTTTGTTTCAAGCACGCACATTACATCAATATTATGCTGTTTAATAAGATGCAAAACACCATTTAGGGGTTGGTGAAAGCCCCTTATATTCCAACAGCCAATCTTCACGAGGATATAATAGGGGCCTTTCCCCTACTTTTATCGCTTTTAAATGTTTTCAATGGACGTATCAAATCTGCATCCTGTAAAGACGGGGACTTTTCTATAAAGAAGAAGATGTACCTTTCTCTGTTACCTTTGGATTAGAACAGATTTCTAAGCTATAGATTTATTTTTCCTCCTATTAACCACTTTAAACGGTTGATCATTCATGTCTTCCTAGCTCGGATTTTGCACAGTTACGGGCTCTGAGCATTGCTGATCCGTGATAGTTTTCATTGATTCGTTTACTTCTGTAGTTGAATAAGTAATTGGAGGTGGACAATCATCATTTACTAATGGCACAGCAACACAGTCAGATTGGGTTGAGGTTTCAGGAATTGAGACTCCAGATTGTTTACCATCAATAGGTATTTCAGTCAAAACAAACTTACTATCCGTGGGAGGGGTATAAGTGATACATCCCTTCAAGGAGTGTCCAAAGACTTTGCAAATTGAACAAAACTTCGGTTCATGCTCATAAATGACTTCTTTGCTTTTGGTTTCTTTGAACTCTTATGTTTGTTGATGAAGTATGATGAAATTAGAGTTGTTGACAAGTTCAGAAATATTCCGTGTTTTTGAAATATTTCCATTATATTATGTGTTTTTGAATTCTAAGATTGCATCTGGTTCAAAATGTTGATATGTCACTTTTTTTAGCCCCTTTCAGTTCCTTTATTTTTCTTCATACTTTTGGCTTTTTTTTTTTTTTATAGGTTTGAGGTGTTTTGATTTCAAATATTCTCTTTGTTCTATTTTTTATTTCTTCTGCAAATTTATTAGGATTTTTTAATTGTTTGATCGCAGTGATTCAAATTTCAAAGAAATGAGTATTCATTAAAGAGTAAATTTAATAAATCATCACCAACTTTACTCAACATTACCATTTGATCACTCAATTTTAAAATATTACTCATTTCTCACCAATCTATTTCAAACTATTTATCATCCATCATCCATTGCTCACTCATTACCCATAGTTCAATATAGATGGGTGAGTAAAGGATAATGTTTTAAAGTTTGGTGAGCAAGTGGTAATGGTGAATAAAGTTGGATGATAATTTGTTAAATTTACTCATTCATTACGTGACAAAGAGATTTGACTGGTTGGGCTTTTTAATTAGAGGTAAAGTATTGATATACAATTTAGCCCTTAAGTTAGGGTTTGTTGACATTCAACCTAGGTCTGATTGTCGTTGTTTGTAATGTATATATACATGTTATAAGTTATATTTGTAGTTATAAAAGACATGTATTTAAGTTTAAAAAAATTGAATTTTTTAAAACTTGATGTCCAACAGCGAAAGAGAATATATTTTTAGAATACCAGACTATGGCTCAGTTGATACATAAAGAGAATTTGTACAAAAAATATATATTACCTCTTCAATCATCTCTAAACCAACAACCTATTATGATAATTGATATTGATAATATAAAATGGTTCTTCTCAAAGTGAATAATATGTATTAGTTTTTTGAACCATTATTTCTGCAATGTAAAATAGGAATTGCTTTAGTTATTAGATTTTAACTTTGTGAACCTTTCAATTTAAGACCAGTCTTGGTTTGACTTGAGACTTTTTTAAGATATATAATTGATAAAATGCAGTATTAAGTAGAATTGGAACATAAAATGATGTATTATATTCTTTTAATAAATGGTAAAGTTTTCACTTTTGTTAAATGAGCATTATTTTGAAACAACCTAAAACAAAAATAAAGGCATTCATCTAGACAAGGATTTGCTAATTATTATATTTTCTTGAGCAAAATCTGGAGATATTTCTGAAGTTGATCTCGAGTAGTGAGTAGTGAATGGCTCTTTATTGGAGAAATCTCAAAATGTAAGGGGTAACTAATGGGCCGGCTGACCAAATGTTGTGGAGGGAGTTAGTGTTTGTGAAATCTGTTGCATTTCACTCATAAGCATGCAAGACTAACTTGAAGATCAATTTAAATATTACAATTTTTTTGGTTGCTCTATGTTGTGAAAATATTAGTTGCAAGTGCACAATATCGCAAACAAGTAATAAAGTGGATATAATGAGTTCGAATCAGGGGCGGAGCCACATGGAGTCAAGCACCGACAGCCGCCTACACTAAACTTTGTGAAATTTGTGGAAGAGCTATATATTCGCCTACACTGACGACTGATGTTGACTATATTTTCAACTATTAATCTTTAAAATATACTTTGAATCAAGTGAAAAACATTGTAATTTCATGACTAAAGAGAGAGATATATGCTTTTCTGCGCATGTATATATATGTAAATATATAACTTACTGGAGAGAGAGAGAGAGAGAGAGAGAGAGAGAGAGAGAGAGAGAGAGAGAGAGAGAGAGAGAGAGAGAGAGAGAGAGAGAGAGAGAGAGAGAGAGAGAGTATTTTAAATTTTAAATTTCACCTCTAGTCCCGAACTTTGAGAAATTAAAAAATAAAGTAATTGCATGATTAAATCTCCAAGTAGGATTTATTATATCCCTAGGATATGAGAATTGCATAATTTGAGAAGTGGGATCAAAATTGAAGAATACATAAAGCATTTACAGAGCTCTTGCTCTCGGTTTTTTATATTTGCCTTGGATTTGGCTTTATTTTAAGCTTTTTCCTGCACTAGTAGTGGAGGCAAATCAATTGTGTGGCTAGAACTTCTATCTCTAACATATTAAAGTTATGTTAACATTTCATTTTTTTGCTTAAACCCCGCCCGTACTAGACCAGAACCCTAGCTCGGCCACTGGTCCGAATTATCATTCCCACGAATACTATTTTATTTAGATATTAGTCCAATTAATTTCAATCCTAATCCATTGAAAATAATTTGGAATAGTTTATTTTAACTATTAACCTATAACTATTAATTTAGGGAAACAATATAATAATGTATGTGAACACAAATAATAATTATTTATCAAATATGATGATTAAAGCGCCGGGATTCACGAATTCACCATAGTAATCATATCCAATATCTATTCTCAAGTTTTCTTCCTAACGTTGTACTTAGTCGAATTCACGAATTTAGCCCAATTTACCTCTCTCGAGTTCAAATTAGTCTTATCTAATTAAGTTAACTCACTATATCTCTACGTAAAGTCGGAATAATCCTTAATTAGATGCATTAAATCTCATAAGAATTCAACTTAAAACCACAACAATAACAAAAGTGTATCTCTACCTTTTATCCAATTGTCAGATTTTACTACGTGGTCTAGATTAATAACTTACCTCTCGGTTTGTTACAATCCACAATTCAATAAAATAATGGCCAATTATTTCAAGCACTATGAAAAAAACTAAAATCAATACATAATCAACATATATTCAAAACATAAAAATTGAAATTGAATAATCTAAACTAGGTTACATCGTTCATCCCAACTATGGTTTAGTTACATATCATAAAAGAATAAAAAAAAAAAGAGAATATAATACATAACCGGGTTTCAAACAAAAACAAGAAATAGATGAAGATCTTGCACCAAAAATCTATCTCTTTCTTGTAAAGTTTGAAACCCTAGCTTGATTCATGTAATTTACCTCTTTAATCTCCTTTAATTCTTGTATATGGTATCCTCCCTTTTATTTAAATCATAATCCCTATTTATATGTCTCAAAAAACTCTAATTTAGTGTAGAAGTCGTGTCCTAAAAAAATTACCAAACTAGAGTTTGACTAAAATAAGGAAATTAAAATTCTGGTCACTAACGCAAGGCCAAAATTGTTGCAATCGCAAGGTTATGTTTGGTTCAATGCTGTTTTTCTCCCTTCGAACCTAACTATCGCAAGGGCAAAACTTCAACTTCCTCCAGCTTAAGTACCTGATTATATGCACGATATGTCCTTCATCTTTCTAATGTATCCACTTTAGTCATTGGATTTCTTCTTTCATTTCAATTTCTTCTTCTTTTATTTGCAACCCAAGTCCTTCAAATTTTGGGTGTTTGGTAGTTGATCCCCATATTTAAACTTTTATGTTAATTTAATCCTTTTTGCCAATTTTGCTCGAAACACCACCAACTTGAAATTTGACCTACAATAACAAAATCAACACATAATTAAGTAAAATTATACTCAAAAGAACTCACAATAGTCCACTTTTGACGTTCTAGATAAGTGTAAAAATAGTAAAATATACTTATCACACCCCCAAACTTGAACTATTGTTCGTCCTCGAACAAGACCAATTAATCACAAACACACAAATGTCAAACAAAACGAAATCAAACATAACTAACATAACAAACACTCCACATGTTAGATATTTTACAACTTTGCCTCTGGCTTTTGATAATGTTCATAACTCATGAAAAGTTTTCTAACAATGCTACTTAAACTCTTATTTTAAAAAAACTTATTCCATGCTCGATGTGTGTATGTGTGTGTGAATAGTCAATCCGAAACATTATAATGTGCTCAGTTGGTGGTATCTCGAGCCTCAATGCTCTAATACTTCCTTTCTCTCTCGTTAGATGCACTTTCCCCCAAACTTGATGTTTTCTCTCAAACCCGAGGTGTTATGTTGAAAGTTGTTCTCAATTCACTCATTATTCTTCCGCTCAAGTTTGGATAGGCCTAGCCAATGATAGCAACTACCTAGGTTTGTGATGATTCTCCTTTTCTTGAATGTTTCAACTGTCAAGTTACCACTAGACAATTTAAACCCACTAGTTAGCTAAATCTCCCAATCGTAATCACAGAAGCACAATCTTGCAAGTTTTGCTACTTCATTCCAAGGACCAATTTTTTTTTAAACCTCACTTTCTTAAGCTTTCTAGATGACCCTTGTAGGGAGCTTGAGACCGATGGCTCTCAGGTTTTACAAACCTTAGGGCACCAGGTTTTGAGAACCCTTACGGACTTTATTACTCGAGTCAAAAAGGCTACAAAGAGAGCCATAATATAACGCAAATGCAATATCTTTTTTGTGCAAGAATTGATATGCGGGGGGATTAGACTCCTAGCATCCAATCATCACGTAGCTTCCATTTGTTAGCCAAAACTACTCCACACCAATTTTTTTACACACACGAAATCAAAACATTCCCAAATAGCTACTCCCAAAGTTCAACCATATATAAACTATTTGTTTGATTGGTTAAGTGATGGAGTTGTATATATGCTATTGGTTTACTAGTTCTAGATCTACTTGGCAACCTATTGCATTCTACAAGTATAACCTAACCACATAATGAACATCATGACTATCGTGCTTATTAAAGATCTAACATGGATAAGCTTGTGAATATAATAAAACAAGTAGCATTCCTATATACAAGTCATGAATTAAAACAGTTTCGAAAGAATCACATCATTAGCCGGCAAGGCTATCAACAACACTTAGGCCTGGGCATCGGGTGGGTCGGTTCGGGTATTTCAATACTCGAAACCGTTGGTTTGGGTTCAGGTATTTCGTAAATGAACCGTTCGGGTCCACGTAATTTTTGGAACCGAACCCAACCCGAATCGTCGGTTCGGGTTCGGGTTCGGGTTCGGGTTCGGGTTCGGTTCTACCCATAACATTTTTTAACACTTTGTTACTTTAATGCACAAAATATGAATATAGCATCCAATAGATATTATAATATAGCATCCAATATCTAGCAAAATAAGCCACAAAATAGCATCCATTAGCAGAATAAAAACATTAAACACTAAAAAACAAACCAAAAAAAAAGTACTAAATTTACAATGCTAAAAATAACATAAATTTTTCCTCTCAAAACAACATAACAATAAATATTGTCGAATTTTTCTTCTATTATGTCGTTTCATTTGCTTCACCATTCATCAACCTTTCAAAAAAGAGTGAATTGTATAGTTAGAAACAATATAAATGAAATATTTTTTTATTTGTATAGAACTACTTACCATTTATCAACCAACCATTTAAAGACCCGTTGCTTGATTTGTAGCATTGACAAATTCTGTATTGTATAATTAAAATATCATAATTAAAACAAGTGTAACAAAATTAAAATTTATTAGATTAGTAAAATGCAAAATAAAAATTTTGAAATCATCTGTCTCAATTTTCTAGTAAAACTGTCTCTTCTATGCAAAATCCATCTTGGGGTACTGTCAAAAGTCTAGATTCTTCCCGTAACCAATTTTGTGTGCAAATTAAGGTCTCAACTGTTTTAGGAGTTAAAGAACTCCTAAATGAATCAAGAATCCGTCCACCCGTGCTAAATGCTGACTCAGAAGCAACAGTAGAGACAGGAATGGCAAGCACATCCCTTGCAATCTCAGATAAAATTTTAAATCTTGAACTATTAATCTTCCACCAATTTAAAATGTCAAAGTTTGCATACTTTCCTCCAGATATTTTTGAATCTCATCTTTTCCAGCTAAATCTACATTGCTAGTTTTCAATTTCTTGTATCCCATGTCAACTTTATTAAATGCATTCATATCATCTTCATCATCATCCGAACCATCAATCAAAGTTACTCCATTGTTAGAACTACTACCACCAATTCCAACATCACCACCATGCCATCCCTTGTACTCATTGTATAAAGCATACAACAATTTCATAACTTCATTTTTTAACGCATCCACCTTGTTGGCATCATACAAAATACTAGTGCAATATGAAACGTACTCTAATTTGTACCTAGGATCAAGCACAATGGCCATAAGCAAAATCTTGTTCATTTTCTCAATTGTACTCCAATACTTGTCAAACTTCACCTTCATATTGCGTGCCATACTACTTAACGAGCGATCATCTTTACTACTCACATATTCAATGTTGCAAACTTCTTTGAAGTAAAGATTGGAAGTAACATGTAATGATGAACTAAACTTCAAAGTGACTTCATAAAATGTTCTCAAAAATTTAGCAAATTTTCTAGCTTTATCCCAATCATCACTAGTAGGTAGCCCTTATCTTTCGTGACCATTTTCACGCTCATCAAAATATTTGTAATAAAATCCATCCTCTTCCTCCATCCGTCCAAATGCTTTCTCAAAATTTAATGCACTATCCAACATTAAGAAAGTTGAATTCCATCTAGTAGGCACGTCTAAAACGGTAACCTTTTTGCAATCAATCTTTTCTCTTTCAACACATGTTTTAAATTTCAAGTACCTAGAAGGAGATGATCGAAAATATTTGATTGCATTTCGAATACTTGCTATGGATCTATTAAATTCTTTCAACCCTTCATTAACAATCAAATTAATGATGTGCGCAGAACACCTAACATGCAAATGAGCTCCACCCAAAATCATGCCATTGGTTTTCCAATTCTTCAATTTGTTTTTGACATAAATAATTGCCGTATCATTGGCATTTGCATTATCAACGGTGATGGTCGACACGTGATCTATTCCCCAATCAAGAAAACAATTTTCAACAAGTTTTCCTATTGTCTCCCCTTTATGATTTGGAACAACTGAAAAACTTAAAATCCTCTTATGCAATTTCCAAGTTTTATCAATAAAGTGTGATGTGATTACCATATAATTGATATTTTGAATTGATGTCCAACAATCAGTGGTAAGAGCAACCCTTTGCCTATTGTGAATAAGTTTATTCCTCAATGATTCCTTCGTCTCATTGTAAAGATAGAGCACATCCCTACCAATTGTTCTTCGAGAAGGAACATCAAACTTAGGATTAAGTTTTTGTACAAATTCTCTAAAACCCTCACCCTCCACAAAAGAAAAAGGTAATTCATCAATTATAATCATCCTAACTAGATATCTTCTACATTCTTCTTTGTTAAACACCGATGCCTTAAGATTAAACATGTCACCCCCACCATTACCATCGTTATTTCTTTGTCGAGTTAAGATCTTTTGCTTTTCACCAAACTGAACAGCCTTATGTGCATAACAACTATCCAAGTGCTTCCACATACTAGAAGTTCCACCCTTTGAATTACTCTGAAGGATTTTCCCACAATAATTGCATTTTGATGTATCTCCCCCATCTATCTTAGTGAAATGCAACCAATTGTCGACCTTGTCTTCATATTTTTTTTTTTGTTTCTAGTGTCTCATTATTCATCTACATAAACAAATAAAGAACAGAGACTCAATAAGTCAATATACAAGATGCAACAACGAATAAACAATAAAGAACAGAGACTCAATATACAAGATACTTTAAAATCCAGAAATTTAGCACAATATTGATTGATCCAAATGGTTTAATTGTAAGAAAAAAAATATTTAATTATGAATTCAAAATTCAGAAAAAAATATTTAATTATGAATTCTATTTAATTATGAACTCGTAATAGAGACTCAATATACAATACAAATTAATGAAAATTAGTAAATTAACCATACAAGTGTTAAAAGAAAAATTCCATTAAAGAAATTCTTAACAAGATTGACTTCAAAAACCTAATTCAAACAAAAATATTACAAAATCTAGCACTACACTCAACAACCCTTCTTAATTTCTTATCGCTTCGGTCCTAAACCTTTAAAAACTTAACAACCCA
This sequence comes from Forsythia suspensa, assembly GCA_023638005.1. Lineage (NCBI taxonomy): Eukaryota > Viridiplantae > Streptophyta > Magnoliopsida > Lamiales > Oleaceae > Forsythia > Forsythia suspensa. Next base: position 17,226,911 of record CM042669.1, read on the forward strand.
AATCAATAATAACCGACTCGAATAAATTGTAAAAAAAAAAAAATTAAGCGCTAGAAAATAATTTAGAATAGAAGGATAGAGTACAACCCAAATTAATAATAAATCTGACTCGCAATTACAATACCGAACATACTTTTATTTGCAGAATCAAGCGTTAGAAAAAGTGCAGCGCAATTTGGGATTTGAGTGTGAGAGACGAGACGAGAGGTGTGGCGCAATTTAGGATTAGATATATTGGAACTTTGGAAGTGTGAAATAGTGAAACTGGAGGCAGAGATTAGGTTTAATATTTGGATATCAATTGGGCCAATGACGTGATGATTTTTTTGTGAACTTTATTTTGGGAAGTGGGTCTATAAATATCAGCCAATTAAGTTTGGGCCTAGGTGGTATGTTTTTGGGCTTTAATTTGGGATTTTGGATATTTTAATTATCTTATTTAGTTGGTGTTGGACCATTGAATAAATTGTAAAAAAAAAATTCGGTTCTAGTTCGGGTACCCACGGTTCTTGTTCAAGAACCAAGAACCGACCCGAACCCGATCGGTTCTCGGTTCTCGGTTCTCGGTTCTCGGTTCGGTTCTTAATTTATTTTTTTTTGAATCGGACCGGAACCTCCGGTTTCGGTTCGGTTCCGGTTAAAATGCCCACCCCTTTATAACACGCAAGCATGTAATTTTTTTAAATTTTTTTTAGTTTTCAAAACTCAAAAATATTAACCCCAATTTTTGTGCTCACCCCCAAATTGCGAATAAATATTATCCTCAATGTTGTTTTATGCAAAATAAACTGAAAAAATGATAAATGGATAGTGAACTTCCATGGTTTGATGTTTGAAGATCGTGTGCTTCTTGTAGACTTGGACCTTGGATAGCTCGTAGCATTCACCTGCAATTAAGCACATTAGACTTGAAAATTTGAAATATGTGATGTCTATGGAATGAATGATATATCTTGATATGTTGGGACGATGATTAATCTATAAAAAAATTAAATGTGAATCTTTCTAAATATGCAAGATGCAACCTAAGTTAAAATACAAAAGATTAGCTAAAAACTACGAAAATAAACTACAAATCAAATAAGGGATAGAAAATGGGTTGCATCCCATTAAGCGATCGGTTTAAAGTCTCGAGCTCGAAATTGTTGCAAGTATCACTAATGGAGGCTCGAATCGGGCTTTGAAAGTCTTGCATTGTTTACAATTACCGGCTTTGCAAGACTTCTTCTTTGCTCTCCATATTTTAAATTGGCAATTTTCATCTTTGAATACTCCAACTAGTCCACTGATATCCACACCTGATTTGTATTTTTCTTGGCCAATTTTTACTACTTCATCAACACTAAAACACTTTTCGAGGACGACTAGTTGCTTGTGTACGGTATACATACTAAATATTTCTCACTCATCATCTTGTACACTCAAGATCAGCTCACTTTTTTCAACATCAATAAGTGCTCAACTTGTCGCTAAAAATGGCTGGCCCAATATTACTGGCATATCTTAGTCCTCTTTGATATCAAGGACAATAAAGTCAACTGAGAAGATAAATTTATCTACTTTGATGAGTACGTCATCAACCACACCCCGTGGGTGCTTAATTGATCTATCAGCAAGCTGCAAAGACACAGTCTTTGCGTTTTCCTCTCCCAAATCTAATCTCCTGTAGACAGAAATGGGCATCAAATTAACACTTGCACCTAAATCACATAAAGCATTAAAATTATAGAATTTTCCAATTGTGCAAGGTAATTTAAAACTTCTTGGATCTTTTAACTTCGGAGGCAACTTATTTAGCATAATAGCACCACACTCCTCAGTTAAAGCTATTGTCTCGTATTTCTCTGGTTTTCTATTCTTGGAGAGCATTTCCTTCATAAATTTTAAGTACAATGACATCTGGGCTAACGCTTCGACGAAGAAAATGTTGATGTGTAGTTTTTTGAAGATTTCAAAAAACTTTTCAAACTGCTTGTCGAGCTTGTGCTTCTGATGAAAAAGAATTGGTGGCACATAAGCTTTGACAGGAATTGACGCCCTCACTTTTGATCATTTAGCAAATTCCTTCGAATCTTTTTTTTTTGATTTCACATATTGTTTCCCAGCCTCTTCTTCCTCAATTAGCAACTGTTTGTCCTTTTTTTTAGCATTTTCACGTGAATCTCTGGTAGTCATACCACGCTCCTAGTAGTGATTGCATTTACTTGTTGTTTTGGATTTGTCAATGTATTGCTAGACAAAGTGCCTAGTTTCTTATCTGACAGTTGCAGAGCTAATTGACCAATTTGAGTCTCTAATTTTCTGATAGACACCTGTTGATTTTGATAGTTTGTGTCCAGCCGCTCCAATATTTTATCAATTTTCTACATATACTGTTGAAATATTTTTCTCAAACTTGGTCTTCTTTTTTGCTGAGCATTATTGGCATTGCCACTATGTTGAATCTCAGACCACTTGAAATTTGGGTGTTATTCACATCCTGGATTGTATGTTTGCGAGAATGGATTGTACTACTAGCTTGAATTATTTTGCACAAAATTTACTTGTTCGTTTGGACTGGCCAACAACATACAATATGCAGTATAATAATTTGTCCCACAATTTTCATAAGTAAAACTTGTATGGACCGTGCATTTACACCATGTGTTTGTGTTTTAACCAAGAGTTCTACCTGTTTTGTCAATGCAGCAATTTGTGCATTAGTAGCTGAAAGATTGTCAATCCATATATACCTGCTACTTTTCTTGGAGTAACACGATCAGATGACAACACGGTATGTGTATTTGCAATCAATTCAAATAGCTCTCATGATTCGTTGATATTTTTATTTGTAATAGACCTGTTTGCTGAAGAGTCCATTATGGATCTTGATTGAGGAGATAGCCTAGAGTAAAAGTATTGAGCCAGTAATCCCTTTTTAATGCCATGATTTGCATATTTTTTGAATAGCTCCTTGAATTTGTCCCAAGCTTCATGATACCTTTCTCCATATAGTTACTGAAAAGTGTATATTTCCACTTCACCTTGGCTACTTTAGCTGGTGAAAAATACTTGTTGCAGAATTTACTAGACAAGTCATCCCAGGTGGTGATACTAGCATGTGGTTTTGAGTCCAACCATTCTAATGCTCCATCCCTCAATGTAATAAATTGGATCTAATGAGTCTAGATTATCGTTCTCACGAAGACTATTTTATTTAGATATTAGCTTAATTAATTCCAATCCTAATCTATTGAAAATAATTTGGAATCGTTTATTTTAATTATTAACGTATAACTAAGGAAACAATAAAATAGCGTATCTGAACACAAATAATATTTATTTATCAAATATGATGATTAAAGCATCGGGATTCACGAATTTACCATAGTGATCATATCCAATCTCTCGTCTCATGTTTTCTTCATAACGTTGTTCTCGGTCGAATTCAAGCATTTAATGTAATTTACCTCTTAATTTACCTCTCTCGAGTTCAAATTAGTCTTATATAATTAAGTCACCCACCATATCTCTATGTGAAGTCAGAATAATCATGAACTAGATGTATTAAATCTCATAAGAATTCAACTTAAGACCGCAACAATAACAAAAGTGTATCTCTATATGTTATCCAATTGCTGGATTTTACTATGTGGTCTAGATTAATAACTTACCTCTCTGTTTGTTACAATCCACAATTTAATAAAATAATGGCCAATTGTTTCAAGCATTATGAGAAGAAGTAAATTCAATACATAATCAATATATATTCAAAATTTGAGAATTGAAATTGAATAATCTAAACTAGGTTACCTCGTTCATCCCATCTATGGTTTAGTTACACATCATAAAAGAATAAAAACAAATGAAGAGAATAAAGTACATAATCGGGTTTGAAGCAAAAACAAGAAATAGATAAAGATTTTGCACTAAGAATCTATCTCTTCCTAACAAAGATTGAAACCCTAGCTTGATTCATGTAATTTACCTCTATATTCTCCTTTAATTCTTGTATATAGTATCCTCCCTTTTATTTAAATCATAATCACAATTTATATGTTTCAAAAAGAAGTCGTGTCCCAAAAGAATTACCAAACTAGAGTATGACTAAAATAAGGAAACTAAAATTCTGGTCACGAAATGCCCTTGCGATCGCAACGTTTGCAAAGGTAAATCGTTGTGATTGCAAAGTTATGTATGATTCAATGCTTTTTTTCCCTTTGAATCTCGTGTAGCAAGGTTAATTTCCTTTGTGATCTCAAGGGCAAAACATCAACTTCCTCCAATTTTTGCAACTTAAGTTTTTGATTATTTGCACGATAAGTCCTTCATCTTTCTAATATCTCCACTTTAGTCCTTGGATTTCTTCTTTCATTTCAATTTCGTCTTATTTTATTTGCAATCTAAGTCCTTCAACTTTTGGATGTTTACAAGTTGATCCCCATATTTATACTTATATGTCAATTTAGTCCTTTTTGCCATTTTTGCTCAAAACATCACCAAACTCGGATTTTGACCTACAATAATAAAATCAACACATAATTAAGTAAAATTATACTCAAAAGAACTCACAATAGTCTACTTTTGACGGTCTAGATAAGTGTAAAAATATACTTATCACTAAATTTACATTTCAAATACCTTCATATAATTGTTTTTGTTCAGTCTTTTTTTTATCGTAGACAATATTTCTATAATTTTCAGTTCCATTACTTATTGACCACTTCAATTTTAGGATAATCAAAATTGAAGATGCAACTCAATTAGAACACAAATTGTTTGAAGAGATATCAGAAAACACACTTGACAAGAAGAAAGAAATCCATGAAGAAATGGTTTCTAGGCATAGGTATTGCATCTGTATCTAACCTATCACGCATTTCTTGTGTTAAATATTGTATTTCAGTTTGAGGGTTGAATTAATACTTTTATCATTGTTTCTTTATGCAAGTTTGATTTGATTTGCATTTAAGAATATTTGGTACTAAACTATCCTTGCACTGTTGCACAGTTGTTGCAAGTGGGACAATAATCCAATTGTCGAAAGATGAAAAAGAGATTATAAAATGCTAATATCTGAGACACTCAATGTAAGAATTATATTAGCATTCTAATACATTCAGTCGGTGTAATTTTTTTATATTCCCATGTCTATTTAATGAGTTGCAGGAAAAAGACCCATCTACAGAACAAGAAAACTGCAATGAAAAGGGCAGCAAGGCTGAAGAGAAAGCTAAGAAGGAACAAGTTGATAAATAGATATCTAAGCTTTCAACAAAGGTCAAAGAAGGAAATGAGAAGGAACTTGCTTCTTTAGGCTATAATAGAAGCGGTGCTGGGAATGGAAGATGAAATATCAACAATTTGATAAAGGCCAGTCACCACTAAAGTTGACCATTCAAAAGCTAGTAAGGGCAAGTGGCATGAAAAAAGATCTCAATAGAAAGCTGCTAGAGAACAAAGAATACAAGAAGAGCAGAGCAAAATCGCATGTGACCAAATGATTGAAAGTGAGAAGTTAGTCAAGGATCAGTTGACCATCCACTTTAGAGATTCTTCTCCTTGTACTTCTCAATTGTGAAAGTAAAGTACTTAGTTTTAATTAATTTTTTCGATTGTCATCCTACTTATAAGTGAACCAGTTTTCCTTGAAAATTATTTTTCTGGTGAATTTTTTATATAATGGTTGCTTCTAATCTATTCTTTTTATTACTCTGACGTTTCTTTATAAAAATTACCAAATATTCTAATACTTGTGTTTGAATATTCACACTTGAACTCGAAATGAATGTATTTGATTTTAATAATTTGCACATTTAGATTTTGTGTTTTTGAATATTACTTTGATGCAACACTGGATTCTACCATGACTCACAAGTGGGGTGGTATTACAGCAAGATGGACTTCATTACACACTAGAAAATTGGAACTATGTGCTTCTTGAGTCTAATCAGATATTATTTCAAGTATTATTTATTTTTCTTTCTCCATTTCGTTCTAAATAATTTATCATATAATACTCTCTCCTCACCCCCAACCCCCAACCCCAACCCCAAAAGTTCCATATTTTATGGTGTTGCGGTAGGTATTAAATTTGTTAACAGTTACTGAAAAGAATAGTTTTATTACCTTGTTCATCTCAATGCTAGGGATCAATCTGAATTAAATATACCACTACAAGAAAATGTACCTATAGTGATGACACAATTAGCGACAACAATATGTCGCCACTACTTGTTTTGTATAGTAGGGACGACAATGAAATATCATCGCTATAATTTCCAACTCTATAGCAACGACATAAGTCATCTTTATATTGAAAGTGTCGTCGCTATTACTATAGATATATAGCGACGACAAAATCTATATATTTCAAACGGCATGAATAATTCGCGCTATTTTTGTGTACATATAGAGACGACATAAGTCGTCGCAATATAGCTATAGCTGCTGTTTTTAGTCACGTGACATATGATTTTTCTTGTAATTTGTATTGAAGTCTATTGAGACGACATTTGTCATCATTGTAGAGTTGTCAAAATTGACAGAAAAATTGACACCAATTTCTTATCTATAGCGATGACTTTCTTAATCTATAGAGACGAATTTGTCGCCGCTATATAATCTTCTTTTTCAGCTCCCAATCTCTGCATTTTTGCACTGTATTTCTGAAAATTCTTTTTCGCCCATTTCATCTCCATCTCCATCTCCATCTCTATCTTTTTCGCCCATTTCATCTCCATCTCTATTTTCTTTTTCGCCCATTTCATCATTGTATTTCAAAAAATTCTATACTTCACTACCAAAAAATTAGTATTTTTAAGTATTGATAATGATAAAAGTTAGACAAATATTAGAACTCACACAAAATCATCAGATTTTCAGAACGGTTTGAAAGTATTTATATACATGGCTAGGCCATATGTAAACGAAACGAGAATGATTAAATGTTCATGCACAAGATGTTTAAATGGTCTCACACATCCATGAGAAACTGTTGAGACTTACATATTTCGTTATGATTTTGCGGAGAGTTATGTAACCTTGATATACAATGGCGAGACCGAGGTTCAAACTACGAATATGTATACACAGAATGAGAGAGCAAGTATGGAAGATGAGATGATGGATGTCGTGGACGACGTAGTAAGTAATGAGCATGCTGGTACATACACTGATGGTTACTATAACGAATTGTTTGAGGCTCTGCATTCAGAACTATACTCGAGAGTTTCATCATTTTCGTCCTTACTCTTTTTAGTGAAGTTGATGCATATTAAGGCTGTGAATAAATGGACAAATAAATACGTTGATGATCTTTTGAAGTTGCTAAAGTTAGCTTTCCCAAATATAAACCTGGTGGACTCCCACTACGAAGCTTGGTTTGGGTTACAAATATATTCACACCTGCAAGAATGACTGTGCACTGTTTTGGAGTGAGCATGCTGATTGACAAACTTGTCCAATCTGCCAAGAAAGTCATTGGGTACACACTTCTGGAGGAGTGAATGGGAAGAAAATTCTGCATAAGGTGTTGCGCTATTTTTCCTTGGCCTCCAGACTAAAATGTATGTTCACTACGAAGGATACTACAAATCTTATGCTGTGGCACAGTATAGGAAGGTCTAGGGATGAAAGATAAAATGCAGCATCCTATGGATGGGAAGGCATGGCAGGATTTTGACAAGCACATCTAATATTCGCAAGTGAGATTCGAAATGTCCAGTTAAGTTTGGCCGCAGACAGATTCAATCTATTTGGAGACATAAGGCTGTGGTACAGCATGTGGCCAGTAGTTGTAACCGTTTACAACCACCTTAGTTATGCATGAAACCCGAATACCTCATGTTTACTCTCTTGATACCTGGCCGTAAGACACCGGGTAACGACATTGATGTATTCTTATGACCTTTAGTTGTGGGCCAACGGGATTAACAAGCGTGATGTTGAACCCATAATATGTCAGTATTTAGAATGCGTGCAGCGTTGTTGTAGACATTTAAAAATTTTCTATCGAGTAGTAGTTTGTCGAGTTGGAGTGGTCAGGGGTACATGGCATGTCTTACATGCAACGAAGAGATGCCTTGAGTATGTGTGATAGGTAAAATAGCTTACGTGGGTCACCGACGATTCCTATCGTCCAGGCATCATTTTATGAGCAATTTAAACTTTGACAGAAGAACGGAGATGCGACCACCTCTACATCGGTTAAAGCCTGCAAACATTTTACATAGTTAAGCCGTCTGAGACATAGTATTCTAGAAAAGTACCCTAACTACGGAGGTGCTAGAAAGAGGAAAAGTGATGAAGAGCTGAATTGGAGAAAAATGAGCATTAAGTTTTCGTATTGGTCTTCTACTGAGCTAAAACATAACATCGATGTCATTCACATAGAGAAGAACGTTTGTGACAGCTTGCTTGGCAAATTTCTGGATGGTCCATTCAAATCAAATGACATGGTAAATGCGAGGCGTGATCTGATGCAATTAAGAATTAAAAGAGAGTTGCACTTGTATCATATCGAGAACAGGTATATGAAGCCTGTTGCATGTTACACCATGTCCATTGCAAACCGTCAGAGGTTTTGCAACTTCATCCGATCGGTTATGTTTCTAGATGGCTTCGTTTCTAATCTTTGAAAGAATATTGCTTCTAATAACAGCCGCATTATTGGGTTGAAATCACACAATTGCCACATTATCATGCAACGGTTATTGCCGAGTGGAATATCGCGCGTTCTTGAATAAAACTATTTCCACTACAATTATTAAACTGTGCACATTTTTCAAGCAGTTTTGTGCAAGAATACTAAAGGTTAGCAACATGATGGCTGCCCACGATCACCTGATGCTCATCATCTACAAGTTGGAACGAATCTTTTCACCAGCCTTCTTCGACATCATGATTTACATCATAATGCATATGCCAAAAGAGACAATCCTTGGTGGTCCGATGCACATAAGATGGATGTATCCGTTCCAGCGATACCTGAGAAAACTTAAGACCTACGTCAAAAATTAAGCTCGGCTCGAGGGTTCAATAGCTGAAGGGTATGTTGTTGACGAGACCTTGACTTTTTGTTCTATGTATTTCAAGGACATAGAAACAAGGTTCAACCGATTAGACAGAAACGAGGATATAAGTGTTCCATGAAGACAACTTTCTATTTTTCAGTCATAGTATCACCCAATTGGAAAGAAGACACCAACGACACTACATGCAAATGTTTGAAATCAATCGATGTTTTACGTCCTCAACAACTGTACTAAAATTGAGACATTTTTGCAGTAATACCTCGTTCTTAAATATTATTCAATTATCTTAAACGAGCTTTGTAATTTTAAATGAGACTAATTAGTTGATCTTATATGCCTTGTAAAGATAACATAGGCAGTACCTATTGCGCAATGGTTGCCCAAACATCAACCAGGTGCATAGAAGAGACTTTTACAGTTGATTTTACAAGAAAGTAAACAAATAACGATCAAATACATTTCAAATATGTCCATATTTTTCTATTCTGTAACATTGACTAAAATCAAATTCCACTTCATCCAGGTATATGCACTACGCCAAAGCCACATCCCTCAAGTTTCGCATGAGTTGTTTTTGTTGGCCATCGGATGTTACACGCAGGTTATGTCTTACACATCTTGTATTGTAAAAAGAGTTTGCTTTCTAACAGAATAGTGGTGTTCGAAGAAAAATGTACAACAGTGGTGTATATGTCCCAGTGATTAAGGGTGAAATTTACTACGGGCAGCTGCAAGAGATACTAGAGCTATAGTTCAGACTGAAACTTTCAGTTTTTATGTTTCGATGCAAATGGTTTAGATGTGATAGGAGACGTAGGGTAACTGAGCATAACGTTACCAATATTTACATCAGTATAGAGGCGTACAAGGATGATCAGTTCATACTTGCTAGCCAAGTACAACAAGTATTCTACATTGAAGATCCTTCTCGTAGTCTGAACTGGCGAGTTGTACAAGAAGTCCATCACATGAGTACGTGGGATAATATGGGATCTAACAACACTGAGATAGACATGCTCCACAATAACAACTCTTCTATTTTTCTCTGATCGTTGATCTTGGCAACTTAGAGCACATATCCTTGTACCGGGATGATGGTGAAGTTGATGAGATAGGAACACCGTTTTATTAAGAGATCATCGTATAATACGGCATGAGATACTTTGTTCATTAACAACGAGGACGTGGAAGACGAAACACATGAAGAATACGATGATGACAAAACATGCAACGAAAGCAATGAAGACGATAGTGACGACGATGATGATCAAACATATGATGATAGTGAATCAGATTGAATGTTGTTGTTCGTCACTAAAGTTTATTCAATAAATTTATATCAATTTTGTTGTTGTTGATATTAGTGAATCAAATTGAATGTTGTTGTTCGTCACTAAAATTTATAAAATAAATTTATAAAAATTTCAATATTTTTTTAGTGAATCATATAGAATGTTGTTGTTCATCACTGAAGTGATTGTTGTAGGTCAAAAATCGAGTTCGAATGGAATTGGAAATTTTGTTAACAGAAAATAGACGAACAAGGACTGTAATTACACAAAAACATGGATACGGAGACCTACATGTGACTTCGTAAAATTTGAAGGACTTACATTACAAATAAAAGATGATGAAATTGAAATAAAGGGAGAAATACAAAGACAAAAATATGTAATAAAATTTTGGTGACAAGTTTTTAAAGTGTGCACCAAAAAATTAAAAAACATGCAAATGACCTTCTTCTTTCCCATTTCTATTTTCTCTGTGTTTTTAATCTGCCGTCTGTACTCTTTGTTTTTGTTGTCGCCATCTGCACGTTTTCGTCTTCCCTCCGTCTAAAATCTATTGTGTGCATTGTTCGTCTGTACTCTCTGTCTCTTCCATCCATCGTCTGCACTCTCCGTCTCTCTCTAGGTAAACAAATCAAACCCTGGTTTTCATCTTGAATGTTGTTAGATTTAATAGCATAGGACCAGATTACATTTGCTCAGATTACATTTATTAGCTTAGATTACATTTAAGCTTGATCTTAAGCCATTCAGATTACCCATTTTCGCCGTCTCTTGCCTTACCTTAATTAGCTTGATCTTAAGCCACTTGATTTCTTGTGAGTTTGCTTAAATTAATGGGTAAATTGGTCAGTGTGTCAGTTAGATTAAAAATAGTTTTTTCTTAGTTCGATTGTTAATCGGTTTTACTTATTTTTTCCCTCTTAAATGCAATTTGAAGTTTTATTTTTAAGATTTCGTTGGATGTTGCCATTTTTTCGTACTGAGGTTGGATGTTGGATGTTGCAAGTTTTATTTTTAAGATTTTGTTGGATGTTGGATGTTGGATGTTGCAAGTTTTATTTTTAAGATTTTGTTGGATGTTGGATGTTGTAGTTTTAAGATTTTTAAGAATTTACGTATTGAGTATTGAGTTGAACACTTATAGCATTTGTGTATTGAGTTAATAATTTGCGTATTGAGTATTGAGTTGAACACCTATAGTTTTAAGATTGTTATGAGTTGCATATTTTAGGGACTGATGTGCCCAAAAAAAGTTAGGGACCATTTCTGCACTAAAAATAAAGATTAGAGATCATTTGCAAAAAAACACATAATTTAGGGACGACATAAGTCAAAAACAAAGGTTAGGGACTAAATTCATACTAAAAAAAGATTATGGACCATTTTCACAAAAACACATAATTTAGAGACTGATATGCCAAAAAACAAATGTTAGGGAACAATTCCACACTAAAAACAAAAATTAGGGACCAATTGCATAAAAAAACACAAAATTTAGGGATGGTGTACCAAAAAATAAAAGTTATGGACCAATTTTGCACTAAAAACAAAGATTAGGTACCAGTTGCACACAACATATAATTTAAGAACTGATGTGCCAAAAAATAAAGGTTATGGACCATTTCTGCACTAAAAATAAAGAATATGTCCATTTGCACAAAACCACATAATTTAGGGACTGATGTGCCAAAAAACAAAGGTTAGGGACCATTTCCGCACTGATTGATGTTTTCTTTTGTTAGTTGCAACTATGGTTGATGTTATGTCGCACAAAGGTGATGGTACAAGCGATCCTCCACATCAGTCACCCTACCGGCTCCATTTGTCCTACGAGTCTAGTAAGAATTTTTGTTTCAATATTATTTATTTTACAATTTTTTACAGTGATTTCATTATCGTTGAATATCTGATCAAATATATCGTATTTGTTCTTTTTCAGCACTGCCGTCTAGGCGATAGGGTATCTCTTGAGGCATTTACCTTGAGAAGGTTTTGCGGGCGAACGAGAAGAGGCCACTTCTCATCGTGTTCCACAATGTCGAACATACAATGCAGCCAATTGAGAATAACGCGAAATATTTTACGCGCTTGGTTGGGAACCAGGAATAGTGGGCACGGTTACGTAGCATCATCGAGGTAATATCTACAATGGTTTTTACATTAGCACATTCTCTAAACACATTGTTCCATGTAATATACATTAACGAATATTTTTCCAATGTTGTAGAGCTACTTTGATCTTCAAGGCGATTAGGTCGCCCGACGAGTACCGGACGATCTGTGCGATATAGATTACCTGGCGGCCGATCTTTATCATGACTACAAACTTAAGGCGCATAATCACTTGAAAGAGTAGGGGTCGAGCCGTCCATACGACGAGCTGTCTGCCAAGGAATGGCAGAAGTGCATTGACTTCTTCACAAATCCTACTTTCGTAGTACATACTATCATTTAGTTTTTTAGATTTTATGTTAATATTTTTATAACTATAAAGTGTTACGTAATCAATTATTTTTTATGTCTCTAGAAAAGGTCAACAAAGAATAAGGCCAATCAGGGTAAGGCTAAATACCCGAGCATGCAAGGGTCGAATAGCTTCTCTGCCACGTGTTACGATCAGGTACAGGTAAATTTTTCAATATAATTTTACAAATCTTTAATACAATACATATGCATGTTTTTTAACTAAATTTCACACTTAAATTGTTGTAGAGGCACCTCGAGACCCAACAGTGGTCGGACATTATTGAGTCGTTCTGGACTTTCCACATCTTCTGAGATGGCAATTGGGTGAACCCGGAGGCGACTGGTGACTACGTGAGGACAAATTTTTATTTTTTAATGTTGTTAATTTTATCTGACATTATATTATTATTTATTTTTTTTCACTAAACTAGATAAACTTGTTGGGGTGAGAGAGACTCAACAGACTTAGGTCGTTTCCAATAGCGCGTCGGTTTACGAGCGTGCTATTGCGAGGGAGGTTCTCAGAGAACAACGAGGACACGTTCGTAGGTTTAGACGGGTTTCGAAGGGCACCTCTCCCTAACTGGATTCGACTATCACATCGAACGCCCCACGAGGAACACCCAATCAGTTTTGCGAAGATACCTGAAATGATGATCCTTGGTTTGCAATGTATGAGGCCTAGCTCCGTCGAATGGAGAGGACAATTACACGCCTTACGGTGAATCTAGAGCAGAGATTACCAGATATTGTGATAGACGATGCTGAGAAGGTTGGTGAGGACGAGAACAACGGGGAGGGGTTTGGGGGATTTGTATCATTTATATACAATTGAATTGTTTTTATTTTTGTAAAAAAAGATTTATAACCTTTATAGCGGTGACATAGTCGTCGCTAAAAGAAAAACATGGCATGCCTTTTAGCGACGACAATGTCGTCACTACATATACTCAACATATTGCGGCGACAACGTGTTGTCGTCGCTGATAATTAGATAATGTAAAGGTAATAGCGACAACTATGTCGTCTCTAATAACTAAGGTTATAGCGACGACATTTGCGACAATCTTGTCGTCATGATTTCTTTAATTTCGAGAAATGGAGCATGACAATGTAACGGCGACATTGTCGTCGGTATATATTTAAATTCATATAGAAACGACAATATGTCGTCGCTAAATATCTAAAGGCACTAATCTATTGAGACGACTTACAGCGACGACAATGTCGTAACTATAGATGCAAAATGACGACTTCTGATCTTTTAGCGGCGACATGTGTCGTTGCTAAACACCTCATTTCCTATAGTGATAATGCTAATTTTGAAAGAAAAGTATCGAGATTGTCTTATGTTGCATGAGGATGGTATTTTGAGATTGCCTTTATTAAAATCTTGATTGCTCTATTTTTGTTTTTTTGTAAATACTATAATTGTTGACAATAATTGAATTTTTTTTTATGGATTAAAGATATTTATGAATTGTGGATTTGTGATGTATGTCTGCAATTGCACTATTAATTATAGAATTTACCATAATGATAACATCAAAATAATTAAATATTTAGTATTACAACTACACCATGTGCAACGAACGAGCCAAAAACTAGTATATATATATAAGCCGCAAACTTAACATAAGGGGAGGACACAAACTTACAAAATGTTATGGTAGAAACCGTTCGGTGAAATTCAGTAAGCGTACACGTTTTTTGACAATTTATAGTAAAAATAAGTAAAAGAGTAGTATTGTTCCCACAATAATTTAGAGTTTAGCTTAATTTTGAGCAATTTGAGCTTAAATCGATGCACATAATAAATGATCAAATGAATTCTTTTTTTGAATTCTCAACATATGAGTTTCTGGGTTTCCTTGAACTTTTTCCCAAAAGAATGTCTTTTGAAGAAATTTCTTCATCAAGGTTTTCAACCTTTTCTTTCTCGATTTGACGAAAAATTTTCATCACAAGATTTTGATCTGGGGGGAGGGATCCACGTCCTCTTCCACTTCCACGGCCTATTTTGCCTCTTGAAGATGATTGTCCTCTTTTAGAGGACATGACCGATTGCCTTGTTCTATTGTTAGAAAATCTAGAAGAGAATTAAAACTTCCTTTAATATGTTCAATTTTAAACTGTGATTCAGAATTCTTGATTTAACAAATCATCTTGAAATTTGGAAACACATAAAACAATTGATAAAATTTCTTTTTTAATAGTAGAATAATTTTTTCTACTTTCATTCCAAGTACCAGAAGTAAATCTAACCAATTCTTCTTTAAAAGTTTCTGGATATCTTTGTTTAAGAATGTCTCCATAGCCTAATTCTGAGGCATCAGTTTAAACAATTTTAAACCTATTTGGATTAGCAATAATATGGCAAGACAAATATTTCACTTTGGCTTTTATTTTCTTAACAGCTCTAGAACGGTCTTGAGACCTAGTTGGAGGATTCTTTTTTAACCTATCATATAAAGGTTTACAATCTATAGCAAGGTTTTTATAATAATTTGCAATATAATTTAAACTTCATAAGAATCTTTGAAGTTGAGTTTCATCTCTGATTTCATCACGAAACTTATCAGCAAAATCAATACTTCTATTGATAGTGTTTGTTCAATTTCATGACCAAAAAATCTAATTTTTGTTTGAAACAATTTAATTTTCTTGGTTGAAATAACCAAGCCATTTTTTCCAACAACATTTAAAAATATTTTTAAATGTTTAAAATGTTGATCAATGTTTTTAGAAAAAAAAAAAAAAGGATATCATCAATATAGACTATATTTAAAAGTCTGCGAAATTGGTACTTTTTCCATTATTCAAGATCTCCAAGAATCTAATGCAAATATTCACATGCAGAGGAATACAATGGTCACACACAATATGATTAAAAAGTACAAATGAGAAATTTATTTTATTCAAAATAATCATTATAATTAGGTTTGGGCGTCGGTGGGTCGGTCTGGGTATTTCAATACCCGAACCACTCGTTACAGTTCAGATATTTCGTAAATAGAACTGTTCGGATCTACGTAATTATTAGAACCAAACTCGAATCGAACCATCGGTTCAAGTTCGAGTTCGAGTTCGGTTCTATCCATAATATTTTCTTTTAAAATTGTGAGTTGAAAAATTAAAAATTGCATACCCATTAATATTAAAGTACGTTAGCTATTAAAATAATTTCTAAAAGATATAAACATTAACTGAAAGAATATATATCAAAATTGCAAACTCATAAATTAGAGTTATAAAAATGAAAATTATCTCTCAAAATTGATGATTCGTTTTGGTTACAGAGGAGTTTTGCCTTCGCTGTATCACTGTGTGTTGAATGAGAGAAATGAGCGAAAATACGAGACAGACGACAATGTTTGTATTGAGTATCTGAGCAAGTTGCGACTGAGATTTGGATAATTAGAATTGGGTTTGAGTTTAAGAGTAGCAAGTTTTGTACTTTTAGTTTGGGTATTGGACAGTTGGATTCTTGTCTTTGGTACCGCGGTGTTGGGTTGTAAGTCATTTTGTTAGGATAAATAATTGTAAAAAATAAAAAATAACAAATTCGGTTCCAATCGGGTACCCACGATTCTAGTTCAAGAATCAAAAACCAACTCGGACTCGGTCAGTTCTCGGTTTTCGGTTCCAGTTCCTAGTTTTATTTTTTTGGAACTGGACCACAACCTCTAGTTTCAGTTCAGTTCTAGTTAAAATACCCACTCTAATTATAGTTGCTGAATTAATTAATGCAAAATGTACTTTAAATACCGAAAATTTTAATATGTGTAGAGCCAACAATTGAGGTCTATGCTTTATCATATAAATAAAGCATAGACCTCAATTGTTGGTTCTAAACATCTGGAATTTGGACGCTAAGCAATTAAATAAAGCATACTTCAATTGTTGGTTCTGTACGCATTAAAATTCGGTATTTAAAGTACATTTTGCATAAATTAATTCAACAACTATAATGATTATTTTGAATAAAATCAATTTCTTATTTGTACTTTTTAATATTATTATGTGTGACCATTGAATATTTGCATTAGATTGTTGAAGATCTTGAATAATGGAAAAAGTAAAAATTTTGCAGACACCAAAACCTCTAGCCCCGCAGCTTTTGCATGAGAAATTGTGGAATTTTTCTAATTTGCAAACAAATCCTCGCTTTTTATGTTAGTGGGAACACCAGATATGGGTCTTTCACATTTTCCTATCCATTTGTCATTGTATAACAAATGTTCAAAATATTACAATTTTTAACAACCGTACAACACAATTTGCCAAATCTTGTTATTTGTAATTCAGCTTGGCTGAGATGTTTATCAACAACGACGTTCATTTATAATTAAAATGTATAATGAAATAGAATTTTTTAAAAAATATCGTGCCTAAAAATGTACAATTTTGATTTATCTCATATATGATACTAAAAAAGATTAAAATTTAAATATACGCTGAATTAAATAAATTAAAGAAGAGTGATCTCAGATAATTGTGTGTCTTTTTGTTGTAGTATCAGGATAAAATCTAGATGCTCATAAAACTAGAGGAAGGAAATTAAAAATGACTTTTCAAACTTAGGTTTGCAAAATCTGGAATTGGATACAAAATTCTCCTAATGATTATAGTTTGCAGCGGCTGAATACGTTGTTCTGTTTCCCGCAGAAGTCCGCGGTCGGGCGAACCATGGAAAAAATGTACAAACATATGGGAAATTATTTGCACAATAGTTGAGAACATAAACCAAACTTTAAGAGAGATTATTACTGACAAACATTTGGTAGCAAATCAAACACGAACGTTTGACGTTAAGTGGGTCGACTATCAAATATAACATAGGAAAAACTGAAATAAAAAAACATCAAAGAAACAAATAAACTCCACGAGCGATTATTACAGACTCGAAGGAAAACGAACAATTAAAAAGGTTGAAAATTGTAATGGGAATGCTCGTAAATAGCATCCATCAAATAAAATGCCACAATCAGGTACGGTAACTTACGAGAATCGTCATAGAGCAACTGCAACAGCCCAAACTTTTCCTCATGGGTGTCCATATCAGTGAAAAGTGCACGATTCTCCTGGTTCCACATGTACTAGACAACGTAAAAGTACAACTGACTGCCTCTCACAATTTCTAGAAGGCTGCATACAATGCGGATTAATTTAGATATCAATGGGATGTTAGCATATGATGATGCGCGACGGTCTTCCACCTCACGGTCCCAAGACACTAGATTGTAAATTGAAGCTGATATTATCTCAGGATCAGATTTCTTTTTTGTCGCCCGCGTTAGTCTAGCAGATGACTTTCTTTTTCCGCTACTTGTGGTCCTGCCCATTTCATCGTGGCTCATGCCCAGTTGACAGTTGGGGAACATCTACCGGACCGTTGCTCTCGTCACTACCCTCGTGCTTGTCTGGATCTGCATCTTGGTAGTCCTTAGCCTGGCTCGGACTTGAACTAAAGGCTCCAGCCTGTGAATTCACTGTACTTGGAGTTCGCAAGTTTACCCCAGTGGCAGAGATTCCTTCGAACAAAGTCAATAGTGATGCTGGAATAGGGGCACATCTCGTCCTATAAAATTTTGGTATTTGTTATGCTCCAAATAACGAAAATGATTAGTCAACAAAATGAGGCAAAAATCTGGTAGCAAATCCACATATAAAGACAGGGAATTATGGAATATGCAAAAATCTGGTAGAAAAATTTGAGCAACTGAATTCTCAAAAATATGGTAGCAGAGAATTAAGGAATATGCAAAATCTGGTACCAAAAAATTCAGCAATTGATTTCTTAAAAATCTGATAGCAAGGAATGAGGAATATGCAAAAATCTAGTAGCAAAAAATTCAGAAACTGATTTCTCAAAAATCGTACCAAAAATTCAGCAACTAATTACTAAGGGAATATGCAACATTTTGCATTTTCAAAATAAGTTTTGGGACATATATTTTTACCTTGATTTTCCTATCCCACCATTCACCCATAGCGTCAATTGTATTCGTAATGGGGTTGATGCCTATACTAGTTTTCCTATTCATGAGTTCATTAAAGGTTACAAATTCTACTTTCATTGCATCCCATTGATTCTTGAACTGTGCTTTGGTGTATTGACGTCCCGTAATTGAATAGAAGCCCTCGACAATATTCTTCCAACCCTCAGGAGTGCAGTGTGAACATGGTCGCCGGCCTGCTATAATTTCTTCCTCGCACAAAGATATGAACACTCTTTTGGCCTTGGATCCCACTGCGCACTTGTCCACTTAAGCTTTCCATGTTTTGCTTTGTTTTCTTTGACCCAACCAGACGTTTCAAAGGCAGAGGTCAACATATGTAACATAGATATGCATTTGAGAACATAAATTTGATAAATTTGATAAATCTTATAGATGAGCACAAAGAAAAAGTTAGATAATTGGTCAATTTCGCACACGGTAGTACACTAATTGGAAATTGAAGTTTGGATCTGTAATGTAATCTGAATATAATCACAGTCGAAAACATTAGCACTCATGGTGGTGTAACTACTGCCCTAATATCACATGAAAACGACATTCCCAATGATAATTGTCCAATTATCAACATCAAATTCCAAAATACCCAATACGTGGTGAACAAAGGGATTTTAATTTCACAACATAAGGCACTTGGGGTCTTGACCCAGGTTGTTCGGAAATGGTGAAAACGGGCAATTCGTGTATATGTATAAATATATATGTATGTATACTTCACGATTTCATCTCTCCGCGTCTCCTCTCTCTCTCACTCGATATCAGTATATATGTATAATGTATGATTTCCAAATAAATCAAAGACGACATGAATCTACATATCTGAAGTTGCAGGATGTGATACATACATAGATGAATGATAATCCGGCGTCGGAAGACGGCAGTGGTGAAATTTTCAACGACGGTCGAAAATAGTTGTAGAAAATAGTCCTTGTGTTTGGAAGAAATTTAGGTTCATTGATTGGGAGTTGGTAACGGTTAGTTAATTCTTCAAAGGGGGGATGTCAGTTGCAGTGGAAGGGTAGGATAGTAAATTCAAATCAGAAATGACAATTTGCAGGGACAAGAGGACTCTATATGTCAGGCGCTTATATTTTAAGTGCTTGTGTCTCATAAGCACATTTGGACTGTTTATAAGTAATTTCAAACTTGGGCTAAGCATTTTGCTATACACAATGCACCAACATGATAGATTGTATGACGTGGCAGATGAAGAGTTGTGCATGGTATTTACTAGACATTAACTCGTGACTCAACATGACATATTGAAAAAATGCACTTTTTAATGATTAAAAATTCAACTAGCCTTTTGCACTTTTTAAATTTTCACATGTTCCAAAACTATCCTTAAACTCAAAGTTGGAAATAAATTTTTGCACTTCAATTTTCATTTCTCATCAGTCATTTTGTTGACAATCTTTAATGAATACTAATGGAATATTGATGACAAAAAGATGGATGAGAATCAAATATTTATGTTAAAGAATTAATTTATAATACTTTTAAGTTCAATGATGAATTTGTAACAAGTGCAAAAGTTCATAGACCCATTAGATTTTTAACTCCACTTATAACTATCATTACTAGGAATATTTTGAGTACAAGACAAGACATTGGAATTGTTTAACAATTTAAGTTTAGTAGCGCCATCAAATTGTGATAAGTCTTTTGAGTTTTTGTCTTATTGCATCTCAATTGTGATAAGTCTGTCGAGTTTTTCCCTTATTACAGTATTTTTAAAATTGTGACAAGTTTGTCTACTTATTATACTCGGTGGTAGAATCAAGATTTTTATGCAGAGAGGTGATAAAATATTGGAGTGACAAAATAAATATTTATTATGTATATATTAAAAAAATTCTATATAAATGGAGAAAAATTTAAAAATCTTGCAGGGTGATCGTTGCGTGTTGGGAATTGAGACATATTCCTTGATTCATCCACAAAATCTTTGTACAAAGGAATATTAAGGAAACGGAAAAATAAAATAAATAGAGAAAAAACAACACAAAGATTTACGTAGAAAATTACAAAAGAAACTCTACTATGTGAAAATTTGTTACAATCATACACTAATTCACTCACACACCCCAAATTATCAAGTATACACAAGAACCTACATACTAAGAAAAATCTACTTAGTACGTACGAGAGAGAGATTATAGAGGATCTTCAAGCCTTACTCCCAAGATAATTCATAACTATATCATAAATTGAAGTTTCTTTTCGGATGTAGGATTTGTTGGTAAAATAATAAATAATTAATATTCCTTTAATTAAATACACGCAGAAAATTGAACAGAGTAACAGCTTACTTGAATAATTGGAAGAATAAATAAATATTGGTCGAAACAAGAATTCGACTTTTTGTCCTTAAGACGATAATGCCTCGCACTGGTACTAACGGTTCTCTGACACTCGTCTTCCAAGATACACACATAACACTTTGAACTTTGATATTTTAGGTTGGTTTCTGGTTCCCTTTTGTGGTTCAGAATCAAACACTTTGCACATGACAATTGATCGAATATAAGTTAAATTATTGTTGTCCCTTCATGTCACGACCTAAGTTAAGGTGGTGTTGAGTTGTTTGAGCAATCTTAGAGGTCTAGTCAAAGTACTAGTCAGATTTTGTTGCTAAACGAAGTGGGGACTAAAGCTACAGCCTATAAGATGGTAGTATAAAAAAAAAAAAAAAAAAAAAAAGTTACCTTCAATTTTTCTTGCATTTTTTGCATAGTAATTTGTTAGGAATCTTCGTCCTTTAGCTAAATTTTTGCGGACATCTCAAGGATCACTATGTGTCAAAGTTTCATATTAAACGAACTTGATGTGGACCTAATGGAAGGTGGGGCAGAAATTGGAATAAAACATCAGCATTTAGCAACCATTGTTACTGCTGGAAGTAACTTGAGACCGCGAGCTTAAGCTCCGAGCTTGCGAGACACCTACAGGTTAAGCCCGTGGGTTCTGTTTCCAATTTGCAGCCGCGAGCTTAGGCATTCGTGGCCGCGAGATTTAAATTTGCAGGGTTTTAAACCCCCGTTTCAAACACAACACGCGCATCCATTTTGCAAAAACACTCTATTTTCTTGCCTACAACCACCCAACTCCAATTTGGCCTGTAATTTCTTCAATTCAACATCAATTTAGGTTGCTTGTCGTTTGCATAGCATCGACACAATTTCCTTAACATCAAAGGTAAAATGGCTAATCCCATTATTTTAGGGCTTTTGAACTAGATTTTGGGGTTTTTCGATTTTTAATACGAATTGAGGAGGATGGGCTTAATTAGGTGGATTAATTGTTGGATTGTTAATGTTTATAATGAATTTAAAATCTTAGGTTATGATTGTGCCTACAATGTGGCGATTCTATGCTCACTTGTGCACTGCTCCTCCATATTCTTGATGAATTGCTTCAATGAACTTTCTTGATTATTTGGAACAGGCATGGTATAGATGATAGATAAGTGAATTTCACTTGGGGACATATAGGCACAAATTTAGCACCACATTATCACGTATTAGCATATGGACTTATAGGGTGATGGTCTTTACATGTCTATGGTGCATTAGTGTGTGCCGTTACTTGTTTGACATTTTGAATTGCACGAATTGAAACTTGTCTGGCTTTGATTGTGTAGGACATTAAAAAGGTCGACATTATGCATCCCTCAACTAAAAATGCAAACAGTGCACCACAGGAGAAAGGCAAGTATATAGCCTCTTTCTCGGACAATCCAAAAGATGAAATAAAAAATTGTTGGTGAAAGAATAAAGGTATCAAACAAGACTAAGAAAAATTAATGGACACAAAGAGATGAACTTTTTTCATATTAACCAAGGCTCAGATTAAACTCTAATCCAACACTAAGTGTATCACAATCTCAACCAAACGAAAGATGGTTCACCACGATGCAAAAATGCAAAAAAGGACGGAAACAAAGGACTTCCTCAAACTCTGTTCAGCTGGAATAATAGTCTATCAATCAGTGACAGCAGCTGCATATGTCTTACGGCCCATATTAAGTGCTGACTAAGCCTATTGAGGAAAAACATGTCGGCCTGGAGTAGGGGTTGAAAAATTAGGCAAACGGACTGGGTCGGAAAAAACAGTCAGAGGCGCGCACATGGCAGACTATGGGCGGAGCGCAGTGCAGGCCCCATGCACAGAGCGCCCACTTGCTAGCATGGGTGCACTTGTCTCGATATCTGGAATTGGGACGGGTGCCACCCAGGTCGAATACAGTTGGGTCGATGGGGGTTGCAAGGCAGGGTTGTCTGCGACGACGACAGGGCGAAGGCATCTAGCGCTTCTACATGTGTCGAAACCTGCTGGCACGGTGGTGTAGGCACCAATAGGAACCAATTCAGGCGCCAACCTGGGTGTGACCATATTGGATGAAAAAATTGTGGCTAAAGTGGGCGCACTTTTAAACCTCCGAGTCAGCTCATAGAGCGGGTTGGCATGGGTACGGGCCAACCCTCGCGTGGAGAACATTAGGGAATAAGCGTGCGCCACTCATAGGGCGACGTTGGAGGGGTCAGAGGTGTCGCTTGAAGGTGGCGCTCTGCTAGAGAAGTCGCCGGTAGACGCGCAGCCTATGGGTGATACCAATCCGCATATTAGTCCATGCCTCAGTTGCCATGAAAATGTTGAGACTTCGATTCCTTCAAATAATGACTCTTTTTTTATTGAGGTTCATCAACAGGTGCACTTTTGCAGAAATTCTTCTGATGACTTGGTTGGTTTGGATGAGTGGCAGGAAGGTCCATGGTTTTACTATAATGCAGAGGAAGAAAAATTCAAAAGTTACTGATATCACGCACCATTCAAACGGGTGACTCGTATTCAGACAAGTGTTTCGTCACAGAGCTAATTTTTTTTATGAGTGTTATCATCTGGAATGTGAGAGATGTGGGTAGTATTACCACTCGTAGACGACTTAATAAATTAGTTCGGCTTCTCAGGTGTATTTTTTGGTGATGTTGGAGCCATTTGTTTTGAGGAAAAACTTTGACTTTATTCAACGATTTCTCTCTTTTGATGTGGGATTACAGAATGGGTTGGATAAGATTTGGTATTTGTGGAATTTGGGGACTACTGTTACTTCGATTGTTGATCATCCCCAATTCCTTCACATTAAAGTTGAAGATCCTAGATTAGTCAGACCATTGTTTATTACTCCGGTCTATGCTTCTTGCTCGCTAGTTGGGCGTAGGGATTTATGGGCCGGTCTATGCTTCTTGCTCGCCGATTGGGCGTAGGGATTTGCAGATATGATGATAAATTGTGGTTTGACAAATGCAAGGTATTTTGGCATGCAGTACACGTAGACAAATGGGATGGTTTGAAAGCGTCTGGATAGAGTTTTGATTAACTCACTGGTTGCCTCATTTTGTTCGTGGTTTTCGGTTCGTCATCTGAATCGAAACACTTTTGATCACTCAGCTCTTTTGATTCAATGGTCTTCTGATGATGATTTAGGACATCATCCATTTCGATTCCTCAATGTTTGGTCTATACATCACGATTTTCTGGGCTTTGTATCTCATAAGTGGTCATTTCCTAACCATCTTACGAGAATGACTGCTCTCTGGGAAAAGATTTTTAGGCTCAAACAGGACTTTCGTTGGTGGAATTGACATGTATTTGTGATATTTTTCAGAGGGTTAGGGATGCAGTGTATAGGGTGGACGAGGCAAAGTTAGACCATGATAGAGATCATTCTCTTTCCCATCGTGATATTTTGCATCAAGCTCAAGCAGTTCTGAACTTTACTTTATCTATTGAGGAGGCTTTTTGGAAACAAAAAGTAGGAGAACGTTGGACTTGTGAGGGTGATCATAACACTCGATACTTCCATTCCATAGTTTAGGGACGACGTATTCAAGCCAGGATCCGGTCTATTACTTCAGCTTCGGGCGAGGTGTTTGAGTTTTCTGAGACTATTCAACCTACAGCAGTATCTTTCTTCTAGGAGCTTCGTGGCTCCTCCTCAGCCTGTCGACCATATTCGACCTAGTATTATAACTAGATTGGTGTTAGGTGAGGACAATTTATAGCTTAATCGAACTCCTACTTTGACTGAGGTGCGAGAGGATATTTTTAGTATTGATCCAGACAGTGTCACTGGGTCCAGATGGGTTTTCATCTCACTTTTTTCATGTTTGTTGGGACATAGTATCAGATGATGTATTTCAGGCAGTCTTGGACTTCTTTGCTGGAGGGCACCTACCTAGAAGTTTTGCAGCTATTTCTATTGTCTTACTTCTAAAGCGGGACAATGCCTGTAGGTAGTCAGAGTTTCGTCTTATCATCTTGTGTACAGTGTTTAATTATTTGATTACGAAGCTGATCAACTCACGACTGAGTACTTTACTATCTCAGATCATCTCAGCTCTTCAAAGCGGATTCATCTCGGGACGGCTCATTGGGGATAATGTCATCCTTGCACAGGTGTTACTACATACACTTGATACAAAAGTGCGAGGGGTAATGTTATCCTCAAACTTGATATAGTTAAGGCTTATGATCGCATGGATTGGAGCTTCTTAATATCCATTATGGAGGGTTTTGGGTTCGATGCTATTTAGATTGATCGAAACGGATGTGTATTCTCGGTCGTTCTTAATGGCAGACCATGTAGTTTTTTCTCATCATCTTGGGGCTCAGACAGGGTGATCTCATATATCCATTGCAATTTATTATTGTTGCAGATTATTTTTCACGACTACTCACTCAGCATTATCATCATATTCATTCGATGGCATACAGACATGAGGGTGATGCTCTTATCTCTCATTTGTCATTTGTAGATGATATGATTATTTTTGCCAATGGCCAGAAGCAGTCTATCAGACGAGTATTACAATATATTGAGCATTATGAGTGGGCTTCTGGGCAATTGGTGAATAGAGATAAGAGCAGGATTATCTTACATAAGAGATTTTCTACTAGTCAGATACACTTATCTTGGTTGGAGAATCTGACGAGTTTTTTGTCATCAATAGCAGCCCTTCACTTATCTCGGTGTTCATTTATTTAAAAGAGTTAGGAAGATCTTCTTGTATGATGACTTAGTCTAGAAAGTTCGGAGTAGGATTTCTAAATGGGCCTCGAGGCTCTTATCATTTAGGAGACGGATTACTTTGATTCGATTAGTACTATCCTATATTCTTCTCTATTTTCATCAGATTATGAAGCCTCTCAAGACTATCTTGAAGAAGTTAGAAGGTATATTTACTAGGTTCCTTTGGGACTCTAGAGATGATGCACATAGATTACATTGGAGGTGATGGAATGACCTTTGTATTCCTACTGAGGAGGGTGGAACTGGACTTTAGGAGACTGATGGATCTTGTTGATACATTCTCCCTAAAGATCTGTGGTTATTTAGATCTCAGCGGTTATTATGGGCTAAGTTTTTACTGAGTAAGTATTGTCAGAGTACCCATCCGTTACTTCCTTACTATGCTTCAGCTGTATGGAAGAGGTTAAAGCACATAGGCCCATAAGGGGAGACACACATTGCTTGGCAGTTAGAGCGTGGGCAGATATTCTTTTGACATGATTACTGGATGGGCAAGTTTACATTAGCTTATCAGCACCCACACTTGATACATTCTTCTATCCAGGTTAGAGACTTATTTGATGATACTGGATGGAACATTGGCAAACTTCTTTACCTAGTACCATATATTATTGTTGAGCAGATATGGAGCATTCCTATCACTGTTGAGGTGCACATTAGATTATGTAGAATGATACTTCGTATGATAGATTTGCTACTAAGTCTGCTTGGCAACTAGTTCGCACGAGACATACTATTTAGGTTGTATACAGCTATGATTTGGAGTTCTATTATCCTGACGACTATCTCTTTCTTCTGCTGGAGACTATGGCAGGGTTTATCCTAGTTGATGTTGTAATTCAAAGACAGATTGGGAGTCATATAGCTTCTCGTTGTTATTGTTGCTCGACTATTGAGACTATTCAGTATTTATTTATTGACAATTTTATTGCTAACCAGGTTTGGCGCCACTTTTCTGACATTTTTCATATAACCCTTCCGTCGATTGAGGGTTTTCTGTATCACTTTCAGTCTTGGCATTTCTCAAGTCAGTTTGTCAGGCAGTGTCATATTCATGCGATCATTCCTCTTTTGATTCTCTAGTTTATTTGGACTTTGAAGAATGATGCGAAGTACCGGGATATCTCTATGGAGTCGAAACAGATCATTTAGAGAGTATACCATACTATCTCTCTACTACATACATATCGTTTATTTTGGGTTATTCATTGGTGATGGAATATGGATATTGCTCCTCTTTTTAGTATCTCTCTTACTACTCAATTGCTTCCTTCCCTGTTTTGATTTATTGGCGTACTCCACCAGTGGGATCTTACAAGGTCGACACTGATGGATGCGTCAAAGATGGATTTGCGAGTAAATAAGAATTATTAAGGATTCATCAGGTTAGTGTGTTCGCGTCTTCTTCTCTTCATATGGAAAGTGCCCTATTCTGGAGGCCGAGCTCAGGGTTATTTTTGACGGTATCATTCTTGCTAAGAAGTTTGTACTCTCAGATTTATAGATTGGGGCCGACTCCACTTTGGTCATCCACTGCATCATCAGAGGTGGAGGACCTTGGTCTATTCAGGCCACTCTTCGCCACATCAGATATCTCATTGCCTTCGATCATGATACTAGGACAACCAAGTGGTTGACTTACTTGCTTCAAAGGGTTGGGATCGTCATTGCTATTTCAAGTACAATGATCAGGACTTACTGCGGTGCTACCACATCTTAGTTCAGATTGATAGACATGGGCTTCCTACAGTTAGCGGTCTATAGATTTTTTAGGACTAATTGTTTGGGAGGTAGTACTATTTGTTTATTGCTTTATTAGTTATTCATTTATTTGTTTGTTTTAACTCTTCTGATTGGAGGTTAGGTTTTATGCCTCCTCCCATGTATGTTTTATGAGTTATTTATATTTGGTAAGGGTATCCGAACCCCCCATCCTTTCCTAGTGGAGACCTGACAACCACACCGAGGATGTGATGGTGTGTTAACAAAAAAAAAATTCTCAACCAAATTCCCAAAAGAAAATTTCACAAAGAAATAATGACTATATTCCCAAAGAAAAAGAGTGGAAGAGAAAATGTCATTTAATGGTCACTAAAGACTTCAATAAAATAAATGGCATGGAAGACCAATTCATAAATGGAAGACAACTATTGCTATAAGCCAGCAACACGTGGATGGGTGTGTTTTGGTTTGCTGGAAGATTTTTTCCCTCTTCTAGTATAAATATGGTCTAATCAATATATAACCAAAAATAGGATAGAGTTTTACTTATAGAAGACCACTACCATTAAACAAACAGATAGAGATGGCAATGGACCGAGCCGGGCCATGGGTGACTGGGTCCGGCTCGGCCCGTCGACAAAGACGTGGTCCCGGACCCTTCCACAGTAACGGCCCGTGTCCGCAAGCCCAGCGGGCCGGTCCGAGGACCCACGTGAAATTTCAATTTTTTTTTTGAAGTTCAAAAATAATAAGAAGAAATAAGTGAAGAAAAATGTTCAATTCAAATCCTCCTCCTTTTTCCCAAGCTTGGGACGAGGCTACTATTAGCGTGGCGAGTTAAAATTATACACGAACAAATTGTTACGTGTACAATTTTTTGTAAAGTTAAATATAAAAACTTATAAGTTAAAATGAATAAAAATAGAATGAATTTATACAAAATAATAAATATACTTACATTTTACTTACTACGTATTAAGTTCGTCCATCTCTTCGCCAATATCAAGCTTACTTTATCTTGGATTCGATCGCATCCTTCCAATCTTTCAAACACATTGAACTCTCTAATATATCTAGTTTAAGTCTTGACCTCAAATCATTAAGAATCCTACCACATGCTAAAAGCGAGACTCCGATGCTCTACATTGAAACCGGAGGTGTTAGTAGATCACGTGCTATAATAGAAACAATTGGGTATTGGCGCTCGTTTTGTCTCCACCACCTAAGTATATCAAAATTATTCATCTCCTCTTCATCTAACAAATTAAGCATATCGTGACCAAAATATCTAGCTAACTATAATGGTATATCTCTAATATTAGTTTTAACATTTGTAGCACGGGAAAGCGAAGAAGATGAAGAAGAAGAAGAACTAGGATTTTGATTTCCCTTATAAATAAGGAAACTCCAATAATCATTAGGATTAGGGTTATTTGAAGAAGAAGAAGGATTTGGCGCAGGAGGTCTTCTAACATTCCTGCCGGTTTTTTCTGCATAAAATTCGTACATTTCACATAATGTTTTTTCTAAATTACCGTAAGTTAATGGATTACCATAACTCAAATTATTAAAATTTTTAGAAATAGTATGTTTAGTACCTTGTAAATTTACTCTAGGATCCATAATTGATGCTAACGGGAACAACATAGGTAAGTCTTCCCAATATTTTCTAAACTTGATTTCCATTGTTTCAACAATATCAGAAAAAATTGCATACATCTTATATCTATTAAAATTATTTACAATAAAATAAAAATAATTTAAAACTAATGGACTAGTAGGGTAGTATACACCACCACATGCATTAAGTGGCGTCATAAAATACTTTTAAAATTTTACGAACATGAAATGCAATTTGCCAATCATGTGGTTGCAAATCGTATTGTGGATGACCGACCACACAATGTGAATGTCGACCATTATAATAACCAGTTACACAATGGTCATAACCTTCACATGATTCAAGCATTAAATAAGTAGAGTTCCACCTATTACGTATGTATGTACATATACTTTTAGTTTGAAGAGAATTTTCTACGCATAATTCATCAAATACTTGTTTTCTAGAAGGTGAAACAGTAATATAGTTCAATGCATACCTAATTTTTTCTAATTGTGGGCCTATATACTTTAAACCGTCTTGAACAATTAAATTAAAAATATGGCATACACATCTAACATGAAACAAAATTCCACCAAAATCAGGTTGTAATTCCTCAATTAATTTTTCTATTACAATATTATTAGGCGGAGCATTGTCAAAAGTCATACTGCGAATTCTAGATTCGCAATTAAATTCTTTAATAATTGCCATTAAATAATTAAAAATTTGTATGTCATTATGAGGGTAGTCAATTACTTTAAAAGCAATTATTCTTTTATGCATAATCCATAGTTTATCAATATAATGTAAAGTAGTAGTACATAATATATCCTTTATTATTTAGACCGGGACCATAAGTCCAAGTGAATGATACCACACCAAAGATATTTACTTAAATTATTTTTATAGTTTGTTTTCTTTTATTATATGCAACAATAGTATCGAGCGAAGAGTGTTTCTAGCAAATGGTTAATACCTTGGTTGAAGATACCGTTGTACAAACCGTGTGAAATGAGGGCTTTCCACTATGCTAAGCGAGGAACTCACCATCGCCCACCAACCGCACATGCCTTCTCGACGCAAAGACTCTTGTGAATAAACCCAATTATTAAGATTGGGAGAAGAACTAGTAGATCCACCCGGAGAGCCGAAATGTAGTTGTGCTTGGTTGGTATCAACTCCTCCGTGCTTTTGCATACACTTCAGAAAATGTCGGTTAAGATGGCTTGTTCCACCACTCTTTTGCCATGCAAACTGTTGCTTACAATATTTACAAACCGCCTTGAAAATTGGTTGCCCATCTGCAGATGCACTTGTCTGCACTCTATTGAAATGATCCCAATACCGAGCCTTTTGTTTTGCGGCTCTTCGTTTAGTAGTCGATTGAGTAGTGTTGGTCGTTTTCAACTCTTCGTCAATATCATCTAAATTGAAAATTGGAGCAGTGTTCCCAACTCCAAAATCATCACCAAATTCTAGAATTGGAACATTATTTAAACCACTAAAATCATCTTGAATTTGGTTTTCGGCCGGACTCGACATTTCTTTGAAAATTGTATTGATCCATGAATAATTGTAGATAATAGAGATGTAGAAGACTAGTGATTAGAAGTAGAAAAATAAATATGTAAATTGAAATGTAGGGATGTAGAAGATAAGAAGAATAAGATTATAAATCTAAAATTATATAAATTGCACAATATAATTTTTTGGAAAATGAAAGTATGAATGTAAGATTGTAAGTTGAGACTTGAGAGATTTTTTAAGAGAATAGAGCTAATTTATGGGATATATATAGGGAAAAAAATAGCCGTTTGAAAAAAAAAAAAAATTGGGGACCAAATTGCAAGCGGTCGATCCCAGCTTTTTTGGGGACTATATTGAACCGAACCACGGGCACAGTCCGTGGTCACTGAGATCGGTCCACGGCCAAGCTATACACGTGCCTGACCGCCCGAAGTCCGGACATGCAAGTCTTGCCATCACTTTGTTAACTATTAATTTAAGCAAAATATAGAACATGCAAGTCTTGGAGATTTGTAATATAATTAACTAATAATTATACCAACAAATAAATTTTAGACAGAAAACAAACCATGGAAAATAGCAATTAAATAGCAAAACAGCTTACTCACGAAGCGCAAGGTAGCTAATTTTATACCAACAAATGAAAATATTAAATAAAGATTAGATGTTACCGAAGATATGCGAATTTTAATTTTTAATTGGATGTCCACTCAAAACCTGCGTAAACATTAATCACCAACGAACCACCGGGGGTAGAAATGTCTAGATTTCAACCCACTGCACATGGGATCGAACCAACACCACCAGCAAGTCCGAAATATCACAATAAACGATCTGCCTTTTTTCCCGGAGTTCAGCCGCCCTCATACGCGCCTCCAACAGCCTCTGTCCGTGGTCTTCACGCGTCGCTGCTATAGTCACCCACGCACCTCACACACCAATCAGGAAACTTCATCTCATAGTCAGGAGTCCAACGGTCGCCCATGCACCTTAACTCCGACCGGTTAGCCTCCAACAAAGGATTTACATATTCTATTTTGACAAAAAAATTATAAACACTCAACCAAGCTCTGATATCATTTTGTTGTGCAAAACAAATAAAAAATCATTGGTGAAAGAATAAAGGAATCAAACAAAGCTAAGAAAATATTAATCAAGGCTCAGATTAAACATAATCTTATACTAAGTATATCACAATCTCAACCAAACGCCCAAAAAAAAAAAAATTCACAAAGAAATAAATCAGATATTCTGAAAAAAAAAGAGTGGAAGAGAAAAAGTCATTTAATGGTCACTGAAGACTCCAAGAAAATAAATGGCGGGGAAGACCAATTCAAAAATGAAAGACAACTAATGCTTTTCAGCCAGCAACATATGGGGTGGGTGGGTTTTGGTTTGCTGGAAGATTTTTTCCTTCTTCTGGGATAGATATTGTCTAATTAATATATAACCAAAAATAGGATCTAGTATAAGACCACTACATTTTAACAAACAGTCAAGGACATTTCAAACTTGATCACTTAAACAATTACGATTGGTTACACCTCAAAAGTGATCATTATCCAAACTCGACCCAACAACTTCGATTCTCCATGAACGGGTCAATGACTCGATACATTAGTGTGGAATTAACTTGGATCGTATATTTTATTTAAGGCACAAGTCTAATTATGTACAAAATAATTATCATCATTGCCTTGGAGATTGTTTGGCACAAAATACCCAACAATCCACACGAAAGGTCTTTCCAACAAATGGAAAATAATAGATGGAAAAGTCTGTTCACAAAACCTCGCTAAGCATACATCAAAGCAGTAAAGGAATTTTATATGAAATTCAATCCTAACATTGAGATGGTGTTCGATCCTCATCAGTATCGAAATCGAACATATGTGAGGAGGATTTGGATTTCTTTTAGCCTAGACATCATTGATCACTCTTAGGGGATAGATGCCTATATCAAACTACCATACATTAATGATTGGGAATAGGTCGCAGAGGTCTCATATGAACATCGTCCAGAATGTTAAAGGGGTTGGCT
The DNA here is from genome assembly GCA_023638005.1 of Forsythia suspensa. Lineage (NCBI taxonomy): Eukaryota > Viridiplantae > Streptophyta > Magnoliopsida > Lamiales > Oleaceae > Forsythia > Forsythia suspensa. The sequence goes on from CM042669.1 coordinate 17,259,689, forward strand.
GGTAGACAACTTGGTTATTCATTAAGACATGAAGCATGGAATAATACTCTTACATGTGTTCATCAATTCTAACATTGACCAGATCTCACATGTAACTTTGGCAACAAAGAATGATCTCGGTTGATATATTGGCTAGCACATGGTCACTGGCTAAATGTGGAACGGCATATATTTGATCTTGTCCGTACGATTGCTAAGCATGCATAGAAGAAAGGAAAACTTATATTCTTAAAACTCAATTCAAGATTGTGTAGAGCTATCGGAGTCAAGATAGAGGGCACACCGAACTTAATACTACGCTAGTAGCCCCTATCACCAAAAATACTTTAAAAAATTCAATAGCTCAAGCTCAACGTGTTCATTGGGATGTGTACCTGAGGCACATTAACAAGAAGAAGTCGGTGAGGCAAAAGAGAGACCCCATAGACAGAGAGCTGGACATGGTAAGCATTTTGGGACCGACATACATGCACTTAGGGAGCTCCATCGGAGCAGTGTTAAAGATACTCCTCAGAGATTCACTTAGCTTGATTCCACTCTACAAAAGATTTTGGTCAACTAGACGACATTCCAAAATAACCAAGAGATGGATTATGTGTTGCACTAGCAAGATACGCGAAAGCTGCAGGCCAGGGCCAGGACAAACGTTCAATACACAAATGAATGAGGTGCTAGCTCGTTTAGGAAAAATTTTCTTAATTCCCGATTCTCTAGTAGACCAACAACATCATCCTCAACAGCTACCCCCGAAAAGTTTCTCTTTCTTTTGCCTTCCCTTTTGGATTTAACATTGAGGACAATGTTGTTTATTGTTTGTAAGTGTGTCAAAACTTGGTCGTTTTGTGTTTTGTCTTTAGTTTTCCATTCGAGTCTAGGTTAGTTTATTTGCTGCTTTATTTGTTGCGTGATATAAAATTTAAAAATTTAAAAGGTAAATAAGAAAAGGTTGAAGAAGTCCCAAACCAAGATTCTATGCCTTTAACAGAGAATTGAATATGCAATCAAGTACTAGTAAAAGATTTGGCTACTTTGATCTGCAAAAACAGATGTCAAGGAAAATGAGATTGGAAGATGGTGTTGTTGCTTTTTTGGAGAATGCTTCCTTACAGACTGAAGTTCAAGATCTTCAAGAAGAGTTGAAAAATGCGAAAGAGCTTTTAGGCTGCATTTCTGAAGAGATCTTACAAACTACCAACATCAAGTTCAAATGGAGATACTTGGATGATATTCTTGTTTGATGCATCGATTTATCTTTTCTTTACTATTAGTTACTATTTTTTATGATTTGGGATTACGAATAGTTACCAGTTTTTATGTTTTGAAATACTAAATTTATGTTTATTTGAAAATATTATGATATTATTGCTCTAATGTTTATATTTAAATTATTCTAATTAATTGGTTTAAATATGATGAATGTTATAAACAATCAATTTATCTATTTGTAGGGATAAATATTATTTTTAAATGTATTAATTAATAAAAAAATTTGAATAATAAAATTATCCACGATAAAAAATATTCAATGCTAAATATGTTTTTAACGATAAATAATCGTAATTTCAACAATAAAATAAAGAAATTTTATTGGTAAATGTATAATTTTACGACTAATCCACATAATTTTAGCAAGAATAAATATAGTTCATTGGTTAAAAATAATTTCAACAACGAAGATCCTCATCATAGTCTTAGTGTTTTCTAACGACAAAGTTATATAGAAAAAAATTGTTGTTAATAAAATATTCAACAATCAACTGTTTTGTCGTTAAAACCAATCATGACAATTTTTTTGGTTGTCTAATGTGCAAGTTGACGACGATACTATATAATATAACAACAAAAATATTTTTTGTTGTTGAAAATGAACAAATGCAACAACAACATTAATTTTTGTTGTTGAGACTCTTTCTCAACGAACTATCAACGACAAGCCAGCAACGAAGTTTTATTTTGTCGTTGCATAGTATCAACAACAGAATATAGAGTTTCAACAACGATTTATGTTGTCGTTGAAATTGATATTTCTTTTAGTGAATAAGTATCAATTTGCCACTAACATTAAAAACATGAACTTGGACATAAGATTGAGAAATATTCCTATAGTTCACGTGATTTATTGTGAATGATTGCGCTTTGATTTATTGTGATTTACATGGAGAGATAATAAATTCGATTGTTTAATTAGGTTTGATTTTAGTTAAGAGAGATTGTTAAATATTTTTAATAAATTCAATTATCAATACAAATGAAATAATTGTCATACTTGGTAAGAAAAATTAAGCCGGACAGTTATGCTGAGATCGTGAGTCCTAACGCTAAGTTTTTTCAAAAGTTTAGATGCTCAATCACTTTAGCTTAATTCTTAGTTTAATAGTAGTTTAATAAAAATTACAAAACTTTCAAGTCTTGAAAAAAATGTTCTAGTAAAAAGTAAGATTAACTAGGTTAATGATCAATAACACAATTGGACACAATTGGAGAAACAATACTCTACTTCACTATTATGATATATGTTGCGTTATCATGCACTTATGATTTTGTTGAACATTAACCCTTTGAATAATGTAAACTATATATGTTTTCTTTTTTGAGCTAAATAAAAAATTTAAATGATTTATGGTTGAATATTATAAATTTATTTATTTTTATTTTACACCAGTACAAAAACACTACCTTTCTTCATTTCAACCTATTTCATTATTATGATAAGTTTTTTCAACACAATAGTTAACATAAGATAAAGAAATGAAGTTTATCTTAAGGTGTGTTTGATTGGAAAGAGTGGAAAAGAAAAAAAAATTCATGTAAAAATAAAAATAAAAATTACCAAAATGATGAAAAAATATTTTCCACCAAAATGGCCAAATTCATACTTCAGTGATTGTGTATTAAACATCCAAAAAACATTTTCCTTTTCCACCTTGTATCAAACATCTATGAAAATTGTGCATCCAAAACCTTATGAAAATATTTTCCTCAGACGATTTTACTATATTATTTTTTCAAATAAACAAACAATTGGGTGTGTTTGACATTTTTTTCCATAGAAAATTGTGTAATCAAACTTGTTTGTTTGATTGTGAAAATTACATCCACTTATTACTTATTTTTTTTTGTTTAATTGCCTTATCTTCAATAAATTTTTTTTTCAAAGTTAAATAAAATTCAAGAATGGAAAAGGATGAAAAATTTATTTTCCATATCTTCTTTTATCCAATTTCCACGTTTCAAAGTGATTGGCTATAGTTGTGGTAGTTTGGACATTAGGTGATTGGATTGGATTGTTTGGTAGAGATTGGAGTAGAGTGGAGTAAAAAGAAGAAGAATTATTTATTTATTTTCATTCTTGATTTTTATTTATTTTTTTATTTTTTTAAAGATAATGAAATACTGTCTCCTCAATAAAATCTTAATATGTTCAAGTAAAGGTGAAAATTTGTACAATGGAGACCTAAGTGCTACTAAAATGAAAGATTAAGGATGTATATGTTATGTTTTAAAGATTGGGGACCAAGGTACAATACACGTCAAAGTTTGGGGATCTCTACTGCTATTTTTCCATTATAGTAAGATAAGTATTCAAGCTATTGCACATTGATTATTAATTTATATTTAAGTAGCATGTGATTTTATCTTTAATACGCTTGCATGTTATGTTTAGTTAAAGAATATTAATCTCAAAATTTGATTGTTCGTTGAAATTTAAATAGATCGAATTGGTAATTTAAACTTTTTGACATATGATACTATGTTTAATTTTAGAATTCCATTTTAAAATATCAACATCATCAAGGACAACAACATGAATATAAAAAGTGATAGAACTGAAAATATATCAATCTTATAGTAGAATAATGTTATATATTATTATTGATGATTATTATCAATCAACATTACAACAGTGTTGATATTAAATAATAGATTTAATAAAATATAAAAATATAAAACTTATTTTATTAAACTTATCATTTAATGCTAAATATATGGATGATTATCAAATAGCATTAGTAATCCTATCAAGGTTAGGACCAAGGAAATCTTGATTACTTGTCTTATTAAGAAGTTGTAATAATTAAAACCGACAAGGCATAGCATGGTAATACAAGTGGAAGTGGCCGACGAGAATTCAATGCTGTCTCAATCATATTCTAATCTTCATTTCACAGCATATCTTCCATTAACTCATTAGTCTATACTCTCCACTCTCCCCCTTTTTCTTCTACCAACATGATAGTGAAAGGCCCACACTACAAGGAATGGCCAACAATAGGTTTTATTTAGTGGTCAAGATAATTTGAGATTTAATTCTTTTTTTCCCTCCATTCTTGAATTCAAGCTTATCTTTTTTTAATAATTTTAGAATTTGTTTGTTAGAGATTTTGCAGCCAAAAAAATTATATTTGAACTTGACAAAATTGACTTTTTAAAAAAAAAATTGAGGTGAAATGGCATAATTGTCCTTAATCAACAAATTGCCACTTCACAATAAAAATGATAATTTTGTCATTTCACCTCAAAAATCTTTAGAAAAATCAATTTTATCATGTGCAAAAATAGAGTTTTTGGGTGCAAAATCTCTACCGAACAAACGCTTAATTCTTTAACTCGTTTTTTATTGAAGGCTCAAGCGAGATTAGATTTGTCTCAATTTTATTATTTCAATTAAGTCTTGGCATCTCTGTTTTCACTACAATTTCAAAGTGTAAACATGTTATATGTAGCAAAACTCTACTAAATTTCACTACAATTCTTGAAGTGCACAAAATTTTGACAGCTAAAAATTTTAGTGAGTGTGAAGATTTATAACTTGTTTGATTAAACTTAAATAATAATTTAAGATCATCAAATTAGTTAAATATATTATTTATTCACATATTTTATAAAACATACAATTTATTATTAACATATTACATAACACGTATAATTTAAAATTAGAGATTTTGGCGCAAATGGTCCTTAACGTATGATCTTAGTACATTTTTGGTTCTTAACCTTTTATTTTTGGCAAAGAAGTCCCTAACATATGTCATTGGGTGCGAAAGTGGTCCATGTGGACGAATTCCATCCAATTCCTCCGTTTGTTATGCGTGTGGAATTGACTCTCATTTAATTTGTTTTTACTTGTAGGAGCAAAATCGTCAATTCTTATATAAAAAAATTTAAAAATAATCACCACACACCCACCAACCAACCATCTCCACCGCCATCACCACCTAAAATTGTCATTAATGGCTCCCCTCATTACATAAAAATGGAGAGATATCTCCCCAACCCCCATTTTAAAATGGGTGGGGGGAACTCGCCTCATTTTTAAATAATTTTTGAATTTTCATTTTCATTTTCATTTTCATTTTGAATGTCTTCATGGCAAGACATCAAATTACCCACAAAGAGCTCCACATCATATAAACTCTTTATTTGGCCACGATGAATGTCTTCATTGTGAACTTCTACAAAATATTTAAATGTTTCATCATCAAAAGTCAGTCTCATGTCTATGGCGAACTCAACCGTCGAAGGATACAAATCCTTGGCAAGAATTGACTTTACCGTCCCAAGATTCATAGGTTGCTTCACAATCTGATGATAATTGAAGAGCCCCAAGACCGCCGCATCAACAAGTGCATTGAAAATCCACCCATTCTTGTGCTTCATTAATATAGTCAAAATCTGCTTGCACTCTTTCAACATGTCCAGGTAATTAATAAAGGGATCCATACCAAAAGTTTCATTATCCAATCCACCGGACAATCTCTTAGGGTCCTTATTAGACACAATTGAAGCTCCAGGTCGCTTGTTGCATGAAATTTCTTTAATTTCCCACAAGATCTCGGATGATTGTTGATTTTGAATTGACCCGAATCTATTTGGGCATGGAAGCCTTGGATATGCTCAAGCTCTACAGCCAAAGGAACTGACAACTTTGTCCCTGCAAGTAAAAATAAATTAAAGAAGAGTCCATTTCACGCGCGTAACTAATGGAGAAATTGGATGAAATCCGTTCACAGTGACCACTTTCGCACTCAATGACATAGGTTAGGGACCTTTTAGCAAAAAATAAAAGGTTAGAGATCAAAAATACACTAAGACCATACTTTAGGGACCATTTGCGCCAAAATCCCTTAAAATCACTTGACATGCGTCCCGGATATTCCTTATCTAGGCTTTTTCTTGATTTGGTGCAAGTCTTCCCTTGATTTTGAGTTGGAGGTCGTCAAGGACAAAGGATAGGCATAGTGGATTTGACTTGTACGAAATTAAACGATTTATGGCCTCGTCCTCTCAATTTGGGCTACCTTTTTAGATCTGGGGATTTGGTATTTCAACTCATACATCAGTCCACATTTCAGTACAATTATAACAGTAACATATTATCAACTTTAAAAAAAAAAAAAAAATAAATCTGGCCGTACATCTCATGGTTTATTCGGTAATATGTATTGGACACAATATCATACATCAAATATGTATTGTGATTTGGAGTTCTATTAAAAGTTCAATTAAAATAAATAATTCAAACTCTTACATATTTGTTATAGTTTCGATAATTAATTGATATGAGATTTATTTTTTAACATGTCCCGCAAGATAGTGGTTTATATGAGAACTTGAAATTTGATTTTTCGTTTGAACAATAGACAGATCAAATTGATCGTTTAAGCTTTATGAGCTCTTATATTGAAATTTGACTTTTTAAGATAAGTATTCCAAACCCTTATATGACGTTGGCTATATAGTTTTAATATTTAATGAATGTGATATTTATCTCTTAACAACATGTCTTTTGATGTACCTATATTTAACACGTTTAGGCTAAATTTAATAAGACTAGGATCAAACATATCACATATTTCTCTTATACAATCCTCTTTGGTATTATTCAATCTAGCATGCCGAGCTTTGTGTTATGCTGATTATGGATTATCAAACATTAACTTGAGAAAGAAATAGTACTGAAATTATTTTTTAATTGTTTATAAGTTGTGAGACATATGGAATGTATAGATAATAATTAGATAGTATATTATGGATCTTACAAAATTTATGGATAAAAAATGTGTTTAACTAAATTAAACAAACAAGTTTTTGTTTGGCTAATCAGTCTCATAGTCAGGCGGCTTATACCATATCTCTCACGAGCACAAATCTTAACATGATGTAAATTAATTATAATTATGCTTAACTAATCAAATTAAATTGGCAAATCCACATGTATATTAATGAAAAAATAGGACCTCTCTTTTGTTTGTACTGCCATTCTCCATTATTTGTGAATTGTTCTCTTTTTTTAGATAATGTTGATATTCTGAAATTACAAGACTTTTGTCTTTGTACGACTAATAAGTTTCATAGCCAAACGATTTATGATACCATACCAGTCACGTACGAATATAACCTTAACTTGAAATTGTTTAATTAAATGAAGTATAATTAAACTTTAATTAGTGTCCGTTTGATTTTGCTAAAAATCTTTTTTTTTTTTTAAAATTTGATAACATATATAGTTGAAAAGTTGATAAAAGTTGTAAATCTCGTGAAATATAAAATTAAAATTAATTACTGACTTTGATTTCAAAATTTTAAATAAAATCAAACAAGACTTTAATTAAATTATATCAACAGACTTTGTCCTCTTTTTCTAGAAATCATTCATTTTCGACCGTCCTCCTACACGAGCAAAAGTTTCATATCATCATGTTTGATTTTCATCTTTGTTTAACTAATAAGTCTCATATTGTTGGGAAAATAGTACATTGAATCTTTGTTTCTTGTAAGAATAATTGACATGACTCAAATTAATACTATTCAACTTTACAAATGTAACATCAAGTAATAATAACAAACTAAGAATGACCAATTTCACCAAAGAAATAAAGGAGGAAGCAATTTTTACTAAAAAAAGGAATTGTGGCTGAAACTTTGGTTTTGACTTTTCTCCTGATTTTCGTGCGGGTATAATGGTGGTTGTCTTTCTGCCAAACCAAACACTAATATATATATATATATATATATATATATATATAGTTTTAGTACGTCGTTGCACGTTTGTGAAAAAATATAGTGAAAAGTTTTAGGTTGAAACGATACTGAACTTTTTATACAATTATCCTAAAATAAAATAAAAATTAAAAATAGGTCAATGTTCAATGTTTATTGTTAAAAAAAAATAAAGAAAAAAATTGTCAAAAAAAAAAATACAAAAATTAAAGAATTTTTTTTTTTTTATGGGTATATCCGAACGATTTTAAAACAATAAGGACCTTTCATGCAATTATTCCTTAAAAAAAAAAAAATAGTAAAATATTGTTCATGAAATTATTGTCAAGATGTCTCGGCAATGAATTTCATTGTTTAGACATCTCGGCCATGACGATATTTTATTGTTCACAATTGTGCTTTTTTTTTTTTTTTAAAAAGAAAATGAGTTTAAAAAAAATTTGATGAACAATAAAATAAATTTCATTGCCAAGAATTTTACTTGTTCAAAGTTTTTTTTTTTTTAATGTGGCAACATTATAAAAATAGAAACATTCAATTTGCTTAAGATAAAATAAAAAAGATTAATAAAAAAATTGATTGAAAATGTGTAAAAATATAAAAACATTCAATTTGCCACCAAGATTTCACAAAGTCATCTAATCCTCTTTTGGGCACTTTTAACAATAAATATCCCAACTTTCTTTCAATTTTTGGGTTATTTTTATATAATAAATTAAATAACTAATATTCATAAACGATGTAGTAGAGTGACTATTTTATATTTTTTATTGAATTGCACCAAGAATTTGAATTGGACCAAACTTTCGATTTACAACTTTTTCGCTTTTTTACTAATGACTCAAAAGCTAAATATTAAACAATTGTGTACAATTTGTTTATATCATCAAACGAAAAAAAAAAATTTAGTGAAAAATTGAATGAAAAGTAAAAGGAGAAAAATAATAGCATTTATTTAGAATAATTTGCAAAAGGTAAAATAAAAAAAATAAAATTAGTAAAAAATTGAATGAAAATTAAGTGTAAAAAAAAAAATATTAAAGAAATTTTTTTTTAGGTTGTGGGCATATCTGAACAATTTTAAAACAATAGGGACCTTTCATGCAATTATTCCTTAAATAACAAAAAAAAAAAAAAATATATTAAACAGTAAAATACTGTTCATGAGATGTCTCGGCAATGAACTGTTCACAATTGAAAATTTTTTTTTTTTTTTTTTAAAAATGTGGCAACCTTAAAAAAAAAAAAAAAAAAAAAAAAAAAAAAAAAAAAAAAAAAAAATTCAAACAAGCAGTCGCAGAGGAATCTAAGCAATGAACAATTGTTCATTGCCGAGATGAACACTGCTCACAACAATTTTTTTTTTTTTTTTTTTTTTTTAAAGGTTGCCACAACCTTTAAAAAAAAAAAAAAAAAAAAAAAAAAAAAAAAATCACATAAGCTAAGCGATTCTTGAGAATCTCGGCAATGAACAATTGTTCATTGCCGAGATGAACACTTATTCACAACAAATTTTCAATAATTTTTTTTTTTTTTTTTTAACACATTTTTTGTCTTTTCCAATTTTTTCACTCAACAAGATTTTTTTCTTGTCCAAACTTTAGAAAAAAAATGTTAACTTGCATTTTAACTATATGAAAAACTAATATTTGAACGTTTCCAAAGAACCATATGAAAATAAAAAGATTAATAAAAAATTGAATGAAAAGGTGTAAAAAAAATAAAAACATTCAATTTGCCACCAAGATTTCACAGATTTTGAATTTATCGAATGACATTTTTAGCATTTATTTAGAATAATTTGTTAAAGGTAAAATAAAAAAAACAAGATTAGTAAAAATTGAATGAAAATTAAGTGTAAAAGAAAAAATAAATTAAAGATTTTTTTTTTAGTTGTTGGCATATTCCAACGATTTTAAAACAATAGGGACCTTTTGTGCAATTATTCCTTTAAAAAAAAAAAGGTAAATTACTGTTCATCAATCTCGGCAATCAATTGTTGATTGCCGAGATGGCTCGGCAATCAATTCTCGGCAATCAATTGATTGCCGAGCCATCTCGGCAATCACTTTTAATTTCTAATCCTCTTCATTTACATAACATTTTAGCTAACTCGATAAATGTGAAATATGTACCAAACAAGAAGATGTTAAGGTTGTTGGAGATCATTTAGCTTCAATGAGGAACACAGAGGCTACTATCGTGGTTTGTAAGAAATGCTAGACATGAATGTGCCTTTACCTTATCTTGGAGTACGAGAAATTGAGATAAAATTGTCATAAACCAAATAGGATATTTTCAAGATGTAGTTTTAGCTATATTCTTTTCTTCTTGGACAAGTAGGAAATGTACAACTCTGATTTCTGTTCTTTCACATTTCATTATTACATATAGCACCTCATACAATATAATTAAGTGTAACATTTTGCTTATGGATATGTATCGAAAGCTTGCTTTGATTGAAGTAAAGTAAATGAAAGATGTGTAACTATAATGCAAGTTATTAGAAATGCATCTAATACAATATATTTGAGAATCATTATACTTATAGACCATAGAAGTGAGGAGTTCTATTCACTGGTTTAAGATGTAAACAATTTATGGTGCATGTTTACGACACAATAGGGACTTTTGTGCAATTATTCCTTATATTTTTAAAAAAAAAAAAAAAAAATAATTTACATGGCAATCAATTGATTGCCCATGTGGGCAATCAATTGATTGCCCAGCAATTGGCAAATTGATTGCCGAGCCCGGCAATCAATTTGCCATCTCGGCAATCAATTGCCGAGATGGCTCGGCAACTATTAAATATAATTTTTTTTTTTTTTTAAAAAATGTGTCAAAGAGAAAGGACTTCAAAAAAAAAACCCTAGGAAGAGTAAAATACAATATTTAAATCAGAATTCAAAAAATTAAACACCCAAAATTTTAATCAAGAGTTAAAAAAAAAAAAATATTAAAAAAGGGATAGCCGGGATGGCTCGACAATCCAATTTGATTACCGAGCCATCTCGCCAATCAAATCTTTAGCTTGTAGCATAGAAAGCCTTTGTCCACCACAAGTTGTACGTTTAGATTTCATTATCTGGATTTCTTCATGGAAAAATGGCCTTAAAGCTTTAAATGTATAAAGCTTTAAATGTACGTAATACATTACGAGATCATGCAAAAAAATGGCAAGGTATTGATTTGAGTCAAAGCTTTTCCATAACGAGTATTTCGGATCAGTATATAAACATTTGATACCTCAACAATCAAAAGTAAAAAAAAAAAAAAAAAATTTCCTTTGGATTGCCGAGATGGCTCGGCAAGAATTAAAATGGTTGCCGAGGAACCTCGGCAATTGAAGATGGTTGCCGAGCAATCTCGGCAACCGCTTATAGTTAATTTTTTTTTTTTCCTTAGAACAATCTCGGCAACCATGTAGTAAAATGAATAAACACTCATTTTGTATCTTGGTGGCTAAGGAATATATATTTGGCTCAGCTTCCCGTATGATTTTCATATCCTTTGAGAGTTATTACAATTTTTAGATCCAGTTCTTTGATCTTAAAATTGTTGTTCAAGTTTAGAAAATATGAAACATGTTAACAACCAATGATGGTTGCCAAATTGCTTGCAACCAAGACCAAGTCAGTTCTTAGAGTTGCTCGACAACCAAAAATGGTTGCCGAGATACTCATTACCGTGGATAAGTTAAAATATTTTGTAGATATTATTGGACGAGATAAATTTTATTAATAAACCAAACAGATTATTAGTATAAATCATACATATACACACACACATATATATATACAGAGAGACTTGTTGTAAATTTGAATCGTTTTTCCAATTTCTCCCGTGAGTTCTATTCTCGACTTACGTGTTTACAAATCAATCAAAATGACAAGAAACTGAATTTTTCTTTTTTTCATCAACCCAATAGGCATTGCTTCATGTTTTTGATGACTTGTTTCTTGATTTTGTTATTTGCATTACATTCGATGGGAGAACCAAGAATTTCGATTGTCTGTTGAACAAAGGAGAGAGAATTTAATCTCATATTCTCATATGAAGTGGTGGAACAATGAGAGATGGGAGTTCCAAGAAAAGCAAGGTTTGCTTTTGACAAGATACGACGACAGTGATTGCCGAGCCATCTCGGCAATCACAATAAAATTTAAAAAAAAAAAATTAAAAAGTGATTGCCGAGCCATCTCGGCAATCACAATAAAATTTAAAAAAACCCCAACCCAACAAAGAAACAAGAAAAATTAAAGCCCATATCTTTAAATTGTCTCTCTTTGATCTTTGTCCTTGCATTGTACAAGTAGTATGTTTAGTGCCTGCATGTATAATTGGAATATGGAGAAAATCTGTTACTTCTGATGTTACTGTGTTTGGTAATTAATTCCTCAAGCCAAGCTAAAGTTTCTCCAGCTACTAAAATTCTACGAGTCTAGCAACCGCTATCAAGATATAGAAAGATCATCTCCATTCAACGGATAAATTGTAAAAATGGCACTTACAACAATCTAATTGTTAGAAAAGAAGGAAAAGGATAATTAGGAACCTTGTCCCTTTGATATGTTTTCCCGGGAAAATTAATGTGCTAAATTGATAGTCTACGTTCATGTTTTGTAAGTAATAATCATTGGAAGCCTCCATTTCGTGTTCCTTTTCTAGGTGAAAACATATTGCATGAAATTCACTTCCACAAGAAGAGAAGATACAAAATAAAATAAAGAAACAGCATCTCATGCAATCCGAAAATTCATTCTTCTTACTGTATTTTTTAAAAAGTCTGAGCTTTAATTGATTTCGTTTATTAATGCAATTCCAGGGTTCATCTCAGCTTTGATTGAGAGAGATAAGAGATTTTTTGGGTGAAATGTTGGACAAAGTAAAAATTGCGGCCGGCTTCATTGTCAAAACGATGTCGTGTTGGACTAAAAAACGCTACAAATAAAAAAATTTAAGGCTCTTATATTATTGTATATATATATATATATATATATATATATATATATATATATATATATATATATATATATATATATATATGTGTTGTGTGTGTGTGTGTGTGTGTGTGTGTGTGTGTGTGTGTGTGTTGTGTGTAATAGTATAATATATTAACCTAATATATTATACCAATATATATATATTTCAATAATATTATACTTTAAACTTAGTCATCTTACTTTAAATCGAGTCCAACACACTGGGTCACTGAATAACGACCCAAAGTACATTAAAATCTTCAAGTGATCCACACACGTTCTTCATTAATTTGGGCTGACACATTGTGGAGTAGACTATACAATTATCATTCATCTTGGGTTCAAAGTCTATGAAGATATAACGGGTCATATTAATCATCACTGCCCCGTATTTATTTGAGATCACAAAAATTCCAACAACCTCCACCTTGATCCAAATATACCTGCAAACCCCAAAAATAAAAATAGCTTAGTAGTTGTTAAAAAATAATTCCAATTAAATTGAAACTTTACATACCTTCCCATTGTGAGCACCTTAGTGCCCATATTTGCAAGATTTTAAACCTTCAAATACCTAAGTAACAACTTTAAAAATTCTCAATATTTGGGACCGAGATCAAACATGTACCTTCTTAAAACACTAACAGTAAAGGCCAAGACCGGCCTAGTGCAAACTATCAAGTACATAGCGGAGCCAATAATATTTGAGTAGGAGTTTTTACTCATAAACTCCATTTTCTTATCTTGTTCCTCAAACAAAATAAATTAGTTACCAAGAGGCACAAAAGTAGGTTTGCAATTAATAATGCCAAATTTCTTCAAAATTTTAAGCACATAAGGAGTTTGATACACAAATAAGTATGAATTTGACCTCTCTATCAATCTTCATACCGATGAATCTTATAGAATGTCCTAGGTATTTCATGTCAAATTCTTTACTTAATTCAACACTTATCTTGTTTACCACTTTCATGTTATGTCCATCCAATAATATGTCATCCACATAAAGTAACAAATACACACAATCATCATTTGTGCTGTGGTGCAGGTAATACAAACAATTATCAAACCTATTCCTCTTGTAACCAATATCAAAAATATGTGAATCAAACATTCCATACCACTGTCACTTGGCTACTAGCCTAGCCTCGTATCTCACAGGCTCACTTTCAGTGGTTTCCTCTTTCACCTTATAAACTCATTTGCATCCCATTATGGATTTATCCTTAGGTTTAAGAACTAAATCCCAAATTTTTTGATTCCTAACAAGAGAACTCATCTCTCCTTTCATGGTACTAAACCATTCTACGGACTTCTCACTCTTAATAGCCTCCACATAGGTATTTGGTTCCTTATCAACTAGTCCCTGATAACTAGCATAGACTATAGTGAAGTCGGATAGTCTTTGGGGTTCCTTACATGGTCTCCTCTCTCTATCTCTGACCAATTGATAATCAACCAAAGGATTTTGGTCAACAAGATTTTCCTCCATCACACCCTCGTTACCTTCTGCATCTATGTTCTACTGATTTTGATGTGTATCACTCTCCACTTCACTAAGGGTAATGGGGATGTGGGTACTCACTTTCTCCACCTCAACTAGGGACTCTTCTCTAATGGTTTCTTGCTGTTTTTCACTCTCTAAACAAGGCATCTCCGACTCATTAAAAATGACGTCCTGACTAATGATGCTTTTCACACCTTTTTGCTCTTATCCAACAACCTATACCCCTTATCACCTTCTAGGTATCCTAAGAAAACATATTTCCTAGTCTTCTAATCTATTTTTCTCTCACTCTAATGAAAGAAAGCAGCACAGCCAAAAGTCTTAAGTATGGAATAATAAGCACATTTACCATACCATTTATCATACGGTGTATCACCATTTAAAACAATAGAAAAAGTCATATTAGTCAAATAGCAAGCAGTCATAACAGCTTTACCCCCAAAACGATTTAGCCATACCAGAACTGAACATCATACATCTAACCTTATCAAGCAAAGTACGATTCATCTTTTCAGCAACTCCATTCTGTTGGGAAGTGTAAGGCACAATTTTATGTCTAGTAATGTCACACTCATTACACAAATTATCAAAGTCAGCATTACATAATTCAAGACTATTATCATTATGCAAATATTTTATCTTTTTACCTGTCTGATTCTCCACTTGAACTTTTCAATTTTTAAATTTAATGAAAGTTTCACTTTTATCTTTCAATAGATAAACCCACACACGTATGAAGAAATTATCAATAATAGACAAAAAAATATTTGTTACCACCAAAAGTGGAATTGCTCCCAGGATCCCACAAATCAGTATGAATGTATTCTAATACTCTACTTGTCTTGTGTGCTAGATAAAACGATATCCTACGATGTTTTCCAAGCACACAATGATCACAAAATGGGATGTCAGACACCTGATTCTTACCAAACACACCCTTGTCGTTAAAGAACTTAAGTCATTTAACACTAATGTGAGCTAACCTATTGTGCCACATTTGTGTGTGATCAGTGTCAATAGAAGAGATAGTAGAATTTAGACCACTCATCACTTTAGCATGTGTAATATATATGACATTTCTTCTAGTAGCTTTAAAAGCTCTAAGTGCACCCTTACACATTCTAATCATGCCATCACCAAGCCTACCCATGAAACCTGTACTCTCTAACTCCCTTATAGAAATCAAATTTCTACCCATATGCGGAACATATCTGACTTCCCTTAATGTATGCACAAACCCACTGTCAAACTTAACAATTACATTACCAACACCAGTAATTCTATATGCCACTACATGTCCATGATCAGACTCATGCAAATGATCGAACTAAAATTTATTAAAAATTACATGAAAAGATGCACCGAGTCAAGAATCTACTCATGTATATGAGAGTTCATAGACAGGTTAATCTCACCAGGCTAGGAATTTAAAAGCATGTAAACCTCACCAGACTCATCACTAGAGGTCACTATATTTGTCTCTCTCTGATATTCTCCACTCTATTTGTTCTTCTCTTTATAACACTAATAAAATGTCCTATTTTTCCATACACCGTAATATTTCTTTTCTTTTGCCCTCTCATATGACTTAGAACGACTTCTACCCTTTCTATTGCTACCACCGTTTTGTCCACCTCTATTTCCACTCCCACTCCCACTCAAACTCAAGGTCTACCCCTCACAAAATGGACTTAACCATTTTTTCTCTCATTTTTCTAGAACTTCAACTCTCTCTCCTTACTTTTTAAAGAGTATATGACAATGTCAGGTGTAAGGGTCTCCCTCCCATACTTAATTGCATTCTTGACTTCCTTATATGAATCATGAATGGCATTTAACAAAATTATAGCTTTGTTAAACTCAGGGACCGTTTCACCACAATTTGTAATATCTTGCGCAAGCTTATTAAAAATATCAAGATTGTCATCCAAATCCATTGAAGGATCAATTTTGAAGCTGAAAAAATTTTCAAGGAGATAAATTTTATTTGGAGTGGATTGGATTAAATAAAACTCTTCTAATTTTTTCTAAAGCTTTTTCGTGGAATCAAATTTTCCAACCTTTCGCAAAACATGGTCTGATAAATGCAATATGATAGAAGCGTAAGCAAGTTCATCAAAATCTTTTTTCTGATCCTCATTAACATTAGGACCATAAGAATTATCAATAGCATTTGAAACCTTTTGCTGAACCAAAACACTTTTTATTTTCTGTTGCCAAATAGAAAAATCACATTTACCAGTAAAGACACTCAAGTCAAAATGATGTGTAGACATCTCAACAAATATGAATACACACCAACAAGCAGAATACACACCAACAAGCACCTCAAGATAATCACGCAAAAAAACCTAAAGGCCTCAATATACACAGTTTTAGATTCCTAGGATTTCATGAGATTCGCGATCTCATATCAAGAGAATTGTCAAACGGGTAAAGTCCAGGTAATAGTTCTAAATAAAAATGCACAAAAAATAAAATATCGCAAATAATTAGCAACAAAACAAAAGCTAACACAAGTCACAATAATGTGCACGTAAATTCTTAAAGTCACTAGCAACAGGTAATGGTTACTCCACACGATAATCCCAAACTTAATGGCCACCCCACACGATGGCCTGCTAGTACTGGAATGTAAAAGAGATTAGCCAATTTACCAAAGCGGACCAAATCTGACGGTCCGTACTAAATAGAAAAGATGCGAAACAAATTAAAAGAATTCCAGCAGCAACATCAACCACACAAGCTGGAAAAACCACGAAGGTTTTGCAAACACTGAATACGTTCACTATCGAACCGCTATCTAAGCTGTCCGGACCACCAAAAATATAATTGACCACCACAAAAGGTCAGAAATAGGACGAGGATTACAACACCGCCAACCACTTGTCGGAAAACAACTGCATGCGCCTCTACACGCCGTCTGAAAGAATCTACAGTCGAAGTCCACGCGTTACTCACGTGTCGTCTACGTTGCCTCACGCTCCTCACTGTCAGCCCACCTTGACGTCAAGAGCCGGAATATGGTCTCCGTTCACAAAGATGACGTCTGCTTTGGCCAAAAAATGGACGGACAGATTCAGGCAGATTTGTGCTTATTCTTCGTTAATCTGACAACCCAAAATTAATTTTCTTGCACTACAAAATGCCACCGAAGCTCTGATACCAATTGTTGGGGAAAATAGTTCACCGGATCTTTGTTTCTTGTAAGAACAATTGACAAGACTCAGATTAATAATGTCAAACTCTACAAAGGTGACACCAAGTAATAAAGACAAATTAAGAAGAACCAATTTCACTAAAAAAAATAAAGGAGGGAAGTGGACTGCAATTTTCACTAAGAAAAGGAATGGTGGCTGAAACTTTGGTTTTAACTTTTTGCTGATTTCCGTGCGTGTATAATGGTGGTTGTCTTTCTGCCAAACCAAACACCAATATATATATATATATATATATATATATATATATATATATATATATATATATGGTATAATATAATGAGAAAAGATCTACTTCCCATGCTGGGGAGTAGTTATGAAGGCCATCGGACACGTATCCAATAATTATTGAATAAGTACTTGACTTTAATGCCAATCACTTTTTTATTGTCCAATTGTCACTGGACACGTGTTATGTGGCTTCGAAGGGTGAGTAGTTATGAAGCCACACCGGACACGTGTCCAATAGGTATTGAATAAGTGCTTGATTTTAATGTCAATCACTTTTTCATTGTCCAATTGTCGCTGGACACATGTCCGCTGGCCTTCATAACTACTCCCCACCATATATATATATATATATATATATATATATATATAGTATAATATATTAACCCATAATATATTATAACCTAAATATATATATATCATATTATACTCTAAACTTAGTCGTCCCACTTTAAATCGGGTCCAACACACCTGGGTCATCGAAAGAACGACCCAAAGCGTACATTAAAACCTCCAAGTGACCCACACACGTCATTCATTAATTTGGGCTGACACATTGTGGAGCCACTATACAATTATCTTTCAATCATGAGCTCAAAGCGTATGAAGATACAACGAGTCCTATTAATCATCACTGCTCCAAATTTATTTGAGATCACAAAAATCCCAACACATACCATACCATACCATTCACGTATGACCAGAAATCTTAATTTTAAATAACATACTTAAATTAGTTAAAATCAAAACTTTAATAAATCAAATTAGCAAATCCACAAGTATTATTGGAAAAATTGGGACCCGTATTTTCTTTGTATTCTCATTGTTCATTGATTGAGATATGTCGTCTTTTTCTGATAAAAAATGATTGTTCATTTTTTAAAACGAGATTCTTAAATCACCACATTTGACTTTCGACTCTATATTCTCATAATCTGATAGCATATACAAACAAAACTTTGAGCTTGCACGTACCCACTTAAATTAAGAGTTTGTTCGGTTTTTATTTATTTTTAATAAAAATCATTTTTTTGCTTACTTTTTTTTTTACTTTAAATTTTTTACATTACAAAAAAGTTTGAAAAGTCAAAAAAGTAGGCAAAAAACCTATTTTTCGAAGAGAAAAAATACACCGAACAAGCTCTAATTATAATTGATCTCTAATTAATCTAATTAAATTAAAAAATTCATAATTATATATTAATGGAAAATTTGGGACCCTTAATTTGTTTGTATTCCAAATCTCCATTGATTGGGATGTGTCCTCTTTTCTCAAATAAGACAATTGTTCATCTTCCCTACCACAAGCACAAGTAGTGCACAATTACTGCTAATTGAAAACGAATTAAGTCCTCCTTTTTCTAGCCATTTCTTCCCCCACTCAGTCTTCCAAAAGCTAAACTATCCACCATTTTAATATCTTATCATGTTTATTATATTATATAGATATTGTTTTACATCAAAATTTGAATAAATAAAGTCAACATTTTGCACAGGATAATAAATAAAAAAAAATTTACCCCTTATTTTAGTATTGTTTAGTACTATTCAGTTCTATTTATTATACATGTTATGAAAACAGATAAGTTTATTGAATTTAAGTCGCACATCTATTATTTATGAAAACGACAAACGTATTTAAGACTAATGAATATCTATTTCTTTTCTTACAATTCAAAAATAATTTGTTAAACAAATATAACTTATCGCACTCTTGATATTTTATTCCCACAGGTGATGTTGGATTATGGTTTAATAGTAGTGCAAATGATGTCACATGATATACTATTTTGTGCCATGTGGAATGCCATTTTCGGACATGAATGTACTTAAAAAATTGTGCTACTACGTGAGCTTCCAAAAAAAAAAACTAATTTATCTTATGCAAAAAGATTAATGGCCCGTCCACGGGTCTCTTATCAATTTATTGAATTACAATTTTAAAAAGTATTTAACCATTCGATTTTGCAAAAGTCTATCTATTTTTAATAGAAATTTTTTTTTATCGATTTATTTTTGTTGACGTCGGAACATGCACCGTCAATACAAGAAATTTCGCTTTTAACAATGATTTTTTTGTCGTAGAAAGTCATTTTTAGGTTGTTTTGTCGAAAAATGGTCGTCGAGAGATTTTATAAGACAAAAATTTTCATTGTTAAAAGTAAAATTTTTTGTAGTGGTCCACGTGTCAACAGATCTCCAGTAACTTCTCTACCAACATGTATGTTCCCTGCACACTCGGACAATCGTTAGACACCAAGATCTCCGGAGAAAAAAGGTCCGGCGATCGTTGGCACTCCGACGATCAAGTCAACTGCCGATATATAGAGTAATATACGGAGGATGAAAGCAATGGAGTGTGGAAGGGACCTTTTTATGGTGAAATTCAAGGTAAAAAGAGCGTCTTATAAAAAGAATGCGTACCTTAGAATAACTAGAGTCCTTGTATTTATAGCTGCAGAATAACCAGAGTCCTTGTATTTATAGCTGCAGAGTCCTAATTATTCTGTGTAAGCAATCAATTAGAACTCTGATTGGATTCTCCTTCCTTATAGGATAAACGGTAATTGAATATGGACACAATCTCCCAGATTTCGGTCCTTATCTGATTGAATTCCTTTGTGAGAATCATTATGTTAATCAAATACAATCTTTCTTTAATTACTTCTCTTGTTGTCCCAAAACATCAGACTACGAGAATGCGAAGACCAGCGAAAGCACTCCAGATTGGCCAAGGGTGTCGAGGCCCTTCATGGGCTTTGCTGTGAGGGATTCAAGAGTGCTAAAATGTTCGATGAGCTCCGAGGCCTTTTGAGAATTTACGAGGTTCTTGCTGGGCCCCCGAGGCCTTCATCGGGTCTATGGGGCTTTTGCTGGACTTTTGAGACTATACCAAAATCGGGTGGTAACAATTTTCTATGACTGCTAATAGAATTTATATAAGTTTGTATAGACTTGTCAAACTAACTCAATGATGAATCTATTATCTTGAACAAACAAAACCCTTGCACAACTCGGAGCATCCCTTCTTAACCATATCTAAGAAGACGAGTATGACGTATGTGAAATGAACTATTTTCAGTAGTTCCTTATTGAGAAGAAATTTGTAACATTAAACTATATATTGCACCCTTTTTGAGAAATTTGTAAGAATTTATACCAAATCCTTTGTGAATACTAGGCTTTACTTTGCTTAACCTTAGATCAATGTGAAAGAGTACTAGCTCTTTTCATTCATGCATGTTTGGCGAATTTTTCAAAACAGTCTTCTTAAAAAAGTCAAAGTAAAGTATGTTCACTAACAATTCCTTTTGCATTTAAAATGCCTTGTTTTACATTAAAAATTCAATTTTATACACAATAAAAAATCGATTTAATATACTTCTTATTTTCTACATTAGCTTTGCCTCCTACATCCGCCTGGCCCTTTTCCTTCTATTGTTACCTTAGTCGGGATTCTGAGGATACCTTAAGTAGATAGTCTGGAGCTCCCAAGTCGGGCACGAATAGAAGAAGGATAGGAGAGAAGTATAAAAGGTGAAGGTGATAAAAGAAACGACGGCAAAAGTATATTGAATTATTTTTTTTTTTTTTTTTTTTTTTTTTTTAAAAGAGCATGTTTCAATACATTTCGAAAGTAAGGTTCTTTTTTGTCTCTAGCTAGCTTGTCTTTTTTAAACAATTTCCTCTTCATTTTTCACAAAAATGCATTAAGTGGAAAGTGTATATACCCCAAAAGTCACAATCTTTTTCCTGTATATAATAGTGATTATCATAAAAAATTAGTGGCATCCACGTCATTTTGATTACCCTTTCCACCATAAAACAAGAGCTGCCATTTTATTTCCACTTATTTTAAATTAATTAGCTTATCATTAATTAATTAATCTCTTTTATTTTAACTCCCATACTTTGTAGTCTAAATACATACCTAATGTTATTAAGTCACTGCAAATTGGCTAAGATGGTGCCAGATCGCACATCTAATCATCTAAATATCTCATCCATTTTTCAAATTGCTATCATATTATGGAGCCCATATATGCTATCCCAATATTGTTATTATTGATCGTCTCATATAAATAATATCTGGCATTATCAAATAAATACAATTATTTAATATGTTCATATTTGATGTTAAAGTTAACTTGTATTTATTTGATTATGTGTATATTTTTTATTAGTGGGACAGTCAACGAGACACATTTGGGACAACAGATCTGGACTCCATATTATGTGTATACTTGTGCATAAATTTCAGTGATGGCCATTGAACTTTTAATGAAATCTCAATTGGGTTTCTAAACTTTAGTTTGTCTCAATTGAACCACTGAATTTAAATATTGTTTCAAATTTTCACCATTATCACATTTCATCACTTATAATTCTCAACATTGACAAAAATTGCTCAGTTGACAATCATATTGTAACTAATCTTCAACGTAATCGCTACTTGACACATTAGGAACTAAAATGGCAAAATTAATGTTTTTGTAAGATATTTAGGTCATGTTCAGTGAGATTTTTTCAAAAAATCCATTTACACGTGCTTTTTATTTTATTTCAACACTTATGACATGACGTAATGCTAAATTGACATTCCATGTAGTGATTACACGGAAGATCCTATTGCGGCATGATTATCAATTAAGTAATTTTTATCAATTTGAGAAGCGGCAGATGACATAGTTGCGAATTTTGAAACTCATATTGAAGTTAGATGACCCAACTAAAACTAAATTGAAATTTAGTATCCAATTGAGATAAATTAAAATTTAAAAACTCAATTGAAATTTTACTAAAAATTCAGTGATCGAAAATAAAATTTACTCTATATATATTTTATATCAATAGACAAAACATCTAGAAGCACCAAAATCAACTTGTGCTTTATTAATAATGTGACAAATTGTGTTTTGAGTAATTGATTATAAATTTATCGAAAATACTACTTATATTTTTGTGCGGTGTGCGTGTTTGCCTTCAAGGATAGACCATTGTAGATATAAGGGATAAAGTGATAACAAACAACACAACTGCTCTACGTAGATAATTTATAATTTTATACCACTTCGTCTCCCTCTTGAGCCGAGTCCCGCCCATAGCAATCATCTGTCTCCATTGTAGTAGGCACTTGACAATCTCGACTAAGACAATAGGCTCTTGTTTCCTCCCTCCATGCAGTACGCGGTTGTGCTCGTCCCAGATTGCCCAGAGAATGCACCAAAAATCTCCCAACTCTACTTCCGAACTACTTTAAAATAACCTGAACAAATATCCCTGAAAGGATGTATACGCCACCACCCATTGGCGGAGGAAAGCGGGGGCTTTGGGTGGGTGGGTCCCAGGCCCCAAGCTTTCCTGAATTTTCAAATTATTATTATTTTTTAAAAAAAGTTACTTAGAACTTTTACATCTCAAAAATTCGTCATATTTTTATATTTAATTATATAAACAAAACGAGTGAAATTGACATTAAATAGAATTTTAATTAAATTCACGTCTAATCACATAAACGGAATTGTATTATTAAATCCAATTTTAGTAGCCTTCGAAATGAGAACTAAGGCTGTGTTTGATTGCACCATTTTCTATGAAAAATAATGTCACTTTAGTAGAAAATGTTTTTTAACTTTGACTGCTTGATAGAAGGTGGAAAAAGAAAATGTTTTCTAAGGTACAATCACTTAAATTATGGATTTGGCCACTTTCTTGAAAAATGTTATCTCACCATTTTGGTGGTTTTTTTTTTTTCCACCTTACATCGAAATTGTTTCCCTTTTCTACCATTTTCCACTCTTGCCAATTAAACACACCTTAAATGATAAAATACCATACTATAAATATATTTCTATCAGCCATTTTTAGTTTATTAATTTGAAATCACAACTTAATGTCTTTTGAATCCTAAAGATTCATTGTGAAGTTTGCCATGAATATTTTGATACAGTACTAATAGCCTATCCTAACGAGTGAAGAACATAACAAGAAAATAAGCCGAAAGACGTGACATCAAATTGAGAATTAAAAGTAAAATAAATATGATTATTAAATCCATTAAAAACAACAATCTTTAATTCGTTATTTTCTAGTCGTCATTTAACGGTTTTTCAATTAGAAATATGCATCACGAAAAATTAGACTTCTAACAAAAGATTGTTGGTTTCGCTGCTTCCCCCACCTCCCTATCGCCTTCCACATCCCCTTAGCCGGTCTATGCTAAAGAGCACATGTGGCATATAATCCATCATATGACAACATCCATAGCTTCTTCAATAGCCACACTTCGCCTCCTAATACTGATCCCCTCAGCTAGAGTTGGGCACAAATCTTCTCAAATCGGTCAACCGACCTGACTTGATTGGTTTGAGTTGGTTTTTGCCTTAATTCAGTTGGGTTGCGGATTACCTCATAAAAATTGATTCAACCTAACCCAACCCGACCCACTTATTAAAAAAATTAAAAATCAATTAAATTGGTCAAACCCTTTCAAATTTTTAATTTTAATGTAATTGACATTGGCCCAATTTGAATTGAATTCAAACTTTAAAAAATTTTCCAACAAAAAAAAAAAAAAAGACCCCAAAATTTATTTGGGCCAAAGCCCAAACTGACCCAAGCTTGGTCGGTTTGGGTTGGGTCGAGTTTCAACATGTGGTCGGGTTGGTTCAGTTTGATTTTTTGTCAAACAAATGTGATGGGTTGGGTTCGGGTTGGGCCCGAACTAACCCGACTTGACCCAATCCACTCAAATCCCACACTTAGCTTAGGGATGACTATTGGGTCGAGTCGTCTGTGGGCCCAGCGTCTTGGCCTATTATGGGCTTAGACGAGCTTGGGCCAAGGCCGAGCTAAGATAATGAAATAGGGAAAATTTTGGGCCAGTGTGATTATTATCGCCAAAGTGGCAAAGTGGGCTAAAAAATCATATGATTCAATCTTAATTCAACTAAAGTTATACTTTAGTGCCAAAAGTTCAATATGCCCTTCAATTATAAAAATCGCTATTTAAACACGTGAGCCACTACGAAAAACCTCCATTTACTTTAGCAAACTTCATCTTTTTCGTGTTTGATTCTTCTCACCGCAAATCATAACCGCATACAAAGCTGTTTGAAGGTTCGATGGTGAAGGTAATTTGTTCGGTAATTTTTTTGATAATGTAGTTGCTGCGAGTTAGTTTTTTCTGTCGGAACAAGTGATATAGGGGTTTGAAATACGTGATACTGTATACTATGTGTTAATATTTTAGTGATTTTTTTGGTTTTTTCTTAGAACATGTTATTTAACCATGCAAAATGCTTGATACTTTTTCGATCTATGATACTGTTTCTATTTGTTGAATTTTTTCTTTGTTTCTAATAATAGTGAAATATTATGACAAAGTTTCAACCTATGATACTGTTTCAATCTCTTAGTTTTATCTACGATACTGTTTTATTATGATAAAGTTTCAACCTATGATACTGTTTCAATCTGTTAGTTATGTCTACGATACTGTTTAATCTTTGATACTGTTTAATTCATGATACTGTTTTATCCACGATACTGTTTTTATTCAGATAATGTGTATTGGTAAACTTATACCATGCTTTTATTTTTGATACTGTTTAATTATGACAAGGTTTCAACCTATAATACTGTTTCAATCTCTTAGTTTTGTTTATGATACTGTTTTATCTTTGATGTTGTTTAATCCATGATACTGTTTTTATTTAAATAATGTGCATTGATAAACTTATACCATAATTTTATCTTTGATACAATTTAATTATGAAATAGTTTCAACATATGATATTGTTTCAATCTCTTAGTTTTGTCTATGATGCTGTTTTTTCTTTAATACTGTTTTATTTAGATAATATGCATTAGTATACTTTACCATTATGTATAATACTCTTTTATATATGATATTGTTTCAATCTATGTAGAATGACCTAATTATACCATGCTTTATCTGTGATATACTATTTATATGATAATTGTCTATTAGTGTGATACTGTTTTCTATGATACTGTTTTGATACTTTTGATACTTTTTTTGTTTATGATGCAACAAAACAAAGAAAAATCTGGATACATAACAATTGGTAACAAATCAATGGAAAAAAATAAGTTTATACCTATACGAAAAAAAATAACAGTAGAGAAGAAGGCTTATCCACAATATCGTTCTAACCTCCAAACAGTGATCATGGAGGTGAAAGGGTTATCATTAACAAACCACAAAGGAATGGGTTGAAGAAATTGTCATTTTATAATCTTGTCATGTTGATATTGGATGACAAAATTGACAAACATTGTTGTCGTCGAAGTGATATGAATCTGTACAAGATCATTGAGTGCTTCGACAAGTCAAATAAAGATTTTTTTGATAAAGAAATCCCATCTAAAGTTCAAGACAGACGATGGAAAGGGTATTTTTGGCATCGTCGAAGGTGAAAATCTGATGGTGGTTGAAAAACAAAAGCCAGCCTTGATTTCAGATTTCTCCCAATGAAGGTTCAGAGACTGTCGTAGATTGACCAAAACAATAATATCTACACAGTTAAGGACTGCAGCAAATAAAAAGAAAAAAGAAGACATCGACGATGTTTCTACGTTAATGATGCTCTTCTTGATGGCATTGTTCTTTGTACCAAATAAATTCCTAACTTTGAGCTGGAGATACATCAAGTACGTTGAAGATGTCGACAAGATCAAAACTTACAATTGGTCGAAGCACATCTTTGAATACCTAATTTATTCTCTATGTAAAAATGAAGACCCAATCGACGTCACAAGCTGTGTGATGGCTTTAGCTAGGGGTGGTAAAAAAACTCGTAGGCTCGTCGGCTCGGCTCGTAAGAGCTCGGCCCAGCTTGGGCTCGAGCTCGTCGAACCACGAGCACGAGCACGAGCACGAGCTAGGGCCGAGCTGGAGAAAAAAAAGGATCGAGCTCACTCGGCTTGGTAAAAAAACGATCCGGCTCGTTGGGTTCGTGGGAGCGAGCCCACGAGCCCAGCTCGTTTGGGCTCGTGGACACGAGCCCACGAGCCGGCTCGACTTGTGGCTTGTCCCCAACGGTCACATTTGTGACCATTTGTGACCGTTGGCCAACAGGCAGTGGACCTTATTTTTTTTTTCTTTCATTATTTTCCTATAAATACCCATTTTCTATCTCTCATTCAATTACATACTCAATCCATTAAAAATTCTCAAATTACATTCACTCAAATCTCAATATTAGTGTTCTAATTAGTATCTAGTATCTTATTATCTAGATATTACGCTATAATTTTCTACTTCTACTAATTCTCTACATTTCTATTTTCTAGTTTCTACGTTCTATTTCTACTACATTTTCATCTTCTCCTATTTTCTTTATTCTATTATTCCAAATGGCATACAACTGAAGTGATGATGATTTTAGTGGTCTTAATCACATTCCAATTCCAAATGATATTATTGATCAGTTTGGTGGTAGCACTGATCCAATTGATTTGGAAGACGTTCATGACGACGCTGATACACAAACTACTATTGACTCTAGCACTAAACGAAAAGCCACCAAACAAAAGGCTATATGTTGGCAGCATTTTCAGTTGGTGTCGACTGGTAAACTAGTGAACGGAATCCCTGAGTTCAAAGTATAGTGTAAACACTGTCAAGAAAAGCTTGCTTGGCACAAGGGGATAGTCACGACCCATCTAAACAGACACTTTAAAAGTGTCAATACAAATATGGAGGTTTGGATACAAATCAGGCACAACTCCAGTTTGGATCTTCGGGAGCCGGATCCAGTAGTCCCGTTCTCAACAACTGGATATACTCACAAGAACTCATGCGACACGAAAGACTACCGGAATTGATAGCAAATGTCGAGTTTTCACTATGCTTAGTGGACAATCCTCATTGGACGTCATTCGTCCAAAAATATCTACAACCAATGTACGTTAGTATTTCTAGAAATACACTTCGTAAAGATACTATTGTTAGATATAATACTAAGAAAGAAGCTATTATTAATGATATTAATAATTACAACGGTGTTGTATCTTTTACATCAGACTTATGGACATGTTGTAATAAAAAAAAAAATACATGGTTGCAACTGCACATTATATTGATGATAGTTGGTTAATGCATAAAAAAGTGATAGCATTTAAACAAATAGACTGTCCTCATAATAGAAATAATATTTATCAAATTTTATTAGGTGTGTTACATGAATTTAAATATGATTCTAATGCTCGTAGTTTTATATTTGATAATGCAGGCCCAAATAATATAGTAATTGAAAAATTAATGCAACACTGTAATCTATAATTTGATGGTATTTTATTTCATATTCATTGTGTGTGTCATGTGTTTAATTTAATTGTACAAGATGGATTAAAATTTATACAACCTCAATTGGAAAAAATTAGATATGCTATTAATTATATTTCGGTTTCACCATCAAGAAAATAAGTTTTTATTGCTCTATATAAAGAAAATGGGCTGCAATCAAATTGTTTTGCAATTGATGTTGCCAATAGGTGGAATTCAACATATCTTATGCTTGAATTGTGTGAAGGTTATGAAGATTGCATTACTGTCTATTATAATGACCGACACTCACACGGCTTCTTCGTATATGATTTAGAATTACATGATTGGAAAATATGTGGTCATGTTAGAAATTTTTAAAGTTTTTTACGATGCAACAAATGCATGTTCTGGTGCTTATTACCCAACTACCCCACTTGTTTTAAATCATTTCTATTATATTGCTAACAATTTTAATAGGTATAAGAATTTTACTCTTTTTACTAGTATTATACATGTTATGGAATCTAAATTTAGGAAATATTGGAAACAATTGCCTATGTTATTTCTATTAGCATGTATCATGGATCTTCGACTTAACTTGGAGGGTACAAAAGTCACAATAATGACAATTTCAGATAAATTAACTTATGAAAATCCAGTCATGTGTACTAATTTAGAACAAACTTTATGTTCTATGTATGAGGTCTATGCTAAAAGGCCGGTACAAACGTTGTACGACCCCTTAATCCAACATATACTTCGTCATCAACTGATGACATTGACTTATGGAGTTACGTCAGTACACATAGGATCACTCAAGGTCAACAATTAGTTGGTTCTTCTTCTAGTTCTTCCCTTCCCCATTCTAATGATATACCTGTAGAGTTAGGTAGGTATTTTACTCATGATGTACTTAGTATGTTAGATGACGAGGAGAGAAAAAACTTTGATATACTTAAATGGTAGAGACAACATCAACGTAGTTACCCAATTCTTTTCAAAATGGCACGAGATCTACTAACACCTCCGGTCTCAACTGTAGCATCGGAGGCTGCTTTTAGTATAAGTGGCAGGATTTTATCTGATATCAGGTCAAGACTCAAAGCCGACATTTTAGAAAGTTTATTGTGTCTAAAGGATTGTGATGATGCCGAACTTCGATTTCAAAATAAAGTTGACAGAATAATGTCCGAAGAACTTGAAGATTTGAATATGGATTAATCATATTCGTAGTAAGTATTATTTTGCATTAATATTTCTGTATTTAAAGAATTTTTATTATTTTAATAAAAAATTGTACACGTAACATCTTGTTCGTGTATAATTTTAACTCCGCCTACTTTTAAAGTAGCCGGTCCCAAGCCCGGAAAAAGGAAAAAGATTTTAAATTTTACATTTTAAACATAAAATATTTTCGATATGGTATTCTTTTTTATTTTCAAATTTTTAAAAATGTAAAACACAAAAAAAATAAAGGTGGACTTTAAATCTTTAATTTTTAACATAAATGTTTTTTATTTCTACTTTCTTTTTTATTTTCAAATTCAAAACAAAAACATAAGAGTCAAATATGAGGATTTTAAAAAATATAATCAAGATGATTCAATAAAATTTTTAACATAAAGATAAATATTTAATCTTTAACATAAAGATAAAGATAAAGATAAAAATTCATTTTAAATATTTACATTTTTTTTCTTTAACAAAATAAATAGAATGATTTATTTTCAAATTTTAAAACAAAAAAAAGGGCCGAGCCGAGCCGGCTCAGCTCGACTCGTTCGGTCCACGAACCCGTCGGCCCAACCGAGACCACCTTTTGGAGACTCGACTCGTCTCCAGACGAGCCGAGCTCAGCTCGTCCCTATGGATGAGCCGAGCTCGTGATTTACGGGCCGAGCCGAGCTGCTGGCTCGGCCCATTGCCATGCCTAGTTTTAGCAGTAAACTATTTGATTTGTGTATACTGTTTTGTTGATAATGTTTAATTTGTTGATACTGTTTTGCATTAAATGTGATAATCGCACTAACAAGTTGTTATTTATGAAAATTCAGTATTGGTTGTTGAAAAAACTCAATGTCTGCAAAATGTTGAAGAAGAATACAGAACCAAAATGTATTAAATGGGACTTAAGAGATCTGACATGTAGTCTAAAATCTATGACTGTACACGAACTATAAAAAAAAGGTAATAGCAGTATCACCAATTCACAACTTATAGTATCTTATATGAAGAGTTATTCAACATACAAACATCCATTATATTTATTATACAACTACTACATCATTGCATGTTTCGAAGAATTCAATGAAGATGAAGAATCAGATGAAGATGAAGAATCTGATGAAGTTGATACGAAAACAAAAGATACTAAAAAGGAAGAAAGTGATGATAATCAAATAGAGGAGACTAATTCAACAGAAGAAAACAAAGAGGAAGAAAGTGAGGAAGAATATGACAGCTTTGAAAAAATTGAAAACGAGGATGATAGTTGGCTATACTTGCCCCTAAGTCATCTCGCAGAAGTTGCAATAAAGGATTCATCCTCGAAGAAAGCCATAACTAGTTCATGCAGACTTCGTGATGAATTACGAGCCTCCATGGAAAAGGAGCGCATCTTACAAGCTGCGTTGGATGAAAGCGTCTGGCAGAATAAAAGGTACTAATATATATGAATATGATACAACAATCTATAATACTAGAATATGTGATACTATTTTATTGTGATACTGATATGATAGTATTTTTATTTATGATACTGTTTTATTGTGATACTGTTTTATTGAAATATTATTGTCTATGATACTGTTTTATTATGATACTGTTTGATTAAGATACTAATAATAATATGATTTTAATACTTTTGATACTGATAATAAATACTTTTGATACTTTGCAAAATAAAAAGAATATACAGGAGCTCAATGAGATGAGCACAAAAATAAGAATTATAGAAGACCAACTACAAAAGTCAATGGTTGTACATGTAGTAGTTTTGGAGGAAAAGAATAATACTACCGAACAACTTAAAAAGTTGCAAGAAACTTTGGATTCTCTTACAAGTGAGAACAAATCATTGGAAAAAAAGAATACATCACTTGTTAAAGAGCTGACTGAAAAGGTAGTGCATGAAGTCACTAAAACTTTGAATGACAAAGAGATTCAAAAAACAAAGGATGCAACAAAGCAAACTTCAATGGCCAAAAGAATAAAAGAAAAAGAAAGAAAGATGATGATTTCACCTACTTAGCTCCGAAAAAAAGAGTCGCAAAGGGTAAAAATGCTAAATCTCAGGTGCAAGAAGAAGAGGTTGACAATACTATCATCAACGTTGAGGACCTTCCTGATCGTTCAATGAAAAAAAAAAAAGTACCAATCAAAATCAATGCAAAATTGTTGATAGCAAAACAGTTAACTGCAGCTGATAGGAAGAAGATCATAAATATTGAGAAAAGCCAAAACCCATCGTAAGTCTCTTCTATCCACTAATTGTTGATGTTTTGATAGTGATACTCTTTTCATGATACTATTTCAATTACTGAATATTTTACTTATGATATTGTGATACTGTTTTCGTGATACTGTATATAAATATTGTAATATTGTTTCAACTACTGAATGTTTTACTTATGATATTGTGATACTGTTTCATTGCTTAATACTGTATTATATTGCAGAGCGACGATACAAGCTGACCGGAGCAGAATTTTGTTTTGTGATATTGGGAGATTTGTTTGATATTCTTGCGGACGACTCAATATCAAACAGTGTAAAATTTTAAAAACCAAAAAATGTATTCCCAAATTATAAACTTATACAAAACATAACTATGATACTTTATCTGCAGGTAATTGATACATACGAGAAAATCCTAAAGGCCAATGATCAATTGTAGACAACACTTACAACAAAAGATTTGTCATTTTTGATTCTTTGTGCTGGGTGAATTGCTTAATTTCAACATAAACATTTCAATTACAAACTTAGATCTAAAACAAAATAATTTATTATCTTGATATTATACTTGAATACTACAGCTATATGTCACAAATCCTGAAATGACAATTCAAAGATCACAAAAAATCGACATAGTATTGGAGCACCTCCACAACATCGGGCAGCCTCGACTTTTGCTGTTCCCGATGAACTCAAACGGAGGAAAATGATCTGACGTATTTTCAAACCATTGGACACTACTCACATTCGACTTAGAGGCATGTCAATTGACACATTACAACATCAATTTGCCAAGAGACGAGACATCAAACAAATATATTGAGGATGCTAGGATATTAGTAAGATAATGAGTTGTTACAGTACCATATAATATTTTACAATAAGTTTTAAAATACAAGTATAACATTTTACACTCACTACTAAAAATCGACCATCAAAACCGATACCCGTCCCAAATACATATTGGGGACATATAATATTTTACAATAAGTTTTAAAATACAAGTATAACATTTTACAAATCAAAAATAAGATCATTTTTTTCTCAAGTCAAAATAACATTAGCCTCGCATTCCATTTAAAGTTTTTTTTTAGCTATCTTGTTAGATATCCGCAAATACAAATACGTGTAGAAAGAATATGTTGAGAGCAAACAAAAAGACCTGTTTATAAAATCTCACGTTACAAATATTGTTGAGTACAAAGAAGAAGAATTCAATCATCAATTGATCTCCTACGAGAAATGTCCGCAACAACACATTGGGACGTAAGAAGCGACTACTCTTTCAAACTTCCTATTTGTATTATCTTGTGTTTAAATGACTATGCAGCAAACTGACATTTACTACTTATTTCTAAATTTTATTTCGCAGTGTTGATAGTGGAATATACGTTTGCCATGTGATGGAAAGACTAGCAAAGAATTAATAGATAGAAGAAATCATGACAATGAAGGATATTAAACAATATAAAGCAAATATAGTTTCTCAATTCATCAGGAAATTTGTTGTAGATGAATGAATAGATGAATATATTTTTTTCATTTTAGATGAATAGATTTCCTAATTGCAAATTTAGGTTTGATACTGTAAATTGTATATGCATTTTTGTTTTGATACTGAATACAATTTGTAATATTGTATTGCAACATACCGCTGTTAATTAATGATATACTGTTTTGTAAAACTATTTTATTAAAATAAATATTTTGTGATATTGTTTTGTGAAAATAAATGTTGTTTTCATTAATTCAACCAACAAATTATTACAAGACAATTATGTTACTGTTTATTAAAAAAATAATATCTCTCCATCAAAAAATTTAAAAAATAAACAATAATATCCTTCACGGGAACATATGACTCTTAAAAACACCAAGGATTATAGTAATTTGTGATACTGTATTGCAATGTAATGTTCTTAATGAGATACTGTTAATGATACTGTTATGTTAAACTTTCTTTTTTATATTAAGATAAATATTTTGTGATACTATTTTGTGAAAATAAATGTTGCTTTCATTAATTTAACCAACAAATGATTACAAAAAAATTGTGTTCCTATATATTTAAAAAAGAAATAATAATATCATTCACGAAACAAGCTCTTAGGCCAATGACTCGTTACAAGTCTTCTTATTGTGATCACCCAATTTTTCACACCTTCCACGTCGTACCATCCGCACTTGTTCGCCCCTTGATCTAATTCACATCTTTTTAGGTCTTCTAGATTGTCTCTTTATAGGTGGAGGCAAAATATCAAAATTGGCAGAATTTTCATATTCCAACCTCATCGACGTAGGAATGAGATGTATAGTTTCTTCATAGGACTTGCGGAATGCTGCAACATGAAAATAATAATCAACAAATTCATCAATGCGCCTTCCAGATCTGTTAATTACAACGACTGTATGCACACATGAAAACCCATTCAGCTGCCACTGGGAACAAGAACATGTGCTTTTGCAAATATCCACACAAACTGATGGATCTGAAAAAAAATTCAAAAATTGTATCGGAAGACCGCTTGATATTCTATGATCGACTTTCATCTGCATATCCCTGCAACTTCTCTATCATTTTCGGGCAGACAACCCCCGTCCACTCACCTACATCAAGATTATCATAGAAAAAAAAAAGATCAATTGAAAATAAAATAGTATCACATTGAAAATAAAATAGTATCATGTAGAAAATAAAATAGTATCATAATATTACCAGAATCAGTTCTTCTCGTAACAAATATGTTCATCAGCTTTATCTTCAACATGTCACCATTCGGGTTATGGGCAAACTCATACAGTCAACTATCTATGCATTGAAACACTCACCTACATTTGATGACATCTCTCCATACCGACATCCAACACTATAAACATTCGACCAATTTTCAAATGGTAAACTATCTAAAACCTTTGAACAATAGCTCCCCCCTCACATTTCAATACTTCCAACTTCTAGTTAAATAATGCAATTGTTGGAGCATGCACACATTTTCGAAACAACCAGACCATACGCTCTCTATAACTGTTTGAGAAGCTACCACCGCTGAATTTATTTCTCAAATTTTCTTTAAGGTGTTGTAAACAGAAAAAATGATTCGATGTAGGGAATGCATTAGACAACGCTTCCAATAACCCAACATTCTGATCAGACACAAATGTAAGCTCCCGAGTACTTTGAACAATACTACGCAGATGTTCCAAGAACCACAACTAATTATCGTAGTTCTCAGAATCTACAACGGCATAAGCCAACGGATATAAGCCTACACAAAATAATAATATCAAAATAACAGAACAACAATATCTAACGGTATCTTATAAATCATATTACAAAACAATATCACAAAATAATAGAAAAACAGTATCACAAAAAATAGAAAAACAATATCATACATTGGTTGCTGTTCTTAGCAGTTGCAGACAACAAGATACCTTTGAACCTTCATTTCAAAAATGTTCCATCGATAAACAACATGGGACGACAATGATTAAACCCTTGAATGCACGCATGGTAAGAAACAAACAATCTTTGGAATCTTTTGAAAACTTGGTCCACCTCTAAATCAATATGACTTCCATGATTAAATGACCTTGTAGCCTTAATATACCAATGTAACTGCTTGAAAGATTCAGATGCATCGCCAAAAATTAATCCGTTCGCTCTCTCCAATGTATTCCAAGCCTTCTCATAGCTTATCGTGTAACAGCAACTTGTTAAAAAGTGTGAAACAACGCACAATGTTGGTTTCTCCCTCAATATATCGATAATCAAACCAGAAACTACCTTACAACTTAATCTCTCACTTTTTTCTTTCCTCAACATTATAAGGCAACTTTGCTCATTCACAATCTTTCGTATGTAATAAAAACCTCTAACCTTTGATACTGTTACACAAACATACCACCTACAATCATCAGAATATTTGTTTGAACATTGAGCCTCTACCCTACCATTGTTATTTCTCATTTAATCAAACTTAAATCCTCTCTCAATCGGATATTTGCATAAAGCATCTCTAAATTCAGTTACACCTCTCTCGAACCTCTGTCCAACATGAGTTATTACGCTTGACCAACTAGATGAAAGTAATGCTCTACTATTTGTTGAAGAACACTATGTAGTTATGGCAGTTCCTTCATTTTCGAAAACAGTATTACAATCATGTGTCACTGTTTTACAATCAAGTGATACTGTTCCTAAATTATGTTCCTAAATTCTTCTTCATTCATTAGAAAACACTATCATGTCTAGGGGTAGAATAACACAATAAAATAGTGTCAACTTCTAATGAATTTCAATTACCACATAATTTTCACAAAACACCATTAAAATCCCTATCAGCAGAAACTTTATGGAAAGTGTGTTTGAAATATACTTACAAAGTAAAATCAGGCCACTTTCTTTGATTGAGAAGAAAAACAGCACTGAAAAAATGTGAAATTTTTGAAATAATCACTTGCGAAAACAAAGAAGGTTTGTAGACAGGGGCGACTCACTGAATGCTAACTACGAGGTGCACCGGTGATGCGATCATCGACGAGGAGATCTGGAGAAGAAAGTTGTTAATGACAGCTTGTGAATGAGAATCGTGAGTTGATGAAATCTAGTTTAAATTGGTTTAAAAGATTATAGGGGTAATTACGGTATTAGATAAATTAATATGACTTATTTACAATTTTATAAAGTGTTTGGACCTAATTTAAAATAAGTCACCTATGAATAACTTATTGACAATTTTTCCAATGAAATAGGGGCTGAGCTATCTCGGCCCTTACAATATATGGGCCGGTTTGTGTAAATTTTTATTTTTTTATTTTTTTAACAGTCCCAAAAAATATTGTATTAAAAAATTAACGAGTTGGGTCTTGTCGGCCGGACTTGGGCCTCATGGGCTAGATTGGGCCGTCTCTATAAAGACCAAGTTGGGCCCGTCCCATAGGCCGAGTTGGCTCCGGTGGTCATGGGCAGAGCCCGCCAGCTTAGTCGGACCACTCTCCTTTTATGAATCTACTTTTAAGTAACTAAAAATTTAGAAAAAGTAAATTTTAATTCCAAGAATATTAAAAGAAAAGGCAAAATTACATCAAAAAGTTTCAAAAGAAATAATTTTTTTTTTTTTACAAAAGTGTAAAAAATAATTATGCGTGATTACGCCAACTTTTGATTAAAATGATAAGAATAATAATATAACTTGTTACAACAGAATATTTTTAATAATAACAATTAACGTGAAATCTAGTATAAACAAAAGCTCATGTTGATGCAGTAAGTTATTGGGCATTTATGGGAACTCTGTTTTGATTGAAAGTTTGAACTGATGAATCTTGCATCTCTACAAGTACATCTATGTTAATTAAAGACCTTCTCACTTATAATTTTGTGCCTATGCAAAATCCAACAGTTCGAGCTTAGAATGACCTGCCACAAAATCTAGGCCAAACCCTCCATTTCAAGCTTCTCTACAATTGAGCTGACCGATTGACACAACTAATTATAACTTTGTGCCCGTTTGATAGAGATTATAAATTAGTTTATTTGACTAAAACAGTTTATTTGATCAAGAATAGTAAAAAATAACGAGTATCAAGGCCAATTTTTTT
Organism: Forsythia suspensa; assembly: GCA_023638005.1. Classification (NCBI taxonomy): domain Eukaryota; kingdom Viridiplantae; phylum Streptophyta; class Magnoliopsida; order Lamiales; family Oleaceae; genus Forsythia; species Forsythia suspensa. The sequence goes on from CM042669.1 coordinate 17,296,982, forward strand.
TGTCAAATAAATCATTTTTGGTCAAATAAATTGGTTTATAAATTCTACCAAACGGGATACTCAACCAAACGAGTCTAATTCTAATTGCTTGACATTTTGAAGAATCTCAATTCTTCAAAGGCATCCAAGACAACGTCTTCACAAATCAAAACAAGTTCTTCGTTTGACTTTCAACCGTTAAAGTCGCGTTGGCAAGACTTCAAATATTTTTATTATTTACACTATCTAAGTGGAAGTCACAGTCGCAATAAACCACAGTGAAGCAACAGTGGTAAATGAACGGTCAGTTATGAAACTTACACCAACATATCAACCACTTATCTAAAGCACTTTATAATGGGCTTGCATCATATAGCCATATTGTCTTATCATCAAATGATCGTGAAACCAGATGTAGGGTTAGGATGAAAAGAAAGAAGTATAAATACAGCATATTTGTAAGTATAGGTGAAAGCAAAAAGAAGAAGACAGAAAATGGTGCAGAAGGAAGAAATGATGAGAAAAGGGCCATGGACAGAAGAAGAAGATTATAAGCTGGTTTTATACGTGAACTTGTTTGGTGAAAGGCGATGGGATTTCATAGCAAAAGTATCAGGTTTGAAGGTTGGCGGGAGACAAAAGTACTAGGTAGGATTTATCTGGGCAATGAATCTTATTTTCAAGGAACCCTATTGTTTAACACAATATTCCACGTATATATTGTTTCTTATTGTAGGTTTGAAAAGAACAGGGAAGAGTTGCAGGTTGCGTTGGGTTAATTATTTGAATCCTGCTTTGAAAAGAGGCAAGATGACACCCCATGAACAGCGCCTTGTTCTTCAACTTCACTCCAATTGGGGAAATAGGTTTGCTTGCCCATCTCTCTCTCTCTCTCTCTCTCTCTCTCTCTCTCTATATATATATATATATATATATATATATATATATATATATTGTGTGTGGGTGGAATGGGGTGGGATGGGGTGGGGTGGGAGGTATAAGCTTGTTGACTTACTAGCGATTGTCCAATCCGGTGTACCGTTTGCACTGGTACAAGTGTTTGATCCACTTGGGTCAGATTTAGCATGTTGGAGTTAGACTCAAATTGTATTGAATTGAGATCGGCCTATTAGTGTTGTTGACCACTGTGATGCTGGATTAATGTTCAATACCATGTGCTAAACATCATGACATCATGCTTGACGAATGAGTATCATCTAATTTATAACATTTTGAAGCCTATTCTTGTTCAAATTTTGAATCGAGTAGTTTTAATAAATAGAGACAACTACATGCAGATGGTCAAAAATTGCTCAGAAATTACCCGGAAGAACTGATAATGAGATAAAGAATTATTGGAGAACCCATATGAGGAAAAGTGCTCAAGAGAGGAAGAAATCAGATGTATCTTCATCATCGTCGTCGTCGTCAAAATCTTCATCATCTAACATAATCACAGAGATCAAAGAGCCCAGTTTTTACGACACAGGAGGTCTTGATGTGGTAGCAAGTGCAGAAAAAAAATTCAATGCTCTAACGCCCACCTCAAATTTGGATCGAAATGCCTCACGAAGTACTGAATCTAAGAATGTTGAAGAGAAAGAAGAAAGCACAAAATTCTACTCCATGGATGAAATATGGAAAGAAATTGAATTGCCTGAAGAAATTTACAATATCCCAAGTCAAACAATGGCATCTCCAATATGGGATTATTGTCCAGACTTTCTTTGGCCCATGGATGAAGAAGAAACCAAGATGTTTCTCCCAATGAGTTATCAGTTTCATTCTTTCAATCAAGAGAGGACTGGCTAATTAGATTATTTTATTTTATTTTATATAGAGTTCAATTAATTAGTTTGAATAACTAGAAAGTAGGTTCTAAGTTTGTTTAGCTTCGGGTTCTTGTAACGGTAGGCATATAAAGGTGGACGGAGAATCCCAAGTATGGTAGTTCAACACGGTCATGTGTCGAGTTCATGTTGTCGATCTAGTATAATGCGAATTAAAATTTTATGTCATGGTTGTTCAATTATCTGTAATCATCTAATCATGTATAATCATGCATCTAATTATGTATTGTACATGTAGTTGACACGACTTTTTGCTGAGGATTTTAACTATTTATGGCATATTACGTGGATGAGATAATCAATTATTGTATTGCGTGCTATTTATACATACTAGTGAAGTCCACGTGCAAAAGTACGTGTTGCATTTTAATTAAGTAGTTAATAGTGTGGTTATTATTTGTGAGTTTCTTAATTATTTTCTCGCTTATGAAAGACTAAATAAAATATGTATTAAAATTTGTTAAGAAAAATATGTATTATTTAAAGTTGAATGATATAGTTTCGATTGATCTTTAACACGAACTTTCTTCATTTTTAGACGATCTGATGAATTTACTGAAAGAATTGATTATTGCAATTCCTAGAATTGGATACATCAAATATTATCTGAAAAGATTATTCTGTTGCTTTAAAATTTACACTTGTTCCATATTTCTCCTCAATATGGCGTGACTTTTTAAATTTTTTCACTCTTTTAATTTAATTTTGTTCATTATAATCAAACATTCAAAAAAATTTAAATCACGCGAGTGGGTGGGAGTTTTCGAGTATCGGTTAAGAAAGTTTTTTAAAGTACCGATTTTGGGTGTTTATGAGATGAGTGGAGTGGAGTGGTTTTAGATGGTTTTTAATAGCGATTTTTAAACGATCCAATTCATGCTTGGGAGTTTATTATAACGGTTCTAAAAGTTTTTTAAGAGAATCAAATTACATATATGCCTATATATATAAAAAAATTAAATTAAATATTAATTTTTTTATATATCAACCTATCATTGAAAATATAAAATTAAATTTATGTTCTTGCATGTGTTTTATTCTTCTGTATATGTTTTTTTATTTTTACAAATATTAAGTATAGAGTAGTTTTGAAAATAATTGTTTGAAATGGAGTAAAATTGAAAGAAATTTTGAAGAACGGCAAAAAATTACCGATTTGAAGGATTGGGAGATACGCTTCAAATTACACTACACCGATTTTGGACGATTTTCAACCTTTCATAAATGGTACTACCCTAAATCGGTAAAAAATAAAATAAAATAAAATAAAAAACTTCCAAGCATGCCCTTATTGTTATTTATTTCCTCAATTTAAAAATTAGAAATCAACAAAATTATATACATGTATAATTATAATAATTTAAAAATAATTTCACGATACTAAATTATGTAAAAACGAAAAAAAGAACCCTATATAGCTTAAATCAACAAAAATAATTCAAAAAATAAATGAATGTTCATTCTAGAATCTAAATAATTTCATGCTCATGATTTCTTAACACATAACGATTAGCAATGGAAACATACATTTGTCATTCTTAACAGTGTGCAGTGTGCATGTTCTGAAGTGCAAATTTCAATATCCAATGAGTCGTGTTCATCATATTCTTTTGCCGTAGCCAATAACAAATAAGAAAAATTATTTTTACCATAATCAATAATCAAAGTAAAAATATAAATAAAAATAAATTAGTGTAAAAGAGCACACATTTAGAAACGATTTTTTGTATCCTCACCAGTGTGAAATTTATTATTATTACTATTTTCTCAAAAAAAAAAAAAAACTCACATTGCCAATTTTGTTGCACTTACAAATTTAGAAAATTTTCTAAGATGATACTTATATCGCTTATAAATACTGACTACGAATTTGACATTAAAACTATTTAAAAACTTAAAATAAAAATTAAAAATCAATACTCAAACGAGTACAAATGTTCAAACAAGCATAAAAACTAACAACAGATGTTAATCAACTAAATTGGGTAATTTTTCGAAAGATATGACTAAAATCGGAAAGAAGACGAAAAATACAAATGAAATAAGATGGGAGAAATGAAGCAATGTTGGAAAAAAAAAATAGTATTGAAAAAGATCTACAATTGAAGAAAAAAAAAAGAAACAAAAAAAGGGCATCAAGAAAAGATAACAAAAATACTTAGAAATAACAAAATAGAAAAAAAAATGAAAAGTGGTGGTAGTGCCACACTAAATATCTCTCTTTTAATATATAGGGATAGGGATAGAGATATAAAGATAGGGATTAAGGATACAGCAGCATTATAGTGAAAAAAGCGGGCCAAAAATATATAACAGGAATCGATGAACAGTAACTGGCACACACTCTTATGAATAGTGGCATCACAAAGTTACTCTTTTTTATAGTTAAGGATAAAATAATTTTATGTACAATTGAAGAAAAAAAAAATGAAACAAAAAAAAGGACATCAAGAAAAGATAACAAAAAAACTTAGAAATAACAAAATAGAAAAAAAAAAATGAAAAGTGGTGGTAGTGCCACGCTAAATATCCCTCTTTTGAATATATAGGGATAGGGATAGAGATTTAAAGAAAGGGATTAAGGATACAGCAGCATTATAGTGAAAAAAGCGGCTAAAAATATATAAAAAGAACAGATGAACAGTAACTGGCACGCACTCTTATGAATAGTGGCATCACAAATCTACTCTTTTTTATAGTTAAGGATAAAATAATTTTATGTTGAGTCTCTATTTTCAACACTTTTACATCTTTGAATAATTTATATGTTTAAATTCCAACTAACAACATTATTTATTTTAAAAGTAATTTTTACTTTACTATTAAAATAAATAACTTATATATTTTTGAGTTTGATCAATAAAGAATTTATTTATTTCAAATATTAGTTGTATAGTTTCATTTACTTCTGAACTTTTCAAGCTTAGCCAAACATGCTTTGATAACCTCATGGTATATATTATTCAAGAAAATATATAATATGATTTGCTGGATTCACTAATTAATGTGATAATGATTAAATAAATTAGATAAACCAAAGATTGAACCAACTTTTTGTGGTTTTATTTATGAGTGTTAATGGGGCTTGTGAAAATTTTATGTACAATTTTCATAAATACACAAAATAAATTATTTTTAAAAAATGTTCAATATTTTTAATTGTAAAAATATTATGTGTTGTCGATTTTATCCCTCAAGTAAACTCGTACTTACAAAGATGAATAATTAATTACTATATCAATTATATTTAATCTTAACAAAGTAAACACATACACATGCACACTTTATGAACGATTTTAAGATGGACTTATTCTAAACTCAATTTAAGCTAAATTACTATGCAAGCACAATGAAGTATTGATAAATTTCCAGTTTTATTAAAAACTAGGATTTCACAAATCCATCGTCATATTCCATAAATTAACTATCCGTTACTTATCTTTGCAAACTATTGCTCTAGATTGAAAATCAATTATCCTCCTGTGATTAATAGCATATTTCGATGGTCAATCAATTCTATACCTATATATAAACCTAACTATCTCTAGTTAAATTACGAACATAAAGACATGCATTAATTCACAAAAATCACCCAAAATGATTTCACAAGACATAATAATATTTTTATCTATTATCGGGCCTTATATTGTTTATTACCACATGCTTCTCTATATTGAATCTCTCGAAAATAATATAGACCACAAGTACATTTTAATGGCAATCAATCATCAAAACGAAGTTAAAGAATAACAAACAATCAACCTGGAATCAATAATCATACAAAAACAAGCAATTTCTAATTAATAAAAAACACGAGGTTTCATCATTCATCCTAACTACAAAAAATTTAGCCGAACATGATTTTACAAAATAACCAAGATAATAATAAAAAATCATGATTCTAGTAACAAAGAATAAAAGTAAACACACTCGTAAGTATTGTTCTTCAAAGGTCTTCAATTGTGCTATCTTGAATCTCGCCAAAACTCACAATTATGCTATTCTCGATCTCCCATCTGAATTATGTTTTTATCTCCAATTTTTATCTCACTCTTTTGTGTATACTCTCTTATTTAAAAGTCTCTCAAAAACTCTAAAAACACCCCTAAAATTCGTGTAGAACCAAAATACCTAAAATAGTCCCTATTCAAAAAAGAAAGAACTTATTCTGAGCTGCGGTATGCCCATACGATCGCATGGGCATGTATGGTTAGCTACAAGTTTCTGCTCCATGTGCCTTGCGAAGCGATCATAAGCCAACTAGCTCATGTGATCGCATGGGCGAAAGTCTCCTCCGGTGTTGCAAATAAGTCCCTGATTAATTGCGTAGAAAGTCCTACATCTTTCTAATATTTACACTTTAGCCCTAGATTTCTTCTTTCATTCTAGTTTAGTTATTTTTTATTTACAATCCAGGTTCTTCAACTTTCAAACTCTTACATCTAGGTCTCCAATTCCAAGCTTTCGTATGTTTTCAGTCTATTTTTGCTTATTTTGCATTGTTTTCCTCCAATCACTAGTTGAACTCGGATTTTGACTTAAAACAATCAAATCAATACATAATTAAATAAAAACATACTTAAGAGCACTCACAATTGTCTAATTTTGATGGCCCAAGTAAGTACAAAACTACACTTATCAACACCTCCAAACTTGAACTAATGTTCGTCCTCGAATAAAATTATATATTGACAATTCATCGAACGCACAAGCAAAATGGAACACTGACTAAAAGAACAAACACTTCATAAGTTAAATATCTAGCCATTTTCGCTTCAGCTTTTTTTTTTTTTTTATATTGCTCAAAATTTATGAAAAATTTCCAAACAATGCTAAAAAGTTTTTAATTTAATCTATGCTCGATGTGTGTGTGTGTAGTCAATTTGAATCATTATAATGCACTAAGTTGGTGATAACCCAGCCATGAATTGTCAAAATTTCCTTTCCCACTCGTTAGATGCACTCATACAAACTTGATGTTTTCTCTCAAATTCGGAGTGCTAATTCTAAGGTTACTCTCACTTCACTCATTATTTTCCCGCTCAAGTTTAGCTTGCCTTAGCCAATGATAGTAACTACTTAAGTTTGCAATGATTCTTTCTTTATTGAGTATTTCAACCAACAAGCTTCCATTAGGCAAGTCAAGCTAACTAGTTATCTAAACCCCAAGTTATAATCATAAATATTCCATCTTGCTAGTTTTGCATCTTTAGTTCTAAGGACCTATTTTTTTCCCATTTTATATGTAAAACCTCACTCCCTTAAGTTTTCTAAATGACCGTTGTAGCGACTGTTAGGCGGATGGCTCCCAGATTTTAGAAACCTTAGGGCACCAAATTTTGAGAACCCCTACGGTCTTTATTACTCGAGTAAAAAATACTACGAAGAGAGGTATAAGATAATGCAGGTGCAATGTCTTTTTGTACAAGAATTAATATGCATTGATTAGATTCTTAGCATCCGTTCATCACTTAGCTTCCGATGGTTAGCAAAAAAATACTCCACACCAATATTCAACATTCACAGAATCACCACACTTCTACATAGCTACTTCCACGGCTCAACAACATCTAAACTATTCACTCATTTGGTTTTATGGCATTGGTTTAATCATTCTGGTTCCAACTTACAACCTATTGCATTCTATAAGAACAACCACCTCGCTAATAACCATCATGACTATTGTGCTCAATATAGATCTAGTATGGACAAGTAATTTATCATAGAATACAAGTAACATGACTGTCTACAAGTAATTAATTAAAACAGTTTCAAAAAAATTATCATTAGCCAGCAAGGTTATCTAACAATACGCAAGCATGCAATTCAATTTTTTTTTCCAAAGTTTTCAAAAGTACAAATATTAACTTGAATTTTTGGTCCCCACCAAACCCAGAATACACATTGCCCTCAATATAAATGCAGTATAATAAAGAGAGAAGGATAAGTTACTTTCCGGGGGTAAATCGGATAGTGCTACAAAAACAAGATGAAAGGGTCAATGGTAGAAGGATCTGACTATGGTACTGGCCTACAAATGTGTGCATGAATGTTATCTAGCTACTGTGCCAGTAGTTTGAGAATATGCCGACTTATTTTCAGATGACCTATTGGGTATCCCACCTGATAGGCAAGTAAAATTCACGATAGATTTGATACCTGGAGCTGCACCCATGTTAAAGGCTCTATATCGGATGACACCAAAAGAATTGCAATAGTTAAAAATGCAATTAGGAAATTTGTTGGATAAATGATTTATCAAGCCGAGTGTTTCTCCGTAGGGAGCTCCGGTTATCTTTGTAAAAAAGAAAGATGGATCGATGAGAATGTGTATTGACTATCGTAAGCTGAATAAATTGACGATTAATAATAAGTATCATTTTCTAAGAATTGAAGATTTGTTTTATTAATTGAAGGGTGTTTCAGTATTTTCAAAGATCGACTTGAGGTCGGGCTTTCACCAACTAAAAGCAAGCCGTCAAATATATTAAGGTCAGTATTCCGAACTCGCTATGGGCATTATGAGTTTATAGTAATGTCCATAATGCCCTTTGGACTGACGAATGCTCCCGTGGTATTTATGGATTTGATGAACTGAGTCTTTCATGAGTATTTAGATTGGTTTTGACATCCTGATTTATTTAAAAACTTCCAACAACATTAAGATCATCTGAGGACAATATTGGAGACTTTGCAGAGGAAAAAGATGTATGCTAAATTCAAGAAATATGGATTTTGGTTGGACGGGGTAGGATTTATTGGTCATGTTGTAATGGCCAAATGAATTGAAGTGGATTCGTCAAAAGTTGAGGATGTGTCAAATTGGTAAGCACCTCAAATGTTGGAGAAGTGAGAAGCTATTCATGATTAGCCAGCTATTATCAGTGATTCATAGAAAGATTTTTCAAAATAGCTGGTTCTATGACACAATTGACTCGAAAGAGTATTAAGTTTGTTTAGTTCAAGAAACGTGAATGAAATTTTCAGGAGTTAAAATACATACTAGTATCTACACCAGTGTTGGCATATTCAGAGGACAACCCAATTTATAGTGATATGTCGAAGCTCAATTTGGGATTTGTTTTGATGCAACACAGAAAGGTGATAGCTTATGCTTCAACATAGTTGAAGCAGTATGAGTAGAACTATCCGGCACATGATCTTGAACGTGCGGCGGTAGTTCATGCTTCAAAATTTTGGCAATATGGAAGCAAGTGTGAGATTTACACTGACCATAAGAGTCTCAAGTATTTTTCACACAGAAAGAGTTGAACATGAGGCAATGATAGTGGTTGGAATTGGTAAAGGACTATAACTGTACTATCATATACCATCCGGGTAAGGCTAATGTATTAGGAGATTCTCCAAACATAACGAATATGTGTCAGGTGTCTGCACTGCAATCGAAACAAGATAACTTGATCAACGAATTTGAGAATTGAAGTTTTAGCACCACTAGTGCAGGCATCAGTAATGATAGCAAATATGATATTAAAGCCGACACTCAAAGATAGAATTGTGGCAGCTCAGAAGAAAAATCCCAGTTTTGGAAAAGATTATGGCTGACGTGGGAGCGTAAAAGAGAAAATAATTTTAAATACCCGAGGACAAAGATTTGATGTTCAAAGGTCGGTTATGCGTGCTTAAGGATAAAGATATGAGGAATGAGATTTTATCTAAGGCTCATTCTTCTCCTTAAACCGCACATCCAGAAGGAACCAAAATGTATAAGGATTTATGTAATACATTTTGATGGAGAAATATGAAAAGAATTATATCTCGTTTTGTGTCAAAATGCTTGGTGTGTCAATAAGTAAAGGCAAAACATTAGAGATCGTCAGGGCTATTAAAACCAATGGATAATTGCAATGGATTTTGTTGTAGGTTTTACTAATTTGGCAAAAGGTCATGATGTTATCTGGGTCGTAGTAGATCGTTTAACGAAATCTGCTCATTTTCTGCCAATTCAGATGAAATTAAGTTTGGAGCAGCTAGCACAGTTGTAGCTAGCACAACATGTCAGGAAAATATTCCGACTTCATAGAGTACCAGCATCTATTGTATCGGACTAAGACTTGAGGCTTACCTCAAATTTTTGGAAAAATTCTTAGGGAGGTTTGGGTACTATATTGAAATTTAGTACGGCTTATCATCTACAGACCGACGGGCAATCAGAATAGACTATTCATATCCTTGAACATATGTTGAAAGCATATGTCTTGGATTTGGGTGACAAATGAGAATGTCATTTACCGTTGGTAGAGTTCACCTACAACAATAGTTTCCAAACTACTATCGGCATAGCACCATATGAGGCACTTTATGGTTATTGATGTCGTTCGCCAATTTGTTGGGATGAAGTTGGCAAAAAAAGAATTTTGGGTCCAGAGTTAGTTGAGAAAATAGTGAAAGCAATAGACAAGATCAGGTTTGAATTAATACAGCGACAAGACCATTAGAAAAGTTATGCTGATCAAAGAAGAAAAGAACTAGTGTTCGGGGTCGATGAAAAAGTTTTTCTGAAGGCAGCCCCAATGAAAGAAATCTAGAGTTTTGGTAAGAAAGGAAAGTTGAGACCACACTTCATCGGCCCGTTCGAGATTCTTCAGAAATTAGAAAGGTGGCATATCGCCTAGCATTGCCACCTGATCTCTTGACAGTACATGACATATTTCACGTTTCAATGTTAAGGAAGTATGTGCATGACCCTATGCATGTGGTAAATTATCAGTTGTTGGAAGTACAAAATGATATAACTTAAAGAAGTGTATGTGGTGGTTCTAGATAGAAACATCTATGTTCTAAGAAATCGGGAGGATCTTTTAGTCAAGGTTTAGCGGGGTAGGCACGAGGAGGATATAGTCACTTGGGAAAGAGAAGAAGATGTCTTAGCCTGGACCTCATGAACCAAGTAAATTAAATTTTGAGAATTAAATTAATTTAAGTGGGGAGGGTTGTAGAGATCGAAAAAAATTCCGTCTTTTAATTTTAGGAAAATAAAATTTTAACTCTCGGCATCACTACGAACTTCCTAGTACAACTTAAAATATTTTAGTTGCGATAAATGTTGCAAGTGTTCGCACCGAGACTTATTACATTTTCTTAGACCAAATAATGTTTCTTTGGTTAATTGTAGACCAACCGGTTAAATTAAAAAATTGATAGAAACATCTTCTCGACTCAATTTCGGTCAATTTATTTATCTTAATTGTGGTCCAAATTCAACTCTTTTTCCCACCTTAGTATCGAACTTTTTTCATCCTATTTATCCTCCCATATTTAGCCGAAAATACAGTCTACCTAACTGTCAAAAAACTCCCCAAACATTCCCTTATTTCTTGCCAAATTAGCACCCCAAATTGTACGTACACTCTGATGGAAACCGCCACCTAGCTACCCTATATCCCCATGTTTCAACCCCATGTTCTCCACCCTTCAACCCATTTCAAAACTCAACCAAATTCCATCATTTTCACCTGAATAAAACAGCCCCATGTTTCAACCATATTGATCCACCACTCAACCCACTCCAATCCTAGCCAAACTAACCCCCTATCTCTCCTCAAAAACTAACCAATAACACCCATTTTAGCCCATTTGGTTCTTTTAGTTTTTCCATCCCACATCTAGTTTTGTTACACTTTTCTCTCCATATTTCAGCCCTTTAAATTCCTTTATTTTTCTCTATTCAAGCAACATAAACACTCCAGCAATTTGCCCTTTTCCTCAGCAGTTTTGACCTCTAGCAGTAAGTAGTTAGATTTTTTTGTTACACTTTTCTCTCATCATTCTCGGCCCCAAAGTTCAATAAACAAAGTTCATTTTTCCTCCATTTGTATTTTTCTTTTTTCTTTTTGGTCCAAAAATCCGGCCTCAACAGTGTAAAATCAAAAGCCCTTTTAAGTCAATTTTGCTCCTGTTTCAACCTTCGAAAAAAGATTAGATTTTCCTTCTCCTTCTTCCTTTCTATTTTAGTCACAACACATGGGTTTTTTAAATCAAAAAGGAAAGGGCATGGAGTTATTTTTTTGAGGAAATGTGAATCTATTTTTCACATATATATGTTTAAATGAATGGCATGCCGTACATTAATTTCATATAATTTCCTCTTACATGGGTATAATTACTACTGGGTGTTTCTTTTGAAATGCCCACCCCAAAATTATTAAAATTCATATCGATATGATTGGCGTTGGTGTAAAGTAAAATAGTGTAGTTATATATTATTTATGTTTTAGCATCGATATAATCGAGCCATTTATGATGTAAATATATGTACAATGTTGAATATGTTTTTAATGTTCTAAAGTGGAAAAAACCCGAATTTTTATTTAAGTTGATGTTTTGGAAATTTGAAGATGAAGTTGTTAAGTTGTATTTCTAAAAATTTCAGCTTTGTACTCCTAACTTTGAAATGCTATAACTTTTTATGTACTTCAAAATTTTGAGTCAAATTAGTAGTGTATGATAGATTATAAGTTATCCATTAGTTCAATTTAGAATCACTCAAAAATCAAGTCGTATGAATTTATTTTGACCTTTTTACTGGGCAGCTTCAGTGTAACGAGGAGAGTTTTTCAAGCAACTTTGATTACATTTTTCTCATATCAAACGACATGGCTAAGGTCTAAATTTTTGATATGTTGTAGTCTAAGGTTCTAAGTACTTACAACTCAAATATCATAATTTTTAGAGCACGTTTATATGGTCAAATAATTTGTGGCGATACCTAAAGTAGTTCGATAAAATTTTAAGGCTTTGGAATTTTACTTTATTTTTCCTTACACGCTTCTTACTTTTTTGCACCTTATTGATTTTAAAACCATTCAAGGGTGCAAAAAATTATTTGGAAACATCAAATATTATTCAAGATTTTTAAGTTACCCTTCATGTTAAAAAAATCTGGGGCGTTACACTCACATACTAGTTCTAAGGGTCATCCTTATTGGGCTATGACGAATCATCCTAAGATCTATGGTTTATGTGGAGTCGGATATGTCTAGAGATGCGATATGTCCCTCTGCTCTTGCTCGTGATGGTGGGATTCATCATCTTTTTGGGAATTTTTTGTCATCATGGTTTTTTGGTATGTGATCAAAACACGCTTCACCACAAATTCTTTTTGGTCGTGTGATGTACTTTGAATTTCCACAGACGACGCCAATTTGTTGACTTCGAAAAGTGCAATATCCATATGTCAACAGATCTCTAATCACTTCTTTTCCAGCTTGTATGTTACCTACACACTTGGACAACTATTGGGCACCAACATTACTGGAAAAAAAAGAGGTCGGCGACTGTTGGCACCCCAACGGTCAGGAGAACTATTGGTACAGGATTATATGGACGGTTTTTGGGTGTGAAAGAGACAAAGAAGGCAGAGAGTTGACCAGAGTTTAGGATAGAGAATAATGAGTATCTTTGAATAGATGGAAGACAGACATTTATAGGAGATAACCCTAGTCCATTAAGGATACCAATTAATTAGTTACCTGATTGCATTCTCTTTCTTTGCGAAGATAATGTTGATTCTAGATTTACCGTGATCCCTAAGATTTTGCCCCTTATCTGTCAAGCTCCAAGATTACGTTTCTGATTTTTAGGGATTGACATATGGTTTCCTTATAGGAGTTATCTTGTCAATCAACAACAATCTTTCCTCAAATTATCTCTCCAACTGTGGTTCAAATTTTGCCTAAGATTTTGGACTTCGTGGGCGTGCGAGGGCCATTGACGAAGGATTGCACTAGATGGGATTTACTACAGTCACGAAGGCCATCCCAACTCGCTAGGTAGAACATAGTAGAGGGTATGCAAAGATCTATAGTAGGGGTGGGCGTGGGTCTGGTTGGGTCGAAAATCGACCCAACTCGACCCAAATTGAATAAAATTCGGTTTAGCAAAAAGTCAAATCGAAACCAATCCAAAAAAAATTTTTGGGCCCGAAACCGACCCAAACCGACTTGGGTCAGTTCGGGTTTTCGATTTTGGGCCAACTATAGTTAAAATTTTTCTTTTTAAAATCGAGTCGGTTTTGGGTTGGGTTTTCCCAACCCGAACATGACCCAAACCAACCCGAGTTGGTTCGGGTCAGGTCGATTTGATGGTTATTTTGCCCAACCCTAATCTATGGTGCCATGTGGGGCTGCAAGCCTACAATTGCCCTGTGTAACATGAGTGAACACCATGGTAGTCCTTGTTGGGGCCTGCAAGCTGATGTGGCGTCCTCGCCTAATCTAGGCGGTAACAACAATTTTACTTATATTTGGCTAAATCTATTGCAAATGTTGAATAAATAACATAATTGAATAACAAAATAGGGTATTATTAAGTCATTTCAATATGAAGCCAAATGAAGTCGTGAAAGATCAACTTTTTTAGTGAGTGAAATTAGGCCAAATCAGATAAGATAAATAATGAACTGTTAAATCAGAATTGAACTGATTGATTTTGGACTACGATCGATTTTGGTGTTGAACTGACCGATTATTAGATTATTTTAAAAGGGTTTGAGTTTTCATTTTTTGGCCTATAATTTAATTGGTTCTCATTTTGTCCAATTGAACCGATTAGTTCGGTCTGATTCTGATATATTTTTGATTTTGATAACATTTTTATTTATATGCAAAAAAGAAAAGAAAAGCAAGAAGGAGAAAGAAATAAAGGAAACAATTATGACATAATTGGGTCGTCAGATAGCCCAACAATTGATCCTTGTTTGTAAAAATACTTATAGATTACCACATATCTAGTGTGGTCCAATCCAATATGTGTCTATAAAATATGGTTCAAGTCAGTGTGAACCATAAGATTGGGCCACCACATGTGAGCAATTAGCAGGCCTAGAAAGTTGTACATGCTTAAACATTTAGGTTGGCAATTGAAAAGAAAGACAATGTAATCCTTTTGCACAATATGCCTATACAAGTTCTTTTTTATTTTTCGTCCTAGCTTTACACAGTATAAACACGAGAGTATTTATAGTAGTAGCAGTAGCAGAAACTGCGTTCGACCACTTTACATATATAATGTGAAGTTGCAGTTGACGTCGCTATGATATATTACTGTTATGTTTAATAATGTTACAATATCAAAATATTACAACTCATTCTTTGAATGTGAAATACAACAAGAAGAAGAAACTACCACTTTGTGTTCTTGCACATTGCTTGAAATTTTAGGCTCAGATTTATGCCACGAGGAACACCAACATGAAACCCGAGGAAAAAGCAATCGGATTTGACCAAGAAACCCACCGGAGGTGATCAATAATTTTAATCACTTAGTCAAACCTCTCTTAAAATGAGAAAGGATACAAAATGTTTTGTGTATGTTTTTCCCTCCCAACTCATCCATCAAAGAAACAGACAAAATATTTTTCTTATTCAATTTTTTTTAAATAAACAAGACAAGATCACGACCATCCAATAGATGTAATGGTCCATATTAATTGTCCAAACAAACACAGATCCTAGACAATTATTTTGTTGATATTAAACCATCTAACAATGTATTATACATCTATTTACGAATATTACAAACACAACATTGAACATATCTTTAAAATCACAATATTGTTCGAAGATCACCACCACATGATGTTTTAGAGCTTAGTTTACAAAACCACCATAGATCATAGCACTTGCCGTCCAAGAATAGGCACCGATTTCCCCAGATCATTTGAATAACCAATAATGCCCTAACCCAAGGCCTAAACTACCCAGCAAGTCTGATATTCAAATTAGAGTTATTGTTCATCAACCGTGATGAAAACTAGACCTTGTAACCCCTAAAATTATTGTTCACACACACCTCAGGCTGTTAAACCAACAACCTCACCCCTCTAAACCAAAAGGAAAAGAGAATTAGCAGGCAGATAAGATAGAATTTCGGATGAAGATGAATAGAGCATTAGAGAGAGTCAAGAAACACAGAAAATGCTAATTGTATGAGAATCCCAAGACTGAAGGGCACTATAAGAGATGAGGCCTTAACTAGAGCCATTTGATCAAATCCAATGGTTGCTGTTTAACCAGAGAAAGCACAATCCCCTCCATAACACTAGAGCCAATCCCAAAACGCCATGTATGGCATCTTAAATGTGTAAACACGCTTTCAGAATACGCACTAAAATGGGTTTGTGAAACACAACACCAACATTCTTCACCTTGGATCACTAACACATACCCATATCCTTGGTTGCAAACTGCTTTCCATATTGAATTGTGGTTATTGTTTTTCATCACTACCCTGTGCTCTTCCACTTCATAACTTTGCACACAATAAATTTCAATCTATGTCAATCAACAGTTTAAATAAACATGTATTGAACTTTCCAACAGGAGCACCTTAGTACCCATATCAGTTGGGTTTTTAAAAGTATCAATTTTTAACAATATTAATTCACCATAAGACAATTGTTCTCTTACAAAATGGTACTTCACTTCTATATGCTTTGGTCTTTCATGGTAAACATGGTTTTTGCAAAGCATTAAGGCACTTTGGCTATCAATATAAAGATTTACAACACTTTTCACTATGTTTATTTCAAAAAATAAACATTTAAGCCATAATCCTTCCTTTATAGCCTCAATGATAGCAACATACTCAACTTTAGTAATAGATAGTGCCACTAAAGAGTGAATTTGAGATTTTCAAGATATACAATTTTGACCAAGTGTGAAAAAGAAGGCAGTTGTGGACTTTCTTTAATTCCTATCACAAGTAAAATCAGAATCCACATAACCAGTTAAAGAAATTGCATCACTTAACTTAACGTACACAAGACCTGTGTTTGAAGTACCAACTATATATCTTAAAACATTTTAACCAACCCAATGAGGCTTCCCAGGGTTGGCCATAAATTGCTCAACAAACTTATGGCAAAAGCTGAGTCAGACCTAGTTGATATCATGGAGTACATCACAGACCCTATAGCATTAACTTAAGGGATGTGCTCCATCTTTTTTCTTTCATCCTCATTATTAGGAGACTGACTAGAAGAAAGAATCATGTGACCAGCAAGGGGCAAATTAACAGATTTAACAAATTTCATACCAAACTTAGAGACAACCTTTTCTAAGTAAGACCCTTGAGTAATGGTTAACATATCTTCAAGTCTATTTCTTTTGATAATCATGCCAAGAATCTTTCTTGCACTACCTAGGTCTTTCATATCAAACTCAGATTTTAGAAGGATATTTAGTTTCTCTATTTCACTCTTACTATTGCTAGCTAAAAGCATATCATCTACATGAAGAAAAAGATACACAACACAGTTTCTTAAGCTACTATTATAAAGTCAATCCTTATAACAAAAGAGTCAATCGTTTGTACCACTAACTTGGAGACTTCTTGAGGTCATATAAGAATTTCTTAAGGTGACAGACTTTATCAAACTTTCATTTGGCTTCAAAGCCTTAGGGCTGAGACACATAGATTTTGTTTTCTAGCTCATCATAAAGAAAAGCATATTTGACATCTAATTATTCCAATTCCCAGTTGAATTAGACAACTAGAGCAAGAACAAATCTAATAGTCTTATATTTAATGACAGAAGAGAACAACTCATTGTAGTCTATTCCTTCTCTTTGAGAGAAGCCTATAGCTACAAATCTAATCTTATATCTGATTTTCTTCTTTGAGTTTATAAAGCCACTTACACTGGATTATCTTTTGATTTCTTAGCTTATCAATTAATTTCCAAGTCTCATTTCTGATTAAAGAATGCATTTCTTCTCTCAAAGCTTCTTTCCACTTTCTAGACTTGGGACAACTCATAGTTTCCTCATAGGTCAAGGGTTCAAGACTATCTAAGGCTTCACTAGAAACTAGGGTATACTCAACCATGCTTAGAGAGCTATACTTAGGATTAGGTCTTACTTGTCTTCTCTCTCTGTCCCTAACTAACTTATAATTTTGAATATCAGTTTGTTCAATTCCATTAGGTTGAGCTTCTTCTAAAGAGATTTCAAAAGGTTTAGGATTAGTGGCATCATACCTACCAGCCTCATTAGGTTGGTCATCGGGTTGTTTTTCTCCAGCCATATCATGCCTCAACTTTCCTCGACTAATCTAGTAACAATCTTATCGCTTAAACAACTATCAAATTTATCATTGTCTTTTAATCTAGGCATTTCAAGATCATTAAAGGTAACATACATACTATTAATGATCTTAATATCCCTTTCTTCACTCACCCATAACCTCTACTACATCCAACTTTTCTTCACTCTAGTGTGCATATGCAGCATACCCAAATACCCTCAAGATAGAGAGGTTAAGAAGATTTTATCCTCACATCTCCTCAGGTGTCTTGAAGTTAATAGCACTTGAAGGGAATCTATTAATCAGATAAACTGTAGTAAAAGTAGCTTCATCCCAAAATCCTTTAGAAAGGCCAGAGCTTATTAGCATACACCTAACCTTATCCATTATAGTTCTATTAAACCTCTTAACAACTCTATTTTGGTGAGGGGTGTGCCTTACTATCCCATGCCTTTAAATTCCTTTGTCTTTGCAAAAAGAGTCAAATTCTTGGTTACAGAATTCAAGGCCATTATCTATTCTTGGGGTCTTGACTTTAGTTTTTTTTTTATTCAAGGCCACTAAAGTTAGCCAACTCTTAAAGTTTTTAAAGGCTTCATATTTAGTCTTTAGAAGGAAAATCCGTACCTTCTTACTATGATCATCAACTAAAGAAACAAAGTACATATTCTCTCCATATGTGGGTTCTGGTCTCCACATATCAACATGGATGTGGGATAAGGGCTTAAGAGAATTATGGGACCCCTTACCAAAGCTAAGTTTGTGAGACTTTCCTAAGACACGTGTTTCACAAAAAGAAAGAGAGATAATATTATCTTTTCCTAATAGTTGTTGATCACTTAGAAACTTTAAGCCCTTATTACCCATATACCCAAGCCTTTTATTCCATAGCTCAGTCTTGTCTTCATTAACTGAAAAAGAACTATAGTCAATAGCCATTTGGGCTTCACTCTGAAGGTAGTAAAGATCATTTTTCTTTGGTCCTTTCATGACAACCATAGCTCCATCCACAACCTTTAAGACACTACCTTTGGACTTAAACCAAAAACCCTCATCTTTCAAGACCCCTAAGGTTATGAGGTTTCTTTTGGGGTTTGAAACATACCTAACATTATGTATAGTTCTCACCATGCCATCATGTATTCTGATGGCAATATTTCCAACCCTCTTAACATCGTGAGTATTATTATCCTCCATATACACTTTTCTTGGTTCAATATCCTTATAGTTATTGAACCAGGATCTCATAGGCTTCATATGGAAGGTACATCCAGAATCAAGAATCCACTCTTGACTCTGATTGCCTTCAGACACATTCATGACATGCAGGTTGTCAATTTCAATCTCAAGAACGACATTGTTTTGATGTTCCATAGCTTGATCTTTTTGTTTTATCTTAAAATCATAACCTCTCTTAAAGTGACATAACTTATCACATGGGTAACATTTCTTGTTACTTTTGTCTCTTGATTTTGACCTACCTTTGGACTCGCTCTTACCTTTCTTGTGATTGTTACTTTTCTCGCTTTTCTTACACCCACTCCCTACAAAATGACTCTCTTCTCTTGCTCCTTCCTTAAACTTTTTCTTTACCTCAAGATCTCTAGACTTAAGGACATCTATGACAATTTCTTGAGTCAAGGTGTCCCTAGCATACTATATAGCATTTTTCACATCTTTATAAAAGTCAAGAAGAGAGAATTCAACAAGATCACAACAAGGTCTTCATCAGAAAAGTTTTACCACTATCAGACAAACTTTTTATAATTATGCTAAAATTGCTTAGATTTAATTTCAATTCCTTATTGGTGTCTATTTTAAAACTAAACAATTTTTCAATGAGGTGGATTTTATTAGGCAAAGTTTTTGTCAAAAATAGAGCATCTAATGCAGACCATAGATCTCTTGCAGTTTTTGAATCATCAACTTGTCTAACAATATTATCAAAAAGATGTAGAACTATGGAACTATATACAATCTCACTCATATCAGCAATTTCATTGGGTTTTTTCCTTTAAATCATCAGGATAATCTTCTGGGTTATCAAGAGCTTTTGATACTCTTTGTTGAACTAGAATTGCTCTCATCTTTTGTTTCCAGATGGAGTAATCACCATTTCCATCGAACATTGACAATTTGACCCTCGAATCCATGCTGGATTCTAAAAAATAAGTGATTTCTCTAGACTGCATTGACTAATCTTTTCAAGATCAGCAAAATACAAAAAAACAAAAGATGGGTTTCAAAAGAAGACACACACGGGATCTTTAAAAAAAATTTGTACATACCAGCAGGTCCAAGCACACACTGAATAAAATATTTCCTAAATTTAAGCAACAACAGTAATGAATATCACATAGAACAAGTTTTCAACTCAAGAATGTTTAGTTCAACATGCAAAGCAACAATCAAGAGCTTATTTCAAGGAAACAAATTATGCAAGAACTTTAATCTTCAGTTACCATACTTAAGAAATTTTTTTCTCAGTTAATATTCGTTAGTTAGAATTTCTTACCAAGATCATGTTGCCAAAACAGTATACAATGTTCTTCAGAACTTGATATATTTGCCAAAATACCAAGAATGAGAACCGCAGGGAAAGGTAACACGAAACACGATTTGACAAATCTATCATCCACTTGATAGATCGATCTTCATAAATCCTAAAGCACAACCCAACAACCTCAAAAATGGCTCTGATAACACTTTGTTTAGATTACAATCATCTAACAATGTAATAAACTTCTATTTACGAATATTACACAATTTTGAACAGATCTTTAAAATCACAATATTGTTTGAAGATCACAACTACACGAATTTTTACGGCTCAGTTTACAAAACCACCATGGATCATAGCACTTGCCGTCCAAGAATAGGCACCGATTTTTCCAAATCATTAGAATGACCAATAACGCCCTAACTCAAGACATAAACTACCCACATCAAGTCTGATATTTAGATCAGAGTTATTGTTAATAAACCTTGATGAAAACTAAACCTTGTAATCTCCAAAATTACTGTTCACATACGCATCAGGCTGTTAAGCCAACAACCTCACTTTCTAAACCAAAAAGAAAAGAGAATAAGTAGGCAGAGAAGAGATAATTTTGGAAAGAAGATGAACAAAGCATTAGAGAGAGTCAAGAGACACAGAAAAGGCTAACCGTGTGAGAATCCCAAGACTGAAGGGCACCATAAGAGTTGAGGCCTCAATTACAACCATTGGATCAAATCTAATGGTTGTTGTTTAATAAGAGAAAGCACAATCCCCTCCATACCACTAGAGCCAATCCCAGAATGCCACGCATCTCCCAACTTAAAGGTGTAAACACACTTTCAGAATACCCACTAAAATGGGTTTGTGAAACACAACACCAACACCTTTTCATAGAAATTTTCGTGAAGTGGGTTTTGTTTATTTTGATCAAAATTTAAATATGTATTGATCAAACATGATTTGTATAATTACATTGGGCATCTCCGGGAGATGAAGAAGTGTTACAATGAAAAGCTAACTAGAGCATTTAGGAAAGCGGCAAAATGACTTCAAAAACAAAACAAGTACTGTGAGCATACCTGGGACAACAAGCAAGAAATACCTAAAAGAAAATTTAAGGCAACAATGCAAAAGACTCAAAAGGAATCAAAACATTAGAATACAAAGAAAATAGAACTTTGTATATTTGTGTTTTGATTTTCCTAACTATGGAATCCGGGTTAGGCTTTAAGTCTTCAAAAATTTTCCAATTGGCTGCCCATAAATGGTAAACGGCGGCTGCAAGTGCGACACAATTTCATTTGCTTTGCCATCTTGTTCCACGTGCTTCTTTTTTAATCCATTTCAGTGAGCTGGCTATGGTAGACATTGATCCAGAGATACCCAACTATCGCCTAATCTGTCCCCAAATGTTGGCACTGAACTGGCAAAGGAAAAAGAGGTGCTAAACTGTTTCTTCCCTGAAGCACAGAAAACACAGTCCCTAGTGATGTCCAAGTATCGTAGTTTGTCCATAGTGAATAATTTCGACCAAGCACATAACCAAAGGATAAATGATTACTTTGGAACAATACATGGCTTCCACACTCCTGTTGTCCAGGACAAGGCAACAGTTCTTGTTCGAAAATAATCATAAGCATTCGAAGTTCGCAAGTAATCCCCGAGTTTCCAAAGTGAAATTTTTCGAATTGCAGCCGTGGTATCACCCTCAAGCATACATAATTGATCTCTGATGCTGAATAATTTTTTGTTTATTTGAGTTAGGGTTACTTCAAACCTTAATAATGAAAATTTTCTAATCCATATCCATGCTTAATTAAACTAATTAGGCCATGATAAAAAAAAAACCAGTGTTAGAAAAATCAAATTGGATATCAATCAAGGCATTTTGTAATCCAGTCAATCTATCAATTCACTCGAGAACCGGATGAATTGATTGCTAGTTTTGACTGATTTCTCTAACCTTGTATGATGTCATGTTGTTACAAATGCCATTAATATTGATGATAGAAATAATGACAACTGTTATATGTTGTCTGCCAATAATGGCACATCCTGGAACGCCTATCTCACCAGCTCGCCCACCTCGTTAGTATCATAAACTCTTCTCGATAGATAGATAATAATAATCCAACTGCTATTAGGCAAGCCAGACAGGCAACTCATAAAATGACAGTTGCCATCGACAATTGAGAAGATGAAACACCAGTAATTGAGAAGATGAAACATCCCTCATTAACTCTTAATAATGAGGGAGATGAAGGGACACAGTCATCAATAAATGTAGGCCATCTCTATAAATAGAGGCCAACCCCCCAAGTAAAAATTGAACACACAACTCTTATACACTCCATATTGTTATTCTGCACATATGTTCTAATCATATACTGATTATCACACCGAAGTGGACATGGAGGAAAAAGTCCTATCATATTTTACAGGTCTCTACCACTATCGCAGCCGTACTCGAAAGAGTAGAAAAATATTTATCATCATTTGGCACTGTCTGTAGAAACTTTGTACAAAAAGTTATGGCTCGAACTAGAAGAATTAAAAATGTAACCGCTCTTCCAGCTCCTATCGAGATGTTGACACAGAGTCCAATGCTGCCACTAACCACCTACAGCAAGAATTTGCCTCTGCCGTTCAACTTGCGGCAATGTAATGCAAACTCAGGTGGTGGCCTTAACAACTCTACTCTAAGATCAGAATGTTGTAGTTTTTCAACTACTACAAGGACTTAGCCTTTTTCCAGTAGGACCTTCACTGCTAAATGTTCCGTCTCAGGGTCCTAACCCTCCACGAGTAGGACCTTCACCGCCAGGGGCTCCTCTCCAGGCTCTTAACTTTCCAACAATGGAAACACCGCCAACGACATCTCCACCATTGACTCTAGTTTCTTTAGCTTTGCCTTCTGCACCTTACTTCCATTCATTGGCATTTGGCCCAAATCTATATTGGGGACAACCGTCATGGGTGCCCACACCTACGCTGGTTGAGACACCAGTGTTAAACCTGGAGCAGTGATTAGAAGACATGATGGGTCACAAAATAGCTGAGATAATGTCTAGGAAATGTAGTATGCAACAATATATGGTGTTGGAAGAAGATCTTTTTTCCTTAGAAGTGATGGCAGTCTCCTTGCCACGAGACTTCAAACAACCAAAGATAGAGAAGTACGACAGATTCTCTGAACGTGTCGATCACCTCAGGGCTTTTGTCTACTTGATGAGGTTGCAAGCCACTCCTGATGCAATTATGTA
Organism: Forsythia suspensa; assembly: GCA_023638005.1. NCBI lineage: Eukaryota > Viridiplantae > Streptophyta > Magnoliopsida > Lamiales > Oleaceae > Forsythia > Forsythia suspensa. The sequence continues at coordinate 17,320,621 of CM042669.1, forward strand.
CAGGACTTTTCCACCAACACTTAAACAGGAGGCCAAGGACTGGGTAGCTACCCTTTTCTAAAATCGATCTGCACATTTGATAATTTTTCCAAGTGTTTTGCTGCATACTTTGCCAGCAGCAAACGTGCTAAGAGAACTGCCATCGGTCTGATGCAATTGACCCAGGACAAGGTCGAACTGTTGAAAGATTTCATTGCCCAATTTAATAGAGTCACATTGGGAATTAAAGATCTACAGATTTCTGCTGTAGTCACTGCTATGATAAGTAGAACTCGAAGTCGCTTTTCAAGATGTCACTCTCTAAAAATCCACCGGATATGATGCATGAGTTACTAAGGAGGGGATAAGTATGTGGACGCTTAGGAAGCATATTTCATTACCAAAAGCATAAAAATTGAAAAGAACCTAAGTCTAACAAAAGAAAAACTTGGGACGAGCCTGAACCTCGAGATGATAAAGGTAAGCAGAAAATATACCATCTAAGGCAAATATATGATGAGTGTACCCAGGAAAGATCTGGCTAGCTGGGACGTCCTAGTGCACCTATTAGACCAGACGTTAGAACCTGCACTGTTCACATGTCAACAAATCTCCAGTCACTCTTTTGCCAACCTGTATGTTACCTACACACTCAGACAATCGTTAGGTACCAAGATCTCTGGATAGTACTTCGACGATCAAATCAACTACCGGTATATAGTGTAATATACGGGAGATGAAAGCAATAGGGTATGGGAGGGACAAGCAGGAAGAGATTTGAACAGAGTTTAGGGTGAAATTAAAGCGTAAAAAAATGTACTTTAGAATAATCGGAGACATTGTATTTATAGCACAAGAGTTCTAATTGATTTAGGAAACAATCAATTAGATATCTAATCAGATCCTTCTTCCTTATGAGATAGAGATGATCGACTGTCAAGACAATCTCCTAGATTACCATCCTTATTTGAATTCATCACGTTGCCTAATCTTTAGGAGATTGAGATTTGATTTCATTGTGAGGATCTGTGTGCCAATCAAACACAATATGTCTTTAATTACTTCCTTGGTCATCCTAAAATATCGTGCTGCCTGTTAGTTATAATAAATACGAAGCCCAGCGAGGTTTTCTGGGTCGGCCATGAGTGTTGAGGACTTTCAGGAGCTTCGCAATCTAGGGATGTTAAGATGATCGATGGGCTTCTGAGGCCTTCTGAGAATTTACGGTGCCCTTGCTGGGCCCCCGAGACCTTCGCCGGGTCTATGGAACCTTTATGAATCTAGAAGGCTCTCGCTGGGCCTATAAGGCCTTAGCGAGTCCTGAATTAGGCCTATATAGGATCTTTAATGGACTTTTGTTGATGCGGAGGCCTTACCAAGATCGGGTGGTAACAATAGTCTCCCAAGTCCAAGCCTATTATTTATAGTAGGCGTGGGACTTTTGAAGTAAGATTTTTAAAGAAATTTTGCCGAAAGAAAATTCTGCGATTGTGGTCTTCGCAAATGCACTGTTGAATTACTTACTCAGTATAGTCTTTTAAGTCCAAAGTCAAACATTTATGATGGGTGAGGGCTTCAATCGGTTAGACCCTTGGTGATGTGTTCATGATTGTTGTGATTCTGTCAATCAAAGTTGTCATTCTATTGGTCGGGCAATCATGACTGAGAGGTGTGTGCATTTAATGCTAATGGTGAGTGAAGGGACAATGGAGGCGCGCGTGAGGCGCGTCTCTGTGTTTCAATAAATGCTCAAGGGTTCCGTTTTCCGTCTGTTGTCCTACTTTGAACACGCGTCCACTAAGCGACAGTTTAGATGTCACGTTTCAAGTTTGGACGGTGGAAATTGAGGTGCCTCCTTCATATTTGGTTTCTTTTTTCTTCTGCGTATTTTGTAAGTTTTGTGGAATACTCCGTCGATAATCAAGAAAATTCAAAGCGTGTGCATTGTTTTGACTGCAATTTTGAGGTAAGCACTGCGAGAGTTACTGTGATTTGCTTCGTAGTCTGCCTTCGTTTTTATTTCTTGATTTCTTAATTTGGACGCCATTCTCTGCCATACATTTCGGTGATAGTAGGGATATCTTCTTCTAGAATTAAGAGGGATAGCAATGTCGTCTAGACATGATGACTCGCAGAACCGGTCGGATGCTCGGACAAACCCTAGTATCTGGGGTGAGTCGTCATCTTCCTCTTCATTTTCTCCATCAATCGAGGGCGTGGGACAAGTGAACCAAGCACATATAGTCGCACGCCTGTCCACCTCGTCTACAAGCGGGAGAGGGGTGCGCCCAACTGGATCACTGAAAGAGACCGTAAGGAAAGGATGGCGTGACGTCGGGGTACCTGAGATGAGAGGGTCGCTTGATAAAAGGGATGCCCCAGCGGCCTGGGTGCTCGATGAGGAGTTCAAGCGTTCAGCCACCGTAGCGTCCATAGCTCATTCGAAGATCACTGAAGTGGAGTTAGAAATCATACGATTATCCTACGATATTTCTGTGTCTGTGACACTCAGGGCTCATGGTCCCGAGGAGTGCCCTGACGATCCACTTGAGAAATTTATCTCGATTTACGAACTCGCGATAGAGCAAGGTCTTCACCTGCCCATGCATCATTTCTTTGCAAGGTTCTGAGAGATTAGAATCTGGCCCTCTGCCAAATCACATCGAATGGCTGGGGCCAAATGGTGGCCTTATTCCTATTGTGGGATATTGCCGTGGCTGGAGGGAACTTAACCCCGATGGAGTTTGAATCTATTGAACCGCCACCGGTCTACGGGTTGGTATAATATTTCTCATTGGCTGGGCTAGAATTGGACTAATGGTTGAGTCTCGTAAGCTGCAATGTATTGGCTTCGTTATGAAAAGCTGCTTTAATGAGTTGTATCTTGGTGTTTTTGTTAACAGCTTTCAGGTTTAAGAATATTTCTTCACTCCGCCTCGCTCGTCCCGCCAGCGGGGATGGCTCTTCCGCTCGAGACGTCTTGTTCGTCATATAAGGTCCAGGATGCCACACCGTTAAGGACAATCCATCCTTCGGCCTCCGATGTCCCAGTTCCAGGCTAGGCTATTCATCATCCATTCCCACCTTCGTCCTCCCATCCTCTTTCTGACTCCGATTTCCCAAAGGACAAGGGAAAAAGAATCGCCGAGGACGCAGGTAAGGCAGCCGCTCAGAAGTGGAAGGCTCCCGTAGCTGTAGGAGGGTTTATGTGGGATACCCGCAAGATGAGACGGACTGAGAAAAATAGCCGCCTTCGCATTACCACGATGGAGGGTTGTGGAGTGCAGAAATTCTACATCTTTGACCGGTCAAAGAAGTCGTATCTGCATTTCTCAACGCCATGGTGAATTGGAAACTTATGTGATGGAATTGCTCCCTGCCCATCTTGCGATGATGGCGGCAAGCGTTCACAAGTACTGGACCCAAAAATAGGAAAAAGGGCCGAAAAGCCAAAATGCGTGAACAGCTGCAATTGGCTGAGAAGAACTTGATACGAGGGTTGATCATGACCAAAGAATTATTTAGCACCCTTGAGAGTTTTGATGGTCAATGCAATGAAGAAAAGGCCAAATCCATGAAGCTGTCCGAGGACCTAAAGCCATGAGTCTTGAGAAGGCGCAGCTGGAGTTGGACAAAGGGCTCTCCATTTCAAGTTGGACTTGGTTATAACAAAGGAGGCTGACATGAAGGGCAAGTATGAAATCGAGCTGAAGGTCGGAAAAGAGAGTTTGAAACAAGCTTGAGATCAGAAGAGGGCTGCCGATGCTTCTCAGAAGCATGTCGATGAGGCTCAGAAGTTGGCCAAGGATCGGACCCTCACAGCTGAGACTGCTGTAGCCATCGTGAATAGCAACCTAGAGGCCGTCGCAGTAGAAAAGGATAGGTTGTTGGCCGCGGCTAGGGAAGAGATAGAGAGGGTCAGGACTGAGCTTGTGGATGTCGGAGCCAGGGCAGTGGAGGCGTAGCAGGATGCGTTTGTGGATACGCCCGAATACCAGGACCTCGCCCACCATTTGATGACTATAGGTAGGGAGCAGTTAGTGGAGCAGATCCCGAAAACTCATCCAGAGTGGGATATCTCTTTTCTTTGGCATGCTCCTACCGAAGTCTCCGCCTCGATACTATTCCAGATGAAGGTCGCGATGAAGTCGAGGATCAAATCATCCTACCTGTTGTGGGAGAAGGCCCGCATTATATGTTCTCATAGAGAGGCATTAACAACTTTGAATTTTGTTCCCTATTTTTATATATGTTCCATTAACATCTTTATTTTCTACCATATCATCTTCGTATGAAAATTCATTGCATGCCTCAAGAGTGGTAACTTCATGAACGATTGTGCCTACTGGGCATGAGAAGTTGCTCTTGAAATCGAGGAATCATTCCCTTGGACATTGATGGCGCAGACTTATTTGTTGAATTTGAAGAGTTAGCATCTTTCATGTCTCAATAAATGGGAAGGCACCATAGGCGTGTGGCGTTCCAAATACCCATTTGATGGTTGTACATTAATTATCTCATTTATTGCCCAGTGTTAGGTTCCCATGTAGTTCCTATAAAAACATCAAGGGTCGTTGATTGCATTTCTCACGCATGCATAACTCTGGCAGATCTTGTGAGTTAATCCCCATGGCTTTAACTTATCCTAGTAGAATAAGTGCAGGCACCTCTATTAGTGCTTGTCCGTGTGACTCCATCGTTCGTATCAAATATGCTTCGCAAGTATGAATAAAGATCCAGCGTCTAGAGGACCTAACAATTGGAGAATCAACATTCAGAGGACCAAATATCCAGTGAATCAACGTTCAGAAGACCAAACGTGCGAGATGGTTGAGCCTAATAGCCTTAGCTAGAAGGTCCCGAGCGGTGCTTCCCTACTGGACATCGATAGCCAACCCATCGGTGATCCTGATTCGGATGACGGGGCTGGAAGCCGTCTGCCAAAGGTGTCAATGGTATTTTTTGAGCATTATGGCCTAATTAGTCACCAATTCAACTCGTATTGATTTTGAGAGATTCTCGATCATGGTGAAACCAGATTTTCACCAATGACGAAGCTCAAGGTGACGAAGACCAGAGTATCGATTCAATAGGTCATAGATCTCAATATGTGCTTATCCAAAGAGACGGTGGAATAGTAGGATAATAACCATGCTCGTTCATTTTTACTTCAGATTATGATGAATCAAATAAGAATGTACCAGATTTTTCATGTTTGTTGCACAATTGAAGTTGAGATAAGTTATTTGGCGAAGAGATATCTGAATAGATGGCATGTAATTTCTTGACTAGATAACCATTGGCAGCTGTTGAAGAACAGTTGCTGCAGATGCGTTATTCTGCAGTCAAAGCGTTCTTCTCTGCCCTCGCCTTCACGTAATTACGAGGCTCTCATACTTTGCTTAACATTTGTATGTGGGATATGCATCGGTGGCACCATCATGTTGCAGTGACGATACAACTTATGAGGCGCGTATAATCCACGCATCCAGTATATCTTCCTAGGGTTTATTTAGGTGCATCTCCCCCTTCCACACGTGTCTGTTCATCTGACCATTCGTATTCTCCTGTGCTTATATATATGCTTGCAGACCTTTCTCTCATTTCTCTTACCTTTATTTCTTTACCGCAATATTTGGACTTCGGCCATTGTTAGTCATGACAGGCTTTTATTTTTCCAAAGATGCTAAAGCTCAGGATAAGGCGTGGTGGGGGTTGTGGATGATATTCTTCCTCCACCTCCGATATCATGTGCGGCGTTTGTTCCAGAAATCGTCATCCCGCAGGCACCGGAGGCAATGGTGAGCAACTCCTCATTTGTTCTGTTGGCGCCAGAAATAACATCGAGGGTGCCCTCTGTTCTATTCTCTACTGGACCTGTGTCTCCGTCAGAAAATTTTAGACGATCAAGAAAGAGGAAGGCAGCCGCTGATAGCAAGGAGGAGACGTCCGTGCTCGGGAAGGGCATGGAGGATGCAGAGGATTCTTGGAGGACCAGGTGAGACTGAGAGGATCCTTCTTAGAAGGTTGAGGACCGCGTTCCCCAAGATCGATGAGCGTCCTGAACCTCTATTCCTCCTTCTACTGGTAAGTCCAAATACATTAACATCGGATCTCGTCGGGACGAGTTGGACCCAACTGTTTTAGAAAAATTGCAAGCTCTGGCCGCCATAGCAGCAGCTTCAGTTCATAAGTATTGGACTTCTACTTTTAGAAAAGCCGCAGATAACGTAGAATTGGTAGAGTTGTTAAAATTGGTTGAAATGTATACTTCTCAGAGTCACGTGCTTAACTGCGAGTTGTACAAGGTGGTGGCAATGAAAGTTGACGAACTGCGTTCAACAGTTGGGAAGAATGAAGATGTCGACGTGCTGTATTTAGAAAACAAAGACCTTCGGGAACAACTAGACTTTTCTGAAGATTCGAGGGCACGTGCTATATACGACATCACCAAAGCTAAAGCGATCCAAAGGGCTCTATGTTCAGGCTTAGAAGATGGTTGAATCGCAGCTGAGGTCTTGTCAAAACATGATCTATGCCAAAGATAAAGAATTGACTGAGGTTTTGACAGGGTTGTCGAAGGCCAAGGGTCTGTTGGCTGATCACGGGGTCCTTGGTTATGCGGATCCCAAGGGTCCAACTGAGACTTAAAGGTCATGTCTGTTCTTATCAGCGTTGTTTTCTTGATTCGTAAATGTAAAACTTTTTACAAAATATATTTTTATTAAGATCGCTTTATTCTGTGGCATAGGCTAATGAAAATGCATTAGCTGTCTATCCAGCGAGTCAAAAGGGGTTGTCTAGGAACCATACTCCTTTACTGTCAGTTTATCTTTAGTTGTTTGAATGCGCGTTGAATGTTTATCCAGCGAATTGACAGAATTGACCGCGAACCACACTCTCTCATTGCCAAATTTTCTTTACTTATATGAATAAGCGTTGAATGTTTATCCAGCGAGTTGACAAAGTTGGTCGCGAACCACACTCCCTCACTGCCAAAATTTCTTTAGTTGTATGAATGCACGTTGAACGTTTATCCAAGGAGTTGACAGAGTTGGCCGCGAACCACACTTCCTCGCTGTCAACTTCTCTTTACTTATATGAATGCGTATTGAATGTTTATCCAGCGAGTTGACAGAGTTGGCTATGAACCACACTCTCTCGCTATTGACTTCTCTTTATATGAATGTGCGTTGAATGTTTATCCAGCGAGTTGACAGAGTTGGCCGTAAACCACACTCCCTCGCTGTCGACTTCTCTTTACTTATATGAATGCGCGTTGAATGTTTATTCAGCGAGTTGACAGAGTTGGCCACGAACCGCACTCCCTCACTGTCGAATTCTCTTTACTTGTACGTATGCGCGTTGAATGTTTATCCAGCGAGTTGACAATTTGGTCGTAAACCACACTTCATCATTTATTTGCTTTTTACAAGATGGGATAGGATAGAAATACTTTGGTTTGGAAAATAATGAACTTTATTAAAAGAACTTTATTAAAATAATGAACTTTATTAAAAGCGCGCATCTAGTTATGCCGGAAACAATGCTGGGAAATTGAGAAATGGAAAATGAAAACTATCGTAATACTGGTCGCAGATGAGTAATGCTCCAGGGGTGTCTTGTTTCTCTTCTTTTTGAATCTTCTAATCTATAAGTTTCAGGCCAGATTTCCTCGATGACCTTTTCAGAGTCGACGTCCATCGGCTTCAAATTTATAGTCATTACCACCGGGATAACATCCTCGCATTTTGCTGCTTTTTGTAATGCGTTTATATAGTAGGCCTTGCCTCTATCTAATTGCCGCGAATCTCGGCGACCCCTCCCGACGTCGGGAACTTCATTCCCAAGTGATGGATGGATGTGACCGCTTGTAAATCCTTGAGCGCAGGCCTACCGAAGACTCCATGGTAGGTGGAGCGAGTATCAACTATCAAGAATTCTATGAATTTTTTAAGATGACACAGGGGCTCTCCGAAGTCCACTGCGAGGGTAATCTTTCCTTATAGAACGAGGCTATCCCCCATGAAACCAAATAGTGTCTATAAGATGGCTTTCAGTTCATGATCCACATCCATCTGATCAAAGGTACTACCGAACAAAATGTTCACAGCGCTTCCATCATCGATCAACATCCGTCCCAATCTATTTTTGGCGACGACGGCACGAACCACCAAGCCATCGCAGTGGAGGTAGTGTATGCCGACCTTGTCGTCCTCAGTGAACGAGATTTGTGGAGCTCTTGGTCGGTTTCCATGGACCTGCCAACTCTTCATGGGTTCTTATCTCGCTGCCTTCGCATAGTTTCACCGCGAGCTCATCGTGTGCCCTCTGACATAGGGCCCTCCTATGATCGTATTAATTTTTCGAATTGGTGGAGCTCCCGCGGGTCATTCCGCTCTTGGCGGATCCTTTTTCTGTCATTTCTCCCATCATTGCGACAAGGTCCATCTTCCTGGCACCGAGGATGAGGTCTTCACCCCTGATTGGGCAGCCATCGACATCTTCGCAGGGGTCGATTCTCCTCTCCCAGCCTATGGTTTCTGCGGTTGATCAGTTCCCTCACGTATGGACAATCTTCTGTGTTATGTACCCTAGTTATGTGTATGCGACAGAACTTGGATAGTGTGGCTACCGGCTAAGGGACCACCGCGGGTGTCCTAGGATGGGGGGCAGGGACTATCTCTGCCTGGTTAAATCTCCTGTAGTGGTTATTATGTGGTTCGGTGGAGTGCTTTCTCGAAAGCGGTTGAAACGAGTTCAAAACGTTGTCCTTTCCTTCTATAGCTGTCTCATCTGTCCCTTTCAGCTTTCTTCCTATTTTTGTCTCCCCTGGATCTAGTCTACCAACTGACTTTAAGTCTTTGGTTGACTATTCTGGACGTCTCTCTAGAATGGAGTGCGCATGTGAAGTTCGGTCACCAATACATCCAAAGCTTTGTCATCGGTTACAGTCTCAATCTTATTGATGACGTTGCTGAACCTCTTGAAATAGCTTTTGACTATTTCTCCTTCCTTCTGCCGAATATCATGGAGTTGGGCGATATCAGCTGTCATCGTTCGGTTGCCAATGAAAGCATTGACGAACTCTCTTTTGAGCTGAGGCCAACTCTTGATGCTTCTTAGCTTCAACTTGTTGTACCACCTTTTCGCATTGGATGTGAGTGTTGTATAGAAATTTTGACACTTCACTGCGGGAGAGTGGCCTTGGAGCTTTGTCTTGTATATGTTGATATAATCTATGGGGTCACCTTTCCTGTTGTATTTGTCCATAAGAGGCATTCGGATGTTCGCGGGTATCTCCATGGCCTTTATGTAATTGGTGAACATGAGGTTCTCGTCGTCATCGTCCTCATAGCATTCTAACCTTTCATTCTCTTCCTCGGTCCTCGCGTAACTTTGTTTTGAGTACTTCTTCCTTTCTGTGCGGGCCTCGCTGTGTTCACTGCGCCTGCTGTGTACCAGTGGGAGTGGCGCTATGGAGGATCCCACCCCCAACCTATCAAACACGCTAGTAGCAGGAGCTGGTTGGTTTCTTCGTGCTGGAAGAGATCTCTCCATCTGATCATCCTGCGAGGGCTTCGGAACGATGTTATGAGGGTTCCGGCCATTTGAAACGGGTAGATCATCTTAAGATCGACGACTTTCTGTTGAGCCGGACCTTGAAGGGCTTCTCCGGACACAACTACGCTTGGGTCCATGTTGGAGGGATTGATTCTCCAACAGTTCTAGCGCTGCCTTCATCTAGGTATTGTCCAACTTCAGGTCATGGTTCTCCTGTCCAACCGTCCGCTTCTGTTGTTGTCTTCTCCTCTTGCGGCGGGTTACGTTCTGGAGATCTTGAATGCTTTCTGCTGCAAATCAGTGTGGTGGGATTCAACTTCTTCATCTATGGAGTGTTCGGTTGTCATGCTCTTTCTGATAGAAAACACGTTTTTACCATAAGTTTTAAGTTGTGTAACATTTTTTCGTTCCTATAGACAGTGCCAATCTGTTGACGTCAGAACCTGCACCGTCCACATGTCAACAAATCTCCAGTCACTCCTCTGCCAACCTGTATGTTATATGCACACTCGGACAATCATTAGGCACTAAGATCTCTGAGGAAAAAGGTCCGGGATCATTGGTACTCCGACGATCAAGTCAACTGTCGGTATATAAAGTAATTTACAAGGATGAAAGCAATGGGATGTGGGAGGGACAAGCAGGTAGAGATTTGAACAGAGTTTAGGAGTGAAATTAAAGCGCAAAAAGAGCGTACCTTAGAATAATCGGATATGTTGTATTTATAGCACAAGAGTTCTAATTGATTTAGAAAATAATTAATTAGATATCTAATCGGATCCTCCTTCTTTATGGGATAGGAATGATCGGCTGTCAAAACAATCTCTTAGATTACCGTCCTTATTTAAATTTATCATGTTGCCTAATTTTTAGGAGATTACGATTTGGTTTCCTTCTGAAGATCCATGTGCCAATCAAACACAATCTGTCTTTAATTACTTCTCTGGTCATCCCAAAATATCGTGGTGCCTGTTAGTTATAATAAATACGAAGCCCGGCGAGGTTCTCTAGGTCGGCCATGAGTGTCGAGGACCTTCAGAGGCTTCGCAATACTCTGATCCAGGGATGTTAAGATGCTCGATGGGCCTCCGAGGCCTTTTGAGAATTTACGGTGCCCTTGCTGGGCCCCTGAGGCCTTCGTCGGGTCTATGGGACCTTTATGAATCTGAAAGGCTTTCATTGGGCCTATAAGGCCTTAGAGAGACCTTATATATGAGATATTTACTGGGCCTTTGTTGACGTAAAGGCCTTACCAAAATTGGGTGGTAACACCTCTGTCTGAAAAACAAGATGATAAGCCTTTGTTTAAAAATTAAGGCGATGAGCCTATGTTTAAAAATCAAGGCGATGAGCTTCTGTTTGAAAATTTTAGAGAAAAGCAGGTGTGGTAGATTATTTCTACTTTCCGTTGATGACAGTCTATAAAAAGTAGATGGGCTTATGATGATAGAAATAATGACAGTTGTTATATGTTGTCTGCCAATAATGGCACATCCTGGCACACCCGCCTCGTTGGTATCATAAGCTCGTCTCTAACAGATAGATAACAATGACCCAACTATCATTAGGCAAGCCAGACAGGCAACCCATAAAATGACTGTTACCATTGACAATTGGAAAGATGAAACTGTTACCACCCGATTTTGATAGAGCCTCCACGTCAGCAAAAGCCCAACGAAATTCCCATATAAGCCCATTGAGGGCCCCGTAAATTCTGAAAGGGACTTCAGAGGCCCACCAGACATCTTAGCCTCCCGCAGCCAGAGTGCCGCGAGGCCCAGGGAAGGCCTCGGCACTCACAGCCGAGCCACAGAGCCTCGTAGTGCTTCGTATTAACCTTAACTAGCCAAATAGTATAATATTCTAGAACGACCAGAGAAATAGTGGAAGACAGATTGCGCTGGTTTGGCGCTCAGATCCTCACAAGGAAATCGAATCATAATCTCCTAAAATGATGCAACGTGATAAGCTCAGATAAGGAAGGTAATCTTGGAGATTGCCTTGACAAGGAATGATCCCTATCCCATAAGGAAGGAGGATCCAATTGGGTATCTGATTGATTTATTACCTAAATCAATCAGAATTCTTGCGCTATAAATACGATATCTCCGGTTGTTCCAATGTACGCTCTTTTTGCACTTCAAATTCCACCTTAAACTCTGCTTAAATCTCTGCCTGCTTGTCTCTCCTACACCCAATTACTTTCGCCCCGTGTATTATTCTAATACCGGCGGTTGACTTGATCATCGAGTACCAACGATCACCGACCCCTTTTTCCCGAGATCTTGGTGCCTAACGATTGTCCGAGTGTACGTGTAATATATGAGTTAGCGAGAGCGTATTGGAGATCTGAGATCTGTTAGCACGTGGGCGTTGCGTGTTCCGACGTCACCAGAAACACCAGCAATTGAGAAGATGAAACATCTCTCATTAACTCCTAATAATAAGGGAGATGAAGGACACTCGTCATCAAATGAGGGAGATGAAGGACACCCGTCATCAATAACTGCAGGTCATCCCTATAAATAGAAGCCAACCCCAACCCCCCTAGTAAAAATAGAACACACAACTTTTATAAACTCCATATTGCTATTGTGCACATATGTTTTAATCCTATACTAATTATCACACCAGAGTGGACACGGGAGAAAAAAGTCCCACCATCTTTTGCAGGTCTGCACTACTGTCGTCACGGTGGTCAAAGAAGGAGAAAAATATTTATCATCAAATATCATATGATTTTAACTTTTGTTATAGATACAGTTTGACTTTTATTGATGAACATATATATATGATCTCGAGTTTGACGTGGATTGGAAATTCAATTCTCGACTCTTGATATTTTCAGATTTCATGTTAAAGATTTTTAAAATATGATTAAAAACTTGCAAATTGACAACTAGCTTGACACTTGAATAAAGAGACAACAACTGATTCCCTCAAAAGAAAACAGACTGATGATAACAAAGAAGTTGTAATGACAGCAAACTTGATTACAAAGACAGATTATTCTTAATTAAACTTAGTAATCTGTGGTGGGGAGTTGTTCGTGAGTGGTCTGATTAATGAACAAGGTTTCATAGACAAGAGCAGCAATTCCAGCACCAACAAATGGGCCAAGCCAGTACACCCAGTGGCTGTCCCACGTCCAGCTAACGACGGCCGGGCCGAACGACACGGCCGGGTTCATGGATGCTCCGTCGAAGGCACCACCGGCCAAGATGTTGGCACCCACAATGAAGCCAATGGCAATGGGGGCTATGATCCCTATATCACCCTTCTTTGGATCCACTGCTGTGGCATACACTGTGTAAACCAGGCCAAAGGTCATCACAATTTCAAAAACAAGGGCATTCCATGATGATACCCCGGACGAAAGTGCAAATGCCGAGGTTTCCTGTATGACGGAAATAGACAAAAAATTTGAGTTCAAGTCTAAACAATAAAAAACTTACTACGAGCATGTTCGGCTAAACTTATTAAGGATACTAGCAAGTAAATAAGTAAGTTTTGAAATAAATAATTTTCTTCTTGATTGAAGTTGGAAAAGTAGGTTATTCTAATATGTTTGAAAGCAAGAGTAATTTTTACTTCGTTTGAAGCTTAGCCAGCCGACTTTAAGCCCTGTTCCAAATAAGGTATTGGAAGCTTTTATGTTTAATCATATAGGTTTGAGTAAGTGTTTAATTACTTACCAATCCACCAGTGGAAACCTTTAGGAGTAAGCATGCAACAACAGATCCAAGCAATTGGGCAATCCAATACAAAATGCTCTTAATCAATGAAATGTGACCACCAACAAAGGCACCAAAGGTGACTGCAGGATTTACATGACCCCCTGAAATGTTGGCACCAACCGCGACAGCCACAAAAAGTGCGAAAGCATGTGCTATCGCGGCAGCAATAAGGCCAGCCGGCGTGCTCGATCCACCATCCGTAAGCTTAGCTATAGAAAGATCGATCATTTATTCTTCATTTCGAGTTAAAGTCGAGTGACAAATGTTTAAAACTCGTACGAGGTCTAAGTACTTACCAAAAGCCATGCCGGAACCTTCACCAGCAAATACAAAAATGAGCATTGAAATGAATTCAGCTACGGCTGCTTTGAGGGCATCCGGCTGGCTTGCCTCCGCCGGACTACCAACCGAAATTCTTGAAAATGGCATTTTATTTTGAAATTTTTGTATTTTCTCTCTACTCAGAAGGAAAAACCTATTAGGTGCTTTCTTAGTTTGTTTTGCTAATCTTATTTGGTAGCAGCTATTTATAGTGGACTAATGGCCACTTTTCATTGTATATATGAGGGTTGCCACGTGGCATTATGAACGAGGCCAACTATTATCCGTTGTAATTGGATGATGAAAATTGAGAATTGGGGCCACATATGATTGTTCTTAATTAATAAATATTTTATTAACCGACCATTTTATGACTGTGATATGTATTATAAGGACCATTCAGGTTAATTTTGGCTTTTTAGAATTTTGTAGTCGCTTTATTGTTTGTTTGATTCATCAATTTTAGCATTCTTATTTCTATATATCCTATTTTATTTTTTTACGCGTAATGATCAATTTTACAAATGTCTTTTTTTATTTTACTCTAAAAACAAGTAATATTGATCTAGATAAATTCCAATTCAGTGCTTTTTTCCCTTTAATAATTAATGCATATGCTCTCAACTTGTTATGAGAGAATAAATTTACTTGTAATAAGTTTTCAAACTTAGAAAACTTTTGTTAAATAAGAATAGTAAAAATAGAAACATTTGTCTATCCATTCACGAGGTAGATCAACATCTCTTTTTTTTTTTCTCGAGGTTTAGAATTTTAGATTTTTGTCAAAAAATAAAAAATAAAAAACTAATTTTTATCGACTTTTGGTCCCCTAGAAAATAGAAATAAAACCTAAAAACTTTTGAATACAATTGAATGTCATGAAAGATTAAAAATAAAAGGAATTTGTATAATTATTCCAATTATTTGAATGACCCTCTTCTTCAAACTTGTTTTAGAGTCTACTCACAAAAAATAACACCAATAGGCTCAAGTCAATAATTATGGGCTATGAGAGTAAAATTGTTTATTATTTTCTTAGAATTTATTTTAAACGAATTTCAACAAGTTGTTAATTATTATAGTACACTAAACTTAATATAATTGAATATGATTAAAAAAGATGTAGTCGCATGACAAAACATATCGACTCCGAGTGAGTTGTGAGCTCTTCAAAACTAACACCTCTATATAACACCGCCCAAATACAAGCGGATTGTGACACAAATACTTTGGTCGGTTTGCATGGTCACTAGGAAAGATTCTAACAAGTGCGACTAATTGGCAAATCATAGCCACAAATTTATACTTTTAAGACAAAAGAAAGGACAGAGAAAAACATATACTTATTATGTTTTATCCACTTTTCTGTGTAAACATTAATCATCAATTTGTCTCTAATCATATACTATATATCAATAGTCTAAGATGCTTTGTTAATTACAAATTAAAAATAATTAAAAGAGGGCCTTAATGAGGTGTTAATTGTATTAAATATTTAGTAGGTATTGTGGGAGATAGTGGACTTTTGGTTTTGTATGATTATTTTTTCTCTAATTATTTTTTAACTTATCCCTTAATAAATTATGTAGTTTGGTCGGCTAAGAGCATAGGATGAACAAATAAGGGTTTAGACAATATAACTATTTTATCCCTTCATTTCTTTCAATATTTTTCTTTGATAATTACTATTTTGGCCTTGTGAATAAATTATGATATTGGTTTAGTTGATCATATCACTTGTCATCTAAAATACCAAATGTTAGTAAGAAACTTGTTATTTTGTTTCAGGAAGTAGGTTTGAAATTAAGATATATAATGAGAAGTACGTGACTAAGAGTTTTTGGAAGTAAAATTTTAAAAAAACGTTGTCTAACTCACAAATGGCATGGCCGGTCCTCCCTTGAGGCAAGGGAGGCGCAAGTCTCAAGCCCAAATGTAGAGGGGGGTCCAAAATTTTTAAAAAAAAATTGTATAGCCCAAAAAAAAAAAAAAAAAAAAAAAATGAATAGCCCAAAAATTAAATATAAAATTGAACAACCCAAAAAATTTAAACAGCCCAAAATTTTTGGTTAAATGATTTGGTTGGGTCATAGTTCATTAGTTCATAAACGGATAAACCATAATGCTTTCCTTCCCTCATCCTCATTGTTTGATTGCTTAAGCCTTCAGCCAACCTTCACGTCATTTTTGCTTCACCCTTCAGCGGTTCAACCTTTTTCCGGCGACTGCAAATCATAGAGATTGAAGATTGAAAAATATTATCTAATTGGCAAATATATATATATATATATATATATATATATTTATATATATATATTTTTATATATATAAAGATCAACCTATTTAAATATAAATATGAGTCTAAATATCAAATAAATATAAAATGAGTCTAAATAGAAAAAAAAAATTCAAACCTACATTATATATCTTAATCTAGTCTTTAAATTGTAGACCATGCAATTTTCTATTTAAACTTCATTTTAAAAATTATTATTTTGAATCAAAACGATTTTCTAAATTATTAAGATTAAAGCAATAAATAAAAGGGCAAAGACTAAAGAACACAAGAATTTATATAGTCCTATAAAAAATGATGATTTTTGTTTACAATAGATTAGTCCCTATATATAATAACATAATGAAAGTTTTTCTAATCGTAATGAAATTCTAAAGCAAAATTTTGAAAAACACTCTTACTTAAGAAAATACAAATACAGATATACCTTTAGGGGCACCGCCTCGAAAGCCCTGGGAGGGGGGGCTACCGCCCTTCCAACCCCCATGGCGATGAAAAATAAGGTTTAAGTAAAAAATTTCTAATGAAAAATATGTTCTTGTTTTGGTGGACTGGCATCCTCCTGAACGAAATTGTAATTATCGATCCGCGCTCAGTTCTGCGTAGCGCAACATATTAGGTTCCACATCTTAATACAAATTCCAATCATTTTTAATTGTCTCTCAAAATTTTATATTTTAAAAACATCTCAATATATTAAGGGCCTCATTTAAATTTTCGCCTAATGTCCCCCAAATTTCAAGGTCGGCCCTGTTAATATAAATTGCTATTTCTCTATTTTTCGCGACTTATAAGGGGAGTCAATTTATGAAGTTCGCCTCAGGCCCTGAAAATCAAAGGACCGGCCCTGACAAATGGAGAGGTATTATAGTAATATATTCTAATTTGAGACATAAAGAAAGATGAAGATAATCAAACTCGCTACACAGAAAAATCTGTTTAATTTGAAATGACATTTACAAGAATTATCATTTGTTTTATTAGAAAATTCAAAAGAGAATTGAGATTGAATTTCAATGATATCTTTGTTAGTATAATATGGTATATGAGCAAATAAATGTCGAATATAGTATTTATTGATGTCCTTTTTTTTTTCATCTCAAGCTAGTTTAATTCCCTGTCGTTCATTATTTTTTACAGTGACTTTGTTTTTCTTTAAAGACAATTCCACTTCATTTCCTATTACATAAAATGACCTTTTTTTCAGCTCTAAAATTCAGACACCCTTTATACTCCTCCTATTTATATGTTGGGAGTCACCCAAATTGCTCCATCCAGAATCGAACTCCCCACTTGCGAGTCCCCGCAATTTTTATTGTCAACTTGATTGTGCAAAATTTCCTATTACATAAAATGACCTTTTTTTTAGCTCTAAAAACAAGATTTATATGTTGGGAGTTGAGACTAATTTTTTATTGTCCACAAAATTCTTGTTCCAAAAAAAATAATGAGACAGAAAAAAATATAAATAATTAAAAAAAATTTATGGACTGTCAAAACTTTTCAATATAATAAAAATCGTTAAAATCATATAGAATTTTACTGATCAAAATTCTCCAACTATCTTAAGAAAAAATAATATCGTAAGATTTACAACACCCAACAATTTCTACACTTTGTACAACCCCCAAAGAAAACAAGAAAAAAAACTATAGGATGCTAAAATTACAATTTTTCCCTCAAAAAACTCTCAAGTCACATATACAAAAGAGAAGAAAAATATGTCAATTTATAATTAACATATAACCTAAATTTCTTTCTGCAAAAGTGTTCAAGATTTAGAAACTTATTCAATTGTAGTTACCAAATATAATATAATATAATATCACATTTTTTTCTTTTTTCAACAATCGGTGCATGTTTTGATTTTGACAAGTTTTGAGAAAAAATCCCAACAATCTCCACTTTGACAAAAAATAAGTCAAAACTCAATCATCTCTTCTGCAGTTCTTCATCTCGATACTTGAGAAAAATTTCATAAACTTTGACAATCTCAACTCTCAAAATATTGAATTAACATACTCCACCATATAAGTATAATAACTTTGAAATATCGAATTCTAAAAATTTCATAGGTTCATGTCGAATAAATTTGCTGAAAAATTATGGTACAACTCTCATGCTTGACTTACCTGGAAGTTAATAATTCGTCGACATCAATTCTACCACAAACTTTGCATTAATGTCAAGCCAATACTCGTGTGCAAACATGTGAACCCGATAGTTGTAACGTATCATCTATCATGGCAATTAGAGCATGCACAAGAATGTAAATATCTCACTCAAGCGATATCATCATCTCCCATAAAGAGAGACATATTGTATATATCTGATTTCGAACATTTAGCCAAGTTTGCTCCACCCTTTGGACATTTTTTCCTCACGTGACCAGGTTGCCCACAGTTCTAACAAAACACTTTTATTTTCGTGGAGTTATTCTTCTTCTATTTTTGAACAACGAGTTTTCAAATGAAATACTACTTCCACCATTCAACCTTTTTTCTTCAGAAATTAATTTACTTGAAAGTTTTTTTTCCCATACATTTAAATTAGTTTGATTTGTACATATGAGGATGGAAGAGACCATATTAGCATATGTTTGGAGGTCTAAATTATAATTTAAGTGCTTATATTATAAGTCTAAAATGTTTTGTGTGGATGAAAATCCTCATCATGAATTTATAATTTAAGTGATGCCAAACATAAGTCTTAATGTTTTATCCTCATCATGAATTTTAACTCCAATAGCCTCCAATTCAAAAAAATCCCATTGAGAATATTTAAGTGGTCTAAGAATTTCGTACATATATTCATTCGCAATTAATGAAACTATTCCTTCAACTACAACTGATTCGAAAGACTCTTTGTTTGATACAATTGTTCAAGTTTTTTCCAAAGTTCTTTTGTAACAGATATTCCATGAATATTTACAAGAACATTTTTTATTAGACAGAGACGTATCGTACTTGCAATTTTAAATCTAAATCTTCTCAATCCTTATTGCTCATACTAGATTTTCCAATATCTTTGTCAGAAATAGGGGCTGGTTTCTCTTTCAAAACCTTGTGCAGTCTATATTGAATCAATACATCCTTGACTTGTAATTGCCACGAGCCAAAATTGATTCTTCCATCAAATTTCACCGCGTCATATTTAGTAGACATATCTTCTCTGTGCGCCAACACTCTAAACGACTTAACTCTCTAATACCACTATTGAGAATTGAGACCAATATCTTATTGTCCACAAGATCCTTGTTCAGAAGAAAATAACAAGACAAAAAAAAATATAAAAAGATAGACTATCAAAACTTTCCACAACATGAAAATTTCTTACAATCATATAAAATTTTACATACCCAAATTCTCCAAGTATCTTAAGAAAAATAATATATTAAGTTTTACCACACCCATCAATTTCTAGTCTTTGTACAACCCACAAAGAGAACAAGAAAAAAAAAATTGGGATGCTAAGTTTACAATTTTTCTAAAAAAAACCCCAAGTCTAATATACAAAAAATAAGAAAAATACGTCAATTTATAATTAACATATGACTTAAATTTCTTTCAAGTTTCGACTATCAATATGTCCAAGATTTGAAAACTTATTCAATTTTAGTTACCAAATATAATATAATGTAATATCACATAATTTCTTTTTTAACAATTAGTACATATTTTAATTTTGGCAAGTTTTGATATCCCAACATTATAATCATTGTGTTTGTTTGGAATCAATCAATTTTCTCACTCATTCAGTGTTGCCACCATCGATATATATTGTTAACTTGATTGTTAGAGTGTTGTATTTTAGACAAGTAATGAATAGTTTCGAACTTATTTCAATATGAATTATCAAATCATAGTTAGAAATCTGAAAGGAAAAAAATAGGGTTTTTATTTTTACGTAATTATTACATTGTTGTCTTCTTTAATTACGTGGTTATCTCTAGTAGTTATGTCCAAAGAAAATCTTGAACATTGGTTGACCTTGATTCAAGAATGACATGTGTTGCTGGTAATGTACAAATATTTTACGAAGTTATATTGATTTGAGATATATGCGTGGGAACCTTTTGATCAAATATGTAGTCATATGTCTCAAGAGAATTTATCACATTATGAACTTGAACTTGAGATATATGCGTGGGAACCTTTTGATCAAATATGTAGTACGTTGCCAAATTTGCTTTGATGAATTTAATATTTGCGAGTCCAGGGTCTACATGCGCTATTGAACAAATATTTCCTAAGATACACACTTTTTATTTTGCAGATTTTAGAAGCTTATTTATTTATGGCCGTGAAACTTTAGGCTAGGATGTTTAGTTGTCTATGTTGACAAATGCATAAATGTTGTCCTACTTTGATGTTAAAGAGGGTGTTTTGCTTAGGAGAGTTTGGGTTTGAAGTTTTAGATGCTTTAGTTTCATTTTCACATACTTTAGACGATTGTAATACTTAACTTTTGGGATGGTGTTCTACATGCTTTTAACAATTTCTTTTTATTGCTTTACATGTTTTATCTAATTAGTTGGGAGTTTAGGCCATGATGTATAATTGATTATGTTGATTGAACCTAAACGTTGTACCCACTTTGATGTAGGAAACTGTGTGATGTTTAGGGAGAGTAGTACATGATTTATTCACTCTTTCCACCTCTCGGTGAACATCTTAACTCCATTTCTCACCTTATTTAATTGATGTGTATTGTTCAAAGATTGTGCATCTATACCGGTAGGGTTCATGTTGAGATTTTGAACGTCGTGTAAGAAATCTAAAATAGTGCCACTTTTTTTCATATAATTGAGAAACAATCATAAAAAAATAAAAGTAATTAATATATTGTTTTAATTCGCTGAATATAAAATTAATTTGTAAAAAATATAATAGTTCAATATTTATTTGTTCTTTCTTTTACATATAGTGAAAGAAAAAGCACAATTAAAACACTAAATTTATGCTTGAAACTACTTTCAAAACTTCTAAAAACTTGTATGTCATCAAAATTCATCATTAAAGCCACTAACACTTATGCACAATTTCCACATGAGCAAACCCTG
This sequence comes from Forsythia suspensa, assembly GCA_023638005.1. Classification (NCBI taxonomy): domain Eukaryota; kingdom Viridiplantae; phylum Streptophyta; class Magnoliopsida; order Lamiales; family Oleaceae; genus Forsythia; species Forsythia suspensa. Next base: position 17,341,580 of record CM042669.1, read on the forward strand.
AAACGAAAAATAGTAATAACCTCAAGCAACAGTGTTGCAGTCGGAAAATTTTGTCATTTAATTTCATGAAAATTTTAAAAAAATTATTGGCATCGTTGCGAACTTCCTATTACTATTTAAAATAGTTAGTCACGTTAAACGTTGTGCACACTTGCTATAATTTTTAGATTAATGAGTATAAAATATAGTTTCGTCAACGAGCTTCATTATAAATTTTAACTCGGTAAATTTTAAATTTTCATGACATCATAAAATCGATGTGTATGATTTTTAAGACTACATTTTTTACCGTTAATTCAAATTCAAAACGGGTTCTTTTCCATTTTCTAGTCCAAAAATCGACCCTTTAAACCTACTAAAAAATCAATCTCTTCGAGCCCAACACCCGACTTATTTTGGGCCCAATTTCAATCCTTTTATATGCCTCTTTTTAAACCCAAAAAGGTCCTCCATGTAGGCTGTAGCCCAAAATTTCCATACATAATTAGTCCAAAACCCGGCCCACCTAACTGCCCAATAACCTGTTGGAAATGGTTGACTAAATAATTGATTTTAATCAATTTTGACCAAATATTAGATTGGCCCGGACCACCTATTTAAATAGATTATAATTAGAACACGTTCTACCCCGTGAGTAGATGATTATGGGAAAAATAACATATATACACTAATTTTATTCTTAAATGACAATTTTACTGGGCTTGTTAAAGAATTAGAGATTTACTAGATTCAATAGCAAAATTTAGAACATTACTTGGCCATAATAATAGCCCTTATTAACAGAATGATAAGGAGCCCATTATTATATTATCTTCCCAAAACAGAAAATCCACGGATAAGGCTCTTCCGTTACAAATCAGTGGGATTTATCAGGTTGATAATGTGGATTTCAAAATTCAAAAATGAAATCGGTTGGTATTTTCCATTGTTGATACGAGGATCTTGCAAGAAAAGAAAACTAGGTTTCAGTCATAAAATTTCAATCCAAATTCTGGCGTCCTGGTGTGCTGAAGAATTTCTGGAAACTTGATAGGACGATACCTTGGATTCAATTACATAGATTCAATAACAAGGTAAGAAATCTTTATATCAAATTTAGTAACAAAAAAGTTTGATTAGTGCAATAGTTAAACACTGTTACCTCGGCTGTAGAAATTTTTTTTTATTCGAATCAATGATTGTTATGAATATATTACAGGAATAATAATATATGAATTTAAATGACATAAAACTAGTGATCTGCATTATTTGTAATATCTTGAATAGTTAATCTGATAGGAGCTACATGCTACCCTTAGTTGTTAACATAAATTTTTAATAATCTGTTAACATAGTTAATTATAAATAGAATTGAAGATTTTCCTTGATAAAAATTGCTTAGAATGTAATCAATTTTAGAATTATGATATAAAGTGTTATGAGTTGTATGAATATATTTCAGAATACAATGCAATTGTTCTCATATTACAGTTTAAATATGATGATTATACTTTCTATTAAAATGCATTTAATTTATTTGCAAATTTTGATTATACAGATGGGCAGTATTAGTGTTTTGGCTTATTACAATGGTGAATGAGATCAGTCACGCTCTTACAACGATTACTCAATTGTTGGTATAGTTGTCCTTTTGGATTGTAGTTATGTGACTTTGGTTGGAATAATTATGAAGGAGTCGAAAATGGATGATTCGAATTATCGTTTAACAGTTCAGTATCAGGTTTTAGCGAGAGGACCCCTTATACAGATTGGCACAGATAGTTCTTTGTATTTCTAAATACAAGTCAAACAGGGTGAGACTGATTTGACAAAATTCCCGTTGTGTGTTGATATTGAGAAAGTAAATAGAAATGAAAATAATTTGGGGGTACCTATGCAACTCAATTACTGAAGGTGATGCCGAAGAATTTCGTGATAGATCAATCACAGATCACACAAGATTTAGCTCAATGGAAAATTTGTTGATAACAAACTTTTCCACTATTCAAAATGGGTAACGATATTTGTAAGAACGTGACAAATGGAGATAATAATATTGATGAGAGGGGTACAGACATCATCTCACGACCTAGTATCGAAAATATGAAATTCAATATTTCGGAATAAGGATTTATTAACCACAAGCGTGGCACTATATGCAATTAACAACAGGTTTCAATACACATTATACAAATCAGACAAGAATGAGTATGTATTAAGTGCTTGGATGTTAATTGCAATTGGGGACTTCGCGCTTCAGTAATTGGGTAGACAACAATGTTCAAGATAAGAAATATAAAAAATAGGCATACATGCTCGTTGGATGTAGTCTTAGGAGATCATAGGCAAGCAACCTGTTTAGTTATTGTAAACTGCATAAAGCACAAGTTTACCTCTGTAAAAACTATATACACACCGGCTGACATTGTAAGAGATATGATGAAAACTTATGGGGTGACAATTAGCTACGAGAAAGCTTGGAGGTCTCGTGAACGTGCATTGGAGATAGTAAGGGGTGATCCAGAAATATCGTATGGAGAAATGCCATCGTATCTACATATGCTTAAACAATTAAATCTAGGTTCATATACAAAAATTGAGACCGATGATAATAACAAGTTCATGTTTAGTTTTGTAGCATTGGGAGCTTCAATAGATGGGTGGAAACATTGTAAACCATCATAGTCGTTGACGGTACATTCTTAACTAGCAGTTACCGTGGGACTCTATTCACTGCGTGCACCCAAGATCCAAATGACAATATTTTCATACTTGCGTATGGTGTGGGTGATTTTGAAAATAATTGTTCGTGGGAATGGTTCATGTTAAGATTAAAAGAAGCATACGGTGACCGTGATGGACTAGTTATTGTTTCTAATAGACATACTGGAATTGAGAATGCAACTGCAAAGGTTTACCCAAGAGCAATGCATGGGGTTTGTTCTTAGCATCTATTCCAGAATTTGAAGAAACGATTTGGTAAAAAGTCAAAGTTCATCAGGCAACCATTCAACGCAGCAACAAGAGCTTACACAATATCTGAATTCAATATTCAAATGAGGCATTTGGACACTATAGACGAGGATATAAGGGGTTATTTGGTAAGTAAATTGATACACAACTTAGTACATTAATCTAATTTATGTTTACAAAATAACCAATAATTTATGTTAATGTTGAAAGAGGAATAGATCGGTTATCACAAGTGGTCAAGAGAATCATCATAAGAATAGAGGTATATTTAGTTTTATAATCATTAGTGATTATATATAAAAATTAATATTATAAATGTCTATTTATTATTCGATAAATATTATATGATATCAATTAGGTGATACCTTCATCTGATAGTACATATCAAGTGAATGAAGAAACGACTGCATATTTGGTAAAGCTTGATGAAAAACATGTTCATGTAGACGCTTCCAGATAGATGAACTACCGTACCCCCATGCAATAGCAGTAATTAGTAGAAAAAACTTGTCGGTCTATAACTATTGCTCACAATATTTCAGCAAAGAGTCTTACGTTAGTGCTTACACTGGGACAATAAATCCTATCATTCACAAATATGAGTGGAGTGTACCGTACGAAGTAGCAAAGTTTGTTGTTCTAGCTCCAGACACAAAAAGAAGGTCTGGAAGACCGAATGAGCATAGAATCCGGTCGGTTTATGAGTTTAAGAAGAAATCTAAATGTGGCCATTGTTTGTTCTGAGTATTGACACAATAGATCTAAATGCCAAAATCCCGCTCCCTTGAAGGCAACGAGGATAAGGAAACGGAATACAGAAAATACAAACAACGAAGAGGTAAAATCTTAACAATGTTCAATTCATTAATAGCATATTATTCACGTCATCTACAGTCATAAGTTTTAGATATTATTGTTTATGACAGGAAAATGGCATTAAACGAGGTCGAGCATGTTTACAGATTGAAGATATATAATAACTATTGTTGATAACAGGTATGAAATAGCTTTGAAAAAGTCGTAGTTCTGGTAGTTGTCTATCAAATATGATTTGTATGTTAGTGTAAGACTTATAGATACACTATTATTGGTTTGGAACACCATTGAAATCATGAAGCTGCTGTCTTTTTTCTTCATATGCATATCTTTTTTTTTTTTTTTTTTTTTGAATTTGGTATATGAGGATTTACCACCTTTGGACACTAAAGCACGCCTCTTATTTGAAATGTTGAGTGTCATATATTATTTGGTAATCGTATATGATTAAATGTTAATGTTCAGAGTATAATCAATTTAATTTTGAGTTGTTTCACAAGCTTTAGTGAAACTAATCATCTTAACTTTGTCAACAGATTTTGATTGGGATGAAAATATGATTGATTGGAAGTGGCTAAAGATCTGTGGCTAAAAAATAAATGGATTATCATCACTTGATACGTTTGAATTTATGTAAAATGATTTGTCATCAATCTTAGATAATTTCAATCAATTGTGGAAGTGAACATTACATTTGTTACATATTTTTTCTTCCTTATATTGTGTAATTTAATTTATTATACTTTACTATCTTTTTCCTAAAATCATGTTTATGTGTACAGATGATGTGATGAATGCTAAGTTTGAATTATTTGGCAATCTTGGATTTTCGTTATGTGATGATTGTTTAGTGTATATTAGACCATGCATGGTTTTAATACATTGGCAATCTTAGCTTTCATTTGGCTACAATCAGTTGTGATGATTGTGACTATGGTATATCATTGACCATAATATACTGTGAAGCTAAAGAATATAAATTATCAGTAAAATGTATGAATTGCAAATCTGGGCAGACAAATTTATGCCACAAATATCACCAATCTTTATGTGGCCATATGCCGGATGCCACATCAATAATGCACATTGGAGATCAGAAAATATATCACCATTTTAGTTGTGGTATGTGTTCCGAATACGTTGTTATCGACGCAAATTTCGCCATCAAGGTAGACTATTGAGAATGGCTAAAATGTTGTTGTAATTGGAGATCTTAAAAACGGCAACATGGAAAAGAATCAAAGATGTTAAAGGAATGGTTAAAACTAAAGTGAGAATTGAACTAGCAATGAAAGAGCCACGTTGTCTGAAATACTGAATCTATAAATTGAAGATTAATTCTATAAGAGCACATGTCCGAATTCATTAGTTGAAATTCATCTCAAAAATACTCAAACAAGATTACAATTAATTCAATACTAATATGTTGTGAGGTAATTCTACTTAATATTTAACATAAATGTAACTTATAATATATCCCATATCGCAAATACAAAGTCATCGCAGATTGACAAAAAAATGATAATATATGCTGAATAAAAAATACTGCCAAATGATATAACATCATAATGTGTCCAAAATATAAAACATAAGACAGTAACAACTACAAAATAGATAAGTACATATTACTCCACTGATTGTCCAGCGAGTTTCATAGGAATTCATCTATCTAATTGCTTCATAGCACTGAATGTCGGGCTTCTCAATTGCGTACTTATACAACTGAACAGCCATGTTGTGCTGAGCAAGTTTCGTATTGAGTGGGTTTGGCATTGTTGAAATCTTCTTTTCATGTATATACTTGCATATTTGGTGATGAAAATGCCGCAATCACCCCTACAATAATAAAGTACAATAGAGTTACACAATTGTAGTTTATATAGTTTCTAGTTATGGTTACATTATAAAATAACGAAGTATCGTATGATTTTTTTTCGAGAGAAACAATGTCGTTACTGAATTAAAGAATCCAAAGTCCTATGAAAGAATTGAATAAAATGTATTAATTACACTAACCCATTTGTTTGTTGTGATGTCTCTTTACATAGCCTGCATGAAAAAGGTGAGTCGGAAGCTTCAAACTTGAGGACATTAGATTGGCGCAGGAGATGTGGGATAATGTTGAGTAGTGGCTGGATAGCATCCATAACTACACCATCTTTGATCGTTTTGTATGCCGAGTTGTATACATCTAAGTGCTAATTTGCTATGTCGAAGTGCCCTAAAATTCAATGGGCACGTTTCTCCATGAAAATGGGGATGAAAACGTTCTCAACCTCTCACCAGATTGTGTTAAACTGTGGTGGTCTTTGACCATTTATATAGAAGATGAGAGGATTTTTTTGGGAAACTGATTGTTGGGCTTAGTTAACAGTTCAAATAAGAGACGGATTTTGAAGTCAAAGTAGCAGTCAGTAGTAGTCGAACAGGTCTCAATCGAACTACTGAGCTTCATCCCCATCCGCAAGAAGTGGAACATTGCATTTGCTGCATTAATATAAAAAAAAAAGAACATGTTTGGGAATCTAGCATTAAAACTAATATATGTCACTTTATCAAAATAAAAGTTTACCTAATCACTCAGTGGCATCGCGACTTGCTTCAATTTATACCATCACATCTTGGAGTCAATGTTCACTGGACTAAGATCCATGGGAGGTACTATGGGTAGGTTATCTTTATGGAACTTGACCCTCTTTTGAAGATAGGATTAGAAACATTAACATATTACAATGTAGAGATGCAGCCAGATGAAAGAAATATAATGGTTCGACTCACTTGTTACCAAGACGAAGGCCTCTATTATACCAGCTATCGAATAGTTCAATATTGAATTTTGCAGGATTGTCCATGCAGAACTTGTATTCGAATGAAATCTGATCGACTTTATGTGACCCACTTGACTGCAAATTGAAACTCTTAACAAACGGAGATTGAAGACAAACTGCTCGTCTAGTTACACGTTTACGTGGTTCAGGTGTTTTGACATTGTCAATGTCAAATGGGATAGGTATGATTGCCTATTGATAAATAATTTCAATTTTTAGATATTAATTTGACATGAATATAGATGTAACCACTGAATAAATGACATAATGTCTCTGTAAAGTATGTAAGAACATGCGCATCTATTTTTCTGACATCCAATCGATGTTGCTCGGTAGATTCATCAATGGTCATAAGGTTCTCTTCACTGAAAACCAGGTCATCTTCCAATGTGTTAAGACCTGAGCATGGTTCAATGGAACTAATCTTCATTCGTTTTGTTTGTACACCCATCACCGTCTTGAACAACTGGAACAAAGTTTGCTAACGGCGTAATATTCTTCTCATCCAACTAGCAATTAAAAAACAATAATTAGTAAGGAGAGATCGTAATGTATGGATTCAATCCATATTTAAGAATGTCTACAAATCTAAATCCAAAAATAGAATAATTTGTACAAGAATAAAAGTAATCCAGAAACAGATTTGTGCTTCTAATATTTAGATACAATATGTAATTAAACTAGAAACAATGTTGATTAAAAACTAACCTTTGAGACCACAAAGCATCAATCATCTTTATGTCTTCTTCAGTCAATATCAAGCCATCATCTAGTAGAAAAGAATTGACATTAGGTTGTGAGTCAATCCCTAGATCAAAACTAGGTACATCAATCTTACCGCTTGTGATGTTCTTCACAGGCCTCATTACTTGCCCAAGCAAAGCTGATATTCTCTTTTCACGGGCAATCTCATCCCCACATCGATCATATAAATTAGAGCACAGAATATATAGTACACAATTAGAGGTATTGAGATGATACATCACCTGCATAAATGTATAATATTTAAAGATGAATTAGGAGTGAATAAACCTTTGATAATGCAGGACCCGAAGACGAAGCAAATTAGAGCACAGAATAGATAGTCCACAATTAGAGGTATTGAGATGATACATCACCTGCATAAGTGTATAATATTTAAAGAAGAATTAGGAGTGGATAAACCTTTGATGATGCAGGACCCAAAGATGAAGCACTGGAAGGATACTGATGAACAGCTTGAATAGCATCAGCTATTGAATTTTCCATTTCAAACACTAAATTTTTAAACTACATTTTGAGGATGAAGTGGTCTTCTACTACCTTTTCGTGTTTGGTGAAAATGTCACTGAGACGACGCCGAATAGACTCATTTTCATAACAACATGACTACGAAAAGAAAGTTTGAACGATAATGTTGTGGATGATGTTAACAATGAATACAGTTTCCATAATTATAAATTTCAAACACCTTAATCACGGATGGTTTGGAATTGATAGTTGATTGTTGTTTGTGTACAGCAGTCTGTTGTTCCTTTCCTAGTGTATCAAAATTAGATGTACGGACTTTGTTAGCAACATTAATAGATTGTTGTGCAGGTGATTGGGGAACCGTTGCGCCAGGGTGTGACTGTATCTTCGAAACATCTTTCAACTTATTCACGAGAGGTTCATCCTGTAAACAGATTCAAGGTATTATTAGTTCAAAGATTGTGTTAAATTTATCTTCAATTGTATAGTACAAACTTCAAACTGAAGCATTCAAACCTCTGTGACCCCCACATTCAACCGAGAACTAATGTTGTTGCATCCCACGACAGTATGTTTCATCATAATGCGTGGAGATCTTCGAACCACATGAGATGTGAAGTAGTCATCGCTGTCTTCAACACGCGGTCCTTGCACGTCGTGATAAAATCCTTCGGTATAAAGTTGATGCCTTTCATCAATGGTTGGCTTAATCGAAACAACTTGAAGCTGATACATAGATAACCCAATAAATAAAAATTTGATAATCAGTAGATATTATAGATAAGAACATTATTATGTACAAAAATAAATTTATAGTATCACAGTTAACATACTTTTGGACGATTGAATATGTCTTTTCCGAGATTGAGTGTTGTTATGAAATTCCCTTGCATGTTGGATGTCCAGTTGAGAATACGTGGACATCGATGACTAATTTTTGTACAAATCTTACCATCAAGAACTGGAAGTGTTTCGTAAATGCATATTTGAAAAGCAATTAAAAAACCATTGAGCCTGTATGCAATGTAAGGCTTCTCATTGCCCTCTAATAGCAAGGATTTGTTCCTTAGCCCAGATCTGAGGGACGATAGTGTAAATCTGAACAATTCTTTACCACAAGCATACGAATTCATGTCTTCAGAATCCACCAAAACCATCATTGACTCTTCCACAGATCTCTTGTAAGCAGTTGTGAAAAATAGATTTGTCAATAGAAGAAGAATGACAAACTTGACAACGTCCCGGTCACTAAGCTGTGCTTTATGGAGAAATATATCGTAAACATCCGAATGTATCACATTAGGTAAATGTCCTAGTATCTCATATTTGATCCTGCAATATATCTCGTCATACTTTGATCGTTTCTCTTCATCGAAGCATCGTAACCACTATCAAGGAAAATTCCTCCAAGCTGAAACGTACAAGGCTGCCGTTCAAATTAAACCACATCTCATCCATGTTGGGCTACTTTACTTCCCTAAGAAACACTTGATGGATGAGCTAATGATTTAAAACTATCTCATTCACTTCAAGAAACTGTCCGAAACAAGATTCAGAAAACATCTTTCTTTGAACATCAGACATCCTACCTCGCAATGTGGATATAACATCATTTATAGAGAAGGCATTGACTTTACCGATACACCATTGCACAGGTTTAATGAGAAATTTCCAATCCTGAACAGGTTTAATTAGTAACATGTAGTCTGTAAAAAACATGATAATGTCATAAGTGGGTATCAAGTAATATATTACACATAGAAAAGTAATAAGATAATGATAATTGTACAAGGTATCAAGACGATCAATCGCAGCAGGAACCCGAAACAAATGTAAGTATCGGTGTTCGACGATCATTCGCACCAGGAACCCAAAACAAATGTAAGAATCGGTGTTCGTTAACGTTATAATATAGTCCAAGAAAAATAGTTTACACATAAAGGTAACAAGAAAAATAGTTTTAGTTGAAGGTATCAATTAAGTCATTTGCAGCAGTAACATAAGACAATGAAATTAACAGTGTTCAGACCTCTGTGACCACCCTCCCCCTCCCCGAGAATGATAATTGTACAAGGTATCAAGACGATCAATCGTAGCAGGAACCCGAAACAAATGTAAGTATTGGTGTTCGACAATCATTCGCATCAGGAACCCAAAACAAATGTAAGAATTGGTGTTTGTTAACATTATAATACAGTCCAAGAAAAATAGTTTACACATAAAGGTAACAAGAAAATTAGTTTTAGTTGAAAGTATCAATTAAGTCATTTGCAGCAGTAACGTAAGATAATGAAATTAACGGTGTTCATTAACGTTATAATATACTTGGTATATTATGGTGCACACAAGAATGTATCAATTTTTGGTATCTGTTAACAATGATCATTCACATCACATAGACACATGCTTAGATTCTTAACTTATATTGGTAACAACTGTTAATCTAATTATACAATATGAACACAATACAAAATTTGAGATGTTCACTGCTACCGGATAGAGTGTGACAAAAAAAATTCTTTCAGTTAACAACCCTTTGATGTTGACTGTGTTCATCAAGAAAAATGAATTACATCAATTAAACGAAATCTAGCAATTACACTAAATAGTGAGATCGTAATACTCAAACAGCATGCAATGAAAACTAAATTAATATTTACAAATAAATTAAACAATATATGCCCAAATCTCGATTTAACTATGAATGGGGTAGAAACACTTATACATGTGTATGAAAAAATATGATTCTTTATGTACTACGAAAGTGCAACATCAACCAAGCCACATAATAAGGTTTAATTCAAAAATGGCACGAAATAATATATTTCTCGTCATTACCCAAACACTAAAATTTGAAAACTCTTAATGAACGCATATAACCACATAAAAAATGTATAACATTTTCTACTTGTTGAACTGGAATGTTGATCTTCTTCTTCATATTTTTGTTTTTTATTTGCCTTGATGATCTTTTTTTTTTTACCCCTGAATTGCTTCTTTTGTTCTTGTTTTTGCGCTTCGATTTGCTACTGCTCCGAGCCGATGTCATTATTAGTTAAATATTTTGAATATCTTGGGTCACGATCTTTGGGTGAAAGAAAGGAAAATGTTTGCCAGATTCACGATTTTGGGAGGTAATGGTGGTAGATGAAGATAGAGTTTCAGTGACAGACGGATTGTTTGAAGAAATAGTTCAAAGAATAGACTCTGGATCATAGTGAAAATAGCTCCTTAATTTAAGATGTTGATATAATTTAGTCCCTAAATATATGGATTGATCAGTTACGAGATAATTATAGAAATATATTAATTAAATAATTTAAATGGTAAATCAAATAAAATTGAATGTTATAAAATATTTTAACAATTAATATAATTTATACAGTAATATTCAAATATTTCAAAAAAGGGAGGTAGAGAATCTAATATTTATATATTGAGTCTTGCAAAACCTTTCTCGGATGAATGAAAAATTATTGCCAAAGGTTGACACATTGAAATTTGGATTGTAAAAAAGAAGTAGAAAACTTGTATCCCACATTGGAAGACAAGAAGAAGTGTGACCAATTTATATATCATATTTTGACAATTGGGTTTGGGCCCCAAGGAGTACCAATAGTCTTTGAAAGGAGAGAGACCTAGACCCCATGTTGGGTTCGGTCCAAAAGCCCACACACGCGCGCCACTGCCGCCGCCCGTTCGGGCACGAGTCATAGGTTGTGATATTGAGCTTGGTCCATTATATTTTTTTGGATAAATAAAATAAAAGTTATTTATTTTATTTAATTCTTCCAAAATTAATTAATTAATTAATATATATCCAAAGGTATGTCTATATTATATACATGTCTTTTCGGACTTGTTTGTTCAAATTACAACTGTTGGGGATTTTGGCATTCAATTGAAGATTTTGGCATGTTATAAATTAGTCCATCCGGTTTGTATAACATTCATTCGAATTTAAAAAACTTCTGCATTCAAATCAAAATACCTTTGTTTCTTCCCTGCTTAAAAAGAGAGAGTACGAAAATACTTCCACTTTGCTATTTCTTGTGATTTTAAGTGCTACTATCACAAGAAGGGATCGTTGTACTTGGGAGACGATTGTCATCAACCCGTGAGCACCATAGCGGGACAAATTCATCTTAAAGGCATAGAGTCACTCTAGCCTCGATCCACATTTTCCAGTCTTTGCAATTTTTCTGAATTTGTCTTCTTTCTTAAGTTCAATAATATAATCTGCCCAATTTAATTTTAAACAACAATTTTAAGACGAATTTGTATTACATGCATTTTATATTATTCTAATTTTAAAATCTGAGCAAAATAAGTTCTGAAATATTATTACATAAGTTCATAATCTGTTACATTTTAAATTGCATTTAATACTGATTAGTATTCTGTTGATACTGCTTAGCGGATTCTCTTAAGAGATGATATTTCGTTCTATATGTTTTCCCTTTGATGACTCCTTGGTTCTTTAGCATTTGCTGCTTTGCCCGCTATTGTCACAAGGTCAATGTTGTGAAGTTGTGATGATGACGCAGCACCACCTCAATGTCCATTAGGAATTTCTTGAGCCATACGGACTCTTTAGCGACTTCACAAGATGCCACATACTCGGCTTCATGGTGGAATCGCAATGCATGATTGCTGACACTTCTCCATATAATGGCTCCACCACCTAGTGTAAACAATGATCACGATGTGGACTTCACAGTCTTTATCATTTCGAAAATCGAATCTGTATGCCCAATTGAACAATGTTTGGTGATGAGTAAAACTAGCATATGGTTCATTGTTCTCCGAAGATACTTAAAGATATGCTACGTGACCACCCAATGTTAGGTCTGAGGTTAGATTGATAACGATGATCATACCAACAATTAACAAATGTCGGTCTAGTGCACAACATAGCATACATGAGACTACCAGCTCACCGACGATAAGGTATTCTACTCATGCGCTCTATATCTTCGAGAGTTTTTGAGATTGTTCCTTAGAGAGTTGAATTCCGTATGCGAAGGTAAATCAGCCTTTCTTGGAATCTTGCATGGCAACTCGACAAGTATTTTGTCAATATATGTAGCTTGGGATAATGCTATCGCTTTGTTCTTTCGATCCCTCAAGATCACGAATGCCTAGAACATAACTATTTCACCCAAATCCTTCATATGAAACCGTGGGCTAACCGCGCTTCGTGAATGATAACATACCTACATCATTTCCTATGAGTAGAATATCATCCACATAAAGCACCAAGAAAATTACCTTTTGTCTGTATCTTCTTATAGACCACGGGGTTAGGTCAAGTTACGATCAAAATCATATGCCTTAATCACCTCGTCGAACCTTTTGTTCCAAGATCTTGATACCGCTGCCGACTACAATGGTAAATTTGCGACTTGCGCACTTTAGATTCATGACCACGTTCTACGAACCCCATCGGTTGTACCATATAGATACACTCTTCAAGATGACCATTAAGAAAAGCCGTCTTGACATCCATTTGCCACCTCATAATCATAATGAGTCACAATGGATAAAAGAATCCCGGATAGATTTGAGCATATTCACTGATGAGAAGGTCTCCTAATCGATACCTTCTCTTTGGGTAAAACCTTGAGCCACTAGCCTTGCTTTTTCACCTTCCCATCTACTCTCTCTCTTTTGTAGACCACTTGCACCGATGGGTTTTATCCCTTTGGTGCATCTACAAGTTCCAGCACTTGATTAGAATGCATAGATTCCATCTCGGTGTTCATAGCTAGTTTCCACAAATGCGCATCCACATGGTTTATAGCCTCCTTATATGAAATCGGATCATCTACTTGTTTTACGAGATCGCTGTTTGGATTCTCCGACAAACAAGTACCTAGATGGTTTTGACCACTTTGACTTTGCCCTGAAGTGGGGTGGATCTTGAATGTGGCTTCATTTGGAATTGTAACATTTTCATCAATGTTAGTATCCTTGAGGTGATACATTACCTCATCACTACCTTGAACATTTTCTTGATCTATGGGATTAGATGATGAATCATTTCTCCCACTCGATAACGTTCCCTAGGTATTTGCGATACCATGGGTGATCTCAATCACTTGGTTGTGTTTCAGAATTGATGAGTTGATTACTCCACTCATTTCTTCCAAAACAACCTTACTGGACCCGTTTCATTATATATATTTATCCTAGGGAGAGTTTGTATTTGTGCTAACAAAACCTTCCTATCTGAAGACTATAAAAATAGTATCCCCAGGTACCTTTAGGGTATCCACAAACAACATATTTCTCGATCTAGACTCCAACTTTTCATCTTTCCTTTCAAAGACATGAGTTTGGACATCTCCAAGTCGGATGTGGCGACAAATTTGGTTTGCGCCCATTCATATTTTCCGGGGAGTCTTGAGAAGACTTAGATGGAACTAGGTTAAGAATATAAGCAATTTGTCTCGGTGTATATCCCAAAATGAGATAGGTAGAAGTTGAAAACTTATCATTGATCTAACCATATCTAACAATGTCCTCTGTTTCTTCTTCTCAAACTGCTTTACATTGGGGGTGTACAGGCGCCTTTCAGTTGAGAAACTATACCATTTACCGGTCAAATGTCACAGATTCTCCCAGAGATATTCGCACTTTCGATCCGATCGAAATGTCTTTATACTTTTACTCAAATGTTTCTAAACCTCGGTCCGATATGTTTGAATTTCTCAAAAGCCTCCGACTTTCGGTCATCGGTAAATGTATCCGAATCTAGAGTAATCATCGTAAAGGTGATAAAATACTCATATCCCCTCTCACCGGTGTATTCATAGGTCACATACATCGAGAATGAACTAGTTCTAATACTTCTTTATGTCCTTTTTTGCTAGAAAGGATCTTTTGGTCAACTTACCCTCAAACAAGAATCGCAGCATCGCAATGGTTCAACCTCAATTGAGTTGAGGGACCATCCTTTACCCGATCTCTGTATCCTGATTAAGGTTGATGTGTCAAGTCTAAGATGCATAAATTAGTATCACTAGTATGGTATGTATTTTGTTTATTATGGTTTGCGGATATTATTAATTTCATTAGTGGAATAGTTTAATATAAAGACCATTCATCAAATATCCGGCACAAATAGGAGCTTTATTCATCAAAATGTAAAGCGCTTTAGGCGCAAAAATCAAGAGAATAACCTGTCTATTAAACAAGAAATGGAAATCAAATTCCGCTTCATTTAAGGGACATAATATGATCTTTAAGAATTAACGCCACCACTCATCGAAATAAAAAATAAACTACTCCTACAGCTCGTCGAAACCATCGCTCTGTGCCGATGCGGATAGTGGGCCGGCCTTCGTTGAGTTTCTGCTCTCTGAAGCACTGCATTGACATGCGAACATGATTAGTAGCTCGAATCTACAATCCGGAATATGTATACTGCTTCATCAATATGTTGCTTGAAAATGAAAAGTTATGGTTACATTCAATAAACAATTGTTGCATGCAAAGTAAAGTTCCTGTTAACATTTAATGCATGCAAGTCAAATCTGATTACATTTAATTGCTTGCAAATCTGATTGAGTGGTATTCATCCGGTGTTAAGTTGAATCAGTTTAAGACAAATTTGAATTCTATAAGTGCATTTTATATTATTCTAATTTTCAAATCTGAAAGTTGCATGCTATGCGTCCAAATCACTTAATAATCTTTAAACTCAGTAATCTGTAATTTGTAATATGTAATCTATGATTGCATTATTAATAATTGGCATTTTTAATTTACTTTAACAATATTAAAATCCGAACTGGGACCGTATCTCTGAACGTGAGTAATTCATATTTTGGTTACTGTTGTGTCCATTTTACAATCAATATTGTTATTTAATTTTTATGTTTATTAATTCTTTAAATTAACGCACCAAGATTAAAGTTCATTTTAATTTTGGTTACTGATAATTTTAGAAATGTTAATCATAATTTTCATTACTGTTAATATAAGTTTGGTTATTTAATTCCCACATTTATCTATACATTCAACAATATTATACGTTCAACAACATATTGAAAGTTTATCTTCTGTTTAAGAAAACAGAAATGAATACAAATGGGAGTAACGTTATTCCTCCTACTACTAGTGTGCAGCCAATCTAGTACCACCTATGGCTATTCTGGTTCAAACCACTTTGGTTCTACATGGAGAGAAACCGAAAAAATTCAGTGGTGTGGACTACAAAAGATGGCAACAAAAGATGCTATTCTACTTGACCACTTTGAATTTGGCAAATTTTCTTAGTGAGGATCCTCCGGCAGCGCATGAAAGAACAAACAATAGGGAGTCTCTTAATGCTTTGGATGCGTGGAAACACTCCACATTCTTATGCAAAAACTACATCATAAATAGACTGTACAATACACTATACAGTGTATATAGTGATATGAAAACTACAAAAGAGTTATGGGAATCATTGAAGAAGAAATACAAAACAGATGACGCTGGCACAAAGAAATTCATTGTTGGTAAGTTTCTTGACTACAAGATGGTGAATTCCAAAACCGTCATCAATCAAGTTCAAGTTCTTCTTCATGACATCCATGCTGAAAACATGAAACTTAGTGAATCATTCCAAGTGGCTGCAATTATTAAGAAACTACCTCTTTTATGGAGAGATTTCAAGAACTATCTCAAGCACAAACGCAAGGAGATGAACTTGGAGGAATTAATTGTCCGGTTGAGAATTGAAGAAGATAATAGAAAGTTCGACACAAAATTTGGAAGACGATCTATACAAGCAAAGGCCATTGTGGTGGAATCTGGCTCTAAGACAAATAAGAAAATGAAATATTCTAGTGATGCTCCGAACAAAGACAATAAGAAGAGTGCTAAGAAATTCAAGAGAAATTGCCACAAGTGTGGTAAACTAGGACATCGTAAAAATGAGTGTCGCGACAAGCCTAAGAATCAAAATGCACAAGTGAATGTGACTGAATTAGACATATTATCGGAAGGAATGCAAGAAATGAACTTGTCTGCTCTTGTATCTGATTGCAATAGTGTTGGAAATCCTAGAGAATTGTGGGTAGATACTGGTGCTACTCGCCATAGCTGAACTGACAAAACAATGTACTCTAACTACAAGGCAGTCAATGGAGAACAATTGTTCAAGGGAAATTCTACAAATTCAAAAGTTGAAGGACAAGGGAAAGTAACTTTGAAAATGACTTTCGACAAAGAGCTAATCCTCAACAATGTGCTACATGTGCCTGATATTCGTAAAAATCTTGTATCTGGCTCTTTACTTAGCAAAAATGGCTTTAAGTTAGTCTTTGTATCTGACAAATTTGTACTCACTAAAAATTATATGTATGTAGAGAAAGGTTACTTTTGTGACGGGATGTTCAAGATGAATGTCCTTACTATTGTATCGAAATCAAGCAATAATAATGCATCTAGTTCTGCTTATATGCTTGAGTCATCTTGTTTATGGCATCATAGATTAGGACATGCAAAATTTAATTATATTCGTAAAATGATGAATTTAAATTTATTGCCTAATCTACAATTTGATCCTAATCATAAGTGTGAAATTTGTATAGAGACTAAGTTAGTCAAAATATCGTTTCCAAGTGTTGTGAAAGAAACACAACACCTTTAGAGTTAATTCACAGCGATATCTATGATTTAAAGTTTGTGCAAACTAGAGGTGGTAAAAAGTTTTTCATTACTTTCATTGATGATTGCACTAGATACTGTTATGTTTATTTGCTAAGAAGCAAAGATGAGGCCTTAGATATTTTTAAACATTATAAGAATGAAGTGGAAAATCAACTTAGCAAACGAATAAAAATTATTCGTAGTGATAGAGGAGGGGAATACATAGCACCATTTGAAGAACTTTGTTCAGAATTTGGCATTATTCGTCAAACTATGGCTCCTTATTCACCTCAATCAAATAGTATTGTTGAGCGCGAAAATAGAACTCTTAAAGAAATGATGAATGATATGTTGATAAGCTCTGGACTACCCCAAAACTTATGAAGGGAAGCTATCCTCTCAGCAAATGTCATTCTTAACAAGATACCACAAAAGAAAATGGATGAAACTCCATACGAATTGTGGTAAGGTCATAAGCCTACCTATAAATACTTAAAAGTATGGGGGTGTTTGGCTAAACTAGAAGTTCCTAAGCCTAAACAAGTTAGAATTGGGCCTCAAACTATTGATTGCATATTTATTGGATATACAAATAAAAGCAATGCATATCGGTTTCTTGTACATAAGTCAAATATTCCTGATATACATAAAGGCACAATCATTGAGTATAGGAATGCTGTATTTTTTGAAGATGTCTTTCCATGTAAAGACAAGAAATAAATAAGTTCAAACAAACAAACTTATGATACTACAAATGATGATAATCAAAATGATAAAGAACCTAGGTGCAATGAAAAAGGCCAGAACATCTACATCTTTTGGTCTAGATTTTCTTACCTATATGGTAGAAATTGATCCTAAGACATTTACCGAGGCAATGTCTACTCCAGAAGCTCTTTTTTGGAAGAAGCTATCAATATTGAAATAGAGATCATTATGCAAAATCACACTTAAGAGTTGGTTGATCTCCCACCTGGAAATAAACCTCTAGGTTGTAAGTGGAATTTCAAGAAGAAGTTAAAACATAATGGATCTATAGATAAATATAAGGTTAGGTTGGTAGCAAAAGGATATAGACAAAAAGAAGGCTTTGACTTATTCGATATATACTCACTAGTGAATATGATCACATCGATTAGAGTCCTAATTGCAATTGTTGCATTACATAATCTTGAGATTCATCAAATGGACGTTAAAAGCGGCATTTTTAAATAGTGAGTTAGAAGAAGAAATATACATGGAACAACCTGAAGGGTTTGTTGCTATTGGACAAGAGAAAAATGTGTGTAAACTCGTTAAGTCCTTGTATGAATTGAAACAAATGCCAAAACAATGGCATCAGAAATTTGATAAAACGATGTTATCAAATGGATTTAAAATTAATGAGTGTGACAAATGTGTTTATATAAAAAAAAAACACACATAATGCCTATATAATTGTATGTCTATATGTTGATAACATGTTAATAATTGGCAGCAATCGTGATATTATCATGAATACTAAGAAAATGTTGGCAAAACATTTCAACATGAAAGATATGGGTATAGCACATATTATATTAGGGATTAAAATGTCTAATATATTTGATGGACTTGTTATATTCCAATCTCATTATATTGAAACTATACTCAAAAAGTTTAATATATATGATGAAAGTCCTATAAAAATCCCAATTAAGTGTTCACTTAGTCAAACACAGAGGTGAACCTATGTCTCAGTTGAAATATTCACATATCATAAGCGGTCTAATGTATATTATGAACTGCATACGTCCAGATATTGCATGTGCTGTGAACAAACTGAGTAGATTCACTAGTAATCCAAGTAGTGACCATTGGAAGGCGTTAAATAGAGTTCTTAGATATCTAAGATATACTTTGAACTTTGGATTACATTATACTAGATATCCAACAGTTTTGGAAGGATATTGTGATGCGAATTGGATATCAGACACGAAAGATGCTAAGTCCACTAGTGGTTATGTTTTTACTATTGGTGGTGCAACCGTGTCTTAGAAGTTCTCAAAACAAACATGTATCGCTCGATCCATGATGAAATTTGAGTTTATAGCTTTAGATAAAGTTGGAGAAGAAGCATAATGGCTTTGTAACATTTTAGAGGATATTTCGTGTTGGCCTAAGCCTCTTGCTATCAGTATTCATTGTGATAGTCAATCGGCTATTGGAAGGACACAAAACAGTATGTATAATGGTAAGTCTAGACACATACGTCGTAAACATAATATCATTAAGCAATTGATCTCAAGTAGTATTATCTCCATCGATTATGTGAAATCAAAGGAGAATTTCACAGATCCGCTTACAAAAGGTTTACCAAGAGATCGAGTATACCTAAAATGAGTTTAGAGGTAAAAGACACGTTGGAAAAAAGAATAAATTATGAAATATTTAAATATATCTACCTTGAGACTTAAGTTTTGCCCTCAATGGGTACCACTAGCCTTTGAAAGAGCGAGGACCTAGATGCTATTGGACTTGGACCAAAGCCCACGAGCATGTGCCCATCGGTCGGGTAGTGTCTTGTTGCATCGCATCGGGCTTGGGCACGCGTCCGAGTTCAGGTCGTGGGTTCGAGTTTGGTTTCAGGTCATAAATAGTTGGACTTGGGTCAAGACTATATATTCTTTTTGGTGTTTATTATTCAATTCCAAATCTTCTAGATTGTGACACGTGTTTGTTGAAACTTGTCCAAAAAACAGTCTTTTTTAGATAGATATATGTGTTTAGTACATATATGTCTATTCAAGACAAAACTTGACATGTCTTCTCAAACATGATTTTTCCTTTGAGTTGTGTCTTTTTGGCATATTATGAATAGACCACACTTTTCTGCAAAAACGAAACTTCATAATTTATTGGTTTTTCATATTCAGTCCTGCACTTCATAACATTCTGCATTCAGTCTTTACATTTATAAAAGAGTACAAAACAAGGTTCGATTTGTTGTATCTTGTGATTTGAAGTACTGCTATCACAAGAAGAGGTCATTGTATCTTGGAAAATCATTGTCATTCGACCATGGGAAGGTATAGGGCGTATTCACCATAAGAATAAAGAATCAAACTTCTACCTCAATCTAAATTTATTTCAATATAATTTTTAAGCAAGTCCTTCGTTTTAAATTTTTGTTTCAAACTTGCACTAATAAAAAGAATATTTAAATCCTATTTTTTCCAACAATCCCAAGACAAATTTTTTATCGTTTTATATATTCTTTTTATTATTACTGCTTAATTTTTTTTAAACTGAAATTTGTTTTTAGTTTAAAAGTTGAAAAAAAAATTATTCTTTCTTCTACTCCTAGTTTTCCTTTTTGAAAACTCAGTTTATTATCTGTTTTTTTTAAACACCAAGATCATCAAATAAAAAGGGGTCGGCGACCATTAACACTCTGACGGTCAAGTCAACTGTCGACATGAGATTACATGGGGAGATTTTGGGTGTGAGAGAAACAAACAAGTAGAGATTTGACCAGAGTTTAGGATTGAAAATAATGTGTACCTTTAATAAAAGAGAGACATGCATTTATACGAGAAGAGCTCTAGCCCAATAAGGACAACAAATAACTTGATGCTTAGTGTGATTCTCTTTCCTTGTGTTTGTTACATATATTTCTGATACAAAATGTCATTTTGTAACATATGTATTAAACATTGATACACAATATCATTTGTAACATTTGTATCAAATAGTGATACTATAAATGACTAAATTGAAATAAAAGTATAAATATGGGGATCAACTTGCAAATATCTAAAAGTTGAAGGACTTGAATTGCAAATAAAAGATGACAAAATTGAAATAAAAGAAAAATTACAAGGACTAAAGTTGAGATATTATAAAGAAGAACCGTGAAAATAATCAAAATTTAAGAAGCAAATTTGGATAAAAGTTCATCACAACTCATTTGGACATTCATCGTGTTCCTATTTGATTTTAATTTATTATTTTATTAATTAATATAATATTAATTATGTAATATTTATAAAATAAATTAATTAAGTAGTTAGATTTAAAATTATTTTAAGATTGATAAGTAGTAGATGTAATATTTCCTACTTTTTGTCTAGTCCATAAGTTTAAATCAATGTTCTATTTTTTTTTTTTTTTTTCCATGGATTAATATCCATCAAATAAGATACGTATATACTTTTCTTACTTTTACACGTGGTGCTCTCCACTATGTATTATTATGTGTTACTTTTTTTTTTTTTTTTTTTTTTACTTATTTATGAGGCCTCATTTGTGCTGTGGGCTTAAATTATTTTAGGCATATAAACGACAAAGATTAACTCATAAGAGAAGCAATGATTGAGAAAATTAAATGGGAAACTTGACAAGAGTGTTACATTTTGTAAAAAAAAAATGAAAAAACTTTCTTTTCTTAATTTTTCAAATAATACCTTATTTTAATGATTTGTTTTTAAAAAATACTTTATTTTCATTAAAATTAATATTTGATAATTTATCTCTTTTCATAATTTAATTAAAAATATATTATTTTCATTAAAAATCCATATTTCAGTATTTCATTATTTAAAATTATATTATTTTCTTTTAAAATCAATATTTCAATTGTTGATTATCTAAAATTATATTATTTTTTATCAAAAATATATTATTATTATTATTATTATTATTATTATTATTATATAAAAATAGCAAATATAGTATTAATTACAATAATATCTTCAATTTATTTCATTTGATAATTTTTTTTAAATACATTATTTTCATTTAAAATAAATATTTCAAATTTTCATTTGAAAAACAACATTTTTACACGATAACATATGTTACTTCATTATTTTCATTACAATTTATCTCATTTTATAATTTTTTTTTAAAAATATATTAATTTCATTCAAAATCAATATTCTAATTTTTCAATTGAAACAACATTTTTACACTCGTAACATATGATCTTCCTTATTTTTATTAAAATCAATATTTTACAATTTATCTTTTTTTATAAATTTAAAAAATATACATTATTTTCATTTGAAATCAATATTTCAATTTTTTTAAAACAATATTTTTACACGTGTAACATATGTGTTACTTACTCATCTTCATTAAAATCAATATTTTACAATTTATCTCATTTTTATAGTTTGTAATAAAATATATTATATTCATATTAAATCAATTTTTCAATTTTTCATTTAAAAACAACAATTTTACACTGAGTAACATATGTGTTCTATGTTACTTCTTCATTTGCAATACAATCAATATTTAATAATTTATCTTCTTTGATAATTTTTAAAAAAAATATATTATTTTCATTTAAAATCAAACATTTCAATTTTTCATTTAAAAAATATTTTTACACGAGTAACATATGTGTTACCATATGTGCTAACAAAATGACACGTGTCACATACTTGAAGTTAAATTTCAAAATTAAATATTTCAATAATTACTTAACTTTTAGTCGGGTTTTTAATCAATCACTGAACTTTTAAATGCTGTTGCGTGCTCACTGTACTTCAGAAAGTTAAGCTTAGTTAATCACTCTCCACGATTCATTAACTACAATAGACAAAAAAGGCACACTTAGCTGATGAAAATGCCTCGTGACCTCATCTTGGGATTTGGGTAAGAAACAATATTTACTCTAAGCAACTTCCTTGTTTGAAAGTAGTTAGGATACCTCCATCACATGTTGCAAGGCACGTTAGGCCTAAGCCACATTTTACATAAGTCAAGTCTAAGCAGAAATTTTCAGAACACATTTTGTTGAAAATAATCAAATGGTAAAAATCAGCTGGCTAGGTTACAACATTGTGGAATATCTTGACTAATGGAACTGGAAGCGCCAATTTTAAATCAGAATGCAATTTAGAGTCAAATTATTTGTTTTGAATCAAACAATCTCACACACAACTTTAGAGTAAAAGATGCAAAATAGACTTCCATATGTATTGAAGTTTTTATTAGATATTTTTAATGGAAATTGAGTAAATGGTCCCTCATCTTTGCATTTCGTACAGAAATGGTCTCTAACTTTTGTTTTTTAGCATAACAGTTCCTAACCTATATATTTTTCTACGTAATTAGTCCTTATTTAATGAAAAAGAGAAAAATTCCTTTAGTTTTAATCAAAGAAATTTGTAATTGAATTTCTAACATTTACAAAATGTACAAATAGGTCCAATACATTTATACTTTCTGCAAATATTAGGAATACAATTAAAAAAGAGAAAAATAACCTTATTATTTTCTTTTAATTTTTCATAAAAAATAAAAGTATCGGACTCATTTAAATTTTTTTGCAAAGGTTAGGAATACAATTAAAAATTTCTCTAATTAAAAATATGGACATATTTATCTTTTTCATCAAATAAAGATCAATTGAACACCAAAATAGATTAAGGACTCATGTGCCAAACAATAAAGGTTAGGAACCATTTCAGCACTAAGAGAAAGGATTAGGGACCATTTGCACCAATTTTCCTATTCTTAATATTGGGAAGATCGGACCAAATTAATAAGGAGATCAATATGGTGTTTGATTTTTTATTTTATTTTTTTCCTTATTGTGTCCAAATATGGCTCTACCATATTAAGACTTCTTTTCTACCCTTAAGACATACGGAATTTGACATAAAAATTAAACCTAATTCTTCTAAGGTTGTTTATTTATTCCTATAAAGACTTGACATAAAACCACAATTAAACACATATTTGGAGTTGCTTAAATTTTAATTTCATCTGGTCAAATTGGTTAAACATATTTTTATCTACACATTTCATAGGACCTACAATTTACAATCCACTTTTTATCCACATATTTACTAACTTATAATTTCAACACTTAAAAATAATTTCAACACTATCAAACATGCGCTAATATTAACAACCTACAACACACTATAAAATATCACTTTAACGATTGAAAACTTTTATTTTAAAAAATCTCTTAATAAACCTTTTTGATAAAACAACTAAAAATGACTTTTACAACAAAAATTTATGTGATAAAAAGGAGGGGGAAAAGGTCCACCTATCCACCCACTTAAAACACACCAAAAAAATACAAAAAATACAAAGAAGTTAAATCTAGTACTTAACTATATATCTCAACCGTTAAATGTTGGAATTTATCAATTCAACTATGAAAGGGCAAAAGAGGGAGTCCTGGGGTTCGAAATTTGGATTTGTGAACGAGGAAATAAATTAACGATTGAGGAAATTGGAAAATTGCCAAACAATGTATAACTCATTCCATCTTCTTTATAGAAGGTCATACAACATTCCTAGATGGTTGCTAGAATGTTTTCAACTTGTAGAGAATTCTAGGTATTAAATCATAGCCATTGATTGTGATGAATCTTTGTCGTCCATTTCAAGGAGGCTATAGTATAGTAGAGGTAAGGTCATTTGTAAATGCATCCGAGCAAGAATGATCTAAGAGGGTTAAAAATTACTTGAGTGAGGGAAAGTAAGGCCTCGTAAACACTTGTCTAACTTATATTATAAGAGCCACGTGGAAAGTCACTATTCTTAATTTTTGATTTTTTTTCCTTCTAGTTATTGTCTAGCACATGTTATCTCTTGTCTCTTTCTCTCTTCTCTTTACAGACAAATCATTTTCTTAGGGTTGCCCTCCCCAGATCATCTGGTCCAAAAAATGCACTAAACCACAAAATATAATTGATGATTATCTCCCAAGAATTATCTGTAATAGATTAAGCTCATTTGTTAGGTCAGAAGATCATTGGCGGATATTTTTATGAATGCAGTTTGTGGAAGAGTGTTATATGGTGCATGATAAGTACAATTTTGTACTTATTGGGACTCATAAAAGGGACAATTATGAGTCATATTAATTGTTTTTAGTTTAATGGTGCTTTGTTTTCTTATTATTTTAAAAATAATCAAATTCAAATGTCGATCTGACAAAAAGATAGCAAACGGAAGAAAAGTGGACTTAATTGCTAAGAAAAGATACTTGAAGGACATGGCAAGCAATTACCAAAGAAATAAACGCAGGAACTCACAAAAACTAACCATGCGATCGATGGTTAGTAAGCACTGCGATCGTAAGATGTCAATTTCTACTCCAGAACCTTAATTGATTAAACCATGCAATCGCAAGTTGTTAACCATGTGATTGCATGGGCTTATCGAAAAGCAATTTGGCAGTGTCCTGATTCAATTAAAATTCTACCAAGTCCAGGATAAGTAACAACTTGAAACCACGTTTTGAAGAGTTCGGAGGAAGTGTATAAAAGCCATAGAATAGACATATCGCGGGAAAAGAATTTTGGGAGAAGAAGATACAAAGGAAAAATCGAAGATCAAGACACGGGATTGAAGATTCTTGAGCCGAGATCACGGGTTTTATTTACTTTTTATTTTTCCTTCTCCGGAACATGATGAATTCAATTATTGTAATAATTAACGAAATCATGTCCGGCTAATTTACTTATTTCTAGGATGAACGATGAAATCTCATACTTTTAATTAATTAGAAGTTTTCCGTTTTAGTAGTTAATTGCTACTTGATTGATTATTCTTTATTCAGTATTTTAATGTTTTAATGCTTGATCATCATTAGGATATTTTGTAATCTATATTGAAGTCGAAAGATTCAATATAGAGTTAGCACGTGGTATTGAATAACATATGGTCCAATAATAGATAGAAATTATTATTATGCTCTATGAAATCCGGTTAGGTGTTCTTATAATTTAAATGCATATTTTTATGTTCGAAATATGATTAGAGATAATTAGGTTCGCATATCGATATAGAATTGATTGACCATTGAGAGAGGTTTTTGATTATTATAGGATCGCCAATTTTCAATCTAGAGTAATTATAAGCTAAAGCGATTAAACGGATAATTGATTAAGGAACATGTAGGTGGATTCGCAAATTCTAGTGTTAGTAAAACTCAAATTTGTTCTCATCATTTAAAGTTGATTATTGATAATTTAAATTTAATTAAAATAGTTAGAATAGTTTTAGAATCACAAACCAAAAGCAAATCTGTGTTTTTCACATTGTTAGAATTTGAATTATAAATTAATTGATTAAATTGATATCTAGTCCTCGTGAGTTCGACACTCTACACATCATTACATTACTTGTAAACGAATCATACACTTGGGGGATTGAAAGCTCACAACAAGTGTTTGGCACCGTTACCGGGGACTAGTTTTATCAATTACTACGTTAATTGATAATTTAATTTTTAACAATTCTTTTTATTGTTATTTATTTTATTTTTAGTCTTATATTTATTCTAAATTCGTTGTGTTAGTGTTGAATTCCAATTTTGTGTTCAAGTGTTAAGTGTGTACAAAGGATCTTGATCTATTTGATTTAAATCCAGAGATCGAACGGAGCTTTAGTCAAAGACAACGTGAGCGAAGAGAAAAGAAACAACAGCATAAAGACACAATGGAAGATAACCGAATCCAAAATCCATTACCTATATATGTGAGAAATAATCTTCCACCAGTGGCTCGACCAGTTGAAGTTAATGAACGAGATATCCTTATGGGTGAATATATAATGTCACCGATTGTTGAAAATAGGTCAAGTATAATCGATCCGCCTTATGGACACGACAACTTCCAGTTGAGGCTAGATGTGATTAATTTGTTCTCAAACAATTTGTCGTTCTATGGTATGACAGATGAAAATCCTCATTACCATATTTCTCGCTTCGATGAATACTGTGGAAATTTCAAATACCACGGTGTTAATGAAGAAGCTACTGAAGATGAGGCTCTTCCCACACACATTGAAGGATAAAGCTAGAGAATGGTTAGATTCTCTACTGTCTGGGAGCATAACTACTTGGGCAGATCTGATCCAAAAATTCACACTGAAATATTTTCCTCCAGCCAGAGTAAACAGACTAAAGTATGAGATTTCCAATTTCCATCAATTTGAGTTAGAAAACTTTCACGAGGCATGGGAAAAATTTAAGCAACTACTCAGAAAATCTCCAAGTCATGGTTTTCCTTTAGCAGCTCAGAATCATTTCTTCTACTCTGGTTTAATTCCAAGTAGTCGTTCTTCAGTCGATTCTACAGCATGTGGCTCTATCCAAAATAGATCTTCCAGTGACCTCTATGACTTGTATGAAACAATGAGTGAACAGTTTGTTATGTGGCCAGACAGAGGGGTGCAAAAAAAAACAACAGAGATCATGAGGTAGACACCAATTCGTTTGTACTGGTGAAAATCGATGCATTGACAAAGCAGATGATTCAGATGGAAGCAATGAAATATTCTCATTCAGCTAATATGGTTCAGATGTTTCTACCAATTCTTGTAACATGCGGGGCAAACCATCAATCATCAGAGTGTCCTTTGACAAAAGTTGATATGTCATCCCCTGAACAAGTTGCATATGCTCGTAACTTTCAAATGATAGCGAATAATCCATACTCATAGACTTACAATCCAGGATGGAGAAATCATCCAAACTTTTCCTATGGCAACACTCAAAATATTCAGAATCCGTCAAATCAAGGGAGACCACAAGAGAGAAAATGAGGATCGGAAGAAACTGTCATGCGTATGGAATCTAAGTTAAAGGAGATGCAAAAAAGACAAGATGTTGTGATAAAGAATATAGAAAATCATATTGGGCAGTTGGCTAAACTATTGACCGAGCGACACCCAGGCACATGGCCAAGCAATACCGAAGTTAATCCAAAAGAGCAAGTCAATGCAATCACCACGAGAAGCGGAGTTGAGTTGCCAGAAATTTATGTGAAAAGACCGGGTGTTGAAAAGGAAACTGCGTTAAGTAAAGAGAGATATAACAGATTCGATGCAGAAGTTGATCAAGAAAAAGAAAGCTCTCCACCAGATTATATTCCGCCACCGGTCAAAGCTTACGTTCCTCCAACTCCATTCTCTCAAAGGCTGCGAAAACATAAGCTAGACAAGCAATTCGAGAAATTCTTCGATGTGTTCAAGAAACTCTAAATCAACATACCTTTTGCTGATGCTCTAGCACAGATGCTAAGCTATGCAAAATTTATGTAAGAAATTCTTTCAAACAAAAAGAAGTTGGAAGAGCATGAAACAGTCATGCTTACCAAAGAATGCAGTGCTATCTTGCAAAACAAGCTACCGTCGAAATTAAAAGATCCAAGGAGTTTCTTTATTCCTTGTACTGTTGGTTTCGAGAAAGCACTACGTGATTTAGGTGCTAGCATTAATTTGATGTCTTAATCTATTTTTAGACAACTAGGTCTTAGAGAAGTAAAGCCAACCACAATATCACTATAGTTAGCTGATCGATCAGTTAAGCGCCACGCGCGGGTTATTGAAGATATTTTGGTAAAAGTGGACAAGTTCATATTCCCAGCTGACTTCATTATCCTGGATATGAAGGAAGACAGGAATGTACCACTTATCTTGGGACGACCATTCTTAGATACTGGACGAGCACTAATTGATGTGCAAAAAGGGCAGCTAATGTTGAGATTGAACAATGAGCAAGTCACTTTCAATGTGTTCAAAGCAATCCAACATCCAAGCTCCTCTGACTCATGCTTTCATATCGATATCATTGATCACGAGGCAGCTAACACATTTACTTTGGAAAATCCTTCAGATCCATTGGATGCATGTATTATGCATTCTCAAACAGAAAATTTTGACTCTCCAGTTCTTGAAGAATGTGCCAGATATTTACAAGGAGCTGAAAGGATGGAAAGAAGAATTAAATATATGGATCTGGGTACCACACCTCCTCAATAGCCACCTTCGATTCAAAAGGCCCCAATTCTCGAGTTAAAGCAATTACCTTCTCACCTTAGGTATGCTTATATCGGTGAGTCATCTACTCTTCCAGTCATTATTGCAAATTCTATTAATCAGGATCAGGAAGATAAACTACTCTGAGTTTTGAGAAATTACAAATCAGCCATCAGTTGGACTATGGTAGACATCAGAGGTATCAGCCCATCCATATGCATGTACAAGATTCTAATGGAATAGGCAAATAAACCAACAGTGCAACATCAATGCAGATTAAATCTTCATTTGCAAGAAATAGTCCGAGCTGAAGTGTTAAAACTACTTGATGCCGGTATCATCTATCCTATTTCAGATAGCACTTGAGTAAGCCCGGTTAAGGTAGTGCCTAAAAAGGTGGGATTACGGTTGAGAAGAATAAAAATAACGAGCTCATACCAGTCAAATTAACTATCGGCTGGAGAGTTTGTATTGACTACAGGAAGTTGAATGATGCCACTCGAAAAGACCATTTTCCTCTACCATTCATTGATCAAATGCTCGAACGTTTGGCAGGTCATTCTCATTATTGCTTTCTTGATGGATACTTAGGCTACAATCAAATTCATATAGCGCTAGAAGATCAAGAAAATACTACATTTACTTGCCCTTATGGCACGTTTGCATATAGGCGTATGCCATTTGACCTGTGCAACACTCCTGCCACATTTCAGCGTTGTATGATGTCTGTTTTCTCAATTATGGTCGAAAAATTCATTGAAGTTTTCATGGATTATTTTTCAATTTTTGGATCATCATTCAACGAATGCCTCAAAAATTTGACCCTGGTACTTCAGCGGTTGCGAGAAAACAAACTTAGTACTCAATTGGGAAAAATGCCACTTTATGGTCCAAGAAGACATCGTGTTGGGACACAGGATTTCAGTTAAAGGCATTGAGGTCGACAAAGCAAAGATTCAGGTTATAGAGAAACTACCTCCTTCGACAACAGTTAAGAGAATTTGGTCTTTTCTGGAACATGCGGGTTTCTATAGACAGTTTATAAAAGATTTCTCAAAAATAACTAAACTTGGAAAAAGAAGTCAGGTTTGAATTTTCTATAGACTGTCTTAAAGCTTTCAACATTCTTAAGGACAGTCTAATCTCAACACCAGTCATTGTACCACCTGATTGGGATCTACCGTTTGAACTCATGTGTGATGCAAGTGACTTTGCCATCGGGGCAGTTTTGGGACAGCGTAGAGAGAAAGTCATACATGTCATATATTATGTCAGCCAAACTCTCAATGACACTCAAATGAATTATACCACTACAGAAAAGAAATTACAAGCATTAGTATTTGCCTTCAAAAACTTCGATCATACCTCATTGGATCGAAAGTGATAGTGCACATGGACCACGTAGCATTGAAATGGCTTTCTACTAAAAAAAATGCAAAACCAAGACTGATTAGGTGGATACTGCTTCTTCAAGAGTTTGACTTGGAAATTCGGGATAAAAATAGGAGCGAGAATGTGGTAGTCGAACACTTGTCAAGAATAGAGCAGTCAGAAGGGAATGAAGAAGGTGAAATAAATGAGAAATTTTCAGACGAGCAGATTTTTGGGATAGAACAGATAGAAAGCGCATCGTGGTATGCAGATTATGTAAATTACCTTGCAAGCAATATCGTGCCGCCTGATTATGATCATCAACGCCTAAAAAAGTTCTTTTCAGAACTTAAATACTATTTTTAGGAAGATCCTATTCTCTATAGAAGGGGAGCTGATCAAGTAATTCGAAGATGTATACCTAAAGAAGAAATGGAGACTGTCTTGGAGCAATGTCATTTCTCACCATACGGAGGTCATTTCGGTGCTACAAAAACAGCAGCCAAAGTCTTACAATTCAAGTTTTATTGGCCGACATTATTCAAGGATGCCTACAGTTTGGTAAGAAAATGTCATAGGTGCCAAAGGACGGAAAATATATCTCGAAAATAGGAAATGCCCCTTCGAAGTATTTTAGAGGTTGAACTTTTTGATGTATGACTTTATAGGACCATTTCCACCATCGTTCTCAAATTCCTACATTTTGGTGGCTGTAGATTACGTGTCTAAATGGGTAGAAGTTGTGGCCTTACCGACCAATGATGGCAGGGTGGTGGTGAATTTCTTCAAAAAGAATATTTTCACACGTTTCGGGACTCCTCGAGCAATCATAAATGACGGAGGTAAATATTTTTGCAATCGACAGTTTGAAACTCTCTTGGAAAAATACGATGTGAAGCACCGTATGGCTACTCCGTACCATCCACAAACTAGTGGCCAGGTAGAAATCTCACTTAAAAAGGATCTTAGAGCTTACAGTGAGTACCTCGAGAAAAGATTGGTCGAGAAAACTATATTATGCTCTTTGGGCATATCGAACTGTATTTAAAACACCAATTTGAATGTCACCATATCTCCTAGTTTTTGGAAAGGCGTACCATTTACCGGTTGAGTTGGAGCACCGAGCCTATTGGGTATTGAGGAAGTTGAACTTTGACTTGAAAGAAGCCGGTGAGAAACGATTGCTTCAATTGAACGAAATAGAAGAATTCAGGTTCGAGGCTTATGAAAATGCTAAACTGTACAAAGAAAAAACCAAGAATTGGCATAACAAAAACATTTAAAAAAGGCAGTTTGAGGCGAGACAAAAAGTTCTCCTATTCAACTCATGACTCAAGCTCTTTCTTGAAAAACTACGTTCAAGATGGTCCGGACCATTCACGGTAGTGAAAGTCTATCCACGTGGAGCGGTAGAAGTAGCTCATGACACAAAGGGCGGTTCAAGGTGAACGGACAAAGGCTAAAGCAGTACTTGGAGGGTGATTTTTTGAAAGAAAAGTCTTTAACCGCTTTGAGCAATTCGGAGTGATCACCACGACAAAGTCAAGCTAAACACTTTAAACAAGCGCTAAATGGGAGGCAACCCATTTTTCTCCCTTTTTATTTTATTTTCAATATTATTTCAGTTTTAGGAATTGATTCACATTTATACATGTTTTTATGTTTTTAGGACACCACGTAGGTATTTTAATTCTTAACCGTTTAGCCACTTTAATCATCGTCATTCTGCACGAGCACACATTTAATTATACTTAATTCATGTTTAGATTAAGTAGTTATGTAGTAGTTAAAAAAATTAAAATTGAAACAGGGTGCTTACTATGCGATCGCATGGTTAAACCCATTGCGATCGCATAGATAGTGGGCGAAAACATTCGCCTGAAAAATTGTAGTCCCGCGATCGCAGAATTTTCCTTCTGCCCAGAAAATTGTAGTCCTGCGATCGCAGGAATTTTCCTCCTTGCGATCGCAAGGACTACCAGAATGTTTAAAAACCGGGACAAGGCTCATTTTCACAAAACTAATAATTTGAACTTCAAAAGGTTACTTTCTTCAATCCTTGATCCTCAATCTTCCAAACGAACTTCAACAAACCTTCATTGCTTCCAAATCACTCATTCTAGCTTCAAACTACATGAACTAAAAGGTGAATTCACAATTTTGGTTGTTGATTTTCGATTTTTGTCATTCTTTGCTTTAAATTCGTGCATTTTGATTAGTGTGGAGAAAAGTTGATTAATTTAAGCTTGAATCGATGGGCACATTGGATAATGATTGGGTTTAGTTGCTTAAGTTGGAAAATTTTTGGATTTGCATATTCCATCCATGTCGTTTAACCTATGAAGAACAATGTAATGCTTGCAAAGTGTTTGATGAAATGCCCCATCCAAATTTTTTGTCAAAATTGGTGGAAACTAGACCTTAGGCTATTCCAATAGACTAATGCCATCACTTAGGATTATTCAATTTGGCTTGAACATATGGTTATCACCAAATTCCAACCTTAATAAAAAAAAAAAATATGGTCTGCCATGGTAGCTACTGTAGGCCACTTCAGCCTGCTTCCGTTAGCACTTTAGTCCCCCATCCATTTGGCCCAAATGACCTCGAAATCCTATGAAATTTGAATATGTGGTAGACCAAAGCATACACTTCCACGCCACCATCGTCCATTTCACTTTTGCACATTCTTAGGTAGATTTCTCGTAGCACGAAATAGTCTAGTCTAACACAATTTTTCCAAAAATTTTACCTAAAGTTTAGGATAGTTTGGGGGTAAAAACTTAAACCATATATGTCATTTTTCCTATCTAACTTGTTTTTGTTCATTTTACAGGTTATGGCTCCAAAACGACCCCCAACCGCCGTCGAAAAGAAAAAGAAAAAGGCATCAGGAAGCACATCAAAAAGAGCCAGAGTAGAAAACACCGACTCCCGCCATTATCTTTCCGAGGAGCACTAGGAAAGATTCAAAAAGTTCATTAGCCAGTGGACCATATGGGAGAGCGGAGATTACAATTGAAGACTTTCCTCGCTCCAAACTTTATAACCTCATTGACATATACAGCTGGTCCAAGATTGCTGATACACCTCACAAGATATACTTCCAGCTCGTCCATGAATTCTACACCAACATCAACCAAGAAATTGACATTCACGGGACAGAGCACTATGGGAAGACTTAGGTACGAGATAAATGGTTCATGTTTACCCCAAGGCCCAAAGGTCATCAACGACTACTATGGTATAACCACTGAAGATATTCACCCTCTACTCTCTATTTAGGATATGGGTGAGGTGGCCCGGTTTCTATATGGCCGAGATGATGCATGGCCACTACTCGGGAGGAACTTCGAGCACAACAAATTGACAGACTCCCTTCTCATCCTGAATGTGTTTGTAAGCTACAATATCAACTCGACCGTGCATCGTACTACTATCAATGATGCTAGGGCTCGACTATTATACCATCTCGCTCACGGGAGGAATATGGATTTGGAGAATTATATATACACCCTAATCAGCATGCTGGGCTTTCAAACAGACAAGAGGCACACAGCCATCTTCCCAGCTTTGATCAGTGGTATTTGCGAAGCAGCGGGGGTCCAGATCTTACCAGCAGAGCTGGTATTGAAGGCAAAGGGACCTATCAACCGCTATACCTTGGAAAATGCAAGAAGACATACTGTACGTGTTGTGGGGTAGCCCAAGCCGTAGAAGAGCAGCCAACCGCACCTCTCGGAGACATAGCATCCATGCTACGTTGACTACTTGAGGATCAGGTTGAGCAGACATGGCTCATTGTCACTACGCAGACTGAGTTGCGCACGGTACAACAGGAGTTGACGACACTGCGATCTCGAATAGATGCAATTCGATACACTCAGATGAGTATCGAGACCAGTCAGCAGCAAGCTACTAGAGCAGAGCTGAATTCGATCCAACTGCGACCAGGTCAAGTGGTGGCTAGACAGATGTGCGGGCAAGCTAGATGATATTCATGACAAGATTTGCCGACCGACACCCATGCCAGCACCTCCACCGGTTGATCCTTCCACACTACTTCTCCCGGCACCATCAAACCCACCTCTGGGAAGTCTCTAAATTTTTATGTGTTTTATTTCTTTTGAATTCTTACATTGGGGACAATGTATGTTTCAAGTTTGGGAAAGATGAATGAAAAATTTGCTTGACTTGATAAATGATATTTGATTTTTGATTTTTAAGTTATTTTGATTTTTAATTTATTTTGTTTAAAAAAATAAAAAAAAAGAGAAAAAAAGCACGTTTATGTGATATGAATAGCCTTGTCGGCTAATGATGTAATTTTTATTATTATTTAAGTTTAACTTTAATCATGACTTGTGAGCAGATGATTGCTTTGTTTAAATGTGAGGCTATTTAACTATTTTTGATATATTGAGGTGTTGGTCGGTTAAGATGATTTTCAGCTATGTTGATACACTTAAATTGAAAACAATATGATACTTTTTAAAACTTAGAATCATTTGTATCTCAAACCAGTAACCAATATAGTGAAAAAGTGTACTAGCAGTGATTGTGGCTATCTAGGTTATGATGGATTCCATGTATGCTAAAAAATTGTGTGGAGCACTTTAGACCAGTTAGAGGAAGCTAGGTATTGACCAAATGTTAGGAATCTAGTCTCCTAGCATAAACTTATTACACGCAAGAAACAAGATTATTATTATTATCTAACTCTTTTCGTAGCCTATTTGACTTGAGTGAAAAGACCCGTAGGGATTTTTCAAAATTTGGTGCACTAAGATTCGAAAGACTTGGGAGTCATTAACCTAAAGCTCGTTACATGAATCATTTAAAAAGTTTAATAGACTGAGTTTTGCACCCTATTAATATCTTACAACTTTTTTCGTAGTCTATTTGACTTGAGTGAAAAGACCCGTAGGGGTTTCTCAAAACTCGGTGCCCTAAGGTTCGAAAGACCTAGGAATCATCGACCTAAAGCTCGTTACCTGAGTCATCTAGAAAGCTTAATGGAATGAGTTTTGCACATAAGATTTAAGTAAAAAAAAAAAAAATTTATTTCTGCTAAAGCCAATGAAAAATCCTTTGCAAAGTAAATTTGGGGATTAGATAACTAATGGGTTTGACTTACTTAGTAGAAAATTTCTAGTTGAGAGTGCTCATAAATTAGAGAATATTCACAAACCTAGGTTGTCACGATTGCTAGTTTTCAACCAGCTTCGAACAAAAAATAATGAGTGAACTGTAATCTTTTAACCGAAAATCTCGGGATTCGAGAGAAAACATCATTTTGGGAGAAGTGTACCTTACGAGAGGGAAAGGAAAAGTTGACCAAGTGGTTGGGCTATCACCACCATAGAACTTGCGGGGATCGGATT
This sequence comes from Forsythia suspensa, assembly GCA_023638005.1. NCBI lineage: Eukaryota > Viridiplantae > Streptophyta > Magnoliopsida > Lamiales > Oleaceae > Forsythia > Forsythia suspensa. The sequence continues at coordinate 17,377,560 of CM042669.1, forward strand.
AACTACTCTCACACATATTTCAAGTATAGTTTAAGTAGAATCACGTTTGCAATAGTATTACCTGAACACTTGTCATGAATTATAAATTTTTCTTTTTACAAAAGTTGAAGTAAGAACGGCAAGCTGGTTATGTTGTGAATTGTGTTATAGCTTATTTCTAATTGTATGATTATCTTTAGCTAGTTTATTCGAGGATGAATAAAATTTCAAGTTTGGGGTGTTTGAAAAGTACAATTTTGTACTTATTGGAGCTCACAAAAAGGGACGATTATGAGTCATATTAATTGTTTTCAATTTAATGGTGCGTTGTTTTCTTATTATTTTAGAAAATAATCAAATTCAAATATCGATCTGACAAAAAGAGAGCAAACAGAAGAAAAGTGGACTTAATTGCTAAGAAAAGATACTTGAAGGACTTGGCATGCAATTATCAAAGAAATAAATGCAGGAAATCACAAAAACTAACCATGCGATCGCATGGTTAGTAAGCACTGCGATCGCAAGATGTCAATTTCTGCTCCATACAAAATGTTGTTAACCATACGATCGCATGGGCATATCGGGAAGCAGTTTAGCAATGTCCCGATTCAATTAAAATTCTACCAAGTCTAGGATAAGTAACAACTTGAAACCACGTTTTGAAGAGTTCGAGGGAAGAGTATAAAAGCCAGAGAATAGACATATCGTGAGAGAGGAATTTTGGAGAAGAAGATACAAACGAAGAATCGAAGATCAAGGCACGAGATTGAAGATTCTTGAGTCGGGATCATGAGTTTTATTTACTTTTGGTTTTCTTCTCCGGAACATGATGAATTCAATTATTGTAATAATTAACAAAATCATGTCCGACTAATTTACTTATTTCTAGGATGAACGATGAAACTTCATACTTTTAATTAATTAGAAGTTTTCCATTTTAGTAGTTAATTGCTTCTTGATTGATTATTCTTTATTCAGTATTTTAATGTTTTAATGCCTGGTCATCATTAGGATATTTTGTGATCCATATTGAAGTCGAGAGATTCAATATAGAGTTAGCACATGGTATTGAATAACAAATGGTCTAATAATATATAGAAATTACTATTATGCTCTATGAAATCCGGTTAGGTGTTCTTGTGATTTAAATACATATTTTTATGTTCGAAACCTTATTAGAGATAATTAGGTTCGCATATCGATATAGAATTGATTGATCATCAAGAGATGCTTTTGATTATTATAGGATCGTTGATTTTCAATCTGGGATAATTATAAGCTAAAGCAATTAAATGGATAATTGATTAAGGAACGTATAGGTGGATTCGCAAATCCTAGTGTTAGTAAAAACTCGAATTTGTTCTTATTATTTAAAGTTGATTAATGATAATTTAAATTTAATTAAAATAGTTAGAATAGTTTTAGAATCACAAACCAAAAGCAAATCTGTGTTTTTCACGTTGTTAGAATTTGAATTATAAATTAATTGATTAAATTGATATCTAGTCCTCGTGGGTTCGACACTCTACACATCATTATATTACTTGTAAATTAACCGTACACTTGCAGGATTGAAATCGCACAACAGTACAATTAGCGAGTTGGGTATGGTAGGCATTTATACTCCAACTTGAGGGGAGTGTTAGCATGAATAAAGTTCCAATTAAATTAACAATATGTATTACAGTTCAATTAAGTTAGGAAATAATAGGTTTTTAGAATTTTATTTATTTTCTTTTTCTTTTAGAGTTAGGACTTTGTTCCCCTATAAATAATTGATTGTAATGAATTATTTTCTATTATCGTATATTCGAATTATTGAATATACGAATTCGTAGTACTTTAACACTTGCTCAACTAAAAAATTTGCATCTTAAAACTATTCATGCCATTCACCGGGAGCCGGGCGCAGCATAAACACTTGCTCAACTAAAAATTTGCATCTTAAAACTATTCATGCCATTCACCGGAGCTTCTATTGCAGCCACCTTATGTGTGGTCACCAACTTCCTTGAATTATGAATACAAATAATATGATTATATATTCAAATGATGATGTGTCAATTTTTAAGAATTAATTTTCTTTTCATTTTGTAAAGCTCTCCCATAATGAATAAAAATTTAGAAACTTAATAAGTTGTGTTGGGCTAAACATTTAATACTGCATGTCAAGCCCAAAGAAAAACAAAGTAAAGAGACCTATACATGGTCATACTAAGCCCATAATTAACTTGAGAAATACAGGCCCATTGTCTTTGCGTTTCTAAAAGTGAAGAAATTTTCAGAATCATTTCATGTTTCATCAAGAAACGCAATTGACTGGAAAAAAGAAAAACATAGTCTTGGATTCCCTCAATATCACCTTTCGAATAGCACCCAAAAAAAAAATTGAATCTTACTTGGTAAGAGTCGAGTAGAAAAAGTGTTACTTGGCCCGTGAAAAAAATCAACCAAGTGTTAGATTCCACGTGTACATGTTGTTTAGTCGAGAAATTACACTTTTTCAATTTATGCAATAAACATTTTCTTTGTAGCACCTGCTATGTGAGCCTGAAGGTCTTTTAATTTTTTACCAGTCATGGTTTTCGTCCACATAGACTTAAGAAAATAAAAATAAATAATTAGTTATGTTTCTTAATTTTAGAAACAAAAATTAGAAGTCTTTCCCCCTCCTTTGTGGGACACATAAAATATCTTTCCTTGATAGATTTTCATCAATAAGAAAAAGACTGTTATTTTCAATACAGAAAGATCATATTTGACCGGACCAAACCTTTTTCTCTTCTTTGCCGCCATGCACCTACAAGGACACCAAACTCACCTACACGTCATTAATGGACGACTTGACCGGGAGTCATCTCTTCTCGCTACAGTGGAGAAGATATATAAAATTTATTGACACTTGTTCAATAGAAATTGGACAGTCAAACACTTGTCCAATCCTCACTAGACAAATATTCAGTGAATTTTATATCTTCTTCTCACTATGAGGAAGAGATTACTACCGTGACTTGACCTACAACCCTAATCTTCATATTTCTTTTCTTTTTTTTTAAACTTTTAAATCGAATAATTCAATATTTAAGTAAGCAAAGGTTATGAATTCAAATTTTGTCCCTGTCTATTTAAATAAATTGTACACGTGTCAAATTTTAATTGACAAAAGTAAACATCGTCCACACATTGTGTTAAAGACAAAAATATACATATAGATATATGTATATGTACCAGTTTAGATTTTTTAAATAAAAAAATTCAACATAATTTTACATATATATATATATATATATATATATATAAAAAGAAAGTGGTAATCTCCTTTTCACAGTAAGGAAGATTTATGTTGTCCACTGCCTAACAGTGGACAATTGTTCAACAAAATTTGCTAATATTAAATAAATTTTTTTGGTCAATTATTTACTAACATGTAAGTAGTGGATAATGTAAATCTTTCCATACACCACTCATTAAAAAGAAGGTACAGCCATTAATGGGTGACATGACCTTCAACTATAACGCCCATATTACTTTCTAGCTCTATGAGAAGCTTTTAGTGAGTGAAGTGTGACTTTCTTGACTGAAAGTGAACATCTTTAATTGTTCATCCTAGAGGCCAGATGAATTAGGAATCCTACGGTTACACATTAATTATGATGTTCCATTTTTGCACTTATGCTTTTGTTGAAGGTTAGAATAAATAAGTGTGTTAAATTTGGATAAGATTTGACACCAACGAGAGACATGTATTAAAAAATGTTGTTGCATATTAGTAATAGCGGAGAATATTTATTCGTGTTGGGAATTTGAGTCCATTTGCATATTCTCTAAAGATTGTGCTTTGAGAAAAATCAAGAACAGAAAAATAGAGAAAATAACAACAATGACAAGTGGACAAAAATTTACATGAAAAATTCTTTAATTTTATTTTTTATATAAAAAAAAAAAAGCACTTGTTGTCAAACAGATAAAGATAAACAGTATTCTATCAAACAATATTGATCTCACACTCAAACTCCAAATATTATATTGAGTGAAACTACAAAGAATCCTCAAATCTTCTCAAGATTTGATATGACTATATCACAAAAGGACACAAAAATACAAATGGGAGACACATATTTACAGGCATGGTCCTATGATTTTTGGAGCTTGAAGCGAACTCCATAAATTAGGCCTTCAATCGATCCCTCAAATTGTAATATGCATTCAAAATTTTCAAGTCTTTTACAAAATTAATTATTAAATTAAAACTAAAAAAACCCACAAACAAAATGTATTATACAAAAAATTTATATTATAATTAAATAACAATGTCGAAAATGTTTCAAACTATCACTTAAATACAACACGCCTTGCGATTTTAGAAATAAAAATATCAATCAAATTTGAATAATCTAGTTGTTCAACCATTTCTTTATCAATTGATAACATAGTTAATTCATTCAAACTTTCTTGTAACAATTAAAATTTTATCAAAAGGAGAAACAATTCTTTTTCACATTGATTGATTAAAGAAAAGGGTAAATTCAAGGTCATTCACTATTTTGGCACTTATGAGCTCTAAAGTCATATGGTCAAAACTTAATTCAATTAAAGTCACATTTTGGAGCTAAAAGACCAACATACCCATAATTGTAAAAAATACTAATTTAATTATATTGTTTTGTTGTAACACTGTTTTGTTGTGATACTGTTTTGTATGATATTGTTTTATCTAGATAATGTGCATTGACATATTTATACCATACTTTTATCTTTAAAACTATTTTATTATGACAATGTTTAAACATATGATCTTGTACTACTAATGGAGCATTTTAAGAATAGTATCATTATTTCAACCATTAAAACATCTTGTACTTAGTTTTATATATAATACTATTTTATCTATGATATTATTTTATATAGATAATGTGATATGGTACACTTAGAGGTTCAAGACAGACCGGCTGGTCGAACCCGCATCGGCCCACCCGTCTCGACCCGGAACTGCGGGCCGGTCCATGAACCGGACGGGCTGTTCACGGGCCAAGAAGGTCGAACAGCAGGTCGTTCACGGGTCGATGAGGTCGAACCGCGGGCCGACTCGTGAATCGAGTGGGCTGTTCACAGCCCAGGCGGTTCGACATTTAACCGCTGGCCTATTTTGATTTTTTTATTAATAAATGGCAGAAAGCTATTTAAAGTGAAAAATATGACAGATGTATAATGTTTTAGTCTTTAAATATATATAAAAAAAATATAAATTGAATTAAAAAATTAACAAATGTGAATTTATCATTGTTATTTATTTTTATTTAATAATTTAATACATTATTTGTTATATATGTAAATATTTTTTTTTATAATTATAATATGTAACTAAATTTTTTTAGTAATTTCTATAAAAATTAATTTTTATTTATACCGGGTCGAATCGAGTTGAACCGCGGCCCACATGAGCTCGGCTCGGATGGGCCAACAGGTGGGCCGGGCTCGTATTCAATTTTTGTAGGCTGGGTTGATCCGGCCCGCAACCCGCAGTGGCGCGGACTTTTTCTAATGCGGGGCTTCATCGGAAGGGTGCCGACCCGGCCCGCCTCACCCGGATTGACACGTCTAGGTACACTTACACCATGTATTTATCTTTGATATTATTTTATTATGATAATGTTTCAACCTATGATACTGTTTTAATCTATGATAATGTTGTTGAATACAAACAATATCAATAGTCTTATACTACTAATTGAATATTTTAATAACAATATAATTACTTCAACTAGTAAAACATCTATGATACTATTTTAATCTATGATAATGTTATTGAATGCAAACAATATCAATGGTCTTATACTACTAATGGAGTATTTTAAAAACAATATAATTACTTCAACCAGTAAAACAGATATATGATACTGTTTTTTTTAGATAAAGTAATATGGTATACTTATACCATATTTTTATCTTTGATAATTCTTTATTATGATAATGTTTCAATCTATGATACTGTTATTTTATTGGGTTGTGGTTTGTGTATGTGATATTGTTTTATTAAGATATTTTCATGTATGATACTAATATATTAACATACATTTATCTATGAATCTGTTTTGAAATGTATGATATTGTTTTGACAAGAAAAATTAAAGATTGCCATTTTAAGCTAAGGAGGCGACTTCAAACGACTAAAATCTATCGTACGTAGTGTCATACTAAAACAGTATCAAAAAAATTAAAGATTGTCATGTATTGTGATATTGTTTTAGTATCATAGTAAAACAGTATCGTATAAAACAGTATCATACTAAAATAATATCACAATAAAACAGTATCACTGAATTAGCATTTTTTTGCATTGCAGGGGTATGTTGGTCTTTCAACGCTAAAATATGATTTAAATTAAATTAAGTTTTGATCATATGACTTTAGAGCCCATAATTACAACAACAGTGACCGACCTTGAATTTACCCTTATTTTTTTTTAATGGGAAAAAATGAATCTCCTTCATTTTTGAGCCTCAGACAATGGTCTCACTCGCCTCAACCCAGAACCAGACCTGCTTATTTATTTGTACACAGAAGGAAGGTCTTATTATTTTGAAATGTGGGATTCACATAAATCTTATTACTAGTGAAAAGATAAAATCCTACATACTACTCTATGTAGGACAATATAAATCCAATTCATATTCTATATAGGACAACCAAAGTGAGATTTTAACAACATGAATGTTTGGAAAAAATAAAGGTTTCAACACCAAAATTACCATATTCTTTCAAAAATTATTTTTCCAAGTGTGAGTCTTTTAACATTCCTACACGGGTCCTAATAATTTTAAGATTGACACTCGGGACCTTGGGTTTGGGTTAAGCCCTAAGAGACATGCACAAGACCTTTTTTGTAAATTAAGGGTTCATTGAAATATATTACATTAATGGAAGCATCAAATCTTAAACAAAAATGTTAGGTGTACTTTCAAATTTATGACTTGAACCCACTCAAAAAACAACAACCTTAAAGTTAAACCAACTCAAAATTGTTATTCTATGTAAAATTATAGGATAAATAGAAATGGAGGTCCTCAATCTTTAACTCGTGTTGCACTTTAGTCTCCAACTTTCAAAAAGGAGCGTTTAGTTCTTCAGCCTTTTATTTTCATAGCACTTGAATCCCAAAGGGTGTGTTTGATTCCTTTCATTTTCTATGGAAAATGAAAAATTTTCACCCATTTTCCAACTTTGGTATGTTTGATTGGCTTTTTCATGGAAAATCGCATTTTCTCACCTATTTTCCATCTTTCGTTTGATTGGAACTTTTGTTTTCCATGAAATTTTTTTTCCATGTTTTCTACTTTTACCATATTTTCTTTGTTTTCAAAAATATTTTCTTCAATGGATAGGAGAATTTATTTTCCATGGAAAATTTGTTAACCTTTTCCAACCCATTTATTTTTCATGGAAAATTTGTTAACATTTTCCAATCCAAACTTTCTTGGTAATTCATTTCCATAGAAAATATTTTCTTTCCACCCAAATTTTCCACTGCGAATCAAACACAACCTAATAGAAAATTCAAACAGTTATCATTAGATAAGTCAAAGTTTTACTGAAAGACAATTATCCCCATTTCTTTAAGTAAACAAAGAATTAAATAATAAATGAAAATAAAAAAAAAAAAAAAAAAATTGATGACAAAGATTAATATGATATAACACATAGAAAAGATTTTGTATACGAATTTAAAGGAAGTGTTCAAAATATGCACGTTCATAGTCATATTCCCCCCCCCCGCCCCCCCAAAAAAATGCAAGATATTGATGTGTCCTTGCTTTGACAACTTTTGATTTTATACTTGCCCAGCCAAATTATAAGTCGCAGATCATACGAATAGAGAGTAGTTGGCGAAATTAGCATGGATCTTATTCAAGACCTCTAAACTCTTCACTTCAACAAAAATATAACACCATAAAAAAAATTAGCATCTCATGAACTTGTTCCACTTGTTCTTCGTCTCGAAAGACGTCTTGTACTTTAGCCAAATTTTTTTTTTACTAATATGCTATTGACATAATAAATAATACATAAACAACAAATGTCTTATCTAATGGCGGATTTAGGGGGGACTCTTTTTTATTAGAGTTCACCCTTGGCCCAAAAAATATGTTTTTAGTATAGGAAAAAAAATCGAAAAAAATAATTATATATTAGTTCGATATATATTTTTTTTAGTCTTCATTATCGATAACATTTATAAGTGTTTAGTTCTTATATATAATAATTGCACGAGATATTATAAACTCGTCTATCAAATATTTCAACTCGAACACCTCAGGGAAGTTTTATACTCTCTCAACCCATCAACCTAAAAGCAACCAAAAAAGAAATAGGTTTTTTGATATAACTCCATTTGTCGATTTTGTAAAGTTATACTTCCATACTTTTATTTAAGAAAAATGATTTACACATAAATATAATCTCTAGATAAACCCAACAAAAGAAAAAGAAAACAATAAAAGGACAATTGCTACATAGAAACAATTTACACAAATTCTCGTAGTAATTTAATCGAGATCTATATTTTTAACAATGATAATTATATTCACACTAGTCATATTTGTTTGATGCACTACATTTTAATTTCAATAAAGATCCTCAATTTTTGCTCATTATTGCATTTGTTTTCTCAACTTTTTCTCGTTGTATTCTTCAACATTCTATTAACTAGTACATTTTGTTATTAGTGAAGGTTTCTGTCTAAAAAATATTATGATTACCTAAAAAGACTTATTTACCCTTTATAATTTAAATTGATCAAAATAATTAAACATATTTTTTATTCACTCATTTCGTAAGACTCACAATTTACTATTAACTTATTATCTACAAATTTCATATAATATATAACTTATAAGTATATAAAAATAATTTTAACAGTGTTAAATGAGCTATAGTTCGTTTACTTTTCAAAGTCTACGCTAGTACGAATTGTTAAGACGTTGAATTTGTATCTAATGTAAACGTATTTCTGAAAAAGGAAAAGAAAAATGATAAGATCCTATAATTCATTTACTTTTCAAAGTCTACGCTAATACGAATTGTTAAGGCATTGAATTTATGTATCTAATGTAAACGTATTTCTAGAAAAGGAAAAGGAAAATGATAAGTTGTGGAATTTTGTTGGCATGTGGAGGATACGGCTATTGAGCACAAGCGCATGTGCCACTCCGCACGGCCGTCACGCCAGAGGAGTCTACACGCAATTGAAGTTCAACTTATGCATGTATCGTGTGACTTCTCAGCCTGCTTGTAATTTGTACGCGTGGCATTACACGAGCGGCTTACCCACATGATTTCTACCTACTTACCATGTGCCGCCGCACAACACGACAAGCATTTTATCTGCCTTTCTTGATAGGGACAAGCTAAATGCGCGTTAAAATTGAGATTAAGACTTGGGGGGAATCATCCTGGATTTAGTGTATGGATGGAACGATATTGAATATGGTAAGTAGATAAATAAGAAATTGTGACAAATATAGTCTATATCAAGTGCAATGTACCAAATTAATAAGATTTTGTCATGTATTTATCTTAGTTAATCACGTTGTCAATTCTAATATTAAGAGATTATTAGTGTTCTCGAACCAACAATTCACACATTATCCGTGTGTTATTTGTTTGTTTATTATAATGGCATTGATCGAATTAAGGAGAAAAAGATTGGAAAAAAATGAGCTTGGGGAGGTGCAAAGGAAGAGTAATGTAGTAGAAAACATAAATTTTGTTAAGGAATTTATTCCCAACTAAAAGATAAACAATTGCAAATTGAAAACAAATTAGTATGATCAACTATCTTTTCAATTGATTTCATGTCATTGTCTTGATGTGATGCATTAATTGGTAACAAATTAGAATGGTTAATTACAATGATTTCTTTTGCCTTGGTTGAGTGAAAATTTGACTCTTGTAGCATCTATTTTTTTCCTATAAATATATAGGTGATGCTTATATTCTTTTTTGAGTGCGTGACTAATGAGTTTTTGACAGAAAAAATTGAAAACCTAACATCTTAGATTTTTCTTCTTCTCTTTGAGGTTTGTACAAAAGTAGAAATTAGGAGTATGGTAAAACTTAAGTTATTTTTCCTACGATAATTAAGAGTTTGTGTGGTAGAATTCTATATAATTGTAACAATTTTTTCATATAGTGGAAAACTTTTACTTTCATCTTAGGAACAAAAGGAGAAATTAATCTCAATTCTCAACTATATATATATATAACATTTATTATACAGTTCTACATTCTAAAATTATAAAATTTACCATCAATGCATATGAAGGGATATGTTTTGACTGTCTTTTTCAACATTAATTAGAAAGAGTAAATCAAAAATTACTTTTAAAATAGTATGATCAATAGATCAAGTGGTATATATTTACTTAAATACAGGGGCGGAGGGACAGGCCCGAAATCTAAATTTTTTTTTTTTTTTTGGTTAAAAATTACATAATAAAATTTAAAACATTACGGAAATGAAGGCATGAAATTAAAATGTTAGTTACGGAAATAAAAATTATATAATAAAAATATGTATTTTATTTTTTGAATAAAATAGGTAAATTTATTGTCTTTAACCTACTATTGTATCGATGACTATTGCAATACCGTCAACTATCGTAGTGTCTCCAAACCAAATCTTGAGTCGAAACAAACATTTGTAAAAATTGATCCATGAAGGCATGAACTCAAGCACTCAAACTCCATTTTTTGAAACATGTATTTTCTACTTTTTGAATAGTATACATTTTTACACCATCGAAAATGAAGTAGAGCGCTCCCAATTGCTAAGAAGTGATGAAATATCAAAGTATCAAAATGTATTAGAGTGACAATCAAGAGAACAACAAATGGGAGATAACAATTTCAATTCTATAGAAAATATGTATTTATTTAATTTTGGTACAAGTGATAATAAATAATTATGAAGTACATGATTAGGTCGACAGGTAAAGTCGTTACCCGTTAGGGTACTTTAGGGAGGGATAAGGTAATTGGTCTTTACTTTTTCAGACAGTTGCTTGGATTGGATCAAACCAAATTTAACCTTATTTAAATTACAAGGATATTTTACTTCACCCTATTGCGGCTGCAGATGCCTATATACATATGCCCATATACTAGGTTAGCCTTTATTTCCTTAGCCCAAAAGCAACAGGCAAATAAAAAGAAAATAAATAGAGTGGATAAAAATACACAAGGAAGTATGACTATCGTCTACATAGTATATTACTATAAGAAATTTTACTTTTAATAATGAAATTTTTTTGTCGTAGAAAGTCATTTTTAGATTGTTTTGTCAAAAAATGATCGTCAAAAGACTTTACAAGACCAAAATTTTCATTGTTAAAAGTAAAATTTCTTTTAGTGTATGTTGATCATCAATCTTTTAAATATAACTTTCACCGCACTCCCCACGAATTTTTTCTACTCTCCATGGTGGGGAGTTTTATAGACTCCATCGGACACGTGTCCAAAGGAGGTTAACCCGAACGAAAAAGTCTTGACAAAAAGTTAAGCACTTATCCAACTCCCACTAGACACGTGTTCAGTGAAGTTTATAAAAACTCTCCACCATGGGGAGTAGAACAATTCACCCCCCCCAACCCCCACCCCCACCCCCACGTAAAATCTTCCATGATGGATATAGAATTCCTTGAAAGGAGAACTACTATTTTAAAAAAAATTAATTATATTTCAAAAATTAATTTTCCAACATGTATGAGTTTTAAATTAGTACTCAAACGTTTTAAATTAGAAATTGGTAAGAAAAAATGTAGATTATAAGCAGTGGATCCTACATAATGTATAGACAAAAATATGAATCATATTAAATATATAAATACAAATGATGTTTTAAGTTAGTACTCTCAAACATGTTAGACAAGAGGGACCTCCATTTGAATTCTCTCAATTAAAAATGTTTGTTTAAAGGAATTGGTGAGGTTAATGGATCACATAATCTAGTGCATATCTAGTCAACTTTTTTGGGGAAATCTAGGAACAAAAGAATACACGGTTTTGAGTGCATGTGTGTGTCATTTTAATATATATAGAAAGTATATACTAATGTGGATAGAGAGGCCTAGATACATTGTATAAGTTGGTGTCCAAATTATTTAAAAGATTGGAGGTTTTGTCTTCAAATGGATAATTTCAAAATATTGTCACCTTTGTCTGTTTCTTGCCAATGTGAACCCTCTTTTAAATAAATATTAATAATATTAAAGAGGTATTATTTAGTGCTTGTTTAATTATACTTAAATTATAATTTAAACTAATTAAATATACTTTTTATTCATACATTGCGTAGAATTCACAATTTACTACTCACTTTATAGTTGTCTCTTTTCTTCAAAATTGATAGCTGAAAAAGATTACAAAGTGGATAGAGTGAAGCTAGAAAGCACATAACAAAGTCAAATCCTAATACGAAAATCGGAAAACCGCTACGTTAAAACAAGAGGTGGATGAAATAATTATAAATGAAGTATGCAAAATGGTGTCAACATATAGATTAAGGTGGTATGGTCATTTGATGCTACGAAAGTTACATTATCAATACCGAGTAAAATAATAATATAATAATATTAAATGGAACGTTAGAAATCTAAGGAAGCGGCTTGTCGGGGGATAAAGTAAGAAATATTCCTGTTTATCAATGGGAAATACATCATCCATGTTCCGTGTCTTTGTCTGCTAGGAGTTTTTTATTTATTTTTTATTTTTAATTCCTGTTATTTTTTTAATAGAATATTTTATGAAATTAAATAATCTTTGAAAATAATAATTTGTTGAGAAAACTCGTCTATTAAAAGCTGGATAAATATATTCAAATTTTCCTTCACACCAAAAGGGGGGAAAAACTTTCTAAATTTTAACATTATCAATTAATAATAACTTTTGTCATTATTTATTATTTTATTTTGTTATTAGCATTACTTCAGTTAACAAATATTTGTCATATATTAAACAAATAAATTTTACATAATATGATTTATATTAAAATAACTATGCTATGACAATTTAATTAAAATATTAATTTTAATATATTTAATAATATATTATTTATGAATGAGAAAATTCTGAAATATATAGAAAATAATTAATGTAACATAGAATATATTTTTTGTAATAAAACAGATAATTATTATTATGTGGAGGCAAGTTCTTTAAGGCATGACCTAAAAAAATTATAGCGTATTACAATGTAAAGTTTAATTTTATTTAAAACTTGTCCAAGTTGGGATGAGAGTTTTTTATGACTACATAGAGGTTATTCATATATAGAATATCACTACAAAAAGATCTTAAAACATGAAAATAAATTATCTTAATAATATATAAATAAAATTAATTTCCGCCAGAATGAAAAAGTGCTAATTTGAAATCCTAAACAAAGAAATTTGGTTACAAATTAAACTAATTGGCTCTAGAACTTTAGCTCAGGAGTTATGTTCAATGACTCGTTTCTACATAGAAAAATGGTATTATTTATCAAGTTTTGACACGATTGACTGACACAAAGTATTCGATTATATTATTCTCAATTTTGACTTTCTTTGTTGTTTTATGCATGAGCACTCACTTGTATAATACATGTTTTTCTTTTCTTTATTAGTTTCCATTCAATGTGGCACGTTAATGAACCCCCTTCCTTTTTTCGCTTCAATGGGATTAGACTACATGAAGAGAAGTTTCTCAATTGTGTTGTGTAAGGCACAAAACAATAAGTAACTTTCAAGATGGTTAAAACATTCAACAGACCTAAGTAATGACAACTGAAAAATTGTAAACACAAATTTGTTTCGACTTAAGTTTTAGAGGTTCGGTGACCAAGTCTAACATCTACATCCTTTGTTGAGCATCCACAATGTTGAATATGCTCTAAGCATCAATAATCAACCAACCGGCAACAAATGTACAGCAATGTTGAATATTACAACTTTCAGTAAACTACTAAGGTTAAAATCTCAAAAAACCCCAAATAACGACTTTTCTGTTACCATTCACAAAAGAACACCAAAACCTCCTCTCGTTTGATTCGGAAAATAAGAATAAAGAACCATATGTTCTTTATCTATTACCAGGAATCAATCTACACTAATAAAGGAAGAAAAGAAAAAAAAAGGAGATGAATATTTCTTCTTGAGAGTGCAAACGAGAGCGTTGCCTCTCTCTGTGAAAACAAAAAGCCTGAAGGAGTGTGAATGAAACTCATCTACCAGAGGAAGCGTATAATGGTAGCCAAAAGGACATAATCCAAGAGTAGCCAGGACACCACGTGTCTCAATCTTGTGTAAGACATCCACAAATAGAAAGCGTGTTTCCAATTAACAACTTCACAATTCTTGTGGCATAACCGTTTCTTCCCAACAGATCCAGATTGCTACCAAGAATTAGCTATCGGTTGATGCTTAGAACATTTCTTCATTGTTTTCATTTGCTCTCTACGTGCAAATTTAAAGACAAAAGAAAAAGCAATTAATCAGATTCAACCTGATCAATTGAAAGAATCTTCAAACAATTTTTGAATTTATTTAAAGGAATAATTTTAGTTCCCATATCAGATGGATTGTACTGAGTTGCAATCTTCTCCAATTTCAGAATACCTTTAGAAACGATATCCCTTACAAAATGATATTTAACATCTATATATTTTGATCTATCATGAAACATGGAATTTTTACTCAAGTGTATAGCGCTTTGATTATCAAAAAACAAAACAGCACTATCATCTATCAAACCAAATTCCTTTAATAAACCGCCAAGCCATATACTTTCTTTCATTGCATTAGCAGCAGCTATATATTCAACTTCAGTAGAAGAAAAGAAAACTATCTTTTGAAGTTGAGATTTCCAATGATTATAGTACCACATAAGGTAAAGAAATATGTTGAGGTTGATCTTCTATTATCTCTATCACCAACAAAGTCAGAATCTGTATAACCTTTTAAGATTATAACTTCTTTGAACTTTCTAAAGATCAGACCTAAATTTGAAGAGCATTTTAAGAATTTGAGAAGCCACTTAAGTGCTTCCCAATGGCATTATCCTAGATTTGCCATAAATCAGCTCAGAATACTAATACTATAGCAAGATTAGGTCTTGAACAAATCATAAGATATATTAAAGATTCTATTAAATTTGCACAAGGAACACTCTCCATTCTTTCATAATCTTCTTGAGAATTAGGACACAAATCAGAAGATAGTTTGAAATGATTTGCAAGAGGTAAACTAACAGACTTTGAATTAGAAATAGCAGATTTATCAAGTATATTTTTCACATAAGAATGTTGATTTATCAACAAATAATATTTGAATTCAGATTGAGTAAATATAGAAGCAGGACCCCACAAATCAACATGTAGGTAATAAAGAATTTTTTCAGACTTATGAATTACAGGTAAAAAATGGAGCTTAACTTGCTTTCCTAAAAAGCATTGTTCACAACAAGTAATGTCACACAAATTCATTTTACCAAAGACCCCTTGATTCAACAAAGATTTAAGGCTCTTATTATCTATATGACCAAGTCTTTCATGCCATAATTTTGAAAACCCAATTTTTCAATTTTACATCCATATGCAACACAACCAAAACTTTTAAGGAATTTCTGGAACTTTAAAGTTTAAGACAATGGAGAGACTTCTATTTACCAAATAAGCGAAGTTATAACAGCTTCACCCAAAATAATTTAGGCAATCCGAAGTCAAAAGCATGCATCTTACTTTATTTAAGAGTTTTATTTATTCTCTCAATTCCATGTATTTTGCAAAATTCATTAAACTCATAATTCACTGAATTCAAGGCCAATTATCATTTCTCAAAATTTTAATTTTAAGATCAACTTGATTTTCAATTTGAGTTTTCCATGTTTTAAAAACAGAAAAAGTTTCATCTTTTGTTTAAAACAAAAACACCCAAGATTTTTTTGAATAATCATCTATGATCAACAAATAATATTTGAATTGATTGAGTACATACATAAGCGGACCCCACAAATCGACTATGGACTGACTTGATTCTGTTTTTAAAAATATATAATCAATGTTTCTTCTTAGAATTAATGATTAGATCTCCATCTTTGAAGATTTTGATTTGTCCATTTCCAATCCTAATGTCAAACTCCATATCATCTAAGATACCTAAGGATATTAGGTTTCTTTCAAGATCAGGTACAAGTCTGGTTTTGGAAAGGATTAAATTTGTTCAATTTTCTAAAACAATACTCACTATTCATATTCCTTCTATGTTACAGGTCATGTCATTTCCCATAACAACATGACCTCCACTAGACTTTTGATAATTGGTGAACCAATTTCTGTTAGGGCACATATGAAAGGTGCATCCAGAATCAAGAATCCACACTTGATTTAGATGTCTTTCAAAACTGACAAGAACTACACTATTTTCAAAATCTTCTTCATTATAAGCTAAGACTGTAGTTCTTTCTTTTATACCATTTTTTTTAGATCATTTTGTTTTTTGAAACAATCTTTAATAAAATGCTCTATTTTTCCACAAAAATAACATTTTTTACATTTTGTATTATTTTTAGTCTTTTCTTTATCCTGACTTTTTCTTTTTCCCTCAGATTGATCTCTTTTAAAATGAAAATTACACTTACCAGAATTTTTGCCTTTAACTACTAGGGTTTCTCCTTTTATGTTTTCTCTAGACTTAGATTTTAGCTCTAAATCTTTGTTTTTAAGGGTTAGATTTTAGCTCTAAATCTTTATTTTTAAGGGCACCGATTATAATTTCAGTGGTTAAAATATTCCTTCCATATTCTAGAACATTTTTCAAATCTTTGTACCTATCACTTATAGAGTTTAACAGGACCACAACTAATTGATCTTGTGAAAGTTTTTCATCACAATTGGTAAGGTCTTGGGACAATTTTGTAAATTTGTTTAAATTTTCATCCAAATCAAGGAAGGAGCCCATTTTGATAGAAAAGATTTGTTTCAAAAGATAACATTTGTTTGGAACAGTTTTTGACACATAATGTTTCTGCAGTTTGGTCCATAGTTCAACGCAGCACTACTTATTTTCCCTATAGTTCTTATCACATTTTCAGATAAGTGTAAAATGATAATACTCCAAACAATTTCTTCCATTTCAAATTTCTTAGTTTCAGGCATATCATCAGACCAAGAGTCATCAAGAGCATTTGTACATCTTTGTTGCATCAAAATAGCTTTTAATTTTTTACTCCACATATTAATATCCCATTTTCCATCAAAAATATTGAGTTCAAATATTGTTAAAATCATTTTTCTAAAGTAAACTTTGAAAACTTTTTCACAGTAAGCACAACTTAGATAATATGTAAAAGTAATAAACACAAAGTAGTTTTAAAGACTATATAATCACATGCAGCAACTCACATACACAATATGAAATAAACTACACTATACAGATCACAAATCTTTTGTCTTCAGTAAAAATGAACTCTCGAAACACTTCCCGTCTTGGAATTTATCTCAGATTCCAAAGGCCTCGTATGGAGCCTTTGAACAAAGAATAGTTTCAAAGGGATCTTTAGTGAACGGAGTAATTTTAGGGAAACAAAAGGGATTAACCTACCTATTTAACAACATTAGTTACAAGAAAATGATAGATCTCACCATAGGGTTTCTTAATATGTACAGATGTTGAATTTTTCCACAAATCCTTTTTCAAGAAAGCCAGATCTAAGCTTTGATACCACTGCAAGACCCCAAAACTGTCTGTAACTTTCAAGAAGGTTAAAACATTCAACAGATCTAAATAATAACAAATGAAAAATC
This sequence comes from Forsythia suspensa, assembly GCA_023638005.1. Taxonomy (NCBI): domain Eukaryota; kingdom Viridiplantae; phylum Streptophyta; class Magnoliopsida; order Lamiales; family Oleaceae; genus Forsythia; species Forsythia suspensa. Next base: position 17,395,375 of record CM042669.1, read on the forward strand.
GTAAAGAACACAAGATTTAGGGTCCGTTTGACATAGATTATAAACTAGTTTATAAACCAATATTAGTTTATTTGAGTTGAAATTATTGATTTTTCATGTTAAAATGGGTTGAAAAGTCAAAAATGACGATCAAATAAACTAAAAACGGTTTATAAACCATGCCAAACAAGCTCTTATTTTGGCCTAAACCCTAGAGGTTCGATGACTAAATCTAATACATATATCCTCTGTTGAGCATCCACAATGTAGAATATACTTTAAGCACCAATAATCAACCAACCGGCAACAAATGTACAACAATGTTGAGTATTACAACTTTCAGTAAACCACTAAGGTTAAAATCTCAAAAATCCCAAATAACGACTTCTTTGTTACTTTTCACAAAAGAACACCAAAACCTTCCCTCGTTTGATTCGGAAAACAAGAATAAAGAACCATATGTTCTTTATCTATTACCAGGAATCAATCTACACTAATAAAAGAAGAAAAGAAAAAAGAAGGAGATGAAGATTTCTTCTTGAGAGTACAAACGAGAGCGTTGCCTCTCTATGTGAAAACCAAAAGCCTGAAGAGTGTGAATGAAACTCATGTGCCAGAGGAAGCGTCTAATGGAAGCCAAAAGGACATAATCCAAGGATATTTAGGACACCATGTGTCTCAATCTTGTGTAAAACATCCACAAACAGAAAGCGTGTTTCTAATTAACAACTTCACAATTCTGGGAGCATAACCGTTTCTTCCCAACATGATGCAAATTATTTATGTACTTGAAAATTTCAAGACACAGTCATATTCTTCATATTGATATTTAAATACTTTTATTTTTTAAAAAGTAAATGACAATGAGATCGTCTAAATAATAAAAATGTTTCTTAATTAATATTTTTTTATCAATATTTTACATGACAATAAAAAATTTAAAAGTTAGTAAAGTGCCCCATTTTGTTCCTGGTGAAAAAAAAAACAATGAAATACTTGCAAAACAAGGAGTTTTCATATACATGCATGATTCATCTAAAAGTGGAGTAATATATTGAAATTTGTCATAAATTAGACTAAAACTACCAAAGAAAACAGGGGGCCAAGTTGGTGTATAGAAATAAAACGATAGAATTAACAATATAAATTATTTTATTAATATTGCTAATAATGCTTTATTTTTGTCATTAACAACAAATAATTTAATCCTCAAGCTTAAAACCGTGTGCCAGTTGTAGTACAATATGAAAGCACATTAAGAAGAAAAATCAATTAAGTCAATGATGGATATAATATAAATATTACATGGTTACATGCAAGGAATATAATATATTAATATTTAAGAGTTATTAGTGTCTTTAATTATGTGAAAGGTTGTATATTTGAATATTTGAATGGAGGTATAGGAATGCAACACTTGTAGAAGGATACATACAACCTTTTGAAATGGTGTATAAGAATCAGTATGAAGAATCCTTGATGAAGATTCAAGACATTTTAATTTTCCTCTAAACTTATAAGAGAGTTTAATAATATATTAAGTCAAAAATATATAGTGTTTGAATCCATTTTTGCTTAGCATCAACCGTCTAATGGCGTATTTTCAACGATCTTAACTACCAGTGACATCAGAGACATAATAATCGTTTCCAAAGTTCGTCTAAATCTTAAGAATTTTGGGGATTCAATTAGTGTTGCATTGTGTTCAAAACAAATTGATATGTAGAATTAGATTAATTATTCAGAGTTAGAAAATTCGTTTTTGAAAGAAGGCATAAGACGAACAAGGAAGATTGTCATTATGGCTAGCAATGCACGGTTTGATACTATCAAGATTAAAAGGTTGAATAATTAATGTTAATAATTATCAAATAGGGAAAACACGGATTTCCTGTTTGTTGACACATGAAAGAACTTGGTACACAATCATCAAAGATAAGCCCACCAGTAAGATAGAATTAGAGAATGGGAGAAGATAATTCTCTAGCCAAGGCCAAAATTCTAAGACACGTGCAGGATTGTTTAGTCCTTCTTCATGAGACCAAATATGGGCCTACATGAGAAACATACATACAACTTTTGTTGGAGGAATATAATGGAATTCGTATGTCAGAATATGACAGTACAATGGATTACATTACAAAATTAGAACTGCTGGCCCAGGATTTGTCAAATGCACGACACCCAATACCAGTTTGGCACAATCTTGGAATTATGAGGTAACATCTTTGACTTATGGACACAACGGTTATCCATGGTCACATTGCCTCCAACTTCGAGTTCCTCTATCACCCTTTGTTATGAAGTTTTGGTGGAAAATGTATATTACAAAATGTGTCTCAATGAAACAAGGTAGAGAGTTTGTTTTTTTTTAACTACTGCTTTGCGAGAAAACCTTCTTCCATCGCTTTCTTTACCAAAGACTAAAAGAAGTTAAGATGGAAAAGATAAAAAAATGATATTAACATCAATCATCTTTTTATGGTTGAAGACCCTCAATGGGAAAAATGACAATAATTTTCTTACTCAAAGTTCTACAAAGGCAATGGAAAGAATTCCAAAAAGAGAGAGACATAGTTTTCTAGTCAACAAAAGAAATTTGAAAAAGAAGAACAATGGATGTTTTATATGTGGAGACTTTTGCAACTTTAAGAAGATTGTCCAAAACGGGGAAAATGTTATAATAAATCAAATGAGGTGGTGTTGACCATCTTAGAGACATTTATTAGAAAAACAAAAACAATGGTGGATTGACTCAAGGATACAAGGCACGTATGCAAGGATAAAAGCCCATCCGTAAAGTTCAATAAAAAGACAGTTAGAGAACACTAATTATACATTAGAAATAACAACTGCGTAGATGTTGTAGGTGAATGAGACTGCACCACTACATCATGAAGTTCTACCATCACTTTGAAAGAGGTTCTTTATGCACCTTCTATCAGACGAAATCTAATTTCTGTAGAAAAAAATGATTTGAATAAGATTTAAGTCAGGTGTTGTAACTATTGGAAAATGAAATCATGTAAGGGGCTTGAATTGATGACTTCGTACACAATTGTTTTTGATAATAATAAAGTATTTTCTTAGTATGAATTATTCTTTCTATGGATTTGAGGTTAGGACACATAAATAGGCATAAAATGCTTAGAATGAGTAAACTTGACATTTACGGAAAACATCACATTTACTTGAGGTAATTCATTGTGATTTATGTGGGCATATGAGAACTAAAACACATAGGAAAATGAAATACTATGTTATATTTATTGATGATTTTTCAAGTTTTGGCTACATTCATTTGTTAAACTATTATTTGGAGGCTTTAGAAAAATTTAAAGTATACTAATTTTAAGTACGTGCGTAGCACGTCTATTTTAATTATTTTGTGAACATTAGAAAACTTAACATTTAAGAATGGGGAAAATTTATATAATTCAAATGTAATTCAAATAAAAAATTAGAAACGTTCATTTATATCGATCAAAACATAAATGCTATATTTAGAGTAAATGAACATTAATGTTGTATTAATTGTCGACTGACAAATTTTTATGTCGGTTTTTCTAACGTTTAACTCAGAAAACTGACTTTTATTTATATCGGGAAAACATTTAAGTCGGGAAAATCGACAATTATTAATGTTGATTTTCCCGACATTAATGTTGTATTAATGTCGGAAAACCGACACTAATGGCGTTTATTTATGTCGGTTTGACCGACATAAATAAACGTCTTTATCCCCGTCTTTATATCTACTATCTTCATATGTCCTCAATATTTTTCGATCAATTTTTTTGAAAATATACACATTTTTGCTGGAAATTTTATACTAAATCAATTCATATTTCCTTTCCCAAGTCATATTTCTTGCTGACACTTCTTCATGTGCTACTTTCTCCATTTCTTCATTGAAGTTACGTTTGTTGTATTTATTTTTATTTCTTTTTCATGGTTTTCCATTTGAATGAATTTATCCTGAATATTGCAAAATAATTAGTTTGATTATTTTGTGTAAATATTATTAATTAAATAGGTACAATAATCTTACCGAAATGAAGTCAACTATACAAATTCCAATTTCATCTCTATGGAATTTTAATATTGTTCAGATACTATAGGTTGAAAGACTATAAACCATTAGATTTTGTTCCTTGAAAAATTTTGTGAACTAAAATAAAGTACACTATTCCAATTTCGTGTCAGTGGTACAACATGAAGAATATCTCACAGTGGTCATTTGCATTGTCATTTGCATTGTGTCAAAATCGGAATACAACTTGTAAATAAAATAAATTTTGAACCATATGTCCAACCTGCATGCATTTAGTTTTTATCCAAAATGAAAATATGCCCAAATGACAACGCATGCTCATTTATTGCAAGATCAAATAAAAAGAATTTGCATATTGGAGTATACAAACTTAACAAAAATGGTCTACAAATTTTAATACAATTAGTAACCCCAAAAAATCATACAATATTCATTCAAAAATATTAAAATAAAAGCTGAATATCTAATTTAATATTCCAAAAAACTCAAGAAACAAACTTACTCCAATGTAGATGTCAAAATAAATAGGGATAATTGCTTTCATATATTACATTAGTAATTTTCCATATAATAGATGATGAAAATTATCTAAATAAGAATCATGGATCCAGAAACATATTTGTAGACTTTGAAGATTGGCACATCATCATAATCATCTACTAGCTCGAATATGCATTTATCTCCATTATCAAGCCTCATTGCAGTTGCAAAATCAGTTCATCATATTGTTAGACAACGAACATCACCATTTTGCCTTATATTTGTAAGAATAGGCACACATTCCCCGCACTATCATGAATTTCAACATTCTCCTTATATAATGGTAGATGTTTTCTTGAAAATGTATCGGGAATGTACTATAAATGAATAGAAAATTCTTCATCACTGATGCTGTCTTGGAATGTTCTTGCCACATATGAGTTATCGAAAAGTGTAACATTGAAAATTGAATTGCCAATGCAATCAAACATAAGAATGTAATCATCTTGTAATGTGTGATGATCAACAAAATGTTTCCACCCACTACTAAGGAAGACTGTATTGTTTACTCTTTGTAATTGTACATCCCAATGTCTACTGTATCAATCAATTAGACTAATTGTATCAGCTAGCTGATGTGCAAATTCACCGACGAAGACTTGATGTAGTGACTAAAAAATGAATTGTATTAGCTACAAGTATCAGTACATAATATTGATAATATAAATGTTAAATGGTAGTGGAATGAATTAAATAATATAATAAAATATTGTAGAAATGAGGATAGAAGATCCATCAAACCTACAAAATTGATGGCGTGATTTTTGTCGAATCAGATAATTTGAATAAATCTATTTGAAAATTTAAATCCACTGGACGTTTTGTAATAAATGGTCTATTTTAAAAAAAAATAAGTAGATGATGTTGTGCTTTCCCAGTCGGTACAACTAATGTGTACTTGTTTTTGCTCTAGATAGGGCAACTGACTATGGAAAAATACCATGTGAAAATACAGGAAGATGTAACATAATCTAATGTTTGACCATGAACTTTATTTATTGTCATTGCAAAGTAATATTCATTGGTTGTATTTATGAAATGTAACCATAAATGTATATAAGAAGATTATAAGAAGTAAAATGTTGAAATTACATAAACCAAATTCTATTAAGACCGAATTACATAAACCAAATAAACACATAACTCATACAAAAAAATTTAAAAAAACTAAATAAATGCTTCACAAAAATTTAAAACAAGATTCGTAAACATTAATATTTTACAGACCTTTGGCGAAAAGTGATGTGTGGCGCTTGAACTACCCTCAAGTTTAGTGAAAAATTGAAAGAAAATATTTTTGTATTAAAATAAAATAAAATAAAAAAATGAAGGAAGGTGCAAAATAGGAACCAATTTTTGGTTCTTGTGGCCCATTTGCACAATTTGTGTCGATGGGAACCAATTTTTAGTTCCCATTATTTGTCGACTGGACAAAATTAAAAAAAAAAAAAAAATATAAATGTATAATCTGTAAATATTAATTATAAAAATTATATATATATGGATAAATTGGACATGGTTGAGAAACTCGACAAAATGGGATATGGGCCAATATTTGGCTTATTTTGTTATTGGAACAATTCCCATTTGTCGAGAAGTTTCCATGTGTGATGGTTAAAGAAAGGCGAATTAGAAGAAAAACAAGATAGAAAAGAAAAAAAAATAGAAGTTGAGAAACTCAACAAAATGGATACGGAATCCCATTTTGTCAAACTTCTCGACAAATGGGACTCCCATTTTGTCGGGTTGCTCGACAAATGGGGAACCAAAATGTGTTTTGCAATTGTGTCGAGAATCTCGACACGAAAAACAAAAAAAAAAAGTCCAGGCATGTTTAATGATTAAAAAAAAAAAAAAACGTTTCACGATATATATAGTTAAGGATATATATAATTTATGCATTTTCTTGATATAAACACTTGCACTTTTGCTTCGTTTCTATTTTACAGTTATTTTGATATTATAAATAAGTAATTCAAGATAGGAAAATTACGAAAGAATGAATCTAATAAAAAAAAAAAAACTTATCAAAAAGTATCTGAAGCTACAAAAAGGATATCACAACCATCAATAAATAACATAAAACAAAAACAAAAAAATTGACAAATAATACTTGATTTTTTGAACAAACAAAAGAAGTAGAAAGTGAAAAACCCTAACTCAAATTTAAAAAATGTAAGGAAGTTACCTCAGATTCGAGGCCTTGGAATTTCGTAAAATCAAGAGAGATTTGGAGAGACTTCCTCGCCTTCGCGAAGCTAATTTCTAAGTCTGTTGAGGTTTAGTAATTTTTTTTGTCAGGGTTTTGCAATGAAAACAGGTAAAAGAACATACAACACACACTAGATTTTCTGAAAACAAAAGAAGCATAAAGTGAAAAATCCAACCCAAATCTAAAAATATTAGGAAGTTACCTCATATTCGAGCTCTTATATGGGAATGTCGTAAAATATAGGAGATTTGGAGAGATTTAATTGCCTTTGCGGAGCCATTTCTTGAGGTTTGCAAGGAAATTGAGGCATTTAGAGAGCAAGAATGATAGAGAGAGAAAGAATTGCGTATGGACCTGGGAGAGAGAGAAAAAGGGTATGGATGTCTCTGACTTGAAAAGCAACAAATGGGTCCACATTTAATTCAAAACGCGATACTTTTAATCTCATAAAGTTAAAAAAAAAAAAAATTTGAAATCATCATAGCATAACAACGTCATATTGGTTGAAAAAATTGAACAGTGTAAATTTAAGACTCTTATATTATTGTAGTGATAAGAAAGAAGTGGAGACCCAATTGGGTTGTCAAATCAAAGCCTTGAATACAGATTGTGGTGGCGAGTACGAAGCCTTTGATGATTTTTGCAAAGATAGTGGTATAAGGAGCATTTCTACATCGCCTTATAATTTACAACAAAACAAGATAGCAGAAAGGATGAATATAACTTTAATGAATATAGCACGGTCTATGATAACACATCTACATTTTTTGGGTGAAGCATGATCGATTGGAACGTATGACCTAAATAGAGTTATTACAAAGGCAAAACTACTAAGGCCTTATCAAATGTGGACATGTCTAAAACCTCATTTGTCTAAGGTTAGAGCGTGGGGATGTAAAGCTCGTGTACTTATTCCCAAAATGTCTAAGGGATAAATTAAGTAGTAAAACTTAGAATAGAGACTTACACAATACACAAAAAGTGGGAGTGATTATCAGTTTACTATCATGTAAAGGGTTTGATAAAAAGTCAATACGTTATGTTTATGAAAACAAAAGAAAAACATGATTTTGAAATTGCAAAGATGTTTACAGAAGATAAACTTACAATCGTAGAGACACGTGATTTTATTGAGAATCATGGTATTATCTATGATCAAATCGAAAATGATGACTAGGCTGTTAAGCTTGCATAAAGAGACAAATTTGGCCCCCACTTTAAATAAACAAAAAACAAATACAAAAGAGACAAATGTAAATGACCAAAAAAAAAAAAAAATAAATTTTAATGTCGCGGTGCCCTGGATCATACTTCAATCATGACTATTTCAAAAAATAATTTTAACTAGGTTTAGTCGTTGACCCGATCTCTGGATGCCTCATCCCTAATGGGTTGGGTGATAATTTTCTAATTAGTTGGGTTATTGGGACGGGCTGTGGCCATGGCTAGGGCTAGGGCAAAATCCCTTATTTCGGGTCGGAGACGAGAACATAGACCCCAATAGTTATATGTATAACTAGATTTTTGGAATAATTTATATAATTATATAAATATACAAAATTTAAAAAATAAAATAAAATAATTCTAATTAAAGAATAATCAAAATTCTTGACTTAACCTAATATGAATATTAAGTTGTGTAATTACACTGTAGTGTGATTAGAAATGGACAAAAGTACCGGATCAATTCGGAGCAGACTGAACCTACTTGTTTGGTTTGATCGTGCTGAAGTTTTAAACAATTTCAAATACTAGAATCAAGAACCAGAGGATCTCGTTACCAAAATACGAAATGCATTGAACTTTCATTTAAAAAAAAAAAAAAGATATTGAGGCTGGTGCAATGCACCGACCACGTGGAAGAATTATTCATTTTAAAGCAAATCATGTCCATTGTTCTTTTTGGGAGAAGAATCAACTGACCTTGCTGAAATTCTCAAAATGGATTTTTCAAAATTTCAGAACTTGTTCAAGAATAAAAATGAATATTTAAATTATAGAAATGGACAGTTTGGTTCCTTTTATAAGATCCTCGATTTGGTTTGATTCTATTTGGCACTGGATCAAACCAAAATATGCCCAACCCAAGCATGGCAGTTGAAAAATATGTAATTACTTATGTTTTTTTGTAAATTCAAATCATACTTACTTAAAAAAAATCAAATCATACTTCACTAAAATAAAAAAGATATTCAAAAGTAAAAAAAAAAAAAAAAAGAAAAAGTAAAAAAGTATTTAAATGCAAAAACAGGGCAGGGAATGGGAATTTCGTTCCAACCTCATCATGCCCCGTTGCCATCCCTATTTTAAAGGAAGAATCGCACGGAAAAGAAACTCATAAAGAATTCGAGTATGTTTTTTTAGTAAGAGAAGACTAGCTTCCTTAAAGAGTGGAACTTTAAAATGTCATTTATTTTTCGTATTAATTAAGAGTGAGAGGGAGTGAAAATTGGATTCCAATTTTCTAAATAGAAGGTTCTAGATGTTAATCTAAGTGATAGTGAATCCTACTAATTCAATGTCCAACAAATTTAAGCCGCTATTAAACACTAATAATGTTACATAGCATTATTCCTTCTAGATTGCATATCAAAATGTTCTTTTCAATTATAAGAATTAATTGTGTGGTTTCTTCCCAAATTTCCTTACGCTTGTAAGATGGTTCACCATATAGGACAGTGGATCGTGATGATTATTAAGTCGTTGATAAATAATTTGTTGGAAAATACTCAATTACCACAAAATATACAAATTCTAAAATTAATACTGTAATTAAGTAATTGTTTCTTTCAAATATCAGTTTCCAATTCTATTAATAAAAAAAAAAAAATTCACTTTTCTTAATTATTTGTCAATTAACAAGTTCAAAATTTTAATATCCAATTCTAAAATAATGAGTTTTTAATATTTACTTCTTGATATGTTCGAGTGAATGAATAAGAACTTAAAAATTGTTTGTAATTAAGTATTTTTACGTTTTTATACACAATTTTCCACATTAATTACTTTTTTATAATATAAAAAATAAAAAAGTGACATAAAAATAGTGATATTAGTTTAAAAAGATAAAATCTAGACGTCATTGTATTTAAAAAAGAAATAGACACCATTGTATTTTCATTCTGAACTTAGAAAAAAATAAAAAATAATTTATATAATCAATTCTAAATTAATTGATAAATAAAGAATAATATAAAATTCTACATTGGGGGAAATGTAAAACTTAATTTTAGGGAATTAATTGGACGGCGTTGACATTCCTTTGATCGCCCATTTCTTTCTTTTTCTTTTCTTTTTCTTTTTCTTTTTTTTGATCGGAGCCCATTTCTTTCATCCAATAGAAAGAGGGCACATTTCATTTATGATATGCCGTCCAATAACAATTCCCTTGCCCCCGTGTCAATATAATAAATTTCACTATCAAAATGAAAATCATATTTAATTTAAACTATTTTAATTAAATCACATTTTCTTTTTTTTTTTTTACCTTTTCACGTAGGGATGTCAACAGCCTCCGTCCTCGTCTCTCTTGTCTCTCTTGGGTCAAAATTTCGGTCCAACTTGAATTTCTGAGACGACGAGATCAAATTAAATTATCTCATTTATCGTCTCGTTTTTCTACTTGCTTATTTATTATTTCTAGTATTATTTTCTAAGTACAATTTAAATTTAAAAACATAAATATTAAAAATAAGAGCGGAGTTAGGTCAGGAACCATATTCTCATCCCGTCCCGATTTTTGGACTAAACCAAGGAATCAGATAAGAGCAGTACATTTTGTTATTCTTATTTTTACATTTCGTAAAATATGGACACACGTAGATTTGACAATATAATATTAAAATAATTAAAATATTGTCGATTATAATGTTCCATATGCAATTATTATAATATGTCAAACATGTTACGAGTTTGTAGATGACGTATTTTTTTTATATTAAAGAAATCATGTTTGATATTCAAGACTCGATTATTCAATTTTTTTTCAGTTTAATCTACTAAAATTATATTCAATCGTATCGGACGGGACGTGTATTAATATTTAAATAGTGAAAATGCAACAGAGATGAGAGAACATTGAAAAATTCCACAGGCTAGAATTTACCTTTTTTAACGAACAAAATCTCATAGCAACAGCTTGCTTTTACATTCAAAAATTCATCTTGAGATGGAAAAATGAACTCTTTATACACACATACACACACACATATATATATATATATATATATATATATATATATATATATATATATATATATATATATATATATATATAGCTGACGGGGAAGGAAACTTATAAAAAACAGCGTGTTTTTATAGTAAGAAAGACAAGATTCCTTAAAAAGTGGAACAATCAAAATACATTTTTTTTTTCATATTAATTAGGGGGGAGTGAGAAATGGGGGTTTGCAATTTTCTAGTTGGAAACACTTCTAGATTCCATATTAATTTTTTCTTGAATTAATGGTGTAATTTTTGGAAGCTTGTGAGGAGGAAAAAAATAACTTATTTTCTTGTCTTTTCTTGACGTTTTTGTTCTATATAAGGCTGATTTTTTCTTCTACAGACTCCCCTTTCAAGCAAGATTTCTTCTTTGTTATTTGGAAAAGAAAAAAGAATCATCCAAGAAATGGAAGAAATGGCTTCTCTATGGAGTTATCAAGAGGTGGGTCATTTATTAATCTCATTTAATTGCTTATTTTGGTTCATTGCATATTTATGGCCTTGCCCTTCATTGTAAAGATTCTTGGAAGTTTGTTTAAATTCCACTGAAACTGGGTTGTCATTTGATTTTAATCACATTTAATTGCTTATTTTTGACAGCTTATAATTCTTGTTTTGGTTAGGCATATTTAGAGCCTTTACCTTCTTTGTAATGATTCTTGGAAGTTTGATTGAATTCCACTCAAGAAATTTTCAGGGTTTTAACTAGATCCACATTTTTGTAGAATCCAGTAAAGATTTGTAAAGCCAATGAACAAATATTGGGTAAAAACAAGAAAAAAAAAATGATTCTTTTAAGGTTTTCTGTTTCTTGATCTCTCTCAAGAGTTTCTTTTACTGATTTTGACTGATTCTTGAATTGGCAGAATGTTGATGAATTGAATCAGAAGCTTCTGTATACAACTCTTGAGCTTGAGAAATTAAAAGCAGAAACAAGTGAGGAAATGATTAAGAATAAGGAATATGTGAAGCAATTAATCCAGCTTCTAAAGATTGCTATCCAAGAAAGAGATGAAGCCAGAATTCATCTGCAGAATTTCCTAAACAGGTCTCTGTCTTTAACTTCTCCAACAGAAAATTTACCAGCGCTTCCTCTAGTTCAGGCCGATAGTCCACTTTTAAAACCCGGAAAAGCAAATTCGAGTATCACTGAGTCAAATAGTCTGTCGGATACGTACAATTATCAGTCCCGTTGTTCGTCTCCTATCGATTCCCTTTTCGATGCTGTGACGTCCCCTGAACTCTCAAATATCAACTTGGTTGTGAATCAGCCTTTGGTTCAAGACTGTGATGTGGCTAATGTCACTGTTTCAGCCAATCAGGTTACACCATGTGTGCCTAGAATTGATCGTGCTTCGTTGATTATGGACAACCTTGTCATGGGAAAAGCGCTGCCTCAGAAAGGGAAGCTCCTGCAGGCTGTCGTCGAAGCAGGGCCGCTGCTCCAGACATTGCTCGTGGCTGGATCGCTTCCTAGGTGGCGTAATCCTCCTCGACTTCAACCTTTCCAAATTCCACCCGTCTCGATCAAAAGCCCTGAAACCGAGGGTTTTGCTCAGAAACCGGAATCAAATTTAAACCAAGTGGCTTCCAGAGCAATGAATTCACAACCTTATGCTCTGATGTCTTGTGGATCTTCCCAAATTCTGTCACCACCTATGTTAAATTTTGCTAATGTACCTTCTGGATCATGTCTGGGCACTGCAGGGACAACCAATAACAGTTCTATCCCTCTAGTCAAGAGACAAAGGTTGTACTGAAAATTTATTGCAGCCAATCTTTCCAATTTTTTGTATAAATAGGGGCAGGGAGTGGTGGTGTAAATGGCAGCATTGATTTTAGTGAAATTGCTTCTTGATTTTGTCATTTAGAATTCCTTCGAATATCAATTCTATGTTTTAATCTTTGAGATTAATCTTATTACATAATTTCCTCCTTTGCTACGTTTATAGTTCAATATGCACCACATCTGTTCATAGTCCACGTATTCCTTGCTAGAAACTCAAGTCGGGAAGATTCACTTCGACAAAGATGAGAACATGTTCGGTCTCATGTACTCCAAAATCCCATTCCAGTTGATTGAATGACATCTTATATAATCCCTACTTAAGACCAATAAAAAGTAAACTGAAATCAGAAATACGCAAAGCAGACACAGATTATGTCGGTTGAGGGATAAGTGTACATAATGATTAGACTCCGTGCAGTCAAACATAATATTACTGATTCATGATGATATTTGTTATATAGTTTACTTAAACAAAGCAGAGGCATAGTCTTCAGCAACAGTCGTGCCAAACTTCCCATAGAATACAGAAGAAGAGCATTTGGCAGAATTGAGATTCAAGTTTTTGATAAACAGAGATCAAGTAGATTTAACAATTCAGTAAATTGATATCTTGAAATTGGTATAATCTGTTTAACAATGTGCAAAAGGAAGGATGTAATCTTTAACTGAATCGAACATTTTTTCTTAAAGAATGGTGGAAAAGATAACATATCAAATATATAGACAGACAGACCGTTTAGATGAAACTAGTCCGGGTTGAAGATCATCCAGGTTTTTTGTTTACCTTCACATTGAAGTGACATCTTCGATGAAACTATATTGCACGCTGCAGAAAGATAAATGTACTGTTTGAATAAACCCCACATGTGTGGCAATGAGATTGAGGGGGATAAAAAACCAACACGAACTAAAATTCTGAACTATGCTGGATATATGTATACCCCAAGGAGGTTTTCGTTATACAAAATGATCGTATGATCAGATGCCTTCGTTCTGGTTTAGCTGTTTAACTCGGGGGGATCTTTCTTGTCTGTACTTGGTTTGATGAGTTCGGGTAATGATCCTTGTAGGTCAGATCCATATATATGGCCCATCTTTATTCGTTTTGCTTCAAGATACCTCTTGTTTTCCTCTGTGATGGGGTTAGCACCGGAACCCGTCCAACAACTGCCAAACCATAGCCTTTTAGACCAGTGAACTTGGCAGGGTTGTTTGTCATCAGGCGCATGGTGCAAATTCCTATGTCCCTTAGTATCTGTTAAAACAATCAAAAGAAATTTTAGTGTTGGTTTTGATGTTTATCAGCAGAAGTTTAACTTGACTTATTTATATGATAAAGTTAGTGTGAAGTATTCAGTTTACACATCTTAAACATGATAAGAAACATGCTATATAATAAAATAAAAAAACAGATTTTATCATTAGATCCCGTCTTTAATTTTCTTGCAGCCGAGAAAGATGGTGCTACATTATAAGATCTTACCAATAGGATTCATGGTATTGTTATCCTTCTTCTTGATACTGATTACAAAAAAATTGAACAGAAAATAAAAAAACTGTTGATATTTTTGTATCAACTATAGTTGCTTATGGTTGGAAATACGTTTTCTCTCAAATGACAACTTAACTCTCTGATACTAGCTGGACCATTGGATCACCAGGAGCAAATCTGATCCATTGATTGTGTACATAAAAGGAAGTCTTCTCTTCAGATTCTAGGGTACGCTTGACACTATTTCTTCTTCTGCTGAGAAATCTAATTCTTCTCTTTTCTTCCCCTTTCATCTTTAACATTTTTTCTTTGAGAGAAAAACGTAAGGATTTCTAGTATTCTGTTCAGATGTGTGAACAGTAACTTGGGGTAATTTATGTGGAGAAGTTAGCGTTGTAATCTTTGTGGGTGAAGTGTGTGGTTTCAGTCGGAGTGTTGATCTCTTTTGTATATTGAACACTGGTTTATTTCTCTTAGTGCAGAGAGGCCGTAATCCCATTTGGGAGCCTAAAAGGCATAGTAGACTTTTGTCGAATCGCACCTTAACCGAACAAAATAAATCTTGTGTCCTTGATCTTATTTCTTTACATGTTTTCACTATTACTTTGTGTGATTGATGAGTGATGTATGTTTAGAACTTCTGGTGTACACCCAACAGTGGTATTAGAGTTCTGGGAAAAACCCTAGGGCAAATTAGTTGTCTCTTTCTCGCTGAAAGATTTGTTATGTTTAAACTCATTTTCATAACATATATATATATATCTTTGTGCTGTTTGATTTCTTAGTTTCCGTTTTCTATGTTTGTATACTTGTGTAGTTACATATACTAATTGAGAAATTATCAGTAAAGTTCTTTGACTAAATTGTGTTAAAATATCTGTCTATTACTCCTCAAGCATCTGCATCTGGGGTGTGGTTCTTATTCTATAAAGTTAGGAAGAAATTGCTGAACTTTCATGTCTGTGCTCTCTTGAAGGGCCTGAATCTTGGAGTTCACAAATATCCTTGGGTGGTTCATTCATCTTCTTTATTGCATATGGTTCTTTCTTATCTTTCATCTGTTATTTGAAAACTTTCTTGACTTTTGTGTTAAGTTGTATTATCTAGTTTTCTTGAAGTTCTGTCTGTTATTTGAAAACTTTCTTGACTTTTGTGTTAAGTTGTATTATTTAGTTTTCTTGAAGTTCTGTCACACCAATATGACTTCCACAAAATTTCAATTGGAACTTTTTAATAGAAAATGTGACTTTCCAATTTGGCAACAAAAAATGAAAGCCATATTAGTGCAACAGAAAGTTGCTAGAGCTTTAGATGGAAAATATCCTGATTCTTATTCTGAGGATCAAAAAGATGAAGCTGATGAACTTGCATATACTTCTATTATTTTACACCTCTCTGACTGCAGGCTTAGAAAGGTAGGAAAATTACTTTCGCTAAAAGCTCTATAGGACAAACTTATTTGAACTATATTTGATCAAGTCTCTACCAAATAAAATATTTCTTTTAGAATAATTGTTTTGTTTTAAAATTGATCCCTCAAAGGATCTTGATGAGAGTCTTAATATGTTTAATAAGATTGTCCAAGATATTGAAAATACTGGAGATAAAGTTCCTGATGATTATAAAGCCATTATTCTCCTAAATTCTCTTCCTGAATCTGCTAGAGAGAGAAAAAATGCTATCAAGTATGGAAGAGATGTTCTAACCCCTGAGATAGTTGTAAATTCTCTTAAGAGTAGAGAGTTAGAGTTAAAGTCCACCAAAATTGATGGTGAGGGGTTAACTGCTAGAGGAAGGAGTAACACTAGGGACTCTCAGCAAGATAAGCCCAGTAAAAAGGATAGATATAAGTTCAAGTCTAGATCCAAGTCCAAGGCAAATGGTAGGAAGTGTTATGGATGTGGTAAGACTGATCATTTCATAAAAGATTGTTACAAAAGGAAAAATGAGTTGAAAGAAAAAGCTTCAGAATAGGAGAATGTTGCTGAAGTTTTTGAAAATCTTGCAGACGTTTATATGACTTCTACAAGTGATTATCCAAAAGAGTGGATATTAGATTTAGGGTGTACCTTTCATATGACATAAAAAAGGGAGTGGTTTAACACTTTGGAAGAAAAAGATATGGGTCATGTTCTTACGGGAAACAACATGTCCTATAAAGTTACAGGAATATGAAGCATTATTTTGAAATTGGACACTAGAATTATGTACAATTTTGAGAAAGTTAGGTATGTTCCTAACTTAACCAGAAATAAGATTTCGGTTGCTTCCTAAGCCAAAAATGTGGTTGTTCTGGTAAGTTTGATGGGGATCAAATGAAAATGTTTAAGGGTTCTTTAATGAACGTGAAAGGCTTCATTAGAAATGGCCTTTATGTTATCAAAGCAGAACCAGTCTGGAGTTGCTATTACTATGCCAAGTATTGATAACAGCAACCTATAGCATAAAAGGCTTGGATACATAAGTCTGAAGGGTCTTCAAATTCTTAAGTCTCAAGGCATTTTTGGGGATGATTCCATAAATCTTATTCCCTTCTGTGATCATTGCCTTCTAGGAAAACAGCATAGGTTGAAATTTGCTACTGGAACTCATAAGTCTAAGGCTCCATTGGAATATCTACATTTTATGGGGACCTGTTAGCAAGCATACTCATATGGGAAATAGATATTTCATATCTATTGTAGATGACTATTCTAGGATGGTTTGGATTTTCTTATTAAAACACAAGTATGATGCTTTTCAGAAGTTCAAAAACTGGAAAGTTTTAATAGAAAATCAAATTGGAAGTAAGGTTAATGTCCTTAGAACTGATAATGGTCTAGAATACTGTAATATTGAATTTGATCAATTCTGTAGTGAAAATGGTATTCTAAGACATAAAATTGTTAGACACACACCCCAACAAAATGGGATTGCTGAAAGGATGAATAGAACCCTCTTTGAAAGAATCAGATGTATGTTATCCAACTCTGGTTTGACTCAGATGTTCTGAGGTGAAGCTGTTATGACAGCTTGTTACTTGATAAATAGATCTTCCTCTTCTGCCATTGATGGAAAAACTCCGTTTGAAAAACTATCTGACAAGGTTGCTAATTATGACACTTTAAAAGTTTTTGGATGTGCTGCATTTGTTCATCAAAATATAGGAAAGTTAGAACCTAGGCCTAAGAAGTGTGTCTTCTTAGGATATGGTGATGGGATTAAGGGTTATAGGCTCTGGGATAAAGATGATCATGGTTTCAAAGTTGTTATCAGTAGAGATGTCATTTTTAATGAAGATGACATGCCTTGTTTAAGTAAAAACATTTCTACTCGGTCCGAAAATTCTAATTCTAATAGTAACAGTGATCAGGTGGAGCTTGTTTCACCTGTTGTTACTACCAGGAATGATGTTGTCCATGATCAAGTGGAGCCTGATCAGAACTTAGATGATACTGAGGAAATACAATATGATGATAGTAACTTTGAAAACAATGATGTTGACCCTCATTCTTTAACTGATTACAAACTTACCAAAGATAGAATTAGAAGACAAATAAGACCTCCTAATAGATTAGGTTATTCTGAATGTGTTTCTGCTGCCTTCCTATCCATGCATGAACTTCTTGATATTGAACTAAAAACTTATCAAGAGGCTATAGAAAGTGAGCATTCTGAGAAGTGGATTAGTGCAATGAAAGATGAGATAGCCTCTTTATATAAGAATAACACTTGGAAATTAGTTCCTAAAGTTGATAACATGTCCTTAGTTGACTATAAGTGGTTGTTCAAAGTAAAACCTGGAATTACTTTAAATGAACAAGCCAGATATAAGGCTAGACTTGTTGCTATGGGCTTTACTCAAAGGGAAGGAGTTGATTATCATGAAATCTTCTTCCCAGTAATGAAATATACTATAATTAGAGTTATGCTTGCCCTCACTACTCACTTAGGCTGGGAATTAGAACAATTAGATGTAAAAACTAATTTCCTTCATGGTGATCTTGAAGAAACAATTTATATGTCCCAGCCTGAATGTTTTATTGAAACTCAGAAATCTGATATGGTGTGTTTGTTAAAGAAATCCCTTTATGGCTTAAAACAGGCTTCCAGACAATGGTATAAGAAAGTTGATTCCTTTGTTTTATCTCTAGGTTTCAACAGAAGTGATTATGATCATTGTATGTATTTCAGATTACAAATTTTAAATTCTTTACCTATTTATCTACTGCTATATGTTGATGATATGTTACTGTGTGGTCCTTCTTTTGAAGATATTGATAAAATTAAAAATGCTTTAAATTCTAAATTTGACATGAAGGATCTGGGAAATGCTAAGAAAATTCTTGTTATGAATATCATTAGAAATAGAAGAGCACACACTTTATCTCTAAATTAGATTGATTATATTGATAGGATTGTAGATAAATTTAGTCTGAAAAATGCTAAAGTAACTTCTATTCCCTTAGGAAATCATTTTAAGCTTAGCAAAGATCTTTGTCCTTTCTGTGATGAAGAAGAAGAAGAAATGAAAAATGTCCCCTACTCTAATGCAGTAGGATCTGTTATTTACACTATGGTGTGTACGAGGCCTGATGTTGCTCATGCTATTAGCTCCTTAAGTAGATATATGTCTAACCTTGGGTTAGAACACTGGGAAGCTTTAAAATGGCTTATAAGATATCTAAAGGGGTCTAGAGAGTTAGGCCTAACTTTTAGTAAAAGTCATGAAGGCATTAAACTTAGAGGATTTGTTGATGCTGACTTTGCTAGTGATAGGGATAAAAGAAGATCCACTATCTGCTATATGTTTACCTTATGTGATTCTTGTATAAGTTGGAAGTCTCAATTACAATCTATTGTTGCTTTATCTACCACTGAATCAGAATACGTTGTTGTTACTGAAGCAGTCAAGGAAGCTATATGGCTTCAAGGTTTGTTAAATGAAATTGGATATTTAAATCAACCTGCTACTCTCTTTTCTGATTCTCAAAGTGCAATTCATCTATGTAAGAATCCTATGTTTCATGAATGCACCAAGCACATAGATATAAAATTACACTTTATTCGTGATATAGTTGCCAACAATGTGATACAACTTGATAAGATTCACACTGATGTGAATCCTGCTAATATGGGAACTAAGGTACTTCCTCTGAATAAATTTATAAACTGTTTGAGTTTATTAAATATTGATAAAGGGTAAACATTGCTAGTGCAGGTACTGGAGGCAATGAACAATGGTGATTATTTTTTCTCTCTCATAATTGATACTTGAAGTTGTAACTGTGATATACAAAAATGGTGGAGATTGTTGATATTTTTGTATCAACTATAGTTGCTTATGGTTGGAAATATGTTTTCTCTCAAATGACAACTTAACTCTCTGATATTGGTTGGACCGTTGGATCACCAGGAAGCAAATCCGATCCATTGATTGTGTACATAAAAGGAAATCTTCTCTTCAGATTCTAGGGTACGCTTGACACTGTTTCTTCTTCGGCTGAGAAATTTGATTCTTCTCTTTTCTTCCCCTTTCATCTTTAACATTTTCTTTGAGAGAAAAACATAAGGATTTCTGGTATTCTGTTCAGATGTGTGAACAGTAACTTGGGGTAATTTATGTGGAGAAGTTAGCGTTGTAATCTTTGTGGGTGAAGTGTGTGGTTTTAGTCGGAGTGTTGATCTCCTTTGTATATTGAACACTGGTTTATTTCTCTTAGTGCAGAGAGGCCGTAATCCCATTTGGGAGCCTCAAAGGCAGAGTAGACTTTTGTTGAACTGCCTGCCTAACCGGCAAAACAAATCTTGTGTTCTTGATCTTATTTCTTTACATGTTTTCAGTATTACTTTGTGTGATTGATGAGTGATGCATGTTTAGAACTTCTGGTGTACACCCAACAAAAACAATTGTCAACCGAAATTTTTTGATTTCTTAACTTTCATCAATGAATTTGGTGAAGTATCAAGGTCGAATTTTAGTTTTTGCAAGATTATGATAATATTCCCTGCCAAAGTTAAAAATGAGTAACGGGATGCTCAAAGTTTTATTGACAGACCTGGGCACCGATTCCATAGTCACGCGCATCAGCTGCAAAACCAAGCTCAAGGTTTGCTTCGACAGTGTCATGGCCTTGGTCCTGCAAATTATAAGCCTGAAGTTTATGACCAAGGCCAATTCCCCGTCCTTCATGGCCCCGAAGATAAACGACTACACCTCTACCGGCTTGCTCAATTAACTGCATTGCCAAATCTAACTGGTTGCCACAGTCACATCGCCTCGATCCAAAAATGTCCCCTGTCAAACATTCTGAGTGAACCCTTACTAGTACATCTTGTCCATTTCCAATGTCTCCCTGTAGATTTGGAGAGACAAAATCATAAATAAATTGAAATAACTTTACCTATTAATGTACAGAACCAAAGACAAATGAATGTTTTTACCTTTACAATGGCGATATGCTCCATTCCATCAAGTTTTGAACGATAACAGTAAGCCTGAAACGAACCCCATTTAGTTGGCAAGCGTGAAATCGCAGTTCTTTCAACCAGGTTTTCCCTCTTTCTCCTGTACCTAAAAGTGAAATATATTGCAAACAAGTTAGCTAATCTGACAGACGATGACGATTTGCTTATAGTCAACAGAAGCAGAAGTATGTATTCTGTCATATAATTTGTGGCTATATCCTGTTTCAATGGCCAAAAAAAAAGTTTCCTCTGAAGTAACATGCATCTTAGCACATCCAGGTTTTAAAAAATTTCATTGTTTCTTTTTCCGTCTCATACGAGGTCATCTAAAGCACATAAAAAGCAACGCAAATCATAGAAAGAAACACTTGGAGTAACTGTGTGGTTGCTTTGAGAAAGCACACATTATGGTTTCAACCACTTTTTTTTTTTTTTTTTTATCTATATGTGCTTCAGATAATTCTATTATACCAATTGTTGGACTATGTGGAACCTAATTATATGAGGAAATTATATATTAGATTGCCCAAGTTTCCTACACTACATAAAGAAGTCTGAAGACCATTCTTCTATAACATAAGACGGGTGTAAGCAAGAAAACCTTGCCATCATTTTCTTCATTTTAGTGAATAATCTATAGAGCGGTTGTGGACATATCTCTCACATTGAGCGTGAACCACTATAAATTTGTATATTCTTTGCTCGTTTTATGGTTTATTTTTCATTTAATATTGCTCTCAGAGTTTAATCCACAACGCTAATTTGATTACAGATAGAATATTTTCAGAAAACTCACCTAATAAGATCAGTAATTGAAATGATAGGAATGCTATGATCCAAAGCCATCTTTCTTAGATTGAGCATGGGAGCCAGAGAACCGTCGTCTTTATCCACTATAGCCGAGAGAATGGAGACTGGTTGTAGACCAGCCAGCATAAGCAGATCAACAGAAGCTTCCGTATGACCAAATCTTCGTAGAACGCCTCCATTTCTATACTTGAGGGGGAAAACATGTCCCGGTCTTTTGAAATCTTCAGGTGTAGAGTTCGGAGATGAAAGAGCAATTACTGTTTTTGCCCGATCTGAAGCCGATACACCAGTAGATGTTCCCACTTTAGCATCCTAATAGTTCACAATAAAATACTCGAAAGAATCACAATTGCAGTTGATAAAGTAGTAAGGGAAAGAAACACAGGTCTTAAGAATATGAAGAAAATTTATGATATGAGAAATTTGAATAACCAGGTTCATCCATTGCATACAAAATGTCCGTAGAAAATGACCCCATTCAGTTGCATTTTCATTCATATTCATGACTATTTTTAGCTTCTTTATTTTTTCACATTCTCTATTCAACTCAGTCATCTGAATTGCCATCGATGGAACTCAGTCATCATAACCGACAATATATCATTGGCCTAAGTAGAACCGATACCATGAAACCAGTATCCGGAGCTGCTTTATATCATAAATGCCCATTAGAAACTTCAAATATTACTCTACTCAAATCACTTGAAATTTTCTTAGATGGTTTGTCAAAAGGCTATTAAACTCATTGGGGGAACTTAGAGAGGCATCGCATTTACTTATTTAAATTTTATCTTCAACAGACCCACGAATTCATTTTTTCATTAGAATCATAAAATGCGTACAAGTTTTATATGTGGGTGGCGGCAAGACTTTAACCCATGACTTCTCCTTGATCTAATTAAACCATCTCATTTAAAAGTTTAAGCTGTTAATGAAAAAACCCGGTTCAGTCAACAACAATTTATAACTAAATTTCTTGAGATGTTCAACAAGTTTTTGGCTTTAAAAATACTTGATTTAGTTGCTCGATCTCAGAAAGAATTATCTTACCACTGTGATAGTAAACGAGGGAGCCGAAGAATCATCTTCCTTTTCAGGAGACATCAAAGGGAGCTTTAATCTCTGAAGATCCTCTTCCTTCATGCCTACAGAAACTATCCCTGAACCATGCTTAATCATAAATGCGACAGCCTTAGGACTCACATAAGATGCTGCCATCACAAGATTTCCTTCAATATCTTCATTTTCATCATCTACAACAATCACAAACTTAACATTTTTCACAGTAATTAATCAGCATAAGACTAACAAAACTAGCATAGAAAACTGTCAGGGAACATTCTTGAGTACAAGAAGCACATGTCTGGCTAAGCTTGAATAGTATACTTACAAGCAAGTTTTATAAAAAAAAAAGAAGCAATTTTCTATTGATCAAATTGGAAACAGGAAAGTTAAACTTTTTTAATTAATAGTCAGACGAAAATAACTTATCTGAACATGTTGGAAACACAAAGTTACTCAACTTTTACTTATTTTAAAGTTTAGCCGGACATGCTCAAGACTTGTATATAAACTTGTCTAACCTTTCCTTGGCGCAATGCAACAAGAGCTTGTTCAATAGAAGAGTATCCAGCAGATGGACGGTCAGGATCACCCTCTGCATCACTAACAAAAAAATCGGCTGTTTCCGGTGTAATTTCTGCATCCAAAGTTCCAAAACTTGCTGAGGAAGACTCATTAAACGCATCAAATGATGACCCATTGAACTTTTTTTCAATCTTGAATGAGCCGTCATCAGAAAATTCTCCTGGTAATCCCAGAGCCCAGCAAGTGGAATTCCATGGTTTATTTCTACATATTCCAGCAAAATTTGGACTACAATATAAGGCCCTTGAATTTAATAGAATCTGAGGAAAAAATACGATGCAAACCATGGATTGAGAAGGGTTGTTACAATGGAATTTGGGTATTTTTTTCTTGATTTCTTATTGAGCCCATAATCTGCATGATCTTTTATAAAACATCACCTCTGGTTTTTTTCTCAAGTTATCCAATGAAAACACTATCTAAAAGTACGGATGTTTGGAGCCACAAGCATCCCAGAATAGCGACAACTGACAAATAGTGCACTAGGTTATAATTAGAATAGGGTTGATCTCCTAGTCATCTATGTAATGTCACGCTCAACTCAACGTGACATTATAAATAAGTAGGAGATCGATCTAATAACTGTGACACGCCTCTTTTACATTGAAATTAAATCGTAGTCATGATAATTTGTCAAATTTATTTGTAAAATACATAAGTAGGGGCAAAAGTCTCAAAATAATAATGATTTAATTGTGACCGTGATGAAATTCAATCGTTCGGTATTATGAAAAAAAAATTTTTCAAATTAATTTTTAAAATTCAACAATTTTATATTACAAAAAATCTCAAAAATTAATAATGAAAAATAATTTTTTTCAAAAAAATATTACTAAAAAGAATTATTTGAATGGTGGAATAGACCACTTCTATTTAGTCAAAAATTCATGTTTAATGTAATTTGTAATGTAGAAGGAAATAATATTTTTGTTCTTCTCAAATCGAACGAAAGACGTCAATGCTCGGTTGTCTAGACTCATCCCAAATCAGCTTACTCAATATGACAATGTCTATCAGAGAGACCAAACTTCTAGCAATAGTAGGTTCGTTTGCCTTCGTAATTTGCTTAAAAGCAGTCAAGTCTGATTGTAGAAACTTGTGAACAGAAAGCTTTGACATTCATTTATATGAGAAAAAAAATTCATTGATAACATAAATATTGTATTTTATAAAGACTATATTTTTTTGAAAATAAATACGTCTCTATATCCTAACTATAATAACCAGCACCTACAGGCCCCATCTTCCTCTTCTCGTTTGCCCCAACCGGTGTGTTTACCGGGTGAAGTCTGCCTGCTTCAATCGTCCTCGGCCGGTTGTCGAGGTGCACTCTTTTGGGGGTGGTGGTGGGGTGTATTTATAGTACAAGTCTTTGCATTTCCTTGTTCGCATCGCCCACGATTTCTCTTTCTCTAATCCAGTGGGTGATTGCTATTGTGAGGAGAAATATGAATAAATATATATTATATAACAAAAGAAGAAATTGAAACTCGCTTACTCTTCTTCCTCTGAAAAAAGTTCCAGTTGAGAGATAGCAATTGGCGAAGAAAAGATTACAACTCTTAGCTTCACCATCCAATTGTAGCTTTAAATTTCCCTTCCTCTCGTTCTTATCTTTCTTCCAGCCAGCAGGCTACTAATAGTTGCGGTTGCTGTGGGTTTTGAGTGGTGATTCCATTCTATAATTTTGTTGTTTATTTGTATCTATGAAACCTAGAATCGCCATTGCCACCTCCGATCTTTTTTAGTATCCGAAATTTTCTTATTTCTTTGCATCCGAAATCCATAGAATCGCCATAGCCCTTAATGTCATATTTACCATTTTTACCGAAATCTTAAAATCGTCTGAACCTGAACTGTTCGCATCATTCATTTTTGTGGTAATACATCTCCAATGAAGTGAATCTGACTTTCGAGGTATGTTTTGTTTTCTGATCTCGTGGTGAGTATTGTTTTTTCTTCTTTTTTTCCCCACCTTTTCTTTTTATTTATTTCTGTTCGTTTTAATTTGGAATTAATAGTTATATATTTCAATATTGGGCTGTGCTTACAGGTTTTTTCACTAGAGCTAAAAAAAATTAAGAAGATTGAAGTGGTCGATCATGGGTAATTTCTGTTTTCCCCTTTCCTTTTGTTTTCTTCTGTGATCTCAAGCTGATGTTCTGATATGTTACAACTTGTGAAGTGAATTTGATCACATTCTTGAATTTTGAAGATATACTATTCAAAAAAGACAATATTATTCATATTATTTGTTATCTTGTGAGTTGGTTACAACTATTTTTGATGCATATTAAGTGAATGCGAGTTTAAGATTAAAAGACTCTTAAAAGGGAAAAATATTTTATTAATGATGAATGATGGGGAAGTAAATTGTCTTTGTTAAGCATTCTTATTTAGCTTCTTGATTTCCATGTGGCATCAGACAAACAGGTTCTCTGTATTTACTGTTGCATGTCTTCTATTTTTGGGTTTAATATTTTGAAAAGGTAAAGATTTTTGTTGAGTTGCTTGCTTCTCTTGTCCTACATAATGATGTTAGATAAGCATTTTGGATGACACCCCTTTTTCTTTGAACTGGTCAATTCTTTAGCATGTTTTCATTGCTACCTGAACACTTTTATTTTTAGCTAGAGAGCAGTTACAGGCCTTTTGGAAGTGGAGTAAATCTGGGAGGTTATGACAGAGATGGGCCACATCTTTACATGGTTGAACCTTCTGGAGTTTCCTTATGTGAGTTGATTTATTTCCGTTATTTGCAAAATGATAAGTATAGAATTTAATGTATATGAAGCTCTGAACTTTGAATTGCTTCATATTTTGTTGTCCCTATTGTGGAGAAAATTCTTGTTGTGTTTATTTGGTATACTATATGTTGTAGAGATACTTTGGTGCTGCAATTGGGAAAGGCAGGCAGGCTACTAAAACGTAAGAAATTTTTCTTTACATGTGCATGCCCCATGTTGTACTTCATGTATGATCCAACCTACTATTTAAAAGATCTAGAGGAACTAAAATTAAAAAATTTACATATGAATCCGTGCCTCTCATGTTGAAGGTGTGGTTCGTTATCCCTTTTGTCCTTTCTATATTTTGCTGCATTATTCATTCAATTATCCGAAGCAGATTAAGAGTTATATATATATATATATAACATTTACTTGTTCATCACAGAATTTTCTTTCCTCTTTTTGTGCTTTTTGTTTGACAAATTTTGTTTTAATATTGACATGGAGTCAAAATGATGTGTACAGCGAGATTGAAAAATTGAAGCTTTCTGAAATGACCTGCCGACAAGGGGTTATTGAGGTGGCCAAGATGTGAGTATTTTCTTCCAAATGAAGTGAGACATTTATATCTGTCTAGCATGAATCTTAAAATATCTTTTTGGCTACAAGTTTTTCCTTCACCATAATTTCTGGTGCAAAACAGATTTAAATTTGCCAAAATGGTTGTATGCTAGGTGCACTACCAACATTCACGGCATCCTGCTGATGAAGCTTTTGTTGCTTTCCGCCTTTTAACTTATGAATCTACCAATCTACCATTTACATTCCACATATGATTCTAGCCTGCTTGGTTATGTTTTGACCTCCCAGTTTTGCAAAAATGCAGTCACATCGAAGATTGATTGATATGTAATTATGTTTAAGAGTAAGTTTTAACCTTATTATGAGAACTTGCTACAATTAAAAAGGACAAATTTGAGAGGTCTCATCTCTGCCTTTGGTTTTGCTGCAGACTCAATTCTGGAATGGTTGAATTAATTTAGTTTTATGGCTGAGAAGTGGAGCAAAATATTTTGTAATGAGTCCATTAATATGGGCAATATATGGAGATGATTTTGAATTTTAAATAGGAGCAGAAGTGGAGAACTAGCTCTTTGCGGCCGCTTTCACTGCATTGAAATAGTTTCTGATAACATTATATATGAACTCTGAAGTTTTAGTTGTTTTAGGGGTAACGTTGATTGGCTTGATGATTTAGGATGACAAGGGTTGGAAGATGTTTCAGGGATAGCAATAATTGTTTGAGAAGTGGATAATGAGAGAAGTGTAAAAAGAAAACTAGGGAATAAATTTAGAATGGCACGGCTTCATATGATTTCATGAGTGCCTCAAAAGTTTTTGAGACTTAATGAAATAAATCAATTAATTTTGAACGTATAAAATATTTATTGGCTGCAAAACACAGCCTATTCTAGAAGATTTGATGCCAAATTGGCTATCTCTATCTTTTGTTTGTGAATTAAATCTAATATAGAACGACATACATATGGATTGCTTCATTTTTTCTATTGAATGCATGCCCTGCTAAGACTTAAATCAAAGTAAGTTTACTTAAAAGTAGCTTTTATGGTTAGACAAATGTGTTTTAGCTTTAAAAGTTACTTTAAGTAACTTTACTTTCTAAACGTGTTAAAGTATTTTCTTTAGAAGTTACTCTTTGTTTAGAGTTTTAGTTCTAAACTTTGCTATTTTAGAAGCATGCTCAATCATACTTCTTGAAAAAGTAAATTTGCTTCTTTTTAAACTTAGGCTTAGCCAAATATGCTCGATTATGTGGCTTCTTATCAGTTTTAAGCATTTCTACAATAACTAGACCTTTTCAAGTAAATTTAACTTTCATAGCTTTAGAATGAGTTATCATCATATGCACATTAAGTTTGTCACCTTTTGAAACTATAATGACCTAAACTATTGTAGAAACCAATAGTTTCTACCACATAAATCATCTTGTTTCCTCATTGTGTTTTATATGTGGTTTTAACATGCATAATCTTTTAAACTTTTGATATCATGTCTTTTTAATAAGCAGAATTTACGGAATTTTAGGTGTTTTTAGCGTGTCAATTGATTTTTCTTATGATTTGCTAAAACCTGTTTTAGATGCTTCTCTTCTTGTTGCTATCCATGCTGTCGGAAAAGGTGCAGCTACAGAAGGAATGAAAGTGAGAGACTATGTCTGGCGTGGTCATGGTCCTACATCCGTTGCAGTTATGACAGAGGTGATATTTTGTTTATTTTGACCCTTGAAATAGTTGGCCTTTATTTATGTGGAGTTAGTATAAAATATATTTATTGTTCTCAGATAGTTAGAGATGCATGAGTGATATTTTTATCGATCTGTCTGGTTCCCTCAATTTTTATGATATAATAGTTCACTCGAGTCTTTATCTAAACTATATTATAAGAGTGAATAAAGGTATTGTTCATAAGCCGTCTAAGCCATCGTCCTTAGAAGTCGCCCTCGTCGCCGTCTCAAATGCATTATAAGAGTGAATATGGGCTCAAATATGAGTTACTATTCATAAAACATCATCCTAAAGAACGAATACGACGTCATTTGAAAATTTGCTACCCTTGCTTTTTATTTTTGTCAATCTGGCTTGGCTTACTTTTTTTCTGACACACGCAACACCCATTCCAACCACCCCCATCTCTTTAGATTCAGGCTTTCAGCCTTTAGCGTTTACGCCTCTCTCTCTCTCTCTCTCTCTCTCTCTCTTCTCTTCTCTATTTTTGCACAGATTAGATTTTTCGTATGATCTTCGGCTGAATTTTTGGGCTTCTGATATCAGATTGTTCAAGCCTCTACAGTTAATTCCAACAATTTCTTGGTATATTTTTCATTTGTTTTCGCACATATCGTAATTTTCTCTCATTTCACTTCTCTCTTTTGCATAGGTTAAGTTTTTTCGCTTAACTTTTTCTAAGCTTCCTTTAGAAAAATAACTTTTTATATATTAAAAGAGGGACCACACATTTGGTCATTGAAGATTTAATATCCGGGTTATATATTTTAGGTGCAACATGTAGTGAAGTCAGCTTTGGCATTCTAACATGTACAAATTTTGATCAATGTTTATGTCTACATATGTGTCACCTTTTGTAATTTCTTCTTTCTCTTTTTACCTTTCTTTTATAATATTTTGTATAGGATTATGTTAATGAGTTATTAGATTCGCAATGTTGTGTATTTAGGTACTTTTGAGAAGTTTTTCAATGTATATCAGCTGGGTTTTGATTTTTGTCAATATCTACGCTTTTCTTGAATGTGAATACCATTTTGAAGTCAAAATCCTCATATGGGTGACTATACTTTTTTATATTTTGTTTTTGTTTTGTCAGCTTGCGAGATATTTACGTGTTTATAGGTTCATACGCTGGATAAGTTGCGTGAGAGAAGTAAGAAGAGACTAAGATTGAGTGTGGGCACTATTCCATTTAGTTTGCATCAAAATATAAATAAAAGTATATTCCAAGAGGATAAAATTGTCGATACACTGTAAGTGAATAATTTCTAAAGGAATCAAATTTGTCCCATGTCTCCTAAATATAATATTTTGGTGAAAATTAATGTTCCTTTTATTTACAAAGGGATAACAACCCGAAATGAGTGCCCAGCTACTTTTCATTTTTTTTTTTTTTATAGGTGTCAAACTTTTTCCATATTTTCTATCTTTGCTTTCCTTTTTATTTATTTTTTTGACAGATGAATTGTAGATCTTTTCAACTTCAACATTTTTTCCAACATTTCACCATTTTCTTTTGAAAAAAAATTTGTGGGGCCGTCTTCATTTAGTTGTCTTGTTTTCAAATGAGCTTTTATTTTATTTTTTTTTGTTCGCTCGCTGCTTTATTCTTTTTAGTAATGTTGATACTTTTTTAGTCGTGAAAAATTTTATATTTTTATTGGAAAAATTGCCTAAAATTTTTGCAGATATATTTATTATTTTGGATAATAAACACATATATTTTGGATACTCAATCAAATATTGTTTTTATTTTTTTCCAAATAGAAACTATTCAAATGCTTAATTACTTAAACTATTGAAACAAAATTCAACTCTACAAACACACACACAAATATTAGGATCTAGGTTCGGCCTCATAGGCCGAGACATAGTAACATGTTATATACCAAGCAATCCATTTTGAACTTCAAAATCATTTATAATCGAAAACAACTTTTCTTCAATTAAGTACTTATATTAAGTTAGCAACACAATGATCAAGATTACAAGAAATACATAGTTTTAAGTCTTTTTTTCTGGTGATTATTGAATCAAATTACAATTAAGTCCAAGAAGATTTATCCACAAGTACAAAATTTTGCATTATGCAAGAAAAAGAGAATACTACTCTAAAGGAAGAAAGTTACATTAGTAGATAAATAAAATATATCCATGTGTACAACCCTGTTCAATATACCAAAAAAATAAAATCACTAATTAACAACTTATACTAATATATAATAAGTATTTTTACTATTTATTACCATAAATTCACAAAAAATCTTATACATATCTCACGACATTCGTGTGATTTAAACTTTATTAATGTTTGATACATTATAATGAATAAAATTAAATGGAAAAATTGAAATAATTTACAAAGTCGAATCATAATGAGGAGAAATATAAAATAAGTTTAAACTTTAAAGTAGCAGAATAATCTTGTGAGATCATAATTGAAGTATTTAGTTCTAGAATTTGTATTAATTAATTTTGTTAGTGAACTACACACCATTCATTACATAATCTAAAATTGAAGAACATTTTTGTTAAAGATTAATTGAAGCTATATCGCCCACCCTTTAAATAATACGTACATTTCTCAATAAGTTTTAATATATGTTTTACTTAGTTATTTATAAGTGAAAAAATATTTAAGAAACTTATTAATTATGACTACATTATTAAATACTTAATTAAAATACAACACGTGTCTTGCACATGAATTTCACTTGTATTATATTTATCCCTATATATTAAAAGAGAGACTTTAGTATGTCACTATTTCTATGAATGCGTGCACTACTATTCTTCTTCTTTTTTTTTTTTTTTTTTTTGTATTTTTAAGTTTTTCTTGATTTCTTGAAATTGACACTATTTTTTTTTTTTTTTTTTTTAGTGTGACACTATTTCTATGATTGTTCACCACTGTTCATTTACTTCTTTTTTTTTTTTTTCACATTTTCCTAATTTTTTGAAATTGACACCCTTTTTTTTCTCAATCGTAGATCTTTTTCAACACCATTTTCTTTTCAATATTTCGTTATTTCATTTGTATTTCTTCGTTCATATTTTTTGCCTTTCTTTTGATTTCAGTCACGTCTTTTAAAAATCGCCTCAAAATTTATAGATATGTTGATTATTTTGAGTATCCATCCAAATTTTGTTTTATAAAAGATGTTTTGTAGATCTATCTGCTTAACTTTTCGCACCATTGATCAGAATAAATTTGAAGGTTGCTATTGGCTTTATTATTTCTAGGATTCGTGAATTGACCATTACAAGTAGTTGTTTAATTGTTTAAATCTTGTTTTTGTTAATTTTTCATACTTATTTGAACATTTTTGCTTGTTTGAGTGTTGATTTTCAATTCTCATTTTGAGTTCTTAAATAGTTCTAATATTCAGTATTTTAATATATTAAAAGATTGTTCTTGTTTTTTTTTTTGTAGCACTGTTTCTATGAATGTCCACCATTGTTTATTTTCTTTTCTCTGTTTTTTTTTTTTTTTCTAATTTCCTGCAACAAAATTGGCAATGTAAGTTTTGTTTTTGTTTTTGTTTTTGTTTTTTGTTTTTTGTTTTTGGAATACAATAATAATATTAAATTTAACACTTGTCAAGATACAAAATATCGTTTCTAAATATGTGTTCTTTTACACTAATGTATTTTTGTTTTTATTTTTATTTTTACCTAGGTTATTGATTATAGTAAAAATAATTTTTCTAATTTCTTGTTGGTTAAGGCAAAAGAATATAGTGAATATGACTTAGGATATTGAAATTTGCACTTCGAAACACACTATTAAGAATGACAAATGCATGTTTTCATTGTTAATTGTTGTGTTGAGAAATTATAAGCATAAATTATTTAAATTCTAGAATGAACATTCGTTTACTTTTTGAATTATTTTTGTTGATTTAAGCTATTGAGAGTTTTTATTTTATTTTTACGTTTTTACGTAATTTAGTATTGTGAAGTTATGTTTAAATCATTACAATTTTATATGTATATAGTATTGATGTGCTTTATACTTTACTATTGTGAAAACAAGTAAAATCTCATTAATGCACTTATTTTTATCAACTCTTTTTGAGATTTTTGAATAATTTTGTTGATTTTCAATTTTTAAATTGAAGAAATAAATATAAAAAAAAAATCAACACTTTTCCCGAATTTATTGCTTATTAATTACTTCAAAATCTACCTAATGAGAAATAACTAATTAACAACTTATGCTAATCTATAATAAGTATTTTTACTACTTATTACTGCAAGTTCACAAGTAATCTTATGCATATCTCTTTACACTCGTGTGATCTAAACTTTTTTGAATATTTGATTAGAATAAACAAAATTAAATTGATAAATTGAAAATTTTTACAAAGTCAAATCATGAGAAAAAATATGGAACTTTAAATTTGAAAGCAGCAGAATTTTTTTTTCACTTAATAGTTGAAGTATCTAATTCTATGAATTACAATAATCAATTTTGTCAGAAACTACACACTATTCATCACATCTAAAAGTAAAGAACGATCATGTTAAAAATAAATCGAGACTATACCGCTCACTCTTAAAAAATATGTATTTTCTCTAATAAATTTTAATACATATTTTACCCAACTTTTCATAACTAAAAAAAATAATTAAGAAATTCACAAATAATGACCACGCTATTAAATACTTAATTAAAATAAAACACGTGCTTTTGCACGTGCAATCCACCAGCATATATTAAAAGAGGAAAGAGTGTGGGCACTATTCATAAGAATGCGTGCCCAACTACTTTTCATTCTTTTTTAACTTTTTCCTATTTCCTATCTTTTCTTTCCTTTTCTTTTCATTTTTTTTATCAATTGTAAATCTTTTTTAGCCCCAATTTTTTTTCCAACGTTTCACCATTTTTCTTGTCTTTTTGGTTGTCTTGTTGGTCTACCTTCCAACTTTAGTCATGTATTTCAAAAATTGCCCAAATTTTTTGCAGGTATGTTTATTATTTTGGATAATAAACACATATATTTTGGATACCCATTCAAATATTGTTTTTGTTTTTCTCCAAATAGAAGCCATTCAAATGCCTAATAACTTAAACCATTGAAATGAAATTCAACACACACACACACACACACACACACACACACATATACTAGGCAGTAATCTACTTTGAACTTTAAAATTATTTGTAATCGAAAATAACTTTTCTTCAATTAAGTACTTATATTAAGTTAGCAACACAATGATCAAGATTACACGAAATTTTTAGTATTAAGTCATTTTTTCTGGCAATTTTCAAATCAAATTACAATTAAGTTCAAGAAGATTTACCCACAAGCACAAAATCTTGCTATATGCAAGAAAAAAGATAGAGAGAATTATACTCTCAAGGTAAAAGTTACATTAGTAGAGCCAAGAAAATAAAATTACTAATTAACAACTTATGCTAATCTATAATAAGTATTTTTACTACTTATTACCACAAGTTCACAAGAAATCTTATGCATATCTCACGACACTCGTGTGTTAAAACTTTATTAATGTTTGATACATTAGAATGAACAAAATTAAATTGAAAATTTGAAATAATTTACAAAGTCGGGTCATAATGAGGAGAAATATGAAATAAGTTTAAACTTTAAAGTAGCAGAATAATCTTGTGAGAACATTATTGAAGTATTTAGTTCTAGGATTTGTATTAATCAATTATGTTAATGAACTACACACCATTCATTACATAATCTAAAATTGAAGAACATTATTGTTAAAGATTAATTGAAACTATATCGCCCACCTTTTAAATAATACGTACTTTTCTTAATAAGTTTTAATATATGTTTTGCTTAGTCCTTCATAAGTGAAAAAATAATTAAGAAACTCACTAACAATGATCATACTATTAAATACTAATTAAAATATAACATGTGCTTTGCACATGAATTTCATTAGTATTTTATAAAGACTTATAATATTTAATATTTATTTTCAAGGATTGGCATTCTCCAAGTTTTAAAATTTGCAACACTCAAAATCACCACTAAATACTTTTCATCCATTTTATACAACATAAATTCAATGGTGTTGAGGGGCAAAATAAAAAAAACACAGTTGGAATGATGTTGCACATTTTTAGTACAATTCACGGTTGCATTAGAGATGTTCTTAGGTGGCACAAATGTTAAAAGACTTTTAATTTATGTGACATTAATTTCTAATGAATAGATATTCAAGTTCAAATTTAGTCTCCAATGTATTCTATGGATTGCTATCTAGATATATTTTATTTTATTTAAATTTAAATATGCATAAGAAATTTAAATTTTAGTGGTCAACATGTCTAACGAGGTTCTGAATTTAGATTAGTCGCGGATCTAAGAATTTTTTTAGCTCGGACTGCTACTAAAAAAAAAAATTTGCACTGACTATTACTAAATTTTTTTTTTTACACTATAAAAAATGACTTTTCCCGGGGCGGGCCCAAGCTACAGTCCGATCCCGCCCCCTCAATCCGCCTCTGATTTAGATGGAACTCTAAATATTATCTATTTTTTTCCTGTCACGTCTACTTGACATAATCTTTAACAGCTTGCATTAAAGAGAATTTTTTTTTTTTTTTTTAGGAATAAATCAATTTGTGTTTCTTTAACATTGAAACTAAGAATACAACCATGAGGCGATTCCAACCAAGGGCAACCCACCAAACCGTCGGACATTGACTCCACCTTGGACAACCACCACCCGCCGGCGTTCCCTAACACCCACACCAGCCTCACGCCACCTCAATCAGGCCTCACACCACCAAACTGCCTCCAATTCGTAGCAACCCTAGGTCTAACCCCTAGTGAAATAGTGGTCACCCACACCGGTTGCGTGACCACCCGGTCGTTGTGCCATCATCTGGCGAGCATATTGGAAGGTCAATTGATGTCCAGAGATTGGTCCTCGCTGATTCGTGACTGTGTCGACGCGTGGGTTGCCCAATGCCCACGACCTTCTTCACGAATCCAACCCCGAGATTTCCTTGCACGCACACACCTTGGTTGAGCCCCATCTTGTCATAGATAGTCAGCTCAATGCGTCCCACCCTCATTTACCTTCACGCCGGTAGCGCGCCAGCTATACTAGCCATATCAAAACCCTCGGCGAATCTAGCCTTTCCTCAATTTCACAGAATTCGGTCCAGACGATGCGCCACGACCCTGCTGCTTAATAATGGGGCGCCGGTTACAGTGGACCCACTGACCCAAGTTCGAGCCCAGGTGGCGCTGATCCAACCGTAAGAGATGCGTTGGATGCACCATTGCCGCCCACGCATCGCCAAAGACGCACTTCGTCTGGTCAAAGGCCCGCACAAACGGTATGCGCGCCAAACAGACTATTCAACCCGTGCCCTCTCTCGCTTTTTTCGACCCCTTCGTTTGCCTATTTTTTTCAGCACCAATTGCTCCAAGTCCACTCATGTTTTTCCTCAAGAAGCCCAATCTTTTTGAATAGCGGTAGAAAGACTTCTCGATGTCGTCACTAATAGATAGACTATTTCTCGGTTGAACGAAATACGCATAAGTCCTTTGTTTTTGTCCTTCAGGCTTCTCTCACCGAGCCATTCAAGTTTACACTTGTTGGCAAGTTTTCTCACCGTAAGCCCCGAATGGTGGAGGTACGCAATAGTTTTCAGAAGTTTGGCTTTACTGGTGAATTTAAGCTTGGCCTCATTGATT
The DNA here is from genome assembly GCA_023638005.1 of Forsythia suspensa. Classification (NCBI taxonomy): domain Eukaryota; kingdom Viridiplantae; phylum Streptophyta; class Magnoliopsida; order Lamiales; family Oleaceae; genus Forsythia; species Forsythia suspensa. Next base: position 17,431,301 of record CM042669.1, read on the forward strand.
ATAAGCATATACTTATTCATTTGACGCATGAGGATGACTATAGTCGTTTATTTTTAAAACCACTGTGGTTTATTATGGGTTTCCCTATGCGTGTGCTTAAGTGGATATGTGATTTTCATCATGATGCTGAGACCCCATTGCCCCTGTTTGGATTTCTTTTCTTTTTATTGCATGTTCATTTACATGCAAATGAGTTTTTATTTGCATTATTTAAACTTGTTAGGGTGCCTTTGAGGATTAATGAGGCTACTGCAGATTTGTTGAGGCCTAGTGAAGCTAGGGTATGTGTGGAGGTGAATTTGGAGCATAAGCTCCATGATAGGATTTGACTTGATCGGGGTGAATTCCGTAGTTTTGGCGACTATATTGTATATGAGAGGCTTCCACAATTTTGTGGTAAGTGTCACCATATGGGCCATCTTATTGATCAGTGTAGAGTGGTGGTGCCTCATATTGATCCTACTATTTACATCCGACTACTAAGCTTTGTTGTCGCCCCGCTCCTAAGCTGTTGTCGTTCCGCTCCTAAGCCCATATCTTTATTATTGAGGTGCTTTTTGTTAATAAGGTAGGGAAGGATAAGAGTAAAGAGGTCATTGTTGAGATACCGAGGCAATGGGTCCCAATTGTTGGCTCTTTGTCACCAACCCCTCATTATTATACCACATTACATGGTTTTTCCGTGGGACCTACCTTTCAGCCTAGTTCTATGATTTCTACTATTGTGGCCTCAAATCCGTCTCTGGTGAATGTCACTTATGATCAACTCTTAGACCATATGATGTCATTTCTTCTTGTGAGTATCCTGTTTTATCAGAGCCAGTACAACCAGTTTTTGATTCTAATCCACATGTTATTCCATATCGTAGTTGTCATGGAAATGTAGAGGCTTTAATTCCTTCAGATATTGCTAGTTCTACTCAGCTAGAAGTTCATCAGCCAGGGCACTTTCGTAGGAATTCTTCTGATGATTTGTCTGGTTTGGATGAGAGACAGGAGGCCAATGGTTTTATTACAGTACATAGGAAAAAAATCCAAAAGTTACTGATATCCCACGCCCGATCAAACGGGTGACTCGTAGTCAAACAAGTACTTCGTCACGTAGCTAGTCTTTTTGATGAGTGTTATCATCTGGAATGTGAGAGGTGTTCGCAATATTGCCATTCGTAGACGACTTAAGAAATTGGTTCCGCTTCACGAGGTGTATTTTTTGGTGGTGTTGGAGTCGTTTGTTTTGATGAAGAACTTTGACTTTATCCGACGATTTCTCTCATTTTATGTGGGCCTACAGAATGAGTCGGATAAGATTTGGTGTTTTTGGAATTTATGGACTACTGTTACTTTGATTGTTGATCATCCACAATTCCTTCACATTAAAGTTGAGGATCGTAGACTAGCTAGACCTTTGTTCATTACTTCGGTATATGCTTCTTGCTCGCCGGTTGGACGTAGGGGTTTATGGGCGGGTCTTCACTAGATATCCCTTTCTTTGGATGGATCGTGGCTAGTTGGAGGAGATTTTAATGTGATCGCTCACAATGGTAAGCGTACTGGCAGGAATACTTGTGATAATGGTACTTCAGACTTTGCCGATATGATGATGGACTGTGGTTTGACAGATGCAGGGTATTTTGGAAGTCAGTACACGTGGACAAATGGGAGGGTTTGGAAGCGTTTGGATAGAGTTTTGATTAATTCACTGATTTCCTCATTTTGTTCTAATTTTTCAATTTGTCATCTGAATCGAAGCACTTTTGATCACTCACCTCTTCTGATTTAGTGGTCTTCTGACGATGATTTGGGGCCTCGTCCTTTTCGATTCCTCAATGTTTGGTCTAGGCATCATGATTTTTGGCCTTTGTTTCTCAGAAGTGGTCATTTCATACCCATCTTACGGGAATGGCTGCTCTTTGGGAGAAGATTTTTAGACTAAAATAGGGATTGCGTTAGTGGAATCGACATGTATTTGGTGATATTTTTCAGAGGGTTAGGGATGCTGAGTGTATGGTGGACGAGGCAGAGTTAGACCATGATAAAAATCCTTCTCCTTCTCATCGCGATACTTTGCATTGGGCTCAGGCACTTCTGAACCGTACTTTATCTATTGAAGTAGCCTTATGGAAACAAAAGGCAGGAGCACGTTGGACTTGTGAGGGTGATCATATCACCTGATAATTCCATTCTATAGTTCAGGGACGACGCATTCATGATAGGATCCGGTCTATTACTTCAGCTTCAGGTGTGGTGTTTGAGTCTCTTGAGACTATTTAGCCTTCAGTAATATCTTTCTTTCAGGAGATTCTGATGGCTCATCCTCAGCCTGTCGATCCTATTCGACTTGGTATTATACCTAGTTGGTATCCGATGAGGACAATTTACAGCTTAATTGGACTCTTACTTTGACTAAGTGCGAAAGGCTATTTTCAGTATTGATCTAGATAGTGTCACCGGGCCAGATGGATTTTCATCTCATTTTTTCCAGGTCTTTTGGGACATAGTATCAGAAGATGTGTTTCAGGAAGTTTTGGATTTCTTTGCTGGAGGGCACTTACCTAGGGGTTTTGCAGCTATTTCTATAGTTTTGCTTCCAAAGCGGGAGAATGCCTGTAGGTGGTTAGAATTTCATCCTATCAGCTTATGTACAGTGTTTAATAAGTTGATTACAAAGTTGATGAATTCACGATTGAGTACTTTACTACCTCAGATCATCTCAGCTCCTCAGAGCGGATTCATCCCAGGAAGGCTCATTGGGGATAATGTCCTCCTTACACAGGAGTTACTACATACACTTGATACGAAAGTGCGTGGAGGTAATGTTATTCTCAAACTTGATATAACTAAGGCCTATGACCGCATGGATTGGGGCTTCTTGATATCTATTTTGGAGGTTTTTGGTTCGATGCTCTTTGGATTGATCGAATACGAGATGTATTTCAAAGTGTCGATTCTCGGTCCTACTTAATGGCAGGCCACGTAGTTTTTTTATCATCTCGGGGACTCAGACAGGGTGATCCCATATCTCTATCGCTGTTTATTATTACTGCAGATTATTTTTCACGACTGTTCACTCAGTAGTTTCAGCATATTCCATCGATGGCATACAGATATGGGGGTGATGCTCTCATCTCTCATTTGTCCTTTGCAGATAATATGATTATTTTCATCAATGGCTAGAAACAGTCTATCAGACAATTTTTACAGTGTATTGAGCACTATGAAGGGACTTTTGGACAGTTAGTGAATAGAGATAAGAGTGGAATCATCTTACCTAAGAGATTTTCTACTAGTCAGATACATAGGTTGGAGCATCTGACAGGGTTTCATCATCAGCAACAACCCTTCACTTATCTTGGTGTTCTTTTATTTAAAGGACCCAAGAAGATCTTCTTGTATGATGACTTAGTCCAGAAAGTTCGAAGTAGAAGATGGATTACTTTGATACGATCAGTGCTATCCTCTATTCTTCTCTATCTCCTTCAGATTATGAAACCTCCCAATGCTATTTTGAAAAAATTAGATGGCATATTTGCTAGGTTTCTTTGGGACTCTAGAGAACATGCACACAGATTACATTGGAAGAGATGGAAAGACCTTTGTATTCCTACTGAGGAGGGTGGACTGGGTTTTAGGAAACTTGAAGATCTTGTTGATACATTCTCCTTAAAGCTTTGGTGGTTATTTAGATCTCAGCGGTCATTATGGGCTCAGTTTTTACTTGGTAAGTATTGTCAGGATACCCATCCATTACTGGCTACTATTCATTACTATGTTTTAGCTGTATGGAAGAGGTTGAAGCACATAGGCCCACAGGCAGAGACACACATTGCTTGACAACTAGGGCGTAGGCAAATATTCTTTTGGCATGACTGCTGGATGGGCGAGTCTACATTAGCTGATTAGCACCCACACTTGCCACATTCTTCCATCCAGGTTAGAGACTTATTTGATTAAACTAGTTGGAACACTGACCGATTTCTTGAGCTAGTACCATATTCTACTGCTGAGTAGATAGGGAGCATTTATATCACTGCTGAGGTACATGATCAGATTATGTGGAAAGATACACCGGATGGTAGATTTGCTACCAAGTCTGCATGGCAGTTAGTTCGCTTAGTGCATACAATTCAGGCTGTATACAGCATGATTTAGAGTTCTATTATCCGGACGACTGTCTCTTTCTTCTGCTGGAGATTATGGCAGGGTCTTATCCCAGTTGATGTTGTGATTCAGAGGCGGATTGGGAGTCATATAGCTTCTCATTGTTAGTGTTGCTCGGCTATTGAGACTATCCAGCATTTATTTATTGACAATTATATTGCCGACCAGGTTTGGTGCCATTTTTCTGACATTTTTCATATAACCCTTCGGCTGATGTAGGGTTTTCAGTATCGCTTTCAGTCTTGGCATTTCTCGGGTCAGTTTGTCAAGTAGGGTCATATTCGCACGTTCCTCTTTTGATTCTTTTGTTTATTTGGACTGCGAGGAATGATGCGAAGTACCAGTATATCTCTATGGAGCCGAGACGGATCCTCTGGAGAGTATACCATACTATCTCCCTACTACATACATGCCATTTATTTCGAGTTATTCATTGGCGAGGAGATATGGATATTGCTCCTCTTTTTGGTATATCTCTTACTACTCCATCCATTCCTCCTCCTGTTTTGGTTTATTGGCATACTATACCAATGGGATCTTACAAGATCAACACTGATGGATGCGTCAAAGATAGATTTACAAGTGGATGGGGATTATTAGAGATTCATCACGTCAGTGTGTTTGAGCATTCTTCTCTTTATATGGCGAGTGCCATATTCTAGAGGCCGAGCTCAGGACTATTCTTGACGGTATCAATCTTGCTTAGAGGATTGTACTCTCAGATTTATGGATTTAGTCCGATTCTACTTTGGCCATTCATTACATCATAAGAAGTGGGGGACCTTGGTCTATTCAGGCCACTCTTCGCCACATCAAACATCTCCTTGCCTTCAACCGTGATACTATTTCTCATATTTATCGCGAAAGGCAATCAAGTGGCTGACTTACTTATTTCAGAGGGTTGGGATTGTTGTCGCTATTTTGAGTACAGCGCCCAGGACTTACCGCAACGTTACCGCATCTTAGTTTAAATTGATAGACATGTGCTTTCTACGATTAGGGATTTATAGAATTTTTTTTTTTAGGACTATTTGCCTAGAAAGTAGTACATCATTATTTATTGTTTTATTATTTATTCATTTATTTATTATGATTGAAGGTCAGGTTTTATGCCCCCCCTCCCATGTATTTTTTATGAGTTATTAATAGATGGTTGGAGCATCCGAACTCCTCCATCATTTCCTTGTGGAGGCCTAATAACCACATTGGGGATGTGATTGTGTGTTGAATTAAAAAAAAAAAAAGAGAGAATGTTTTTACAGATTATCTATTTTACTTATGTGACAAATTTTTTTAGCAATCTACGATCACATTGGAGATGCTCTTACTCTCACACTCTTTTTCTCCAGTCTCTCTCACACAATTTTATCAATAATCTAAATATTTAAAATTTTAATTTATTTAAATTCAGTTATGCATTTGTTTAATTTTGTTTATTTTGTATTATTCTTTTCTTGTTAAATATTCCAGTTATTATTCATAAAATAGATCCAAGAATTCAGGCTATTCTTTGGACATTGGGAGGGGTTTTATGTTGGTTTTTGAGGATCGATGCAAACATGTCATTAGGCCGATGGTGATGTGCAAGGATAAATTCAGTAATTGTTTCTACACAGCTTCTAGGGAATTTACAGGACAATTTTTAAAAATAACAACTTTTAATAATATTTTTAAAACAAGTAATTATATTAACACTACAGTTTTTATTATCTACACAACATTTAATTGTAATGAAAGTTCTTAAACCTTTGACATTTTCACACTTATGTCTCTAACTTTTTTCGTCGCATTTTTATCATTAATTTTTACTTAATTTTTACATCTTGTCTCTAATGGCGATTATTTTTCCAAATATTCTGCTAATATACATTGAAATGAAGAAAAATATTTTGTCAAACTTTTATATTTGTTATTTGTTTTGCTTATTTAAAAATACGAGAGGCGTTTTACGCCATCCTAATTAACATTTTGGTCATAAATCATCATTAAAAACAAATATAAGATGTGCAAATTAATAGGCCGCCAAAGAGAAAAATGTGATAAAAAAATTAAGGACAAAAATAAAAAAATGAGTAATAGTTGGAGGCTTTTATTGCAATTAAAATATAATGTTGTTGACAAATAGTGTGGTGTGAATAAAATTACCCTTTTAAAAATAAAAATTTTTTGGTACAAAAAGTCATGTATACTATTTTATCGAAAGACAATTGAACAGTCGAATATAGTTCAATTGTGATTTTTTTTTTTTTTTGGTTATTCAACTATCAAGTGTAAAAGAAAGAAAAAGAAAAATTACACATGTCAGCCCGACAGGTCAACAATTGGCTAATTTTTATTTTTCTTCTTTTTTAGACTATTCAAACGACAGTTGTTCAAACTAATTCATTTGCTTTTCCCGTTTTCACATTATTCTTCTTAAATAAGACATTAATCAATGAACTCAATCTCTTTCAATAATTTTGAGCAATTATATTCAACATATTTTTCATATCTAAAAACAACCAAACTAATCTAACACAAAACCTATTGAATTTTTGTTATTTTATAGTCTAAATTAATCTATGAAAAAAGTAATTTATTTGAGATGGGTTAGCTGATGGCGAATGGTGCCGCGAAAGTGGTGGCACGAGGTAGTGGGTGGTGGAGCAATATTTGATTTTAGTGCAATAATATATGTAATTTTGAATTATATTTGAATAGGAAATAGTGGATGTTTAAATAATGGTTTGTGGTTATCTTTGTCCAAAATAGCTATTTTTTTAAACTTATTTTCAAAAGTTGCCATTTTTGAAATGTACCACCTACAAAAAGACATTTGCTAAGTATCGCTTTCAATCTTGGCATTTATCGGGTCAGTTTGTCAGGCAAGGTCATATTCGCACGATCATTCCTCTTTTGATTCTCTAGTTTATTTGGACTGCGAGGAATGATGCGAAGTACTAGGATATCTCTATGGAGTCGAGACGGATCATTTGGAGAGTATACCATACTATCTCCCTACTACATACATGCCGTTTATTTCGGGTTATTCATTGGCGAGGAGATATGAATATTGCTCATCTTTTTGGTATCTGTCTTACTACTCCATCCTTTCCTCCCCCTGTTTTGGTTTATTGGCATATTCCACCAGTAGAATCTTACAAGGTCAACATTGATGGATGCGTCAAAGATGGATTTGCGAGTAGAGAAGGATTATTAGGAATTCATCAGGTCAGTGTGTTCACACATTCTTCTCTTCATATGGTGAGTGCCCTATTCGGGAGGCCGAGCTCAGGGCTATTCTTGATAGTATTATTCTTGCTCAGAGGATTGTACCCTCAGATTCACGGATTGAGTTCGACTTTATTTTGACCATTCACTGCATCACCAGAGGTGGAAGACCTTGGTCTATTCAAGCCACTATATTTACCACATAAGACATCTCCTTGCCTTCAACCGTGATACTATTTCTCATATTTATCGCGAGGGCAACCAGGTGGCTGACTTACTTGCTTCAGAGGGTTGGGATCGTCATTGCTGTTTTGAGTACATCACTTAAGACTTACCACGACGTTACCACAACTTAGTTCAGATTGATAGACACGAACTTCCTACAGTTAGGAGTCTATAAAATTTTTTAGGACTATTTGTTTAGGAAATAGTACCTCATTATTTATTGTTTTATTATTTATTCATTTATTTGTTAGCTTTAACTTTTATGATTGGAGGTTAGGTTTTATGCCCCCCTCCCATGTATTTTTTATGAGTTATTTATATATGGTTGGGGTATTAAAACCCCCATCATTTTCTGAAGGAGACCTAAAAACCACATTGAGGTGTGTTAAATTAAAAAAAAAAAAAAAAAAGACATTTGCTATAGTTTCCTATTTCTTATAATAAATTTTCTTATAATTTCTTGCAAATCCTTTCATAATGGTTGTGTGCACCTTAGATGTGTCTAATGGTAAACCCACTTGTAGAAACCATAAATAATAATAAAAAAATAAATTATTTGAAAACTACAAGACTTCTGAATAGACAATTAGATTTGTATTATTTCATCCGTCCCATAAAGATAGATTTACCTCATTTTTACAAAGGATTAATAAAAAATTAATTACTTTCTCCATCCCATAAAGATATGCTTACTTCTATTTTTATACAGATTAAAAAAAACTTAATTAGTATAGTTGAAAAATTAAATTTTACTTACGTTTTTTTTAATACTAGTATTCTACCCGTGCAATGCACGGGAAATGTACTCACAAAAAATAATTTTGATTAGTTATAATAAAATTAAATACTAAATCTTAATTAGTATTAAACACATGCATACGTTGACCAAAACAAAGATAAGATTAATTAATTAATTAATTAAGTATTTAAAATATAGATAATTAAATTTAAAATGCATTGAAAAATTAATTTTTACAATGATAATAAAACTTTGAAAATATGAATTTTGACTTATTTTTCTTTCACTTTGCATTGATTCTCTTCCATAATAATTTTGAAAATACAATATCTTAAATGTGATATCTTAAATCTTAATTAGTATTGATAAACTCATGCATATTTTGACCAAAATGAAGATAATATTAATTACTTAATTAAATTAAATTATTTAAGTATTTAAAATATGGATAATTAAATTAAAATGCATTGGAAAATTAAATTTTTGCAATAATAACAAAACTTTAAAAATATAGATTTGGACTTATTTTTCTTTCAATGTGCATTGATTGTTTTCCATAATAATCTTGAAAATAATCTTGAAAATGAAAATGCAATCCCTTTCCATAAATCTAATTAGTATTAGAAAATCCATGCAATTTTTTTTTACCAAAACAAAGATAAGATTAATTAATTAAATTAATCAAATATTTAAAATATAGATAATTAAATTAAAACACATTGGATAATTAATTTTTGTAATTAATTAGTTTTTGCAATAATAACTAAATTAGAAGGTAGATAGAGGGAATCCAGTTGAAAAAATAAAAAATCAGGCGGCTATTAAATGTTGTATTAAAATGAATATTTAATGGCTATTAAAAAAATCCATTTCCGGAAACTGAGAAAAAAAAAAGAAATTCTAAATAGGAAAGTACATTTGGACGGAAAAATAGATTTTGACGGTACTTCTGTTTATATATATAGATACCCCTACGTTAATATAATGACAGTTCATATTTGTTGATAACAAAACACATTAAATATGGACATATTAAGTAACTAAAAAATCAATTATACTATCAATAAAGAAAGAAGACTATAATTTGGGACATATGAATAAAAAACTAAGCATATCTTTGTGAGACATAGGAATACAATAATTCTAATTAATCACATTGAAGTTTTAACTGAATTATCCTTGATACGTGGTTAATTCTTATTCTAATTTTCTGATTGATCGGTACAACTTCCAATCCTCATTCTTGAATATTGGTTCTTCAAATTCTCAAGTTTTCTTTAATAGTCTCAAGAGTACTAACTACATCGGTGAGTGCACACTAAGAAATCAAAAATTAAATCTTAAATTTGAATTTAAGAGATATGAATCACACAAGAAGAATAAGAAATATTTTTTCCTCTCTGTAGGCATCAACCAGGGTAGTAATTCTCTGCCTTGGTTGACTAGCCCTAGGTCTTATAAAGACATGAGCTATTTTTTCTCCTATTCGCGCTCTATCTGGGATACTAATTTGACATTTTTGCATGTGTAGTCTCTAAACTTTCATCATAAGTGCAATTAAATCCAATACTTTTTATAGAGCTATAAGAGGGACCAATCGGACATATATAATTCGAGCTCCAATAATTAACCACAATCAAGCCGACTGAAGACTGTTATAATTTCAATCATATGCAATTACATCCTCTTGAATTGCATCTTAATGGCATATCCTTGTCGGACATCGAATAATTAAATATGGGTCAAAATGACCGTATTGCCATTCTAATTTACTTTTCACTTAAGCTCACATTTTTCTAATAATTTCTTTGTGATTAAATTACAAAACTAATTTATCCATTACTAAATATTGAACTCTGATTTAAACTGCTCAGAAGAAAATACTTAAGCGAATTAATTAATGCATTCACTGGGTGATGGTTTCTAAATGCAAATACGTGCTCACTACTTTGCTTGCTCTAGTTCTCAACATATTGAGGTATTTGACCAAATTAATTAATCTCAATCATTGACATATAAAAAACCCTCGAGTTCAAAAATAGCAACCACCATTCCTTCATAGATTTAAGTAATCTATAAAACAATCATGTGGAGTTCAATTCTTCACACTCCCAATAATATAATTGAATCCCACGCATTGTCTTGTCTATTACACTTCCAAGTGTAATAGTGATCAATTTTCCACGATCAAGATAAATTGCAACTCCAATTGGTAGAGTAAATAACCCTACAACCTTGTTAAAACAAAGTACCAACATTTGTTCAACGGACTAGGAACAAATAATTTTCGACTAAAATACAAGTACTATCTCTCTAAATTGTTGATCTACACAAATACCCAACTTGTATTATCACGATTCTTATTTAAAAAAAAAAAAAAAAAACTATCGTGCACCAGTGCTTGTTAATATGAAAAATGAGAGATCCCACGTTCACGCAACCCAATGACGTCGGATTGCCACCCAAACCATCCAACCCAGTCATCATCGGCGGTGGCCATCAACCATCGTCCATTCACCATACTCCCGCCAGTCTCGCACTTCCAAATTGGACCCAATTGATCTCCAAAACCCTTCAACCGCGGCTATCCTAATGGAGACCATTAGCACCCCTACCAATTCCGGCCACCAACACGCCGGTGAACCACCACTAATGCGTTCACCATCCTTGGACGACCCCACCGAAGATTCCATTCGGACCTCCAGTGGCTCGACCAATTGCTTTAATTAGCAAACCCGCATCCCCATGCACTCCGGCCCACTTTACGCACCTTATAGATCTGTTTTTTTGGCCAACCCGACCTACCAGATGGTCTGGCATGCCCGCCACGTGCATCTACATAAGTCCGCGCATGAAGTGCATGACACACGCGCACATGTGGGCCACATGCCTGCCCTCTGTTAGCCACGTGTCACTTCATCGCTGCCCGGGTCATCTCACGACCACCGTGTTCTACCACAACAAGCTCACCTCAGACCGAATTGAAACTAACTTATGCCACAGTTATCACTGATTGACATAATATTTCTTCAGCCGAGCGTAGTATGAAGAAGTGATTTGCTTCTTTCCCGATTCTACTTGTCACCTGTTTGTGGCTAAGGAACCCTACATACATCGTGGTGAGCCCGCCTTGAGTTATTGTGGCTTCAAAGCTCTTTTATGATACTATTTTTTCCGATCTACTATTAGATCACATGATGTTCGTCCCTTGTGAGTTTTCTATTTTGTCAGAGCCAGTACAGCCAGTTTTTTATATTGATCCACATGTCAGTCCACACCTCAGTAGTCATGAGAATTAGAGGCTTCGATTCATTCTAATACCGCTAGTTCTATTTAGCTAGAGGTTCATCAGTAGGGGTTTTTCTACAAATTCTTCTGATGACTTGTTTAGTTTAAATGAGTGGCAGAAGGTCGATGGTTTTATTGCAGTTCAGAGGAAGAAAAATCTAAAAGTTATTAATATCCTACACCCGATCAAACGGGCGACTCTTAGTTAGACAAGTGCTTCGTCACGTAGCCGGTCTTTTTGATGAGTGTTATCATCTAGAATGTGAGAGTTGTGCGTAGTATGGCCACTCGTAGATGAACTAAGAAATTGGTTCAACTTTATCATGTGTATTTTTTGGTGGTGTTGGAGCCGCTTGTTTTTAGGAAGAACTTTGACTTTACCGGACAAATTTTCTCTTTTGATATGGGCTTACAGAATGAGTCAGATAAGATTTGGTGTTTTTAGAATTTGGAGACTACTGTTACTTCAATTGTTGATCATTCACAATTCCTTCACATTAAAGTTGATGATCCTAGATTAACAAGACCATTGTTTATTATTCTGGTCTATGCTTCTTGCTCACCGGTTGGACGTAGGGATTTATGGGTGGGTCTTCACCAGATATCCATTTCGTGGATGGGCAGTGGCTAGTTGGGGGAGACTTTAATATGATCACTCACAAGGGTGAGCACACTGATAGGAATATTCGTGATAGGGGCACTTCAGACTTTACAAATATGATGATGGATTGTGGTTTGATAGATGTAGGATATTCTGGAAGTTAGTACACGTGGGCAAATGGGAGGTTTTGGAAGCGTCTAGACAGAGTTTTGATTAACTCACTGGTTGTCTCATTTTGTTCTCAATTTTTGGTTCGTCATCTGAACTGAAGCACTTCTGATCACTCATCTCTTTTGATTCAGTGGTCTTCTGACAATGATTTGGGGCCTCGTCTTTTTCAATTTCTCAATGTTTGGTCTAGGCATCACGATTTTCTGGGCTTTGTATCTCAGAAGTGGTCATTTCCTACCCATCTTTCAGAAATGGCTGCTCTCTGTGAGAAGATTTTTAGACTCAAACAGGGCTTTCGTTGGTGGAATTGACATGTATTCGATGATATTTTTTAGATGGTTAGAGATGCAAAGTGTAGGATGGACGAAGCAGAGTTAGATCATGACTGAGATCCTTCTTCTTCTCATCGTGATACTTTGCATCAGGCTTAGCCAGTTCTGAACCGTATTTTATCTATTGAAGAGGCCTTTTGGAAACAAAAGCCAGGGACACGTTGGACTTGTGAAGGTGATCATAACACCCGATACTTCCATTCTATAGTTCAGGGACGATGTCTTCTAGCCAGGATCTGATCTATTACTTCAACTTCGGGTGAGGTGTTTGAGTCTCTTGAGACTATTCAACCTTCAATAGTATCTTTCTTCTAGGATCTTCTACCGGCTCTTCCTCAGCATGTCGACTCTATTTGACTTGGTATTATACCTAGATTGGTGTCCGGTGAGGACAATTTACAGCTTAATCGGACTCCTACTTTGACTGGGGTGCGAGAAGCTATTTTCAGTTTTGATCCAAACAGTGTCGCCGAGAAAGATGGGTTTTCATCTCACTTTTTTCAGGTCTGTTGGGACATAGTATCAGATGATGTGTTTCAGGCAGTTTTGGACTTCTTTGCTGTAGGGCACCTACCTAAGAGTTTTACAGCTACTTCTATTGTCTTCCTTCCAAAGTCGGACAATGCCTGTAGGTGGTCAGAATTTCATCCTATCAGCTTATGTACAGTGTTTAATAAGTTGATTACGAAGTTGATGAATTCACAACCGAGTACTTTACTACCTCAGATTCTCTCAGCTCCTAAGAGCGGATTCATCTCGGGACGGTTCATTGGAGATAATGTCATCCTTACACAGAAGTTACTACATGCACTTGATACGAGAGTGCGAGGGGGTAATGTTATCCTTAAGCTTGATATGGCTAAGGCCTATGACCGCATAGATTGATGATTCTTGATATGTATTATGGAGGGTTTTGGATTTGATGCTCTTTGGATTGATCGGATATGGAAGTGTATTTCAGAGTGTCGATTCTCGGTCCCACTTAATGGCAGACCATGTGGTTTTTTCTCATCATCACGAAGGCTCAGACAGGGTGATCCCATATCTCCATTGCTGTTTATTATTGCTATAGATTATTTTTTATGACTACTCATTCAGCAGTATCATCATATTCTTTTGATGGCATACAAACATGGGAGTGATGCTCTTATCTCTCATTTGTCCTTTGCAGATGATATGATTATTTTCGCCAATGGCAAGAAGCAGTCTATCAGATAAGTATTAAAATGTATTGAGCATTATGATGGGGCTTCTAGGTAGTTGTTGAATAGAGATAAGAGCGGGATTATCTTACCTAGGAGATTTTTTACTAGTCAGATACACAGGCTGGAGTATCTGACATGGTTTCATCATCAGCAGCAGCCTTTCACTTATCTTGGTGTTCCTTTATTTGAAGGGCCATGAAGATCTTCTTGTATGATGACTTAGTCTAGAAAGTCCAGAGTAGGATTTTTAGTTGGGCCTCGAGGCTCCTATCATTTGGAGGACATATTACTTTGATTCGATCAGTGCTATCTTCTATTTCTATCTCCTTCAGATTATGAAGCCTCCCAAGGCCATCTAAAAGAAGTTAATATTTGCTAGGTTTCATATTTGCTAGGTTTCTTTTGGACTCCAGAGATGATGCACACAGATTACATTGGAGGAAATGGAATGACCTTTGTATTCTTACTAAAGAAGGTAGACTGGGCTATATGAGACTGTAGGATCTTATTGATACATTCTCCCTAAATCTCTGGTGGTTATTTAGCTCTCAGCAATCATTATGAGCTCAGTTTTTACTGAGTAAATATTGTCAGGGTACCCATCCGTTGCTGGTTACTATTTCTAACTATGCTTCACCTGTATGGAAGATGCTGAAGCACATAGGCCCATATGCGGAGACACACATTGCTTGGTAGTTAGGGCACATGAAGATATTCTTTTGGCATGACTGCTGGATAGGTGAGTCTACATTAGCTGATCAGCACCCACACTTGACACATTCTTCTATCCAAGTTAGAGACTTATTTAATGAAACTGGATGGAACATTGACAGACTTCTTCAACTAGTACCATATATTATTACTAAGCAGATAGGGAGCATCCATATCACTACTGAGGTGCATGATTAGATTATGTGGAAGGGTACTTCAAATTGTAGATTTGCTATCAAGTCTACATGGCAGTTAGTTCGCACGGGACATACTATTAATGATGTATACAGAATGATTTGGAGTTCTATTATCACGATGACTATTTCTTTCTTCTGCTGGAGACAATGACATGGTCTTATCCTAGTTGATGTTGTGATTCAGAGGCGAATTGGGAGTCATATAGATTCTCGTTGTCAATGTTGCTCGACTATTGAGACTGTTCAGTATTTATTTATTGATAGTTGTATTACGACCAGGTTTGGTGCCACTTTTCTAACATTTTTCATATAACCATTCGGTCGATGGAGAGTTTTCAGTATTAGTTTCAATTTTGGCATTTCTCAGGTCAGTTTGTCAAGCAAGGTCATATTTGCACAATCATTCTGCTTTTGATTATCTGGTTTATTTGGACTGCAAAGAATGATGTAAAGTACCAGGATATCTCTATAGAGCCGAGATGGATCATTTGGAGAGTATATCATACTATCTCCTTACTACATACAAGCCGTTTATTTCAAATAATTAATTGGCGAGGAGATATGGATATTGATCCTCTTTTTGGTATCTCTCTTACTACTCTATCCCTTCCTCCCTCTATTTTGGTTTATTGGCGTACTCCACCAGTGGGATCTTACAAGGTCAACACTGATGAATGCGTCAAAGATGGATTCGCGAGTGAAGTGAGGATTATTAGGGATTCATCAAGTCAGTATGTTGTGCCTTCTTCTCTTCATATGGGGAGTGCCCTAGTCTAGAGGCTGAGCTCAGGGCTATTATTGATGGTATCATTCTTGCTCAAAGGATTATGCTATCAGATTTATGGATTGAGGCCGACTCTACTTTGTCCATTCACTGCATCACCAGAGGTGGATGACCTTAGTCTATTCATGCCACTCTTCGCCACATCAGACATTTCCTTACCTTCGACCGTGATACCATTTCTCATATTTATAGTGAGGGCAACCATGTGGCTGGCTTATTTGCTTCATAGGGTTGGAATCGTCGTTGTTATTTAGAGTACAACACTTAGGACTTATCGCAACGATATCACAGCTTAGTTCAGATTGATAGACATAGACTTCCTACAATTAGTCTATAGATTTTTTATGACTTATTGTTTGGGATGCAATATCTCATTATTTATTGCTTTATTATTTATTTATTCATTTATTTGTTTGCTTTAAATCTTATGATTAGAGGTTATGTTTTATGCCCCCCCATCTCCCATATATTTTTATGATTTATTTATATATGGTTGGGGTATCCAAACCTCCCATTATTTTTTGGTGGAGGCCTAACAATCACAATGAAGATGTGATGGTATGTTGAATAAAAAAAACTTGATCACGAAATGATCAAAGACACTTACAACTTGTTTGTCTAAGCTTAAATTATAATTTAAACTGGTTAAAATAGTCAAATATACTTTTTATCCACACATTTCGTAGGACCCACAATTTACTACGCACTTATTATCCACACATTTTATAGGACTCACAAATTATATGCACCTAAATAATTTTAACACTGCCAAACATGCACTTAATCGCTTGCTCAACAATCAAGTCCATACCTCACATTCAATTATTTAGTTTCTTTTATCTAAACTAATTTATTCTTCAGGGGGTTAATAAAAAAGAAGCTACATCCCTCATTCATTATTTGAACTGTGAGGTTAAGAGGAGAAAAACCCCATAAATATGAAAGTAGGATAAGGGCTGAATGACCGATTGAGCCCTTGGCTACTCAAAGACATTCAGATCAAGCGCTTTGATGCACACTTTCAACTCTACTTTATGGATCTACACAACTAAAAGAAAAGGGTTTTATCATATCAAATTGGAGGGACTTGATTTAAGGGTATTACATTCGGAGTATTAAATTAGTAGACATAATTCTTTGAACTACATTGTGCATGACATTTAGGAATGAAGTTAGCAGAAACAACTTTGTTAAAATAAAGAAGAGGAATTTAACTTCAATGTTATGCAACCGGAGAATTCAATATCTTTGAACATAAATATACAAGACCAGCCAATATAGTTTTAATTTATATATAATTGATCCAACACCACTTACAAATAACCCATTCTCAATAAGAGTCATCAATATATTGTACAAGATCTATACTAAGACAATAACTATTGTCACTGATTGCTCCACAAGACCGGCCTATCTCTCTCTCTCTCTCTCTCCTTTCTCCTCTTATGCTTTCTCTATATGTATATATGGTGCATGTACATGGGTTATATATACATATCCTCATGTGTTACATTTTCAATGCTCGAGAGTCTTAATATACTACACAAGAGATAGCCAAACAACCAAAACTTCGACTCTCTTCTTTACTTGCAATTATGTCTTCCTACAAAATTTTCTTTATTGCATAAGGTTCCTTTACCTGCTTCTCTTAAATTCAATTGGGCATTTATGTTTGGTCGGACTACGTTTTTAAATGAGTGGTTATTTTGAGGTTATGTGTTGAGGTGACGTGGTCCAATTGGTAAGTTGGGATGATTTATTTTTTTTTACTTCTTGTATGATAATCAGCAAGTGCACAACATGGTCCCGACTTTGTTTGAATTACATTAGACAAGTAGCATCATTTACACTTCAATTAACAAATAATGAACAAAATCAAATGGTATTGTTGAAATCAATGAATATATGATTTCCATATCCAAGAAATCCTTATCTACAATTGTAACATTTTCTGATGGAGCAAACAATGTAACATGTTCCTTTTTGATAATAACTCGAAATTTCTCATTAATTCATATAAGTAATAGGCAACCACTTTCTTGCCACTCAAATCATTAATTCATATAAGTAATATAAATAACCACTTTCTTGCCACTCTAAAGAAAAAATCACTCTACTAGTCCAAGTCTGATTTACATGGGCAACCATTTTCTTGTAATAGCTTTTATTGCTTCATAAAAGTTCTTATTCCCTGTTAATTCTAGATCATTTGACATTTCCTACCCCTAATGTACATGGACTAAACCTCTGTTCCCTTACTCATGTTGCAAGCACACATATGGGAATATATCACATTTCAGAATCCAAAATGCAACAAGTTGTATCACTAAATGATGGCTATCCTTGACACATTAACAAAGTTTCAGGTTATGATCCAAAACTCAAAAACACATAAGGTACATTAAAGAATAACAAAATACAAGAATAAATCAACAATATTCAAAATCTACAAACTTAAATACTTCTAAAAACTAAGGTATTCTGTTAAGCTTCAACATAAAATCAGATTATAGAAATCTAAACCCAAATTTACAATTGATTAGCAAAATTAGAGAAAAGTAAAGGAAACTTCACTAAATAATTCAACCCACATATAAACCTAAAGTTAAGCCCAAGCATATAAAGAGTTTGATTACGTGTATCAGATTTACGATGCTCCAAATATCACCAATAATTTAGTTCTGAGTCGGTGAATAAGGCAATAGATTTAGAATGCTCAAAAGCTTACTCTTATTCCCAACCTTAACATTGAAAACATAATTAAAATAAGGTTTTCACAGATGATACAGAGAAAGAAAGGAAACAACCGGTTAAATTTACATTCAATTTCACATACGATACAAAGAAAGAAAGGGAACGACTGGTTCAATTTTACATTCAATCTCACCGATGATACAGAGAAAGAAATGGGTGGGTTCAATTGCTAGTTCAGTTTTACAGATTTTCCAGAGAAAAAAAGGAATAGAAACAAAATAAGATTTTCAATTCGATTTTAGGTTGGATACAAGACAATAGTTTTCGCGGGTTCAGTTTCATGCGTCAATTCTACTTAAATGAATGGTCCAATGTTTTAACAACGTTCGGAAAATGTTGTGAAATAGTTAATTTTTGGCAACAGACTTTGAACGTTGCAAAATATCCATCATATAAGTATATTCCACCATATAAGTATAATCACTTAGAATTAATGAATTCTAATAAAGAATTAACGAATTCAAAATAAAGAATTAGTATATTCCACCATATAAGTATAATCACTTAGAATTAATGAATTCTAATAATTTTATTGACTCATGTCAAATACATTTGCTGAAATGTTATAGTGCAATTTCCTTGCTTGACTTACTTGGAAGTTTATCAGACAACGACATCAATTCTATCACACACCTTGCATTAATGTCAAGTCAATGCCCATGTGCAAGCATGTAGACCCGCTAGTAGTAACACATATATCATGGCAACTAGCTCATACCACGAAGATGTAAATATTTACTCAAGTGACATCATCGTCTCCCATAAAGAAAGACATATTGTCCGTGATCCGATGTCGAGCGAGAAGTACCGCTTTGGACAACTTTTCCTCACTTGACCAGGTTGTCCACAATTCCAACAAGAAACTTTTCTTTTCATGGAGTTATTATTCTTCCATTTTTCAACAACAAGTAATGGGTTTTCAGATGAAATATTACTTTCACTACTCAACTTTCTTTCTTCAGAAATTAATTTACTTGTAACTTCTTCAAAACTCATAGTTTCTTTTCCATACATCAAAATTAGTTTGATGTGTTCATAGGAGGATGGAAGAGACTAGATGAGTTTTAACACTTTATCCTCATCATCAATTTTATCTCAAATAGCCTCCAGTTCAGAAATGATCCCATTGAGAACACTCAGGTGGTCTGAAATTTTTGTACTACATTCATTCGCAAAGAATAAAACTGTTCCTTAAAGTACAACCGATTTGAAAGACTCTTTGTTAGATACAACTGTTCAAATTTTTCCCAAAGTTCATTTGCAGTAGATATTTCATGAATATTTGCAAGAACATTTTTTGTTAAACATAGACGTATCATACTTGCAATTTTCAAATCCAAATCTTCCCCAACCTCATCGCTCATACTGGAATTTTCAGCATCTTTGTTAGAAATAGGGGTTGGTTTTCCTTTCAAAGCCTTGTGTAGTTCAGACTGAATCAAAACATCTTTGACTTGTACTTGCCACAACCCAAAATTGATTCTTTCGTCAAATTTCTCCACAATGCTCTGATACCACTGTTGAAAATTGAAATCAATTTCTTTATTGTCCACAACATCCTTGTTCAGAAAAAAATAACAAAACTCTATATCTAATACAATCTACTAATATACAAATTAAATCGAAAAAATATTACCCAACAACATAAAATATATTAGAAAAAATATAGAGATACAATATTTTAAATTTAAATTTCATGTAATCTACAACAAAAATACACAAATTTTTTCAACTGATTCAAATGGCTCAAAAATTGATTCTCCAACTAAATTATGATTAATAGCTTAATACTGATTCCAAAAATTTTGAATCGATCGAATTTTTCAAATGGCTCAAAAATCAGTGACAGTTTTATTATTGTATTTAAATATGGGATAATAATAACAGAATCCAATCACAAAAATAACAAAGAGGAGTAAGAAATGGAGCTTCGGGCGACAACAATGGTAGAAGAAGAGAGAGAGAGAGAGAGAGAGCACGTGCGGGAAAAGATAAGAAAATAAATATAATAGATATTCAATTGGGAATCTAACAATAATTTTGTCCAAATTTTTAAATTTGGTCAATTCATCAAATGTTATAAAAAATAGGCATATTTCAAAATATACATATGGAATCAAGTAGTTTGTCCAATTACTTCTTCTTTTATACTCCCTCTAACGTTCATTACTCTATTAAAATTAGATGACCATGAAGTATTATATTATTCTTGAACTAATCATTCTTTAAGACAATGATGACAATATATGATAGTTGAGCTTTTTTTTTTTTACTCCAATATGATTAAAGGGGATGCATTTAATTTAGACTTTTAAAAACTTTGATTGATATTTTTTAAGTGACTGACTTTGATAGATTTCATTAACTTTTATTGACTTTTATAGATTTTAATAGACTTCTACAAACTTTTATGAATTTGTATAGATTTCATTTTGAAAGATTTTCTTAGACTTTTATAGACTTTTTTAAGTAAAAATTTTGAATATAAAAATTTAATATATCCCACAATTAATAAAAAATATCTTAGGAGAAAAGTCTAGTAATAATTTATTTAATTCATAAAAATGTTCTATTTAATTGTTGCAAGCAACTATATTAAAAGTTAATGACATAAATTCTTAACTCACTCTATTTTTTTTTTTTTTTTGGTAAAACTATAAACTTTCAAATGACTTGTGGATAAATTCAAAAATAATGGCATGCAATTCTTTTTAAAATATATTTTCAACAAAAAATTTATCCATTTTATAATCTTCATTTTTATATTTAATAATCTATAGGTAATAAATCATTATTAATCACGACAATTGCATAATAAATAACCAAAGTACCAATTTACGAATAAAAAAAATACAAACAAGAATGAAAATGAAAAACAAAAAATTAATAAAATACTAATTTTTAACCCGATGAAATTCATTAATAAACTATAATCAACAATTATATAAGAATTTAATTATAAATTTATCTTGTTTTTAATGAAAAATGAAAAAACGATGAAAAAAAAGAGAAAAAAATAGTTATGGGAATATTGAAGAAAACATCACATCGTCTCTAAAAGTTCATAGAAGGAAAAAGAAGAAAATGGAAAAATGGTTATGAGAATATTTAAAAAATAAAATAAAAATCAAATCGACTAGAGATAAAAATATTAATATTATTTTTCATAAAAAATATTGGTAATTAATCATGGTTATATGATTTGTAGAAGGAAAAAGAAAGAAAAGAAAAAAATAGTTAGGAGAATATATTGAAAAGGGAAAAAAAAAATCACATTGAAGAAAGAAAAAAATATTAATCTTTGACTCTACAATTTGTTGAAGGAAAAAAGAAAAGAGAAATGTTGCATACACAAAAAAAATAGGAGAATGAAATAATTTTTTTTTCCCAAAGCCTTTTAAAATCTTAGGAGTGAATGAGAGAGAAGATATCGTTTATTTATACATTATGCTTTAAAGTTAATATATATAAAAGATCTATAAAGTCATTAAAAGTTATCGACATTTTGAATACCCCTAAATTTTGTAGGATTTTAAAATATCTGAATTGAATATCTCATGATTTTATAAGACCTTTTAAAAGTCTTTACAAATCTATATTAAATACCTCAAGACTTTTATGGAATTTAAAAAGTATAAATTGAATACATCCGAGTTTTAAACTCCGTAAAAATCTTATTAAGTTTTAATTGAATACACACACCTAAATCTTCTTGGGACATGCTACGTACATGTATTGTTCTTTTATTTATTATTCCAATCACAATTGAATAATACTTGGTTCATACTTTATTGATAACAAAACACATTAAATAGGGACATATTAAATAAATAAGAAATCAATTAAATCCTAAACAAGAAAAGTAACTTATAATTTGAAATAGATAAAATGAAACATAACCCCATATTTTGGGACGGACAAAGTAATTATTTTTGTCTTAAATTTACCATACATTACTAAAATCAATCTCAAACGGGGGCATAAATAATTTTTGTCAATTTAAAAAAATGACACGTGATAAAATTTGACAAATTGATGAAATTTGAAACACAATTGAAGACTAGTGACTCAATTAAAACATATTTTAGTGTATGTTTGGTAAAATGTTTTATAGATTCTAAGCAGTGGTCCTACGAAATATGTAGATAAAAAGTAAATAAAAATTGTGAGTCCTACAAAATATATAGATAAAAATAATGTTTAACCAACTTATAAATATTTATAAACATAGACATACTATAAAATTAAGAGAAATTGGCGTAAATGGTCCCTAACGTATGCCAATAGTGTGCAAATGGTTCATAACCTTTCATTTTTAGTGGAGTGGTCCATAACCTATCTATTTAGGTGCAAGATTGGTCCTTATTTGATAAAAAAGACAAAAATACCCTTAATTTTAGTTTTTAAAAAAAATTATAATTGGATTTCTAACCTTTACAAAATATGTAAATAAGTCCAATACATTTATTAAACAATATTTAATTTAGCATATTAAATATATCATTATAGTTGTGTCAAATAAATTTTTCAAAAGAGAAAAATATAAAATTATTGTGCTTTAGGTATATATAATTGTTATGTGATGTAAAAAACTTGAATAAAAATTAAGTTAAATAAATAATAAAATTGCGTATATAATTTTATGACATTCAACCAATCTTATTATTTTTTTAACATAAAAATATTAACAAAAATTAATTTACACATTTTGTGTTCTTTATTTTTGAACGATAATAAAAGATAAATTAAAATATAAAGAATATAATTTGAGCTCTAATATTTGTAGTTAATAAACGAATAGCTTAATGAAATAATAATAATTGATTATTAAGTTTGTGACAAAGTTATTTTTTTATGTTGTAATGATAAAATTAAAGTTTAAATTTTAATAATTACTTAATAATAATAAAATAATTTTAATTAACATGTTTGTTAATAATTATGAGCTTAAATTTTAATTATTTTATAATAGTTCGTAAAATATACAAAATAATTTACTATATTATCAATTTGTTAGTTTCTTTTAATTTTTTTAAAAAAAATAAAAATATCAAACTCATTTGTACTTTTTACAAAGGTTTGGAATTCAATTAAAAAATTTTCTAAATAAAAATAAAGGTATATTTGTCTTTTTATCAAATAAGGATCAATTTTGTACTTAAATAGATAATTTAGGGACTATTCCATCAAAAATAAAATATTAGGGACCATTTGCACAATAAAGATAAAGGTTAGGGACCATTTGTGCCAATTTTCCCAAAATTAATGTTCCAATTGAGATTTGGCAGAAAGTTAAGTGACTGTGTATGAAATTTATTCGAAAAATGTTTATTTACTTGTGGGCCCACCCTTTTCTGACGTGGCTTCCAAAGCACTATTAACAGCGTATTGTTAGAACGGAGAGGGCAAAGTAGCCAGCGAAATGCCATAATTTTTCGCTGCCAATCAAATCATTATGAAGTTAAAGCCTTCTTCTTCAATGGGAGTACGTAAGCAAAGCGACGTCGTTTTCTAGTGTTGGTGGAGGTGGAGCCGGTGGAGGATTTGATGGGATATGGCGGATCCGCCGTTGCAGAGATTGAAAGAGAACAAGGCGCTCAAAGTGGCTTTTGCGGTGACCGGAATCATGTCTACCCTCGTCATCTATGGAGTCTTACAGGTAATATTCTCTGTTATCGTAATTAATTATTTGGCAAGCCCATTATAAATTTTCTTGTATACTGTGGTTCGACCGTTCGATAAAAATGAATGGAGATTGATAGGAGGAAGAAGGTTGTTAATGAAAGATTTGGAGAAGAATGGTGAAGAGAAAGAGAATTGGGAAGAGAGAATTGAGGAAATTGAAAAAAAAAAAAAATTGGAGAAGGTGATGACAGACTTGTCGTGATTATTCGATTATGAATTTCTAATAAACATTATACTACTATACCGCTTTACAGGCGGTGAGATCCGACCGTAGACTCAGTATATGAGAAGGAAGAATGAGATGGATTTGTGGGGATGATTTGAAGAGATGAAAATTTAGAAATTGAGAAATATGAAGACAGAGTAATGATTTTTGGGCCAGTAGTGGAGAAAAATCCATGCGGTTGTGATTAGTATACTGAGTAGAGTGAGAGTCAGATAGTAGAATCCCATCATGTAACAAAAAGCCATGATTCATCGAATATCCTTTATTCGGTTTGGTTATTTGCTTTGGCAATGAGTATATGTAACTATATCCGTAGAGAATGAATTAACTAGTACATTGAGTGAAAGGTCTGTTAATGTATCAATTTTATAAGTTTTAAAGTGCATAGCTTGTGATACAGCTGGGTGTAACAACATTGGTAAAGGTATTTCAATGCTAGCATACGAATGTGCCATGCCGATAGAGCTCGTTTCATGTAGAGAAGTGTGTGTTCAAGTGGTCGTAGTTTCTTTCTGAGTTAAATGATGGATATTTTCAGAGGAGAACTAATAAAGTAATCATTGGGAGATGGATAATGTCAACAAGTGAAGTGATATGTCATTTTCTTTAGGTTACTCTTGGTCTTAGGTTATCACATAGGTGTAATCTTTAATCAAGAAGTGTCCAAAGAATTGCACAAAAAAAAAAGAAGAAAAAAAGACAAAAAAAAAACCCGTTATATTATGTTGTACGAGTCTCCATTATGTGCGGTTAGGTTGATGTCCTCACCTCAAGGTCACTAGTTCCTGTTGTGGATCAGCCTCTCTCTTGTCGAGGTAAAGATTTGTACATAAAATGTATTATAAAGCATTTTTGAGTGTAGAATGCATTTTTGAGTGTAGAAATGCCTGAGACATTGGCGAAATGCGTTCATCCCCTGAGAGATATGGCTTTAAGTTTACCATGACATGCGACTTAAACGCCCTTAATACCTCATCCTTGAGACTTGTCCCAGGAATATTGGCTAAGTTACGGATAATATACCAAGAAGGAAAAAACCAAGAAATTCATGAAAAGATTCTTTTTGTTGATATATTGGCAAGGCA
The DNA here is from genome assembly GCA_023638005.1 of Forsythia suspensa. NCBI lineage: Eukaryota > Viridiplantae > Streptophyta > Magnoliopsida > Lamiales > Oleaceae > Forsythia > Forsythia suspensa. Next base: position 17,456,672 of record CM042669.1, read on the forward strand.
TGCACTTTCCTTCATATTTGGGGTTCTAGGTAGGACTCTAATAGCTCACAGCTTCAAATGATAGATTATTTTCTGTGTCTATGCTACTATTTTGGTTCTTTCAATTTATTAATTTTGAATGATCAATTATGTTAGTGAAAGTATAATATATGTAAAGTTTTCTATTCTCTCTCTCTCTTTTTTCAAAGAAGATATATTAATTTAAGTATAGAAAATCTAGAAGGCGATGCGGGGCCTTGGACCCACAAAGATTTCACTTGGCATAACAGAAATTTGTTTGTTTCAGGAAAAGATTATGAGAGTTCCATATGGACCAAGCAAAGAATATTTTAAATACTGCTTGTTTATTGTCTTCTGCAATCGGATTACGACTTCTTCTGTAGCTGCTGGAGTTTTACTGGTAACTGCACTTTAATGCTTGATATATCGGCTTTCTTAATTCTTACCCGCTTGCACATTAACTCAAATGCCCTGAACCTGTAAAGTTTAAGCATTTCTTCATGTTGATGTGATTTTTGCTCGATCGCTCCTCATGAAGAGGCAGGTAAAATATTTCTGCCTTAATGTATCAATTTATCAGTTTTCTCTTTTCCAGGCACATAAAAATGCCCTTGATCCTGTTGCTCCACTCTACAAGTATTCTGTTGTATCAATGGCTAATATACTCACTACAACATGCCAATATGAGGTAATCTGCCTTCATTTCTGTTGGATACAAATCTTTTTAAATTTACCCCGAAAGGAAAGGTATGTGTGAACATATTCGATTTTTACTGAGACTTCGCTTAATTGTTTGTTTCAATTTTGGAATTGTGTGCTACAGCAAGAAATTGCTAACATGAAATTTCTTGCTATGCTTGCTGCAGGCTCTCAAATATGTCAGCTTCCAAGTGCAGACACTGGCAAAATGTGCGAAAATGATACCTGTGATGGTGAGTCAGTTTTATGTCTTGTTACTGTTACTTGCTAGGAACCAGAAGCAAATAAGAAACAATACTTCTTTTCTGTTACTAATTGACATTATTTTTCAACACAAGTGATATAAATTTCCTACTGTGTGACTCTACTTTACATTTTCTCTGTTATGTTTTGGCTAATACTGTCATTGCTGAGTTAATTTCTTCCATCCTCTACCCATACTGCAGTTCGTATGGCCATTGTTTTTCCTTTCTTCCAGATTCTTTGCCTTTAACTGAGGTTTAATTTATGTCAGTTTTGACATCTCAATCACTTGGTGTCATCTGTTTTAAAATTTTAGCACCTATAATCTTACTTGTTTCAAATTGAATTTTGTTGGAGAAAAATATTGATGTACTAGACACCCACACTTTGGGATGTTTTGGACTTTAAAAATTCAGAAAAATTATTATAAAATGTGGATTCGGAAAATTGTGAGTTTCACTGATAAAAGTAAACTGCAATATTTAATTTGAAGGAGTACTATCCTTTGGGTTTTCTCCTTGATTGTTAACTCTTGAAATGCCTAATACTTCAATTCTGTTGGCTTGCTTTAAGTTTAATTAGGATGCTAGAAGGTAGATCTTAATCAAAACATGCAAGTTTCATGATCTAATATGAAGTCATATTGTAATAATCTTTCGAAGTCATTAAAAATCCTCATTTTGCCTCATTGCCCATTGGCAATGCTGCTAACCTTTAGATACTCCGTAAGATTGTTTACTTGTTTCTCATACTTGGTACCTTTCTTTCTCCACTTTCAATTCAGATATGGGGCACTGTCATCATGCAAAAGAAGTACAATGGGCGTGATTATCTACTAGCTTTTTTAGTGACTCTTGGGTGTTCATTATTCATTTTGTTTCCGGTAATGGTTCCATTTCAATCTCTCATAATCGATCTTTGCTGTCGATTTGGCTTGTCAAATAATCTTGTTTGCAGATAGAAGAAAACATATTTTTTGATAAAACATTTAACAGTATGTACTTCTCTAAATCTTTTTTATAGAACGCTTCTGCTAATTACTTTCTTTTTATTCTTTATTTTTTTTCCAAGTAATTTCTTTTCTTTTCTTTATATTAGTTTGTTTGTGAGTGCTGTCTACACTTCTTTTTGTTACTTTTAAGAAAGAAAGTGGACATAAGACAGGGTCAAGTGAGGTTGAGGAGTAAGCATTTTTTTTTTTTTCATTTTATTTGTTTGATTTAATAACATAAGAAGCCTCGCAAACTCTTTTAGAGAAAGAAAAAGTAGAAAGTAACTTGCACTTTGAAAGTTTAGATGGTACCCCCATAATCACTTATTATTAATCAAGAAAAGGTGGAAGCACTATGGATCATCCTTTCTAATCTCGTTTTACAAAAAATGAAGTCTAAAAGAAGGAATTAGGTTGGATGTAAACATGAAAGCTTTCTACAGCATTTAAAAAAAAAAAAAAAAAAAAAAAGAGAGAGAGAGAGAACTGAATTGAGCAAAATTTCCAGTAGAAACTATTAGATATATTAATATTATTAAGGATATATGTGAGAGAGCAGTTTCAAGCAGGTGTAGTTTTAAATTTCTGATTTTTAATAAGCTTGCATCAATGTTTCCCTCTAGTTCCTTATCTTTTGCTTTACAAAGTATATTCAAGATGAGGTCCCTTGTTATATGTTATTCACTTATGATATAGTTTAGTAGTTGATGAAATTAGGAATGAACAAATAAGAAATGAAGTTTGCATTCACAAGAGCGATTGTAATCCCCGGAAAGGGTTTCAAGAGAGTTAGACTGTCTAAAATTAACATGACTTGAGGTGGTTGCAAAAGATTACCATGATCTTTCGGAAGTGGTACACTAAAACCCCTATAAAGTAATATTTTTGGGACTACGAAAATTATTATTTTAGAGGGGTTATTTATCTCAAAATTATTAATTTTAAGAGTGTTTTATATTTTTGCTACTTGTACATGCATTATTATTTTTAACCAAAATACACGTTGGACTTATAAATAAGAAGAAAAAAAAAACGGATGTGATGAAATGTTTATATGTAAGTATGCTTATCGATGATGATCATGATACAACTTTGTTTCACCAAATGTTTCTCCAAAAAGTTCATTTAAGCAATCGTAACTTTAAATAATTATTTTCTACAAAAGAAAAAAGAGAATGCCAATTGTGGTGTATGCATCGCAAAAACTAGGAATGATGTTAAGTTAGGTTTGAGTACAAGGAAAAAACAATTGACTTTAGATGCATATTTTGAGAAAGAGCTGCTGAGAAAATAGAAGTTGTCGAGTAAAAGTTCCTTAATATGTATTATGAACTTTTATGTATTTAATCCATTAATTTTTTATATATTCATTGGGGCCCTACAGATTTTAATTAAAATTATTATCATATGAATTTAGCGAGGTTATTAATCTATCATACATTCATATCGAGGTTGTATTCTAGTTGGTTTTCGATTCAATGGCCGTCAGAACATCACTGCTGCTGTGAACTCTGACTGCAAGACAAGTCAAATTCTGAATGGTTTTGATGATGTGAGATTTTAAGTCAAGCTATGACCATGTTCTGATTTGGATGGAAACAACTAGAAGATGATGACATGGGTGAATCTACAAAGGAAGAAATGAGGCCTTTTCTCCAAATAATGCAGAGGGGCAAGGATTAGACTGTAGGGGAAGGGGCAAGGGAGAGGACGGGGACTGGAATGCGGTGGAGGAGCTTTACTAACACTGTTGAAAACCGCCTCACCTTGAGGTTTAATGGTATTTTGGATGAAGATGGGCGGTAGGGATTAACGTGTTTGAAAAATTGAAATTTGGGGACCGTTTCCAAGAAAATCATAATCGACCCAAGTTACTCATTTACCTATAGAATGGGGTTTGTATATATGTGAAAATACAAATGTGAAACAAACTGTTTTCTACTACCTGCATGGATAGCTTGTTAAAGAAAATTCTCACACTCTTGGTTACAGCATGAAAAAAATTCTTTAAAACGTGATTTTATTTTTCTATTTGTTTCTTGTGTTTTCCATAAATAAAGTGTTAGTTGCTTGATCAGTGAGTGGTAGCCTATCAGTTGATCCAGTTATAGTTGATGATGTTGTTTACATGATTTTTTAAGTGTATGTTTGGTAAAGATTTTGTAGATTATAAGCTGTGGGTTCTACGAAATGTGTAGATAAAAAGTAGATAGAAGTTGTGGGTCTTACGGAATGTGTGAATAAGAATGATGTTTGACCAACTTATAAGCTTGAAAAAGCTTTACCAAACATACACTAAGATTAACAGATTTATTTCTTGAACTGTAGGCGGCAGGTGATATTAATCCTTACAGTAGAGGAAGGGAAAACACTGTTTGGGGTGTTTCCTTGATGATGGGTTATCTTGGGTATGACATACTAATTCACTTACCCTTCAGCCTTTGAATATTTGTTTATTTCCTTTGGCTTTCTGTTGATCGACTGGCATATTTTACTCTAAATTTAGATTATTCTTCCATTCTTGTGTTTGACATCAGAGGTCACACGAGAGCCTTTGGAAGTTGATATGACTGTTGTGTGCATCACATTAGTCCCAATAACCGAGCCACAACAAAAATATCAAAATATGACTCTTATATAATCTTGCTCAAAAGTTAACAACTATAGATTTTTCTATTGTCAGATATATGTTTACCATCTTTAAATGGACCTATTTAATTGTTCAAAGAAGAATAGGGTTTCTGACATTAAATGCCAGCCTCAAAAACTTTTTTGTCTGGTTGGTTTTAGATAGAGGTGTCAATCCCACCAAAGATGCATCCGATGAAGCCCTTGACGGCCCGCTGAAAAAAAAAGTCCGCTACTTACAATGGTTACGGCCGGTCAACCCAAATTTACCTAAAAATTGAATACGAGCCCTGCCCACCCATCGGCTCATCCGGTCGAGCCCATGTGGGCATGGGTTCGACTTCGTATGAATAAAAAATTAATTTTTTTGAAATTACTACATAAATTTACTAACTTATTGTACTTAAAAAAAATGTTTACATTTATAGCAAAAAATGTGTTAAATTACTAAATAAAAAATAAATAACAATGTTTATATATTTTTTAAATTATCAACCAGTCAAGCCGGCCGAACCGCCTTTGGTTGGCGGTTCAGTGTCCTCGGCCCGTGATCGACCGGCCCGAGGTTATGGGTCAAAGCGGGTGGGCCGATACGGGTTCGGCTGGCCGACTCGTCTTGACACCTCTAGTTTTGGGTGTCAGAAAATCTGTTGGTCAACAAAAATTATGTTTTTTGAAAACTACAACATAAGAGGGCACAAAAGGCATTTGTACTGGATCTCAATTGTGCAGGTTATGAGATGTCATAAAGTGGATAAGGAAGTAGATTATTTAAGTTATTATGGATCATAAATGCATCAATTTGCAACATTTTCAAATGTTTGTTTTGTTAGAACGGTACTAATCTGTTTATCATCTCTATGCTGATGAAGTAGAAAAAGATTTCTCCACTCTTTTTTTATTCTCTATTTCGTTTCTTGATTTCTCTCATCTGGAACACTACGAAAGATAGTTGCATTTTTTCAATCACCCCTTATAAGGGATATTCTTACAACTAGGTTGAAAACTAATTCTGCCTAGTAATACCAAAACAAAATATTTTATTGTATCTTCCTCCAGTCAACTTTAGAATTTACTGGCTGTAATGATTGCCATTATCTTATTGTTGTTGTATTGAATTTATATGTTACTTTAACCTTCTGTGAATAAGGCCACTAGTAAATTTATTGTTTCTGTTCCTATCGCTCAAGCGCTGACTTGGTTTTACAGGTTTGATGGCTTCACAAGCACATTCCAGGATAAACTTTTCAAAGGCTATGATATGGAGATATACAATCAGATATTTTACACAACACTATGTTCTTGCATACTTAGTTTTGTAGGTAGCATTCAATCGCATCCCATTTCTTGTAGTCCCAAGCTTTTTATCTTTCGTTGATATCGTGAATCACATTTTTATATAGATTTGTTAAAGATTAAATTATATCGAAAATCCTATAGTGGTGGTGTAGAACCTGAGGGCACACTTGAGAGTCCCCAACATTTTGTTATTCAACTTAAGTGTTTTTCTGCCAGTTGCTCTACATCTCCAGTAGATCTAGTCAATGAACCAAAGGCAATGAGCATTTGCATGTATAAGTTAGAGCTTCTGAACATGTTTTGGTGCTGCTACTTACATAGGAAGTTCATCTTAAAGATGTACTTTATGCTATGGCTGTACTCCCATGAGTTCTGGAGAAGTTAATTGAAAAGTCACCATTATTTAGCTTTAAAAAAATTGGACCTCTCGTGGAAGTCCTTCCGAACACTAATAAGTTCTGTAAATGGATTTCTTTTGGGTCGCTATATAACAATGTGCAGGTCTTAACAAATTTAAGTGTCTTGTCGTGTAGTATTGTTTTGTTGTTGTTTACTCTCATGGATTGCCCCTATGTCATGCATAAGCAACTGCTATCTCCGCATTGCATTTTTTATGCCAGTGTGGTCACATAGTTCTGTTTTTGTTTGGTATATAGGTCTAATCTTACAAGGCAATCTTCCATTGGCGATAGATTTTGTTTCTCGGCATAGTGATTGTTTCTTTGACATTGCAATTCTCTCAACTGTAAGCAATAAATGTTCTTTCCTAATTCTCATGCAAATTTAGATTTATTCAAAAATCATTTTTTAGTTATTTGTCTATTTACTTTCCATCTCCTAGTACTACTATAATATTCCTTCTCCTGTAAGCATGCAAACCCCCCATCCCCGCGGTAAAACATTATTCTTTACATAATCTTGTATTACAGGTAGCAACTATTAGTCAATTCTTTATTTCTTACACAATTTGCAATTTTGGCGCTCTAACCTTTGCCACCATAATGACCACAAGACAGGTATAACAAGAGTTTATGATATTACTCTAGTACAATAAAATACATTTGAAATTTGCCCATATTGACTTCCTTCTGTTCTTGATCCATACAGTTGGTGAGCATTCTAATGTCTTGCGTGTGGTTTGCCCACCCACTTAGCTCAAAACAATGCATCGGAGCAGTAAGCATCTTGATTTTTCAGAGTTTTGATTCCTTCCTTTTATTTACATTTGATTTTGCTTTCAGGTTGTTGTCTTCGGAGCAGTAAGCATCTTGATTTTTCAGAGTTTTGATTCCTTCCTTTTATTTACATCTGATTTTGCTTTCAGGTTGTTGTCTTCGCTTCCCTTTATGCAAAAAGCTTCTTGAAAAGTAAGCAGAAGTCATTATCCTTGGAGAATACTGAAAAGGGGACTTCAAGTCCATTGAGGAGAATCCATAGTATGCCGAAGTCTCTAATATCTTCAATTACTTGTTGTCATCTGCCTCTCTCCAAATTAGTTGAGCTGCATTCAGAGAATTTGGCATTACGGCTTCGATGGAAATAAATTTACATCAACTCCAAAGAGCGTCAAATTCTTCGAAATTCCTATCAAGTGACTTCCATCTTATGGTAGAAAAATTATACATACCATGAGTAATAACCATCCATTTCCAAACTTCTTACAAGGTGTATCATTCTTTATTTATAGCTTGTTTGGTATAGTTTATAAACTAGTTTATTTGACCAATAATGGTAAAAAATGTCACACTATCAATTTTTTTTAAATGTAAATTTTTTTTTTCGCCATTTGTGTACCAAATAAAAGAAATAGCGTAAACTGGAACATGAAGAAGTATCATATATCATACACTCATTTCATCGAAAAATTCTGAATTTTATGAATATGTACCATCTCTCATCTTCAAGAGGAATAAGAATCAAAAGTTGGAACATCAAGGAGTATCAAAAATCCTATACCGAATAAACTCAATAATTTGAAAATTAGAAATTTCCTCCATCTTTTACATTGAAGAAGAAGAAGTATTAGAATCTCGAATTTGAGCTAGGAATTATTTTCAATTTCTCAAGACGCGTCATTGGGTGAGTTATCTATATTTACATTTAGATTTACATTGAATCCGTCTCGAAAGAAGATATTGAATTTAAAATTTTATTGGTTTATTTGGTTTTGAGGGTGTGTGATAATCATTGATTCTCTTTGGAACAACGCCAAGTTTATCAACGTGAATTTGCATTTCAATTCGATTTTAGACTCGGTTAAACTATCTAGTATAATTATTATATCAATTTTTCATAATAATTTTTGCACCGCATTGAATTTATTTGATTGCTAATTATTGTTTCGTGAGAATACACTGTTCATTGGTTTTTTGAGTTTGTTTAATTAACTATTATCAACAATCTTATAATCCAAGCATTTTATGTTTACATGGAAATATGCATTATGTATGATTACATTGGTAATTGCTGCTATTGACTTGTTGATTGATGGTTACACCGGATATTACTATTTATCATGTTAAATTTCATCAAATATAACAATCTGGTGCAGGTTATGGGATCTATTAATATTTTGGTACATTACGATAGTCGGTGGGATCAATCACGCGGTTACAATGATTACTCAATTATTGGATTAATCATACCATTTGATTGTACTTATACAAAGTTAGTTGATACCATATTGACAGAGTTGAAAAGAGACAAGACAGATTATGCCATATCCGTTCACTATCAGGTGTCATGGAACGACCCCCTAATAAAAATATGCAGTGATAGTTCTTTGTATTTTTATATACAAAGATAATTGCATGATTACGCACGAAAAAGTCGTTGCAACATCCTACTAATGGATGTTTCGAGAATTCATCTGTTCTAAAGGTTGCCTACACACGCTGTATATATATATATATATATATATATATATATATATATATATATATATATATATATATATATATATATATATATATATATTAGTTAATTAACATATAAATTATTGATTGTTGACGGACTTTTCTATGTAGGTGATCGAGAATAAACGCGTTCTTTTGAAGATGATGTTGGTATAGATTCCTTTAAATAATGTAAATGATAATGTTAATTTATTTTGTTTGAAAATATTATTTTATTTCTTTGAATGTTAGCCATCCGTGACTTTGAAGTAAAAAAAAATTGACTTTAGTTATTCGGATGTTTGCGTATTTGGATTTGTTAATGAATGAAATTTGGTATTGTTGATTATTTTTTCTTGATTGACTTGGTTAATGTTAAGCTTGGACAGGACTATGAACTTGTTGTCACCAAAAAATTCTTGTTAATGAATGAAAATTCAGGCGCTTCATTATGTGAGTTTTAGTACTTGTTAATGAATTTATGCTTGCCGCTCCTAGAAGAACTGGAAATGGAAACAAAAACACTGTTGCCAAAAGAATTTACTTCATTCACTTATTAATCTTTTCTTGGAATGGACTGAAATATCTTCAAGATATGTATGTTTTCCTTAGTGGAATATAGTAGTAGGATTCCATCATTAGTTGACAAGAAGAAGGCTTTCAATTCAACTTGTGTTATAAGGCAATATGCTTGTTTATCCCTCGTTTATCAATTTAAGATGACATAAATTAAATTTTCTTTAATCAAGAAACAAGTAGTGGCAAAGTGCATTTTGGAAACACTAATATGTTGCTGATCCTTGGGTCGATATGTTTGCGCATAATTACAAAGCAAATCGTTGGTTCCTTGATTTTTAAGCAAGATTCTCATTGAAGTAGAGTCAATTTAAATTTTAAAAAAAATAGTTTTCAATATGTTTTTTTTTTTTGGATATTTGACAATGGAATAGTTGCCCTTCAACCATGTTTAACAAACACCGATAATGACTCGCTTCGACTGAAGATGATTGAAATGATAGTCATCCATAAGAATAAAAAGATTATATAATGACATAAACCAAAGCAAAACCGCAAAACATTATATAGCATTCAAAGATATAGACTATTCGGGCATCTGTCACGATGATAGATCTCTTATACAAAAAATTGAAGAAAATAATTCTTCATTAACAATCTCAAACTACTCAAAATATCGATTGTCTAGAAAAGTTTAGTCTGCTTTCCTTACACCATTTATCGGTTAGCTACTGCTACTTGGACAATCCAGGTAATCTTATGTCTAGTTGTTCGACAGAATACTTGAACAGTTGCACAGCCATGTTGTGTCGCGCCACCCAGGTATCAAAATTATTCGACATTTCGTTAATCTTGTTTAGAAATATGTACTTGGCAGACTTGACAAAGAAAAATCTCACAATTGCCACTGCATATATAATAAATGTTATCATCGATCAGTTAATACAATTTAATTATAGTTTAACTACAACCTAAATTTAACACAGCCTGTTTTAATTTATACGGAATATATAAGCCTTACCCATTATTTTAGTGCTGAATATCTTTACACAATCTGCATGACAGTGGGGATTCAGGTGGCACAAAATTGATAACCTTTGATTTGTGTATCAGATGGGGGAGTATGTTCCGCAAAGGCTCAATAGCATCAAACACGGCAGCATCCTTGATTATTTTGAACGAAGAATTGTACACGTCCAAGTGCCAGTTGATAATGTCAAGATGAACTAGAATCCAATGCGCATGTTTATCCATAAAAATCGGAATAAATACATGATCAACTTGATAACCATATATGGGGATATCCCTTAAACATCTTCCATATTGGGTAACAAACAGGCGTATTAATGAAGAGGATCGCATTAACATGTGATACTAAATACTACTAACGACGGTGGTAACTATACACATATATATGCATGATAAAAGTATCATAATCATGTATAAAAAATATTGGTAATATATAACAGTAACTTATGAGATCATTTATGAGATCATTATAAATGTTACTGAGAGACGTATCAAGATCATAAACAACTAAATTTTCGTGCAAGGAAGTTTCAAACTTTATTTAAGGTAATAAAATTTAGTTGAAATAAAATTGAGTATGAAACATAAATAAATAGGAATTAAAAAACCTATCCAAAAAAAATTAAATATCTTTTTCATGATAACATATATCGGCTAAGGATAAGGTTCATATGTATCCGTAAACAAACAGATGAATTTACAGAATGAAACAGAGATAGTTATCAGAACACGGTAACTTTCTATACATACAGATGCACTTATCGATAGAAACGAACGTAGATATCAATACACGATAACTACGTAATACTCAGTAAGTATGAGTATGACTGAATGATTAACAATAAAAAAAAAAAGAGACAGAAAATCGATTAATAATTGATACTAAATACAACTTATGATGTGTGAAACTATATCTCACTATTTTTATCAATGAGTATCACAAATATGTATCCGTTTAGTTGGAACTAAACCATCACAAATATAATAAAATGAATGAGTTATATACTAAACCATCACAAATATGAACACTGTCATTGAATGAACGATTTTAATTAATGTTCAAGATCTTAAATCATTACAACATCGTTAACAACAACATTTATAACATGTCTCGAGAAATCATCGTAATATTATGATAACGAATAAGATACATTATGTGTTCTGAAACTCTACAATATGTAACATCGAATTAATATAATTAACGATTATAGACTAACATACAGAATGTAACCTTTATCATGCTAATTATCAAAATGCCAATGTAAACTTCAAAACCTTGAAGATTAACACATGCGTGGAACAAATTACACGAAATAATTTCTTCAACATACAAAATGATTTCAATATTCCAAAAGTATAATAAATTAGATTAGATATTAAATAGTAACATGTCTAGCACACTAATCAAAGACTTGGAAAAATGTGTACATAAAATGTATGATTCAGTTGACATTCTTGGAATAACCACATTATTTTAACAAATAGGTTCGAAAAAGGTATGAAATAATTGAAAATATAAAAAAAAAATACCTTATTTCCTTGTTTCACAGGAAGGTTCAACTTTTTCTTCGGCCCCTTTTTCCATGCTTCACATACCCGATTGGTTTTATTCTGGGATGAAATATTACGTCGGTATCTGTTCTTGCGCTTGGTTTTGTTGCTGCTATTACGAGAGGAAGTCGTTGTCACAGTTCTGTAAAATCAGCAGAAATAGTCGGTCTTCACCTTACAAAAAAAAATCAATTTTATGGTGTTCATACATTACAATGAATGATATAAACTTACTCACTTGAGCGAAATTCGAGCGAGCGATCTTGAATGTTAAATTATCGAAAAATCGTATGAGTAAGGTTTTGGGTATTGTAATTTAGGAAAAACTCTTATGTTCTTCCACAGTTTTTTGTTTTACCGATGATAATGGAGAAGAAGGTTTATGAAGAAACATTGGAAGAAGTGAGAGTGGGAGGGTAATTTTGAAAATATACCTTAATTGCTAATCTAATTAATTGTTGCCTGACATTTAGGCATTTAGTAACTAATTGAATTTGAATTTGAATTCATTTGAAAATTATATATCCAAAGAATATTAAATAAAAATGTTAATCTTAAAAAAACTATATTATCCAAGAAATGTCTAATTTTTTTAAAAAAAGTAGGTATGGTTCCTAATTTTCTCCTTTTTAACAAATACTAGTGTAGACATGTGCGGTGCACGTGATGTATTAATAATTAGGTACTTAATAATGTTTATTATATATAAATGGTCCGATGATTTTTATTTTTATTGGAATTGGACAATAGATACTAACATCAATCTTCGTCTCTATCTGTGTTGGAATGGCCTATTAATATCGCACCATACTAATTTTAGACTCCAAATAATGTATTACTCTGTTCGAAAGTAGAGCAAGAACCAAACTAAATTTAAAGTACATGTCAATATTATATATTCGGGGGTATGATATAAACTACGAAGACATTAAGTTTCGTGGAAATGAGAGAAACTCATAGAAGTGCTCAAAAAGTCTTTTTTATTTTCAATGTTGCAATGACACAAATCTATGTGACAAGAGTGCTATAGTAACATAAATCTCTATTGAAATGGGAACATGACCAAAATCAAAGATAGAATAATAAAACTATTTTTTCATGAATGTATGCTTTGACAAATTTCGGAAAAACAAACTCCAAGTAGGTACTAATGCTATTTTCTTTTCAAGATATTTGAGTCATGTACCTTGTTTATCATTTGTTGGAGGTTCGAATTATGCTCTCTTTGATATTATATATACTATTATGTTATGTTCCACCAGAAATAAATTGGTAGGGTTCATCTATACCCTCCACGTGCGTTGTGATTTTTTTAGTTAGAAAATGAATAGTAAAAAAAAATGCAATCATGCATTTCTCTAAAAAAGAAAAAAGAACAAGAAGTGCAAAACTACAATGTTAGCAGATGAAGGGTTTCAAAGAAAGCTAGGATGCTCAACATGCCTTTAACAGAGAAATAAATGTCCGGATTACCAAAATATTTTAAAACAAATAATGAATGCATGATATAATATAATATGAAGTTATTCCCACACAACCCGCCAAAATACTTTGCTCATTGATTACGTAAAGTAAAATGCATGGAACATGAATTTTTTTCTAAAGTGCACCGAAATACCAAATTTCATACCAAAAGGTAGTGCCCACGAGCTTGTAATTTTTAAAAGCACTTCAAAAGAAACAAGAAACTGGGATGCTCAACATATGACCTTATCCTTTTGTCCATAAAAAACAAATGAAATTATCTCAATCTCAATATCTACCCACACACACATATACATAAGACGTGTGTGAGTGAAAGAGTGGATAGATAGAAATGCCAAAATACTTTGTAACAGGAAACACAATTCATAACTACTTATCTAATTGAGTCCTTTTTTGAAAAGGTTAAACGATAAGAACACTGTACAAGAACATTTTGAACTAAAGTCTTGTACCTTAATCAATAAGAACCAACATTAGTGGCCTATTGATGTGTTAGTGTAAAACCATGAAATTTCCTTACTTCAATTGCAAATAATGAATTTCCTTTAGCCATGTATTAGATAAAGTAGTTCATAATGTACATATTATTTTTTTCGGGGGAGGAGAGAATGACTATTGGACTGCATTATAATTGTTAATTATTTTAGGAAGAAGATTTTTAGTTTTTTTTAGCACAAAATGACAAAAAATACACAACTCTCGCTGCTATCGATGTACTGAGTTGAGAATATAGTCAGTTATACAATACTTCTAGAGCATTTACCTAAGCATTTTAATATTATGGTTATAAAACTTGAGCAAATACAAAGTTAAAACACAATTTACGTAATTAATTTGGTTCCATATTAGATGGATCAAGAAAGAACATGGGTACGACATTGGTGAGATATGAGAGTTTTACTTGCAATAAATACCATGAGGGAGATACAAGGCAAAACAGACCACTTAATTCTGTTGAAATTTAACTTTTAAGTACCTTTTTTTTATTATCTAGCAGCTTTGATTTCAAACTTTGTAGCACCTCTACATTTATCTCGTCTGCCCTTGGAGAGTAGCATATCACCAATTATTTGCCTCCATCCGAAGATGAAAAACTGGAGCAGATGAAAGCAAGTTTAAGCAAATTATTGCAGAAATAATCATTCATGCGTGTATGTACATTCCATTCCAAGTCCAAATAGTCTCGGCACATTCAAATTGCTATTGAACTACATTTTCCAATTAACTCATTACACTCGAACTTGAGAAGTTACTACATAAAATAATCATGCATTGCATGCACATCTCGAAAATGGATAAATTGAGCAAACAAGAGAAGAAACTGAATGGAAGTGAAACTCTCCCAAAATTAATATGTTTCTCAACATATCCAAGCAAAAATTGGATAAGTTTAAGTATGTAAGATAAACAAATCATCCTCGAATCATTTAACAATATAGCACCTGCATACTTATCCGCTAATTTCATTACGGTGACAAGAAAACCAACCAATGCCTAATTAGTATAAAAAGGAAAAAGATATTAGGCTTGGGAGATACGATAAGAGTAAAAGTAACACCGAGATTGATTTACTGCTCAGAAATATTTTTTAATGATTCAATATATTTATTGTACCTGAATTAGCAATTGAAATCAGTTGTAAACCAATTACATGTTATGCAATGTGCTTATAAAAGAATTTAAACCTATATGTAACCTAAGTTGCTTTTTATATTGTCGAGTTCCCTTGCCAAGCTCACCAACTGAACTTACTAAATAATTCGTTAAAACTTTTAGTAGTAGTCTTTTAAACATATATACGAAGTTGCCAGCTCTAAAAACCATCTACAAACACTTTATCAAGAACCACTTAACTTTATTTTCTAGCCAAACCCAATAAAACGTATGAATTGTTTATTGTGAATGACTCAAACAATAATGACATAATAATTCAATGACAGGAGGGAAGAAAATTCATAGATATCAACAAGATTGCTCGATTGCAACAATCTACGAGTTTTATTCAACTCCGCTAATATACAATGATTTCAAATACATATCCAATTCAATAATTTGAAAAACTTGCCCCAAGAATAAAAAGTTCGCAATCAAGTAAATACTCATGTGAACTCGTAAAAACATATCTAGGAGTAATCTTATTCGGATACGTGAATGTCAAGTCGTCCAACCGGGTGAATTCGCCCAAGAGAAATCCATGATTGTTAATAATTTCCACACCAAAGAACATCCCAAACTTGACCAGCTGATTGTCTGGAAGTGACAAATTCTGTTCCAGATTTGAACCAACGTTGTTTTCCTCAAAAACTCTCTTTTCTATCGTGCTTATTTCATTTGGAGAATCCGGGGTATCAAATTTAGTAATTGTAGGTGAAGAATCTTCAGATGACTTCTCACAAGGAACACAATCAATTCCATGTCTCGCGCTCAGTTTCTCCTCAATTTCACGCTTCTTGGCCAGGGCTTTGTTGACATATGATTAACTTTAAACCTTAATATTTTGATTATAACAAACAAAATAGTTGTGTTTACTAACAATCTATTTTCAAGTAATATTCAAAGCGCTACAAATCGAACTCAAAATCAAGTCAAAATCAATACAAGAGTTCAAGTATCTCAAGATCCGAAATTCAAGATTCGAAGAATAGATTTCTAGATAAAATTGTAAAGGTATTAACTCTTTGATTTTTAGCAATTAAATGAATGAAAGCTCAAAAATACTTTTATGCACAAAACGTATGTCATTATCACTTGTATAAAATATTTTTATCGAAGCCAAAAATCAATCTTTCAAAACTGTGGAAACGGTCATCCGTTTGATGAACCGGTCGAATTGGTTGACCGTTTGAGTGAACCGGTCGACCGTGTGACTGTCATTTTTCAAAAAGTGTCTGTTCTGATTTATTCTGTTTCAACGGCTAGTTCTCGACCGCCCGACTCAATCGACCGTTTGGTCATCTATTTCAACAGAAAGTGATGAAAATTGATCTCTATAAATACCTCTTCATTTATTATCATTCAACAACACTTACAAGAGCATTTACAGAGAGAATCATATTGAGAAAATTCATTCAAAGCTGCATTGCATTTATATCTTCAAATATCACTCATTGAAAAACTTTGTTTGATCAAATCAAACTTTTGATTTATCATTATCAACAAAGTTATCTTCTAACACTTGAGCTTTCTCATCTATTGCTATTCATTAAAGTGTCAGTCTCTCTTAGAACTAAACTTGAATTTATCATTCATCAAGAGATAAATACATTCTCAAATCTATTTCTTTATATCTTTGTGTAAGGAATAGATGTATGTATGCACAATGATTTAATAAACATACTATAAATTTAAGAGAAATTACGTAAATAGTCCCTAACATATGACAATAGTATACAAATGGTCCATAACCTTTCATTTTTAGTGGAATAGTCTATAACTTATCTATTTAGGTGCGCAATTGGTCCTTATTTGATAAAAAAAGATAAAAAAACCCCTTAATTTTAGTTAAAAAAAATTATAATTGGATTTCTAACCTTTGCAAAATGTGTAAATAAGTCCGATACATTTATTAAACAATATTTAATTTAGCATATTAAATATATCACTATAGTCGTGTCAAATAAAGTTTTCATAAGAGAAAAATATAAAATTATTGTGCTTTATGTATATATAGTTGTTATGTGATTTGAAAAACTTGAATAAAAATTAAGTTAAATAAATAATAAAATAGCGTATATAATTTTATGACATTGAACAAATCTTATTATATTTTTTTAACATAAAAATAGTAACAAAAATTAATTTACACATTTTGTGTTCTTTATTTTTGAACGATAATAAAAGATAAATTAAAATATAAAGAATACAATTTGAGCTCTAATATTTGTAGTTAATAAACGAATAGCTCAATGAAATAATAATATTTGATTATTAAGTTTGTGACAAAGTTATTTTTTTATGTTGTAATGATAAAATTAAAGTTTAAATTTTAATGATTACTTAATAATAATAAAATAATTTTAATTAACATGTTTGTTAATAATTATGAGCTTAAATTTTAATTATTTTATAATAGTTCATAAAATATACAAAATAATTTAGTATATTATCAATTTGTTAGTTTTTTTTTAATTTTTTAAAAAATAAAAATATTAGACTCATTTGTACTTTTTACAAAGGTTATGAATCTAATTTAAAATTTTTCTAAATAAAAATAAGGGCATATTTGTCTTTTTATCAAATAAGGACTAATTTTGCATTTAAATAAATAGTTTAGAGACCATTTCATCAAAAAAAAGATTAGGGACCATTTTCACAATAAAGGTAAAGGTTAAGGACCATTTGCGCCAATTTTCCTAAAATTAATGTTCCAATTGAGATTTGCCAGAAAGTTAAGTGAATATGTATGAAATTTATTCGAAAAATGTTTATTTACTTGTGGACCTTCCTTTTCTGACGTGGCTTCCAAAGCACTATTAACAGCGTATTGTTAGAACGGAGAGGGAAAAGTAGCCAGCGAAATGCCATAATTTTTCGCTGCCAATCAAATCATTATGAAGTTAAAGCCTTCTTCTTCAATGGGAGTACGTAAGCAAAGCGACGTCGTTTTCTAGTGTTGGTGGAGGTGGAGCCGGTGGAGGATTTGATGGGATATGGCGGATCCGCCGTTGCAGAGATTGAAAGAGAACAAGGCGCTCAAAGTGGCTTTTGCGGTGAGCGGAATCATGTCCACCCTCGTCATCTATGGAGTCTTACAGGTAATATTCTCTGTTATCGTAATTAATTATTTGGCAAGCCCATTATAAATTTTCTTGTATACTGTGGTTCGACCGTTCGATAAAAATGAATGGAGATTGATAGCAGGAAGAAGGTTGATAATGAAAGATTTGGAGAAGAATGGTGAAGAGAAAGAGAATTGGGAAGAGAGAATTGAGGAAATTGGGAAGAGAATTGGGAAGAGAGAATTGGGAAGAGAGAATTGAGGAAGAGAGAATTGAGAGAATTGGGAAGAGAGAATTGAGGAAATTGAATTTTTTTTTTTTTGAAGGTGAAGACAGACTTGTCGTGATTATTCGATTATGAATTTCTAATAAACATTATACTATTATACCGCTTTACAGGCGGTGAGATCTGACCATAGACTCAGTACATGAGAAGGAAGAATGAGATGGATTTGTGGAGATGATTTGAAGAGATGAAAATTTAGAAATTGAGAAATATGAGGATAGAGTAATGATTTTTGGGCTAGTAGAGGAGAAACTCCATGTTTTTGTGATTAGTATACTGAGTAGAGTGAGAGTCAGATAGTGGAATCCCATCATGTAACAAAAAGCCATGATTCATCGAATTTCCTTTATTTGGTTTGGTTATTTGCTTTAGCAATGAGTATATGTAACTATATCCGTAGATAATGAATTAACTAGTACATTGAGTGAAAGGTCTGTTAATGTATCAATTTTATAAGTTTTAAAGCGCATAGCTTGTGATACAGCTGGGTGTAACAACATTGGTAAAGGTATTTCAATGCTAGCATACGAATGTGCCATGCCGATAGAGCTCGTTTCATGTTGAGAAGTGGGTGTTCAAGTGGTCATAGTTTTCTTTCTGAGTTAAATGATGGATGTTTTCAGAGGAGAACTAATAAAGTAATCATTGGGAGATGGATAATGTCAACAAGTGAAGTGATATGTCATTTTCTTTAGGTTACTCTTAGTCTTAGGTATCACATAGGTGTAATCTTTAATCAAGAAGTGTCCAAAGAATTGCACAAAAAAAAAAAGAAAAAAAGAAAAACCTTATATTATGTTGTACGAGTCTCCATTATGTTCGGTTAGGTTGATGTCCTCACCTCAAGGTCACTAGTTCCTGTTGTGGAATCAGCCTCTCTCTTGTCGAGGTAAAGATTTGTACATAAAATGTTTTATAAAGCATTTTTGAGTGTAGAAATGCTTGAGGCATTGGCGAAATGCGTTCATCCCCTGAGAGATATGGCTTTAAGTTTACCATGACATGCGACTTAAATGCCCTTAATACCTCATCCCTGAGACTTGTGCTGGGGAATATTGGCTAAGTTACGGATAATATACCAAGAAGGGAAAAAACCAAGAAATTCATGAGAAGATTCTTTTTGTTGATATATTGGCAAGGCATGCACTTTCCTTCATATTTGGGGTTCTAGGTAGGACTCTAAAAGCTCACAGCTTCAAATGATAGATTATTATCTGTGTCTATGCTACTATTTTGGTTCTTTCAATTTATTAATTTTGAATGATCAATTATGTTAGTGAAAGTATAATATATGTTAAGTTTTCTATTCTCTCTCTCTCTTTTTTTCAAAAGATATATTAATTTAAGTATAGAAAATCTAGAAGGCCTATGCGGGGCCTTGGACCCACAAAGATTTCACTTGGCATAACAGAAATTTGTTTGTTTCAGGAAAAGATTATGAGAGTTCCATATGGACCAAGCAAAGAATATTTTAAATACTCGTTGTTTATTGTCTTCTGCAATCGGATTACGACTTCTTCTGTAGCTGCTGGAGTTTTACTGGTAACTGCACTTTAATGCTCGATATATTGGCTTTCTTAATTCTTACCCAGCTTGCACATTAACTCAAATGCCCTGAACCTGTAAAGTTTAAGCATTTCTTCATGTTGATATGATTTTTGCTCGTTCGCTCCTCATGAAGAGGCAGGTAAAATATTTCTGCCTTTAATGTATCAATTTATCAGTTTTCTTTTCTCCAGGCACAAAAATGCCCTTGATCCAGTTGCTCCACTCTACAAGTATTCTGTTGTGTCAGTGGCTAATATACTCACTACAACATGCCAATATGAGGTAATCTGCCTTCATTTCTGTTGGATACAAATCTTTTAAATTTACCCCGAAAGGAACGGTATGTGTTAACATATTCGATTTTTACTTTTGCTTCGCTTAATTGTTTGTTTCAATTTTAGTATTGTGTGCTACAGCCTCAAGAAATTGCTAACATGAATTTCTCGCTATGCTTGCTGCAGGCTCTCAAATATGTCAGCTTCCCAGTGCAGACACTGGCAAAATGTGCGAAAATGATACCTGTGATGGTGAGTCAGTTTTATGTCTTGTTACTGTTACTTGCTAGGAACCAGAAGCAAATCAGAAACAATAGTTCTTTTTCTGTTACTAATTGACATTATTTTTCAACGCAAGTGATATAAATTTCCTACTGTGAGACTCTACTTTACATTTTCTCTGTTATGTTTTGGCTAATACTGTCATTGCTGAGGTAATTTCTTCCATCCTCTACCCATACTGCAGTTCATATGGCCATTGTTTTTCCTTTCTTCCAGATTCTTTGCCTTTAACTGAGGTTTAATTTATGTCAGTTTTGACATCTCAATCACTTGGTGTCATCTGTTTTAAAATTTTAGCACCTATAATCTTACTTGTTTCAAATTAAATTTTGTTGGAGAAAAATATGGATGTACTAGACACCCACACTTTGGGATGTTTTGGACTTAAAAAAATCAGAAAAAATATTATAAAATGTGGATTCGGAAAATTGTGAGTTTCACTGATAAAAGGAGTACTATCCTTTGGGTTTTCTCCTTGATTGTTGACTCTTGAAATGCCTAATACTTCAATTCTGTTGGCTTGCTTTAAGTTTAATTAGGATGCTAGAAGGTAGATCTTAATCAAAACATGCAAGTTTCATGATCTAATATGAAGTCATATTGTAATAATCTTATCAAAGTCATTAAAAATCCTCATTTTGCCTCATTGCCCATTGGCAATGCTGCTAACCTTTGGATACTCCGTAAGATTGTTTACTTGTTTCTCATACTTGGTACCTTTCTTTCTCCACTTTCAATTCAGATATGGGGCACTGTCATCATGCAAAAGAAGTACAATGGGTGTGATTATCTACTAGCTTTTTTAGTGACTCTTGGGTGTTCATTATTCATTTTGTTTCCGGTAATGGTTCCATTTCAATCTCTCATAATCGATCTTTGCTGTCGATTTGGCTTGTCAAATAATCTTGTTTGCAGATAGAAGAAAACATATTTTTTGATAACACATTCTACAGTATGTACTTCTCTAAATCTTTTTTATAGAACGCTTCTGCTAATTACTTTCTTTTTATTTTTTATTTTTTTTCCAAGTAATTTTTTTTCTTTTCTTTATATTAGTTTGTTTGTCAGTGCTGTCTACACTTCTTTTTGTTACTTTTAAGAAAGAAAGTGGACATAAGACAGGGTCACGTGAGGAGTGAGCATTTTTTTTTCCATTTTATTTGTTTGATTTAATAACATAAGAAGCCTCGCAAACCCTTTAGAGAAAGAAAAAGTAGAAAGTAACTTGCACTTTGAAAATTTAGATGGTACCCCCATAATCACTTATTATTGATCAAGAAAAGGTGGAAGCACTATGGATCATCCTTTCTAATCTCGTGATACAAAAATGAAGTCTAAAAGAAGGAATTAGGTTGGATGTAAACATGAAAGCTTTCTACAGCATTAAAAAAAAAAAAAAAAAAAAAAAAAAAGAGAGAGAGAGAAACTGAATTGAGCTAAATTTCCAGTAGAAACTATTAGATATATTAATATTATTAAGGATATATGTGAGAGAGCAGTTTCAAGCCGGTGTAGTTTTAAATTTCTGATTTTTAATAAGCTTGCATCAATGTTTCCCTCTAGTTCCTTATCTTTTGCTTTACAAAGTATATTCAAGATGAGGTCCCTTGTTATATGTTATTCTCTTATGATATAGTTTAGTAGTTGATGACATTAGAAATGAACAAATAAGAAATGAAGTTCACATTCACAAGAGCGATTGTAATCCCCGGAAAGGGTTTCAAGAGAGTTAGACTAAAATTAACATGACTTGAGGTGGTTGCAAAAGATTACCATGATCTTTCGGAAGTGGTACACTAAAGCCCCTATAAAGTAATTTTTTTGGGACTACGAAAATTATTATTTTAGAGGGGTTATTTATCGATAGACGAATATATTTATCTCAAAATTATTAATTTTAAGAGTGTTTTATATTTTTGCTACTTGTACATGCATTATTATTTTTAACCAAAATACATGTTGGCCTTATAAATAAGAAAAAAAAAACGGATGTGGTGAAATGTTTATATGTAAGTATGCTTATCGATGATGATCATGATACAACTTTGTTGCACCAAATGTTTCTCCAAAAAGTTCATTTAAGCAATCGTAACTTTAAATAATTATTTTCTACAAAAGAAAAAAGGGAATGCCAATTGTGGTGTATGCATCGCAAAAACTAGGAATGATGTTAAGTTAGGTTTGAGTACAAGGAAAAAACAATTGACTTTAGATGCATATTTTGAGAAAGAGCTGCTGAGAAAATAGAAGTTGTCGAGTGAAAGTTCCTTAATATGTATTATGAACTTTTATGTATTTAATCCATTAATTTTTTATATATTCATTGGGGCCCTAAAGATTTTAATTAAAATTATTATCATATGAATTTAGCGAGGTTATTAATCTATCATACATTCATATCGAGGTTGTATTCTAGTTGGTTTTCGATTCAATGGCCGTCAGAACATCACTACTGCTGTGAACTCTGACTGCAAGACAAATCAAATTCTGAATGGCTTTGATGTTGTGAGATTTTAAGTCAAGCTATGACCATGTTCTGATTTGGATGGAAACAACTAGAAGATGATGACATGGGTTAATCTACAAAGGAAGGAATGAGGCCTTTTCTCCAAATAATGCAGAGGGGCAAGGATTAGACTGTAGGGGAAGGGGCAAGGGAGAGGACGGGGGACTGGAATGCGGTGGAGGAGCTTTATTAACACTGTTGAAAACCGCCTCACCTTGAGGTTTAATGGTATTTTGGATGAAGATGGGCGGTAGGGATTAACGTGCTTGAAAAATTGAAATTTGGGGACCGTTTCCAAGAAAATCATAATCGACCCAAGTTACTCATTTACCTATAGAATGGGGACTGTATATATGTGAAAATACAAATGTGAAACAAACTGTTTTCTACTACCTGCATGGATTGCTTGTTAAAGAAAATTCTCACACTCTTGGTTACAGCATGAAAAAAATTCTTTAAAACGTGATTTTATTTTTCTATTTGTTTCTTTTGTTTTCCAGAAATAAAGTGTTAGTTGCTTGATCAGTGAGTGGTAGCCTATCAGTTGATCAGGTTATAGTTGAAGTGTATGTTTGGTAAAGATTCTGTAGATTATAAGTTGTGGGTTCTACGAAATGTGTAGATAAACAGTAGATAGAAGTTGTGGGTCCTACGGAATGTGTGGATAAAAATGATGTTTGACCAACTTATAAGCTTGAAAAAGCTTTACCAAACATACACTAAGATTAATGATTTATTGCTTGAATTGTAGGCGTGTGATATTAATCCTTACAAGAGAGGAAGGAAAACACTTTGTTTGGGGTGTTTCCTTGATGATGGGTTATCTTGGGTATGACATACTAATTCACTTACCCTTCACCTTTCGAATATTTGTTTATTTCCTTTGCTTTCATTGATCGATGGTGGCATATGTTACTCTAAATTTAGATTATTCTTCCATACTTGTGTTTGACATCGAGGTCACATGAGAGCCTTTGGAAGTTGATATGACTGTTGTGTGCATCACATTAATCCCAATACCTTAGCCACAACAAAAATATCAAAATATGACTTATATAATCTTGCTCAAAAGTGAACGACTATAGATTTTTCTATTGTCAGATATATGTTTACCATATTTAAATGGACCTATTTAATTGTTCAAAGAAGAATAGGGTTTCTGACATTAAATGCCAGCCTCAAAAACTTTTTTGTCTGGTTGGTTTTGGGTAGAGGTGTCAATTCGGGCGGCCCGCATCCGATGAAACTCGGTGATGGCCCACGTTAGAAAATGCCCGCGCTACGGTGGATTACGGGCCGGGTCAACCCAGTCCACGAAAATTGAATATGAGCCCGGCTCACCCATCGGCTCATCTGGGTCGAGCTTATGTGGGCCGCAGTTCGACTCGTATGAATAAAAATTAATATTTTTTTGAAATTTTACATTTATAGCAAAAAATATGTTAAATTACTAAATAAAAAATAAATAACAATGTTTACATTATTTTAAAATTATCAACGGTTGGCAATTGAACCTTGGGTCGGGGTTTCGTGTCCTCGGCCATGACCGCCAAACCCAGTCAAGTTGGCAGGTTAGCATCCTCGGCCTGTGATCGGCCGGCCTGGTTCATGGGCTGGCCCGTGGTTACGGGTCGAAGCGGGTGGTTCGATGCGGGTTCGCCACCGCCCGCCTCGACACCTCTAGTTTTGGGTGTCGAAAAATCATTGGTCAACAAAATTATGTTTTTGAAAACTACAACATAGGAGGGCACAAAAGGCATTTGTAATCGGATCTCGATTGTGCGGGTTATGAGATGCCATAAAGTGGATAAGGAAGTGGATTATTTAAGTTATTATGGATCATAAATGCATCAATTTGCAACATTTTCAAATGTTTGTTTTGTTAGAACAGTACTAATCTGTTTATCATCTCTATGCTGATGAAGTAGAAAAAGATTTCTCCACTCTTTTTTTATTCTCTATTTTGTTTCTTGATTTTTCTCATCTGGAACACTACGAAAGATAGTTGCATTTTTTCAATCACCCTTATAAGGGATATTCTTACAACTAGGTTGAAAACTAATTCTGCCTAGTAATACCAAAACAAAATATTTTATTATATCTTCCTCAGTTAACTTTAGAATTAACTGGCTGAAATGATTACCATTAACTTATTGTGGTTGTATTGAATTTATATGTTACTTTAACCTTTAACCTTCTGTGAATATGGCCACTAGTAAATTTATTGTTTCTGTTCCTATCGCTCAAGCGCTGACTTGGTTTTACAGGTTTGATGGCTTCACAAGCACATTCCAGGATAAACTTTTCAAAGGCTATAATATGGAGATATACAATCAGATATTTTACACAACACTATGTTCTTGCATACTTAGTTTTGTAGGTAACATTTAATCGCATCCCATTTCTTGTAGTCCCAAGATTTTTATCTTCGTTGATATCGTGAATCACATTTTATATAGATTTGTTAAAGATTAAATGATATAGAAAATCCTATAGTGGTGGTGTAGAACCTGAGGGCACACTTGAGAGTCCCCAACATTTTGTTATTCAACTTAAGTGTTTTTCTGCCAGTTGCTCTACATCTCCAGTAGATCTAGTCAATGAACCAAATGCAATGAGCATTTGCATGTATAAGTTAGAGCTTCTGAACATGTTTGGTGCTGCTACTTACATAGGAAGTTCATCTTAAAGATGTACTTTGCGATACGGCTGTACTCCCATGACTTCTGGAGAAGTTAATTGAAAAGCCACCATTATTTAGCTTTAAAAAAATTGGACTTCTCGTGGAAGTCCTTCCGAACGCTAATAAGTTCTGTAATTGGATTTCTTTTGGGTCGCTATATAACAATGTGCAGGTCTTAACAAATTTAAGTGTCTTGTCTTGTAGTATTGTTTTATTGTTGTTGACTCTCATGGATTGCCCTTATGTCATGCATAAGCAACTGCTATCTCCGCATTGCATTTTTTATGCCAGTGTGGTCACATAGTTCTGTTTTTGTTCGGTATACAGGTCTAATCTTACAAGGCAATCTTCCATTGGCAATAGATTTTGTTTCTCGGCATAGTGATTGTTTCTTTGACATTGCAATTCTCTCAACTGTAAGCAATAAATGTTCTTTCCCAAGTCTCATGCAAATTTAGATTTATTCAAAAATCATTTTTAGTTATTTGTCTATTTACTTTCCATCTCCTAGTACTACTATAATATTCCTTCTCCTGTAAGCATGCAAACCCCCATCCCCGCGGTAAAACATTATTCTTTACATAATCTTGTATTACAGGTAGCAACTATTAGTCAATTCTTTATTTCTTACACAATTTGCAATTTTGGCGCCTAACCTTTGCCACCATAATGACCACAAGACAGGTATAACAAGAGTTTATGATATTACTCCAGTACAATAAGATACATTTGAAATTTGCCCATATTGACTTCCTTCTGTTCTTGATCCATAACTGATTCGTGCGACTTATTTGTCAATACAGTTGGTGAGCATTCTAATGTCTTGCGTGTGGTTTGCCCACCCACTTAGCTCAAAACAATGCATCGGAGCAGTAAGCATCTTGATTTTTCAGAGTGTTGATTCCTTCCTTTTATTTACATTCGATTTTGCTTTCAGGTTATTGTCTTCGCTTCCCTTTATGCAGAGAGCTTCTTGAAAAGTAAGCAGAAGTCATTATCCTTGGAGAATACTGAAAAGGGGACTTCAAGTCCATTGAGGGAGAATCCATAGTATGCCGAAGTCTCTAATATCTTCAATTACTTGTTGTCATCTGCCTCTCTCCAAATTAGTTGAGCTGCATTCAGAGAATTTGGCATTACGGCGTCGATGGGAATAAATTTACATCAACTCCAAAGAGAGTCAAATTCTTCGAAATTCCTATCAAGTGACTTCCATCTTATGGTAGAAAAATTATACATACCATGAGTAATAACCATCCATTTCCAAACTTCTTACAAGGTGTATCATTATTTATTTATAGCTTGTTTGGTATAGTTTATAAACTAGTTTATTGACCAAGAATGGTAAAAAATGTCACACTATCAAAGTAATTTTTTTAATCAAATAAATTAGTTTATAAACTAGACCAAACATGCTCTTACTAGGGTCACATGTGTGCTACATTATATAAAGTTTCTTTTTCACATATTTTAGCCAAACCTCTTTTATTTCTTTAGATTCTGTTAAAGGAACAGTACAGAAAAGTTTGTCTGCAGTGCTAGGTGATTTGAGTTATTTTCTTGCCTGAATGCCCCACTTTCTTTCTCGAATAAGAAAAAGGATTTGAAGGATCCATTTAGTGCCAATGGTTTTATGAGTCCAGATCTACTATGCCGAACTTATTGTCCGTGTGGCTGTCTCCTCAATACATTTTCAATACTTTGACATATCACCTCTTTTTAAAGGGTTTTTTTTTTACGTATATGACTAATATAAACCATAAAATTATAAAATTACTGGACCAAAAAAAAAGAAAAAAAGGAAGGATATAGCTACCAATTTCATTTTGGAAACTGTTAATTTAATTGGATAATAAATGGAGACGTCAATCACTATTTATATCCATCCAACCGTTTCATCGCTTAGAAAAAGATTTCATTAGATTCCCAAAATCAACCCCTAAATTGAATTTGAAAGCACACATCATCATTTCGATCATCATCAAGGAGTATCAAGTGGCATATTCCAATCTCATCCATTTTTTTTGAACTGTAAAAAAAAAGTTTCCGCCATTTGTGTACCAATAGAAGAAATAGTAGAAACTGGAACATGAAGAAGTATCGTATATCATACACTCATTTCATCCAAAAATTCTGAATTTTATGAATATGTACCATCTCTCATCTTCAAGAGGAATATGAATCAAAAGTCGGAACATCAAGGAGTTTCAAAAATCATATACCGAATAAATTCAATAATTTGAAAAATTAGAAATTTCCGCCATCTTTTATATTGAAGAAGAAGAAGAAGAAGTATCAGAATCTCGAATCTGAGTTAGGGATTATTTTCAATTTCTGAAGACATCATTGGGTAAGTTATCTATATTTACATTTAGATTTACATTGAATTTGTCTGAAAGAAGATATTGAATTTAAAATTTTTATTGGTTTATTTGGTTTTGAGGGTGTGTGATAATCATTGATTCTCTTTGGAACAACGTCAAGCTTATCAATGTGAATTTGCATTTCAATTCGGATTTTAGACTCAGTTAAACTATATAGTATAATTATTACATCAATTTTTTGGAATAATTTTTTGCACCAAATTGAATTTATTTGATTGCTAATTATTGTTTTGTGAGAATACACTGTTAATTGGTTTTTTGAGTTTGTTTAATTAACTATTATCAACAATCTTATAATCCAAGCATTTTATGTTTACATGGAAATATGCATTATGTATGATTCCATTAGTAATTGCTGCTATTGATTTATTGATTGATGGTTACGCCGGTTATTACTATTTATCATGTTAAATTTCATCAAATATAACAATATGATGCAGGTTATGGGATCTATTAATATTTTAGTATATTACGATAGTCGGTGGGATTAATCACGCGGTTACAATAATTACTCAATTATTGGATTAATCATACCATTTGATTGTACTTATACAAAGTTAGTTGATACAATATTGACAGAGTTGAAAAGAAACAAGACAGATTATGCCATATCCGTTCACTATCAGGTATCATGGAACAACCCCCTAATAAAAATATGCAGTGATAGTAAATTGTATTTCTATATACAGTGATAATTGCATGATTACGTACGAAAAGTCGTTTGAAAATATTATTTTATTTCCTTGAATGTTAACCATCTATGTCTTTGAAGTAAAAAAAAATTGACTTTAGTTATTCTGGATGTTTGCGTATTTGGATTTGTTAATTAATGAAATTTGGTGTTGTTGATTGTTTTTTTTATTGACTTGGTTGATGTTAAGTTTGGACAGGACTATGAACTTGTTGTCACAAAAAAAAAATTCTTGTTAATGAATGAAAATTCTGGGTGTTGCATTCTGTGGGTTTTAGCACTTGTTAATGAATTTATGTGATGCTCCTAGAAAAACTGGAAATGGAAACAAAAACACTGCTACCAAAAGAATTTATTTCATTCAGTTATCAATCTTCTCTTGGAATGGACTGAAATATCTTCAAGATCTGTATATTTTCCTTAGTGGAATATAGTAGTGGGATTTCATCATTATTTGACAAGAAAGAGGCTTTCAATTCAATGTGTGTTATAAGGCAATTAATATGCTTGTTTATCACTTGTTCATCACTTTAAGATGACATAAATTAAATTTTCTTTGATCAAGAAACAAGTAGTGGCAAAGTGCATTTTGGAAACACTGATATGTTGCTGATCCTTGGCTGGTATACTGCACAATTACAAAGCACTGTTGGTTCCTTGATTTTCAAGCGAGATTCTCAATGAAATAGAGTCAATTTAAATTTAAAAAAACAAAAATTAGCTTACAATATGTTTTTTTTTTTTGGATATTTGACAATGGAATAGTTTCCCTTTAACCATGTTTAACAAACACTGATAATGACTCGTTTCAGACCTGAAGATGATTGAAATGATAGTCATCCATAATAATCAAAAAGATTATATAATGACCTAAACCAAAGCAAAACCGCAAAAATTATATAGCATTCAAAGATATAGACTATTCGGGCATCTATCATGATGATAGATATCTTATACAAAAAAATTGAAGAAAATAATTCTACATTAACAATATCAAACTACTCAAAATATAGATTGTCTAGAAAAGTTTAGTCTGCTTTCCTTATACCATTTATCGGTTAGCTACTGCTAATTGGACAATCCAGGTAATCTTATGTCCGGTTGTTCGACGAGAATATTTGAACAGTTGCACTGACCATGTTGTGTCGCGCCACCCGTATCAAAATTATTCGGCATTTCGTTAATCTTGTTTAGGAATATGTACTCCGCGTGCTTTCGACAAAAAAAATCTACGCAAATCGCCACTGCGGATATAATAAATGTTATCATTGATCAATTAATACAATTGAATTATAGTTTAACTACAACCTAAATTTAACACACTGTTTTAATTTATAAGGAATATATAAGCCTTACCCATTATTTTGATGCTGAATATCTTTACGCAATCTGCATGACAGTGGAGATTCAGGTAGCACAAAATTGAGAATCTTTGATTTATGTATCAGATGGGGGACTATGTTCCACAAAGGCTCAATAGCATCAAACACGATAGCATCCCTGATTATTTTGAACGAAGAATTGTACACGTCCAAGTGCCAGTTGATAATGTCAAGATGTACTAGAATCCAATGCACATGTTTATCCATAAAAATCAGAATAAATACATTATCAACCTGATAACCATATATGGGGATATCCCTTATACATCTTCCATATTGGGTAACAAACAGAAGTATTAACGAAGAGGATCGCATTAACATGTGATACTAAATACTACTAACGACGGTGGTAACTATACACATATATTAACAGATAAAAGTGATAACTATACACATATTAACAGATAAAAGTATCAAAATCATGTATCAAAAATATTGGTAATGTTTAAAAGTAACTTATGAGATCATTATAAATGTTATTGAGAGACGTATCAAGATCATAAACGACTAAATTTTCGTGCAAGGAAGTTTCAAACTTTATTTAAGGTAATAAAATTTAGTTGAAATAACATTGAGTAGGAAACATAAATAAATAGAAATTAAAAAACCTATCCAAAGAAAAAAATTAAATATTTTTTTCATGATAACATATACCGACTAGGGATAAGGTTCATATGTATCCGTAAACAAACAGATGAATTTACAGAATGAAACAGAGATAATTATCGAACACGGTAACTATCTATATATACATATGTACTTATCGATAGAAACGAACGTGATATCAAGACACAATAACTACGTAATACTCGATGAAGTATGAGTATGACCGAATGATTAACAATAAAAGAGAGAGAGAGAGAGAGAGAGAGAGAATCGATAATAATTGATATTAAATACAACTTATGATGTGTGTAACTATATCTCACTATATTTATCAATGAGTATCACAAATATGTATCCGTTTAGTTAGAACTAAACCATCACAAATATAATAAAATGAATGAGTTATTTACTAAACCATGACAAATATGAACACTGTCATTGAATGAACAATTTTAATTAATGTTCAAGATCTTAAATCATTACAACATCGTTGAAAACAACATTTATAACATGTCTCGAGAAATTATCGTAATATTAGGATAACGAATAAGATACATTATGTGTTCTGAAATTCTACAATATGTAACATCAAATTAATATAATTAACGATTATAGACTAACATACAGAATGTAACCTTTATCATGCTAATTATCAAAATGCCAATGTCAACTACAAAATCTTGAAGATTAATACATGCATGGAACAAATTACACGAAATAATTTCTTCAACATACAAAATGATTTCAATATTCCAAAAGTATAATAAATTAGATTAGATATTAAATAGTAACATATCCAGCACACTAATCAAAGACTTGGAAAAATGTGTACAGAAAATGTATGATTCAGTTGACATTCTTGGAATAATCACATAATTTTAACAAATAGGTTCAGAAAAGGTATGAAATAATTGAAAATATAAAAAAAAATTACCTTATTTCCCTGTTTCATAGGAAGGTTCAACTTTTTCTTCGGCTCCTTTTTCCGTGCTTCACATACCCGATTGGTTTTTTCCTGGGATGAAATATTACATCAGTATCTGTTTTTGCACTTGGTTTTGCTGCTGCTATTACGAGAGGAAGCCATTATCACAGTTATGTAAAATCGCCAGAAATGCATGCCTTCACCTTACAAAAAAAATCGAATTTTATGGTGTTCATACATTACAATGAATGATATAAACTTACTCACTTGAGCGAAATTGAACGATCTTGAATGTTAAATTATCGAAAAATCGTATGAGTGAGTTTTTGGGTATTTTAATTTAGGAAAAACTCTTATGTTCTTCCACGCTTTTTGTTTTTACCGATGATAATAGAGAAGAAGGTTTAGGAAGAAACGTTGGAAGAAGTGAGAGTGAGAGGGTAATTTTGGAAATATACCTTAATTGCTAATCTAATTAATTGTTGATAATAATTGTTGCTTGACATTTAGGCATTTAGTAACTAATTGAATTTGAATTTGAATTCATTTGAAAATTATATACTCAGTAATATTAAATGAAAAATGTTAATCTTAAAAAAAAACTATATTATCCAGTAAATGTCTGATTTTTTTTAAAAAAGTAGGTATGGTTCCTAATTTTCTCCTTTTTAACAAATACTAGTGTGGACACGTGCGGTGCACGTGATGTATTAATAATTAGGAACTTAATAATGTTTATTATATATAAATGGTCTGATGATTTTTATTTTTTTATTGGAATTGGACAGTAGATACTAACATCAATATTCGTCTCTATCTGTGTTGGAATGGCCTATTAATATCGTACCACACTAATTTTGGACTCCAAATAATGTATTACTCTGTTCGAAAGTAGAGCAAGAACCAAACTAAATTTAAAGTACATGTTAATATTATATATTCGAGGGGTATGATATAAACTACGAAGACATTAAGTTTCTTGGAAATGAGGAAAACTCATAGAAGTGCTCAAAAAGTCTTTTTTATTTTCAATGTTTCAATGACATAAATATATATGACAAGAGTGCTATAGTAACATAAATCTCTATTGAAATGGGAACATGACCAAAGTCCGCATAGAATAATAAAACTATTTTTCATGAACAGATGCTTTGACAAATTTCAGAAAAACAAACTCCAAGTAGGTACTAATGCTATTTTCTTTTCAAGATATTTGAGTCATGTACCTTGTTTATCATTTGTTGGAGGTTCGAATTATGCTCTCTTTGATTTTATATAATTGTTATGTTCTCATCATTAATAAATTGGTAGGGTTCATCCAAACCCTCCATGTGCGTTGTGATTTTTAGTTAGAAAAATGAGTAGTAAAAAATGCAATCATGCATTTCTCTCAAAAAGAAAAAAGAACAAGAAGTGCAAAACTACAATGTTAGCGGATGAAGGGTTTCAAAAGAAAGCTAGGATGCTCAACATGCCTTTAACAGAGAAATAAATGTCCTGGATTACCAAAATATTTTAAAACAAATAATAAATGCATGATATAATATAATATGAAGTTATTCCCACACAACCCACCAAAATACTTTGCTCATTGATTACGTAAAGTAAAATGCATGGAACATGAAATTTTTTCTAAAGTGCACCGAAATACCAAATTTCATACCAAAAGGCAGTGCCCACGAGCTTGTAATTTTTAAAAGCACTTCAGAAGAAACAAGAAACTGGGATGCTCAACATGTGACCTTATCCTTTTGTCCATAAAAAACAAATGAAATTATCTCAATCACAATATCTACCCATACACACACATATACATAAGACGTGTGTGAGTGAAAGAGTGGATAGATAGAAATGCCAGAATACTGTGTAACATGAGACACAATGCATAACTGCTTATCTAATTGAGTCCCTTTTCGAAAAGGTTAAATGATAAGGACATTGTACAAGAACATTTTGAACTAAAGTCTTGTACCTTAATCAATAAGAACCAACATTAGTATCCTATTGATGTGTTAGTGTAAAACCACGAAATTTCCCTATTGATGTGTTAGTGTAAAACCATGAAATTTCCTTTAGCCATGTATTAGATTAAGTAGTTCATAATGTACATATTTTTTTTTCCGGGAGAGGGGGAAATGACTATTGGACTACATTATAATTGTTAATTATTTTAGGAAGAAGATTTTTAGTTGTTTTTAGCACAAAATGACAAAAAATACACAACTCTCGCTACTATAGATGTACTGGGTTGAGAATATAGTCGGTTATACAATACTTCTAGAGCATTTACCTAAGCATTTTAACATTATGGTTATAAAACTCGAGCAAATTCAAAGTTAAAACACAATTTACCTAATTAATTTGGTTCCATATTAGACGGATCAAGAAAGAACATGACGATATTGGTGAGATATGAGAGTTTTACTTGCAATAAATACCATGAGGGAGATACAAGGCAAAATAGATCACTTAATTACATTGAAATTTAACTTTTAAGTACCTTTTTTTTTTATTATTATTATCTAGCAGCTTTGATTTCAAACTTTGTAGCACCTCTACATTTACCTCATCTATCCTTGGAGAGTAGCATATCACCAATTATTTGCTTCCATCCGAAGATGAAAATCTGAGGCGAGATGAAAGCAAGTTTAAGCAAATTATTGCGTAAATAGTCATTCATGCTTGTATGTACATTCCATCCCAAGTCCAAATAGTCTCGGCACATTCAACTGCTATTGGACTACATTTTCCAATTAACTCATTACACTAGAACTTAAGAAGTTACTACATAAAATAACCATGCATTGCATGCACATCTTGAAAAATGGATAAATTGAGCAAACAAGAGAAGAAACTGAATGGAAGTGAAACTCTCCCATAATTAATATGTTTCTCAACATATCCAAGCACAAATTGGATAGGTTTGAGTATGTAAGATAAACAAATCATCTGCGAATCATTTAACAATATAGCACTGCATACTTATCCGCTAATTTCATTACGGTGACAAGAAAACCAACCAATACCTAATCGGTATAAAAGGAAAAAGATACTAGGCTTGGGAGATACGATAAGAGTAAAAATAACGCCGAGATTGATGTCTCGCTTTCGTAACTATTTTTTTTAATGTAAACCAATTACATGTTATGCAATGTTCTTATAAAAGATGCAATAATTTAAACCTATATGTAACCTAAGTTGCTTTTTATATTGTCGAGTTCCTTGCCAAGCTCACCAACCTGAACTTACTAAATAATTCGTTAAAACTTTTAGTAGTAGTCTTTTAAACATATATACGAAGTCGACAGCTCTAAAAACCCATCTACAAACACTTTATCAAGAACCACTTAACTTTATTTTCTAGCCAAACCCAATAAAACGTATGAATTGTTTATTGTGAATGACTCAAACAGTAATGACATAATAATTCAATGACAGGAGGGAAGAAAATTCATAGATATCAACAGTATTGCCTGATTGCAACAATCTACGAGTTTTATTCAACTCTGCTAATATACAATGATTTCAAATACATATCCAATTCAATAATTTGAAAAACTTGCCCCAAGAATAAAAAGTTCTGAAATGTGAAGTAAATACTCATGTGAACTCATAAAACATATCTAGGAATAGTCTTATTCGGATACGTGAATGTTGAAGTCGTCCAACCGGGTCAATTCACCCAAGAGAAATCCATGATTGTTAATAATTTGCACACCAAAGAGCATCCCAAACTTGACCTACCGATTGTCCGGAAGTGACAAATTGCATTCGATTATGAACCAACGTTGTTTTCCTCAAAACTTTATTTTCTATCGTGCTTTTATCATTTGGAGAATCTGGGGTATCAAATTCAAGAAATGTAGGTGAAGAATCTTGAGATGACTTCTCACAAGGAACACAATCTATTCCACAATCGCGCCGTTTCTCCTCAATTTCACGCTTCTTGGCCAGAGTCTTGTTGACCTATGGTTAACTTTAAACCTTAATGTTTTGATTATAACAAACAAAATAGTTGTGTTTACTAACAATCTATTTTCAAGTAATATTCAAAGCGCTACAAATCAAACTCTCATGCAATGTCAAGATCAAGTCAAAATCAATACAAGAGTTCAAGTATCTCAAGATCCAAAATTTAAGATTCGAAGATCAAGATCGAAGAATAGATTTCTAGATAAAATTGTAAATGTATTAGCTCTTTGATTTTTACCAATTAAATGAATGAAAGCTCAAAAATACTTTTATGTACAAAACGTATGTCATTATCACTTGCATAAAATATTTTTATCAAAGTCAAAAATCAATCTTTCAAAACTGTGGAAACAGTCATCTGTTTGGTGAACCGGTCGACCATTTGAATAAACCGGTCGACCGTATGACTGTCACTTTCTAAAAAGTGTTCGTTTCGATTTTTTCTATTCCAACGGCTAGTTCTGACCGTCTGACCGGTCGACTGTTTGGTCATCCGTTTCAACAGAAAGTGACAAAAATTGATCTCTATAAATATCTCTTCATTTATTATCATTCAACAACACTTACAAGAGCATTTATAGAGAGAATCATATTGAAAAAAATCATTCAAAGCTTCATTGCATTTATATTTTCAAATATCACTCATTGAAAAACTTTGTTTGATCAAATCAAATTTTTGATTAATTATTATCAACAAAGTTATCTTCTAACACTTGAAATTTCTCATCTATTGCTATTCATTAAAGTGTTAGTCTCTCTTAGAACCAAACTTGAATTTATCATTCATCAAGAGAGAAATACATTATCAAATCTATTTCTTTATATCTTTGTGTAAAGAATCGATGTATACACGCACAGCGGAAATTAAATGCTCAATTCCTTTAAGTCGGATCAACCTTGTACTTAGAGAGAATTCGTGATAGAATTTTACCCTTGATGAATATCGTGAATCTGATTTCTGACTAGCTGGAAGTGCGATCTTCAATACCACAGCTGTCCAATTGTCCAGTCTCCAATGGTAATCCACACAGCAAGAACAGATCTGAACTTCCACGATCAAGAACAGATGAAAGCAGAACCTTTTGGGAGTATTTGTATTTGGCTGTCTTTTTCTTGTGTTAGCAAGTAATGAGAACCAACTTGTGATTTAATATGTCGTGGCCTTTGTATTTATAGGTAGGGCTAACCCTATCTTTAGTTCTAGTCAAACTAGAACTCATCAAACAAATGAGCCCAATTAATTAATCTAATTAATTAATTTGGTCCAATAAATAAGTAAGTCCGACTCAACTAATTGGACCTTGGACATTAATTCTTACAATCTCCCACTTGGACAAGATCTAACTCTAGATGCTCAATTCTCGCTTTATGTGTGTGACCCATTAGGTTTCCATTCACGATGGTAAACGCAATGATATTCTCATCGATTCACTGAGATCGATCAATTCACGTCGCAGTCCAAGATTGACATCTAGCTATGTGTCAAGGCAATCACTGTGAAGGAAAATGTCATGTGGTATGACAGAACCAATATATGTGTGGTTACCATGGAAATATAATCCCTTCATCAATATAACCCAATTGGTTAAGATATATGGATTAGCATCAATCTCATTTCAACCAATTATGTTATTCACCTCAACTCTTCGTTGATCTAATCTAGTTATGATTGAAATATTTTTCAACTCATAACTCCACCCAGCCGAGGAAATTTATATCAACTTAAGTGGGCAAAAATCAGGTTATAATCTCCTACTTTCCAGGAATGACGAATCCTCATATTGGACATTCACAACTTTCATATGATTCTCACTATACCCGTGCGACGTCTTCCTAGTGACTCAAATCTTCGAGTCCCATCGAACGCTCACCTAAGTATAGTGGTCCTCATATAAAAATATATGATGTCCTCAAGTCAAATGTCCAAATCCACAACCGCGCATTAGAGATTTACCACTGATGCTTGGATAGTTATTCATGTGGAATCTTTAGGCGGATCATCCAATATCATGTTCTCATAACAATGCATTCATGTGTTCATTCATATGTCCCTTTACATCTTAGCTTGTGAGATCAACTACTTTCTTCAAAAGAAATGCAACACATGCTAGTATATCCGTAATAATGATATCCGTATCTCATTATTACTCTGACTAGGAATATTTCAAGAATAAGTTATTTATAACTTGTATCTCACAATCACAATACCTTGTGATTAACAAGTTACTATGAACTTTTCTTTGGACTCTACTATTTTAAATAATAAAATTTTAAAAATAAAAATTCTGCCATTAAAATGTAGACAAGTATTTAATTAATCAATTTGTTCATATACTTCAATGTCTAACAAAGAGTATATCACAAAATGTTCCATACAAACTAGATCTAATCACTCAGGTATCTTAATACCATCAAATTTAGCATGACCATCATGCTTGTGCTAGGATAACAATTTTGTCAAATAATCTGCTACATTATCGTATGTTAGGACCAGTTTTATCTTTATATAATTTATTAAGATTATCTCTCTGATGAGATGAAACCGCTTCAAAATATATATCTAGATCATTGATAAAACATGGGTTCTTTCGCTTGTGTGATGGCTCCATTGTTATCACAATACAAGTTATTGGATCAACAATATTAAGAACTATTCTAAATTCAGTAATGAACTTCTTGATCCGCACTGCTTTTCTTTGCTACTTACAAGCGACTATATATTCGGCTCCTGTAGTTGAATCAACAGTCGTTTCTTATTTGAAACGTTTCCAATTGATTGCACCACCATTTTGAGTAAATACATATCTAGATTGAGATTTGCTATCGTCTTTATCGATCGAAAGGCGGCATCGGCATAATCTTGAACTCCTAAGTTCATTTCTCCCATACACCAAGAACATGTCTTTAGTCCTTTTTAAGAACTTAAAGATGTTCTTGACTGCGATCCAATATTTCTTGCCAGGGTTCGCTTGGAACCTGCTTGTGACTCTCAAAGCATATAAAACATCCGGTCGAGTACATAGCATTGCATACATGATAGATCATATTGCTGATGCATAAGAAATTCTATCTATGCAATCTCTTTCAATTTGTGTCTTTGGACACATCTCTTTTGAGAGATAGATCCCATGCCCGATGGGACAGAGTCTTCTCTTGGACTCTTCTATGTTAAATTTTCTCAAGATTTTATCTATGTATGTAGTCTGAGATAGGCCAATCATTCTATTAGATCTATCTCTATAGACTTTTATACTGAGAATGTACACTGCCTCTCTCATATCCTTCATGGAAATTTTTTTGGATAACCACAATTTTATTGATTTTTGTATCGGGATATCATTTCCTAATAATAGTATGTCATCCACATACAAAATTAGAAATAAGACTTTACTCCCACTAACCCTTTTTTACACACATTGTTCATCTTCATTCTTGATAAAATCAAACATTGTGATTGTCTCATCAAAACGAAGATTACAGCTTCGAAAGGCTTGCTTTAATCCATATATAGATTTCTGTAGTTTGCATACCTTGTTTGACTCTGTGGATTCAAAACCTTTAGGTTGTGTCATATACACATCCTCGCTAATATTTCCGTTAAGGAATGCGATCTTGATATCCATTTGCTAGATCTCATAGTTATGGTATGCTACTATCGCAAGCGAAATTCGAATTAACTTAGACAGGGCTACTGGTGAGAAGGTTTCGTTAAAGTCAATCCCTTGTCTTTACTTGTAACCCTTCGCAACCAATCTTGCCTTGTAAGTATGAACATTACTATCCATGTCGACTTTTTTCTTGTAAACCAATTTACAACCTATAGGTTTTACTTTTTCAGGTGGGTCAACCAAGGTCCAAACTTTGTTTTCATACATGGAGTTTATCTCAGATTCTATGGCTTCCGGCCATCTCTTTGAGTCAACATTTGACTTCAACTCTGTATAACTAGTAGGTTCATTTTCCTCGATTAGTATTACATTACTAGTAATCAGGATATCGTATCTCAGGAGAGAACGAATGACCTTACTCGACTTATGCAGAGCTAGCGTGTCTTTTGGAATTGGTGGTTCCTTTTTCCCAATCCGTGCCTCATCAGATGCATAGGCTCAACTATTGGATCATTTAATTGGTCAATTTCATTTGTGGTTTGTTGAACCTCTTCAAGATCTACTTTGCTCCCACTAGCCTTTCTTAGAATAAACTATTTCTCTAAGAATATGGCACATTTCGATATGATGACCTTCATCTCGATGGGATTATAGAAATAGTATCCAAC
Organism: Forsythia suspensa; assembly: GCA_023638005.1. Classification (NCBI taxonomy): domain Eukaryota; kingdom Viridiplantae; phylum Streptophyta; class Magnoliopsida; order Lamiales; family Oleaceae; genus Forsythia; species Forsythia suspensa. Next base: position 17,496,541 of record CM042669.1, read on the forward strand.
AGTCTCTTTTGGATACTCCACAAATAAACATTTATCAGATTTAACTCCTAGTTTGTCTGATTCTACACGCTTCACATAAGTATCGCATCCCCAAACCTTCATGTATGAAAGATTGGATCTTTTCCCTTTCCATAACTCGTATAGAGTTTTATTGATCGATTTAGATAGGACACGATTTAGTATATAACTTGTAGTGTTAAGTGCATATCTCTAAAACGATTTTGGAAGAACTGTGCTATTCACCACCTTTGATCGTACCATATCAAATAAGGTACGGTTTCTTCTTTCAGATACACCATTTTGTTGTGGTGTATACGGTGGAGTCCACTGCGAGAGAATCTCATTCTGTTAGATAGTCTAAAAACTCACTCCTTAAATATTCGTCACCTTGATCAGATCTAAGTGTCAAAATATTTTTCTTAGTTTGCATTTCTACTTCTTGCTTGAATTCATTGAACTTTTCATGGGTTTCACTCTTAAATTCCATCAAGCATATGAAACCATATCTTGAATGGTCATCTCTAAGTAAGAAAAGCTACCTTTACTATATGTAGACATTTGTCCATATACATCAATATGTACAAGACCCAAAATGTCCGCAACTCTGATTTCCTTTCCAGAAAAGGGGGTTTAGGTCATTTTGCCTAACGAACATGATCTACACTTATCAAATGGTTCATAATCATTTGAATCCAAGTATTCATCTTTATGTAACTTGGTAATGCGTTTTTCATCTATATGACCGAGTATGCATTACCAAAGATACGAGTTCTTAGTTTTATCTCTTTTATGCATTGCAGTTCATCTTCTAATGCCATTTGTTTCCACATTGAAAACACGGATCAATAGACTTGGATTTGTCTTTGTTTGCTTTAACTGCTTTTTTCAATATATTTGGCCTTCTTGGATCCTTTCTAAAAGGTCTTTTTAGATTTTTTCTTAGTGTTCTTAGAGGTATCAGTGGCCAAAGTTTATCCATCTCTTTGGGCTTAACAGTTTTTAGCACGTTTAGCAGCTCGAGTAAGGTACCATGAATCTTATTCATGTTGAAGTTCATATGAACTGTGAAAAGTTATTAGGTAGGGACTGCAGAACTAAGTCAACACTCAGCTCGTGGTCTATAGTAAAACTCAATTTGTTTAATTTTTCAATCAACCAATCATCTTCAGTACATAAGCACTGACTGAAGATCTTTTTTACCATCATACCTCTGAATAACCATTTGGATGTCTCTTACCTTTCAGTCCGTGACTGTACATCATTCAACTCCTTGAAATGATATATATTGGTATAGGCATCCATACCCTTGTGATGCTTTTCTAACTCAAGTGACATACTGCAAGCATCACATATTGCAGTGTTACTGTTATCACTGTGTTTTTTGTAGGCTGCACGTTCTCCGACATAGCCTCCTCAGTAGGAGCTTTCGGCATTGGCTGCTCAATGACATATCTAATTTTTCTTTTTCACGCTTGAGAACAATTCTCATATTGCGGTGCCAGTCCAAAAAATTTGGTCCGATATGTTTGTTGGCATCTAATATGCCTCTCAAACTCATATAGTTACTCATGATTTAACAATTAAATAATAAGATAGAACAATTAATTAAATGCATACAATGAATTTAACATGGACTTATATTAAATTAATTATACTCCCACTGTTTAAATTGAATTAATGACCCTCAAATATTAATCAATAGAACCGGTTAGATTTCCAGTGGGCTAGGATCTCTTTTATTTTATTAAAACCTTGAGTGACTCAACAAATCATAATAAAACATCCAGGTAGATACTTCTATCAATCACATCTCTATGTGACTTCTAGATCATCAAGTAGACAACTTATTGTCGCACACATTTTATATGTTTACTTGATTGTGCCCCTAAAATTCTATTTTCTTGAGTGACTCAACGAAAAATAAAATTTTAGTTAAATTCGACCAATTGTTCAGAAACATCAAATGTTTCATAATGATAAACATATCCATGAGCAAGCAGCCATGAGTAACTCAACAAACTGATATCGATAATGGACTCTGATTTTTCACTATAACAATAGAAGGCACGTTGTATTAATCATTTAATACGAATTTAATATTTTGATAAAGAAGGGTTTGTCTCATCATATTTATATATATTAATTAACATCTAACATGCAATCAATCATACATAATTATAATTGTGGATGATTATGGATTTTATCTATCTAATCTTCCCGAGCCAAAAGAAAGATTAGTCACCAATTTCTAAGAGGCGTTGCATTCGTTCATCGAATGCTAGATGCAAACATCTCCATCTTCTGCTGCAACATGTATCCTATACTAGTTGGCACGCGCCCAAGCTGATCCTATAAATGGACACGCAGGGCCCATAATAAATAAATAGCTCAAAAAATTCAATTAATTAAATAATAGGCTCACAGCACAACCAACAATTAACGGAATAATTAACCATACAACCAATCACATGGGTCGAGTCCATAATCATCCACTGAACATCTATTTTAATATATAATATTAAAAATATATTAATTTCTAAATTTGCAGCTTTGACAGTATAAATCTAAACCTTTTAGACATTTTGGAACGGACTAGACAGAATTAAATAATTAATCTAAATAATTAATTAATTAATTTTTCAACAATAAAATTAATCAATTAATCTAATTAATCAATTGATTTTATTTATAAAGGAGATTTTCAAAATTTATTTTAACTCCCAATTTAAAGTCATACTCTAATTGAAGATAAAATTTGTATATGGTCAAAATTATAATTTTATAGAGTAAAGTCAAAATTTAATCTGATCAAAAATTTAAAATGTGGTTTAAAAACGTTTTTAGTCAATTTTGAATATTTGTCTAGCATTAAAAGATTTACTAATGACAATTTTTCAAAAAATTTAAAATTATATTTAAGACCCTTTTTCCTTTTAAAACTTGAGGACTCACTGTGTACTGTGTAATTTCTGAAATTGCACATCATTCCCTTAAGATATTAAAATAGTGGTCCTTCAATGAAATTTCTAAAATTGCAGAGAAGACCCTTTCTGATTTTAAAACAGTGGATCCTCTTGTGCAATTTTTGAAATTTCACAGATGGCCCCCTTCTAATTTTAAAACACTTGTCCTTTCTATTCAATTTTTGAGATGCATATGAAGCCCATTTAAAATATTTTGAAATAAGAGGCTTTCCATGCAATTTTCAAAATTGCATGGGAGCTCCTGTCCCCAAAAATACAGTAGAACATGCTGAATTTTTGAAATTCAGCTGGCGCCGCCAGTCGTTAAAAGAAAAATGAGGGGGCAGGGCCAATGCTCTGTTCGTGGAGAGAGAGAGCGGTGGCCGTGCCTGTGGCGACCTCAAAATTCTGCCTAAACTTTTTTTTTTTGGTATTCTCGCCCAAGAGGGTAATGGTACCCATATTTGAGGGTTTTGATATCCTTTTACGCAGAAAAGCAATTCTACTTCTGGTTTGATGAAAAACTGATTTGAAATATGTTTTCTTTATTTTCTTTTGAGGAAAGTAGTTAGAAACTAATCTTAGACAGTATTTGGAGATCACCCTTTCTCATTTTGCTTCGGATTTGCATTATTCTTTGTTAAGTACAAACATGTATACTTGATGAAATAAAGAACCATAAGGCAGAGTATGACAACTTAAATATAGTGGAAGTTTAAAACATATAAATCCTCTTTTAGTTCATTTCACCTTCAATGGCATAAGTTAACACAACATGTGGGCCCAAGTAAGTAAAAGAAGTACCTCACATACATTTTTGTTTCAAAACGGTTTATAACAAATCATTACGTCTCATGAACACTCCAAAAGCTTGAGCCCATTAGCAAGTACTACTACATACTTTAAGAAAGAGGTGATATGATAAAGACAAGGTTAATCAAAATATTATACTTCATAATAATGAGTAGTAAGATACTCCATGGTCCAAAAATCATATACGTCCACGCAAAGGTAGGTGGTTTCATGTTTTTGCAATCCAGGTTGAAGAGGATTGGAGGACCATATCTCAATCTTTGTGATCAAATAATATTCATGTTCATCGAAGGCCACTTCCACCCGTTGCCCCTTGACTTCATACATATCTCGATCCATTTCCTACAAGAGTCATAAAACGACTATGAATGGTGACATTCAATGAGTAAAATATGGTGCATGTGTGACATTGTATGTAGATGTGTCTTTTATCTTTCTTAGGGCCCTTCCCACAAACAATACTTGTACACCGAGCGCTCAAATAAACATTCTTTGTGCATAAGCACAACGGCCAAACTTCTTAGGACACTCATCGTCCTTCTATGGGCCACTTTTGCCCTTGGCCGTAGTTGATCAACTCGTGGAACCCTTACCGTCCCAATGTAGGCTACTTTTGCCTTTGGCCGTAATTTAATCGGACCTCAAGTCCTCATGTGGGTCGCTCTAACCCTTGGCCAAAGTTGAATCAACTCTTTTCTTGGGACCCTTACCGTCCCCTATGGGCCACTTTTGCCCGTGGTGTATAAATAAGTTTGGAGAAATCTTTAATTGTTCAAACATAACCTATCTTTGTTTACATATGATTTTTGCTTTCTTAAATTGAGCATAAATGACACAAGATAACTTTCTCATTCTTGTTCTTCCTTCTTGTTGCATAAATAGTCAATAAGCTCAAGATGCTCATAATCATATCATGAAACTCATCAATATAGCTCATTAAGAGCACATGGAACATACACACATATAGATGTATATATTTGTCATATTGCACATAAATCATATACATAATTTACTCACAACTTCTTGTTGTTAAATCTTGATCCACCTGAAAATAAAAGGTTTTTAAACATCATAACCTTGCATGGGGGTGAATGATACTTAAATCTGAAGTTGAGGGTGCTTGAACCATGAAGGCATAGCCTTAATTATTTATGGTACAGCAGTTTTTAGGGTATTGGTACCCTGTCATAAAACTAAAATACAGGGTATCGATATCCTTTTGGGCAGAGAGGTGTTAAAACATTTTATTTTGAAAACTACGTTCTCGGCCCATGGGATCTAACTTTTCTACACCGAGAAATTTGAGTTTCTTGGTCCCTCTAAGCTGTTGCCCAAAATGGGGCTTTGGTGCTTGGATTGGAGATTCCTCTATTGAATTAGAGAGCCTCCTTCCCGAGCTTTCTTATTATACAAACACTCACCTCTATCTCTGGTATCTTTCTCTTATTTGAGGGTTATTTCCTCCTTGTTTATAGCTAGAAAATGTGAGGGAGTGATGTGGGAGAGTTATGGAGATTAGAGAGGAGGAAATGGGCAAGAAGTGGCTTGGGTTTGGGGGGTATTTATAGGGAGAATTTAACTCCTTCCTCATTATTGCATTCATCCTCATTGTGACACATGTAAAGTTGGAGAGATTTGCTGAAGATTTTCTTGTTGGCCTTCATTTAAGGCGCTTTCCAACTACCCATAATAAAGGCACTAGGTATAGCTTATAGGGCAATTAATGCTAAACTCTAATTAAGGCAGATTTCGGACTTGTTTTGGGTCGATTTTTGAAGGTCGAAACGTGTTCATTTTTTGACGTTTATTATACCATTTCGAAGATCTCATGGAGATCTTCACAACGAACTTTGAATCATAGAAAATGGATCATCACAGAGGTTAAAACATTACTTTAAAGATGGCTGCCCGAAAATGGTTTTGCTGGAATTTTTGGCTGTTTTTCCAGATTTTAACTTTCTGGAACATTTTGGCATAATTTTTTGGGGCTGTTTTTATAGTCGAAACTATGCATATTTGGTACCACTTTGAAGGTCTCGTTGCGTGCTTCGCAACACCATAAGTTTCGTAGAATTCCGACCAATACATAGATCATACGATGGCTCCAAAGTTGGCTGCTTAAAAGTACATTTCTGGGAATTCCAGATTTCCAACTTCCTGGAACGTTTTTGACATAATTATTTGGGGCTGAATCCTGAGTCGAACATAGGTGTATTTGGTACCATTTTGAAGATCTCGTTGCGTACTTCGCAACACCATAAGTTTCGTAGAATTCCGACCAATACTTTATTCGTAAGAGCGCACCAAAGATGGCTACTTGACTTTCATAAAAAGGGTCAAAACTTTGTTTTCTCACTTTTTGGGTCTTTACCAAATTTTTTCACTTTAATCCAAACAAGCCTTAATAAAAGTCATTCACTCTTAAATCAATTCATCTTAGTCCCTTCACAACTCATTAGATCCGATTTTCTCCCTTTTAATATTCGAATTTAAATTAAATTCTAAGTACTACGACTTTCGAAATACTTTTTGGGACAACTCAACCAAATTTCTTGCTTTATTCTCATTTTCTTATTTAAATTGAAAATACAAATTTTTCAGAGCGTTACAGTGCCGCTCAGCAGCGGCAGCGCATGAACCGCAAAGATCAGCGGCGTGATCCTCGCGGCTGGGCCATCGGCTGAGTTCGCTGGCTGCTCCCACCGGCGGCAGTGCTATCTCTCATCTTCATGTTTCGAACAATCCAAATCAGATTGAGATTTTTTTTGTTTTTTTATTAACTGTCAAACTCAAATCAAACTAATATATCAATAACAATTATTTTTAGATTCATCAAAATAGTCTAACAAATTTTAACAAGTAACAAGGTAAACTTTGATATCACTGTACGGAATCGAGGTATACATGCACATCGGAAATTAAATGTTCAATTCTTTTAAGCCGGATCAACTTTGTACTTAGAGAGAATTCGCAATAAAAGTTTACCTTTGATAAATATCGTGAAATCGATTTCGACTAGTTTGGAGGTGCGATCTTCAATACCACAATTTGTCCAATTGTCCGACCTTCAATGGTAATCCACACAGCAAGAACAAATTTGGACTTCCACAATCAAAAATAGATGAAAGCGGAACCTTTTTGAAGTATTTGTATTTGGTTGTCTTTTTCTTGTGCTAGCGAGTAATGAGAACCAACTTGTAATTTAATCAGTCGTGACCTTTGTATTTATAGGTAGGGCTAACTCTAGCCCTAGTTTCAGTCAAACTAGAACCCATCAAACAAATGGGCCCAATTAATTAATCTAATTAATTAATTTGGTCCAATAAATAAGTAAGTCCGACCCAACTAATTGGACATTGGATATTAATTCTTACACTTTGGGTTATATTGAGATCTCTCGAAAGCTCAATATTGTATAAAGATCGGTGCTCCTTGTTTGTAAGTAACCGGATACATTGTAAGGGTTTGGATTGCACCATAAGTCAATCAAGATAGTGGAAATGCTGTGCTCGTGTTGGAGAGCTTGGTAACGGGGGACGTAGATCATTTGTTGGATCGAACCTTCATAAAAATATTGTTTGCACTCTCTCTACCCCTTTTATTTATTTATATTATGCTCATATTTTTGTGGATTAATTTTTATTTCTTAAATTTCTTGTTTTGAGAATATTTTACGAAAAAGTTTGAGAAAACCAATTCACCCCCTCTTGGTTAGTTATTCTTGGACTATCAAGCCTATTCAGCAGATGTTATAAGTCCCCCCAACATACCCATTTCTTCTTGAAAGGATCTTTGATTTCAGCACAATACTTTCCCCATCTTCTCCTCCGCACCCCAATGACTTTTTCCATTCCATTCTCATCAAGAACCCTCGAATAGAATTTTTTGATTTCTGCATGAATATTTCTAGAATCCTTCTTCTTGTCAAGAATTTTTTCCAACAATGGCGTTTGTTGGATTATGCGGCTGGTTATGGTTGCTAAGCAAGGAAAACAATGATTAGGGTTTTCAATTTCTAGTTTGGGTCCAATTTGTTCTCCTACTTGGGTTGAAAGTGTGAAGGTTTGAGTTATTGTTCAAAATTCAAAACGACGTCGTTTTGGTTCACCATTTTGAACAGTAACTCACTCATTCACATTTTTTATATAGGTAGGAAGAAGACACCAACAAGATGCTTCTTTAATGGTTTTCTTTGTCAATTTGCATCTCCATTTTGACTCAATTCTTTTGAAGTTAGATGTTTATGATTTTTCTAAGTGACTAAGTGATAATCAAGTCAATTTTGAACCAAGACTTTTTGGATGCGTAGAATTTGTTTCAAGTATATTAGAGAAAATCTACTTAATGTTATCTGAATTCAGATAATACTAAAATAAAGAGAACCCCAAGTCTTTCAATTAAAAAATAGACTATGTTTGAATTTCTTCTTGAGGCGGCAAAAGAGAATCATCTTGAATTTGGATCATTATTCCAAAAAGTTATTGAAACACATGATTTGTTATCTATTGTCTATTAGTTGAAGTGTTATATTTCACAAACTCAGATAGGGAACCATCAAGTCGAATTTGTGGAATTATGTAGGATGGATTGTGAATTTCATTATTAAATCTTATTTAATAGTGTCTTGGACAACACATATTGAATATGACTTTTTGTTTGATCTATATTTGCCATATAATTGAAATTTGATTTGCATTTTAAAAATTGTGGAATCATATTCCTATTATTGTGAGTTTTATAAAAAAAAAAAAATTGTTATAAACATTATGATGAAAAATATTTTTCTCCTCATCCGAGCACGACGGCGACAGTGGTAGAGACCTACAAAAGGTGGTGGGACTTTTTTCTCCCGTGTTCACTCCGGTGTGATAATCAGTATATGATTAAAATATTTGTGTTGAATAGCAATATGGAGTGTATAAGAGTTGTGTGTTATGTTTTTACGTAGGGGATTGACCTCTATTTATAGGGATGACATGCAGTTATTTGATGACGGGTATCCTTCATATCCCTCATTTGATAACGGGTGTCCCTTTATCTCCATCATTATTATGAGTTAATGAGGGATGCTTCATCTTCTCAATTGATGGTGTTTCATCTTCCCAACTGTCAATGGCAACTGTCATTTTATTGACCGTCTGTCTAGTTTGCCTAATAGCAGTTGGGTAATTGTTGTCTATCAGTCAAAGATGAGCTTATGATACCAACAAGACAGACGAGTTGGTGAGACGGGCATGCCAGGATGTGCCACTATTAGCAGACAACATATAGCAGCTATCATTATTTTTATCATCATAAACCCCTCTACTTTTCATAGACTATCGTCAATGAGAAGTAGAAATAATCTACCACACATGCTTTTCTCTAAATTTTTCAGACAGAGACTCATCACCTTGTTTTTCTGACAGAGGCTCATTGCCTTGATTTTTAAACAGAGGCTCATCGCCATGTTTTTCGGACAGAGGTTCATCGCCTTGTTTTTCGGACAGAGACTCATCGCTTTGATTTTAAAACATGGTTCAACACCTTTTTTTTCAGACAGAGGCACATCGCCTTGATTTTTAAACATAGACTCATCGCCTTGTTTTTTAAATAGAGGCTATTGCCTTAATTTTTAAACATAGGCTCATCACCTTTTTTTTTTAAGTAGAGGCTATTGTCTTGATTTTTAAATAGTGGCTATTGCCTTGATTTTTAAACATAGGCTCATCGCCTTATTTTTTAAATAGAGGCTATCGCCTTGTTTTTTTTAAATAGAGGCTATCGCCTTGATTTTTAAATAGTGGCTATCGCCTTAATTTTTAAACATAGGTTCATCACCTTGTTTTTTAAATAGAGGCTATCGCCTTGATTTTTAACCATAGGCTCATTTCCTTGTTTTTTAAATAGAGGCTATCGCCTTGATTTTTAAATAGTGCCACCGCCTTATTTTTCGAGACGATGTACCGGCATTGTTTTTCGATGATGCTTTTGGCATTGTTTTTCTAGCGATGGCACCGTCATTATTTTTGCCTTTTCTTTTTTTAGGCAATGGCAGCGGTCATTATTTATGACCTTTTTTTTGAGACATTGGCACCGCATCATTATTTTTGGTCTTGTTTTTTAGATAGTGGCAAATCATTATTTTCTCGCCTTTTTTTAGATAGTAGTAGTACGGCTTTGTTTTTCAAACGATGGCAGTTGTCATTATTATTTCAATCGGCTTTGTTTTTCAGACAGTGGTAGCTGTCATTATTTCTGGCTGTCTTTGTTTTTCAGACAGTGGCAGCTGTCATTATTTCTGGCTGGCTTTGTTTTTCAGACAATGGCATTTGTCATTACAAGATAGCGGATTGGCTTTGTTTTTCATACATAGCAGTTTGTCATTATTTCTAGTTGGCTTTGTTTTTCGACACGGTGGCAACCCTGTCATTATGATAGTAGTGACTTTGTTTTTCGAGACGAATGGCAAATATCATTATTTCTACCTTTGTAAGTCCCTCTACTTTTCATAGACTATCATCAATGGGAAATAGATAATCTATCGCACACGCTCTTCTCTAATTTTTTTTTTGTTGTGGCTTGCCTTGCGTAAATTTTTTTTTTGATTGATGATCGCCTCGGCCAACGCCTCGCCTCGCCTAATTTTTTTTTTAAGCTCACCTTGTTTTTTGTTTGTAGTAGTTGAGAATATTTTTGTCACAGGTCAGGTCTAGTAGGCGTGTCAGGACTTCATAGCTAGCCTGATCCTTCTTTGGTACCCTCATCATTTATTTGCCTTAGATAGTTTATTTTCTACTTGCCTTTATTATCTCGAGGTTCGGGCTCGTCCCAAGTCCTTCTTTTGTTAGACTCAGGTTCCTTTCAATCTTTCATGTCTTTGGTAATGAGATACGCTTCTTCAATATCCACATACTTATCCCATCTTCTTAGTAACTCATGCATCATATTCAGCGGGTTTTTGGAGAGTGACATCTTGAAAGGGCGACTTCGAGTTCTACTCATCATGATAGTGACTACAGTAGACATCTGCAGATCTTTGATTCCCAGTGTAGCCCTATTGAACTGGATAATGAAATCTTTCAGTATCTCATCTTTATCTTGGGTCAATTGCATCAGGCCAATGACAATTTTCTTAGCATATTTGTTGCTGACAAAGTATGCAACAAAACTCTTGAAAAATCGTCAAATGTACGGATCGATTTTGGGAGAAGGGTGGCTACCCAGTCCCTGGCCTCCTCCCTAAATGTTAGTGGAAAAGCCCCGCACATAATCGCATCAGGAGTGGCTTGTAACCTCATCAAGTTAACAAAAGCCCTGAGGTGATCGATCGGGATCAAATGATCCGTCGTACTTCTCCATATTTGGTTGTTTGAAGTCTCGTAGCAAGGGGAACGCCATCACTTCTAGGGAAAAATGTTCTTCTTCCAACACCATAGATTATTGCTTCCTACTTTTGTTAGACATAGCCTCAGCTATTCTACGACCCATCATGTCTTTTAAACGATGTTCCAGGCTTAACACTAGTGTCTCAACCAGCATAGGCGTGGGCATCCATGACGGTTGCCCCCAGTGTGGATTTGGGCTAGACATCAATGAATGAAAGTGGGGTGCAGAAGGTGGAGCCAAAGAAATTGGAGCCAGTGGTGGAGCTGCCGTTGGCGATATTTCCATTACTGGAAAGTTAGGAGTCTGAGGAGGAGCCCTTGGTGGTGAGGGCCCTACTAGTGGAGGGTTAGGACCCTGGTGGTAAAGATCCTATAGGCAGAAGGTTAAGACCCTGTGGTAGCTGAGAAACCACAGCGTTCCGATCTTGGAGTAGAGCCATTAAGGCTGCCACCTGAGCTTGCAGTGCCGCAAGTTGAGCGGTAGAGGCAAATTCTTTTTGTGGATGATTAATGGCGGCGTTAGACTCGGTGCCTACATCCTCGATAGGGGCTGGTGGAGCGGTTCTATTCGTAGCTCTTCTAGTTCGAGCCATGACTTATTATGCATTTCCCACAAATGGCGCCAATTGATGATAAATATTTTCCCTCTTCCTAGCACGGCGGCGATAATGGTGGAGACCTGCAAAAGGTGGCATGGACTTTTTTCCTCCGTGTCCACTCTGGTGTGATAATCAGTATATGATTAAAATATTTGTTGTGAATAGAAATATGGAGTGTATAAGAGTTGTGTGCTCTGTTTTTACCTAGGGGATTGACCTCTATTTATAAGGATGGCCTACAGTTATTTGATGACGGGTGTCCATTCATCTCCCTCATTATTATGAGTTAATGAGGGATGCTTCATCTTCTCAATTGCTGGTGCTTCATCTTCTCAACTGTCAATGGTAACTATCATTTTATTGGTCGTCTGTCTAGCCTGCTTAATGGCAGTTAGGTAATTGTTGTCTATCTATCAGAGATGAACTTATGATACCAACGAGACGGACGAGTCGGTGAGACGGGCGTGTCAGGACGTGCCACTATTAGCAGACAACATATAGCAGCTATTATTATTTTTATCATCACATTTGATATTTTTTCTTGACAAATGTAAACTTCCAACTAACAAAGCACAAAGTATTTATAAACTGATTAATATCATTTTTATCTACATATTTCATATGATTCAAAAATTTTATTTATTTTTTATCCAAACATTTCGTAAAATTCATTGCTTATAATTTATAAAAATCTATACTAAATATATTCCATTAGTGCCTAAATGAAATTTTTTTAAAAAGTTTAATTGAAAAACTGATAATTTAAATTTAGGAAAAAAGTAGGGACTAGTTTCACATCCGTTGCGCCAAAATCCCTTTCCTTTTAGGAGTCGTATAAAAGTATTGTTGACTAGAAAGTGTCCACTAATCTTCCCCCCTATTTAAAACCAAACATGCAAACGTGTTTCACATTAGTAACATAATTGTGGTAGAATATAACAATTATCAAATTAAATTATGTATTAATCATAATTAACAAATAGAATAGAATCCTACTCAGATAAAAGATCTGATTTGTTATGAAATCTTATCCTCTTAAGAAGCTGCAATCTATCCTCTATAAAAGTCAAACCGTCATTAACCCAATTTTAATAAACAACTTTTGATTTTCTTCTTTGAATTCTGTTCAATTTCATACTTTGTCCTTTTTGGAGAGAAAAAGATCGTAAGAGATGGATCTTGATTTGTCACCAAAGTTGGCGAAGAAGGTGTACGGAGGAGACGGCGGCGCGTATTATGCGTGGTGCCCAAATGAACTGCCGATGCTACGTGAAAGCAACATTGGCGCTGCAAAGCTTGCTCTCGAGAAAAATGGCTTGGCTCTGCCTCGTTACTCTGATTCCGCCAAGGTTGCTTATGTCCTTCAAGGTCCGAGTCCCCCCCCCTCACCTAAATTAGCTTGATGAATTTGCTTTATTAATTGCATGAGATGATCCCTTTTTTATTTGGTTAGTTTGTTCATGTATTTATTAATTTATTGAAACTTGTTTTGAATGCTGTCTCTGGTTCAGTTATTATAGATAATCTTATATTGATTATGTTTAATGAAATATACGTTATGGTTTGAATACGATTTAAGTTAAGTTGCTGAATAATTGATTTTCTTCTTTCAAAAGTTTGCATGACTGTAGCAAATCTGTTTTCTTTATAAACTTTTTACTTTTTAGTGATTAGCATCTTGATTAATTTACGTAAATTTATGGTCAAGGGTTCCGTGGTTTTCTGTTCTTATTCTTCCAAAAAGTTTTTTATGCTTTAATCAATTTTTAGTTTTCTGCCTTTTTAGATAAGGGTACATATCATGGGATTATGTTAGAGCAATGTGTTAATTTGTGGTATATGTTAGGGAAACATCACATCTTCTTTTAGTAGACTGTTGATGGGAACACAAACCTTCAAAGGTCCCACGCTTTTCTTATTCTTATTCTTGTAAGAAAATTTTCTGTTTTAAGTCAATTTAGTTTCTGTATTTTTTTAGATTGAGTTTATGATGGCTTCATAAATGGGATGCCCACTTCATTGGCACGTCTAACTGTTTTGATGTTTCGCTATACAGTGATGGTTACCCTTTTCTGTAATGCTAACTGCAGTCTTTATTTATGTCATGAATGTTTGGAACATATTATTTGATAGGATTGGACGGCATCATAGACAAAATTTAGCTTATTTTCTTCATTAATATTGTCTAGTACTATTTAATCCACTTTATAAGCAGTTGGTGAATGTGTGGATAAAAAGTGATTGTAGTTGTGGGGTCCCATGAAATGTGTGGATGAGAATTGTGTTTGTGGGTTTGGTAAATTTGAAATTATAATTTAAGTGGTGCCAAACATATGCTTAGTAAACAGTCATTAGTGTTTTCTACCGAATCGTCTATTACTAATTTACTATATAGCCTTTCTCAGTTCAATCTTTGATTAAGCATAGATGAGTACATCATTCAAAGAAATTCAAAATAAATGAAATCACCAGCATAAATTGTTGTTTTTAGACAATCAGATTATGTGCATGTGCAGAGAACTTCAAGTAGTAATTCTTGGCAGGAGAGTTTTAGCAAAGTCCTTTGAATTTGTAATCTTCAATGTGTAACTAGAGACTAGAATGATAGTTTATGATTTGAAGCTCTAGAAAACAAAGATCAGAGGCTATATCTGGTGCCACAATCTGTACATATGATTTTTCATACAGATTAAATTGAACTATAAAATATAATACTACAAGTAACATTTCCACAATCACAAGACTAAGAATGTAAGGATCATGTTTTCTAAAAGAAATATGCTAGAATGGGTCCAACACCTAATGGTTTTAGTTTTTAGGTCCGGTGCTATTAGTGCGTTATATTGCTCTACATATGTGATCTAATTTTTCCAACCAGCGAAAACCTTTTTATATAGTTAATAAATCTTCTCTCTCTCTCTCTCTACACACACACACACACACACACACGGTTTCCTATTCTTAGTCTTGCAAAAAAATAAAAATATTTTTTGATGTTTTTATCAATTTTCGTTTTCTATGTTGATTTGCTAATGTTACATTTAATGCTATGAATGCATAATCTTATTCTAAGTATGTGATCTAATTTTTCCGACCAGGATGAAAACCTCTGGATTGTTTGCTAACAAAACCTTTTTATATAGTTAACCCCTATCTCACTCTATTTTGCTTTAACTTCAGGTAGTGGAGTGGCTGGAATTGTTCTTCCAGAGAAAGAAGAAAAGGTGCTTGCAATCAAAAAGGGCGATGCCATTGCACTTCCCTTTGGTGTTGTCACCTGGTGGTACAACAAACAGGACACTGAACTTGTGGTCCTTTTCCTTGGAGATACCTCAACGGCCCACAAAGCTGGTTCATTTACCGACTTCTTTTTAACGGGATCTAATGGCATCTTCACTGGATTCTCGACTGAATTTGTTAGCAGGGCATGGGACTTGGAAGAGAGTGTTGTGAAAACTCTCGTTGGACAACAATCCGGAAAGGGCGTTGTGAAGCTCGATCCTGATTTTCAAATGCCTGAACCCAAGGCAGAGCACCGCAATGGCATGGCATTAAATTGTGAGGAAGCTCCGTTGGATGTGGACATTAAAAACGGTGGAAAGGTTGTTGTTTTGAACACGAAGAATTTGCCGTTGGTCGGTGAGGTTGGACTTGGGGCTGATCTTGTGAGGTTGAATGGAAGTGCAATGTGTTCTCCAGGTTTCTCTTGTGACTCTGCTTTGCAAGTCACTTACATTGTTAGGGGCAGTGGCCGTGCTCAGGTTGTTGGTGTTGATGGTAAACGCGTATTGGAAACAACAGTTAAGGCTGGTAATCTTTTCATTGTTCCAAGGTTCTTTGTAGTTTCAAAGATAGCTAATCCAGACGGTTTGGAGTGGTTCTCTATCATCACAACTCCCAAGTGCGTTCTACTTCTTTTAAACGTTTGCTAATTCAATTTGTATTTATTTCTTTTGTTCTGACTTAAAATATTGGGTCTTTGGCAGTCCTGTTTTTACTCATTTGGCTGGAAGGACTTCAGTTTGGAAGGCATTGTCCCCCCAAGTCCTCCAGGCATCATTCAACGTGTCTCCTGAAGTAGAGGAAAAATTCAGTTCGAAAAGGATGGCAGAAGAAATCTTTTTCCCACCACCAAAGTGATTTAGGATTATGTTTCTTTTTGTTCTTGTTTCTAATTATAGCAATAAGCATCATGAGTTAGAAAATGTTCAACAATTTTACTTTTAATGTTTAAAGGTTTTATTAGGGTTTTTGCGAATGTTGCAACTTCTATTTGATAATGTTTTTGTGCTAAATTTTATGATGCTTCTTTAATGGTTAGAAATAAGTATGGCTCTAATAGAAACTTCATTATTGACGTTTGACTGGTTTATAATTTCTCTTACTGAGAATCAATTTAGTTTTGAATCAAGTATATTAGAGAAAATCTAGTTTATGTTATCTGAATAATACTAAAACAAAGAGACCCTTGGTCTTCCAATAAGAAAATGGACTAGGTTTGGTTTTTTTCTTGAAGCGGCTATTATTTTAAAAATTTATTGAAACACATAATTTTTTATTTATTATCAGTCAGTTGAAGTTGTGTATTTCACAAACTCAATATTTATTAAAATAATCGTGTTGATAACGTGTTATGAAACTAGAAAAATAAAGAAAAATAGAGAATCAAAACTCAAGTATGTAAATTTATTATAACAGTAACCCTTATTTATAGGGTTTCAAAGAGAGTTACAATCTTATTAGAATACACTATTTTGAAGTAAGTATATAACTACATAGACATCTAAATACAACTAAATAATCATTCATCATTATCTATAAATTTACAACATATACTACGTTTTACTTGCAATAAAGATATATTTTGGTACTCATATCTTTAACTTTTTTTTGGGTTGTATTTTATCATTAATTTTAACATCTAGTCTCTCAAAATTATTTTTGTCTAAATATTCTACTAATGTGCATTGATATGAGGGACAAATATTTTTAAAAATTTTGTATTTATTATTTATTTCGCCTATTTAAAAATACGAGAGACAATTTTTTTTACACCAACCTAGTTAACTTTTGTACATAAATAATTTTTAGAGACCTATGTGTAAATTAATAAATTGATGATAAGAATGTAATAAAACAGTTGATGATAGAAATGCAAAAAGAAATATAATTGAGAACTTTTATTACAATTAAAATGTGGTATAGTTAACCAAAAAAAAAAAAATGTGGTGTGAATATATTTACTCGTTTTATAATGCAATAAGGAAAGAAATAAAAAACCACTTTATGAAAATGTTGGTCCATTTTGTTATAGTTTAATAAGAATTAATGAAATTAATATAAAATTAATATATTTAGTATTTTAAATTTTACACTTATTGTAATTATTTTCTAATAATTTATATCAAAACTAATTATCGTGAATATCTTATTCTTTGATTACATAAATTTAAATAGGTTTTGTAAAATTCTTTTTGATGGTTTTATTTATTTATCTTGGTGTATGATGTCGATGGAATTGTCATCTTCGATACGAGCAGATATGCTAAAAAGTGATCTTGATTGAGTCATTTTTAAGGCACCTGATGTCAAGGAACGATTGCCCAACAAAGAGCATGATCCATTCTAACTTGACACGGATAGCCAAGGGCGATCGTTTCTCGATCGTTAAATAGCATATGGGTCATACCATGAGGTAGAGGTGTCAAGACCCGGGCGGCCGACCGAACCGACATCGGCCACCCGCCTCGACCCCGAATCGCGGGCCGCCCGTGAACCGGGCGGGGCGCTCACGGCCGAGAAGGCCAACCCGCGAGCAACACTCACACGGGCGAAGAGGCCAACCCATGGGCCTACCGTGAACTGCTTTTGATTTTTAAAAAAAAAAAATGGATGAAAAATTCAAACTTTCTTATTTGAAATGATATTTAAAAAAAAAAAAAAAACAAATGGCGAGAGAATGCTTTAGAGTGAAAGATGCGATGATCATTCACGCTTTTAGTTTTTAAATATATAAATAAAAATAGAAATTGAATTAAAAATTAACAAATGTGAATTTATCATTGTTATTTATTTTTATTTAGTAATTTAGCACATTTTTTTGTTATATATGTAAACATTTTTTTTTTTTGAATTACAATAAGTAACTAAATTTTTTAGTAATTTCAAAAAAAATTAATTTTTATTCATACTGGGCGAACCGGATCGAACCAAGCCCATATGGGCCAATGGGTGGGCAGGGCTTTTGAAAAATTTCGTAGGTCACCGACCGATGACATAGCTGCAGCCAGGCATGCGGACTTTTTCGAACGCGTGCACACGTTCACGGCCTCATCGGAGGCGGGCCGACCCCATTCCGCTGACCCGGATTAACACCTCTACAACGAGGTTGCAAAGAATCTACATCAACTCAAATGGAAATGATCTTATCTCAACTAATTAATAGAGAATTTTATCTCCATATTTCTTTTATTCTCGTCGGGTATCAAGGAACCTTAAGACACCTGTCCCACATGAAAATAACCATCATGGACAAGTCCTCAACAATTAAAGTATGTATAAAGAGCTATTCATTCAAAGCAAAAAGAACAATCTTTATATACTATACTTTAAATTCCATCTCAAGTAATTTTATAATTTTTCCTTCAAAACTAACTTTTTCTTATACCAGAGTGGGATCCGAGACAAGGTACCCAGTCCCCTCTGTGCAGATTAAACTTGCGATTGGAAGTTATTGAGTAGACAAAAATTGACAAGCATCAACTTAGATTTTCTATAAAACCAATTTTTTTTTTAATCTTTTAAATACAAAGTTTTGAATTCGTTTGATAAGAAGTTTTAGTGTCAATAATTTCACACGATGCACAACTCTTTTCTTAATATTGATTTAATTCAATACCATATTATGGAATGTACTAGAAATTCAACAAAATAACGAAGAATCTTATCTCTCCATTTTCTTTATTCTCGTCAAGTATCAAAGAAGATAGAGATACCTTTCCTACATGAAAATAATCGTTTATAGGACACATCGTCAACTATGGAAGTCTATATTAGGAATCATTCATTCAAAACAAAAGGTCACAACAATTTTATACAATAAGCTTTGTATTCCCTCTCAAGTAATTTTACAATATTTTCTTCAAAACTAACTATTTCTCACACCAGAATGTGATTCGAGACGAGATTTCCAACCCGGTTTATACAGATTAAACCCGCTATTGGAAGCCATTGAGCAGTACAAAAATCGACAAGTATCAAATGTAAATTTTCAATAAAGCCAATTTTTTTTAATCTTTTAAATACAAAATTTCCAATTGGTTTGATGAGGTTTTAGTGTCAATAATTTTCACTCGATGCAGAACTAATTCATTACCAAATATTGGAATGTACTAGAAATTCAACAAAATAGAGGAAAACTTTTTTACATATTAAAACATAGTCTCTCCGTCCCCACAAAGATATGCTCGTTTCTTTTTTCACACAGATTAAAAAATCTCATTTAATGTAATTGGAATTATAAATTTTTCACACACATTTCCTATTATATCCCAATTTAATATTCTCTCCGTCCCACAAAGATAGACTCGTTTTCTTTATTTATCTGTCCCAAATTATAGACTACTTACTTTATACATGATATATTAAATTTTTATTTTTTCTAATATATCCTTATGTAATTTATATTGTTATCAACCAAAATATCTCTATCTTCAAACCTTCATTTATTTATTTTTTTCCCCAATGTAACTCTCTCTCTTTATCTGTATAACTTTCTTTTTCTAAATCTTCATTTATATTTTTTTCAAACCCGTGTAACACACACACACACACACACACACACACACACTCTCTCTCTCTCTCTCTCTCTCTATATATATATATATATATATATATTCCATTTAACTTAAATAGGAGTATAATGAAAAAATTGTGTGAAAATTTTATAATTTCAATTACATTAAATGAGTTTTCTTAATCTGTGTGGAAAAAAAATAGGTCTATCTTTATGGGACGGATGGAGTATTAGTCATTTATGAATCTAATAAATTTAAATGCTCATTAAATTATAATTGGAATGCAAATGAAATTGAATTGCATTACATTGAAACAATAATGAAATTTAATTATTGACTTTGTTATTGGGGGATTGGTGTTTTCTAAGCAAGGTAGAATTTATTGATTGCCTACTTGATTAAATGTGTGAATAAATTTATTTATTTTCTCATTATAATCGGAATATGTTAAGTTTATTTGAGTTGATAACAATGTAAATTAAATAAGGATATATTAGGAAAAAGAAAAATTTAATATACACTCTATAAAGTAAGTGGCATATTATTTGGAACAAATAAATAAGAAAAACGAGTCTATCTTTGTAGGAGAGAAGAAGTATATAACTGTCATTGTTTTTTTAATGAATATTACATAACATGTACTTTTGAGGATGGTAGACAAATGCTATTACTTCCTCTCATAAATATCAATTTAGAAAAATGTGACGCCAACCATATTGATGTGGTTTAGGGACTCATTTCATCGTGAAAACATATGTAGACTTTCGAGAATCTAAACCATTGGTTGAATCAAAGTAATTGAAACTAGAACTGGAACTGAAAATTAGTCCAGTTAGAGGCATATAACTCTTTAGAATAAACATGATAAAACTCAGTCAATTAACTCGTTTAATCATGAATTAGTTCAATTGGAATTGAGCAAGAAGTGGAGAAAATAGATAAAAAAATGAAATTGGTTTGAAAATGTTATCTTTGTTGTTGTAGAAGCCTTTGTTGGCGAAGAATTAAACATCTATATCTATATCTATATTATATATTAAAGTAAGTTAGTATGTCAAAAATTTTGCCAAGTTGCAATAGTATGTCAAATTTTTTGCCAAGTTGCAATTGATAAGTGCATTTTGTGCACTTATTAGGACCTTTAAACTAAAATTTTATTCCGTCATTTTCTTGAATTATTACTTAATTTTGTGTTTTAATCTTCATATTTCAATTTTAGACCCATTTAATAGCAATTGGAGAAGAATGGACTGGAAAGAACAACAATTTGGTGAAATCGGTAGTAAGTTGAGTTTTTGAAATGAATATCAAGAGCCAAACATTGGAGGATGAGGAAGATGATAAAATCATTAAGTTTAAGGTGTTTTGGAGTGACAATGAAGAGTTGAATCAATAGTTGAGACACCGTAAAGCTAAAGAACCGACTTGAGAAACTACCTATCAAGTATGTAGAGAAATTAGAGTACAATTTTTGATATTAAAATCTCCACAAGGCAAATAATATACCATTGGAAATATAATTGAATTACGAGTCCAACACTTTTTACGGATCTCAATTTGGAGTTTCCTACAAGAAGTTATGGCATTTGAAAACAAATTACCGCAGAAGAAAACAAACAGAAGATGGGCGATCGTCCAGTGTTAAATTTGGGCGATCGCCCAACCCTATTTTTTCAACAGCGAAATAGCTTTTCCTTGGCCCGGGAGATTGCTCGGGTTTGCACTCGGGCGATCGCCCGATGTATTTTCAGCGTAAACGTAATTTTCTTTCCTTTTGAGTCCCGATACACTTAGTAAACCTTTGGGACACGATTTTAATGAATTTTTGGATCTTTTAGGGCACAATTAGGTAAGTATATATATGAGTTATTAACTCATATCAAGGAGGGAATTTTGGGAGCCAAATTTGGAGAGAAGAACGGAGACAAATCAAGAACGAAGATCAAGATTCATCATTTCAAGATTAAAACGAAGATCAAGTTCAATATTTTCTCTCCCGCTTATTTTCTTCTTATCCGTGTGATGAACTCCATATTTTCATCTCTTCTTTATTTTCTTATTATTAGTATGTTAAGCTAGTTTATTTTGTGCTAGGATTACGATGAAGCTTGTAATCTAAATTCTTCCATCTTGAGATTTAGTTTTTGACAATTTATTTCATTATAGTTTTGAATAATTAATTTTGATTTATATGAATCTACAATTATATGCGCAATAATTGTATGATTGTTGTGGTGTGTTTTACTGTCGAAAGATCGAAAGCATGCTAGACGCTATTTTAATTATCTTAAAAGTCTGATAGGGAATAGAAATATACCGCTATGCTTTAGGTGATCTTTAATTATCCACGTAAATTTAATGCTTTCATTTGTATTCGCATTCGTCATAGAAATATAGTCGAGTCATGCATATTAATAGGTTTAATTTTATTCGAGAGAAACTATTAAATTAAATTAGGGATATTGATCTTCATAACTGATGTATTTTGTCAAAACCAAGAATCAGGATAGAGGAATTAACGATTATAAGTGGATTCGGGATCCTAGTACTCTTTTTCTCAATTTTAAAGTAATCTTTATTAATCTAATTTTTAATTATTTGATTTATAATTAGTTTATTGTTTTTAGTTCAAATTCTAATTAGTCTTCAATACCAAACATCAAAAGTTCAATAGATTCGGTTAAGGTCATTGTAATTGAACTGAATTATCTAAATCTTCGTGGGAACGATACTTGAACTCACAATCCACTTTATTACTTGAGCGATCCGTGCACTTGCGAAATTATTAAACACATAAAATTGTTGACAACAATCAACGGTCAAATCAAATATTAATTACGTGACAATCAACTGTGAATGCATTGTAGCCATTAATCCATAAATCTATTGTACATATTAATTAATAAATCCATAAATTTCGGCAAATCCCTTTATGCTTCAATTTTCAAATAAATATCATCCTTTTACCAATATCCAATATCAAATAGTTTGCTTCAATTCCAATATCCAATATCAAATACATTAATACCAATGGATTTATTTTCATGGGATAAGGTAGAAGTATATTAATTTCGGCAAATGCATAAATTTTGTTAATTAATGCCATTGATACATTAATTTTGGCAACTACATTGTATTCATTGGTCAACAATTGGTTTTTTTGCACAAATAGTCTCTGACTTTTGTACTTATTACGAGTTGAGGATCTATTTTTTTTTATTTTTGACAGTTTAGCCTCTATTTTAAATATTTTTAGCAGCAATGGTCATTTTCATCAATTTCTGTCCAATTTTTCGTGAAATTTGACGTTGGAAAATTTTGGATTTAAAAAGTAAAGGAAAATTTGTAGCAAAAGTCTCTAATCTTTCAAAAAGTGTCCAAAAGTCCCCTAACCTTCTAATCCTAACACATATGACCCCAAATCTTTTTAACAATTTTACCCTCAACTTAAATAAATTAAAATAACTCCTAAACTTTTTTAAAAATAAAAATAAGTCTTAAATATTTTTATTTTTTTACAGATTTACAATTAAAATAATAAAAAATGTGTCACTAAGTTCCAAAACTTTTAATTTTGTTCACCAAAATGACATTTAAAATGTGTTTGATTAAAATCAGATTTTTTAGTAAAAGTTGTTGAAATGTGTGGTTGAAAAGTTGTGGGACCATAAAATGTGTGGTTAAAATTAATTGTTAACCTTGACTTTAGCTTTTTAGCAAAATCAAAATTGAAAACAAACAGGCTCTTAGAGTCTCTACAGATTTTGTCCAGTGGTCCGTTAATTAACAAAAAAATTATATCCATGATCAAAATTTGACCAATTTAAAATTTTAATTTATTTTTCATACCAATTAAAAAAAGAGTTAATTAGCTAGAATACCACTTTTTGGGAAAAAAGTTGAAATATACCTTCTTTTCAATAATATCAATATTTATCCTTTTTAATTATAATTTAATGATATGTAACTCATATATTATAGTTAAACTAGGTAATGATATATTGGACAAAACTCACACACCCACCCACCCATTTAGGCAAACACGTTATCCCTTCTCCAAAACAAAACACTCTCTCTCCAAAACGGTACTTTTCCAATTTCTTCAAGGGCAAAGCACTTTCATCACTTTCTTCTCCAATTGCCATAATCGGTTCTTCAATCAAAGCACTCATTTACAATTAGGGCAAAACAACATCACGATTTCAGCGCAATCTTTCACAATTTCTTCCTATCCACTTTCTATAATCGGTTCTTCAATCAAGCCATGGTGAAAACTCAAAAATTGGTAAATATAGAATTACAAATAAATATGGCGTCTACAAGGACGAAGAGAATGATTGCTGAGACTTCAAGTCGTAGAGATAAGAAGAAATCGAAGAAATCGAAAAAATCAAAAGAGGATGATGAAGTCCTATATACACCAAACGATGTATTGCATTTTTCTCAGATTGTGTAGCTTTTATATGGCTTCTTTAATGTACGATTCTTCAGAGATTTTTTTTTTTGCACAGATTTAGTCGATTCAACAAGTATGACCGAACATTGTGCGTGAGAGGTTCAAATACATGCTTTCTTAGTGGCAAAGGATCCCTCACGCACTATGTTCAGTCATATATTCAAATACATGCTTTCTTAGTGGAAGTCTGAAATACATGCACATGTAAGTTTGTGGCTTAGGTCATTCATAAAATCTATGTTTTATACACTTTGTCTGTGTTTCTGTACATATATTAGGTGATTTCGATGTTTGCTGAAAAGTAGTTGTTGTCATTTATACTGTTTGTTTGGGTTTGTGATTAAAATTATGTTATATGTACTGACTTGTATGATATTTTTTTTTTGCCAGGATTGGGATTATTCAACCAACCCGAAGACATGGGCATCGGGTAAACTAGTTGTAAAGTATATGGATGATGTTATAGCTAACATTTTCCATAAGCTCAATAGTGTAGAAAAATAGATGTTTCGAGGTAGTTATTTTGGGTCTTTTTTTGAAATGAGAAGATTGATATTACAGCCTCAATTGATTCATTCGTTGTTGTTAAGGCAGGTTCAGTAACTTGACGATGATGAAATATGGTTTAGAATAGGGGGAGGGTGTATTAGGTTTTCGTTGGATGAGTTTTGTCTAAAAGAGGGACTCCGAGGTGTGGGCATTGTTGACATTTCTACATATGATTTAGGAAAGAATCGTTTAAAGGATACATACTTTTTTTGTCTTCAGAAAGTATCAAAATTTGAGCTCCAACGAGTTTTCATGGGATTGAATGACCAAGTATCTCATGAAGATGTTGTAAAGTTGGCTAAGCTCTACCTGATATCCTGTTTTTTGTACACTACCTCCTATAACAAATCGCTTGATGAACGGCACATGAGGTTGGTAGATAGGGTGGGAGTGTGATGACTTTGCACGGGAGAGGATCTTTATCGAATCACACTTAGGTCTTTCAAGTCTCGCTTTAAGTTTGGAAAACAAGAAGTGTGTATCCGGTAAAAATCTTCTTGGTCTTATCGCTTAATCTGGTTTTCCACTTTCCCTCCAACTGTGGGCCTACGAGACAATTGCTTGCCTTAATGGGAAATTTTGTACCATGGTTGGAGAGGCCTATCCCCGCATGTTGAAGTGGGAAACTGATGTGCATGTTACCGGTCCACAACTGGAAGAGGAAGTGTTTAAGCATTCAGAAGTAAGTAATTACCTATTACTTTGTTTTTATTGTGTTCAGAAGTTGACTTTATTAACCAATGATTTTCATGTAGCTTGAGGTAATTCAACATGGCGACCAATGAAGAGAAGAATGAGATATATGCTTGGGATTGTTTCATAAGAAATGACCGCAACGAATTTGGTGCTAGTTCTTGAGGCCCGCTCCCCTGAAAAAGGACAGTAAGACAAGATATTTTATAGTTTCGTGCACTAGTTTTTAAATTTTTTATGAATTCGCGCTTTCCTTTTGTATGATGTTGTTTCTTTTTTTTTTTTTAGGGGTTGTTGTGAATTAAACAAAATCGTCGTGAATCGCTTTATCACAAATTGAATTCAAACAAAGAAGAATTAGAAAGAAATCAAGCCCAAATCATTTCTTTGCACAATGATTTGAGAAAGGAAATGACTAATTTAAATAGAAATGTGCAAGGGATGTTTGCGAGTTTCTAAATCAATTTGGAAAAGAAACCGGTGGTAGTTGTTATAATGTTTTGACAGAAGTGATTGTTTTGTACAATCGTTGATACTTCTTCGGGGAGGAAGGTAAATCATTTTCATGTATTATTATGTTTTTATGTTTTTGGATACTTTTGAATAAAAATAAAATGATGCAATGAGTAACGCATATGTTACTATGTGCTGAAAAATTAGGATTCATGTTGTAAGCAAACAGTAACACATGTGTTACTATAAGTTTTTGTATTTGTATTACCATCATTCTAATTTATATTTTTATAGGTTGAAGATCAGAACCCTAAAGGGAATGGACTTGATTTTGACCATGGTGGAACAGATTTTGAGGTATTGAATTGTACAACTATTCATTTTATCTCAATTTAGGCCATTTTGTTCAATTTTGTTAACAAATTCAGTTTGATACCGATACTCTTACTGAGTAACACATATTTTCTTATGTTAATTATTTGTATAGGTTCCATTTGAGGATGTCATCGGATCACGAGGAGAAGATGTTGAAGTTGGGAGGGAGGTATGTACATCTAGTATCTTTTCCTTTTGGGGGGTATAAATGAGTAACACATATGTTACTTTCTATCATAATTTTGTAAAACTGAAGGAGTTTTATATTTTTATAGGTTCCATTTGATAGAAAAGGGAAACAAGTTCAGGTTGATAAAACTAAGAATGAAAGTGGTACTGAGGTTGAGGTACATATAAGAAATTTAATATGAAATCTTTGAAATTGTAAGAAGTTCAATTTGAGTTTATGAGTTGCTGTTTTTAAGGTATCATATTTTGATTATTTGTATTCTTAGGTTGGAGGCGAAGAAGCTAAAAAATATTTATTCGAAGGGACATTTGTTAGCAAACGTATGTTTGATGTGCTGAACTTTTGTCCTAGTTTTGATTTAGGGATTGATGATGAACCTAATGCTAATGACATTGAACTAGATGATATGGAATTTACTGAACTTGACCTGAAAATGATTGATGAATCTGTTCAAATGAAATATCTGTCAACTTCTAAAAACGAAGAGGTAGTGTTTTCACATTATATGTTACTTTGATCCACAAATAATTGTTACCCTTGCATTTTTATGTAATTGATAATGTTACTTATTTTTCAAGATGTTGATGATGACGACGATTACATTTTAGTCGATGACATTACTCCTGATATACCCAGGAAGAGGCTTAGGAAAGCAAAGTGCAATGTTTAAATCTCCTTATACATCGAATTTTGGATCGTCGGCAAAAATTCGAGATGAGGACTGGTACATATGCATTACCCGATTTAATTAAATGTCATTGCAATTGAAGATGTTGTTGATTTTGAGGAATGGTATAGTGTAGGGTTGTTAAAGAAGAATAAGTAAGTTTCCTTCCTTCTTCCAAATAGTTATACCAGAACGAGTTGATTGTTTTTAATATCTTGTAAGTATTATGTTTGTAGGAAGAAAAGATTTGATGATAAGAATGAAATACTCAACCCGCCATTTGACTTTGGAGTAGCCGAGGTTGATAATAAAAAGTGGTTTTATGACTTGCGGACTCTGGAGAGTGCTTGGGAGACACGGTATAATTTATATGTTTTCTATATTGTAATTTATCATTTGGAAGTTAACTAGAGTTTTTTTTTTATTCATTACATTGGCTGCTGTTTTTTCCCCAAGCATATTGATATTGCATTTTATCATCTCCGAAAGACGGTGAAGCATAGTAGTAGATTACAAATTGTTTGACCAAAACCGACTATGCATTTGACTGTTTCATTAAGATGATTTTGCAACATTTTTTGAATGATCAAAGTGTGGTGGCTAATCATAAAGAGCTTCTCTCATATGTTCGAGGATATCGAATAGGATGTAACAAACCATGATGGGATGTTGACCATGTGTTACTTCCTGTTTTGATGGAAAATAAAGCACATTGGATCCTCTTAGATTTTGATGTCGGAAGTCGATGCCTTAATGTGTACAATTCATACCGTAAGATAATTCATGACTTCCATGTTCATCAATCGAAAGCCATACATTTGAAATCATTCCACATCTGCTACTCCATAGTGGATTTTATAAAGCTAGTGCCTCTAGTGTTGTAGATACAAGTCTCTATGATGGCAAGGATCCTCTAAGTCCATTGATCATTAACATATTGGATAACATCCTCAACAAAAACAAAGGTTAGTTAAATTTCAAGAATCTGATTTGTACCAAGGATAACTTCCTCAACAAAAACAAAGGTTAGTTAACTTTTTTCTAACTTATTTTGTTTGTTTTTTTACAGTGGTGATTGTGGCGTATATGTGATCAAATATGCCGAGTATTTTGTTCACCAAAAAATAGAAGAACTGACAATGACATTCAAGCTTCATGAAGCTCGGCTTAGTCTTGCTTTCCAGTTTTATAAATACGCCAAGAAAAAATTGGATGATGGGTATGATACGGATGATGAAAGGGTTTCGGATAGAGGAAAGTAGAGTATGAAAATTTAGAAAAACAATTTCATTTTTAATTTGTAAATCTGTAGTTTGTATATGAGGGCAGTGTTCTCCTGTATATGATGTATTTTTGATCTAACGTAATGGTTTTATGCTGTCTTTCATGTAAGTAACACGTGTTACCCTAGGTGAATTGTTTTATATGGCATTGGTTATTATCGGTTGAAGAATCTTTTCATTCAAATTTTTTTTTTTGATGGTTTTGAGAACATAGATTTTGAAAAGATCAAGTGTCAAATGATCTTGAAAAATCGAAAAATCTTTGTTTGAAAGTAACATACATGTTACTCTAGTTCAATTATGTGAGAGTGATAATGCATCAAATAGGTTTGTGGTCTTATTAAAGTGTTATAGAGTAACCGAATGCAGTTTGACACTTTTCTCCAAAGATCGGCTAAAAGAATGAAATTCTCGAGTCGAAGAGTAGTCTTGCATTAAGGCAATATATATTTGCCAATTATGCCACAATCCAAACTCCTCGCCGTATTTTTTCCTTGTTACTTTGTTCTTTTAATCACGTACAACTTAATTTTACTATCAAAATATGTATACAAATTGTGTGGTCAAGTTTGCATTTGTTCTCAAGCATAAGGAAAAAAGTAATAGATCCGGTCGAAAATATATTCGAATCGGGACCAACTCACTAAACTTTTGAGATGTTGAACGATCTCCCTGTTACTAATCATATTGTGCTGTAGTCAAGTTTGCATTTGCACTATCACTTGTTTCTTTCCCTCCCAAGTCCTAATTGTTAAAAGTGTGGGTACGTGTGTTCCACTAGGATCTGGGCACTTTTAAGCTGAAATGCAATGCCTCAGCCAATTTGGATAACATGCACAAGTAAATAGTCAACAGGTATAACAATTTTTAGCCTTCTAGTTTGCCATGAATGCTTGAACTAGAACTCAACTACTTATAGAGGCCAGAAAGAGGACGAACAAGTTTATACCGCATGCGAGTTCGACCATGAAGAATCACTAAGCATATCCTAGATTGGTGGTAGACCGAGCCATACCATTCAAGAATATACTGAGTTCAAGTTTAGAGCAATGCCATCATCATAACCAATGGATAAACCATTAGGCACCAAAATCCAATAATCACAAGTGAAACCAATGAACATACTCTAAATTCCTCAACTGGGAAAATACCAAAATTCCCATTTTACAGTCAAAGTCCCTTCAAGAACTTACCTGCAAATTACAAATTTCCTTCAACTCCTCTTCGCTTCCTCAACACAATTAAATATGTGCCAATTACATTCAATGAAGATCATATTTGAAATTGTGAAAAATTGCAAAAATGAGACATTGGATTGGAGACTTATCTAATAACCAGACCACAACTAGCTCTTAGGTTGTGTCATTAATAAAATGAACAGTAATAGCATGTCAGCTAATGGCATGAAACGAGCAAACATTGAAATCATAACAACAACGTTCAACGAAATGTGATTGTCCAACGTGTCACTACTGAACAGAAAGTAAACTTGAACGAAAGTAAACTTGAACAATTGGTATGAACAATCAAGTCTGAAATTCAATAGAAAAATATTCAAAAATTCATATGGAGTTTCTTTTTTTTCTTCAGGTTCAATGGTATTGGGTTATTGCACGTTCTTCGATTGTGTTCATATGCTCCACCTTTCCCACATTTTGTTATTTGCTTCCCTCTCTCTTGATCGATACCGATTTTCTTTGGGTCTTCCAGTTTTCTTGTTGGTATTGGTGGTAGTACAATCTCGAATGAAACATCATCCGGTACAACTCAATCTGTCAGCTTACCAAGTGGAAAGATTGTCCCTTTGTATGCATTTATGTACGACTCTCTTGTGTAGAATTTGGAGCAATAGGTGTAAGAACCTAGATGTTTGTTTGCAACTATTGATAGAGCATGTTTGCATGGAATCTCATCCATTTGAAATCTATTGTATGAGCAGTCTTTTCGCATGTTCACTAAATAGGAAGATACACCGTCATTAACTTGGTGTAGCACTTGGCTAGATGAAGACACCTATGCAATGTACAACGTAACATATATAAGATCGTATTTAATAGGCAATAAACAATACAAAAATAAAATTCAGCATGATTTATGACTTCTAACACATAGTAACATATGTGTTACTCATATCAACTAGAAGTAAGAGGTTGAAGCAAGTGAACAAAGAACAAAAATAACAATTAAGTTGCGGTGACAAGAAGAAAGAGCTGATTAATGTATGAGTAACACATATGTTACTGTATGTTAAAAGTCATATATCATTGTTATTCTTCTTTAGTAACATGCGTGTTACTGTATTCTTTTTAGTGCATGTTACTTTGTATGGACATCATAGTTGACCTTACAATATAAAGATTCAAGAATGTTTTAGATGTTACCTTCATTTTTATTACGTCTCTTGAATTTTCCCGCATCATACGTTCATATTTTGTTGCAAGTGTAGTGAATGTTGCTTGTGCATCTTCCCGATTTTTGGAAAACCAATTTTGTACAAGACATCTCAAGAATTCCAACAGAAAGTCTATAGGAAAACTTTTGGCCAGTTTCGTAACTAAATTGACCGACTCAACTACATTTGACGTCATTGTTGAATATCTATTCTTTGTCATATAGGCTCTCGACCATGTATGATATCCAGCATCTTCCCACATTAAGAACAAACTTTTGTCAATTAGTATATTATAATTGTTAAAGGCATTGTTTTATACTAATAAACATTAAAATATACCAAATAAGGTCGGATTCTTTTGTCGATTTTCTCAAGTTGGCACATGTGGTTGTCAAATTCAGCCTTTGTGTAGGCTCTAGCAGCTGCATTGTAGTGGTCTGTCATGTTTTTTTTACCCTTGTCAATAGTCTTCTTTAAATTTTGCAATAAATGGTATGAACAAACACCATGCATGGCTTCCGGATATACTTTCTCTATGGCATTTTTTATGCTCTGGTGTCTATCTGATATGATGCACAAGTCATCCCACTCTCCAAAAGATTCTTTCAACAATTGTAAAAACCATTCCCATGAATTGTTGTTCTCATTGTCTCCAACTCCGAAAGCCAATACAAAAATATTGTTATTCGCGTCTTGTGTACATACTGTGAATAATGTCCCACCATAATACCCTTTTAAGAATGTTCCATCAATTACAATTACAGGTCTGCAGTACTTCTATCCTTGCAAAGAACCTCCTAAGGCTATGAAACAGTACTTGAACCGATTATTTACATCGGTCTCTAGTTTTGTAATTGATCCTGGATTTGTTACTTTCAACATATACAAGTATGTAGGAAGTTTTCTATATGATTCATTTGGATCACCTCTCAATTGCACAAATGCATGCTCTCGAGCCCTCCAAGCTTTATTATAACTTAGTGACACCCCATACTCATTGCTCATGTCATTTATTATATCACCTGGAGTGTATATAGTTTTTGCAGAGGTGTATTTATACTTGATGCAACTTCCTACCAATGAACTAGAAGCTTGTCGATGATCTCCTAAAATTATATCCATTGAACATACATGTTTATTTCTAATGTACCTTATTTTGAAGTTGTCTGTTTTTCCAACCTTTGAAGCTCTGAAAGACCATTGACAGTTTGAATCTATGCATTTTAGGACATAAACCTTTTTGTCTGATTTTTTCACCTTGAACTGGAAGTGGTTTCGCATGGCATATATAGCAACACTATTCATCAAGACCTCTTTATTCCAAAGAATCGATTTCTTTCAATCTTATCAACATTTGGATGAAAAATCATGGTTGTTTCAGCCTTCCATAATCACATCGTCAACTTCGTGCACGTTATGAGAAACCTCACAAGCGATATCTTCAACGATTGGTAATATTGGAGGGCTATGATTGTTGTGTTATTTCTTTCATATAACCGTAATTGTAGCATGTCTGGACTTGTAGAAGTAGCTGCTTGAAGATTAAATGATGCACTAGAAGCGGTTACTGTTGAAAAATCAATGCATAAGAGAAAACTTGTAAAATCCTTGTCTTTTCTCTTCAATTCCAAATAAAAGACCAGGGACTTATTAGTTCTAATCTTTATCGGAGGCTCACTATACTTCACTTCATACTGAATTGTTATGTCCATAATTGTTGGATTCAACTCCAATTTTGAATAAATTTCTTCAACAAGCGTGTTGAATGTGCATTCTAAAGGAACCAAGATCCCAATCTTCTTGAAATTCTTGTATTCATGGTTTTCATTCCATTCACCACTGTAATGTAAGAAGATATTGATGTACTCCATACCTGCAAAAAATCAAACAGTTACTCATTTTAACTTGCACCAAACACATGACAGTCACTATACATGTTACATATATTATTTTCTTCTTCACAACACCACTCCCACTCCCAATCAAAAATAAGTCTTTCACTTTTACATATCTCACCCTCTTCCTGTTTCTGTAGTGCAACTCGTCCATGTATGAATCTACGTACACGTGTAGTCACAAAAGGGAAAAAAATGAACAAGTATAGTCACCCATTTAAGGATTTTGACTTTAAAATGGCATTCACATTCAAGAAAATGAAAATATTAATAAAAATCAAAACGACATCAAGGTCTGTGGAAAATACCTATGGAAAGCACCTAAATACATAACATTGCGTAATCTAATAACTCATTAACATAATCCATACAAAAAAGGTAAAAAAGTGAAAGAATGAATTACAATATTTTAGCTTTGTTTGCAGAGCAGTCCAAAATAAGAAAAGATTTCCAAAGTTCATAAGATCAAATGAGATTCAGGGAAAAAACAAAAGATATCAGAGAATTTAAGGAGAAGAAGTTTATACTAATACACACATTCGTTACTTATTTTAACTTGCATCAAACACATGATATGCCTCTAAGTCTAAAAAAAAGCCACATAATGAAAATTGGCATGATTAATCCATTTTAATAAACAGTAACACATGTGTTACTGGTATTATTGAACTTAAATTTTTAATGAAGCAAGTAATATATAGTAACACACGTGTTACTACAAAATTGACGCTACATGTATCACATATTCTAAAACATACACTAACACACACATTAGTTACTTATTTTAACTTGCACCAAACACATGATATGCCTATAAGTCTAAAAAAAGCCACATGATGAAAATTACCAAGATTAATCCATTTTAATAGACAGTAACACATGTGTTACTGGTATTATTGAACTTAAATTTTTTATGAAGCAAGTGATATATAGTAACACACGTGTTACTACAACTTTGACGCTACATGTATCAAATATTTTAACACATACACTAACACACACATGGGTTACTCATTTTAAATTGCACCAAACACATGATATGCCTCTAAGTCTAAAAAAAAGCCACATGATAAAATTGTCATGATTAATGCATTTTAATAAACAGTAACACATGTGTTACTGGTATTGTTGACTTAAATTTTTAATAAAGCAAGTGATATATAGTAACACACGTGTTACTACAAATTTGACACTACATGTATCACATATTCTAACACATACACTAACACACACATTCGTTACTCATTTTAATTTGTACCAAACACATGATATGCCTCTAAGTCTAAAAAAATTCACATTATGAAAATTACCAAGATGAATCCATTTTAATAAACAGTTACACATGTGTTACTCGTATTATTGAACTTAAATTTTTAGTGAAGCAAGAGATATATAGTAACACAGGTGTTACAACAAATTTGACGCTACATGTATCACATATTCTAACACATACACTAACACACACATTCGTTACTCATTTTAACTTGCACCAAACACATGATATGCCTCCAAGTGTAAAAAAATCCACATGATGAAAATTACCAAGATGAATCCATTTTAATAAGCAGTAACACATGTGTTACTCGTATTATTGAACTAAATTTTTAGTGAAGCAAGTGATATATAGTAACACACGTGTTACTACAAATTTGACGCTACATGTATCACATATTCTAAAACATACACTAACACACACATTAGTTACTTATTTTAAATTGCACCAAACACATGATATGCCTCTAAGTCTAAAAAAAAGCCATATGATGAAAATTGCCATGATTAATCCATTTTAATAAACAGTAACACATGTGTTACTAATATTATTGAACTTAAATTTTTAATGAAGCAAGTGATATATAGTAACACATGTGTTACTACAAATTTGACGCTACATATATTACATATTCTAACACATACACTAACACACACATGCGTTACTCATTTTTAATTGCACCAAACACATGATATGCCTCTAAGTCTAAAAAAATGCCACATGATAAAAATTACAATGATTAATCCATTTTAATAAACAGTAACACATGTGTTACGGATATTATTGAACTTAAATTTTTAATGAAGCAAGTGATATATAGTAACACACGTGTTACTACAAATTTGACGTTACATGTATCACATATTCTAACACAAACACTAACACACACATTCGTTATTCATTTTAACTTGCACCAAACACATGATATGCCTCCAAGTCTAAAAAAAAGTCACATGATGAAAATTGCCATGATTAATCCATTTTAATAAATAGTAATGCATGTATTCTTGGTATTATTGAACTTAAATTTTAATGAAGCAAGTGATATATAGTAACACAGTGTTACTACAAATTTAATACGCATGTATCACATATTCTAACACATACACTAACACACACATTAGTTACTCATTTTAACTTGCACCAAACACATGATATGCCTCTAAGTCTAAAAAAAAAAATGATAAAATTGGCATGATTAATCCATTTTAATAAGCGAGAATACATGTGTTATTTGGTATTATTGAACTTAAATTTTAATGAAGCAAGTGATATATAGTAACACACGTGTTACTACAAATTTGACGCTACATGTATCACATATTCTAACACATACACTAACACACACATGCGTTACTCATTTTAAATTGCACCAAACACATGATATGCTTCTAAGTCTAAAAAAAAGCCACATGATGAAAATTGCCATGATTAATCCATTTTAATGAACAGTAACACATGTGTTACTAATATTATTGAACTTAAATTTTTAATGAAGCAAGTGATATATAGTAACACACGTGTAACTACAAATTTGACGCTACATGTATCACATATTCTAACACATACAGTAACATACACATTCGTTACTCATTTTAACTTGCACCAAACACATGATATGCCTCTAAGTCTAAAAAAATCCACATGATGAAAATTACCAAGATTAATCAATTTTAATAGACAGTAACACATGTGTTACTGGTATTGTTGAACTTAAATTTTTAATAAAGCAAGTAATATATAGTAACACACGTGTTACTACAACTTTGACGCTACATGTATCAAATATTCTAACACATACACTAACACACACATGCGTTACTCATTTTAAATTGCACCAAACACATGATATGCCTCTAAGTCTAAAAAAAAACCACATGATGAAAATTGCCATGATTAATCCATTTTAATAAACAGTAACACATGTGTTACTGATATTATTGAACTTAAATTTTTAATGAAGCAAGTGATATATAGTAACACGTGTTACTACAAATTTGACGCTATATGTATTACATATTCTAACACATACACTAACACACACATGCGTTACTCATTTTAAATTGCACCAAACACATGATTTGCCTCTAAGTCTAAAAAAAAGCCACATGATGAAAATTGCCATGATTAGTCCATTTTAATAAACAGTAACACATGTGTTACTGGTATTATTGAACTTAAATTTTTAATAAAGCAAGTGATATATAGTAACACACGTGTTACTACAAATTTGACGCTACATGTATCACATATTCTAACACATACACTAACACACACATTCGTTACTCATTTTAACTTGCACCAAACACATGATATGCCTCTAAGTCTAAAAAATCCACATTATGAAAATTACCCAGAACCCATGTGTTAACTTGGTATTATTGAACTTAAATTTTTAATGAAGCAGTGATATATAGTAACACACGTGTTACTACAACTTTGACGCTACATGTATCAAATATTCTAATACATACATTAACACACATGCGTTACTCATTTTAAATTGCACCAAACACATGATATGCCTCTAAGTCTAAAAAAAAGCCACATGATGAAAATTACCATGATTAATCTATTTTAATAAACAGTAACACATGTGTTACTGATATTATTGAACTTAAATTTTTAATGAAGCAAGTGATATATAGTAACACACGTGTTACTACAAATTTGACGCTACATGTATCACATATTCTAAAACATACACTAACACACATATTCAAGTACTCATTTTAACTTGCACCAAACACATGATATGTCTCTAAGTCTAAAAAATTCACATGATGAAAATTACCAAGATTAATCCATTTTAATAAACAAAGAACACATGTGTTCTTGGTATTATTGAACTTAAATTTTTAGTGAAGCAAGTGATATATAGTAACACACGTGTTACTACAAATTTGACGCTACATGTATCAAATATTCTAACACATACACTAACACACACATTCGTTATCATATCCCAAATTCTTTTCATTCTTTGAAAATAATCATTATTCCATTTCTTCTTGCCAACGCTTGGTATGTTTCATTCTCTCTAGTCTCTAATGTTGATATTTACATCAATATCCTTTTAGGAGTCAATATAATCAACAATGTTAAGATACACACTAATATACCTAAGTTTTTGTTATTGATATATGGAAATCAACAGCGAAATAAACAAATTTCAGAATCAAAATGAAAATCAAAATTCAAACAAAATTAAATACTACTTACTTTATATTTCAAAATTTGCTTTGAAACGAACCAATCGCCAGGAATACTAAACCAGTTGGCGGGAATAGTAAACCAAATCGCCGAGAATACTATCAAATTCGGAAAAAAATTCAAAATCTTTTGAAATGAAGGTAGCTCGTTTGCATTTTTGAATGAATTTCGAGTTTGTATATTAATACATGCATGTATTATGAGCTTCCATTCAAAAATTTTAGAAAATTTCAGAATTTGCTGTGTGTTTTATCTGAATTTTGATCTCCTGTTGAGATTTTTACGAAAATACGTGATCTGAAATCAGCATTTATAGGTTTGTAGGGATTGGGTAACATCAAATCTGATGAATTTTGGTTGTAATGTTTGTTTCCACGAGTTCGACGATTGGATGATGAATTTTTGGTTGAATTTTTTTTTCTCGCACGTGTTTCTTCTCTCAACTGGGCTTTATGGTATTTTTAGGGTATTTTTATTAAGTAAACTAGTTTTTGGGTAAATTTCAAAAATTAATTTTGAAGGTATTTTCAACTTTTTACAAAAAGTAGGGTTGTTCTCAACTTTGCCCATAAAAAAGGGTGGGGTGGGTGGAGATTGTGAAGAACTTTTTTTTTTATTATTTAGTAATTGGTATGAAAATAAATTAAAATTTTAAATTGGTCAAATTTTGAATATGTGTATAATTTTTTGTTAATTAACGGACCAATCGAACAAAATCAGAGAGACTCTAAGAGTCCGTTTGTTTTCAATTTTGATTTTGCTAAAGAGCTAAAATCAAAGTTAACAATTAATTTTAACCACACATTTTATGGTTCCACAACTTTTCAACCACACATTTCAACAATTTTACTAAAATTTTTATTTTAATCAAACATATTTTAAATATCATTTTAGTGAACAAAATTAAAAGTTTTGGAACTTAGTGACCCATTTTTTATTATTTTAAATATAAATCTGTAAAAAATAAAAAGATTTAGGACTTATTTGTATTTTTGAAAAGGTTTAGGAGTTATTTTTAATTTATTAAGTTGAGGGTAAAATTGTCAAAAAGGTTTGGGGTCATATATGTTAGGATTAGAAGGTTATGGGACTTTTCGACACTTTTTAAAAGATTAGAGACTTTTGCTGCAAATTTTTCTTTACTTTTTAAATCCAAAATTTTCCAACGTCAACTTTCACGGAGAATTGGACGGAAATTGATGAAAAGGACCATTGCTGCCAAAAACATTTGAAATAGAGGCTAAACTGCCAAAAATGAAACGATAGGTCCTCAACTTGCAATAAGTGCAAAAGTCAGGGACCATTTGTACAAAAAAGCCGTCAATAATTTATCTACACTTTATATAACATTGGAAAGAAGCAAACTTCAATTTATGG
This sequence comes from Forsythia suspensa, assembly GCA_023638005.1. NCBI lineage: Eukaryota > Viridiplantae > Streptophyta > Magnoliopsida > Lamiales > Oleaceae > Forsythia > Forsythia suspensa. The sequence continues at coordinate 17,534,895 of CM042669.1, forward strand.
ACAATCACAATTAACTAAGAAATCCTTAAATTCAATCAACATTACTATCAATAATAAATCCATAAAGTTCGATTTATCAACCATTACACTTAACTAAGAAGTCCATAAATTTGGTCAACATTAATACTAATAATAGATACATAAATTTGGTCAAAATTTGGTCAACAAAACAAATTTTAAAATAGTTTAATTGATACTTCATAAAATGCATTGTAGCCATTAATCCATAAGTCCATTGTAAATATTAATAAATCCAGTAAATTTCGAAAAATCCATTACATTAATACCAATAATGTATTTTCATAGGATTTTGCAAAAGTATATTAATTTCATGGTAATCAACTGTGAATGTATTAACAAGTGTGCCAAAAATAATAATAATGATCCATTGCATTAACAAGTGTGCCAAAAAAATCGAGAGCCTATAAATTCAGCAATTCTACTGTAATTCTCTTCCACCTTATGCAAATTTATTTCAGTTCAATTCAAAAATATAAACAATATTTGTAGGAAAATAATTATTCAAAATATGGGTAAAAGATTTAATTTTGTCAATCAAATCAACTCTACAAAAATGTTGTGGACGTTGAAGGTTCGAATCGTGAGACTTTAGGAGATTCCATACTTTGAAAATAAGACAAAAACTTATAGCATTGAGATGGTTTTCATGGATGCACAATTTTTTTCTTTCTCTCTCTTTTCATTCATTTTCTAATGTATAATATATAGCTCGATGTTGTTTTCCAATTATTTTCATTTTATTGGACTTGAAATAATTACAGAAATAAAAATTTATTTCTTTTAAATTGAATATAGAAATAAAAAGTACAGTTTTATTTTTCGTTGATATTCTCACAAATTATTGAATTTTGCCAAATTATGAGCATTCATTTTGTAGGGTGAAATGATTCATGCTACAATCAAGCGTTTGTTGGTTCAATCTTTCAAAATATTGATCCGTGAAGAATAATTATATGGTATGCGCAATTCGGTAGTTGGATACAACAATATAAAGTACAAAACTGCAAGCCACAAGTACAAGCTAAACTTTATGTCAAAGGCTACCATTGTAAATGTTACGGGCGACGTTTTCCACCACAAAATTATATATTCAGACCATTTTCTAATATTTGGATGCATTCGAATTTGGTGAGAACGAATTGTTTGGCATATATTAAAATTTTATGCAATTTTTTTATGCTCTTTTCACTTACATTTCTTTTCCATAATTTTGCCGATATAATTGGAGAGGTCGTTGGCAAAAACGGTGCTAATTGTCAATAAACATGTGGAAGGACAAGCAAGCTCATTGATATTGTACTTGAAGACCTAGAGTATACATATACCAATAATTACATTATTCAAATGGGGTAATATTACTTTTTCTTTGCATGTACTAATTGCTGGTTTTTTGTGTAATGGGACAACATTAGTCATCACAAGGCTTGGCAATCATGTTGTGGAAACCAATGTTATTTCAAAAGCAATGCAGGGTATAAAATTTTCATTCCAAGAATGACTTTAACTTCATCAGGCCCAAGATTACCTTTTAAATTTTAATGAAGGCAATATGTTTTGATTGTCTCATATGCTATGACTATTAATAAGAACTAAGTCCAATCTCTTTCGCATGTTGGACTTTATCTAAAAAAAATAGTTTTTAGTCATAGACAACTTTATGTAACAATCTCTAGAGTTACAAATCGTATAGGATTGAAGATACTAATTTGTGATAAGATCGAGAACCAATCAATTCAACCACAAATGTGGTATTCAAAGAAGTTTTCCAAAATTTGGATTAACTATGTTGTTTTTTGTTAGTATAAATACAATTGTAAATAAAAATTTACAAGTAAATTTAGAAGCAAACTCGTAACTAATTAGGCTGAGGCGGAGGTATCTCGCTCTCTTTAAAGAGATTCAAGTCCTCTACTGATGTTGAAAATCCTCAATCACCAGTGCAACAAACTATCTTCTTGACTTGTCCCTCCAAGATATAATGTTCCCAACTAAAACGTTGTTTAGTATAACCTCTTTTGCACTAGAAGATAAATTCAAAGCTCCACAATAAGAACACCTTTTTTATGGCAAATATATTAACTTTTTAGAGAGAAAAAGTAATGTAAAAATTTCATATGCTTTCTTGTATTAAAGATGGAGAGAAGAGAATGGTATTTATAGGTATTTAGAAGACAATAAGATTTAATAAGAAATTAAAATCTATAAACTCATTTCTATAACTCATGACCTATGAGTTTCCACAATAACAACTCACTATAACTCATGACATATGCTCTTCCACAACAACAATCCATAATCATGTCATGAAACTTCCAACATTTCATATTTCAATAATAAAATTATTTTAAAAAATAAAATGTTACAACATTCCCCTACTCATTTTATTATTTAAAAATAAGTCAAAATACATTTGCCAAAAGATAAATAATTATGCATCATGATAGGTGTGACTCTGCATTGAACCTCCACTAGTGAAACAACAATCTCTACTCCACAGTTAGTAGTGATCTCATACTTGAACTATAACTGGTTAAGGGAAATAAAGAATTACTGCTCACACATAATAATCCAGATGTTGATATGAGCTTTAAATGGCTATCACATTACGGCCTTGTGTTGATCTCAGTTTTTCATGAGTACTTTTTTGAAAAATGCCCACATTCACATAGAGAGTGGCCCCACTCTCGCACTCACATATGTAAAATCTGTTAAGAGTGCTCCTGCAACTATTGCACTCCACTCATACGAGCTACAGATTTTATTAAGAGTTTTTTTTTTTTTATTTCTCTTAGAAAACTCAACCCTCCAAATGTTACATGATTAATGCACTTACATCATAGGGATGAAAAAAAAAATTGTGCATTTTTTTCCGGCCACCTTATAATTTGTTTGTCCCATTGAACCTAGTTACAGTATCTCTGGTCCCTAGGTTGGGTATCCTTATATGTGGCTCATGATGATATGGGTTTAAGTCCCATCCCCTTGAAATATTCCAAACCCTCTCTCTTGTCAAGGTCTTAGTTAATGGATTTGCAAGATTATCACAAGATTTAACATAATTCACGTTAATTATGCCACTGCTCAAATAAGATCTCATAGCATTGTGTTTTCTTCTTATAGGTCTGGATTTATCATTATAATAACAGTTGTTAACTCTACCAATGGCAGCAGTGCTATCACAATGAATCAATATATGAGGTATTGGTTTTTCCCATAATGGGATCTCATGTAATAAATCTCTTAACTAATTTGCTTTTTCATTGGCTGAAGCTAAAGCAATAAGCTCGGCTTCCATAGTGGAATTAACAATAATGGTTTGTTTTTTTAGATTTCCAACAAATTGCACTACCTCCCAATTTAAAAATATATCCAGTTGGTAGATAAAGAATCACATGACAATGTATTCCAATCTGCATCAGGAAAAATCTTCAATAACAAAGCAGGATATTTTTTTATAAAATAAGCCATAGTTTCTTGAACCAATTAAATATTTCATTACACGGTCCATTCCATGCCAATGTTCTTTTTCGGCTTACTTGTAAACCCGCTTGAGTACCCTACACCGCAAATGCAATGTCGTCTCGTACAATCGAGAGTATATCGCAAGCTACCAATCATGCTAGCATATTTCTTTTGATTTATGACATCATTTTCATTTTCAACGAAATAGATGAATACTCGAATCAAAAGGATTAGAAACATGCTTGCAATCAACATAGCCATATTTTTTCAAAATTTTCTCAATATAATTTGATTGATCAAGAAAAATTCCATCACATGTTTTAGTAAAACGCATGCCCAAAATAAAATTAGCCTCTCCAAGATCCTTCATGTCAAAATGGCTCTTAAGCATATTTTTCGTCTCATTGATTACAAAAATATTAGAGTCAAAAATTAACAAATCATCTACATAGAGACTAATAATGACATGTGAATTTTTCCATGATTTATAATATATACACTTATCACACTCATTTACTTTATACCAATTTTCAATCATGCAGGAATCAAATTTTTCATGCAACTGTTTTGGAGCTTGCTTTAAGCCATAAAGGGATTTAGACAACTTACACACTTTGTTTTCTTCACCAGGTTGTAAAAAACCTTTAGGTTGGTCTATATATATTTCCTCATCTAGAACCATTTAAAAAAAACTATTTTCACATTTATTTGATGAATAATAAAATCATAAATTGCAGCAACATCAATTAGCAATCTAATGGATGTCACTCTAGTAACCGGAAAAAAGTATCAAAGAAGTCTACATCAGCTTTTTGTTTAAACCCCTTGGCAACGAGTTTTGCTTAATACTTATCTATACTTATATCCGGTTTTAATTTTTTCTTTAAGAGCCATTTACACCCTATAATTTTACAACCTGGTAGTAAATCAACTAATTTTCAAGTTTTATTAGAAAGTACTAATTCCATCTCATCATTTACAACCTCTTTCCAAAATATAGCGTCAGGTGATGATAAAGCTTCTTGTAAAGAAATTGGATTTTCTTGAACATTATAAACAATATATTCAGGACCAAAATTTTTCTCAACTCTAGTTCTTTTACTCCTTCTAAGTTTATTTTGAAATTTTCTTGATTTTGTAATATAGGAGTAGAAGAGTTAGGTTTCAAAATATTTTGTTCAAATTTTTTACCCCCACTATTTTTTGATTTAAATAGAAATTTTTCTTCATGAAAAATAGCATCACCTGACTCAAAAATTACATAATTTTCAATGTCAAAAAATCTATAGACTGTACTATTTACCGCATATCCAAGAAAAGCACAAGTGGTAGCTCTTGCTCCCAATTTAGGTCTTTTAGAATCCGTTTACTTCACAAAGGCTAAACAACCCCATACCCTTAAATATCCCAAATTTGACTTATGTCCCTTCCACACCTCAAAATGTGTAATTTTCATCTTTTTATGTGGCACTCTATTTAACACATAACAAGCAGTCAAAACTGCTTTTTCCCAAAAATTTGAGAGAGCACCTGAATCTAATAGCATAGCATTTGTAAGATCAATTAACGTTCTATTTTTCTTTTCTGCTACACCATTAGAAGCAGGTGAATATAGTGGAGTAGTTTCATGGATTATTCTCAAGGATTAAACATAAGAATTAAATCCAAATGATTCAAATTCTCGACCTCTGTCATTTTCGAATTCTTTTAATATTTCTACCGAATTTATTTTCAACTTCAAGGAGAAATATTTTAAAAGAATCAAAAGCATCACTTTTATTTTTCAATAAATAAACATAAGTATATTTCGAACAATCATCAATAAAAGTGTTAAAATATATATTTCCTCCACGAGTTAAAATTCCTTCAAATTCACATAAATCTGTGTGAATTAACTCCAATAATTCGGTATTTCTTTACACACTTTTATAAGGTTTTTTTGTAATCTTCATTTTACTACAAATTTTACATTTTTCAAAATCATTTTTCGTGTTAGGAATTAATCCCAAACTACTCATGACTCCCACATATCTACTATTAATATGACATAAACGAGCATATTAAAAATTCAATGAAGAGAGCATATAAACAGAATTAGAAGCATTATTATTAATATTCTCAACATTGAGTTTAAACATTCCATCACAAGCATAACCTTTACTTACAAAAATACCCTTCTTTGTAATAACATATTGATCAGATTCCATAGTTTGTTTAAAGCCAGCCTTGTTCAAAAGATAACTTGACATCAAATTATTTCTCATGGAAGGTGTATAAAACACGTCTTTCAATGTTAAAACTCTTCCAGAAGTGAATTTAAGATCAACCCCACCCGTTCTAAGAACTTGAGTAGTGTGAGAATCTCCAAGCATTATAGTTTTGGACTCCTTAAAAGGAGTGTAAACTTTGAACCAATCTTTATCATAGCAAACATATCTATTGGCACCAGAATCTACCCACCATCCTTCAACACTTTGTATCATATTGATGTCAGTTATCATAGCCACAAATGGCTCCTCGGTAACGTTAGCTTGATGTATAGGTTCACGTTTCGGGTATCTGCAAATTCGAGCAATACGCCCATTTATGTCACATACAAAACAAGTCTTACCCTGTTGATTTTGAGAAGGATGTGATTGGTTATTACTCCACTAGCTTGAATTTCTCTTATCATGTTGGTAAGATTTTTTCACAATCTTTTTCTAGGCTTCAATATATTATTTTTGAATCTTGATTAGTAGGCAAATTTTCATTTGTAGAAATTAAATTTACCTTGGTTGAATGTCCATTGTTCTCTTGAATAAGCGCATATTGTCCTCTAGCCTCTTTCTCCACGCAAATGAGTATGATCAACGTTTCTAGTGACATCTCTCTTTGCTTGTGTCGCATATTTTTCTAGAACTCTCTCCATGATGGTGGAAGTTTGTTAATTAAGCCATCAACAACTAAGTTGTCACCAATCTTGATCCCTTCAGATATGACTTCAGCAACTATAATTTGAAAATCTTGTGCTTGCTCTACCACATATTTTCCATCCACCATTTGATAACGAAAAAATCGACTTGCTGCATATTTTTTTGCACCGACTTCTTTAGTATCATATTTACTCTGCAATGCTTTCCATATTTTATTGGCAGACGTGAAAATAGTATCATAATAATTATAGAAATAATCAGCAAGACAATTTAAAAGATAGTAACGACAATTATACTAATCTTTTTCATACTTTTTGACCTTTTCTTCATGTTCAAGATATTCATCGTCGCTCATGCCTTCAGTACTTAATTTTTAGGATTCTTCTCGGTAAGGACATAGGAAACCTTGAGAAGAGTAAGGTAAAAGAGAACTTTACCCTTCCACTTTTTAAAGTTTGTTCTTTTGAAGCGAAATGGCTTGTTGAGATCTCCAACATTCTCATTTGGCCTTTCAACGGTTTGCTCCATGTTTGAAATCTCCTTAAAATTGTTAGTAAAAATACAATTGTAAATAAAAATTTACAACTAAATTTAGAAGCAAACTCATAACCAATTAGGCTGAGGTGCGGGTATCTCGCTCTCTTTAGAGAGATTCAAACCCTCTGCGGTGTTGGAAATCCTCAATCACCGATGCAACAGCTATCTTCTTGACTTGTCCCCTCCAGGATATAACAACCCAACTGAAACATTGTTTAGTTCAACTTCTTTTGCACTAAAAGATGAACTCAAAGCTCCACTATAAGAACACATTTCTTATGGCAAATATATTAACTTTTTAGAGAGAAAAAGTAATGTAAAAATTTCATATGCTTTCTTATGTTAAAGATGGAGAGAAGAGAATGATATTTATAGGTATTTGGAAGACAATAAGATTTAATAAGAAATTAAAATTTATAAACTCATTTCTATAACTCATGACCTATGAGTTTCCACAATAACAACCCACTATAACTTATGACCTATGCTCTTCCACAATAACAATCCATAATCATGTCATGAAACTTTCAACTTTTCATATTTCAATAATAAAATTATTTTAAAAAATAAAATGTTACAACATTTTTTAAATTTTCAGTAACAATATCCAATAAAATGTTATTATATGATGTTTTTGTATTTGATTTCATTATAACCAATAATCAATAAACTTTCTTATTTTCTTTTTTCGAAATTACTATCACGGAACACAACTCCCATGCACATGTTAAACACTAGTATACACTATTATATAAATATAGAAATTGAAATGCATTAGCTATATATATATATATATATACACACACTAATATATTATCAGTTTCATTGAAAATACTGAAAACACAAAGAAGATAGATGTTTGTATCAAATAATAAATGCAACTGATTCATTTAGTAAATCTGATCCCAAATTATACTTCCAATTACAAATTCGTATTTCATATTTTTTAAAGACCTCAAAAATTAAAGCGAGAGAAGAATTAATCATCAAGGGACAATAAAAGTAGCTTCAATGGAAAAGTTATATAATCAATCTCCATTCCCATAAAATGAAAAAACGAAACACGGCATAAAATGGTTAGAAAATTATGAATGTACATTGTACCTCCAATTATCAAATATACAAATGCAAACAAATGTTGGTTTTTTGGATTCTATTCAATGCTCGATTCTGCCCGTGTAAGGGGCTGTTTGGGAACTTTTCAGCTATTGAGAGATGGGTTCCTGGGGCACGTGAAGGGTCATAAGTGATGTTTGAGTGGGGATTTGAAAGGGTGGGAGATAAACCAAAAATTTAAAGCACATAAGTGAATTTTAAACCTTTCATTTCACTTAAGATTGAACTTAATGGGAAAAAATCATTTTCATCTCTCATTTCCTCTCTCAATTTCGGCCATCTCTCTCCACCACTCTCACTTTTGTTCTTCATTTTCATAATCCAAAGTACACAAATCATACATACAGAGATATTTTTTTAAGGAAGATGGAAGTGCTAAAGCAAGAAGGAATTTCCATTTCTTTCAAGTTTCATTTCAAGTTTTAATTAAGGTAAGATACAATCTCACGCAAAGTGGTAAAGTTCATTTTATGTTAGTATGATTTGTTGATTTTATGAACATACCTTGACCGAATGGTCTCCTAAGATATGATATGATGTTGGTCTTTCGGAATTAACCCTTTAAAGATACTAGTTGGGTTACGTCTCCTACTATGACTTGACACCAACCTGGAATTAAATGCTATGTTTACGTTTATACTACAAAAGTTGAACTTGTGCATATCTTACTAAGTATTTTTTGAAATAATTGTTCCGTTAATATTTACAAATTTTCGGATTAGTGATCGGTTGGATGGTAGACGTTGAGTGGTGTGTTCCGACCTTTGGAAAGATTATCTCAAGTTATGTTGTTGTGATTGAATTTTAAGTTAAAAAACCTATGTTCGAATCGTTTGTTTTGTCGAATTTATGTTTCAAACTGAGTAGTTGTTTAACTAGTTATGTTTTTTAATATTGAGAAAGAACCTTTTGGTTATGTAATTGTTAGTCAAGCGCTTCTTAAACCCGTTAGTTATCCCATTCTAAAAATTATGAAGGGTTTTGACTTGGTTAAGTTTTTAGTTATAGAAATGTTTTAGTGATGTCTCGGGTTTTCGAATTCAAGACGTTAGAATAGTAGTATGATTCAATTTCCTGTAGTCGATACATACTTTCATTAATCCATCTCTTTTCATCTCTAACAATACTGATACACCCTAAGGTGAAACGTTAGGTCTGAACAATTCCTTATCCTTTCATTCTTGTAATTGAACCTCCAATTCTTGTTGTTCGATCAACACATTCTATAATGACCTTTTGGAATTGAGGTGGCCCGTCGTACCAAATTAATGGTAAACTCAACCTCTCATCTTGAGAAGTACCCATATAAGAATACATTTGAAAAATCTTGAACCACTTAAACATTGTTGAAGGTTAATTATTTCCAGTCACTACTTATCATAGATATTAAGAAACTCTGACAAGATTTGATTCCTAAACAACTTATCAACTTGAACTGTCAAAATAAAGCGGGATAAGGACTTCACTCTTGCCTAGTTAAGAAAAAATCATATCTTTCTTGTATCATCGAATGGTTGCACAACTCATAGACAACCTAAAATATCCCAAAGATAATATAGAAGTTAGTGCTACTAACCACTCGCTTAGCACTAAGTGCTCTTCCTATCGTGTGGAAAACTTCAAATGGAACTTAGAGAGGTTCAAGTTTCGTTCATTCTCATGTAAGCTTTTCCAATAGTGGCTTGCCTTCATTACATGAACCTATTAGCCTCGCATCGGTAACATTTATCTTAATTATAATTTTGATAAACTTGATCTCTTAAACTTTTGATGTATTATGCCTATTTCTATTAGGAATGGATATTTTAACCGTAATCGAACATCCCGAACCGGAACTAGAGGTTCTGGTCCGGTTCTAAAAAATATAAAACTAGGAATCGGAACTGTGACCTTGGAACCGAATTTATTATTTTTTATAATTTATTTATTTTTTACAATTTATTTACTTTGGCCCAATGGCTGAACCTAACACCAAAGTACCAAAGACAAGAGTTCAACTATCCAAGACCCAAACCAAAAGCCCAAAACCTACCAACGCTAAATCCAAACTCAATTGACTCAATTCTAAATATCTAAATTCTTAATTCTCAATCGCTATTTGTTCAGATACACAATAAAAACACTATCTTTTGTCTCACACTCTCGCTTATTTCTCTCTCATTCGTCTCTCTATTGCTCAACACATAGTGTGACAAAAAATATAAAGCTCATCTATTACCGAAACGAATCTTCAATTTTGAGAGGTAATTTCTCTTTTTATAATTCAAATTTATGGGTTTGCAATTTTGGTGTCTATTCTTCAACTTAATGTTTATATGTTTTAGAAATTTTAATATCTAATATATTTTAATCTTAACGGGTTTGCAACTATTAATTTTTTTCAAAACATGCTGTCAAAACATGTAATAGGTGGTTCAAGGTATTGAAAAACTAGAACAGACTCACCCGATGTCCAAGCCTAATTTCTTTCTTAAAATACAGGATTTAACAGATTTTTAAATTAAACGAGTATATTTAAACATTAAACTTTGTATATACTGCATAAACTTAATTTACTGCATAAATTTAATTTACGTACATTAAATCGTTGGAGAGTTGGTTGTTGCCTTCCTCGAATATGATGAATATATATATTTTAAAACATTTTGCCTACAAAAAAGGTTTATCCTTTGCTCTGACACCACGATATAACATCCCGAGATGTAAATCTCAAAGCTTTAAAATTTGATGTGGAAAACTATTACTTTTTAAAACTTAGATAGAATTGACAGATTATCAAAATAATTTTATTTAAACCCCAAAAATGTTTAATTGAATTTCAAAAGTTGCAACAAATGATCTATAATATCAGTATCTTTCATTCAAGGAATACCTAAAATCAAAGTTCTAAAAAACGTAGACGTAAAGGTCAAGTTTCAAGTTTTACGAGCTTAGGCGTAAAAGACTTTTTTTTTTTTTTAATATTATTTTGAATTTTAATCATTTTAAAAATCATTAAATAGTTAAAATAATACATACCAAACATCTAAAATTACATAATACTATATTTACTTAATAATTCCTGTAATTATGCAATTTTCAAGTTTTCAAAAGGCAAAAAACTAGATGATTTTTCATACTTTGAACTAGACAAGTCTTACTTAATAGATTTATAGGAATTTCATACATACTTTCGAAGTTTCCAACAAAATGAGAAGTCTCAAAATCATAATTACATATTGAAGATAGCATCATAACTTAAATCTTATCTAACTCTTTATCAAACTCCAATTCTATATCTTCTTCTTCATCTAGTTCGTCTTTCGTGTCATCAGATACAAAACTATTTTCCTCGAGCTCTCTAATTTCAATTTCAACATTTCTAGTACATCTTCTAGGTTGTAAGATATTAATCTCATCCTCCTCATCACACTCCTCTAAATCCAAGATTGTGCATTACTAGCATAACTTGATAATAGAGTCTCTATTTTGTTGCCCTTCCTCATCTTGTTGTTTATCAACCTTGCATTAAATTGGACATAAACAAGATTGTTCATCCTTGTGGTGTCAATTCTATTCCTTTTTTTGGTGTATATCTATTAAAAAAAAAACATGTATTTTAGCATCACAAGTGTTTATAAAATATAAACACAAGAACATTAGAAGAAACAACCTAATTAGTAATTGGTAATTACCCCTTCAAAGGCACTCCAATTTCTTTCACAACCCGATGAACTAGTTGTCAAACCGAGGATCCTTTTTGCCATTGTCTTTAAATTTGGTATTTCATTGCCATAGAAATCCCACCAACTCACTAATAAATATAAATACAAGAGGAAAAAATGTTAAATATATAATCATATAATCATATAATAAATTAATAAGTTAATACCATGAAGAAAAAGAGAATAAAGTTAACATACCCGGGTTGTAATTTGTACCATTGTTTTCACATCCACTTGTTGCTAGCTTTCTTCCGAATGAACCTTCTTTTTGAACATATTTTTGTATTTATCACATGATGTTGCATTTGATCATTGGGAAAGAATTTTTCAATACAAACAATCAAATTATTTGTCATCAATTGATTAACTTAGATACTTGGATTCTTGAAAAAATAGAATGGATTAAAAATATAAGCCGTTGTATGAATTGGACTATCAAAACGACCCTTGCTTTTTGCATCAATAATGTCTAGGATTGGCATATAGCCACACTCCCTCTTCAATGTCTTTTTGATTTCATCCTTTGCCTTTAGTAGAAGGCTTTTCTTCTCTATCAACAAGTCTAAGCAATTTCACTAGTGGAGTAAATGTCCTCAAACACAATTCTATAGAGTTCCAAAAATCGTTTGGAACAACAATATGAAATTAGAATCTTTGGAATCCTAGAGTTATTCTACATCATCTTAATGTTTGAAAATTTCATTTGACTCGGACTGTCTTTGATAGGGTCTAAAATCCAAAAAGTCTCGAAAATTCCCAAACTCACCCAAATATATTATTGGGAAATTAGCGTAAATGGTCCCTAACCTTTTCCTTCAATGCACAAATGGTCCACAACTTTTTCCTTCAATGCGCAAATGGTCCATATCCTTTATTTTTTGGCACAAAAGTCTTTAATCTATGTGTTTTGGTGCGCAATTTGTCCTTATTTGATTAAAAAAAAGAATATGCCTTATTTTTAATTAGAAAAATTTTCAATTGGATTCTTAATCTTTGCAAAAAGTACCAAATGGGTCATGTACTCTTATTTTTATTAAAAAAAAAAACTAATAAATTGATAATATACTAAATTATTTTGTATATTTTACCAACTATTATAAAATAACTAAAATTTAAGCTCATAATTATTAACAAAATGTGTTATTTAAAATTATTTTATTATTATTAAGTAATCAAATTATTTAAACTTTAAACTTTAATTTTATTATTACAACATAAAAAGAAAAATAACTTTGTCACAAACTTGATACTCAAGTATTTTTATTTAATTGAACTATTCAATTATTAACTAAATATTAGAGCTCAAATTGTATTATTCATAATTTTAATTTATCATCTTATTATCGTTCAAAAATAAATAACACATAATATGTAAATTATTTTTTATTAGTAGTTTTATGCTAAAAAACATAATAAAATTGATTCAATGTCATAAAATTATATACGTCATTTTGTTATTTATTTAACTTAATTTTTATTCAACTTTTTTCACATCACATAACAATTACATATACCTAAAGTGCAATAATTTTATATTTTTCTCTTATGAAAAATTTAATTGACATGACTATATTGATATATTTAATAAATATATTAGACTATTTGCACAATTTACAAATGTTGGAAACCTAATTGTAATTTTTTTTATTAAAACTAAGGGCAATTTTTATTTTTATCAAATAGGACCAATTGAGCACCAAAACACAAGTTAAGGACTGTTGTGCTAAGAAATAAAGGTTATGGACCATTTTCGCACTAAAGGAAAATTTTAGGGACCATTTTGCGCCAATTTTCCTATATTATTTCACCTAATTTCAAGCCCATAAATGTTATTTGACTCGAAAATCCTCAATTCAGAATATTTTCCTAAAATTTGTGAAATTGCAAATTAATACTCAAACCTGCCAAAATTTGCATTAGTGCCTCTAAACCTCAAATAGTATCTTATGATCATCCTTAAAATAGTACCTTAAATTTGAAAATCATAAATATGAAAACTTTTTAAAATTTCAGTTTGGTCCTTAAAATTTCTAGATAATGCAATTAAGTTTCTAAATTGCTTTTTGATCCTCAAATAACCCATATTGTCACCAATAACTCCCGAGTGAAACATCCTTCGCCTAAATCTTTATTTCCCATAATTTTTACTTTTGTCCCTCAAAAATTTGGATGAATTCCAATGTGGTCATCAAATTCTCAAACTTTGCATTTAAGCAACACATAAAAATTCAAGGAATTACAATCTCTATTGTCTTAATTTCTAAAATGTCATAGGCACAACATCGGAAAGATTACATGCCTATTAGTCTGTGCAATATCTTAAATAAAATTATAACTAAAAGAGTAGCTCTCAGGCTCAATAAGGTGCTATCCACAATCTTCTCTATGTCAAAAAAGTGGTTTCACTCTAAGAAATATCAATGATAATATAATACTAGCCCAAGAATTGGTTCAAAGGGGTGAGAGGTTGTAATATGATCTTAGAATTAGATATGGCGAAGGCATATGACAAGTGAAAGTTCTAAAATCTAGATTAATTAAATTAAAAATAATTTTAATTCTAATTAAATGAACAGTGGACAGAATGTAGTCAAAATTGACGCGTTGTATTGTAAAGCAATTTTAACGCGTACTAGTAGATCAATGCAGTGTTCGTTTACCTAATTTATTTTAGAGTGAAATTTAAATAATTAAATATGAACACAAAATGTAACATAGTAAACTCCGAAGAAAAACATCTACGAGCCCATATGTCATGGGTAAAAACAATATACTAATAATCTTGATTAAAAAAATAATGCTATCGGGTTTTTGTAATTTCACAAAAGTAACAAAATAACAATCAAAAGAATTTAGATCAACTCTCTTTGGTACTTCTCATTTTGACTTGTTGATGAAGTGGAATCAAGTCCGCCAATCTTGACTTTATCGCCACTTTCCTATTGCACTTAACCGAAACCACCATTTGGATTAAGAACCACTGTTCTTCACTTCACGACAAGTAGATTAATCAAGATATATAATTGTTTCTTGAGCACCAATTTGTTTTTGATTCTTCAATGAGTTTGAAGAAAACTTTTTTGCTTTGAAACTAAATCAATGAAGCTTAATAATGTATTGTTCTTTCAATGGAGTTGGCCGGTTGGAGCTTGAAGAATAAGAGCACAAAAATATTTTCAAAGCCTAATTTCTTGTTGATTTGTACTCTTACTTATAGATAAAGTAATAATCAAATTAGGAATTATTTCTTTTCTAAAAATCCGGAAAAAGAATGGTAAAAAAATTAGTAGGAAAGATAAAAAGATATTCTATATTTTTAAAAGGAGGGTATTTAGGAAACTCAAGATTATCTTTAAATATTTCTTTTTAAACAAATCCAATTGAATAATAGAAGATATTTTAACCTAAAAGAGGAGTTGTTCCTAATATTTACGTGATCAGGTAATTTTATGTAAGAAAATAAAATAAAATCCATAGTCCACAGATCTAAAATAAAATTTATTTAAATATGCTTACCATATCATCCAATCGCACTAGCGACAATGCGACCCGATCGAGGCGTACACGCTAACTTCTTTTTTTGTCATTAAAAATCAGTAATATTAATTAAGTGAGCCAATATATAAAGATTAAAAAAATGTGATACCATATTTTTTTCAACAATCTCCTCCTTTGGCGTTGCTGAATTAAAACAATAACTATCAAATTCTTAATGTCTGTGTGGTGCGTGTTAAACATGTGAAAAATTAAAGAAAACATGAGCATCATCATAGAATGGTTATTGCTCCCCTTTAGTGTGTAAACTAAAAAACTCTTGCAAAAAAGTTATGTTCATAGATCATATGAGTATATAACATTTCCAAACACCACACAGTAGACACAAACTTAATATTGCCCCCCCTTAGCAAATTTGTAAAAGTACAATCAAAGTTTAAAGTATACCACCACAAATTAAAAAATACTAATACTATTCCTTTTGTAATAAAAGAGCCAAATGAAATAGTAGGGGAGAGAGAAAGCAAAAAGAAAGGAAAGCGTAGTAATTAATACAGTTATCCAAGATCATTTAGAACTAAATAGTTAGAAAGACAAGTTAGAACCAGATACAGTCAGTTCTAAGAAGGTCTGGACTTCTTTGCACTAGACATGGATGGTCTTCAGTCTCGCTTGCAAGTAAGAGCAAGATTGGAATTGCAGGTGGAGGGACAGTTGGCCTAGGAGCATCAAGTTGATGGGTAGTTAGCCTAACCACATGATTAGCATCCAGAATCTCTACTTGACCTTCAGGGTGTGCAGAGAATTCTGATGTAACTATGAGGTACGCAGACTTAATATGTGCATCTCCCAGATATTCAATTTTTGTCAATATGCATGAAATTAGACTTATTCGATAAACTTTTGTTTAAGGAAAAAAAGTTGTTCTACCTGAGTTCTGACTAGCCCCAGCTGAGTCTCCAATGCGTCAAAACGGCTAGATTGGTCCAATGAGGACATAATATGCTTTGGAAACCAGGAGTGGGATATGGTGTTCTACTTAAATTTGAAAATTCATGGATACACAAGATAGGAATATCTACTGAGAACCTGTCTAAACCCATATGAGGCATGCCTTGGTAGGCAAAAAAATGATGAATGAGAGCTAGATGAGTTAGTCTGTATTGTTTGGCCCTTCTTGGCCCCTCATAGACAATTATGTCAAAAATCATTTTAACCCAATCAATGGTCAACCGCATCCCCAACTTATATAGTATAATAGCCTTATCGCCTGAAATTTCAGATCTATGAGTCAAGGGGTCAGTATTGTTGATTAAGATCTGATGGAGAACTTTGTATTTTGGCTGAGGTCTGGAAGCAGTCAGTTCACTAGTTTCTGGCCAGGCAGAGCAAGTCATCTCTTAGGCAATACTGTCCTTAGTTAATTCCTCATTACTATTGATAGCCATTTCATCCAACTCAAGCCATTCTCTTAGAGAATTATGACTAAAAGTAACATATCTATCTCTGACATACACTTGCCACCTAAACTCATTTTCAGCCCTACTCAAATTTTTGCCATGAATTTCTGGACAAGAGTCTCATTAAACGGATAAGAGAAACTCAACTAATTATGCAGTTTATGTAAACCAACAATCTCAACCAGATCAAACAAAACAAACTTATGAATAGCCACTTTGTATTCAACAATGAACTTGTGATAGGGGATGAAAGAAATAAACATGTTTTCAGCAGCCTCAGACTGAAAGCAATCATTTAGAGGGTAAAGTCTCAAACCTGAACATCTACGAGTCTGAACTAGTAAGCACCTCTTGGGGCAGTGGGTGGTGTGTTCTGACTTGGGTTTAGACTCTTCAGTGCAATCCCAATTTTGCCCTTTTTTCTTTTTCAGCCCTCATGGCTCTTCTTGGTGGTGGATGAGTAATAGTAGACTTCGAAGACTCCTCAATATTGACGTCAAAATCTGAGTCAGATTGATATGAAGATGGCTTACTTATACCTTCAACATTATCACCAACTAGAAGAGGAGGTTCATACTCTCCATCTCCTACAATAGATAAGAAAATAGAGTTTTGTTTCTTACTTAACCATGCAATGAGATTGTTACCAATGTAAAAACATCATCCAGACGTGCTTTTTTTTTTTTTTATCTTCCATAGTCAGCATCAGTGTAACCCGCAAGATAAGAGTTATTATCATTAGTATACCATAAACTAAAATCGAAGTGAAGTTAATATAGCAAATAATTCACTTCACAGTCGCGAGATGAGATTCTTTTGGTTTGTCCTGATAACACGCACAAACTCCAACACTGAATGATATGTCAGGACAACTTGCAGTCAGGTTCAACAAACTATCTATCATGTTCCAATACAAACTAGAGTTGACCTTCTTACCCTGGTCATCTCTCGAGATTTTCAAAGACGTGGCTATGAGAGTTCTAACTGACTTGATCTATTCAATACCAAACTTTTACACTAGATTTTTAGCATTCTTGGCTTGTGAGATAAATATCCCTGATCCAACCTGTTTGATAAGCAAACCTAAAAAGAAGTTTAGTTCACCAACCATACTCATTTCGAATTCATTTTGTATAAATGTAACAAACTTCCTGGATTTTGTTTTTAAGGAAGAACCAAACACAAACTTCTTGGATTTGTTCCTTATCTACTGCAGAAGTTGAAGAGTCCGAACCTCCTCATCTAGTTGGTGATAATGTTAAAGGTATAAGTAAGCCATCTTTCCATCAATCTGACTCAGATTTTAATGTCAATACTGACGAGTCTTCGGAGTCTACTCTTACTCCTCTACCATCAAGAAGAGCCACGAGGGCTGAAAAAAAGAAAAAAAACAAAATTGGGGAGGGCACTGAAAAGTCCAAACCTGCAAGTTAGAACACACCAACCACTACCCCAGGAGGTGCTTACAGACTGCTTGTCTACACCCAGTTTAGACCCATATATGTTCAGGTTTGAGACTTTACCCTCTAATTCTCACCTTTCTATCTCAAGGCTTTGAAAGCTTCTGTTTCTTTCTTTCACCTCTTATCATAAGTTCATCGTTGAATGCAAAATGACTATTCATGGGTTTGTTTCGTTTGATTTGGTTGAGATTATTGATTTTCATAAACTTGTATAATTTGTTGAGTTTCTCTAGTTCGTTTAGTGAGACTCTTGTCAATGAATTCATGGAAAATGTTCCCAAAAAATTTGGACAAGGCTGGAAATGAGTTTATGTGGCAAGTGTATGTCGAGAGGAAGACATGTTACTTTTATACTAATTCTCTAAGAGAATGGCTTGGGTTAGATGAAGTGGCTATCATTAGTGATGATGAACTGACTAATGACAGTATTGCCCAAGAGATGATTGGCTCTGCTTGGCAACAAATTAGTGAACTAACTTCTACCAGACTTCTGCCAAAATAAAAAAGTTGTCCACCGGATCTTAATCTACAATATTGACCCCTTAACGCATAGATTTGACGTTTCAGGCATCGGTTATAATGTATAAGTTGGGGATGTGGTTGACCGTTGATTGAATTAAAATAATTTTTGACAGAATTTTCTATGAGGTGCCAAGAAGGGCCACTCAGTAGAGACTGCATCATCTAGCTATCATTCATTATTTTCTTGCCCACCAAGAAGTGCCCGGGTTCAGATAGATTCTCATAAGATATTCCTACCTTGGGTGTCCATGAATTTTCAAATTTAGATGGAACACCACATCCCACTCCCAAGGTTCCAAAGCACGTTATGTCCTTTTCGGACTAGTCTGGTCGTTTGGACGCTTTGGAGACTCAGCTGGAGATAGTCAGAACTCAGGGTGAACCATTTTTTTCCTTGACCAAAAGTTTCTCTGATGAGTTTGATTTCATGCGTCTTGACAAAAATTGAATATCTGGGAGATGAACGTATCAAGTCTGCGTGCCGCATAGTCATACTGGATTTCTCTCCATACCTTGAAGGTCAAGTGGACATTCCAGATATCCTATGGTTAGGCCAACTGTCCTCACACGATGCTCCATCTCCTGCTCCTACCCGCAAGCGTGATGGAAGACCATCCATGTCTGGTGCAAAGAAGTCCAAACCTTTTTAGAATTGACTATATCTAATTTTGACTTTTGTCTCTCTAACTATTTGGTTCTAACTAACCTTGGATAACTGTATTAACTACTACACTTTACTTTCCTTCTGCTTTCTCTCCCTACTATTTCTTTTGGCTGTTTTATTACAAAAAGGGAGAGTAACATTATTTTTGAATTTGTGGTGGTATACTTTAAACTTTGATGGTACTTTTGAAAATTTGTTAAGGGAAAACAATATTAAGTTTATGTCTAATGTGTGTGGTGTTTGGAAATGTTGTTTACTGTGGTGTTTGGAAATGTTGTTTACTTATATGATCTGTGAGCATAACTTGTTTATAAGATTTTTTTTTTACACACTAAGGGGACCAATAACTCTTCTATGATGATGCTCATATTTTCTTTAATTGTTCACATGTTTAACACACACCACACAAGTATTAAAAATCCGATAGTTATGTTTTGTAATTAAGCAAAGCCAAAAGAGGAGATCATTGGAAAAAATATAGTGTCATATTTTTTTTTTCATCTTTTTATATTGGCTTACTTAAATAATATTACTGATTTTTAATGACAAAAGAAG
Source organism: Forsythia suspensa (assembly GCA_023638005.1). Lineage (NCBI taxonomy): Eukaryota > Viridiplantae > Streptophyta > Magnoliopsida > Lamiales > Oleaceae > Forsythia > Forsythia suspensa. Next base: position 17,554,809 of record CM042669.1, read on the forward strand.
AGGTTAGCGTGGACGCTCTAACTAGTCACGTTGATGCCAGTTCTAATTGGCTAAGATAGTAAACAGATCTAAGCAGATTTTATTCCAGATCGTTGGGCTGCGGATTTTATTATATTTCTTTACATAAAATTACTTGATCACGTGAATATCAAGAACATCCCTCTTGTAAGTTAAAATATATTTTCTTATTCTCTTGGATTTGTTTAAGAAGAAAAAATTTAAAGATAATCTTAAGTTTCCTAAATACCTTCTTTCTACAAATATAGAATATTTTTTTGTATCTTTCCTACTAATTTTCTTACCATTTTTATTGCAGATTTTTGGGTAAGAAATAATTTTTAATTCGATTATTACTTTACCTATAAGTGAGTGTACAAATTAATAAGGAATTAGACTTTTAAAAATATTTTTGTGCTCTTGTTCTTCAAGCTCCAACCGGCCAACTCCAATGAAAGAACGAGACATTATAGCTTCATTAATTTATTTTCAAAGCATAAAAGTTTTCTTCAAACTCTTTGAAGAATAAAAAAAATTGGTGCTCAAAAAACATTCTCGTATCTTTATTAATCTTCTTAGTGTGAAGTTAGGACGGGGTTCTTAATCTAAGTGGTGGTTACGGTCAAATACAATAGAAAAGTGACAATAAAGTCAAGATCGGTGAGGGTTTGATTCTACTTCATCAACAAGTTAAAGGAAGAAGTATTAAAGGGGAGTTGATCTAAATTCTTTTGATTTTGATTTTGTTAATTTTATGCAAATTACAAAATCCGATATTATTGTATTTTTAATCAAGATTATTAGTGGATTAGTCTTACCCATGGTATGGGGGCCCGTGGATGTTTTGCTTTGGGGTTTACCATGCTACATTTTTTGTTCGTATTTAATTCTTTAAATTCTGCTCCTGCAAGTTGGTGATAATGTTGAAGGTATGAGTAAGCCTTCTTCCTCCAGTTGGTGATAGTTTTAAAGGTATAAGTAAGCCCTCTTTCCATTAATCTGACTCAGATTTTGATGTCAATACTAAGGACTCTTCGGAGTCTATTCCTACTTTCCTCTACCAAGAAGAGCGACGAGATCTGAAAAAAGAAAAGGACAAAATTGGGAAGGGCGTTAAAGAGTCCACACCTGCAAGTCAGAACATACCACCCATTGCTATCTTGGGAAGTCTACACCATCTTCAGACTCGTAGATGTTTATGTTTTTGGGACTATTTATTATAAGTTCTTTCTCATTTTGGCATTAAGAAAACATTAGTAGATGTATTGAGAACTATTGGTTTTGTGTCATCATCAATGGAGAGTAAGTTGGTTTTTTAAATTCAGAAGAGGCCTAAGACAATGAGATCTTATCTCACCGGATTTATTCATCATCCTTATCTAGTGGGTTGGATTCTTTATTTCAAAAGTATCATTCCATGGCTTACGAATATGGTGGATGTATTCTAATTTCTTATCTATGCTTTGCTGATGACATCATTACATTCAGTAATGATAAAAAAAAAAACCCTTACTGTTCATAATCATTAAATTCTCAAAACAATATGTGCTTGGTTTCAGAAGTCGTCAATTCTTATAATGTGAGTGTGGCTCACTAATCCACATGGCAATAGAATCACCATTCTATTGGACAAAGTGGTTTATCAATGATTTGTGATTGTTTGGAATTAATGTGTAACAATGGATCCTTTGGATGGACTTGATATTGTCTTAGGTCATTCACTTGGATTTTGAATGAAAGAATGAGTTTTTCTCTTTCTTGGTTTTTGGAGTTGGAATGGAAAAAAAATACACAAGACTTTATATCTTCTCCTTCATGTGAGGTTGGAGCAAGTGCTTCAAATTTTTGGTCACCTCCAGCGATTTTCTTGGTCAAATCGGTTGCCATTCATTCGGATTGCATTACAGTATTCCATGTATGGCATGAATCTGAGCCTGCAACTCAAGCTTGGTGTAAGACAGACAAAGTGGTTGTTTTTCTTCTTATTGATTTTCACATTTAAAGATGTGTCGTAATGGTTTATGGTTGTAATATTTGACATTTTAACATCAATAAACTCTACAAATGGTATCAGAGCTTAGATTATCGATATAGGAGTGTGAAATAAACTAAAAGAACTTGTGGATTGAAGATCATAACTTTATCTAGATTTGAAAAGAAAGAAAAGACTTGAAACTTCAAGCGAAGATTCTGGCCAAACCAGACATCTTCAAGGTAAGTGGGACTCGTATTTGGGTTCACAGTGAATAGATGAACCCACATGACCCGCACGTGTAACCTCTGATGGACGGCGCGTGAAAAAGTTTCGTAGCTCCTCGTGTCGACACGTAGAGCATCTTCTCTGTGCGTGGTTGATGGCATCAGCTTCCTACTGTTGTTTCTAATGTTCTGATGGTCCGGTGGTGCGCATGGAGCTCCGGTAGTGGTGTCTCTTCTTAGACTAGATAGCTTGTGGCATATTTATGACCTTTTGATGGTGGTGATTTTGTGGTAGAACAATGGTGCAATGGAATTGAAAGTGCTAGGGCGAATAGTGGTAGCCTTAGTACGGGGAAAAAATTCATATCTCTTTGATAAATATGAGCAACTGATTTATCCATACTGTTTGCATTTCCATGAACCATTTTATCTCAAATTGACATTGTGTGAATATTATTTATGGTAGAAAACAAATTTGTTGGATCTTGTTTATAATATCTTAGTGAAATTTGTGATTTGATTAGATATTTCTTGTTCTCGTTTTTGTCTTACTTCTAAGCATTACGTATATTATTTGTCACTTGTATTGTGATATTGATATTATCAACAATCTGAAAATTGGTGTTTAGATTGTTAGTATTGTCTTGCACGTTGATAAGTTGTGATTGTTTGTCATTTTGGAAAGCAATTTGCATAAAATTAGCTTTGTGTTTCCATCTGTATGAGTAAAATTTTATGTAAACTTTTTCGAAAACTATTTTTTCCTCATCAGTGATTTTTTAGCCATGGGTTTGAGGATTGAATTATCAAAATTCGATGAAATAGTGATTATTTAATTTGGAAGTAAAAATATGAGAGTTATTCTAGTACATCAAATGTTTTCTAAACCCCTTGATTATCCAACAAATTTTTGTGATTCATTAAAAGCTAAACCTGGTCAAATTGATGAGATGAATGAAAGTTCATACAGTTCTATAATTTTGTACATATTTGACAATATTGTGAGACAAGTTGATGATGTTAGGACTGCTAGAGAATTGTCAAAAGCTTGGCCCACGATGATAAGAAATTTTGTGATGAAGACCTAGTTATTATACTTTTGAATTCTCTTCTTGATTCTTATAAAAAAGTTAGGAATGCAATTAAGTATGCTAGCTACTGTGATAGATTTCTTGAGATCAAAGGAATAAGAGGTCAAGAAAGAGTTTAGGAAGAGCACGAGAGAGGAATGTTTGTTCGTTAGAGTGAGAAATGAAATAAAAAAGTACAATTACCAAGGTAAGAAAGGTAGGAAAAATCTAAGGGTAGGTCCAAATCCAGGGATAAATGCAATAATTAATGCTAACATTTACTGGGGCGTTGGGGCATTTCAAAAAGGGTTGCCATGAATTTAAGAAAAAATAGAAACAACATAATGAAGATCAAAATATTGATGATGTTGGGGATGCCCTAGATGGTCTACATGTTACAATTTTGTCTGATGGTGAGATTGACTATGAGTGGATATTAGACTCCAGTACAACCTTTCACTTGTGTCCCATGAGGTCTTTGGTTTTATGACTACACTACAGAGAGATTGAACCTAAGAAAGTATACGTAGGAGATAACAATTCACAAACAGTTGAAGAAATAGGTGCCATTGCTATTAGGATGTATGATGGCATTGTCTGACTCGTTCTTGGTGTTAGGTTTGTCCCAAACCTCAAGAGATACCTTGTTTTATTAGGTATTCTTGAAGATGTTCAAATGTAATTTCGGTGCTTTCTTAAAAGTTCTCTAGTAGTTATTAAAGATCCCAAGAGAAATAGGATGTATTACCTCAAGGTAAAGCTTTACATGTTAAAGATTCACGATTGGTTTCAATCAATGAAGATATATTAGATCTATGACATAAGAGGATGGGATACATTGAGAACAATGAGCAAAATATCTTAGAGATCAAAATTTACTTGGTAAAGACACAGTTACACCTTTAAACTTTTGTGAGACGTGTTCTAGGAAAGTCACAAAGAGTGAGCTTTGTGATAGGTCAACACATCAATAGATGTCTATAAAAACACCCCACACATAGTGGGGACACATTTTTTCTGTCCATTATTGATGATACTCTATGAGGATTTGGGTTATCCCAGTTTAGTCCAAATCTGGAATTTTAGCAAGTTTAAGTCCTAACTTATAACTAAATTTGTAGCATTTGTCAAACTCGAACAAAGCTTCAATAGGATAGTTCTTCGTTGTTCTAGTAGCTGCATTGACCAACTCGACAATGTTGGTTGTCATTGTTGAATACCTATTCTTTGGCACGTATGCTTGTGACCATTTACCATAATCAACATATTCCTACATATAAAATAACAATACAGCTTTATGACAAATTGATTGAGTATAGGTTGATGCTTTCGAATTAAATTTCAAAACATACCATATATTCTCTAACCTCTCGTTCATTCTGTACAACTGCTGTATTTGGTATTCAAATTTTACTTTTGTGTATGCTCTCATAGATGTATTGAATGGTTGTGTGATGTTCTTGCCACATTTACCATAAAGAATCTTTAAATTTTTTAGTAAGTATGGTATGCATTGTGTTTATATAGACAATTTGACTGTATTTTTAATGTTGTTATGTCAATCTGATATGATGAAAAGGTCTTTTTGTTCTCCGTAAATCTATTTTAACATAGTTAGGAACCATGCCCACGAGTTATCGATTTCATTATCACCATTCGTGAAAGCTAGTACAAAGATGTTGTTGTTTGCATCTTGTGTACAAGCGGTGAAGAGAGTTCTCCCATAATGACCGTTAATGCATGCCATTAGTTACAATCACATCCCTGCAATGCTTATATCCTCGAATAGAAGCACCTAATGCCATTAACGTATGCCCATTAACGTATGCTCACGTGATCTCCAAGCTTTATCATAAGTCACAATCACTATTTTTTTATTTAACGTACCATTTATTAGGTCTGACGATGATGTATACGTATATCGGATACAAGTAGATATCATTAAACTTGTTACCACCGATGACCTCCAAAAATGATATTAATCAAATAAGTGTGACTTGTACCCACATCTTTATTTTGAATATGTTAGTTTTCCCACCTCGAACATATTTCTTCATGTCTGAAGTGCACACCTTGGACTTGAACGAGTTCTGAATGGCATACAATGGTACACTTATCTTAAGAACTTCTTTATTCCATAATATCTTCGTGACTGATATTTCATCGGCATTAGGCATCAAAATTATTGTGAATTTGAATTGTTAAATGAATTGTGCAACAACTTCTATGGATCCACAAATGTTAAAAAAAAAAAAATGATGTAGTGAGAGAACTTCTAGTGGTGATACCTGAGGTGTCGATCCGTGTTCTACCTACCTCGATAAAGCCCTAAACGGCCCGCATTGAAAAAAGCCCACGTCACGACGGGTTGCGGGCCGGGTCAACCCAGCCCACAAAAATTGAACACGAGCCTGGCCCACCCGTTGGCCCATCCGGGTCGAGTCCATGTGGGCCCCGGCTCGGCCGTATGAATAAAAATTAATTTTTTTTTAAATTACTAAAAAAATTTAGTTACTTATTATAATTCAAAAAAAATGTTTACATATATAACAAAAAATGTGTTAAATTACTAAATAAAAAATAAATAACAATGTAAATTCACATTTGTTAATTTTTTAATTCAATTTCTATTTTTTATTTATATATTTAAAGACTAAAACATTACGCATCTGTCACATCTTTCACTTTAAACGGCTCTCTACCATTTGTTTTTTTTTATTTTTTTTTAAATATCATTTCAAATATGAAAGTTTGAATTTTTTGTCTATTTTTTTTTTAAAAAAATCAAAGCAGTTCACGGGCCGGCCAGTAGTTTGGCCTCTTCGACCGTGAATGACTGCGGGTTGGCCTCTGGGCCCGTGAGCAGCCCAGCCGGTTCACACGGGTCACCCATGGTTCGGGTCGAGGCGGGTAGGCCGATGCGGGTTCGGCCGGCTGCCCGCCTTGACACCTCTAGTGATTATATAAAGCAAAAGTATAAGCACGAAGAGTGTTTCTAACAAAAAGCACATACTTTGGTTGAAGATATATTTGTACAAATTTGGTGAAATGAGGGCTTTCCACTATGCTAAGCGGGAACTCACCACTAGCCACCAACTGAGTCATGCCTTCCCCGCACATTGAATCTTGTGAATACACCCAGTTGTTAAGATTCGAACTAGAACTAGAAGATCCATCGAGAGATCCAAATTGAAGTTGAGTTATATTGGTATTAACTCCTCCGTGCTTTTGCATACATTTAGGAAAATGTCGGTTTAGATGTCTCGTGCTACCACATTTTTGCCATGTAAATTTTTGTTTACAATATTTACACATTGCCTTGAAGATTGATTGTTTGTCTACGGTTGCACTTGTCTGGACTAATATAAAATGATCCCAACACCGAACCTTTTGTTTTGCGACTCTTTGTCTAGTAATTGACCGGTTGTTGTAGTAGTGTTGGTCATTTCTAATTCTTCATCGATATCATCTAAATCAACAATGAGATCATTGTTCTCAATCCCATAATCATCATCAAATTCATGAATTACAATATCATTTAATCCACTAAAATCATCATGAATTTGGTGGTCGGCACTTCCTTGTGTGTTGTATTAATCCATTTAGAAAATAGAAATGTAGAAGTAGAATGTATAATTGTAGAAAACTAGAAATATATAAATTCAACTATAAATTGCACAATAAAAGAGCGGGTAAATTACAGCTAGTGTCCCCAACATTTGACTTTATTTGTACTTGTATTCTCGGTATTTAATTATTGGCATCCATCACATTAACTTTTTATATAATGAGTAGTCAATGTCCCTATGGATTATTCCATCCAAAATCAACGTTAATATGGCATGTGCAGTTCACATGGATATAACTAAAGGGGTATTTTGGTCACATCTTTGTCGTCTCTTCAATTTTCAATGTCAAATAGGTATTTTGATCTTTATCTTCTTCATTGCACCTCTTAAATCAATAATGTTGAAATATAATGTAATATAATTAATAGTTTTTCACTCTATTTCGGTACGGTCTAATTTTTGTCGCTTAAAAACTTAAAAATTAATGAAATACACTTCTTTGCATGCATAAGTAATTCTAACCCCTTTTCTTCTTTGCAATTTTGAAATTTATTTGAAGCAACAAGGTAGTAAATTAAAATATAATATTCTAATAAAAATTCTATAATGCACTAAATTAGAATGTTCAAATTCCTCTTCAAAAACTAAATTTTCTTTTACAAATATATTTGTTTTTGTCTTTTTGTTTATTTCAATTAGAAAGTGAACAAAGAAAGATTCCTGCCAATGGAAATTTAACTCGAAACATGAACATGTAATTGCCTATCGAGAGTTTATTGACCAAAATGTCTAAACATGGAAAGAGAATAGCATAGGATATACACAGTCCAATAATCACACAACATTCTGTTTCACTACAAAAAATTTATCCAATAGACTATCATTGGCCTGGTTACTTTGCGAACTGAATTTGTTTGATGTATAGAGCACAATTCAAATAATATGGATATTATTAGAAGGGTAATGCAAAGACAATTTTGTCTCTCTCTTTCACTACACAAGGATTAAGATCAAATGAACATCTATTCTCATTCTATCAAGTGGTTTTCACTCATAAGGAAGCTAATACTCGGAAAAAAAAAACCAGCTTAATTCAATGCACAATCTGCTTGCAATATTTTAGTACACAATCTGCTTGCACATTTCATGACAAATAACGCATGTGTAATATCCAAAAACACAAAAATTATGTAACTTGGTAAACATATTTAATGCCTAAAAAATAGAAATTCAATATCTAATTTGGCAAGCACATGTAATCCCAAAAAACACAAATAACAGCTAAACTCGAACTACACATTAACAAGAAAACCTTCACTGCAGATAATTTACTTTTTGAAGAGGAATTTGAACATTCTAATTTAGTGCATTATAGAATTTTTATTAGAACATTATATATTAATTTACTACCTTGTTGCTTAATAAATTTCAAAATTGCAAAAAGAAAAGGGGTTAGAATTACTTATGCATGCAAAGTAGTGTATTTCATTAATTTTTAAGTTTTTAAGCGAAAAAAATTTGACCGTACCGAATTAGAGTGAAAAACTATTAATTATATTACATTATATTTCAACATCACTGATTTAAGAGGTGCAATGAAGAAGATAAAGATCAAAATACCTATTTGACATTGAAAATTGAAGAGACAACAAAGATGTGACTAAACCCCTTTAGTTATATCTTCGTGAGCTGCACATGCCATATTAACGTTGATTTTGGATGGAATCCATCCACAAGGGCATTGGCTACTAATTATATAAAAGGTTGAGGTGATAGATGCTAAGAATTAAATACTGAGGATACAAGTGCAAATGAAGTCAAATGTTGGAGACACTAGCTGTAATTTACCCTAAAAGAGCTAATATTGACGATATAATTTTTTCAGATTGTATAGGTTAAGAGAATTGTGAATTTGTGAAGAATCTGAAGGTTTAGAAGGGTATTCATTGGGAAAAAAATACTTTTTAAAAGTTGGAGACCGTGGCTCATCAGCTAGTCCAACGGTTGGCCCGTCATTTCATTGTTTTTTTGCCCAGCTTGGCGGGCCTATAACGGGTTAATCTTTTACTGGCCGAGCCATCGGACACATGGGTGGCCCTACCCATTTTCCATTCCTATGTGTTAGCATCCCAAGCTATTACCCTGTTAACAAAAAACGTGATAAGAGAACATAAACTTTAACTAATTTTGGTGGCAAAACACGTTTTCACCCTTATTGTGACCATTCGAGGTCGAGTCATGATTAGTAAATAGTATTTAAAACCAGATTGTGTAGTATTAGTAGCAGGGTCTCATAAATCAGCAAGCAAGTAATCAAGTAGATATTTAGATTTGTGAATTCCTAAAATACATTTTTCATAAGAAGTAATGTCACCAAGATTGGATTTTCCAAACATACCTTGATTGTGTAAAGTTTTTAGGCCTTTTGTTCCAATATGACCTAACATTTCATGCCATAATTTGGTTAAAATATTTTATCATTCGAAATTGCTGCTGAAAAACCAATAATAGGTTTTGATTTTAGGAAATATAAACCATGTCTCTCCTGGGAATTAACGATCAAGTTACAATCCCTAAAGATTTTTATTTGTCACTGTCTAATTCTCATGTCAAACTCCATATCATCCTGGACACCTACAAATATTAGATTTCCTTCAAGTTTTGGCACAAGTCTTGTTTTTCAAGGAGTAGAATGGTCCTATTTTCTAAGACAATACTAACTGGCCATATTTTATCTATTGTGCAGGTCATATTATTTTCCATTACCACTTGTCATCAACTTGTTTTTTGAAAATTGGTAAACCAACTCTTGTTAGGACTCATATGAAAAGTATAACCTGAATCATGGATCCATTCTTGATTCAAGTGCATTTCAGAACTCACTAGCAGTCTAGCACTACACCATTTTCACTTTCTTCCTCATTGTAAGCTAAAACATCAGTACTTTATCTAATTCCTTTTTCTTTTAATTCGTTATGTCTTTTGTAGCAATCTTTGATAAAATGACATGTTTTTCCACAAAAGTAGCATTTCGCATTATTCTTGGACTTAGTTTTATCTTGACATTTTCTTTTACCCTTAGTAAGGTTTCTCTTCTCAGGTTGTCTCTAGACTCAACTTTTAACTCTAGGTGAATATTTCTAAGGGCACTAATTATTGTACCGTGGTTAATGTATCCCTTCCATGCTCTAGAGCATTTTTTAAGTCTTTGTGCATGTCACTTATGAAGTTTAACAAGATCAACCAATTGATCTTGTGAAAGTTTTTCATCACAATTGACAAGTTCTTGGGACATTTTGGTAAATATGTTCATATTTTTATCCAAGTCAATAGAATATCCATTTTAAAAGAAAAGATCTATTTCAGAAAGCAACATCTATTTGGAAGAGTTTTAATCACATACTGGGACTGAAGTTTGGTCCAATATTCTGCAGTAGTTTTTGTTTCTCAATTGTTTTATTAATTTTTTTGATAAGTGCAAGACAATTGTACTCCATTCTAATTCATATTTCATAGAATGAGTTATATCATTAGGCCACGAGTCATCTAAAGTTTTAGCACACCTTTGTTACATTAAAATAACTTTTAACTTTTGACCCTACATATTAAGATCCCATTTTCCATAAAAAAATATTGAATTCAAATCTTGTTGAAATCATTAGAAAAAAGTTTTGAGAAACACCTAAAACAAAAAATTTCTAAGTAATTAAGTGTTTCAAGAAAGTAAGCTTACAATTTCCACAAAAAACCTTTTTCAAAAAAACTTTATTTATTTTACAGTAATAAATATAAACACAACTATTCTTCAAACACACACCAAGGGAATCATAGATGAAACATCATGCAGTATACTTATACAATGTATATCAAAAAACAAAGCAAAGATATCAACATTCTGTCTCCTTCCAAAAACTTTAGGTTACACTTCTCGCATTAGGTTTATCTCAGATTTCCAAAGCCTTAAAGGAGCCTTTGGACAAAGAATAATCACCATAGGTTAAAGTGAACGGAATTTAATTGGAAACAAAAAAAAAATGTAGATTATCCTACCAACAATAACAAAAGATGCTATAGATATGAGAGATCACACCAAAATTGTTATATCTACACAACATTAAATCCAGTAGTAAGAATGTCAGATCAGAGCTCTGATACCACCTGATACCACTACCACTGTAAAGCCTAGAAATCATCAGACACATCAAGAGTATACAATATTTAACAGATCTAAGAAATAAAGATGCAAGAATCATAAATAAATCAGCCGAAGCCCCAGAAGTTTGGTTACCAAATTCAATACCTAATCTTATGTTGAACATCACAAAGTATATTAATCTTTATAGCACTTATAATCAACAAAATCAACAACAATAGTATACAACACTGTCAGATTTACAAGCATCTAAGCCACTCAAGGCTTATTCTCAAGAAAACCAAAACAAACCACAAAGTTACTTTTCACCTAGAACTAAACAAAACATTTCCTTTTTTTATTATGGCAACCGAATATTATAGAACATCAAGTTCTTAGTCTTTATTACCCAGAAACAGAACCAAAAGAAAAGGACAAGATGATGAAGAAGAAAGGATTTTTTGAGAAAAAAAGTGAGACAATTATTTTTCTCCACTCACACAAAAAGGCAAAAAACCAATTGAAGAGTCAATCCCATAATGCATCTAATGGAAGGCTCCAGAACTTGATCCAAGAGTCACCAGACAATCACGTGTCAACATCCTAAGTCATTTCCCCATTAACAAAATTGTGATAAGAAAACAGCAACTTTAACCAATTTTGGTGGCAAAACATATTTTCACCCAACAGCTTATTGTGATTAGTCGAGGTTAAGTCACCATTCCTGTAACTCGTGTCTTAAAAACTTCAAACTACCTCTTAGATTCACTCTATATTTTTTGAAATGGATAAGGACATGCGTCCTTTCACATTCTATGATAAAAAAATAAGATACGGTTCTAAACATTCTTGTACTACGTTATCAAGGTAAATCTCTATTTATATGACTTGAAGGATGAATGTATCACTATTAGATTTATTCTCTACATTTTATAGCTTTTATATTATACTTTTTCGCTATGCATTACACTACACCTCATACCAAAGGAAAAACGGGAAAGAGTTCTCCGCCCTTTTTTCAAGTCACAAAAGCATCAAATAAGAAAATTATCGTGACCCTATTTTCATAGGTAATATCAATAATGTTAGTTTGACAAGAATATGAGAAAACTCTTAAGTTTTATAAATAATCAGCAAAAACAAAGATAACAACTATCAAAAGACCTATGAAAAGAATACTCCAAAATTGACTTAAATAATTTTTTTGTAACTTCAAGTGCAAGTAATTAATGAAACATAAGGCCAGGGTTCTGTACCTGTAGTATTTTTTCGCCAAGGCCAAGATTTAATATTTTATAAATATTCCAGTTCACGTAGGATTCACCATTAGTTTTAAGAAAAATTGTTATAGCATCTAACGTTTGGAGGTTGGTGAAACATCGTTCCCAAGTTAAGACTTGGAGCAAACTAATACTCAACCTATTAAAATAGGTCTAGTCAATCTTTTCAAAATGTGATTGTGAGTGCTAGTTTTTCTTTTTTCTCATGCAATCATATTTATCATCCTTGAATTAGTATTGTTAAAAGGAAATGAAATAATCAATTTTGAAGCCTATATCAAAATACTTCTCATTTACGTGTATATTTATAGATTTACAAGATGTATTTTTCATTACAAAATACATAAAAGAATGAAAAGATATAAAATAAACAACAGATAAGCTTAAAAATATGAAATAGAGATGATGTTGACTCGGTATGAACAATTGGGTGTTTGTTGACGTACTATTCCAAGTTTGAATTCATCCAATACTCACTATCAAGTTGGAGTTGAAGTTGAAAGATCAATGACACCCAACTTACAAAGTTGTCTACAATATCCGTCACCTCTAAGTAGTTTGGTAAAAAGGATTGCCAATTGATCGATGGATTATAGGTAAGAGGGAGTAATGAGGCTAATTTGGATTTTTTCACAAACAAAACGGCAGACAATGTCAACGTTTGTGAAAGACAAGATTATTGATAATATGAATAGCAGCTTGGCTATTATAATGAATTGAAATTATTCGTGGATGAGTAAAACCAAGATCTGAGAAAATTGATTTCAACAATTGTAATTCAGAAGTGAGTGCGGCGAGTGAACTATACAGTCTCTACAGAAAATGAGAATTTGTTAGTTGTTTATTAGGTTTTCCAGAGATATGACTAGAAGCCAACATTGTGAAATAACCATTAGTAGAGCGATGAGTAGTAGGACAATTGTCTCAATTGGAGTCGGTGTATCCAACTATAGTAAAAAAACTAGAAGTAGAAAAAAAATAAACTTTTTACAATAGAACCTTTAAGATAACAAAGGACTTGATCGGCTTATCAAGATAGGAAGATCGTGGAGAATGGAGATTTATAGCATATTGAATATCAGGTCGTGTTACATTAAGATAGATAAGACGACCTATCAGACAACGATAAGTTTCAAATAAGAAAGTTGAGTGTCGTTTGTCGGACGTAGACAAAGATTTTGTTGTACATGAAATCATAGGGTCGTGAACCAATCATACCAAAATATATTAATATCTCAAGAACGTATTTTTGTTGACAAATAAATATCCTTCTTTAGAACACGACACTTCAATGCCTTGAAAATATTGAAGGATGCCAAAATCTTTTAAGGAGAAAGATTGAGTGATAAAATTTGTGAGATAAAAGATAGCATCATCAATATTTCTAGTGATAATAATATCATTAACGTAGACAAGAACAAAAGCAGAAGTGTGACCACAAATATATGTAAATAGACTATAATCTAAAATAGATTGATGAAAACCTCGTTGAATGAGAGTGGTAGAAAATTTTGAGAACCATTAACGAGAAGTCCGCTTAAGACCATAGATAGTCTTATTTAATTGGGAAAATTGCAAATAAGTCATCTCCACATGACTTGTTTCAAATTAGGTCAAAACTTTTTTTAAATTGTGATTAAGTCATACTTCACATCAATATTTTATATTAATTCCAAAATCACCCTTTTAACCATATTTTCATTGACACAATCTTTCAACTCCACAAACCTCCTCCACCTCCGGCGACAACCTCCCGCCACCTCCAAGAAGCCTCCACCTCCGGCGACCTCCGACGACCTCCTCCTCGACCTCCGGCGACCTCCGGCGACAACCGCCTCCACCTCATGTGAGTGCTTCTAAGGCACAATGTCACTTTTTAGGCACTTTTTTTGGTGAAGATTTTGGATCACTTTTTAGACAGTTTTTTTGTGAAGATTTTGTTAGTCGTGAAACTAAAAAAATAACATTTTTGGACTTTGGTCACGATGTTTGAATCCTATCTCTTTGGTTTGTATGCTTTTTATTTCTTCATCTTACGTGGTTGTACTCTATTCTTAATGTCTTAACAGTTAGCATTGATCTATCCGTCTTTGTAAGAGAGTGACCAATATGATTAACCCAGGTTGAGTATTTTAGCATTTATGTAAACAATGAGCATTTTCAGCTTATATAAACAATGAGATAACATCATTGTTGATCTTGTATTATAGAATAGCAATTTGATATTGTATTAAACAAAACAAGATCACAAATGAAAATGAAACATAGAATGTTGTATATATGAGCTTGAATCTTTGTAAATATGAGCTTGAATACTCTACTATCTTATGTAAATAGGAGCTTGAATGCTCCACCATCTAATTCTTTGTAAATAGGAGATTGAATGTTCCATCATCTAATGTTTAGTCATGGTATTTTATTTGATACTATATTATACAAAACAAATTATCACGAAAACAGATATCACAATATAAATGGATATAGAATTGTTGTAAATAGGAGCTTGAATGTTCCATCATCTAATATTTGAATGTCTTAGTTTTAATCCATGATCTTGTTTTAATGCCTTAGTTTTAATCTATGATCTTGTTTAATTATAGCAAGGTTTAACAGATTGAAACTTTGTCATAATATTTCACTATCATTTGAAACATGTTTTAATCCATGATCTTGCTTTAATTACGCGAATCTTGTTTGAATATATATTTGTGATCTTTGATCTTTTTTAATTATAGCAATGTTTGAACATGTGATATTGTTTGAATGTCTTAGTTTTAATCTATGATCTTGCTTTTAATCCATGATCTTGTTTTGTTTGGTAATTAGTATATTTTGATCTTGTTTTAATCTCGTGATCTTGTTTGATTATGGCAATGTTTGAACTCGTGATATTGTTTGAATGTCTTAGTTTTAATCTATGATATTGTTTTAATCCATGATACTTGCTTTTGTTTAGGTAATTAGTATATTTTGATCTCGCTTTTAATCCATGATCTTTGCTTTTATCATGTGATATTTCTATGTGATCTTTGATATTGTTTAATTATGGCAAGGTTTGAATAAGTGATCTTGTTTGAATGTCTTAGTTTTAATCCATGATAATGTTTTGTTTAGGTAATATGCATTCATATAAATTGATATTTGTTTTAATCCATGTTTTAATCTATGATCTTGTTTTACATAATAAAGTATCAAACAAAACATATGACTAATTAAACATGTCAAAGATAAAAGCATGATATCATAGTCATGTGTGTTTGTTTGATCTTGTATTATGTAAAATGATATCACAAAAACAAGATATCACAATAGAAATGATCATAGAATTTGCACACATGCTCAGAATTTTTATTATAATATGTTTTCGGAATGGTCTCGACGAGACGGTCAAGACCAGTTGCTTCGCCACTGCCTATGATAGATTTTACCCGTTTGAAGTAGTCTCTTTAGCTTAAAATGTCAATCTTTAATTTTTTTTTTCAAAACAGTATCACAAATTCTTTAAAACAAGATCACGGATAAATGTACATCATTTTGTTTGCAAATTAAAGCTCTTCCAAGGTATCTCGAATCCTTTAAAAGCAAACACATACTTGAGCAATGCTAAAATGGAGAAAGAACAACCGCCAATCATTCTCAAGTTAAAGGAAGTCATCTAAAACTATGTAGGCATATGTATTAATCCTATAATCTTGTTTGAATGTCTTAGTTTTAATCTATGATCTTGTTTTATTTAGGTAATGCGCATTAGTATATTTTGATACTATTTTAATCCATGATCTTGCTTTATTCTATGTGGAATGAGTTTTATTTATGATACCGTGCTTTTATTCTTTGATCTTGTCTAATTAAGCCAATGTTTGAACCTCGTGATAATCTTGTTTGAATGTCTTAGTTTTGTCTATGATACTTATTTTAATCTATGATAATTGTTTTGTTTAGGTAATGTGCATTAGTAATTTTATCTTGTTTTAATCCATGTTCTAATCCATTATATTGTTTTGCATAATACAATATCAAAGATAAAAGCATGGTATCATAGTCATGTGTGTTGTTTGATACTGTATTATGCAAAACAGTATCACAAAAAATAGTATCCCAATAGAAATGAACATAGAATTTGCACACGTGCTCAGAATTTTTATTATAATATATTTTCGGAATGGTCTCGACGAGACGGTCAAGACCGATTGGCTTCGCATAACGCCTATGATGGATTTAACCCGTTTGAAATTGTCTCTTTAGCTTAAAATGACAATCTTTAATTTTTTTTTTCAAAACAATTATCACAAATCCTCTAAAAGCAAGATCACGAGATAAATATATCTTTATTGAAGCCACCATTCATCTTTCTCTTGTTGAACATCCTTTGAACTTGATCCTTTTCATTAACACTCCCAGTTCTTGATTGATCATATCCTAGTTCTTCATTATCACTACAAGAATCATAAAAGTTCACTACAAGAATCATAGGTTTAACAATCTTTAATTTTTTTTTTTCAAAACAATTATCACAAATCCTCTAAAACAAGATCACGGATTAATGTACATCATTTTGTTTGCAAATTAAAGCTCTTCCAAGATATCTCGAGTCCCTTAAAAGCAAGCAAACACATACTTGAGAGCAATGCCAAGATGAAGAAAGAATAATCGCTCACTATCATTAAAAACAGAGAAAAAATCAAGCAAATTTCACTATCATTAGAAACAAGTGATCATATATTGAAACACATCTATTGAAACAAAGATCAAGCATTTTACATGTTCCAACATAAAATCCCAACTCACAACAACTACATTATCAAAACTAGTTGAATCAGGTTTATCTAAACTCCATTTATTAACCGCATTGCATATGTTTCAATTGGAACAATATCTCAATATTTTCATGATTATTTTAAACCGAAAATGGTTACTTATACAAAAATAAAAAATAAAAAAATATGTTCGCCTTGAAATATCCACTTTCGAATTGTTTGTATGCGGTTACAGGGTTACGGTGAGAAGAATCAAACACAAGAAGAAGATGAAAATTGTTAAAAGTAAATGAAGGAATTTCTAAACAGCTATTGAAATGATTTTGTTGGTTTTTACGTGTTTAAAGATCTGTTTTTACAATTGGAGGGTATATTGGTCTTTTAGTAATAAAGTATGACTTTAGTTGAATTAAGATTATATCATATGACTTTTCAACCCACTGTGGCGTTAACAGTGACCGGCCCAAAATTTTCCCTATTTAATTTACATGTACAAGTCTCTCCCGTACGAGAGAATCGTAGTGGCAGTTTCATATAAATTTCTTTGTCCAGATCACCTTGGAAGAAAACATTGTTGATATCAAATTGGTGCGAAGACTTATTTCAATGGCTACAATGAAAAGAGAGAGACGAGCATTAACTAATTTGGCCACGAGCGCAAAAGTATCGTGATAATCGACGCCTTCAACTTTAGTATGACCCTTGACAAATAAACGAGTTTTATTTATTTCAATTGAACCATCTGGACGATATTTAATTTTATAGACCTATTTACATCCAATTAGTGATTTGCCATGTAGAAGCAGGCATAGTGACCAAGTGTTGTTGGATTCAAAGGCTTGGATTTTTTTTTTTTTAATTCATAAAATCTTTTACTGACTGCTAAAAGAATGAAATGGAGTTCCAACATAAGTCTTCAACATTCTCTAAAGTTTGATTATTGCATTTGGAATACAATTCTAGATTTGTTCTTTCCATTTTCCAAATTGAACTGATTAAAATCAAATCGTAACTCAGTTTGGTTAGGTTCGGTTTCAAGTGGCCGATTGGATCGATTTGGGTTGGAATTCACCCAAACCGAATTTGGTTTTAGTTTCGATTAGGTTCGATTTCAAGTGACTGACTAGTTGATTTGGGTTGGAATTCACCCAAACCGACCAATTCGGTTTCGGTTTGATTTCGGTTTCGGGTTGGGTCCAAAACTGACCCACACCCACCTCTAACCCTAAGTAATCCGGAATATTTTGTTGGAGGTTACTCAAGTTGCTCGTATTGAATTGTTCATCAACCAACTTCAATCTATTTTAGTTGACTTCCTATTTATATTTATATTTATATTTATATTTTAATTTAATTATTCAACTTATATTTTTTATTTTAGTTTAACTATTTTGTCCGTAATTGTTGTCAAAATTGACAAAAATCGTAATATGTCCGATGAAATTTGTGATTTGTGTTTATATTCGTGCATTTGACACTATAGAAAACTTACTCTTGTGAAACGGAAAATGTGATATATGTATCTTTTAGCACACAAAAATATTGTGTTGAGAAAAATATAAGTTAGGTTACAAATTAAGTTGACTATGTGTATGTATGTCAGTAGTTTTAATTATTTATTAATTAGTCAAATATTATTTTTATTCATATATTTAGTAGGATTCATAATTTTTATTTATTTTTTATCTTCATATTTCGTAAAATTCATTACTTATAATTTTTTTTATTTTTACAAAATATATACTAGTACTAGTACTAGTACTAGATTAAACGAGGCAAACGATGACGATGGATATGTTGCGTACCGGACGAAAGAAGAAGACAAAATATATCCTTCTTTCTTGCTTCTTACAGCCGAGACCGGGGTTTGGAATTTGGATCATGGTTTTTAGACAACAATGTTTAAATTGAAATAACAAATATTAATCTGTTAAATTTCCCCAAATAATTCTGTGAGAGATGGCCCACAAGTTCTCTTCCCTGCAAACCAGCTACCAACCTCACTCAGCTGACCCACCCTTCTCTTTCCCTTCCACATCCCCCACACCTCCCTCACCCCAAGCCCCTTTCTCACCCCGCCCCACTTTTTCTCTCTCCACCCACCGCTGGCTTCAATTCAACACACAACCTTTCTCATACCCTTTTTCGTCATTTAACACTCACTCTCATCGTCTTCTTCTTTCTCCCAAGTCCAAGTGTACTCTTGTAAACACACACAAAAAATATAACCGCCTTGTCACCTTTTTCCCCCTATCGCTAGGGTTTCCACTCAACCAAATAATATCTCGATCGCCTCTAAAATCTTTATACGCTTTTTTCTCTCTACCGCTCTCTTTTACTCTTATCAACAAAATTCGGGTATTCTTCGATCTCGTCTTGGTTTTCGCCTTTGTATGTGTGGAGTGTAGGTGTAGCGTGATTGATTTTCTTCTTTAATTTGTTATTTTTTGTGGGTTTGTTTTCTGAATATGTTTTGGCTTTGTTTTGTAATCTAGATTTTTTTTTTTTTTTTTTTGGTTAGGATTTTGAATTTGATCAATAAAATTCTAGAATTGGGGTTTGATTTTGGAAAACTTGCGAATTTTTTGTTGTTGGTGTGGTTGTGTTTATGTTGGTTTAAGTGATTGAGATTATTTTTTGATGTGGATGCATTTTTTTTGTTATTTTAGGGTTTTGAATTGGACTGAAGTTATTTGTGGTTTGTCTGCGGTTATGTTACTGTTGAATGGGGATTGAAAAAAATAGCTTCAAGTCGTCTAGATTTGATCCGGAGTATCATTTGTCACACAGTAGGGACACAATTATGTCTAGCGATGATGATGATTTTCAGCGGCGGAACTCTGTTTCAGCTGTTGAATCTGATGACGATGATGAATTTGATGACTGCGATTCTGGGGCAGGGTCTGATGACTTTGACTTATTAGAGTTAGGTGAAAGTGGGGAAGAGTTTTGTCAAGTTGGTGATCAAACTTGTAGCATTCCTTACAATTTATATGATCTACCTGGGTTAAAAGATGTGCTGTCTATGGAGGTGTGGAATGAGGTTCTGACTGAAGAGGAAAGATTTAGCCTTGCCAAGCATTTACCTGATATGGACCATGAGAATTTTGTTCACACTTTGAAAGAGCTTTTTGGTGGTTATAATTTGCATTTTGGAAGTCCTGTTGATAAGTTGTACGAGATGTTGAAGGGAGGGTTATGTGAGCCAAGGGTGGCACTTTACCGTCAGGGTTTGAGTTTCTTTCAAAGAAGGCAGCATTATCATAATTTGCGGAAGCATCATAACGCAATGATTAACAATCTTTGTCAGATAAGGGATGCATGGCTGAATTGCAAGGGGTACAGTATTGATGAGAAGCTTCGTGTGTTGAATATCATGAAGAGCCAGAAGAGTTTGATGAATGAGAACATGGAGGAGTTGGGGAGTGAGTCATCTGATAGAGAGGAGTCAGGTGATGGTTTGTGGGGAAAGAAGGGAAAGGATCAGAAGCTTGGCCAGAAGACAGGTCGGTATTCTGGTTATGGGATGGGTCCAACCTCAGATTTTTCTTCTCATGGTCGGCAAATTGCTATGGAACCAGCAAAGCGTGGAAAGCAGAATCCCAAAGGAACTCTGAAATTGACTGATTCAAAGTCTACTTCAACGAGAGAGTTAGCAGGCCACTTACCAGCAAGTCACCAGGGATTGGAAATGAAGATGGTGCCGTATATTTCGCCACTGCCTCCTTCTCGACATAATAAAGCTGCAGGGTTTGCATCTTCGGTGGCAGCTCGGATGAGTCAGCAGATAATGGAGGATGAGGATGAAGATGAAGATGATGAAGAAGCAATGTATGAAGTGGCTGTGCAGAGAGACCGGAATTTCCCACGAGCTGGGGCAACAGATAAATCTGGGGCTTCAAAATTGGGAAAGAAGCGAGACAACCCAAGAACTGAAGAGTACAATGACAGTTTCATTGGAGTGCCTATGTCATCGAAGAATGATTTACATGTCTTTGGAAGGAACAAGACCATCAATCAATTGTCTGATATCAAGGTGTTAACTACAAAGCCAGTAAATGCAAGAAGTGCCTATGACTATGGGAAAAAGATGAAGTACACCGATAATGTTCAGCAGTTTTCTGGTGAAAATCAGATGAAATTTACTAAAGGTCAGAAATCAAACTTGTCACTGAAAGGAAGTCAAGTAGAGTTATTAGATGGAAGTGAACAGTTATGGCTCAGCAAACCGCATGGTGTACCTTTTCCTGCTGATTTTTCGTACAAACAGAATGATATGTCTGCCAAAAATAAAAAGTGGAAAACAGGTAAGGACTCTGCTGATGTGAAGGCAAGTGAAAAATTATTGCATTCCAAGTATAAAGCTAAGCCTGCAGAGGAGAAGTTCCAGGGAAATTTTATGCTGAATGGAGGACGAGATGTAGCAGGAAGCAGAGGTATTAGGGCATTTCCCAGAAGTGAAGAAACAGAGTCAGATTCATCAGAACAAATTGATGATGAGGAGGATGACAATCCTTTGATGAGGAGGAAGTGGGCTTATTCTGGTGGTGTGACAGATTTGAAATATGGCCCAGGTATTAAAAAGGCCAAAATTTCTAAGAAGGATAAAAAAGATCGATTTCTGGCTCTTGATGGGTCATCGCACTCTTCCAAAAAGATAGATGACTCAGGTGAACATCTATGGATGATGAAAGAAGAACCAAAGGGTAAGATGCGTGACAGTGGCCACTTGAATACATTCTCCATTAAAGATTTGGATAAAGACTATTTTCCTGAACCAGGTGGCTTAACTGGAAGAGGCGATTGGCAACAATCTTTCAAGTTGGCAAGAAATGGTCATCTAGAAGGGGACAATGGGGAAAGGTTCCGCATGCCATCACTGAAGTCCTCCCTCCCTGTAGAGAGAAGGCTGAAAGGTGAAACAGGCCGTGACTTTGGTATTCCTCAGTCAAACTATATGCAAGACTATGATCTTGAGAAGGATGATTTGCTCTGGACGCGACCTCTGGCAGTGGATAATGGAGTTACTTTCAAGTTGGGGAAGAAAGGTCAAATGGTTGAACCGTACACTGGGGATAATGAGAGAGATGTATCGTTAATGGGATGTAACACTCTCCCAAAGAAGCGGAAAATGAAGGATGATTTGACGTACATGGACCATAATAATGAATACCTCCAGTCTGATACTCAGCTGCAACTTGATGGTACAAGCTCCTTGAAGAAACGTGGAAAAAATAAGTTGGAGGATGTGTCTGATGCTTTAGAGAAGGGAGTTACCAAGATACCTATTATGGATATGCAAGTGGAAGATGTTGAGGCAGAAACCAAACAACAGAAAAAGCCTTTTACTTTGATTACACCTACAGTTCATACCGGCTTTTCAATCTCCATCATTCATCTTCTTTCAGCAGTTCGTATGGCGATGATTACATTGCTTCCGGAGGATTCTTCCGATGCTGGCAAGGATCTTGATAAGAATGACCCTGGAAAGAGGATCGAGGAGGAGCAAGACATAAAACAAGAACATACCAATGGGATGCATTCAAATGCAAACCTGGATGTTAGCACTTCTGTGCCGTCTGGTCAAGTGAATGTCCCTTCTCTCAGTGTGCAGGAAATTGTTAACCGTGTAAGATCAAATCCTGGTGATCCCTGTATTCTTGAAACCCAGGAACCACTTCAGGATTTGGTAAGAGGAGTTTTAAAAATATTCTCGTCCCGAACAGCACCTTTAGGAGCAAAAGGGTGGAAACCACTTGTTGTCTATGAAAAATCAAAAAAATGTTGGTCATGGATTGGTCCTGTGTCTCATAATTCATCTGATCATGAAGCTGTTGAGGAGGTGACATCTGCAGATGCGTGGGGTCTTCCTCACAAAATGCTTGTCAAGTTAGTTGATTCATTTGCTAATTGGCTGAAAAATAGTCAGGATACGCTCCAGCAAATAGGAAGTCTTCCTGCCCCTCCTTTGACATTGCTGCAATCTAATTTGGATGAGAAGGAAAGGTTCAAGGACCTGAGAGCTCAGAAGAGTCTGATTACCATCAGTCCAAGCACTGAAGAAGTAAGAGAATACTTCCGGAAGGAGGAAGTCCTTAGGTATTTAATACCGGACAGGGCTTTTTCTTACACAGCTGTTGATGGTAAAAAAACGATTGTTGCTCCTTTAAGAAGGTGTGGTGGCAAGCCAACATCAAAGGCTCGAGATCATTTTATGCTAAAACGGGATCGACCACCTCATGTTACAATCCTTTGTCTCGTGAGAGATGCAGCTGCTAGATTACCAGGAAGTATTGGAACTAGAGCTGATGTTTGTACTTTGATTAGAGATTCACAATACATTGTGGAAGATGTGTCTGATGCTCAAGTCAATCAAGTTGTTAGTGGAGCATTGGATCGTTTGCATTATGAGCGAGATCCTTGTGTGCAATTTGATGGGGAGAGGAAATTGTGGGTTTATTTACACAGAGATAGAGAAGAAGAAGATTTTGAAGATGATGGAACTTCATCCACGAAAAAGTGGAGGAGGCAGAAGAAGGATGCGACTGAACCATCTGACCAGGGGGATGTTACTGTTGCTTACGCTGGGCATGTGGAGCAACCGGGCTTTGATTTGGTTTCTGATCTCAATGTTGAGGCATCATGTGCAGATGATGATAAGGGATCAGAGCTTGTTTACCCCAATGGTAATGATCAGGTGGACAATGTTGAGACCAGCCATGGTTCTGAACATGGTGACTTACATCATGGTCCTTCTCCGATGATATGGGATGGTCTTGGATTGAGCTCTATGCAAGAAAATAAATTGCTATGTCAGGAGAATTCTACCAATGAAGATTTTGGGGATGACCAATTTGGTGGAGAGCCACCAGCTTGATTATCGAATACTAGCTTTCGTTATTAGCTATCAGGTAATTTAGAAGCAGCTTTTTTGAACAAAATAATGTGATCTTGCTTACCGGCCTCCTCGTCTGCTTTTCTTAGTCCTCGGAGATTTGAGATGAACCAAATGCTGTGAACTTCTTTTATTCTAGGATTCACTTTGACTTCTGTTCACTGTTATGACAAGACTCCTTTGCCACCATCTACGGATTGAAATATGTGCCTCTAAATTGCTGGATGTGCAACATCTTATTTTGTTTTTATTTGACTTGTGATGTTAATTTTATATATCAGTTATGTGATAGTAGTTCAAATTTTATTGAAAGTGGGGAGGAAGTTGCTAATTGATTCGGAAGTGGTTGTAATATTACTATTCCTGACAAGAGGTCGGGTTTTCCTCTGACATGGATATATTGAGTATAGAATGACTCATGAGATGACTACTTAGAGAATGTACTTGCGGGTTATATATAGTTATTTGAGGGAAATGTTTTTATCAATGTGATTTGTTTTTGGCTGTATTCTCTCTCAATGCGTTTCGATGAACTTATGACTGAAACACAAGACGTCAGTTGTTACTTTGTACTTGGTAGTTCTGAATTCTATCAAGGTGCATCATTTTATGCCAGAGCTATTATATGGTCTTTGGATTTTAGTTTCCGTTGATGTTACTCCAAATCTTTATTTCTTACAGTGAATCAAATGTGTCATTTACCAGAGCTTCTCCTACACAGGTACATAATGCAAAGAAAAGCTCCATCTTTTGGATGCCCCAGCCAAGCAGGTACATAATATTTGCTAGTCGAAATTCTGTATGCGATTGATCCATTCAAGAGATCTGAACCACCCAACAGCTGTGAACCATCAAGGATTAGATTGTCTTTTGTTAATTTGGAGGATGAAAAAGGAGACGTTAGGTTCGTGTTTGGTACGTAGATGTATTGGATAGTAAATAACCAAGATGTTGGCTTCTTTTCTTCCTTAATATTGTCAAGTGCACTACCAAACATGCCACGGCAGTTCAAAGTTAGACAATTGAATTGTATTGATCTTGTATGCCGTTTTTCATTTGTATCTTTGTTATCTTTATGATTGTTCCTTTTTCATTTTTCAGGACTGTACATACATGAGGTTTGTATATTCATAGGATAGAGAAGAAAACCCGGTCTATTCTTGAAGGAAGGGAAGGAGTATAGGATTTTATTCCTGGTAATTACGCAAAACGACCATAGTAGCATATATGTAAACATAGTTGAAACTATTTTCAGTATTTTCTAGGTAAATTTGAACTGCTGGGAAGATATTTTAGCTGGTTGGTGATTCCGGTACTCAGAACAAAGTTTTCACCCTTGTCTTTGTGACTTGAGAATTGCTTATTCTAATATCCTTTTTGTTCCTGCCAACTTCATTTTCTTCTTCAGGTGTATAAGATGTTTGGATTCAAATAGTATTTTCTTTTTGGGTCGATACATTTCAATTTGACACAGTAAGCTAGATTGTGTATGGAATGGCTCAAAAAAACAGAAAAATGCACGGCCCCTTTACCATCCGGTATAAGATAATACCATATCGAAAACAATGAAACATTACGGTCTCCTAGTAACAAGCAAACTAATGACTGATAAATTTTCTTATCGTTCACTTCTAACTTCTATCTGGAGAATTTCCAAGAACTGGAACTCTTAAAAAAAAAAAAAAACCCAGATTACTATTTCCTACTCTGTTCCATACTTTATACCTCAGACAAATATAATTCGTTGAAAGACAAATCAACAAATGTAAGTCATCAAACCATACATTCTGTACAATTTTCATTTCAATACTGTAAAAGTTATACTGTACTCGGTTTAATTGAGAGCAGTGAGGGGAGCTCGGGGGTCTCTCAAGGAATGGGCAGCCTCTAAAATATGTTTTACGTCTCCGTTCATTTGTTTTGATGATTTTGCATCCCAAAATGACTTGAGTAGTTCCTCAAAACTCGGGGTTCTGAGTTCTTCAATGGAAGAAACGCTTGGAAAATTGAATTCTCTTCTCCTCGGTGTTGAGCACGATGGTTGATCCACCTGTCAATGAACAAGTCGAAATAAAATGAAAAATAGAATCTGAGAGGAGATGGCTATTTGCATGAATTTTCCAGATGCTGTTATAAGGAAAAGAAGAGTTTCTGTTTTCTTGCAACGTTGTTCTCCAGTATATAATTTGATTCAACATATGTACGGGTGTGAAAATGTGCCAGGCCGAGGACTGGGCGCCAGGCACACTGTAAGCATTGCCCGTGTGTGTTGGGCCTGGCTGTAGGGGCTGTGGCCAACACGTTCCAATATAACTTGATGCAAAAAAGGCTCAGATTGCCTTACCATGTATTCTTCCAAAAGGCATTTTTCTGCATTTTCTGTGATTACCACAGTCTTGTTGTAGTGTCCGCTCTTCAGTTCCCTCAAGTTCCCACAACATGGATCAATCAATAAGTTAACATTCCCACATGCCTCGTGGTCGAGTTGAAGTGAACCTGCATGGATTTTTCTAGTCAACTACTGTTATGTATGTGAAATAATTTGATTTGAAAGGCTTGATGTCTTACGTTCAATAGATGAGAGAACATTCTTGCTTCCTATGTCTGCATCTTCAAATGCAGATGACATAGCAGATGAGAATTTTTTGCGCAAGATTTGACTTGTCTCCATCCCTTCCCTGTAGTAAAAAATATAACCTATTATTAATTAATTAAAAATGTGCAAGCTCGACTTGGAGTTTATGACCAAGGAATGCATAACTAACCTAACAATTTTGTCCACAGAAGCAACATTGCTCCTCTCTAAACGGAGCAAGGATTCTTGAGCATTGAACCATTGTTGCACACCCAAATTTGCTTTTCCCAAACTGAACATTTTGATTTATAATTCAGGAAAGAAGGGTAGTTGGAGATTAATAAAGCACAGTGATACCAATGAATATATAGAGCATGTTTGGCTAAGCTATTTTGGAACGAACTTATTTACTTATAAGTAGACTTTTTAAGCCTAGCAAAACATGCTCTTTGCAACAAGAATGTAGTGCACACACCAGTTTTGGAGAACCTCTTCCATATCCTTTTTCCCACTTTCCACTGAAGCTGTGTTCTCCAGATAATGAGATTCAGATTTGTCCATGTAACTTGTCCACTCAGCTTTAATAGAACAAGCAGTGTCCTGCATAACTGACATCTCTTGTTGTAATCTGTTGGTTCTACTAGCTGCACTGTCCCGAAGTCCATCAATTGCACATTGTACCTAGGGAGAACAAGAAAAAAGGGGAAAAAATACAAACAATCAAAACAAATAATACGTAAAATCTAGTCATGAAATTGAAATGAGTGTCATAGGAAATTATGACGAAGTCCTGGCCGAAGCAGGCAAGGAAAGAACACTAACAATCATTGTTGACAAGTTCTCCTCGTTGGCGATTTTTTAACCTCTTTCATGACTTTACTTCCAGATTTTGTTGTCGTTCATTACACTAAATGACTTGAAGGTCAGTAGAAGCTAAAACATGCAAATACTCTTAGGTGAGTAATTTTGGTGACTTCAATGGTTATGATACTAAGTCTCACCAGTAAATATGGGCTCGAAGGAGTTATGGAAAACCTCTCACTCAAGAATGTTGTGGACTATATTTCAAATGAAAGAAGCTGTTTCAAAGCCTTGCCAGATTGTAGTCTTTGTATTAGTGTGTTAGACATTTAGGTTATTGTTATAACATTAGAAGTTCTTTGATTTAATTAGAGAAATAATGTATCCCCAACAGCACAAACACTTCGCAGCACTATCTTGGAGGATCAATGTAAAACTAAGACTACAATCTCGCAAGGCAACATAAAATTAGCACTATCTTCGACCTAACCAATGCGTCAAGGCAACATAAAATTAGCCTTATGAATTGAGTCACAACAACATAAAATTAGCCTTATAAATTGAATCTTTAGTCCAGAAGAATGATTCATTTGGATCGACGAGCTTTTTCAACCCAAAACTAAGAATCAATGGAATGTCTTTCTACCCCTAAACATCTATTCTATCTGTATATCTAGGGGATCTCTCTATACATACACATATAAAAGTGTTTTATGACATGAAAGCTTTGTTTGATATGATCATTCAGACAGGTTATTCGAGCAGTGGGCTAAAATGGCAAGTAGATTCTAATATAAGTTTCTCAAATTGATGACATGGATTACTGTCATTATCAAATAAAACGATTGCAGTACAGGTGCGCATACCAGCTTTTTATTCCGAGCATTTGAACCAGCAAGCAGCTCTGCCACTTTTTCTAATATTTGCCTTTCTTCATTAGCAGCACACTCCTATAGAAAAATGAGAACACCAACGAAGAATGAGTTTAACAAGTATGTTGAATCAAACCTAGAGTGTTTTAGATGAAGGGCTTAATCACCTCAAACTTCTTTTCAAGGTCGGACAATTTCTGATCATTAACCACCTGTGCTTCTTCCACAATTTGGCCCAGTTCTATAGCATGCATGTCCAAAGTCTTGAAGAAGTTTACATTAATTTGAGAAATTGATCTTGTGGTAGCAACAGCTCTGGTATGAGCCTGGAAAATGTGTCCAAATGTCAATTATGTCCCCTTGAGATAAAAAATTAAAAACAAAGAACGTGCTGGGCATCTAAACAATCCGCATTTTAGTTATTAAGAAAATGCTAACCTCGCGTTGCTGTTTTGCATATGCAGTTAATTTATTCTCCTGACTGTGCAAACTGTTTTGAAGATCATGAAGTAGTGTATCAGCCTCCGAAGCAATTCCTCTGAAAAGCTGCATTGTATGAACTAATATCAAACGCGTGCTAAAATAAGGCTCTAAAGTAATTTCTCAGAGCATTGCAATTTACTCAAACCTCTTCTAAAGTTGAGGAATGCTTAGAAACTTCAGAATTCAGATAACCAAAAGTTGACTGAGAGTTATCATCAAGCTCTGCAGCTAAATCATTTAAAACCTTGATGCCAGAACCATACATAGTTTTCAATTTTGATAGTCGACCTCGAAGCTCTTCAGCAACCTACAAGCATACAAGGTGAGAACTGTGTTGAATAACCATACACTACCTCCTCTAGAGGCTTTTACCATTTAATGGCATATACCTCAGTCTTGGTGGATACAAATGACTGCATGTCTTCCTCCATTTCCTTCAGTTGTTGCTCTTGTTGTGTAGCCGAAGATGCCACAGTTTTATGCAAGATTTCAAGCTGCTGATTCAATTGGGATTGGAAATTCTGGATAAGAACTCTATTGCCATCTTCTATTTTGTCCTTGCGTTCTGGAAAATCAGCCATACATAAGATTAGCATAGGCTCATTTGTTTTTCTTTTGAAAAATAATATTGCATATTTGATATTCCAAAATTAGGATGCAAACCAATCTTCTTGAACAGATTAGAGACATCTGATGTAGCATTCTCCAGTTCTGTTCGAAGCTCAAGTGCCCGTTCAACTAGTGCTTTCTCTGGTAGAAGGTAATCATACAAAAAGTCATGAAGCTGTTTCATGGATGTCTTTTAATTCAAACGCGGTGGACAAAAGATCAGGGGAAGCTATATATTTTAGATAACAATAAACATAAGATGAATCAAAACAGCAGTTACAAACACAAAACATCCCAAAAAGTCAGCTGACCCAAGCGAAATTTAGAACAAGAACCAGGTAGAGTAGCTAGGTTCAACTCCAAAGTTTAACCATTTCACTTCAGTAATATTTAGAAGAAAGAGAACAAAGACAACTATTTAGATTATGGATTTTTGAACTTTTTCTCTCCAATGTATTGAGTTTATTTAGTGGACCATGAACAAGTCACCTTATAGAATCACATAGAGCTTTTTAGATAATTTAAATTGGAAATATCTAAAAATGGGGTCTCTGTAGATAAATAATTAGAATTGATATTATATTGGGTGACATTTCTCAAAGTTTCCTTTGTAAAGTTCTTTTGATTCTTTTGTCATATAACCTTAAATTCACTTATTATTGATCCAAATATTGGCTCCGTCTGCATCATCTGGAAATGGCAAAACTCGTCAAGATTCAGAAGTGAGATTTGTACATTAACAGATTAAGAATCCAACACAATTGACTTAAATAGGTAACTGTAATGCAACAAGTTATGTTATTTTTCATTTCTATTGCAGCAAGATATCGAAAGCTTTTTGTGTGAAACTAGGTTGAAGACATGCACAGAAAGTGAGACTACCAGATTTAAGAAGATTGGATATCAGGTATTCCTTCTCTTTTATTGTTGCATTTGCATGCCTGTGTCTTTCTTCAAGATCAAGCAATGCGTTCTCAGTTTCCTGTAGCTTTTTCTGAATTACGAAAAAGGGAACATAGTTATTCCACGACGGCAAACGAAAAGGGAAGTAAATTTTTATTTTGGATAAGGTGAACATTCAAATATCACACCTCAGTCTTTTCAAGTTTTGCACTCAATTCAGCAGTCAACTGCTGCTGAGAACTGTATAATTCCTGGATCTCCATCAGTTGCTGCTTACAACAAAACACAATTTAGTAATGGATCAAATTTCTTAGTAGTATCCACAAAATAGATATTCAAATAATCAATATTTTATGTTAACTATACCTTGTCCCTGAATTCTAAATCAAGTTCCATATGTTCAATCTTTTCAGACATGGCCTGAAAGGGGGACAAACATGACAAATTTGAATTTCACAAGAGAACCTCTTGAGTAATTTCATAACATCATTAGACTGAGTTCCTAATGTCAAACCTTTTTCTCTGCCTCCTCCTGGAGATAACGATCTCTTGGTATATATATTCCGTTCTTCTCTCTGGCAGCATACACCTCTGATGGACATAAAGTTGTTGTAAAGGTACTCATCATCGTAAAGAATATACTTGAATGAAGATTTGAAGTTTCTTTTGCAGCACTCAACTGAACCTAAAGAAAGTTCACATGCACAACACACACATCTCCTGAGAGAGGAGAAACACAGAGTGATAGAGAGAGAGAGAGCAATGAACAACCTTGCTTTAATCGGTCAATTTCCGAGTACAAATCCTTGATCACTGCAGTTTTCATCATCTTCTGATTAATCTGTAATTATAAGCAAAAATGACTTTATCTACTTGTCCAATCCAATAAACAGCTAAAAGAAACAATTGTAGTCCAATTTTATTTTTTTTATCAAAAATTTCAAAGTACTGACCTCTGGTTTGTTCTTTATGTTTTTGGCACGGTGAGCATAATCTAAAGTGCTGAGTGTCTCTTCCAAACAGTGGATGGAGGGTGATAATGTGGCAATTATACATGTCTTTGTCTTCCCTCCCAGAGAATCTCTCAGCAACCTTGTTAATTTGCTATCTCTGAGATTTCAAGTGACATTTTAATATGTAAGAGTTTATCTACCCTGAAACATGTCCGGCTACTTGTATACATAACTGAGAAGTTGATTGGACCTATACCTATAAGGTATGTGACCAGAGTGCTCGACCAAAGCATTTATGACCCGACCAAGCGTCAGCAAACTCTTGTTGATCTCACCTGCTTCCCTTGCTCTGCCCTGCAAAAGTAGATCAAAATTTTTTAAGCATTAAGATGGTTCAGTTCACATTGTGGAAAAGCAACTTGTAATGCCTGTCGGAGTCCAAAATTTCTCGTCTACCAAGTACAGTACTACAAAACAAGTCCCTTCACGTGCAATTTCTTATCAATTCTTCCCATAAGCAGAAAACTTTCCACCACCCACCCGACCCCCATCTACACCCCTTGGGAACAGTATATTTACGACACTATCTTGCATTGGAGAATTATATATGATCTCTCATAAGCAAAAGGGTTCCACCACCCATCTTGACCATTGTAAACATTATATCAAGTACAAAATCTTGGCACTGTAAATTATTAAAACCCCTAACCTCTCTAGCACCCGAGCGTGAAATATTTTCTGAGCCAGCAAGGTCAACAAGATTCAGCTTCCCACATTTAATCATCTCCTCTCCTTCTAGCGTGCTCTCCTTGATATGAATTGTGATAGAAAATATAGAGTGAGAACGACTGCTTTGTTTGTTAAGAAGGGTTTCTGCCGTGCGCCTTTTAGCAGAACCTTTCTCTAAGATTTTATATATTTCATTCGCAGTGGTCACGATCTCCTCTTCCAAACCTCTAACAAAAACTCCACCTTTTCCATCCTCCATGAGAGCTATCGGTTTCTTGGATTTGTCATCTATGAACTTTGAACATTCTTCGGGTGCCAGAAGATCTGTTATTTCCTCATTGTACAGCTCTAAGAATGTAACTTTCATGCTATACTCAGCATCTTGAGCTTCCAAGACATCAAAAATTTGTCGAACAGCTCTTGGAATAACACCAGCATCACTTGGGAATTCCCCATTCTAACAAGATTAAAATTCAAATCACATACATGAAGTTATAAATGCAAACAGTAGAAAAAAACTTGGCAATTATGTTTTAGAGGCTACAGAAAACAAATCAAACCTTTTTCCTCGCCCCACCCTCCATTGTGTAAGTCTTTCCTGTCCCTGTTTGTCCATATGCAAAAATGGTGCAATTATAGCCCTCTAAAACTTCAAACACTATGGGGCAGACCGCCTGATCATATAAATCTTTTTGCTGGGAAGATGGACCAAAGACCTAAACATGATAACAAAAACTTTTTCTTCTCAATCACATAATAATAGAAAAATAGAACAGAAACGAAAAAAATAAATTTAGTAAAATGGAAATAAAATCACAAAAATTAGGGTTGTCACATATTCACATAATAATAGAAAAATAGAACAGAAACGAAAAAAATAAATTGAGTAGTAAAATGGAAATAAAATCACAAGAATTAGGGTTGTCACATATATGTTAACTTGACAAACTCATTTTAAATTGACTACAACTTATTTGTTGAAATCAAAATCTTGAAATTATGAGGTGGGATTGAATAGCTTGTATGAGATTCAAAATGTTCTTCAACTCTTTGTTCTTTTTTTCCTTACTATATTTTGGTTTATCAAAACAAAAACCTAATTAAAAAAAAAAAAAAAACCTAATTAAATACTTTGGTTTATCTAAAACAAAAACCTAATTAAATATAAAACCAGCTAAATATAGCAAACAGACCTTATCAAAGAGGAAAGTTCTATCGATCTGCTTATTAGCAATATTTTGAACAGCACAAACTTCTCTTCTGTTATCATTGCAAGAAATCACCACTGGTGTGTGCATTCTCATCTCCTCCTCACTCAATGGCCTACACACAGAAGATTGAATCAGCGCTAAAATTCAATTTCATTGAATCACTTATAGCAAAAGGAACTCAATGAGTAACTCACCTGCAGCGCACAATGACCTGCACATTGACGCCTTTATCCTTATCATGCTTTCCACTCATACTCCCCTCTGATCGCAGATCTCTCGCCACCGCCTTGTCACTTGATCGCGGCGTCTGTGATGGTGATATCGGTACCATTCCCCCTCCTCCTCGTCGTGAAGCCTCCATTCTATATAATTAACACTCAGATTCAATCTCACAACCTTCTTTATCTGTTTCTTTTTCACCTTTTCCTACTCTACAAATCAAATTAACCCATCGAATCAACTTAAGTTACATTAAACAAATCTTCAAATCTCCACAAAAACACCTAAATCAACCAACACATTACAAATAATTCACAATGACAACTCAAATATACAATGTATGTTGTTTTGTAAAAAGTATATTGGATAAGGAAAAAAAGGGAAGGTCCATTTATAGTTCATAAAATGACAAGATAACTTATGGATTTATATTAAAACGTTACAAATCGTACTTATGCGTGCATATGAAGGTATACTTACAGAGGATTTGGGTTTGGGAGGTTGAAATTTTGTGAACAGTATACAAATGGCGATGGTTTAGAGAGAGAAAATACTGCCTAGAGATAGACATTCATGTAGTGGTAGAGTTTTTAAATTATAAAGAAAGGAGTGAGAGATGTGGAGAAATCCTCCGCAGGTTCGATTGATTTTCGCGTGGGATAGATTTTTAAAAATATTGTGAGAATCATATGTGTTGGGCTACGACATGGGTGAAGAGTTTTTGCCCACGTCCACTATTTCATAAGCACATTACTCAATTTGCAATCCGCCTGATCAAGGAGCGTCTGACATCGGTGAAGAGTTTCGTCTTTAAAAAGGGGGAGAGAGAGCGAGATGATAGCGTTAGAAGTCCCGTTTGAACACAAGTTTTGACCATTACAAAAATGGAAAACTGAATAATTAAAATACAAAGGAAAGATACCTTTTTTTTTTTTTTTTTTGTGACAATAAATATATAAACAAATTTACAACCACTGTTCAATTTAAAAGCTTAACAAAATTACTTATACTCACCACAATTTCTAATACTGTGGATATATTTGCTATGCATTAAACAAGGAGTAAACTTAACTGATGGTCGATTTCAACCCAAAATAAAATAAAATCAACTAACGTCCATTGAAATAAGCAATTTTTCATATAAGTCATTAAACTATTTTTGTAATTTATTTAGTCAATAAAGTTAAATACTATTAACCAGATTAACACCATATTCAACATAGTAGCTATTATAACTTTACGTGAACTAGCTACTATTAAAGTGATCGATTCATTCTAGTTGACCTCTTATTTTAGTTCGGTCATGACCTGACTGTTATAGAATTAGCATTAAAGTGAGCGATTTGGGCTTTTTGGATTCCACCCCACCCCACCCCACCCCACCCCACCCCAAGAATTACATTTTATTTTAAAGATGTGTAATTTCATGACTTGGACACTATGATAGTAAGTCGATGTCATGGTTTAACGAGTCAATGTTGAATCTGGAGTAGATGCCGCTAAAGAATGACCAATTAAGTGACCATTTGAAATTTTACGTAAAGCTTAGCGACCATTTGTGAAATTAATTCATTAAAGAAGAACAATTTATCAAATATGACAGAAAAATAGTTTCAAGTTTTAATTTATTGCTTTCTACAATTTTAATTATTTCATTTCTTGAATTTTGTTACTCTTTGCACTTATTCAGAATTTTCATTTTGGGAATAAAAAAAATTAAAAATTAAAAATAAACCTTATTTTCTATTAATATTGAAGACAATTAACTTTTACGTTGCTTAGAGGGTAGCATGTATTGGAATAAGTAGGGATGATAATGACCGGCTCGGCCCATGTCAAGCTCGACTCTTCTCCAAAAGTTGAGCCCGGACCGGCTTTGTGTTCTACTCGCCGGCCCATGAGCCCATCTCAATTTTTTTTACAACTGCAGTATTTTTTTTTTTGGAATTTAAAAAAAAAATCTACAAAAGCCAAAACGATCACTTAGGTCCCTTCACTTTAAAAAAGAGGCATTGTGACCCACAATCCACTGGTCGGCTCGTATTTTTCAAGGGCCGAGCCTTTGAAAAGTACGAGCCGACCAGTGGATTGTGGGTCGGCCCTTGAAATCAAAAAGTCAGATCGGCCCTGACCCAGGCTCGTTGAAATGGTCCGAGCCGACTAGCCCACGGACGGCTCTGCCCAATTGTCTTCCTTAAGAATAAGTTATAGATTTTTTGTGTTTGAAATTTTAAATTAAGAAAATTAGGCGGATTTATAGATATACTTAGATAATTGGCAATAATTAGATATTAATAAAAATATTTCGATTGCAAGTTTTGTAAAATGAAATAGAAAAAATAGGGATAAAAACATTGTTAGTCAATTAATTTATATTGAAGTTTTATGTTAATTATCAAACTTTATTATGATTATTTATTAAGAGAATTGAATTCAAAATTAGTCTAGAAAATCATCATTTTTTTCGTTTTACATACTTGTTGTTTGGCCTTAAAATCTGAATGAGATTCATTGCCACATCTCTATCTATCCGTATGTTGCATGTACACTTGAATATTGTTTGTGAGCAAAGAACGTCTCGTCGGTGGAGATTTTGGCGATCGTTTATACTTCAACAATTCAAATCAATTACCAGAAAATAATAAGAAATAACGAAAATTGAATATAGGAAAAACAAATAGATAGAACTTTAGTTAGGGTATGATGTTGCGTCCCTTTTCTTTTAAACAAACATACCCTTAAAAATGAATTTAAGTTAAATTAGGTTAAAAGTGGGTACTAACTTAATTTAACACGTGTCATTTGGTTGTTGGTCAAGCCATTGTCATCAGAATTACTTAATTTGCGTGGGCCCATTGGATATTTTAAGTTATTTTTCCTGATCTCTTTTAATCACGTAAGATTCTGGTCAAGTATTAGGGATTAATATGGCTGCTTTCTTATCATATAAATTCATGTGGATCCACACTCTAACTGCCAAAGTTGTCACTATGAACTAAAGGCACAATGTCTCACCAATAGTCTTTCATTTGCCAGACCTATTGGGATTTGCAAACTAGTGTCTACTTTCAAGGTAGTACACACGTGGACTCCATGCGAACTCAAGGCGTAATAGTAGTCCCAAAGGTCCAAGCCTAATATTTATATTAAGTAGATGAAAGTACAAGGTGCGCAAAGGACAATGTGCGACTCACCTTGTACGGGGGACAACTTCATAATCTTGTTCCAGTAATGAGCTTCATAACCTTTTTCAGTGCCGAAACTTTCTGATGTTAAAGGTGTAATAATAATAGTCCTCATAGTGCGAGCTTAATATTCATATTAAGTAGAGGACATATTAGAAAATAAATAACGGTTGACATGTTAGTGGGCCACATGGCAACTTTCCTAGGGTGGTATAGAAAACGTGTTAGAAGTTTAGAGTCCTAGGCCATGATTGCAGGCATTGTGCAACTGCGTCATTATTGTAGTCATCACGAGTTGGACGAGGTTGACGCGTGCATGAAGGCCCAAGTAGAGGCACTTCGGAAGGGGTGAGCTTGAGCTCAATGAGGCTAAGATAAAGTTGGCCTTTGCAGCTGATGAGGCGCCCCTACTGAAGTGATATATAACTTTGCATGACTCAACGATGAAGCTGGTGGAGGAGAGGAATGCGGTTGTTTAGGAGGACATCGTCAAAGTGAATAGCAACTTTGATGCTATGATCATTGAAAAATACTAAGCACTCCAATTCGCAATGCAAGCTTCGTCTATGACTGTCGAGGAGTTCAAGGAAGTGGAAGAAAGGTTGTCTAGGCCTATAAAAAGAACTAAACGTCTCGTCACCCGAATGAAGAATATCGGGGAAAAATTGGTTACTAACATGATCTAGGCCCATCATAAAGAGTACGACCTAACCTTCCTCTATGTCACCCCTCCAAGTGGCGAGCCCTTGGTAGTTCCTCAATCAAGTGCCAAATGGGATAAGGAGATGTTGAAGCCTCTCAACCCGCTCCAAAGTTTGCTGCCATTACCGCTGAACACGCCACTGCTCTTTACAAATTTGGTCATTAGTTCTGTAACCTTTTTTGCTAATGAGTATAATGTTATCATTCTCAGTTGCTTACAAATTCAGTCTTTAGTTTTGTAATTCACTATCATACACACAATTCTATTCTCGCATCATCACAAATAGTCACTCACACATTTTCCAAATTCTACTTAGTGAGTTAACAAAGATGTGTTTAAATAACACAACTCTCTCACCAAGTTAACTACACAAGGGAAGTGGGCTCGACAAGTTAAGAGAGGCAACCTTTGTATGACGAGGCGACTTCAAATTTTTACTCAATGAGTTAACAGAGATGGGTATGAAGACCACATCTCCCAACCACCACCACCACCACCACCACCACCACCACCACCACCACCACCAAGTTTACTACACAAGGAAAGTAGGCTCAACAATTTAATGGAGGCAACCTTTGTAAGGTGCTTGGCTCCTTTTCAGAGGCAACTTTAAATTTTTACTTAGTGAGTTAACATAGATGGGTATGAAGATCAGGTTCCCCCACCAAGTTATTACACAAGGAAAGTGGACTCGACAAGTTAATGGATGCAACCTTCGTAAGGTGTTTGGCTCCCATTCCAAGGCAACCTCCACTAAATTTGTTCAATAACCTAGATACTCAAACCTTTGAACTTTTATTAATTTGATAACGAAAAAGTCGCTGAAAACAATCACTTGGTCTTTATTAATAAGATAGTTTGTAGAAAACAATCATCCCGATTTTACAATCAGAAAATGAAACGGAAATAAAAACATCGTTGATGAGGTCTAGGGACAACATCCAAACTTTGCAAAAATGAAAATGAGACTTGGATGAACAAGGTCGAAGAAAACATCATCCCTCGTGGGTGTTACTACATCCTTCTATTGATAGTACAGTGGATGAGTGTTGCATTTCAAGGGTACTTAGGGATTTTCCGTCAAATCCATCCAACCTATGTGACGAGGAATGCCCATGTTTCCTTGCATGCTAGGAAAATCCTCCGGAAGACCCAATCACCAATTTGAAAAACTTGCTTTGAACCTTTGAATTGTAAAACTTGATCACCTTTTGCTGATAGAATTATGAGCTTCAATTGTGTTTCAGTATGACCATAGGACCTGGAGCAGTTCATCAACCTATATCCATTTGGCGGCTTCCAGCTTTTGTTTCAAAGTATACTTGATGATTTTATTCACGGATTCGACTTTGAATTGAGAATAATATGGAGTGGAGAAATCTCTACGAATTCTCAACTCTTCACACTGGTCGTTCAACTTCTTCCTCGTGAACTGGGTACCGTTATCCAAGACGATGAAAATTAGAAATGTCAAAATGACAAATTATGTTATTCCAAATAGACTTCCAAGTGTTGTCCACCGTGATCTTAGTGAGAGGTTCGACCTCTACCCATTTTGTGAAAAATAGTCAACCATTACCACTGCATGTTTGGCCCTGGCTATGCCTTGTGGTGTCGGGCCAATAAAGTCAATTCCCTAATTGGCAAATGGCCAAGGACTAGTCACATGGGAGAGCTCATAAGCATACATGCTTGAAATGGTGGCAAAACTCTAGCACGTGTTACATTTTTTTACGATAGTTGTGGGCGTCTTTTTTCATTATCAACCAGTGCTATCCCAATTTTGGGCCAACTAGTTAAGAATACGCCTGTTGCATGAGATTTTGTTATAATATTGTGATATTTTTTTAAAAATTATCGATGAATATAATACTTGTAAGAAACTCATTTTCATCCATGAGTATGACCAAAAAAGGAATAACATTCATGTTTCTTGGTAAAACAGGTGGTTTATTAAAAATTACATGGCCTACGTCAACATTAAGTTCGAAGGCGTTACATGTTAATATAGTGCGGATACTTTTTTAATTATATTTTGAAGCATATATCTAATGGCATGTCAAGAAAAGACACTTTCTTTTGTGAAAATCAATATCAATTTTAGAATACATGAAAAATAGTAAATAGAACACAATCTTTCATTGATCTTCTGTATTTATATCATTATAAAAAGCACGTGGAAACAAAAAAAAAATTAGCCTTCTTTAGGCAATTATTTCTCCTAAAAAAAAGAATCCCAACATTCTTTGACATAGAATAAAGAAGAATTTTTTTTACAATATCTCTACTAAAACACTGATCAAGACATTCAGTTTTAATGCACTCATAAACTAAGGGATTTTTTTTTCGCTTCATGCGTTCTTTCCCACAATTTCAACTGAAATATTAATAAATCTCAAAAAGATTCAAAACAACCAGATACTTAGACAATTTCCTTCTTAATAAAATTCATAATTTTAACTCATCACGTAAAACCAACTTAATAGGCGAGATTTACCTTCACCTTATGCATGGAATGACTCAGTTTATCCAAGTTATATATAGTACATATTAACAATCTTTCCTCATTTGCGGACTTGAAAGAGCTAGAGTAACACCAATTCTCCTTGTTTTGATTCGTTCTTCTTCAATAAATATATATTTAATTGCTTACAAG
This sequence comes from Forsythia suspensa, assembly GCA_023638005.1. NCBI lineage: Eukaryota > Viridiplantae > Streptophyta > Magnoliopsida > Lamiales > Oleaceae > Forsythia > Forsythia suspensa. The sequence continues at coordinate 17,594,607 of CM042669.1, forward strand.
ATGACATAAAATATCATTCAAGCTTAAATTCCTTTGCTATTAATACTACCACAATAATTAACATTTTTACCTCGAACAAACATTGTAGTTAAAAAAAAGATATAGAAATCAAAATTTAAATGAATATTACCATTATATTCTCAAAATTAGTGATTCCTTCACCTAAAATTAATACATCCACTATTACCACATTACTATCAAGTTAATCAAAGATTAAAAATAGTCACTACTGCACGGAAAAAAAAAACATTCCCACCATAATTAAAAACAAAGAACAACATATGAAGAAACCATAAATCAATAATAAGAAAGGCGAAATACAAAGTCGAATTCCTCTTATTTTGTTATGTTGATCAATCAATTTGCTTAAATTTTTATGCATAATAACATTGACTCTTGGAGTTTTTACAATTAAAAATAATAATTTCAATATATTAAAAACTTTATTAGCATTACATTTTTTTTTCAGTAATTACAATAAATAATAGAATTTAAAGGGGTGATCCACCTTCAATGATCTGAAATGCAATATTTATTTGCTATTTAATAATTTAAATTAAAGACAAAATAAATAATACTAATTGAAAGTTGATTTTAGGAATTATAAGTTATTTGCGGGGGCAATATCGTCTATAAATATTTCTCCTACATTGGAATTTTTATATGTAGTATAGATGTACTAGCTAACCATATGATTTATATAAACAACTTCATGTATTTCTCTCATTATATAGTCTGTTTCGGGTCCTGAGTTCCATCTTGAACAATATCTCATCCTGTGGTACGAACTTAGCATCTCGCATCCGAAGCTTACAAGTATTGTCTTCATCAGCGAGAGCTCTCTAATACTAATACTGAAGGTATGCAATGATTGTAGACATCCACTAAGTGGCACATTAACCTACATAACATCATTTGGTTTGCGTTAATTGTTGGCTTCGCTAGGTGTTCGATATGCACAACTTTATCAGTTCTGAATCACGACAATTGACGAGCTTTGACAAGGATTAACATAATTGTTCTCCCTCCGATGGATTTTCGAGTTAGAATTTTTCGTATGCTGTAGAAAATCTATTACTTTCTTCAGGTAAGCAGCCGTCTTTTGTTCGTGAGTATGAACTTTCTAGTGACTTGGCATACCACCAAATGCAAATTCCTAGATCCTTTTAGCTTTCATTTCTCTAGACAATCTTAAACCTCAAAGGAGAGCTTCATATTCACACACACAAAATGTTCAAAGCTCTGAAATCAAAGTGAAGTGCACAATTGAGGTTGTCTCATTTAGGGCTTATTGGTAGGATATATGAGCCAACTCCAACTTCTCTAAACGACCCATCAACAAACAGTTTCCAGGTTGGGATCTCTACAGGTTCGCTAGAGGGCTCTATCTTTATGCAGTTAGTGAATTCGACGATGAAGTTTCTCAAGGCCTATCCCTTGGCTGAGGATCAAGACTTGAAATTGATTTCAAACTAACTAAGTTCTACGGACCATTTCATTAATCTGCCAGAGGCGTCTGACTTTTGCAACACTTATATTGGCGGATAGTAGGTGAGAACACTGATACTATGAGCCTGAAAGTATGTCTAGATATTGGGACTATATGTCTTGCAAAGCCTTACTCACATAATAAATTGGTTGTTGCTACATGTTTTTTTCTTACCAAAATCGAGTTGATGGCTTGTTTAGAGATGACCAAGTATGAAATCAACATTTCACTCTACAAAAGGTTTACACAGAAGATGGACTTGGCTGATATGTTCCTTCAAAGACTGAAACTTGAGCTCACACTTTTCCGTTTATTCAAACTTATTTCTGCCTTTGATAATTTAGAAGAAAGGATAACATCAGTCAGTTGCCTTTGAGTCAAAATAGCTTAAGTCCTGCTTGGGAGTTTTTTCACTGATTTTGATCGATTTTGGTAGTACCATTTATGAGAGAACCGGTGCTTGTTAGTTTTTTGAGAGTACTGGTTTTGGGTAGTTTAAAAACTACCCAAAACTGGTGTAGTACTATTCATGGTGTATTTCTTAACCCCCAAAATTGGTTGTTTTTTGCTGTTTTCAAATTATCTTCCAATTTTATCTTTTATCTAAACAATAATTTTTGTATGTGCCATTGAACTATTTGTGAAATTTTTTACATTTAAATTTTTACATACTTCATATTGTTTACACATACATACATTTTTAATATATGGTTATGCATATAATTTTATTTTTTTAAAAAACATTCAGAACTGCTTGATAATAAACTCCAAAAGATGGGTTTGACTATTTTAAAAATCGCTACTAAAACCACCAAAAACTAGACTCCTTATAAATGCTTAAAATTTGTACTTTAAAAAACTCTCATAACTAGTACTCCTAAACTCTCAAGTAGGCCCTAAGGGCGGCAACCCTAACAATCAATCTTATTACTTCTTTGGTTATGGATGGCGGTCGCATGTCTATCAGTGCATTGATCTTCTTTGGGATAAAATTAATGTCTCGCTGATTGACCATGTAGTTGAGAAATTTGTTGGAGGCTTCCCAAAGGAACATTTCAAAGGTTCAATCTAAACTTAATACCTCGCTGATTAACCATGTAGTGGTCGCGTTGACAAGTTGGTCTATATGAGGTAGAGGAAAAATATCATTGGGGCATGCCTACAAGGCCTGCACTCTCATTCGCAGGTGAGATTAGCTAGGGTCATCTACTCGCAGGTCGTTCGTGCATTCAGAATAGTGGCTACGTAAATGGTAGCTCATATGTTGAGATTGGGACAAACAATCTTTTGTCCCACGGTTGCCACGCTCCGAGTCAGATAGTGAAAGAGTCAACTGGCTTTGATTGCGCTTGTCTTGGACGATGCATGATGGTTCTACAAATATTCCAATATTTTATATGGTATTGTTTTCATATGTTAGTCGGCAACGAAGTTTATGACGGGGTCAGGCATTTATCACAGGATTTTCTTGTATCTACTGCAAATTTTACTTTGCATCGTTCCCACTTGCACTAATTGTTGTTATAGGTTTGGGGACTTTTACTCACGTATCACTTGTAATTAATATAGTATCTGATTTCCACGAGCGACTCCTATATGTTGACTTCAAAATTTGAACAATTCCACTGTCAACATATCACTTGCCACATCCATGTCTACCTGTATGTTACCTTTACACTTGGACACCATTAGTGAGCAAAGATTGCTGAGTTGGAGGAGATTTCAAACCTCCATGGTCTTGTTTATTTTCTCGGTAAACATTTTGTTGACAAGCCTCTGGCATGTTGCACCCGCATTCTTCAGGTCGAACGATATGACCTTGTAACAATAAAGGCCTTTATCTATAATAAAGGATGTGTACTCTTCATTTGGACCGAACGTTGGATCTGGTTGTATTTAGAATAAATGTATATGAAACTCAGAAGCTCATGTCTAGCAGTCACGTTGACAAGCTTGTCTATGCGAGGTAGAGGAAAAATGTCATCGGGGCATGCCTAGAAGGTCCACACTTTCGTTCGCAGGTGAGATTAGCTAGGATCATCGACTCGCAGCAGGTTATTTGTGGGTTTGGAATATTGGCTACGTGAATAGTAGCCTATACGATGAGACTTGGACAAACGATCTTTTTGTTCTACGGTCGCCACGCTTTTAGTTAGATCGTGAATGAGTCAACTGGCTTCGACTGCGCTTGTCCTGGATGAAGCATGATGGTTCTACAAATTGTCCAATCATTCATATGGTAGTGTTTTCCTCTGTCAGTTGGTATCGGAGTTTGCGATAGGTCAGGCATTTATCACAGGATTTTCTTGCATCTACTTTGAATTTTACTCTATACCGTTCCACTTACACTTATTGTTTTTGATTTGTTGCGAGTTTTGGGACTTTTGCTCACGTATCACTCGTTATTAATATAGTATCTGATTTCCACAGACGATTCCAATCTATTGACTTCAAAATATGAACAATCCCACTGTTAACATATCATGTGTCACATCCATGTCTACCCGTATGTTGCTTTTACACTTGGACACCATTAGTGAGCAAAGATCGCCGTGTTGGAAGGGATTCCAACGACCTTTTTAACCCTGACGGTCTAATCAGTTGCCAAAAAATAATAGGAAATAACAAAAATAGACAGAACTTTGGCCAAGATTTGATGTTGCATCTATTTTCTTTTAGCCAAGCCTAGGTATATGTAGATGAATTTTTGTTAAATTAGGTTAAATATGATAATGATCTAATTTAACACGTGTCATTTGATTGTTGGTTGACTCGTTTGCATCATTGTGATATTCACTACAAGAAATAGTGGCAACAGCGACAACAAATAGCGGCGACTATTTTGTCGTCGCTATAGAGTAGCGTATATAGCGACGACAAACTCATGTCGTCGCTATAGTGTAGGGAGAGATATAGCTATAGCGACGACAAACTCATGTCGTCGCTATAGTGTAGGGAGAGATATAGCCACGACATTTGTCGTCTCTATAAATCAACTTAGTCGTCGCTTTTGTTTTAGAAGATGACGGAAAGCTTTGTCGCTTTTTTTTTTCCTATAGCGACGACAAAATCTATCTATAGTGGAGACATTGTCTTCTCTTTATAGGTAATTTTTTTTTTTTTGTTTGAAATATGTGTGGAATTTGATTTTTTACTAATAATTATTTTTTTTACTTTATAGGCAATTATAAAAAATGTTGCTCATTGAACTAATATATATTATATAAACAAATAAAATCACAAGAATTCATTTGTCTCTAACGGTTTAGTTGTAACTTAACAAACCTTAGGTTATGGGTTCGAATCACCTTACCATCAATCTAAAATTAAAATGCTTGACAAAACTTAGTGGATCAGGTCGGGCCTTTGGTGGGTCGGGTTTCAAGCCTATAATTGGCGGGTCGGGTCAGGAGTCTACCAAGTGTATAAAAAATTTTTGCTAAAGAAGCTACGATTATAGCGACAACAAAATGTCGTCGCAATAAAACTAATAGCAACGACTTTTGTCGTCGCTATAGACAACATTTCTTATAGTGATTATTTCCTTAAAATCGGAATTATTTAGTTGGCAATGGGCCCTTTGAGTATTTTCAGTTATTCTTTCAGATCTCTTTTGATCACATAGCATTCTGAGCAAATATTTAGGGATTGATATAATTATTTTCTTATTAGATAAATTTTTGTGGACCCATACTCCAACTGCCAAAACTGCTGTCATCACGCGGAGACTATGAACTGAAAGCACAAGGCCTCGCCAACAGTCATCGTCTGTCGAAGCTACTAGGACTTGCCACAAACATTTGGTCACGTGGAAGGTTTGCCTAAGGGCAAGGCTTGGCCAAATGCTCATCTTCAAACAAAGATCGTGCAAATTACAGGATGATGTTGCCATAGATGTGAAGTTTGTGAATCATGTTATCATGTCACTGATAATGAAGCGCGTGGGAATCAAGCGAAATCTTTAATATTTTTTAATAGTTTAAATTAAAAAAGTATTTTTTAAATTTCAACAATTTTCTAACAACAGGGCCTTGAGTGACTACTATGATGACATGACATTTGTTCATCTCTGAAAAACCAATTTCATTCTTATCATTTATGAAATATTCAACACTCTACCAATAAAAATTTAATATCAATTTATGAAAGAAATATATTATTTTTAAAAACATTTTGGGCATCTGCTTAATTGTTAAATTTTTCCTATTGGTATATGTATATATATATATTTTTTGGGCGAAATTTTACCTCTTTCTGTATAGCAAGTAGTATATATACACTCTCATGAGTGTTGGTATGCCACGTTAGAGAACATTGTATTGTATTATTGTATTATATAAATTCAATTAACTTAATATAGGTTTAAAGACACCTTATCTCGTTTGATAATAGCAAAGTTTGATACCCCACGTGATAAAGAGTGATGGTAGCCTGCACATGACTTTTAACTACATCATGTTGTCTGAATATATAATTTCTAAAAGAATCTTGTTAGTGAAGGTTTAATTACAAGTGAACTACTAGTTTACATAAATATGAAAATGAATACGAAGGGATATTCTAAAAAAAACTTTAGGTTCGGTCAGAATTAGCTCTGAATTATCTAGGGATTGTTCAAAAAATTAATAACTGGTAGGATTTTTGGGTAATATTGCATATGCATCGAGCTTAGTGATTAAATTTTGAATAGAGGATAACACGCCTCAAAAGATAAAGAATTGTCAAATTTAGTGTTGGAAACAGGTTTTGAGTTTGTTTAGTAAATATTTTTGTAGATTATAAACATCGGGTCTTATCGAATTTGTAGATAAAAAGTAGATAAAAGATGTAGATCGTATAAAATGTTTGGATAAAAATGATGTTTGTCCAACTTATAAGTACTTATAAACCCTAATAAACATGCTCTTCATAAATCTATTGAAATATTCGGATTGAAAATTCAAGAGAACTTCACGACTTGAAGATTGTGGTTTATTGCTCCATAATTCTTCTACTTTTGCGAAGTTGGCAGGAATATCTTTACTTAGGAGTTCAATTTAGAATTTTTTATTTTTCAGTGCAGAGGCAAATTCAGACGGGGGCTAAAAAGTTTTTAAACCGAGAGAATATATGAAAAAAATAAAATTTTCACATAAAAATTTTGGTTTTTTTTTTTTTTAAAAAATCCTATACTAAAAAATATTATTTTTGGGCTTTGTATCCGCCCCTGTTCCAGTGTATAAAGAAATAAGAATACTAAATTTATAAATATTCCATAAATTTATTGTGAATAGCTTATCCTAGTTTTCCAGTTATTTTAGTTACATTGTTCTTATATATTACTTGTGCCTAATTGGGTAAGAAGATGGTCTTAATTTGGTGGTAATATATACTTAGAAACTCAAACACTTGAACCGTAATTTAAGTAAGAAGATGGTCTTAATTTGGTGGTAATATATACTTAGAAACTCAAACACTTGAACCGTAATTTAAGTAAGAAGATGGTCTTAATTTGGTGGTAATATATACTTAGAAACTCAAACACTTGAACCGTAATTTAAGTAAGAAGATGGTCTTAATTTGGTGGTAATATATACTTGGAAACTCAAACACTTGAACCGTAATTTAAGTACTGATGTTTACATGTTTTCAACTTTACACGGAGCTTACTTTTTTTTTTTTTTTTTTTAATTTGTAATATATTACCTATTTTATATTTAGCGATCACACGCTCCATCAAAGCCCAATTCTTCCATAGTGTCTTGGACACAACCACCTTCGAGAGCCAATTACAAAAAATTTCAACTAGACTACACCTGTTGTGAATAGAGCTTTTGGTAGTAGAGTGATGATAAATATGATTACACTTTGGTAGATGATCGCCGCTCTCCTTGGGGCGCCTTGCCTTAAGTGTCCGCCCGCCTCATTGGTCCGCCCCGCCTCATTGGTCCATCCACCTCATCGTTTCATCATATGCTCGCCTCAGCAGATAGACAACCATAATCCAGCTGCCATCAAATGAATCAAACAGGCAATCTATAGAACAACATTTACACACGTCCATTGGGAATATGAAACGCTAGCAGTTGAGAAAGACGAAATGTCCTCATTAATTCCTATTAATGAAGAAGATGAAGAGGCACCCGCCATTAATGACTATTGAAGACTACAGCTGCAGGTCATTCCTATAAATAGGAGATCAACCCTCCAGGTAAAAACAAAACATATATACTTAATATTGTTATTCTGCATATTTGAGTTTATCACATACTAATTATCACGCCAGAGTGGAAACGGGGGACAAAGCTCCACCACTTTTTGCAGGTCTCCACCACTGCTGCTGCCGCACTTGGAGGAGAAGAATACATATAATCATCAATTGACACCGTCCGTGGGAAACCGTACAAGAAATCATGGCTCGAACCATAAGAACTAAGAATGCAACGGCCCCGGCAGCCCCTGTCAAAGATCCAGACACAGAGTCCAATGCTGCCACTAATCATCCACAACAAGAGTTTGCTTCTCTGCTCAACTTACGGCGTTGCAAGCTCAAGTGGCGGTCTTAACTGCTTTGCTCTAGGGTCGTAACACTACGATTTCTCAATCACCGCAAGGTCCCAGTCCTTCGCAGGCAGGACCTTCACCGCTGGATGTTCCATCCCAGAGTCTTAACCCTTCGCCTTTAGGGCCCTCACCACCAGAGGCTCCTCTCCAGACTCATAATTTGCCAGCAACGAAGCACCGCCGGGAGCTCCTCCGTTGGCTCATAATTTTCCAGTGATGGAAACACTGCCAACAACAGCTCCACCGTTGGTTCCAATTTCATTATCTTCATTTTCTGCACCTCACCTCAATTCACTAGCATCTAGTCCAAATCCACTTTGGGGACAACCGTCATGGGTACCAATGCCTACTCTAGCTGAGACACCTGTGTTAACCCTAGAACAGCGGCTGGAGGACATGATGAGTCGCAAAATAGCTGAGACTATGTTAAAAAAAGGTAGTAGACAACAATCTATGGTGTTGGAAGAAGATCCTTTTTCCCCAGAAGTGATGGCAATTCCATTGCCACGGATTTCGAATAGTCGAAGATGGAGAAATACAACGGATCATCTGATCCTTTCGATCACCTCAGAGCTTTTGTCGATTTGATGAGGTTGAGGGCTACCCTTGACGCAATCATGTGCAGGGCCTTCCCGCCTACACTTAGGCGTGAAGCTAGGGATTGGGTAGCCACTCTTCCCCAAAGTCAATTCGTACGTTTGATGATTTTTCTAAGAAGTTTGCTGCATACTTTGCCAGTAGCAAACATTCTAAGAAAACTGCTATTGACCTGATGCAATTGACCTAGGACAAAGATAAGTTGTTAAAAGATTTTATTGCCGGGTTCAATAGGGCCACTTTGGAAATTAAGAATCTACAGATGTTTGCTGTAGTTACCGCTATGATGAATGGAACCCGCAATCATGTCTTCAAAATGTCACTCTCTAAAAACCCACCAGATACGATACATGAGTTGCTAAGAAGAGGTGATAAATATGTGGATCCAGAAGAGACCTTTTTCATTAGTAAGGGCATGAAGGATCGAAAAGAGTCGGAGTCTAACAAAAGGAAGGCCCGAGGTAAACCAAGGCCCTGTGAAGATAGATGCAAGCAAAAAATGATCCATCCAGGCCCTAATAGGCCTAGTACTGGAAAGGAGGCGTATAGTACACCGCTGCACACCTCTAGGGCTAATGTCTTAATAGAAATCTGAAATATGAAAGAGCTCGTATGGCCCAAGAAGATGTGGGCACCACCACATAGGAGAGGTGAGACTAAGTATTGTAAATTCCATCGAGATCATGGACATGATACGGAGGATTGCTAGCAGCTGAAGGAAGAAATAGAAAGACTTATAAAAAGAGGACACGTGTCCAAATTTGTAAAAACAGATAAAGAGAAGGGAAAAGAGGCTGAATATCGACAACAATCACCTCATCGCGCTGGAGTTATAAATGTCATCGTGGGTGGCATTGCTGGATGAGGTGACTCAAATTCAACACAAAAGAACTATGTTCGAGTCAATAGATCTACTTCGATAGATAAAAATGAAAGATTCAGCCAGAATATCACATTTAGTGATGAGGATTTGAAAGGTATTACCTGTCCACATGATGATGATCTAGTAATAGTTACCGATATTGTAGATTTTGATGTGAAAAGAGTGTTGGTGGACAATGGTAGTGCAGCTGACGTTATGTCCTGGGAAGTTTTCATAGGATTGAAGATATCACCTAGCAAGATCAAACCTGTCACCACTCCCTCCATGGGTTTGGAGGAGCTACATTATACCGTAGAAACAATTGAATTACCGGTGACTTTGGGTACTTACCCAACTAGTGTGGTGATAATGACTAACTTTTGTTGGTAAAAGCTCATATGGCCTACAATGAAATTTATGGTCGCCCACTTTTGAATGCGGCTAGGGCGTGGTTTCCACATACCACCGTGTGATGAAATTCTCCACTAATCGGGAGTAGGATGTGTAAGAGGTGATCGGCAGGCATCAAGGAGGTGTTATGTAGACAGCATACTTATCAAAAATACGGTAATGATGCTTGATGTTGAGCAGCCTAAGGGGCGAATAGAACCGTTGGAACTCATTGAGGAGGTGGTGATAGCTGAAGGTCAGGTTTTGAAAATCGGAGGCAAAGCATAAACTAGTGGCATGTTTATCAGACAACATAGACGTATTTTCTTGGGGACCCCATGACATCGATGGGATCAGCCCTATGATTGCCCAGCACAAACTCGCGATTCCTCTTGGAATAAAGCCAGTAAAACAAAAGAAAAGACATTTTGCTCTAGAACGACAACTGGCTATTTCCACGGAGATAAAAAAAACGTTAAAAGCTGGTTTTATTCAAAAGTACACTACCCTAAATGGTTGGCAAATGTGGTTTTAGTAAAGAAATCAAATGGAGAATGGCGGATGTGTGTAGATTACACAGACTTGAATAAAGCTTGTCCCAATGATTCTTATCCTCTTCCAAGGATAGACCATTTGGTGGATGCGACTTTAGAGCATGAAAGGCTAAGCTTCTTGGATGCTTTCTCTGGTTACCATCAGATCTCTATGGCTGAAGGTGATCAGGAAAAAACTTCTTTCATAACTGATAGTGGAACTTTTTGCTACACCGCTATGCCTTTTGGGCAAAAAATGTATGGGCTACTTATCAAAGGATGGTAAATCGAGAATTTCACGGACTTATTGGTCGTAATGTTGAAACCTATGCGGATGACATGGTGGTAAAAAGCCGATTAGCGAAAGATCACGTAACAGATCTCAAGGAAGTCTTCGGTGTTGCCCAAAAACTTAAACTGAAGTTAAATCCTAAAAAATGCATGTTTGGCACATCGGGCGGAAAATTCTTAGGATTTATGATTACACACCGAGGTATTGAAGCAAAACTTGACAAAATACAAGCTATCTTAGACATGAAAAGCCCGACTACCAAGAAAGAAGTTCAACAGTTGACTGGAAGAGTGGTAGCTCTCAATCATTTTATGTCGCGAGTCGCCGATAAATGTCATCATTTCTTCAAGGCTGTAGGAGGGTCTAAAAATTTTGAATGGACAAAAGAATACGAGGAGTCTTTTGAACAGTTAAAGAAATCACTACAACAACCACCAGTGTTAGCACGTCCCAACTCCGGTGACAAGCTAAGCCTCTACTTAGCAGTATCTTTTCACGTGGTTAGTGCGGTATTGGTGAAAGACCTTTTGAAGGGACAGAAACCTGTTTATTATGTAAGCCAAGTATTGAGAGGGGCAGAGACACGGTACAACTTAGTTGAGCAATTGGTTCTAACTCTGATTGTGGTAGCTAGAAAGTTAAGACCATATTTCCAGGCTCATTAGATACAGGTGATGACTGATCAACCAATTAAACAGATACTGCATAGGCCTGAGACATCTGGGCATCTCTTGAAATGGGCTATTGAACTGAGTGAGTTTGATATTGATTTTAAACCACGCACAACTATAAAGGCACATGCCTTGGCAGATTTTATTGCAGAACTCACTCTTCCTCAAGAGCCACCTATAAGTGACAAAACAACCTGGGTAATATATGTAGATGGATCTTCCAACAATAATGGTTCAGGAGCAGGGGTCATAATTCTCTCACCAAATGCTGAAGAACTTGAATACTCACTTCGCTTTGAATTTTCAGCCACTAACAATGGTGCAGAATATGAAGCGGTCATAACAGGGCTAGGACTCGCCACATAGTTATGAGTGATAGTTGTAGAAAATCACAGCGACTTGCAATTGGTCGTTGGGCAAATTTTGGGAGAATACGAAGCCAAAGATGGCCGCATGGCTGCTTATCTGATGAAAGTAAGAGATCTGCAGCAAAAATTCAAAAAGTTCAAGATTACAAAAGTCCCAAGAAAGGAGAATGAACGGTTGACGCTCTCGCCAAGTTAGCATCAGCCAATCATAAACATCTTCCAGCCACTGCCAGTGTTCAAGTGCTTAGTGAGCCTAGCACGGTGTCGTTAATTACTGTCTTGGAATTGAATAATGAACCTTCGTGAGATAGACCCAATCTTGGATTATCTTACTAAAGGTACTCTACCAACAGACCAAATTGAAGCAAAGCGGTTGAGAGTACGAGCTGCTATGTATTCTGTGATTGATGGAAAACTATACCAAAGAGGATTCTATGTACCTTATCAGAGGTGCCTCCGACCAACAGAAGCAGCTGAGGTCTTGTTTGCAATACACAATGGTTTGTGTGGAAATCATTTGGGTGGGAATGCCCTTGCTTTTAAAGTTTTAAGACAAGGGTACTATTGGCCATCAATGAAACAGGAAGCTAAGCAACTGGTCAGGAAATGCGACGTTTGTCAAAGGTTTGGCAACATAATTCATCAGCCAGCCGAGCCACAATCAGTAATTTACGCAGTATGTCCAATTTATCAATGGAGGATGGACATTTTAGGTCCTTTACCACTTGCTAGAGGTCAAAGAAAATTTCTGTTTGTGGCCATAGACTATTTCACAAAATGGGTTGAAGCTGAGCCACTAGCTGTTATAACTACAGCCAAGATACAAAGTTTCGTATGGAAATATATAATATGCCATTTTGGGATACCACGGGTGATGGTCACAGATAACGGAAGGCAATTCGATAACCACAGCTTTAAAAATTTCTGTGACAGTTATAAAATTTCACACCGACTTACTTCAGTAGCACACCCTCAGAGCAATGGCCAAACTGAAGTTACCAACCGTATCATACTTTGGGATTTAAAAACGAGGCTGGGAAAAGAAAAAAGATCTTGGGCAGATGAATTACCAAATGTACTATGGGCGTATCACACCACCCTAGGGGACCAGCAAGAGAGACACCATTCAAATTATCGTTTGGTATGGAAGTAGTAGTACCCGCTGAAATTGTAAATCCAACTTTGAGAATGCAAGTTGAACAGACGAATGACGACATCACAAGGGCAGAAGTTGACCTACTTGAAGAAGTCGGGAGAAGGGCCGCTATCAAGACAATAGCTTACAAACGTAAGGCTGCTAAATATTTCGATCACGAGTTAAGCTCGTAAGTTTCCAACCACATGATCTAGTGTTAAGGAGCAATCACAAATGCCGGACATCCACCGTCTAAACTGGAGCCTAATTGGCATGGTCTCTTCGAGATCATCAAAAGATAGGAAAATGAGCATACAGCCTCAAAATATGAACGACAAATCATTGAGAAGACCATGGAACGCATAGCACTTGAAGAAATATTATCGATGAATTTATCGCTTTTTTATGTGGTTGTATTACATAAGTAGTCCTACGTTTAATTCTTAAGTCAATAAAATGCCAAGGCGGATGAATGATGAGGTGCTACAGGAAGGATCAGCCTAGCTAGGAAGTCCTGGTGCACCTACTGAACTCGACCTATGGCAACCATTTGTTATTTAACATAGTCTCTATCAAAGTTTAATCGAGCAATACAAATATCTCTCCAACTGCTACTACGATCAAACCAGAACAAGGCGATGAGCCTATATCTTATAAATTAAGGTGATGAATCTTAATCAAAAGAATAAGGCGATAAGCCTATAACTCGACAAGTAAGGCGATGAGCCTATATCTTATAAATTAAGGTGATGAACCTTAATGAAACGAACAAGGCGATGAGCTTGTGTCTTAAAAATTAAGGTGATGAACCTTAGTCAAAAGATCAAGGCGATAAGCCTGTGACTCTAAGAGTAAGGCGATAAGCCTATGACTCAAAAAGCAAGGTGATAAGTCTATGTCTTAAAAATTCAGGTGATGAACCTTAATCAAAAGTTCACTCCGATAAAAAAAAAAAAAAAAAAAAGGGCGCCCCACCTCCACAAGGGAGTGGAGCCCACCTCCACAAGGGAGTGGAGCGGCTCACGCCCTACTCCCAAAGGGGCGGGATGCCCAACATCCCCTAATGAAAGCGGAGGCAGGGTTGCCCGCCCCGACCCTGGTCCCTAGCCATTCGATTATTTTTTAATCTTTCAACATGTTTTTCACTTTCTTATTTTGTTCGGGAGAGTATAATATATCATACATTGTAACCAACAATTATAAAGTGAAAAACAATTTTATTAATGATGTATGTTTTATGACGAACATACAAAACTGAAATTCGCAGTAGTTATCAATATTTGAAATGAAATAGACTGAATATTATAATTTTCATGATTAAGCGGGACAACCGCCATGAAACTAAAATAAGTAAAACTACTGTTTAATTATCATGAGAGCCAGCAGGTTGAGATCCAACCCTCCATGGTTAGTCACTTTGACCTTCTGAGAAGGAGATACCTATCAAATTCATCTGGGTCTATGTCCGAATGATCATCAACCAGCCACTCCTTGGTCATTTTGATAGCAGCTTTCAAAGATTCTGCGCCATACATGTGTAAGTTACCTTTATATTCGACAGACGACTTGTATCTTGCTATGGCCTCATCATCCGCAATCTCTAACTTTTTATGGTCGGTCTACCTCTTTTGAAGGAGAGAATTCTCATTATTTTTTTCTTAGACGCAGCTGTTGCCTTGTCCAACAAAGACTGCATATCTGCTACAACTTTTTTCTTGTCATGGTCTCTATCGGCTGCACACTTTTTAAATTTCTCTAAATCACGCAATACTTTCTCCTCCATAACAAGCATTTGTGCAACAAAAGATATTGAAATTAAATGGAGGATAAAAATTAAATGAGAAAGCAATAGAGTGTCATCAAAATATAACAACTTACCATGCGGTAGTTGGTATACATAATACGACGCATGGCAGCTTCTTCTTTATTTTTTAAATTCTCAATAAGTTTCTCATTCACACAACCTAACATGATCTCAGCTTCAATAGTCGAATCAACAAGAGAAAAATCCAAACTCCTTGAAAGCATGGGCATCATTACCCCTGGTAGTGCGCGACGCGGAGCGAGGGGCAATAGTTATCTCAGCAGTAGCTTTTCCTTTATTAGCCCACCTTTTCTTTTTGTTTAAAGGAGATAAAGACGGGTCTTCATCATCAGTGGCGAATCTTGCCACATCCATACACCTCCAAAGTCAAAATCATCCATATCTGTAAGAAAAATAGAAGTTGATGCAACAAACACAGGCAAAAATGAAGAGTCCAAAAAGAATAAAGACATAAAAGTAGTCTACCCTCGTGTGATCCAATGTGAACCCGCCTCAAGTTCTCATTAGATAACACCGCTCATCTGTGATCCCGGGCGGCGTCAACCGTAAAAGCTTATCTAATCATGCTTTCAACTCATGATCAAGATCCGATTGGACTCGTTAAAATGTTTACAAAAGGAGTTCTCCAACAAGTTTTAAAAGAGAATCGTCCTACTTGTCGAACAAAAAGAAACGTCTCCTCCAACCGCTATTTGAATTGGGAAAGTGAGGTAATAACAATTTTACCTTAAGTTGAATATACGCATAACAGTTACTCCCAAGCACAGGATACATATCAAATACACTTCTAAAAAGCCTCAAACATGGCTCGATATTATTTGTAAGGCACAAATATAAGAAGTAAGTTGATATGCGCCAAGAACTAGAGGTCAACTGGCCAGGAGTAACATGAAATTCGTTGAAAAAATAAACGAATAAAGGATGAAGAGGAAATTTTAAACCAGCTGTCATGCTATTACGATAAACTACCACCTCCATAGGGTCTGATCCTAGAATTCTCTCACTAGGATGGGGAACTCGATACAAATGATCGGGAGGTAATTCATGTTTTTTCAACATTTTTATAAAACTTTTGAATTGTAAACACCAAAGATCGGTTGGTATATCTAATTCTATTAAATTGGTACTTGGAGAATGTTCACCAATATTGAATGGCTGGGATCTTAAAGATGTAGAAGAATCGGCATCGAATCTACTAATCCAATAGAGGATGAAAAAAAATCAATTATGGGGTCCTACTTCTCATAATAGTGCAACAGTGGATGAGGGTAAAAGCCGCTCGCCTCTCAAGTCGCTGCTTGAAGATGGAGGCTCCCAAAGCGGGGCGGGCGGCGAGTAGAAACGGAGGACAAAGCCCTACCACTTTTTGCAGGTCTCCACCATTGCTGCCGCCATACTTGGAGGAGAAGAATACATATAATCATAGCAGTAGAGCTTTTGTTAAAAAGCTGTTGACTGTTTGGATATGAATCCAAAAAGTGCTGTGAATATTAAATTGAGTGTTTGGTTGCATAACTATAAAAGTACTTTTGTATAAACCTTATATTTATTTGATTAAACAACTTTTTACGTAATTAATTATTATATATTTCATATTATTTGTTTTAAAATAAATAATTTTTTTTGGTTGTATATATCTTATAATAACTATTAAAATTAATATATTAATTTAATTATAATAACACGATTATTTTATTATATTTGACTAAACAATAATTAATTATTATATAACTCATATTTTTTTTTTTTTAAGAAATCATATATTTTATATCTTGTAATAATCTATTAAAATTAATATATTAACTTAATTATAATAACATGATTATTTAGTATATTTGATTAAACAATAATTAATTATTTAAATTAAACATATTATGTATAATTTGTATTATGTTATTTAACACGCAGATCTTTTTTTTTTTTCCACTTTATATAAGTATATAAAGTGTCAATTTGATATAAGTAATTAATATAGTAAATACATTAATATCTTCTTTTTTTTGTACTAATGGTAATTTTGTTAAATTTTAAGTTCATTTAATGTTAATTACAATTTTTCGTAAAAATTCAATTCGAGCTTTTTAGAAAAGCTCAAAATTTGAGCTTTTCTAAAACAGTTTTTTTAATCTATTTTTTTAGTCAAAAAGTCCTTATTGATTTTAATCAAACAACAATAAAAATAATTAAAAGTACTTTTACTCTTTAGAAAGTACTTTTAAACTTCAAAAAAACTTTTTCAAACACACTATAAGATCCACACTTTCGTTCACAACAATTGGGAATTCATGTTGTGCATCACAAGGTTAAGTTTGAGGCATATCTTTAACACTACATATTTAGGATTGAGGTTCAATCTAAAAGGTTGACTTACGAGATAGAGAGTAGTTATATTTTTTTATAAGTAATGCACCCACCTAATATCTAGTCAATACAAAATTTTGTACGCATAGACCGATAGAAGTGCCATGTGTCATTTTTAGCAGCAGTAAAAGAATAGTTAGGTTGAATCACGTCCACTGAATATTGAGGTGTAATTACTTGGATAGTACTCTACGTATGTATGGTGCAGCGGTATGCTTTACTTCAACCCTTCTTTCGCCACAAGAAGCTGCTCATTTCACTGACATTGCAATTTAAAGAGATTTTGATTCTTTCTGCCATTGTTGCTTTCTTCAGTACAACTTCTTAAACACAATATATATACCTTTAGCAATCAAATGTTGGTTAAGCAATTGTGTAATGATTGAGGGAGTATACATATGTTTTTGAGATTATCTCAGTAAATTTTAAATTAATCTTGATCAACTTCAACACGAGCTAAGCTTACTACTACAACATATTTTATTTTGTATAATTTTTAATAATAACATTCTTACTAATAATGCTATAAATTAAAAATTGATTAGATTAAGAGGGTTATCATCAACTTAAATTTTAATGAATTTTAGAAGTTCATATCAATTGAGGTGTTCCCAACTCAAATTTTAATAAAATCCATAAAAATTTAGGTGTTTTGAACTTCGATTTTAATAGATTCTTTAAAAATTTAGATGTCCTCAATATCTAATGGATTTCAAAAGATTTCATTAATTTGATGAATGTCGATATATTTCAATAGATTTGGAGCCATAAGTATAAATACCAATTTTTTATAGTAATTCTAGCATCAAACCTCAAAATTTCATTTAGCCTCTCTCTCTCTCTCTCTCTCTCTCTCTCTCTCTTTTTCAATTTTTGTTTGAACCATACGTCAATTGAAAAATATTAAACAACATATTATAAAAAAACAGTAAACAAATAACTAGTACAATTTCATAATATAAATTGAAAATGAATGCAAACCGAGACATGTACAAGTACAATTTTCTTAAAACAGATTCTTCCCCTACTGTAGGTTATGAACGACTATTTCCCAGGATTCAATGGTAGAATTGGCTATACTAGCAAACCGACCTACTACCAAAATACTATCACCGCGAGAGGAAAAGAAAACTTGGATGAAGACAAGTTGAATTTTTTTAAGTGTTGATTGAGGAACTTTGGACTTGTTTATATAGGCTGTCTTGTGACCTTCCAATTCCAATTCCAATTCCAATTCCACCATTAAAAGTAAGTTACATGAGTTATACTCATTAACCCACCACTAAAAATCCATTAACAACATATGAATGGGTTGAGAAGTTGGAAGGTCTCAAAATAATGATGAGTTTTAATTTTTCATTCACCTAAAAATTATTTATTTTCCAACAATCTCCCACATGAATGGAAATTGATAAAGACACGAAAGACATGGTGATAAAGTTCAACGTCTGAATCCTGCATAGGATAGGTAGATGTTATCCTTTGAACCTTCTCTTATGAAAGTATATTTACTTTACTAATTGACCAGTAGACGCGATGTCCTTGAACTGATCTGTCACTTGTGTAAACAATGATATACTTCACAAAAAATTCTTTTTGACATAGTTCAGTTCTCATTATTATGTTCATTTATGGCCGTGAACGTATGCCTGGTTCTGCGAGAGTTTTCAAGAATTGCGCCTTACACAATTCTCTTAGAAGCAGCCCCACTGCTTCTCTCACATAGGTGATTTCTTAATTAAGAGTAGCCCGTTCTACTTCACGTGTAAGAATCATTAAAAACATATTGCTTATCCTTTCCTCTACGGGTATCACTGTTTCATTTTAGGAGTAGATAAGAGAGAACCCCCACAATAATCTAATTAAGTATTTACAATTAGGTTGTTCCTTTGAACCTAGATCTTGGGATCTCCAGTCAACTAGATTGGGTTTCCATTGTATTAACTTATTCTTCAAAAGGATTAAGTCACATTCATTTTGATGACTTTTCAACTAACTCTCTATTTAAACCTTTAGTTAGCGGATTCGCAATATTATCCTTTGACTTTACATAGTCAATAGAGATAACTCCAGTTGAGAGTAGTTGTCTTATGGTATTATGTCTACGACGTATGTGTCTAAACTTATCATTATACATGTTACTCTATGCCCTACCAATTGCAAATTGACTATCACAATATATGCAAATTGTTGGCACAGGTTTTGACCATCTAATAATATCCTCTAGGAAGTGACATAACCACTCAGCCTCTTCACCATACTTGTCCAGGGCTATAAATTCAGATTTCATAGTTGATCTGGCTATAACCATCTGTTTAGAAGATTTCCATGATATAACTGCACCTCCTAGTGTGAACACAAATCCACTTGTAGAATTTGAGTCTTTTCTATCAGATATCTAGTTAGCGTCACTGTATCCTTCAATAACTACCGGATATTTGGTATAGTGCATTCCATAATCACGAGTATATCTCAAATACCTTAGTATTCTTATTATTCTTATTATTCCTTTCCAGTGGTCAGCTCTTAGATTACTTGTGTATCTACTTAGTTTGCTAACTGGGTAGGCTATGTCTGGTCTTATACAACTCATCAAGTATATCAGACTTCTGATAATTATAGAGTATTCTACTTGAGAGATACTCTCGCATCTGTTCTTTGATAGATGCTGACTGGTATCTATCGGTGTTCTAGCCATGCGAATCATCATTGTTAAATTTGTCAAGAATTTTGTCCACATAATGTGATTGACTTAGGACAATTCCTCTCTGATGTTCTTAAAATTTTAATTCCAAGTATCACATCCGCTAAGCCCATATCTTTCATGTCAAGTCTTGAATTTAACATTTCTTTAATAGATTTAATCATCTTATCGTTGCTTCCAACTATAAGCATGTCATCAACGTAAAGACATAAAATGACATAGCCATTTTCAGTGTCTTTGATATAAACGCATTTGTCGCATTTGTTGATTTTAAATCCACATTCCATCATGATATGATAAAACTTTTCATGCCATTGTTTTGGAGCTTGTTTCAAGCATACAATGACTTCACCAATTTACAGACTTTGTTTTCTTACCCTGGAGCAAAAAACCCTCAGGTTGTTCCATGTAGATTTTTTCATCTAAATCTCTATTTAGAAAGGTAGTTTTCACATTCATTTAATGTACTTCAAGATTTCGCAAAGTTGCAATTGCAAGTATTATCCTGATGGATGTTATTCTCGTTACGGAGAATATGTATCAAAGTAATCAAGGCTTTCTCGTTGTTTGTATTCTTTTATAACAAGTCTGACTTTATACTTTTTGATTGTTCCATCTGCTTTCATTTTCTTTTTGAAAATCCATTTGTAGCCTAGTGGTTTGCATCTCGAAGGAAGATCCACTAGCTCATAAGTATGGTTTTGCATAATAGAATCTATCTTACTTTTAATTGCCTCTTTCCATTGAGGTCCTTATGAAGAGTTCACAGCTTCTTTAAAACTTTGAAAGTTCACTTTCTAACATATAAGTTATAAAATCTAGACCAAAAGATTTTTCAGTTCTAGCTCTTTTGCTACGTCTTGGTTCAACATCATCTTCTTCTTCTTGTTCTTGGTCCGTTGCTTCATATGTCCATTTAGAAGAATTTTCTTCCTCTTTGAATCTGTATGGAAATACATGTTTAAAAAATGAAGCATTTTTCGATTCTATTATCGTATTTTTGTGTATATCTGAGATTTTAGATTCATGCACAAGAAAATGATAAGCACTGCTGTTATGTGCATAGCCAAAAAAATGCAATCAACAGTTTTTAGACATATCTTCACCTTTTTTGGTGTAGGTGCAGCTACTTTGATAAAACACCCCCACACTCGCAAGTATTTATAGGAAGGCTTCCTTTCTTACCATAACTCATATGGGGTCTTCTCTTATTTCTTTCGGGGCACATTATTTAAAAGGTAATTAGCTAACAAAACAGCTTCTCCCCACATATTCTGAAGTAATCCAGAACTTAATAGCATTGCATTCATAATTTTTTTTAAGGTACGATTTTTCCGTTCAACAACACCATTTTGTTGAGGAGAATAAGGTGTTGTGGTTTCATGTGTGATTCCGCTTTGAGCACATAATTCAGCAAATGGTGATTCATATTCACCACCTCGGTCACTTCTCAACACCTTAATTTTCTTGTTGAGTTGATTCTCAACTTCATTCTTATAAAGAACAAATTTTTTATAGCTTCGTCCTTACTTTTAAGTAGATAGACATAACAATATTTTGTGCTATCATCAATAAAAGTAATGAAGTACTTGTTGCCTCCCCTCGTTTGTACAGATTTTATATCACAAACGTCAGTGTGAATTAGATCAAGTGGTTCAGTTTTTCTTTCAATAGTTTGAAATGATGACCTTGTCAATTTTGCCGTTACACACGTTTCACACTTGTGTTTAGAATCAATATGGAATGCAGGTATGGAATTCAAGTAAATTAATCTACGCAAGTATCATAATTAATATGTCCTAGTCTACCATGCCATAAATTGGAAGACTCAATCAAGTAAGCAGAAGAATTATTCATTTTATTAATTTTCGGCTTAACCTGTTATTACATTGAGCTTAAAAAGCCCATCAGACACAAACATTTCCCAAAAAATATTCTATTCTTAGACAAAATAACTTTATCTGACACAAATATCATACGGAAACCATGCTTGTTCAGCAGTGACCTGGACACCATGTTCTTGCGGATTTCTGGCACAAAAAGCACATTGGTCAGAGTCAGCTCTTTGCCAGACGTCATCTTTAAAACCACTTTGCCTTGGCCCTTTATTTCAAATGTAGCTGAATTTTCCATAAACAGTTTTTCTCCATTCTCAGTTGCTTCAAAAGAATTGAACATCTCTTTATCCGAGCGAGCATATGTCGGGTAGCAATGATCCACCATTCTCTTGGATTTGATCCCACCAGATTCACTTCAGAAATAACTGCAGCGAGGTTCATTTCATACACATCATGTGTGATATCATCAAGAAATTTGGCTTCTTTCTTGTTGTTCCTCTTCGGCAACCTGCACTCCGAGGATCTGTGACCTACTTTGTCACAATTGTAGCATTTTCTAAGAAATTTCTTCTTGGACACACCTCCTTCGGTCCTATCTTAGGCCATTTGACAAACTTATTTTTGTTCCCCTTAGAACTTTGACTATGCTCTACCACATTTGCTTTGACCACAGCAGAATTGAACATCTTCCTTTCAGAACCTTTGTTGTCTTCTTCGATGCGAAGTTTAACAATTAATTCTTCAATGTTCATCTCATTTCTCTTATGTTTGAGATAATTTTTGAAATCTTTTCAGCCGGAAGTAGCTTTTCAATAATAGCTGCCACTTGGAAAGTTTCACTCAAACTCATTCCATCTTGGCGTGAATCTCATGCAAGATCACTTGCAATTCTTGTACTTGACTAATCATGGGTTTTGAGTCTACCATTTTATAATCGAGGAAGCGCCAATAATGAATTTCTTAGCCCCGCATCCTCAGTTATATATTTGTGGTCTAGAGACTCTACAATTTCTTTGTCGTTTTCATTGAACTATACACATTGTATAGTGAATCCACCAAAACCATTCATGACATAGTTACGGCACAGGAAATCAAAATGCTTCCAAGCTTCAATGACACTGACAGTTTGAATATCTCGCTCACCCTCATTGAGTTTTGTTGCATTCTCAGTCAAAAATCTCACAAGATTTAAGGTGGTAAGATAAAACAGCATTTTTTGCTGCCACCTTTTGAAATTCAACCCATTGAATTTCTCCGGCCTCTCTCCATGATTAACCGGAACATTCACAGTCGGGGCAGTGGTTTGAGTCACAGTTTGGATCATAGCAAAACTTGGCACTTGTGCCATAGTCTGATTTTCAGTAGCCATAACTTCAACAATCGAATCAATTGCTATTTTCTAAAACAAGAGGAAAATTCAGTTTCACTTTCAAATAAAATTAAATAGTGTAAACAATATTTTTCTATAGAAACCCCCCTTTTTTTCAGAGATGAAACACAATAATGTAATCATTTTAACTATTTCAGTGAAATCTGCCAATTAGATGTAACCGAAATCACTGAAATATAATTAAAAAAATATCACTGAAAAACTGCCAACTAAATAATAAAATGTACCACATAAATCTGCCAACTAAATAATAAAACTAGGCTGAATCATATACGGAAATAAAAAAAAAATTCAATAATGTAAACAAACAATTGTTAATCATTAAACAATTGTTAAAAGGAAAAAAATAATGCACGCAGTTGAATTCTTAGAATCATGAAACAATTGTTAAATAT
Organism: Forsythia suspensa; assembly: GCA_023638005.1. Classification (NCBI taxonomy): domain Eukaryota; kingdom Viridiplantae; phylum Streptophyta; class Magnoliopsida; order Lamiales; family Oleaceae; genus Forsythia; species Forsythia suspensa. The sequence goes on from CM042669.1 coordinate 17,618,000, forward strand.
TAAAAAAACAATCTGTCAATTAAATGTAATTACAGGAACTAACAAGTTTAATCAAATGTATTAAAACTTGATTAAAAGGCTCCTGGTCAACATAAATTATCAAATATGCAGTCTAATCATTAGGTGAATATTTCAATACATTTTAATATTTAACGGACAGAGATTTCAAATTTTTTTTTTTTTTTTTGAACACTGCTGAAAAAAAAAATGAAACACTGCTGAAAAAATAATTATGTATGGAACACCGCTGAAAAAAAAAATCTGCAAATGAAAACTATTTCTGTTTCTAAAATTTGTTTGGAACACTATTTTGAATATAATGCGTGTTTAGCGAATCTGTTTTAAGATTGTTGAACCATACGTCAATTGAAAAATGTTAAACAACATATAACATATTATAAAAAAACAGTAAACAAATAACTAGTACAATTTCAGAATATAAATTGAAAATGAATGCAAACTGAAGCCTATACAAGTACATTTTTCTTAAAATAGATTCATTCTCAACCGTAGGTTATGCACGATCGCTTCCTGATACAATGGGTAAACTGGTTTATGTCAATGAACCGACCTACTACCAGAACAATATTACCGCGAAAGGAAAAGAAAACTTGGAGGAAGACAATTTGAATTTTTTTTATGTGTTGATTGAGAAATTTTGGACTTGTTTATATAAGCTCTCTTGTGACATTGACATTCCAATTCCAATTCTACCATTAACAAGTTACATGAGTTATACTCATTAACCCACCACTAAAAAACCATTAATAACATATGAATGGATTGAGAAGTTGGAGGGTCTCAAAATAATGATGAGTTTTAATTTTCCATTTACCTAAAAATTACTTATTTTTCAATAGTTTTTTCTATTAATCCCTCTATCTACGTACATGTATGGTAACTTATAAATTGAATAATTTTTTAAAGTTTTAGCACCATTTTTAATTTGCTGAATATGAGGTGTGATTAATTAACTAGTAAAATTAGGTTTTTTTTTTTCTCTATTCGAGTTGAATGAATTATACGTTCTGTGTGAATTTATTTCTTTGTCGAGGTTATTATTCCAGTAGATAGCCAACTCAAATGGGGCAAAATAAGAATTGCATTCATAGGAATGAAAATTTTAGATTTGTTTGTGTTTGTGTTTGTATTCGTTCCAATAAGCAGCCATCTCATTATTTTTTGATTTTTCCTTAAAATTGGGTTCATATTCTAGAAATCTCTTTCCATTAACCACCAAAATTTACCAGAACAATAAGATTAGTCGTTTTATTTTTCTTGCTTTTAAATTTCTAGTTATACATACATATATATGAATTGATATTTTGTTAGCGTTTGGTTCATGATCCTTCACCACATAAATAGGAAAATTATATGTTGGCTTTTTTATTGTTGATTTTTCATGTTTTCTTACATGATATTAATATAGAATAAAGTATTATATAGAAATTTTTGTAGGATTCTTTAATTATGTTCAATAAGAAATCTATAGTAATTTTTCTTGTTGATTGAGCTGAGATGGGGGAGGAGGAAGGACTTTTAGAGTGTTGAAATTTCTTTTTGAAAATGGCGGAGGGAACGGCCGTGGAGGAATTCCTATCACAGCTATGGGAGGAGCCGATGGTAGAGGGGGTAATAATAGTTCAATATGTAGGATTTTGTTTGATTTTGATGGTGATGGGTAAAGTATCCTCTTTTTTAAAGAAGAGATAGATTTAGAAAACTAAATATGTTTGACTGGTGAAGGAGGTGGTGACAATATATATGTGATTTAGGATGTGAAATTTTTCCTATAGCTGCTCTATCATGACATAAGGTTATTAAGCTCTTGTTTGTATTGGAAATAAGTTATTTATAAATTGATTTGACCAATTTTGACCAAATATTTGGGAAAGTCTCTATAATCGATTGTTATAAATTTATAGTCGATTGCATTCTACTCCGTAAATTAATGCTCGTGGTACATTTGATTTTGCAAAACTATTTCCGAATGAATGAGAAATTGGTTTCAAAAAATTAACACATTGAAAGTGATAATTGGATATTGTAGTAAGTGGGAAAGTGTATCCCACATCGAAAGATGACATGATCTTAAACCAGCTAAAATATCTCTAGTTTGAATTTGAGTTTGGACTCCAAGGAGCACTACAAGTCTTTAGAGGAGATGAAGCTTAGATATTATCGGGTTCGGTTCTAAGCCCACGCCACCGCCGCTGCCCGACCGAGCTCAGGGTTGAGGCTAGGTCCGGGTCATGGGTTGTGTTTAGCCTAATATATTCTTTTTGGACAAAATAAAATAAAATTAACTTCATCATCCAACAATAAATATCCAGATTTGACACGTGTCACGTACACAATAATGCAGACACAATTGTTCAATTGAGTCCTTTCAGCTAATGTACATATTCAATTGAGTCATTTCAATTAATGCGTCTGTTTAATTGAGTGTTTTCAAGTTTTGTGTCTTTTCAGATACAACTTTTGGTACGTTATAAATAGACCCCATATTTCTACGAATTTAATCAATTAAAAAAAAATCATCTTTCAAACTTTTTGATATTGTCCTGCATTCGTCCATATCCTATATAGAGAGTACATAACAAATTCGAGTTCATTGTTCTTGCTGTTTGAAATGTGCTTCTACCGCGAGAATAAGACCGTTGTATTTTGGGAGACGATTGCTAATTACCGTGAGTACTTAGGTAGGGCAAATTCGTCTTAAAGATATAGAGTCGAACTCTAGCCTCAGTCTACTAAAATCAATTTTGCATATTTCAGTTTATGCTAATTGTTCATATTTCAAGAAAGCGTATTTTGTTATAGAATATATATTTTTTAATATAAATAAACAACAATTTTAAGACGAATTTTTGGCCTTATATATATATATTGTAATCGAAATTTAATCATAATTTTATCGCATTAGATTTTTTACATATATATATATATATATATATATATATATATATTCTGTAATCGAAATTTAATCTGTTAAATTTTACTGCATTAGATTTTTTAACAGTAACAATTTATTTTGTCATTTCTTTTCACCTTGTGCTTATATCGATTATTTGGACAATCATATATATTCAAATAATTTCTTTCATCATGTGCATGTCTTTAAAGTTAATATTCAATTTTTGTCCTTATTCACGTGCATACAATTAATTATTAATTATTAAAGATTGGTATTTAAGTTTGCATTCAATGTGTGCATTGCTATTTGAAATTGAAAAAACAGTGTGCAGTGAGTATAAATATTTTCAACTACCTTTAATTCTTTTTTCTACCTTCATTTATTAAGTAATCGTAATTGGTTTTGTTCTGCTTTGTTGTTAGATTTGGTTATACTCATTAACATTGATTCTTTAACGTGCTGAATAAAATCAATTTCAAAAGGGTTGGCTGACAATTAATAGGTAATCAGATCTTTTAAACTTTTGACAGAAATTAAAAGTTTCAATTACATCCAATTTTCAATGTATTTATAACTACGAAAATTAATCTGTTGGTGATTAGCTACGGCACACATTTTCAATGTATTTATAGTTACGAAAATTAATGACGCTTTATTTGTTGCTATATAACTACGGGAGTGTTCCGTTTTTATTTCTGTTGCTAAGTTGCAATGATTTTTCCTACAAAACTAATCATTGCTAAATAAGAACAAATAGTTCGTTGCTACATCGGTTTCCAATTTCAATTTTCAACAAAATGAATCGCAAATTACATTTAAAAAAAAATTGCCATTAATTATTATATTAATATATTTTTCTTGTGAATTAGAAGTATTTAAAAAGTGAAAATATTTAAAATACACAAACAAACAAATATGAAATAACAAACATTTCCATTCCATAACTTAACTATTCAAAATGACACTAAATTACATTTCGTCATAGTCCAAACCCCAAAAAAATTTGCACAGCTATTTTTAAAAACAAAAAAAGTTCTAACCAATTTCAATGGAAATATTTATAAATAAAATTAACAATTTTCATGCTCAGCCATTGAAGATCACTGTGCTTAAATGACCTAATCATCTGACCTATTCCTTTCTCCCAACATTCGAAGTATGGTTTGTTCGAACTCAATGCACTTCTTCTCTTCTTCACGCCTGCCATCTTCCATCTTTTGAAGTAATTCATTATTTTCCCGTGTAAGATCATCTATCTTGTCGCATGCACTACGAAATTCCTCTTGCAAAGTGATTAAAGAAGCATTTTCATCTAATGAAACAAAAGACAAACAAAAGGAGGTGCCAACTTTGTCCAAAATTGGATGACAAATTCCAAGCCCATACACGTGACCACCCTTACAGAGGCCTTGAGTTGCTTCACACCATGCATGAATATCAAATTCAGGTTGTGTTGACATATCTGAACCGTATTTTTCATCAATTGAGAGGTTATATTTTTCCTACAAAACAAATTTATATCCCACATTATACCATGTGAAAGTTAATCATTGTTTATTGCAACTATGAACCACTAACCATTCAAATATTACTTAATGAAAATAATGAAGACTCAAAGGCTCAAGATGAAAGGTTGTCCTTTCAAATATTACACGTCAATAACTATAATTTAATTGTACTTACATAGACAATTCTTGATTTGTTGTCTACAAAGTTGCCTTCTCCCTTCTTCCATCGGTGTACACGTTCGAACAATTGTGAAGCAGTAGGTGACTTGCCTAATTTCTCATGGTGAAAACAAGAAATAAATTTTTGATTACTTGAAGTAAGAAGGCTGACGTGTCATACACTTTACAAAATCGAACTGTAGGCATATTCATACTAGTTTTTCTCCGGTTCATACTGGTTTTTCTCCGGTTCAACACCTCATTCTCTTTCATTTTTAGTATTAGTCTTGCATAATGCCTCACAATGTAAACAACCAACATGTTTCTAATTAACGTAACCAATCATCCGATATGCTCCTAAGAAAATAAAATTTAAACTCATTTGTACTGGTGTTTTTCCGACATTCTCATTTTTAGTTCAGTAAGTATGTTACTTGAATATTCATAATCAGATGCACGTGCAAATCTTTGGTTTGAATATGCCAAATGGTTGTACATCACATCTTTTGATTATCAAATGGGTGTTCCGTGTGATTTGTTATGAATAAAGCACTTAGCCAATAAGGTCTGATTTTGTACGATTGACATAAAATAAAAGTGCAACAGTGTGTGTGCGCCAATAAGGTCTGATTTTTATACATGAAATGTAGTAGTCTGCCATTAAAATGCAGCAGTGTGCTTAGTGCATCAATCTGATTTTATGAATGAAACATCTCTGAAAAATATAAAAGTATATCTCTGAAATACGATGTTTGGCATGCTGATTTTTATCCAATTCAGCTCATAATTCAGTTTCATTGTCAACATCATATGCACCTAGTTAACATTTCCATAAATTCTGATAATAGACAATGGAAAAAATGGAGAGAAGAAGACACAACTCTTATAAAATATGTCAATCACCTATGATCTTGATTCATTTAAAGATAAACAATACCAGCTTGAGCTTGTGGGCAGCAATTGTTATTGAACCAGCAGTGTGCTTAGTGATGGTTCCTGACTTCAGAGTTAACCGGTTATCACGGCTAGACTTAGACTTTGTCTTCCATCGTTCATTGTTCCACTATTTTCAATTATCTCATTCTAGTGCTCTACACTTAACCACTGTGGTCCAAATCCCTTCCAATGAGTTACATTATCAGATCCACTACTTTCGTTAGCCTTCTTTCGAGCCACACAAAATATGTCTCGGAGTTGATCAGTTAAGGCTGTATTCCATGCCTTCGCCACCTCGTTGTCTTTATGTTTTGGCCAAGAATATTGTTGCTAATGAAGGTACAACTTCAATTAGTATGAAATAACAAAACTTGAAAGCCAATAAGTATATTTAAACACTAAAAACATACGTATACTACCTCAAATCTTTTCCATAATAATTTTTTTGTGTCATTTGTCACCAAACTGAACGTGGGGTAAGGACCACCCAAATAAGCCTTCAAATTGGCACTTACAGCACGCAATGCCGATGGAGTAATGAATCTACAATCATAACAACAGTACCAATGAACAAGAGAATGAATTTTCCAGTACACACATTCATCTTTTTACATAGTATGTTTGAAACAAGATGAATAAAGCCAAACAATTATTTGGTTCGTTCCAATTATTGGGAATACATCCAAACAATTGATGGGATTGTTCTAAACAATTACAATATTGTTACAACATAAAATTGTGGTGTGAAAATAATTAAATCAACCCAAACATTTGCATAACAAGTTAAAAACTCATAGGTAAGGTAACAACAACATTTATATAAACTCTAATTCGAACAGCAGAATTACAACATTATCAAGTCATAGTACATATAGAATCTACAACTACTCTTTCAATGAAGACATCGATGTAAAGCAGAAAAGGCATTTAGGGGCATTTCAGCTATTCAAAATGAAGTTCAGATTTATGCCTATTGTCACCCACAATTAAAGGAGTTCTTCCACATTCATCTGCATGGCCATTAGTACCTAGGTTAGGACCCCTTTTCCTACCACCAGATCCTTCATTGTCCTCTGTAGAAAGAGACGCCTCAGTATCAGTCTCAAAGCCATTTTCGCTCCAGTCTTGCAACCTGGGACCTCGAGGCATGGAGCTCCATCTGACTCTATTAGGCATATTCAATTCAAGTATGCCGATTCAAAAGTAGATAGTTGGAAGGGTTGAAAATGGAGAGAACATTGTGATTTTCAGAAATTTGAGATTTGGGACAAAAGGGGGAAAATGAGCGGGGATTTGGGAAAATGACGAGAGAAATTTCTTATGTATTGTGTAAGAAGTGGCGGTAAGAATTGAAAATTTTGGGAAGGAATGATTTACTTTTGGGGGAAATTTATTTATTTGGAAATGGTTGTGTAAACGTGGGTTTAGAAATTATGTCTGCATTTTAGAAATTCTATTACTTCATATCATTGATTCCACTGAAATTACAAGTGTAGACCCAAAACTATTTTTCACCTGAAATTACAAGTATAGACCCAAAACTATTATCTTACTGTATTTTGTAACCAAACCAGAATTGTAGACCAAAAATTGACAATTAAAAAAATAGTTATAATTTGTGTTAAGTTGTGGAGTCTAATTTGTTGCGCTATGTGGAGCTGATCGCGAATCAACCTTCGCGATAAGGTCGCCGTGGGGATTGGAAGGGGGGTAGGAGGCCCCCCTCCCGGGGGCTCGAGGGCAACGCCCCCGAAAGGTATACTATATTTTTTTTTGTTTAATTAAGTAGGCTGATTTAAAAAAAGAGTAGTTTAAAAATCGGGCGATCGCCCAAGATAAAATCAAAGCGATCGCCTGTGCCACCAATTTTGTTCTCTACTTTTTGTTATATACGGTGGGCGATCGCCCATCTTTAAGTTAGGCGATCGCCTAGCTTAACGTCTGAAACTTCTCTAAGTAGGCTGAATTTTTAAAAAAAAAATTGAAAGAGGCCCAAAACGGGGCGATCGCCCAGTAGTATAAACCTGGGCGATCGCCCAGGACACCAATTTTGCTCTCTGCTTTTGTTATATGCAGCTGGGCGATCGCCCAGCTTAACGTTGAAACTTCTCTAAGTAGGCTGAATTTGAAAAAAAAAAATTTGAAAGAGGCCCAAAACTGGGCGATCACCCAGTATAAACCCGGGCGATCGCCCAGGACACCAATTTTGCTCTCTACTTTTGTTCTATGCGGTTGGGCAATTAAATGTTAGGCGAGCAATTGCCCGATTGCCCGACGCCGTCTGAAGCTTCTCTAAGTAGGCTGAATTTCCACAAAAAATTTTTTTTTTTGAAAGAGGGCCAATACTTTGCATCACAAACCAGGTAGGATTCCTTGGTTTCCCACTTCCCTTTTCTACATCTATAACAAACTCTTGTTTTTTTCATTTTCTTTTTCTATTTGGTCACTCCAACAAACTCGGAAACAATTCATTTTCCACACCAACCACCATTCTCTCGGATCTATCAACAGATATTAAAGGTGACAATCTGTGGCTCTCTTCCTTCACCAGGAGGCTTTTTGGAGCATTATTACGTTGAGTGTGCATGTAACCTAGGGAAGTAGAAGGGGATCGTGAAGAAGATTCGAGAGTTTTGCAAGACGGATACCACAGATTCTCGAACTTCCCGATATCCTAGGACTTTGATTAGGTGGACTTGTGACACTTGCAATCCGAGACACCGCAAAGGAATCGGTTCTATTACGAGGGTAATGATGACGGCAACCGATCTTCTAGATTCTAAAGGGGTTCAACAATCAAATCCTATCCGAATTCATGTCAAGGGGTTCTACTCGTGGAAGCTCATAGGAAACTGTGGGGCCGTTATACTCTAGAGCTATGGAGTAATCCAACTTATCATCGTCCGGAATAGGAGCCCAGGGAGGAAGCATCTTCCTCACCATCTCTCTCCAGCCCTCTTCCCCTGTTTTTCTCCATCTTTCCTCACACAAAATGACCAATCTTTTAACTCTGCTATGAGACAACCTCAATTTTCAATCTATAGTAAATCCTTGATAATTTAAAATTCACACTGTTACCACACGATTCTGATATGGCCTCCACGTCAGCAAGGGCCCCATTTAGGCCCATCAAGAGTCTCATCTAGGCCCGGTGAAGGCCTCGCAAATCCTGAAAAGGGCCTCGGATGCCCATCGAATGCCTTAGCCATATGTATCCAGAATTCTACGGGGCTCAGAGAGGGTCTTGACACTCACGGCCGACCCATAGGGCCTCGCCAGAAGCCAGATCAATTATAATCGGCGGGCGGACGATATCTTCGGAATGACCAGAGAAGTAATTAAAGAAAGATTGCATTGGTTTGGCGCACGGATCCTCACAAGGAAACCGAATCATAACCTCCTAAAATCATGCAACATGATAAGCTCGAGATAAGGAAGGTAATCTCGGAGATTGCCTTGACAAGGAATGATCCCTATCCCATAAGGAACGAGGATCCGATTGGGTATCCGATTGATTTGTTATCTAAATCAATCGGGACTCTTCTTATAAATACGACGCCTCCTGTTGTTCCAAGGCACGCTCTTTTTGCATTTGAATCCCATCCTAAACTCTGCTCAAACTTCTGCCTACTTGTCTCTCCCATACCCAATTACTTGCCTCCTCCCGTATTATTTCTATATCTTTCGGCAGCTTGACTAGATCGTCGGAGTACCAACGATCGTCAGACCCTTTTCCTCCGATGATCTTGGTGCCTAAAGGTCGTCTGAGTGTGCAGGTAACATACAGGTTGGCAGAGGAGTGACTGGAGATCTGTTGACATGTAGATGCTGCGGGTTCCGACATCAACAGATTGGCACCGTCTGTGGGAATCGAAAGACATTACACAGCCTAAAACTTGTGGTAAAAACGTGATTTCTACCAAGAGGAGCATGGCAACTGAGTATTCCATGGAGGAAGAAGTAGAGTCCCACCACACTGATATGCAACAGGAAAGTATTCAGGACCTCCAGAACGTGACCCGTCGCAGGAAGAGGAGACAGCGACAGAAGCGAACGGTGGAACAGGAGAACCAAGACCCGAAGCTAGACAATGCCCGGATGAAGGCAGCGCTTGAACTGTTGGAAAACCAATTCCTCCAACATGGACCCAAGCGCAGTCGTGCCCAGAGAAGCCTTTCACGGTCTGGTTCACAAGAAGTCGGCCATCGCAAGGAGACGTTCTCGTTTCAAATGGCCAGAACCCGCGTAACGTCGCCTCAAAGCCCTCACAAGATGACCAGAGGGGAAGACCTCTCCTGGTACAGAAAGGCCGCTCCGTTCCTGCTGCTAGCGTGTTCGACAGGTTGGGGGGTGGGATCCTCCATAGCACCACCCCTACCTGCACACAGCAGGTGCAGTGAGCATAGCGAGGCCCGCACGGAAAGAAGGAGGGCCCCGAAGCAAGATCACGGAAAGACTGAGGAGGAGAAAGAGAGGCTGGAATGTTACGAGGATGACGATGATGAGAACCTCTCGTTCACCCGCTACATGAAAGCCATGGAGATACCCGCGAACTTCTGAATGCCTCTCATGGACAAGTACAACGGGAGGGGCGACCCCATGGACCACATAAATACATATAAGATGAAGCTCCAAGGCCAGTCCCCTGCGGTGAAGTGTCGAAACTTCCATACTACGCTCGCGTCCGACGCAAAGAGGTGGTACAATAAGTTGAAACCAGGGAGTATTCGGAGCTGGTCACAACTGAAAAAGGATTTCGTCAATGCCTTCATTGGCAATCGGACGATGATAGCCGACATTGTCCAGCTCCATGACATCCGGCAGAAGGAAGGAGAAACTGTCAAGAGCTACTTCATTCAGTCACGTTATCAACAAAATCGAGACTGTGACGGATGAAAATGCTTTGGATGCACTCGTGACCGGACTGTACATACGCATTCCCTTCTAAAGAGATGTGCGAGCATACCAACCAAAGACCTACAGATTAGCTATTGGACTTGGTCCATCATGAGAGATTCGATTAGAAGAGATGATCGAGAATAGAGAGAAGGCAGAGAGAGAGAGAGAAGAGATCGCTACAAAAGGGAGGGGCGGCACTCTCTTGGTCTGCCGAACAACCGTTACAGGAGATTCAATCAGATGGAGGTAGTCCCAATTCCCCACCCCAGAGCGCCCGTGGTGGCCCCCATGCCCGCCACAACACCGCCCAAGTTCTGTCGGATACACAGGACCAGAGTGCATAATACAGAGGATTGCCCAGACGTGAGAGAATTGATAAATCGTTGAACCCATGGGCATGGAGAGGGGAATCAGCCCGCGCGAGGACGTCGAGGGCCGTCCACACAGGAGCGAAGACCTTCTCATCGGCGCCAGAACGATAGACCCTGATGTAATGAAGTGAAAAATGACAGAAATAGGGACCCGCCGAGGTTGGAGGGACCCGCGAGGGCTCCTCCTGTTCGGGAGATAAACACGATCATAGGAAGGCCCTATGTTGGAGGGCACACGATGAACTCGCAGCGTAACTACGCAAAGGCGGCGAAAGAAGAACTCCTGGAGAACTGGCAGGTCCACGGGCACCGACCAAAACCACCACAGATCTCATTTATTGAGGAAGACGAGGCTGACATACACTACTCGCACTGCGATGCCCTAGTAGTCCATACCGTCGCCGCCGTAAAGCTGACCTTCAGGATGATCTTTGTCGATGATGGAAGTGCTGTGAACATCCTGTTCGGCAGTGCTTTCGACCAAATGGACGTGGATGATGAACTGACGGCCATCTCGGATCCGCTATTTGGTTTCATAGGGGATAGCCTCGTCCTACGAAGAAGGATTACGCTTGCAGTAGACTTCGGAGAACCTCCATGCCACCTCCAGAAGTTCATGGATTTTTTAATAGTGGACACCCGCCCGCCTACCATGAGGTCCTTGGAAGGCTCATGTTTGAAGGATTTGCAAAGGGTCACATCCATACATTATCCGCAATGAAATTCTCGACGCCCGAGGGGTGGCCAAAATCTACATGAATCGACGAGGCAAGGACATGTTACATGAATACATTGCGGAAGGCCGCTAAACACGAGGATATCACCCCAAATGATAATGACCATACATTCGTAGCCAATGGACGTTGACCGTAAGGGATGGAGGAAGAATTGATACTAGACGAGGGATCATAAGCTTAGATTCTCTTACCTTCCCGGCCGAGGAGCTGGAAGCATTTCCAGTGAACCCCTCAGAACCAACCCGGGTATTGCGGTGGGAGAGAAGCTTGAGGAAAGAATGAAAGAGGAGCTGAAGCAGCTTTTCTGGGAGAACGCGACATCTTCGCATGGAAGCACATCGATATGGTCGGGATCAACCCTTCGGTGGCGTGCACGCCCTGAAAGTGGATTCCAAAGTACGCCTCAGGATTCAGAAAAAGAGGCCTTTGAGTGCCGAAAGGTACAATGCATTGAAGGAGGAAGTTGATAAGCTACTAGCCAGCGAGTTCATTAGAGAAGCGATTTACCCCCAATGGGTATCTAACCCAATCTGGTAAGAAAGAGTACCAAGAAGTGGAGAGTATGCATAGACTTCTCGGATCCGAACCAAACATGCCTAAAGACGACTTTCCATTGCCGCCGATCGCCGCCACAAGTTACTTAGCTTTATGGACGTATACTCAGACTACAACCAAATCTCGATGTTTGGGGGAGACGAGGATCACACCTCGTTTATCACGGACTGAGGGCTATACTGCTATAGGATGATGCCTTTCAGCCTGAAGAATGCGTGAGCCACATACCAACGGTTGGTAAACTGCATATTTGCAGTGATGATTGGGAATACAATGGAAGTATTTGTTGACGATATGTCTTTGGTAAAGAGCGTAAACGCCGAGGACCACATAGAGCACTTAAGAGGGATGTTTGGAATCCTTTGTAAATATCGCATGAAGCTTAACCCCTTGAAGTGCGCATTCGGAGTTGCATCTGGAAAGTTCCTCGGCTACATGGTCAATCAACGCAAGATACAGGCTAATCCTGAAAAGATTAAGGCACTCATTGAAATGAAGTCACCATCTTCCCTCAAGGAAGTCCAGAGCTTGACGGGAAGGTTAGCGGCTTTGAATCGATTTATATCCAAGGCGACCGACTGTTGCCAACCTTTCTTTCAGACCATCAAGGGGGAGAAAAGGTTTGAGTGGACCGAGGAGTGTGAGAAAGCCTTCCAAGGCCTCAAAGTCCTCCTCGGAAAATCCCCACTGCTGTCCAAACCGAAGAATGAGGAGAATTTGCTCGTTTACCTCGCCATATCCGAGAAGGCAGTTAGCTCGATCTTAATCTAAGAAGAGGGCCCAGTACAATTTCCTGTCTATTACGTGAGTAAAGCCCTGCAGGACAGAGAAACAAGATACTCAGGCATGGAAAAGCTCGCCCTATCATTGATCACCGCCTCTCGAAAACTCCAACCTTACTTTTAGTCCCATAGCATAGATGTTTTGACAAACCTCCCTCTAAGGCAGATACTCCAAAAGCCGGACACATCAGGACGATTGATGAAATGGTCGATAGAACTCACCCAGTTTGATATCAACTACAAGCCACGACCTTGGATAAAAGGATAGGCCTTAGCAGACTTTGTGGCTGAATTCGCCCATATCCCCGAGGGTTCTCTCGAGGCCCGACCCCTGGAGGTACCAACATGGAAGTTATATTTTGATGGATCCTTGGGTGAGGCTGGAGTTGGAGCTGGGATCCTGCTGGTTAGTCCTGATGGCCACAATTTCAACTGTAAGCGCTTAGCTGGAGTTCAAAGCCTCCAACAATGCAATGGAATACGAGGCACTCCAAGAAGGCTTGAGGTTGGCACAAGAGATGAAGGCAATGAGGCTCCAGATTCATAGCGATTCACAACTGCTTGTCAGTCAGGTTAATGGGACCTTCGCGGCACGCGAACAATCCATGGCGGCGTACCTGACAAAGGCTAAGGACCTATTGTCCCACTTTGAGGCATACGAACTTCTCTGCATCCCACGAGTGGAAAACGGCTATCGGAGGCCCTCTCGGCCGGGCGGCAAAGAAAGACTCCGACTTAATGAAGGCCATTCCAGTTGAGAGGCTCAACCGCCTTCCATCGACGAATCTCACGCACCATTGTCATGACTATATCTGATTCTCCAAGATGAATGAAGGAAATCACCGAATATCTAACCGACCAGATCTCGCCCGATGACAAACAAGAAGCACAGAAACTCCGTAGAAGGGCCGCGAAGTTCGTGCTGCAAGATAAGATCCTATATAAGAGGGGATTCAGCCACCCCCTCTTACACTGTTTAACACAGGAGGAAGCGATATCGTGATGAAAGAGATACACAAAGGATATGCGGCAATCATTCGAGAGGAATGGCCTGCACGTAAAGCTCAAAGCAGAGTACTATTGGCCGACCATGAAGAAAAACTCCCACAATTACGTAAAGAAGTCCGGCGGATGTCGAAGTTCGCAGCTATACCTGAAGCTCCCACCGTAACCTTACCCCGGTCACCGGTCCTTGGCCGCCCGCCAAGTGGAGAATCAACTTCATCGGTCACCTCCCAGCGAGAGAGAGGTGGGGTCAAATTCAAGATTGTAGCGGTGGATTACTTCACCAAGTGGTGTGAAGCCAACCTTTGGCCAAGATCACGGAGGAAAACGATAGAAATTTGTATGGAAAAACATTGTCTGCTGCTTCGGCATTCTCTACTCTCTCATTTTCGACAACGACAGACAATTCACAGGGATGAAGTTTAACACAAATTGTGAGAACCTTGGTATCCGAAGGGACTTTTCCACCCCTTACTACTCCCACTCCAATGGCTAGGTGGAAGCCGTGAATAAGATCAGTAAGCATACCCTTAAGCAGAAACTAGAATCCGTGAAAGGAGGATAGGCTGGAGAACTACCCGAGACCCTGTGGTCCTATCAGACCACCTCTCGCACGGCCACAAGTGAAACCCCGTTCTCCATGGCATACGGGACGGAGGTAATGATTCCCGTCGATGTAGGGATACCCTCACCCGTGCACCGCATTTTAACGAGGTAACTAACGAGGATTTACGAAGGGCAAGCCTCGATTTGCAAGATAAGAGACACGCGGAATTGTAGCTCCGTCTCGCGATTTACCAGCGAAAGATGGTCCGATATTACAACTCCAAGGTCAAGGGCAAGAGCTTCCACATCATCGACTTTGTCCTGAAGAAGGTATTTCAAGCTAATAGAGAGGTAAGGGCCGGAACTCTAGGGCCCACTTTGGAGGGACCTTATAAAGTGGAAGAAATCTGCCCCAGAACTTACAGATTGGAAGATTTCAAGGCAGGGGACGAGGCACCCTTGGAACATCGCCCACTTGAGGCCGTATCATTAGTAGTTTCATTTTTGCGTTTTGATTTTCCTACATTTTTGTCTGGCTCTCTGAGACACCGCGCCTTCTAATAAAATCTGTTGTTTATGAATCTAAAGTATTCCTCATACAACAAGAGCTAGTGAAAGCAATTCGACAGCGAGGGAGTGCGGTTCGCGGTCAACTCTTTCAACTCACTAGATAAACATTGAACGCGTATTTAAATAAGTGAAAGCAATTCGACAGCGAGGGAGTGTGGTTCGTGGCCAACTCTTTTAACTTGCTGGATAAACATTCAACGCGTATTTAAACAAGTGAAAGCAATTCGGCAGCGAGGGAGTGTAGTTCGCGGCCTACTCTTTCAACTCACTGGATAAACATTCAACGCGTATTTAAACAAGTGAAAGCAATTCGGCAGTGAGAGAATGTAGTTCGCAGCCAACTCTTTCAACTCGCTGGATAAACATTCAACCCGTATTTAAACAAGTGAAAGCAATTCGGCAGCAAGGGAGTGTGGTTCGCGGCCAACTCTTTCAACTCGCTGGATAAACATTCAACGCGTATTTAAACAAGAGAAAGCAATTCGACAGCGATTCAGCAATGCTATGTAAACATTCAACGCATATGTAATAAAAAAAAATGAGGCGTATTCAATGGCGTACATTTACAAGTCGAAACAGCAACAACAAAAACTAGAACAGAGAGAGCCCTTAAATCTCAGTCGAGAAACACTGGATTCACGTGGCCAGAGGCCTCGAGTTTGGCCAGAAGACCCTGGGCCTTCGACAGCTCGGTCAACGCTTTGTTCAATTCCTTGTCTTTGGCAGAAACCATGCCCTGACAAGACTTCAGTTGCGACTCTGCCTTTTTTTGGGCTTCGACACATGCCTTTTGGATCGTCCTAGCTTTCTCGATATCGTACGTTGCTCGAGCTCTGGCATCTTCGGAGAATGCGAGTTTTTTCTAAAGGTCTTTGTTTTCTGCACGCAATGCCTCAACATCCTCGTCTTCTCCAGCAGGAGGGTGCAATTCGTCAATCTTCATCTCCAACAATTTGTACATCTCGTAGTTAAGTACGTGACTGCGGGAGGTGTACATTTCAGCAAGTCGCAGCAACTCCGACAATTCCAAATTTGTGGCCGCCATCTCAAAGGCGTAAGTCCAAGACTTATGAATGATGCCATCGCTTTAGCCACCGTGAGGTGGAAGCTTTCCTAACACCTTCTTTGGATCCAATGTCGTCCCTACGGACCCAATGTTGATATATTCGTACTTGCCATGGAGAAGAGAAGGAGAGGCTCAACCCGCCTCCTCCCCACCGTGGGCGCCTACCTTTCTCTTACCCAGTTGTCTGGCACTTCCCGACGAAGGCACGGGTCTCACAGAGGATGGAGGAGAGGCACTACCAGTGTCGCCTCCGGCACTGGACAGGCAAAGAAAGGTACACTCACTGTTACCTCCGAATAGGAAAATAGAGGGGCAAGGATGAGAAGAATAAAGTGAAGTCCTGCAAACTTATATATAAGCACGAGAGAATCTTGACAAATTAAGTAAGTACACGCCAAGTAAACCCTAGGGAGATGTAAAAGGCGCGTGGGAATGCGTGCTTCGCAAAATTCACCAACGTAAATGCATGGTAATGTCGTAAATGTCAATACGTAGTAACGGCATAAAGTGTGGTAGCCATCGTGCGATCACCAGAACTGCAAAAATTTATTGCTTCTCGCGAACCACCAAAATCAGGCGAGATGCAACCCCCCCTCTGAAATATCGACAAAATTCGAAGCCCAAGTACCACAAGCAATCGACATAGATGAAACAGCCAGAGAAACTTTGGAATAATCGTGTTTTATTCAACATGATTCGAAATACAGGGAAAAAATAAATATGCATGATAACATCCCCATCGTCTCCCCGCCGTCTCTTTGGATCGGCACATACTGGGACATTAGAACTACTAAGCCTATTCCCTGGTCTTCGTCACCCCGAGCCTCATTGTTGTTGGGGATCTGATTCCACCATGATGAGGAGTCACCCAGAACCAACGTGAGATGATTTGGTGACTAATTAGGTCACACTATCTAAAAAATGCCGTTGACACCTTTGGCAGAGGGCCCTCCGCCTACCACCACGTGATCGTGGCCCTCCGTTCGGGGCATGGTCAGGCTAAGGCTGCTAGGCCCAACCCTCTCGTACGTTTGGTCCTCTGAACGTTGATTGGGTGGGCGTTTGGTCCTCTGAATGTTAATTCTTCAGTTGGTTGGTATTCTGAACGCTGTTTCTCTATCCGTGATTCCATAGTACGTCCGAAATGGAAGGCCCGATCAAATGACTCGAGAAGTTTTGAAGACGCAAGGGTCTAATTTACGCAATCTAATGGATTTACGTACACATGAGGAGCACAATGGGAGGCGTCCAATGTATTCTTAACTTATATATAGAGGCTACGTTGGACTTAACACAAAGCAATGAATGTGGATATCTCAGGGGGCTTTGGAACGCCGCACAGCCGTTCTACCTCTCCAAGACATTAAAGACGCCAACTCTTCAGATTCTGCCAAAAGTCTGCACCATTAATGCCTAAGGAAATGATTCTCAGATTTGAGGCATTCTCCCCCACGCGCAATCATCCATAACATTAAATGCCGGGACAGGAATAAATTAAGGAAAATATGTCGGGCAATTTATTCTAGAACATATGCAAAAGTAGATAACAAGATTCAAAAGTTTGGATGCCCCGCCGCCTCTTTAAGGGTCGGCACATTGCTGGCCTTTCCCTACGGTTGGAGGGGATATTTGTTCATTCACTTCACCAGGTTCGGTGTCAGGAACCAAATCCTCGGAGGGAGCCTTCCGAAGGAAAGAGAGGTCCCACTCCTGGATGGATCTCGGCGATCTGCTCCACCAACCTCGCTCGCCCCAATGGTCATCAGGCGATGGGCACGGTCATGATACTCGGGCGTATCCACGAACGCGTCTTGATAGGCCTCCACTGCCCTGGCCTCGGCACCCGCACATTCAGCCTGGACTCTCTACATCTCCAGTCTCGCATCCAACAGCAACTTCTCCTCTTTCGCGGTGACGATCTCTAACCTGCTGTTCGAAGCGACTAGCCGCCTCGGCGTCAAGGGTCCGGCTTGGACGGTTTAGACCTCCTCAACGCGCTTAGAGAAGCCTCGGTAGCCCTCTTCGATCTTGGGGCTTGTTTCAAACTCTCTTTGGCGGCCTTCAGCTCAATCTCGTATTTGCTCCTCATGTCCGCCTCCTTCGTCACAACCAAGTCCAGCTTGAACTGCAGCCTCCTTTTTTGGAACTCCAATTGCGCCTTCTCGAGGCCTATGGCCTTCACTCCTCGGCCAACTTCTTGGATTTGGCCTCTTCCTGCAATCTTGGCCGTCATATCCTTCTAAGGTCTTGAACAATTCCTTGGTCAAGACCATCCCCATATCAAGTTCATCTCCGCCATTTACATCGCTCCCGAACAGTGGCTTCCTCGGCGGCCTTCTCTCACTTCTGGGTTCAGTATTTGTGCACACTCGTCGCAATCATTTCATGGTGGGCAGGGAGTATTTCCATGATAGAGGTTTCCGCCTCTCCAAGCGTTGAGAAATGCGACGGGCTCTCCCCGCCCAAACGAGGAGTGGATTTCTTTGAACCCTCGTCCGACTCGATTTGCGGCATCCATCATAAACCCTCCCAGTAGGTGTAGGAGCCTTCCTCTTCCGCGAGGCCGCATCACCGGTATCCTCGACAATTTTCTTCTCCTTATCCTTGGGTGGACCGGAGCTGGGTAAAGGACCCATGATGGCGAAGTCAGGCGGAGGAGGAACGTCCTAGCTAGAAGGAGGATCGAAAGCCTGGCGGGTGGACGAACCCTAATGGTATAGCATCTTGGACTTCTTGCGATGGCCTAGACGCCTCCTTCACCGGTGCCTGGGACGAAGAACCCTCTCCACTGGTGGGGTGGGCAAGACGGAGCGTAGGGATGTTCTTGAACCTGAAAGCTCTTAGTACAAACAACAATTTACAACACGTTTGGACAATTATTCACATCAACGACGAGGTGTCAAATTTTGAGGACTTACACATCGATCTGCGGTGGCTAATAAGCATGTCGTCCTTCAACAAAGTTCTTTGAGACTAGGGATGGCAATGGGGCGGGTCCGGGCGGGTCGGCCCCCCCCGCCCAGCCAACCATGAACTTTAGCTTCGCTCGCCCAGCGACCCGCCATGGTCGGGCGGGGCGGGCGGTCGCAGGAAGGAGGGGGTCAGCAGCTTGGACCCGCCAACCGCCTCATGAACTATTTTTTTTTTTTTTTTTTTTTGTTAAACTGAAAATAATTAAAAATATATATACAATTTTTTTAAATATTTATACCAAGCAAAACAAAAAAATTATAAGATTTGGGTTGTGGTATAGTGGTTAATGTTAATAGTTTATAAGTTTTAACCCGGGTTTGATTCTTCTTTAGTTTATTTTAGTGAAAATCATAATTTCTACTATATTTTATGATTTTTCAAAAAAAAAAAAAAAAAAATTTTTTTTTAGGGCGGGTCGCGGGCGGCGGGGGCGGGGGGCGGGGTCGCCCGGACCCGCCTGGACCCGGCCGGGGCAGATTTTTTCTGCCCAAACCCGCCCCTATTGCTTCGTGGGGCGGGCGGGCGGCTCAAGCGGGCGGGCGGGCAGGCGGGTTGGTCGACGGGTTTTTTTTCGCCATCCCTAGTCGAGACTCTTGTAGTCATTGCTAAGGCCCCTGCACCTTGTTCCACTTCACTCTCGGCTCTCCTGGTCCCTTTTAGGGATGGGCGGCTCACCACAACTGCAAAAACAGTGCGAAGACATTAAGTCGTGAACAATGACCGTAACCTACACAATCAGCAAAGAATATATACTGAGTTTCCGAATCGACGAGGATGGACACATCGGGACGAGGGTCCTCCAGTATATATTCCCAGTCCTCGCCGACGAAGATGAATCTCTCTTTCCAATTGTGTACTTTGTTGGGGCTGTCGGTGGCCATTCTCCATTTCTGGCCTGGCTGAGGAGAGATATTGTACCAGCCCGCGGATCGACAAGGCCGGTATATAGACTCGAACTCCCTCGGCATAATGTTTCCTCCCGCCTCGACAACACCCCAGAGTATGTATGAGGCCAACATCTGCCCCTAGCTATTTGGTGTTATCTGACAAGGGACTAGGTTCCAGTCTTTCAACACCTCACGGAAGAAGAGATGCATGGGTAGGCGAAGGCCTTGTTGCATCGCGGGTTCAGTATATTACATGGCGCACCCTTCGGGCGGATCGTCGCCGCTCCTCTAGACTCGAGCTCGAGTTTCACGAACGCAGAATGTCGTGGGACAATCAGATGTCATCCAACTCGCCTCGGTGATCCTCGATCGAGCCCTTGATGCTTGGTGGTCGACCGCTTGAGCTCTTCGTCGAGCGTCTTCGCGGCCGGGGCATTCCTCTTGTCAAGTGATCCCCTTATTTTGGGTACCCCAGCATCATGTCCCCCTTTCTCCACCGTCTCCTTCGCCGGTGCGAATGGACAAGCCCCCCTCCCACTCGTAGACGGAATCGACGAGCACACGATGGGAGGCTCCTGGTTTCCTCCCCCTACGACATCGGAAGGTGTAGATGAAGATGATGTAGCAACCGATGGTGACTTACTTCCAATAATACTGGGGTTTGTCGGGGCATCCGATGGGTTCTGTGAATCGTCGTTTCCAGACGACATTACGCCTACAGGGTGTAATCCCCAAGCTATGGAGTTGAGCAATCACCACGACAGGAAACAACGAAAACAAATTACATCAACTTTCAACGCGCTTACCTCAGAAATGTGATTAGGACGACGCACCCACTTGGAGTTTTTCGCTTATCGGCAGAGTATTCACAATGAGCACAAACGCAAGAAGAAGTTGTAGTGTAGGGAGGATGCCTGGTTTTATAGTGATGCATTTCAATATCCACCGTCCAAATCCTAAGCGTCACATCTGAACCTGCGGACAATGGACGCGTGTTTTAAATTGAGCAACAGGCAGGAAAGCGAAACCCCAAACGTTTAGTGAACCGAGAACGCACGCGTCCCAAACGCACCCCCATTTTTCCGTCACGCACAACTACATTAATTGCATACACCCTCTCACTCATGATTGCCTGGCCGCAGATTGATGCCCTTTAATTAACGTAACCACATCAACCGCGGACACCTCACCAAAGGTCTGCCCCTCAAGTCCTCACCCGTCATGAATGTTCGGCGGACTTGGAGGACTATACCGGGTAAGTTGAAGTCTTATAGCTAAACACGCGAGGACAACATTCTCGCAGAACCCATGGAGACCAAATTTCTTCGCACAAAATTATTCTTTTTACTCTCAAAAGTCCCACGCTTATTCCACGCCTATTATGAATAATAGCTTAGACTTCAGGAGAGTATTGTTACCACACGATTTTGATATGGCCTCCACGTCAGTAGGGCCCCATCTAGGCCCATCAAGAGTCCCATCTAGGCCCGGCGAGGGCCTCGCAAATCCTGAAAAGGGCCTCGGATGCCCATCGAACGCCTTAGCCTTCTGCAGCCAGAATTCTGCGGGCCCGAGAGAGGTCTTGACACTCACGGTTGACCCATAGGGCCTCGCCAAAGCCAGATCAATTATAATCGGCGACAAAGACGATATGCTGGAATGTCCAGAGAAGTAATTAAAGAAAGATTGCGTTGGTTTGACGCACGGATCCTCACAAGGAAACTAAATCATAACCTCCTAAAATCATGCAACGTGATAAGCTCAGATAAGGAAGGTAATCTCGGAGATTGCCTTGACAAGGAATGATCCGTATCCCATAAGGAAGGAGGATCCGATTGGGAATCTGATTGATTTGTTACCTAAATCAATCAGGACTCTTGCGCTATAAATACGACGTCTCCGGTTGTTCCAAGGTACGCTCTTTTTCGCACTTGAATCCCACCCTAAACTCTGCTTAAACTTCTACCTGCTTGTCTCTCCCACACCCAATTACTTACCTCCATCCGTGTATTATTTCTATATACCGACAGTTGACTAGATCGTCGGAGTACCAACGATCGCCAGACCCTTTTTCCCAATGATCTTGGTGCCTAACGGTCGCTCGAGTGTGCGGTATCATACAGTTGGCGTAAGAGTGACCGGAGATCCGCTGACACGTGGACACCGTGGGTTCCGGCGTCAACACACACGTTAAATAAACAATAGTCTAATAAAATTTTCAATACACAAACAATTGATAAATGAGTTGTTACACAACTTTGAAAAACCAACAAAACGGAGTTCAACAATGGACCAAAATCGCAGGTCCAGCCTACAAAATCCTTCAAATTTCAAATAATTGAAATCACGCAACTTAATAAAACCCCGAAAATTCAACAAATCCAATCACGGCGGTTCAATGAAGAAATTAAAAACTAAAACACACATACCTAAAAGTTCAAACCTTTATCTTGAACATAAATCTTCAAAATTCTAAATTTGTAAGCATCAAAGTCAAACTTTCATCAAATAAATCCAAACCCATCAATTTCAACAAACAAACCAACTCCATAGGTCCATTTGTGTATAATATAAACAAATATAAAGATTTCTATTTGTTTATTTATTTATGAATATAAAGATAAAGATGGGTATACAAAACTACGCGAAAAGAAACGATAACATTCTATGAGTCACCTTATCAAACACTTACTGTGCACATAATTTCATGGCAACCCAATAACCCAAAATTTGCATATGCATCATCACACAATGCAATCCATCAATATATCCAACAAATCAGAATTGTATCAGTTTGAAGTGCAATGTATACAATTTTGTACGTGAACTTGACACTCTTCAACACAATATCAGCAGAAACTGATACAAGCAAAAAATCTTAAGTTTGGAAAGTGTGACTTTTCCCATATAAATCCTCCATCTCTCATTATGGTAGTCCCTGCCAATTATAGCATGTCTCTTGAACCAAAACTTCACCTCTATGCATGGAGCTTCCTTGTCTAGATTGGCCACAGTTCTCTTGCCCACCACATATATACTTTACTTGTCAATTATCATCCTACATTAAACCCATGAAAAATATTATCAACAATGACAATGTGAAAGGCAATAACATTGCTTGAATAAAGAACAAAAAATATTTGAAAATAATAATATTACAATTTTATCCTTCACTTGCACTTGTTGTGAAACCATCACTGCTGTCCACGTAATCCTGTTGTGCATTTTCTTCTACATCAAACATTTCAGAATCTATATTGGACATCCTACATTCAACCCCGTCTAGTTCTTCAGCTCCAACATCAGCACGTACTAAATTTGGTTGATCAAACTCTGAAGTTATTTGAACATGTTGCTGGTTGGACGGTATATGATCCTCTTGGAATGCAAGTTCTACCCACACATTACACTCTTCATTCTCTGATATGATTCCTTGTATATTGGGGACATTTCTTTCTTTTGTTTTGACAACCGCCCACCAATCAAGTCTATCTCTAACCTTGGTAGGAAAACATGTGTAATATACTTGTTGAGCTTGTTGAGCAAGTATAAACACATCAGTTGTTAGTAGTTTTTTCTTATGATTAATCTCAACAAGTCCAAATCGTGGATGCACCCTAACTCCATTGTTGTTGTCAAACCAATCACACTTGAATAAGGTAACCTTATTTCCAACATCTCCTAAATACTCCAATTCCAAGATTTCAGTTAGCATACCATAGTAGTCACGCTCATAGTCATTAAGACAACTTCCCAATACGCACACACACCACTATTCATTGTGGTTTTGTGAAACCATAATCGATAAGCAGATGTGAAATTTAAAACCATTGACAAAGTATCCGCTATAGAATTTCACTCTCACGTGAGGGACCCATAGCCAAAGCCTTTATGCAATTATCAATCAGATTATGATCATCCAAAACCTGAGCAGGAAAAATCATGTGCATTAGAACTTATTTTGCAAAATTCTTAAGTCAGGCAATTGAGATAATATTTACATAATATCTTACATGTTCCTCAACCAACATGAAAAACGTTCCTCACGTAAACCATCAAGTTGTGCATCAGATACTTAGGGATACAATATTCTCATTTGTTTATCAAACTCCCTACACAATAATGACAGACTGTAAATAGAACTAAGATTACAAATCTAAAAATATTTGCAATGTAACTATAAAAACTTAGGCCACAAAAGGGGCGACTTCTTCACAATTCAAGAGCACATATATTGAAGCTGCTTTGAATTCCTCATCTATCATTAACCTGACGTTATGACGTTGGATGCCAAAGGGTCGTCCAGGGTGCGTAAAAATTGAGAGTTTTCCTTGGGTCTCGACAAAGCCTCCATCATCATTCCTCGACACACGATTCAATCTTGTTTCAACATTTTGATCAAAATATAACGAGCAAAATGTTTATGTTTCCTCTACTAGGTATGCCTCCACAATAGATGCCTCAACATGAGCCCAATTTTTCACCTTTTTTTTTAAGTGATGTAAGAACCTATGAGACATGCAATCGAAATTATTCTCAATTTATTTTGTTAGTACACGATAATTTATCCTATTGAAGCATGTAGTACCTCTCAAAAGGATACATCCATCGATATTGAACTGGACCTCCAACCTTTGCTTCATATGATAAATGAACTGGTAAATGCTCCATTGAATCAAAAAATCCTGGTGGAAATATTTTTTCAAGCTTGCATAACGTTACAACAATGTTTTGTTCCAACTGCTCCATATCTTTCACCCTCAAAACAGTAGAGCATATATCCCTAAAAAATGGCTAAGTTCAGTTAAAGCTTCCCAAATTGCCTTTGGCAACAAATCTTTAAATGCAATCGGTAAAAACCTTTGCATAAAAATATGACAATCATGGCTCTTCATTCCATAGAACTCACAATCACCCTTAACACAACGTGAAATGTTTGATGCGTAACCATCATGCATTCTTAAATTTCTAATCCAATTGCATACTTCTCGTTTCTGATCCTTAGTTAAGCAATAAGACGCCTTGGGCATAAAAAGTGTTCCTCTTTCGTCTTCATATATGTGAAGCTCCGGACGGTTGCAATAAAGCTCTAAATCTTTTCTGGTCTTAAAGTTGTCCTTGGTTTTTCCTTTTATATCCATAATTGTGTTGAATATATTTTCAAATACATTCTTTTCAATGTGCATCACATCTAAATTGTGTCTTATGAGATTTGTATCCCAATAAGGCAATTCCTAAAAATGTTTTTCTTTACCCAATTATGGCTACGATCAAAACCTTCTATATCTTGTCTCTTATTAGCTCTGCCACTTGAAATGTCTGGGAGGCTCTCCACTATACTTCACAACTCATCTCCAGTTAGCCGATGTCGTGCAATATCTTTCTCAACTCTACCTTTGTAAAACTTGTCCCGTTGTTTTCTAAAGGCATGCTCGGGTGGCAAGAATTGGCGGTGACAATCAAAAAATGAAGTTTTTCCTCCATTTTTAAGTCTGAATGATTTAGTTTTACCCATACAGTATGGACAAGACTTTAGGCTATGCGTACTCCATCCACACAACATGCCATATCCCAGAAAATCACTAATAGTCCACATCAATGTAGCTTTCAACTGAAAATTCTGCTTTGTATGGATGTCATAAGTTTCAACACCTTCATCCCACAACATTTTTAGTTCATCTATGAGAGGACCCAAATAAATATCAAGGTTTTTCCCAGGACTCTTCGGTCCGGGGATAACCATAGTAAAAAATAAGTTGTCTTGTTGCATGCACATCCAAGGTGGGAGATTGTACACGGTCATGATAATCGCCAACATGAGTACTGTACATTAGACATGCTAAACGAATTGAACCCATCCATGCATAAACCAAGGCGTACACTACGCAGTTCAAGAGAAAATTGGGGATAAGTTCTATCAAAGTGCTTCCATGCCTCACTATGTACGGGGTGGACATTTCGTTGTCTGATAGTTGATTCTTCGAATGCCATATCATATGCTCTGCAGTATGCCTTGACATATACAATCGTTGAAGCCTGAGAGTTAAAGGTAGATATTGCAACACTTTCTGAGGCACCCTATGTCCAGATCGAGAAACCTTCTCTTTGTACCGTAGGCTAAAACAGGTAAGGCACCGAGTCATGTTCTCAGTTTCTCTATAGTACAACATGCAATCATTGACACAAGCATGGATCTTCACAACACCAAGGCCAAGACTAGATAACATTTTCTTTGTTTTATAGAATGTAGCTTCTAACCGATCACCTTCTGGTAGAATTCCATTAATGATAGATAACATACGATCATAACACGCTGCAGGCATATTAGATTCAGACTTCAAATTCAATAGTCGTGACATTGTCGAAAGGTTGGTGTGCTTTCTACAACCAGGCCAAACAGGTTTGTCTGCTTCTTCCAATAGTCTAAAGAAATTTTCTGCCTTTTGGTTTGGAGCTTGTTCCTCATGAACACACACATCTGGATTGGTGTAATTATTGTACATTTCAGGGCCCATCGCGTCTATCACCATTGTTTCATGGGTAAATTTGTTGTAGCTTGTGTACTTGATGATTCAGCCAAATCCGGAGCATTGAAATTGAATGACTCTCCGTGTGCATTCCACTGTGTATAACCCCTTGTAAATCCATTTTTGTAAAGATGAAGTTTCACATTATCTTCTTTCAAAAACCTTTTGTTGTCACATCTAGAGCATGGACATATAATTATATCACCAACTCTTGTTTGAGATAGGGCAAATTGAATGAACTCTTCAATACCTTCAATAAATCTGTCTGAAAGAATTCCATCATCTGACCGACGCAACATCCAACTGCGGTCTGATGCCATATTGTTCAACACAAATTCATAGATTCTAATTGACTATCCTTAGTGATTCTGCAAAAGTAATTAAAGCAACAAACACATGAATTATACACAGTTCAAATGTGGCACTTGCACTTTAGAACAAGAAAAAATAATACTTCAAATAATGTAATAAAAGAAAAACCTAATGGAGGCAATTACTCAAGAAAATTAAAGAAGCAATTCTTTAATTAAAAAAAAAAAAACAAGCTCCAAGCACAAAGTAGTGCTTAAACAACAATTAATCAATAATACAAAATTACCAAAATCAGTTTCAACAATAAGCAGTGATGCAATTACTCAAACAATTACACAGCAAGCAATTTCGATTATGATTAAAAATCAAACTTCTTCAATTCACAATTCCCAATCAACGAAAATAATTAATCCTAACTAACAATGTCAATTAAAGGCCACAGATTTAACAATTATAAAAAAAATTCGTGAGCAAATGAGCTAACATTATAAATGTGAGTTTTCAAGATTCATCCCCTAATCTTAAATAATACAGCAGTTTACACCTTCTTTGTACCTTCAAATGATCATCCATGTCTGCTGGAGAAAGATGCGAGAAAGAGGGATTAAGGTTTGGAAAGTGGATTTTTGGGTTTGTAGAAGAGTGTGAATAAGAGACCCGTTTCTCACTTTGATTTATTTTCAATTATACATACTAAATCATATTTTATTGAAAGTTAATAATTTAGTCCAATTAATGTTTAATTTAGAGTATTATAATTGTTAATGTTAAAATTACGAGATATAAAAATTTTGGTAAATTTTTATTTTTGAATTTATTAATTTTGAAGGATATTGCTAACGAAAATTAGAATATTAACTAACAAATAGATTCGTAGGTAACTATCAATAGAATATTACAAACAGATATATGCGTAGGTAAATTTTATTTTATTTTACCATAAAAAATTGGTATGTAACAGTGTTCGTCAGTAATTTTTCATATTATATATATGTGTGTGTATGTGTGTCCGAGTTATGATATATAGCATGAGCGATACATAAATAGATCGAGTAATCTATTCCTTTATCCAAGAATAAGTTTTTTTTTTTTTAGTGACGGCTTAACAACAGAATCTCAATGACGGCTATATGTCGTTGGTAATCTCGTTGCTATGTCATTTATTTTATAACTATAAATTTCATAAATTATTTCGTTGGAAAGTTGTTGGTAATCCGTCGGTAATAGCAACGGAAGGCGTCCGTTACTAAAATTCTGTCTCTATTGCCTCCCTTTCTAATAGTGACTTCGGTACCCCATGAAGAAAACTGGAAAAGTTTAGCGGTATGGATTTCAGAAGATGGAAACAGAAGATGTTATTCTATTTGTCCACTTTAAACTTGGCAAGATTTCTCACTGAAGATGCCCTTGCGGTTCAAGAAGGACCAAGTAATAGAGTCTTTTATAGCCTTAGATGCATGGAAGCACTTGGATTTTCTATACAAGAATTATATTTTGAATGATTTGGACAATACACTGTATGGTGTTTGAAATTTCTAAAACCTAGATTAATTAAATTAAAAAATAAATTTTAATCTTAATTAAACAAGCAGTGGACAGGATGTAGTCAGAACTGGCAAGATATAGAGATAACATTTCTGACTCGCACAACCGTGTTCATTTACCTAATCTTGTCAAGTGCGAAAATTAAAGGATTAAATACGAACACAAGATATAATGTGGTAAACTCCTAAGGAAAACATCAACGGGCCTCCATACCATGGGTAAAAACAATCCACTAATAATCTTGTTCAAAAATACAATAGTATCGATTTTTGTAATTTCACAAAATTAACAAAAATAACAATCAAAAGAAAGCATATCAACTCATTGTGATACTTCTTCTTCTGACTTGTTGATAAAGTGGAATCAAACCCACCGGTCTTGACTTTATCGCCACTTCCCAATTGTACTTGACCAAGAACCACCACTTTGATTAAGAACCCCGTTCTAACTTCACGCCAAGTAGCTTGAATAAGATATGAAATTGTTCGTTGAGCATCAATAAGTTCTTGATTCTTTAATGAGTTTGAAGAAAACCTTTTTGCTTTGAAGTTGAATCAATGAAGCTTGATGTCTTGTTTTCCTTCCATGGATTTCGGCCAGTTTTAAGCTTGGAGAAAATAAGAACAAAAATTATATTTCAAAGCCCTAATTCCTTATTGATTTCCACTCTTACTTATAGTTAAAATAGAAATCAATTTAGGAATTATTTCTTACCAAAAAAATATGCAACAAGAATTGTAAGAATATTAATAAGAAATAATATAGAAAGATATTCTTAGATTTGTAGAATGAAAGAATTTAGGAAACTAAATATTTTCTTACTAAACAAATCTAAGAGAATAAGAAAATATTCTTTAACCTACAAAATGAGCTGTCAATAATATTCATGAGATCGGAATATATCAAGTATAAAAACAGAATAAAATCGTAGTTTTACTGATCTGAAAAAATAATCCGCTTATCAACTCAGTTAGTCACAACTGGCGTTAACCAGACCAGTCAAAAACGCAAACGTTGACATGCTCTTTTATTATTAAAAATCAGTTATATTCATTAAGTGAGCCAAGATATAAAAAGTGAAAAATATGACACGTATTTTTTCAATAATCTCCCCCTTTGGCGTTACTTAATTACAAATACATAACTATCGAATTTTTAATGTAAGTGATGTGTGTGAAAAGTAAAGAACCCATGAGCATCAACATATAAGGGTTATGGCTCCTCCTTAGTGTGTAAACCAAGAATTCCTAAAAAGAAGTTAACACAATATGCAAAAACCACACACATTAGCCATAACTTTAAAATTGCTCCCCTTAGCAAGATATTAACGATGAAACTACCATAAACTTAAAAATACTACTATTAAAATTTAACCAACAAAGTGTCCATAGCAAGAAAAACCTAACAACCACAAAAATTAAAAATTACTACTACTCCCCCTTTTGTAAGAGGAACGCCAAAGGAAGAAAAAAAACAAAAGTAAAGCAGTGTTTGAAGAGAAATAAAGCAAAATTTAAGAGTTAAAACAGTCATCCATAGCCAAATAGTTAGAAGGTTAACAATTAGAACTGAGAATAGTTAGTGCCGGGAGGATCTGGGATTCTTTGTACCGGATGCAGATGCATTTACAACTCTCTTGCGAGCATGGGTATCTGAATGAGTATCAGCTGGAGGATAATCAGCGCAAGGTGCAGTAGCCGGGGCAACAGTTGTCTCAACAACTGAATCAGAAGTCAGAATCTCTATTGGATCTCCAGGATGTGCAGAGAATTCTGGAGTAACAATGCGGTATGCAGACTTTATATGCTCATCGCCCAAATATTCCGGTTTACCCAACACCCTACGCATGAAAGTAAATTCATCGAAAAAACCTTTGGTTAAGGCAAAATTTGATCTACTTGTGTTCGAACCAAATTGTTGAGGTTTTCAGTGCATCCGGGCGTCCCGTAATGGTCCAACGAGGATAGAAAGTGCCTGAACTCTAGAAGTGGGATGCGGTGTGCTACCCAAATTTGTAAACTCATGAACACCTAGCACTGAATATCCTCGAGAATCAATCAATCCATGGCGGTGCACTTCTTGATAAACCGTAGTGATGGATCGAGTTGGATGCGGTAGTTCTGTACTACTTGCCCCTCATCGCCCTTCATAAACAATTCTATCAAAACTATTTTGACCCAATCAACCGGCATCCTCATCCCTTACTTGTATAGCATAACAGCCATGTCCCCGAAATGTCGATCGATAAGTTAATGGATCGATATTGTTGATAAGAATTTGATGAAGAATTTTGTATTTTAGGCGATGAGCGAGAAGCGCCAGTCTCTTCTCGATTACGGCTAGGTAGAGCCATCCATTTCTTGTGCAATGCTCGTCTTTGGTCAATTCTTCGTCATTTGTGACAACCACGAATGGTCACCCTAAGCCGATCCCCGAGAGTTAGGACTGAAGGTAACATGTCTTCCTCGAACATAAACCTGCCACCTGAATTTATTTCCAGTCTTCCCCAGATTCTTTGGGACATTGGCCATAAATTCCTTGACCAGAGTTTCATTGAACGGCCCAGACAAACTCAACAGATTATGTAAATTGTGAAAATCAACAATTTCAACTAAACCAAACGAACTAAATTCGGCAATTGCTACCTTGCACTCAATGATGAACTTACGGTAGATGGTAAATGACAGAAACAAACTCTTAGCACTCTCCGATAAAAACAGTAATTGAGGGGTTAATAGAGTGTCTACCTCTAGTTAATGTGTCAAGTCTGAACATTTGGGGTCTGAACTAGGAGTAGGCAGGACTTCTATAGGCATCCCCCGAGGCGGTGGTGGTCTGTTCGACCAGCAGGTGTGAGCTTTTCAGCAACATCAGCGATTTTACCTTTCCCTTTCTCAGCCCTTGTGGCCCTTTTCATTGGATGGGGTGTAGGCGTAGATTCTCAAGATTCATCAAGATCAATATCAAAATCGAATCGCTTTTTGAGAAAGGTGCTTACTTGAACCTTCTACGAATGGGGGAGGTGTTTCGGACTCCTCATCACATCATCACCCCTTCATCCTCATGAATTTCTTCAATTTCAAGCATTGTTCATTCCACCGTCACCCATGTACCACTATCAAAATACCAAGAGTTAGGAATAAAAGATTTATAGGCAACATCAACTATATAACAATTTAAATCACCCTTTTCGACCCAAATTTGTCTTACTTTAGTACCCACACCCCATGTACCACTATCAAAATACCAAGAGTTAGGAATAAAAGATTTATAGGCAACATCAACTATATAACAATTTAAATCACCCTTTTCGACCCAAATTTGTCTTACTTTAGTATTGCTATGGTGTCTTATTTGTCTATTAGCCAAGTTTTTGCTAAAAAAAACAATGAAAGGAGTCGTGTCCTAGATTACCACATATGTAACATTTTACAAAGTACTTTGATTTACCTTTCTGTATTGGTTGTATACCTGAATGTCGTGACTGTTTTTAAGTCTTGGCATTGGTCGAACTCAGCATAGGCGTCACCTTGGTTTTGATGGCGATGAGAGCATTTTTGTCTAAAAATACAGCAGACTTTGTTTCTTTGATGAAGTTGATCTGATTTCCAACTTTTCTTTCACATTTTTCAACATATCCCAAACTTTCTTTGACGTTTGGAGTTCTTCCATAGCTTAAGGTTTCACTTAAACGAGAGGCTCCAATTGTTAATTGCTTGATCCTTTCTTTTGTAACTTTTAATTCATCAAGAAGGTCCGCAATTTGATCATCCTTCTCTTTTAAGATGTTGGTAAGAACATTATTTTGAGAATCAATTTCAGCTTTGTCATCTTTCAAAAATTCCATCATGACTTGAGTAGACAAGTATTTCTCCTATTCATCTTGTAATTTTTTATTCATACTGCTGCAGTTATGACAGAGACAAACTGGTTCTTCAGATGTTGTAGTCAAGAAGTCAGAACCTGCAGTCAAGTTATGCACGGAATCAGTACGAGAAGTTAAGTTCACAGTTAAGGACTTTACCGACACGCTTTCTCGCGTCCTCGTCCTCATCTGAATCTTTTTCATCATCTTCACTCCAAGTGATATTTATGGCCTTCTTGATATGAGATTTCTTTAAAGTATTTGCACATTCAGAGGCTATGTGACCAAAACCCTCACACTCATGGTATTGAATTCGATTGTCAAATCTATTCATAGATGTAGTGGAGTTTTGTTTTGTGTTGTTCGAAAATCTCTTCTTTTGTTGGAGTGGGGTATTCAAGTTTTTTCCTTTTTGATTTCCTTTCAAAAAAATTTTGAATTGTTTGGTGAGCATGGCCATGTTTTCATTTGTTTCACTCTCCTCATAATCAACATCGTCTTCATCGCTTTTAATTTTGAAGACAATACCAGAACTTTTTTCTTTCTTTCTCCTTTGTAGATGTAATTCATATGTCATCAATGATCCCACCAATTCTTCAACCTTCATATTCTCAATCTCATTACTTTCTTCAATTGCAGTTACTTTAGAATGAAACTGATCAGACAAGGATTTGAGAATTTTCTTTACAATTTCTCTCTCTCGAATATTTATTTCCCAAGGTATAAGCAGATTGGTGATGTCACCGAATTTTGTATAGAAGTCTTTGAATTGTTCATCGCCTCTCATAGTTAGTTGTTCAAACTCAAGAGTAAGAATTTGAAGCTTGGATGACTTGACCTCGGTGGTTCCTTCATGAGTAATTCAGAAGATGTCCCAAGCATCTTTGCAACCCCGACACGTGAGAGATCAAAAGAAATTGATTAGAGTCAATGAAGGAAAATATGGCATTTAAAACTTTGGAATTCCAATTAGTATAATTAAAACCAGCTTGTAGCCCACTGTCTCGCTTTTTTTCTCTTTCTACACCATTTTCAATAATGGTGGGAGTTTTATAGCCATGGACAATAGAGTGCCAAGCTTTTTCATCAAGAGATTGGATATAAACTTGAATTCTAATTTTTCAATAGGCATAATTAGTACCATCTAAAACAGTGGTCTAAACGAGCTACGTCCATAACTAGGTTTCTTTGGATCGCACTTAAAAGGTGTACCCACTCGATACCAATTTAAAGTTCTAAAACCTAGATTAATTAAATTAAAAACTAATTTTAATCTTAATTAAACAAGCGAAAGAACGGAACGTAGTCGAAATGACAAGATATAGAGATAACAGCTTCGATCAAGACAACCGTGGTGTTTGTTTACCTAATCTTGTCAAATGCAGAAATTAAAGGATTAAATACGAACACAAGATATAACGTGGTAAACCCCTAAGGGAAACATCCACAGGCCCCCATGCCATGGGTAAAAACAATCCACTAATAATCTTGTTCAAAAATACAATAGTATCAATTTTTGTGAACTGCAAAATTAACAAAATAACAATCAAAAGAAAACACATCAACTCCCTGTGATACTTCTTCTTCTGACTTGTTGATGAAGCGGAATCAAACCCACCGGTCTTGACTTTATCGCTACATCCCTATTGTACTTGACCGTAACCACCGCTTGGATTAAGAACCCCCGTTCTTAACTTCACGCCAAGTAGCTTGAACAAGATATGGAATTGTTCGTTGAGCACCAATAAGTTCTTGATTCTTCAATGAGTTTGAAGAAAATATTTTTACTTTGAAGTTGAATTAATGAAGCTTGATGTCTTGTTTTCCTTCTATGGATTTCAGCCGGCTTTAATCTTGGAGAAAATAAGAACAAAAATTATATTTCAAAGCCCTAATTCCTCATTGATTTCCACTCTTACTTATAGTTAAAGTAGAAATCAATTTAAGAATTATTTCTTACCTAAAAAATATGCAACAAGAATGGTAAGAATATTAGTAAGAAAGAATATAGAAAGATATTCTTAGATTTGTAGAAGGAAATAATTTAGGAAACTAAATATTTCCTTTCTAAACAAATCTAAGAGAATAAGAAAATATTCTTTAACCTACAAAATGAGTTGTCAATAATATTCATGAGATCAGAATATATCAAGTATAAAAATAGAATAAAATCACAACTTTACTGATCTGAAAAAATAATCTTCTTATCAACCCGCCACCGTAATCAAGCGGCGTAACTGCACCAATCAAAAATACAAACGTTGACCTGCTTTTTTATCATTAAAAATCAGTTATATTCATTAAGTGAGCCAAGATATAAAAAGTGAAAAATATGACACATATTTTTCCAACAGTGTTTATAGTGTTGTGAAATCTGCAAAGGAACTTTGGGAGTCTTTGGAGAAAAAATACAAGATTGAGGATGCCGACACGAAGAAATTCATTGTCGAAAAATTCTTATACTTCAAGATGATAGACACCAAGATAGTTATTATCAAGTTCAAGAATTGCAGGTTCTTCTTCATGACATACATGCTGAAAATATGAGTTTAAGTGAGTCATTCCAAGTTACTGCAATCATCGAGAAACTGCCTCCTTTATAGAAGGATTTTAAGAACTATCTCAAGCACAAACGCAAAGAGATGAACTTGGAAGAATTAATCATTCGGCTAAGGATAGAAGAAGGCAACAGAAAGTCTGACAAGAAATTTGGAGGACAGTTTGGACAAGCAAAAGTCAACATTGTGGAGTTTAGTTCAAAGACAAACAAGAAAAGAAAGCATTCTGGTGATACACCAAAGAAAGACTACAAAAAGAATGCTAAGAAATTCATAGGTGACTGCTACAACTGTGGAAAGGTGGGACATCGTGCAAGTGAATGTTGCAAGCCAAAGAAACAAAAGGCTCAAGTCAAGCAAATGTGACAGAAAGTGATGCACTATCTGATGATATTCAAGAATTGAACTTGTCTGCTGTTGTTTCTTAATGCAACAACATTGGAAATCCTAGATAATGGTGGGTAGACACTGGTGCTACCCGATACATTTGTGCTGACAAAGAAATGTTTTCTAACTACAAGACAGTCAACGGAGAACAATTGTTTATGGGAAATTCCTCAAGTTCAAAAGTTGAAAGACAAGGAAAAGTAACTTTGAAGATGACTTCCAGCAAAGAACTCGTCCTCAATAATGTGTTACATGTTCCTGATATTTGCAAGAATCTTGTGTCTAGATCCTTACTCAGCAAGAATTGTTTTAAATTACAAAGGCTGAACAATTAAAGACATTATGTTCATTTATTAGCCAAATAAATTCGATAGTATTTCACTAAAGAAGGTTCAAATCCAGAAGCTACCTCTCCTAATGCAATAGCTTTCCACTTGTACTCTCTATTAGCATTTTGCATTTCATTTGCATATTTATAGTAATTTCTATTTATGTGGAGGATTGTTGGAAATAAGTTATTTATAAATTGGTTTGACCAATTTTGACCAAATATTCGGGAGAGTCCCGATAATTGATTGTTATAAATTTATAATTGATAGTATTCTACTCCGTGAGTAGATGCTCGTGGTATATTTGCTTTCGTAAAACTATTTTTGAATGAATGAGAAATTAGTATCAAAAGTTGACACCTTGAAAGTAATAATTGAATATTGTAGTAAGTGAGAAAGTGTATCCCACAACCGAAGATGATATGATCTTGAATCAACTAATATACCTCTAGTTTGGATTTGTGTTTGGGCTCCAATGAGCACCACAAGTCTTTAGAGGAGATGAGAGTTAGATGTTATTGGGTTCGGTTCAAAGCCCCTATGCGTGCCACCACTACCGCCGGGCGGCTATTTCGGCCGAAATGAGCTGGCTCGTGCTCGGCCTCGAGGCCTAGTCCGGGTCATGGGTCATGTTTGGCCTAATATATTCTTTTTGGACAAAATAAATATAAAATAATTATTTTATTTTATTTTATTTTATTTCATTATCCAATAATAAATATCCAGATTCGACACGTGTCACGTGCACAGTAATGTCGACACAATTGTTCAATTGAGTCCTTTTAGCTAACGTGTTGAGCCTTTTCAGTTAATGTGTCTGTTCAATTAAGTCCTTTCAAATGTTGTGTCTTTTCAGATACAACTTTTGGTACATTATAAATACACATCATACTTCTGCGAATTTAATCAATTAAAAAAAATCAACTTTCAAACTTCGTGATTCTGTCCTACATTCTTTAAAAACATTCTGCATCCGTCTATATTCTACATAGAGAGTACATAACAAATTCAAGTTCGTTGTTCTTACTATGTGAAGTGCTTCTACCGCAAGAAGAAGAATGTTGTATCTTGAGAGACGATTGTTATCTACCGTGAGCACTTAGATGGGACAAATTCGTCTTAAAAACATAGAGTCGAACTCTAGTTTCGATCTACTAAAATGAATTCTTCATATTTCAGTTTCTACTAATTGTTCGTATTTCAAGAAAACGTATTTCGTTATTAAAAATATATATATATATATATATAAACAGTTTGATTTAGTTGGAAATCATTTTTCTTTATCAAAACTTGGTAATATGAAAGTCAAAATTAACATTTAAATATTCTGCAAGTGGGCCCACAATTTATTCAATTTGACCAAACAAAATAGATATTTTTTTCAGTTTGAAAATGGAACCCAATTTTGGCCTTAAAGTGAAAGTAATTTCAACATCAAACATAATGTCTAATAATGCACATAAGGGCATATATGTCATTATATTTTGGACAGTGGTACTGCACATTGTCAGCATAATCAATTGGTACACAATGAAGTTGTTTTTTATTCAGCATTGGCCCACTTAAGCACTCAAAAAATCAATTATCTCAAAAATTGATTTTAGATATGAGCTAAATGGAAGTATCAAAAGCGCAAGCCGGAGTGTAGTCATTATGGTTCTTTGCACTAGAAGAGTGACATGCTCAATCTATTGTGTTTTGTATTAATTTACATATATATATAAATACAATCCATGATTTATACCACGGACTATGTAGTAAAATTATAAATGAAAGAGTCTAAAAAAAACGTAGAATTGAGTGTATGGAGTATGAAAGAAAACTCTATTAGAATTTATTGTTGATGCTGTCAATCATGAATGGTGTAATAGGAATAGAATACTAAGTAAATAAACGGTTGAAAAAAAATATATCATGTCAAGGAGCATATTATTTTAATTCGATTCACTAAAAATCGATAAACTTTTCATATAAATTTAATCAGGCATTATTTACACGAAACTCTAAGTAGAATTAAATTTATCTTTATCAATGACATACTAAACATGCCTTGCTCAACAATTAATATTATTTACCAAAAAATTGAATGTTTATTTTTGTAATTGTTTTATTTTATTTCTAGAATCTGCTTATCTTAGATTTTTAAATTTCTCACTTTCTATTCAAACATCGGTATTTTTTTTTAATGAAGTTTCAATAGTTTTTGTTGTACTATTTACAAAAAAAAAATTAATAAGTTTAATGATGTTACAATATCAACTATGACCACTGATCTCCTGCCCCCTATCAACTATTACAACTAAAATCATTAAAATTTATTCGTTAATATAAAATACAACATGAAGAAAAACTGCCATCTCGCTCCCTTTGTCTTGCACCATACTTGAGTTGTGGGCATGGATAGATTTAGCCATGGCCTTGAGTGGGCCAGCCCAATTGTGTTTCTTGTGTTATTTTATTTTTTTATACTACAATTCATACATATTATTTTGATTTTGGGTAACTGTAAATTAGTGAAATTATATTTTATGCTCACTGATTTGACTAATAAGATATGACAAATTTTTATAAATCTATTTTGTTATGAGATTAATTTTTCTATTAATTTATTTGAGAATCCGTTTACAGTTAATCAAGATTAATTTTTTGAGTTATTAACATATATACCCATATATATTAATCAACTTATAATTTTACTAGATTTTAAAGAAATAATAAAATAATGCTAATTATATCATAAAACTAATATAAATACCGTGAATTATTTTCAGCAATAAAAAAATCATTCTTTTTATTTCCATGATTTCCGTTACTTCAGTTTTAAATGGATGATTATCATCCCTTATTTATCTAACAATTTTGAAATACAAAAATTCATTTATCATGTCTTCTTCAACACGGTGAATTTACAGTAGCGCGTTTCTTCTGTATTCCTCAATTATTATATTTCTTCAATTCAATTTCCAGTTATTTATAATATTTTCTGTTGAAATGATAACCATTTATCAAAAATGATGTTGAATTGCACACTTTTATTGTATATTAACAATGATATTGATGTTGATTAATATAAAAAATTTCAGAAATCTGTTGGAGCAGTAATAATAGCAGCTCGACTGTATTTCGTTGATTATATTTACAGGACGTTGAACATCAATAATAAGTCTAAAAGCAGGCAATTTGATTAAATGTTGATTCTACTTACTTAGTATTCATTGGGTTCACATAATATGGTTGTATATACTGATTACGTTGTTAGTTTCGCATGTAACATGGTTAAGTAATAATTGAAACTGAAGAAATTCATCGATAATAATACTGCATGCAAAACTATGTAGTGATACTGAACAACGTGAATATGAATGTTGTTACTTCATAAGGCACTATTTGTTTGAACATTGTTATTGAGCAATATAAATAAACAATGTTAATATGTGTGGTGTTACTTGATAAGGCACTCAAATGATGAATCAGAAGATTGCTGAGGATGGTAGTCACTCTGATGATCCAAAATTCTTTGGAGTCGGAGGGAAAAGGACTGCGTGATGAAGGAAGGTTCTCAAAAGCTGAGTTGATTATTCTGACGGAGAGAAGACACTCAGAATTTTATGACACTTTATGTTATTTTTGGTAATTTAATAATTAATCCTATTAATTAAGTTTGATAAGATTTGGTCCCTGGAAATCAGCACATTAGTTATTATTTGAATTTGAATTTTAAAATTACTAATTATTTGGTTATTCATTAAATCCAGTAAAAATATTGAATATTTAGTAAAATTAAATAATTTAAAATATCCTAGTATAATTGAAAATCAATAAAAAAAAGTGGGCAGGATTCCTAAATTTCTCTAATTTTTTTAAAACTTG
This sequence comes from Forsythia suspensa, assembly GCA_023638005.1. Lineage (NCBI taxonomy): Eukaryota > Viridiplantae > Streptophyta > Magnoliopsida > Lamiales > Oleaceae > Forsythia > Forsythia suspensa. The sequence goes on from CM042669.1 coordinate 17,657,304, forward strand.
TAGTAACAAATATAAAACAAGTGTTGATCAATGCTTAATCGTTTATGTCATATTATCTAATAATTCTTTAAGATTTTGTATGATATATATGTCAAAAAATTGAGACGTCATTTTTCTTTAAAAGTCCAATCTTAATTTTCTCATTTCATTTTCATCTTTTAGGTTTATGTATTGTATTAATTATTTGCATATTAAAATGTAAGGCTCATTAGGTTTTTCTAACTAGGCGTACTTTTACTCTTGAATGTCACTTTTAAAAAAAAAAAATTCAAGCCCCCTTACTTGTCAATTCTTGGATATGCTCCTGGTTGTGGGTTCAAATTTATGCCATCAAGAACATTGTCATGGTTGGAATGCAACCGGATTCGACAAATAAACCCACCGAAAATGACCAAGAATTTGAAGCACTTAATCCAACCTGACATGAAGAAGAAGAGATACAAATTGTCTTGTGTATATTTTTCCTTTAACTCTGCAAACCAAAGAAGAAGACAAAAACTTTCATTTATTCAAATTCACGTGGATATATGTAAGATAATATCATGATCATTCAATAGATCCAATAGTCCACATTAATTCGAAACAAACAGATTCTTGACAAATCACTTTGTCCTATAAAATAGTACCATGTGAATTAGTGAAATACACTCACAAAATAAAAAAAGATCGTTCGTAAATTTTGTATTTTTATATTTTTATACACGTTACACCATCACGGGTGTATTGGCTGCCCCATCCCTCAATTCAAAAGCCCACCATTCAAGTTCAGATTTTCCCGTAAACAAGAATTAGCAACTTATTAAAATAAATAAGCAGAAAATTAGAGCCCAATTCTTGATAAGTAAGATTTAGTAGTCATATGCAGTCTAATTAAACGAACTAGTAAATAGGGATTAAGTTGGATATTAACGTTGATTAGTAAAAGAGAATGCCAGCTTGTCTGCACATGGAATTACAACTTTATTCTGAGAGGTGTAAAGTAAATATTAAGGACACGTTCGGTTTTTATTTTTTTCTAAAAAATTTATTTTTTTTGTACTTTTTTTGACTTTTCAAACTTTTTACACAATAAAAAAGTTTAAAAAGTAAAAAAAAAAAGTGAGTAAAAAAATCCATATTTTGAAAAAAATAAATAAATCTACACCGAACAAGCCCTAAATAATGAGTCGAATGGGGTGTATCAGATATGTGGTGCAAAATCACAACCTTAAAAAAAAAAAAAAAATTGATTCTTGATTGCAGTTGAGTAATATATCTCTTAATGATATCGATATTGTTTTTTCTTGTGTTATTTATGGTCGTCAATTGACATTGTGTTGGAAGCTTTTTACTCGAGCTCAATCTAAATAAAACCTTAAGGGACATATGGTCACATAGTTGATAACAAATAAATTGTGATAGTCACATTTCTTGTTAGTCAAATTAATGAACATGAACAGAATTATCAAATTACAATAAAGTTTAAGTTGAAAGATCAACTTTTAGTGACTTACATACGAGGGTTTTTAACCCATTTATTCTAACTCGAAATCTCGAATGGAGATCTAGCGCCTCCAATGAAGGAAATATTGGAAGAAACTAAAAAACACTTAAACGAAAGTGTTTGATTGTATAGAGTTGACGTACAATTTGCTTTTTTTTGCACATTAATCGAAACGGCTTTACAGTTCTTCTACGTCAAAAATTACAATAATACAAAATTAATGGTGATTACAACATTTTGTCTACACTTATAAACTTGAATCCCATATGGTCTATGGATTAAGTTCAATTGGACAAGTGATTTGGAGTATTTTGTGTTAAACATATTGAAATATTTTCATGTTTTTCTTGAAATTCTATGATAATTTTTATGATAGTTTGATGACATTTTTAGCAAGATAAATTAAATAATACAGATAATATCAAGAAAGAAAAATAAGTGTTACATTTTTTAATGATATTATCTTGTACAATCGAATATTATATACTAAATATACATAGATTGTATAATTATATATTTGTTGTAAAATTATGAAAAATAATATCGATAACCATATTTAGATACATTTTTCTTTGTCTACAAGTCTTTAAACTATATCCTTACTATAATATAAGTGTCTATCACCTGTTTACTGTTCACCCTTCAACCAATATGACATCGTTTTGGTGTTTTATTATTCTAATTTTATCATAATCTCACACTTTTGTCCCACAAATTTTCATTAAATTATTAACAAATCAGCTTTTGTTGACTTTTTTTTTTGTTTTTGAATGTTTAGCTGTATTTTTTGACTTGTCCTTTTTTTTTTTTTCTTCTTTTTATGTGGCAAATCTCACCTTTTTGTCCTATAAAATAAAATAAAAGATGAAGAAGTCAAAGAAATGACCAACAGCATATCCAACTTATTATGGTATGACACAGAGATTTCTATATCTGAAATTCACACAAATAAAGATATTTCAACGCTATCAAGATAACCAAGATTTATTGTAGTATTCCCAAAGAGAAGTTTGAAGTTCAGAGGACCAAGTGTTGGTAAAGGTGGATTCCTATGTTTTGGTTATACGTTAATGATGTGAACTTGAAAGGTTTTGCTAAATTTCATGTTTCTCTAAGCTGCAGTTTCTGTTGTCTAACTCAAAAATCTGTTGTACCTTATATATTAAGCATTTTTGACATAATTCCAGTTGGAGACGATAGACCTATGGGTTATCTAACCATTAGCTTTGGTTTCATATAATTTCATGTTATATAACTCAAGTTATGGACAATTTTGTAAACTACGACCGCATGAATATGAGAAACTGCCTAGAATATTTCGGTGAGCATTTTAGTAAGTCGAAACATGCCGTCGGACTATCAAATTTTGATATCTGGTAGCTAAATGAGTATTCTATGTTCCTTGAAAATTTCATATTTTTCGGTGATTGTTTTCTATGTCAAAGAAATTATTGTTACCCCATGACCGAGTGAAGAAATTTTAGTAACACTGCCCTTATTTTGAAAATATTCTTCACCTAGTCATGGAGTAACAAAAAATTATTTGACATAGAAAACGATCACCGAACAATACGAAATTTTCAGGGGACATATAATACTAAGGTAGCTACCACATATCAAAATTTGTAGTCCGACGGCATGTTTAAGCATACTAAAATGCTCACCGAAACCTCCTAGACAGCTTTTTCGATTCATGCCGTCGACGTGTTTTAATCGCTATTATAAACTAATCAAAAAACTTTAAGTAGTGTAAATATCTTCTTAAACTTTTGTGGGCCTAGGTTTTATGGTAGTTTTAGTGGATTCCCATGTTTTGATTACACGTTAATGATGTGAACTTGAAAAGTTTTGCTAAACTTCATGTTTTTCTAAGCTGTATTTTTTGTTGTCCAACTCAAAAATCTGATGCACCTTATATATTAAGTATTTTTATATAATTCTAGTTGGAGATGATAGCCCTATGAGTTACCTAACCATTGGCTTTGGTTTCACATAATTTCATGTTATATAACTCAAGTTATGGACAATTTTGTAAACTGCGACCGCATGAATCCGAGAAACTGCCTAGGATGTTTCGATGAGCATTTTAGTAAGCCGAAACATGCCGTCAGATTATCAAATTTTGATATGTGGTAGATAAATGAGTATTCTATGTTCTCTGAAAATTTCATATTTTTCGGTGATTGTTTTCTATGTCAAAGAAATTATTGTTACTCCATGACCGAGTGAAGAAATTTTAGTAACACTGCCCTTATTTTGAAAATATTCTTCACCTAGTCATGGAGTAACAAAAAATTCTTTGATATAGAAAACGATCACCGAACAATACGAAATTTTCAGAGGACATATAATACTAAGGTAGCTACCACATATCAAAAATTGGTAGTCCGACGGCATGTTTAAGCATACTAAAATGCTCACCGAAACCTCCTAGACAGTTTTTCGGATTCATGCCGTCGACGTGCCGGAATCGCTATTATAAACTAATCAAAAAACTTTAAGTAGTGTAAATATCTTCTTAAAATTTTGTGGGCCTAGGTTTTATGGTAGTTTTAGTGGATTCCCATGTTTTGATTACACGTTAATGATGTGAACTTGAAAAGTTTTGCTAAACTTCATGTTTTTCTAAGCTGTATTTTTTGTTGTCCAACTCAAAAATCTGATGCACCTTATATATTAAGTATTTTTACATAATTCTAGTTGGAGACGATAGCCCTATGAGTTACCTAACCATTGGCTTTGGTTTCACATAATTTCATGTTATATAACTCAAGTTATGGACAATTTTGTAAACTGCGACCGCATGAATCCGAGAAACTGCCTAGGATGTTTCGATGAGCATTTTAGTAAGCCGAAACATGCCGTCAGATTATCAAATTTTGATATGTGGTAGATAAATGAGTATTCTATGTTCCCTGAAAATTTCATATTTTTCGGTGATCGTTTTCTATGTCAAAGAAATTTTTGTTACTTTATGACCAGGTGAAAAAATTTTAGTAACACTGCCCTTATTTTGAAAATTTTCTTCACCTGGTCATGGAGTAACAAAAAATTCTTTGACATAGAAAACGATCACCGAACAATACAAAATTTTCAGGGGACATAGAATACTAAGATAGCTACCACATATAAAAAATTGGTAGTCCGACGGCATGTTTAGGCATACTAAAATACTCACCGAAACCTCCTAGGCAGTTTTTCGGATTCATGCTATCGACGTGCCGGAATCGCTATTATAAACTAATAAAAAAAATTTAAATAGTGTAACTATCTTCTTAAACTTTTGTGGACCTTGGTTTTATGGTAGTTTTAGTGGATTCTCATGTTTTGATTACACGTTAATGATGTGAGCTTGAAAGGTTTTGCTAAACTTTATGTTTCTCTAAGCTGCAGTTTCGGTTGTCCAACTCAAAAATTTGCTGCATTTTATATATTAAGTATTTTTACATAATTCCAGTTGGAGACGATAGCCCTATGAGTTACCTAACCATTGTCTTTGGTTTCACATAATTTCATGTTATAATTAAAGTTATGGACAATTTTGTAAACTGTGACAGCATGAATCCGAAAAACTACATAAGATGTTTCGGTGAGTATTTTAGTAAGCCTAAACATACCGTCGGACTATCAAATTTTGATATGTGGTAGCTACATGAGTATTCTATGTTCCCTGAAAATTTCATATTGTTCGATAATTGTTTTCTATGTTAAAGGAATTTTTGTTAATCCATGACTAAGTGAAGGAATTTTAGTAACACTGCCTTATTTTGGCCATTTGATTTTTATTTGATTTGATTTTTTTGTTAAAAAAAAATTAAGATTTTGTCGAGTTATAAAAAAAAAAAATTAAATCTTTGTCGAGTTATATTTTAAAAAAATAAAATAAAATCAAGACTTTGTCAAGTTAGTCTTTTGATTGAATTTTTTTTTTTTTTTTAATGACTTTGTCGAATTGCTCAACAAAGTCTTTTTGAACTTTTTTTTTTTTTTGAGTGACTTTGTCTTTTGAAATTTTTTTTTTTGAATGACTCTTTCTTTTGAAATTTTTTTTTTTTATACTCGACAAAGTCTTTTGAATTTATTTATTTATTTATTTTTTGACTTTGTCGAGTTTCTCGACAAAGTCTTTTGAATTTTTTTTTTTGACTTTGTCGAGTTACTCGACAAAGTCATTTGAAATTTATTTATTTATTTATTTATTTTTCGTTGACTTTGTCGAGTAACTCGACAAAGTCATTTGAATTTTTTTTTTTTAGTTGTTTGGGCTTTTAGCTCATTTTTTTTAATTTGTACTTTTGGTCCACAACTTTTTTAATTCATAATAAATTTACCCATAACTTTTTTTTTAGCATTGACCATCCCGGTCTTTAAATTTTGTTGCAAATTTTGTTTTGTCCTCTTCTTTAAATAAAAAAAATAAAAACTAATAACAACAAAATAAAATAAAATTGTAAATATTTTATTTTTACTGGACAACATTTTTTTTTAATTTTTCCTAATTATGTTTTTTATTTTGGAATTTTTCTTTTCTTTTTTTGAGTTTTTGTCGCGTTACTCAACAATTTTTTTTAAATAAGATTAATGCTTAATATCATTTTGTCGAGTTACTCAACAAGGTTCAATTTGACAATTTTTTAACTTTTTTTTTGTCGAGTTACTCGATAAAGGGGAAAAAATTTAATTTTGTGGATTTTTGGTAGATTTTGTTTTAACTCGACAAAGGGAAAAAAAAAAAGGGAAAAATTTTCCTTTTTTTTTTTTTTTTGCTTTTTGTTGAGTTAATCGACAAAGCCCAATTTTTTTTTTGTTTTTTCCATTTTTTTTTTTTTTTTTTTTGTTTTTGTTTTTGTTTTGTTTTTAGTTTTTCCAATTTTTTTTTTCCCTATTTGAAATTGGAATTTTTTTTTTTTTAAATTTGAACTCGACAAAGCCCAATTTAAAATTAGAATTTTTTTTTTTTTAAAAATAATTTGGTCGAGTTACTAATTTGCGCTTTTGGTCCCAACTTTTTAAATTTTTAACTAATTTACCCATAATTTTTATTTTTATGCCATTGGCCATCCCCAACATTTACATTTTGTTGAAAGTCCAATTTGACCATTTTTTTTTCTTTTTGTGGGGTTTTTTTTTTCGAGTTAAGAAATGTTTTTCCCTTTTTTTTTTGAGTTTTTGTCAAGTTACTCGACAAATTTTTGTTTTTTATAATAAAATTAATGTCTCTGGTTTGTCAAGTTATTCAACAATAATTTATTAAGAAATAATTTGGTCGAGTTACTCGACATCAATTTTTGACGCTGTTTTTTTTAAATTAGATTAATCCTTTTAGCCGCAATTTTTCATTTTTGTCGAGTTTTTTCAAATTTTTTTCTCTTTTTTTTGGGCTTTGTCGAGTAAATTTGAATTTGACAATTTTTCTTTCTTTCTTTCTTTTTTTTTTTTTTTATTTATGCTTTTAGTCCCAACTTTTTAAATTTGTAACTAATTCACCCACAATTTTTATTTTTGTGCCATTAACCATCCCCAACATTTAGATTTTGTTGAAAGCCCAATTTGACCATTTTTTTTTTCTTTTTGTAGGATTTTGTCCTAACTTCTACAATATTCATTTATTTGTCTTAAATTCTACAATTTTATAATTGTTACACGTGCAACGCACGGACTTAAAATATATATATATATATATATATATATATATATATATATATATATATATACATAGTCCATCATTATAATGAAATATACGCTTTCTCTATTCTCTTCTATTATTTTCTCTAATTTATAACATGTTATTACCTCACCCAAAATAAAGAGAAAATTCGAGAACAATAGTGTAGAATATTCACAAAATATGGACAATTTGCACAGCTGTAATCAAGCGTTAATAACTCAACGTTCCATGATCCGACATCGTCTTTTCATAATTAATACACCACAAAATTACACATTCTCTTATTTCATTTACTATTTAAGTCTCAATTGTATATAGTTTATATAATTTCCAACATTTTACATATAACGGGCCAAAGCTTTGTTATATCGTCCAAGGAAAATGATCTCCTCCCCATGGTGGGGAGGAGATATGAAGGCCACATGACACATGTCATGTGGCTGTCATGTGGCCTTCATATCTCTTTTTTACTGTGAGGAGTAGATCAACCATGTATCATCCAATTTAGAAAAAGTAAAAATTGAACTAACATTCAATCATACATGTTCCCAAAAACATATTGAAGCCACATGACACATGTCATGTGGCCATTGGATAGAAAAAAAGTGATTGACCATTATGTCAATCACCTGACCTATGGCTACATGACATGTGTCATGTGGCCTTCATATCTATTCTTTACTGTGGAGAGTACATCAGCCCTGTATCATCCAATTTAGAAAAAGTAAAAATTGAACTAACATTTAACCATACAGGTTCCCAAAAACATATTGAAAACTAAATAGCTAGAAATCCTTTCTGCAATTTAGTCTTCTAATTTTTTTCAATAAAGTTTGGGGTTGATGAACTACCCAAATCCTTTTTTTGTCACTCTATTCGTTCTGTTATTCAAGAAAATTTAAGTTATTAAAATATCTTTATCAACTACCGCTACTATGTCATATTTGATTAATTGATTTAAGAGTCTTTTAATTTTGCTAATAATCAGATTTTTAGCATATTTTGGAATGTGTGGTTAAAACGTTGTGAATTCATAAAACATGTAGTTAATATTAATTGTTGACTGTGTCTCAAATTATTATCAACTTTTTAAACAAAATCAAACAAAACTTAAATAACACGAGATATGACGACTTATAGAGCTGGCAAATGGGCCCAACCCACCAGAGCAGGGCCACACATGAAACTGGACTGGACTGGCCCAACCCAGTTTTATATGGACAAAAAATATGCTAGCCCAGTCCAGCCCATTGGCCCAACTTTGTCTTAAATTTCTTTTTTTTTTTTTTAAATAAATTTTTTATACAATCTAATACATTACATCAAATATAATCTTAGATAAATTTAGACTATATATTTTGAGATTTTTAAAGAGATTAATTTATAAAATTGGAGCTCTCATGTATTAGTCAATAGATAAATGTCAATTTATAATTTTTTTTTTATTAATTGTAAACTATTTGTAGACACTTTAAAAAAAAAAAATACAAATATTAAAAGCATGCTAGTCTTATTGCTTTGAGATATAAGCATGTTTGGCTTAAATTAAAAAGTTTACTTATAAGTAAATTTAAAATAAATAATTAACTTGTCACACCAAATATATTTTGGATTGAAATTTGAATTAAACTAAATTTTAATTAAATATAAACAATTTTATATTGAATCTTGGGATTTTTGGACTAATGTTTATTGGTGACTTAGGCTTAGATCATTTTAGATTGATATTATTTGGATTATATATTAGAGCTATTCACAAAATGAGTTATTAGTGTAAAACACAAAAAAAAAAATCAAAATCGGGCTGGCCCAACTAGCCTGCGGGCTAGATGGGCAGGGTCATATTGGCCCGGTTTTATTTGAGCCAGGGCCAGCCCAACCCAAGAAGGCGGGTTATATGGGTCGGGCCAATTTTGCCACATCTGGCGACTTACCTAACTATTAGTACAATGTTTCACTAGACAAATCGAAAAGGTCATTTGAGCATTAAGGGTTCTAATACAATATTAAAACTTATAGTTCCATCTTAAAAAGTTAAACCTTATTGCGGGTAGTATGAGATTTTTTATATTAGTTAATATTTTTAGACTTAATCGACATGAGAGTTATCATTTAACAACTAAAAGATTAGAAATTGAACTATGCATAGGGGACTTTTCCCCTCTTAGGTCCAAACAATTTTGAAAATTGTCCATAAGTCACATTGTTTGGTTTTTTGTAATTAAAAATTCAGGCAATTTTTCACTAATACCACAATTACCCTTATAATATAAATTAAAGAAATAAAACTTGATTGGACCTTGCTAACTGGGTATATAGATGGAATATTTACAACAAAGTTAATTTATAATAATTTACTCTTAATTCACTCTCTTTGTTGTATGAGTTTTTCTCTATTAAGTCATGAATATGAAGCATTTCAAGAATTTTTGAAAATTTTGTTGACTTGAATAGTTTTTTTTTTCTTTTTTTTTTTCCACATGTTTGATATTTTTTACCGACACTGAATAATTCTAAATAATTGGGAATCGTTTAATGTTTGAAATTAATGTAATATGATCTATTATTGCTTTGTAATTCAAATAGATCAACACCGAAACAAATCAACAATAACGAGTATTGCTCCATTTGTCAGAGTATGAAGTTTTTACTGCTATTAAATTGATAAGATGTTGATTTTAAAACTCATATGAATCTAAACAGAAAAATATAACTCGAAGGAAATATATCTTATTAAATTCAATTAGTATCAAGATAAGAACAATATCATATATAGCTCAAAATTGTAACAATATCTCGCATAGCATGTTTGTGACGAATACTGTTCACACTATTCTTAAATTCAAATAGTATTCTTGGGAAAAATATGATTATAATTGTTAACAATTATTTTTAATTCGAAACAAGGACAGTATTACACACACACTTGAAAAAACGAATCCAACCCAATGGAAGACCAGTACATAGACAGCTAAAGATATAAACAGTATCTTGCAAAGCTTGTCTGTCACGATCAATATCACACAATATCCCATAAAATTGATCAATATAACACAATATTCCATCAAATCCAAATAGTATCATCAATATTCTTGAAATAAAATATGATTGTTTAACAATAAACTATAACTCAAAATAAGGACATTTAGACACACACACACACACACACACTCAAAAAAACAAACTCTAATTTTTTGTATAACTACATAGAATATCAGTATCATTATTCATTAAAATAATTATTTTTTAGCTAGTATAGTTAGATTCTTATCCTCGTTGTTTTATGTATAACAATATAACAATATACAGTATCATAAGTATCATAGTCTTTTAATAAAACGGTATCATACAATCTAGAGTAACATAAAATAGCTTATAAAATAGAGTATACAATATCAAACTAATTGGCAACTACAAATGTATTAATCTAAAATGTATTCATTAATCTACAATGAAATTCCTGATGAATTTTAAAATCATATATGCTTTATATTGTCTCACTTCTTTCATCATCAAAATTTTATATGCTTTATATTGTTTCACTTCTTTCATCGTCAAAATTTCTTCCAAATTTTCATTCTTGTTAGTCGCTCCATCACGTGGCAGACATATATTGCACAATCAACATTGCGATATAAATTTAGATATATTTAGTAAATGTTGGTACGTACCTATGTTTAAAACAAGATAATGTAATATCTATTAAATCCAAACAGTATCAAGATAAGAAAAGTATTATAAACAACTTAAGATTGAAACAGTATCTTAGAGAGCATGCTTGTCACGAACAATACCATACATTATCCCATCAAATCAGTATTATGTATATTTTTGGGGGCAAAACATGATTGTTTAATAATAAATCATAACTCGAAACAATGACAATATGACACACACTTAAAACAGTAAACTCCAACTCATTAGAAGAGCAATATCATACATTAATATAACAATATACGTTAATAAAAAAACGTCTTATGGTTAAATACAACAAACAAGTTAAATCAATATAACAATATCAAAAGCACATTAGGATCAAACATATGCTTGGAAGACAGGCAAAATATTATATATGATTAACAGAAAATCATTATTACTCGAAAGAATCACCATATCCTATTAAATCCAAATACTATCAAGATAAGAATACTATCATATATAGCTCAAGATTGAAACACTATCTTAATAACAGTACATTAATATACAATATCTTAAGAGAACAAGCATGCTTTTTGTGAAAAATATCAGACAATATTCCATTAAATACAAATATTATGATCAGAACCACATTAGTATCAAGCATTTGCCTGGGAGGCCAAAATGTTAAAATTCGTAACTCAAAACTTTAATAGTATCGTATATATATGAAATCTGAACAATATCTTGAATTTTTCATGGTTAAATATGATATTATAACACAAATTTAAGCATGGGTTTTAATGTAATGCGAAAAAAATATGAAACAGGAAAAAAAAATACAATTTCTAAAAAAATTAGAGAAAAAGTTCTAATATAATGCAAAATAAATATAAAACAATGGAATTAAATACAAAAAAAAAAAAGATATTATTTCCACAAACTAAAGCTGAAGTTTTAACGTTGAACAAAATTACTTTAAGAACTTGTCGACTTAGGATGAATTAGTAACCAAAAAATTCAATTTAGCATAAAAATTTTAGAGACAAGGTTGAAATCTTTATTATAAAAGCAGAGTTTTCAGTTGTTGAGAAAGAGGCGCAAAAAAAAAAAAAAAAAAAAAAAAAAAAAAAAATAGAGAATCTCTTTTCCAACAAATTGGAGAAAGAGGCTGAAAATTCGAATTTCATATAGGGGCATAAGTGAATTTTTGCATTGATATATGATTTAAAATGGTGTGGTTATGTCCCCATCACATTTTATTATAAATGCACTACATTTTAATTGTATAAAAAGTCTTTAACTTTTATTTATTGTTACATTTATATCTTTAACTTTTTTTTTAATAAACTCTTATATTTAACATTCTATTAATTAACACATCTTGTTCCTACTAACGATTTTCGTCTAAAAATTCTATTAGCGTGCTTTAAAATGAAGAACAAATATTTAATCAAAATTTTGTATTTATTTATTTACTTATTTAAAAATAGACTGGAAAATGAATCTTTTTGTTCCTTCTTAATATTTTTGGATATAAATCGTTATCAGAGACAATATGTGCTAATTACAGAAATGTTGATGATAAAATATTAAGGACATAAATATAATAATAAGTAAAGATTATAGATCTTTTATGCAATTTAAATGTGGTGTACTTAGGCCATGTTCAGTACTTACTTTTCCCCCAAAAAAACCTATTTTTTTTGCCTACAATTTTTTACTTTCCACCTTTTTACACTACAAAAAATTTGAAAAGTCAATATGGTACAAAAAAAAACTATTTTTTATCAAAAAAAAAACTACACTGAACAAGCCCTTTATAGAAAAATGTGGTGTGAATATATTTAGCCTTTAGAATGAAGGAGTTTTAGACTTGAGGACCCATGGGTACTTTCGAGACCCGGCCTTAAATTTCCCCATTGAACTATACAAACAATATAGGTCCAAAAAGTGATATAGGTCCAAAAAAGTGGGAATCATGCTAAATGGCCAGTGATCCGGCAAATTTTTTAAAATGACCGTTGACCCATGAGTCTGTTAACGTGAATTTAAATATTTTTAATTGATTTTTCAATTAACCCTCTTCAAATGAACTCAGATTTAGTAAAAAACACAATTCATATTCAAATGTATACATATTTTCATGATTTATATTATAAAATCCACAATTTCTACTATGAATTAAAAGAAGAAGATAGAGACAGATAAATTTCTATCATGAAATGCGATTTCTTACGTAGATGAAATGAGTTGGATTCTAATTTTAAAATGAGTTGTATTCTAACTTTGAAATCTTCTCTTTTTCACATACAGATAACTTAGATATCATTAGAAATAGTTATAAGCAGGGAAGAGAATACAGGGTTATATTTGAAATTTTGTTTGAAAAATGGGTCAACGACCATTTAAAAAAATTGGTCGGATCACCCGACTATTTAGCATTTATCCCACTATAACTGAGGCACTTTTTTAATTCGGGTAATTTGACACGGCCCTTTAGCCAACATGGCCGTACAAAAAACATATTACAGCCAAAATAGATATCCTAAGTAATAGAATTCCTGCAACGGCACACACTATATATCTAGTATCTACCCTTGTCTATATTCATTTATGGTTGAAGATGATGAGTATATAACGGTAATTGTACATCAATAGAATCAGACTATAATCTTTATCCACAAATGGAATTCTCCAAGTTTTTCACCACTGCATTTTTCATTCTGCAAACACTAATATTAGTCTCATCTGCTCCTGGAAACTCCAACCTGTTTCGAGAATACATAGGAGCAGATTTTAAGAATGTCAGATTTTCGGACCTTCCCATAAACAAAAATGTCGAATTCCATTTCATTCTCTCTTTCGCTATTGATTACACAACTTCATCTTCTGCTTCTCCCACCAATGGAAAATTCAACATTTTCTGGGACACTGATAATCTTACCCCTTCTCAAGTCACAGCCATTAAATCCAAGTATTCCAATGTAAAAGTTGCATTGAGTTTAGGAGGAGACAGTGTGGGAGGTGGATATGCATATTTCAATCCTTCATCTGTAAATTCATGGCTTTCCAATGCTGTTTCTTCTCTTACACACATAATCCAGGTATATATATATTGAGTCTTGATAAAATGGGTAATATAAACTCTTATATTTTGATTATTATTATCATATTTAGCCGATGTAGATTTTACCCTTATACCAAGATGGTGGTTCATTTGACAATACCAATCTTGGATTTCTACTGTTTTAGACTCATTGATCTCGTTTGATATTTGTGGGCTTCAATACCATGTTAACCATAGTGTTATATGTTGTTTATTATTTTCATATTTAACTACAGTTCTATCCTTAACATGTCTAGCAAGAAAGTTACATATGAATCGAATTGCTTGTCTCATCTTTTTGGACTCTAATATCATATAAAGTGTTGGAATTCCATCATACTTATATACATTTGATTATTATTTTCATATTTCACTGATGTATAGTTTTTCCCTTTTAACACCAGGAATATAATCTAGACGGAATTGACATCGACTACGAGCACTTTCAAACAGATCCCGACACCTTCGCTCAATGCATCGGACAGCTCTTATCTACCCTCAAGAAAAACGGCGTAATATCTTTCGCCTCCATTGCTCCATATGACGACGATCAAGTTCAAAGCCATTACATGTCTCTCTGGAAAAGCTATGGACACTTGATAGATTATGTGAATTTCAGTTCTATGCATATGATCAGGGACTACTGTATCACAATTCATGGATTATTTTGAAACACAAAGATCAAATTATAAAGGAGGAAAATTTTGCCAAGTTTCATTAGTGATGGGAGTGGAGGATTATCTCCAGAAAATGGATTTTTACTGCATGCAGTAAGCTGAAAAGTGAGGGAAATCTGCATGGTATATTTGTTTGGTGTGCTGATGATTCAAAGGCATTGGATTTCAAGTATGAAAAGCAGTCACAATCTCTGCTTGCAATTTCACATTAATGTAATATTATAATGTAATACATATAATGTAAATAAAAGTATCTTATTTTTAACTTTCAAAGTTACCAAGTAGATTCTTTATGCTTACCCAAATATCCTTATATAAACAGTTTTCATAATCAAATTAGTACTTGGTAGGAGTCTAGAAATATTTGGCAATATATCTCTAAAAATCGGGTGTCCCATAAAAACCCGCTTTTGTAACTTGAGAGTTTTAGTGGGGTAGCCCACATGGCAAGATGTGATTGGAGCATATAGATTTACCCTGATTTGTGTTTGTTCCAATGTTGATATTAGCCATTGATTTGAACCAATGGCTGAGATCTCTTGTATTGTCTCCGCATGTGGCGCTAGTAAGTCAGTGATTTATGACTGGGTTACACAATTATTTCACCCTCTCTTGTATTGTCTCCATGTAAGGTCTCCTGATACCTCAAGGTTCAGAAGCAAGATGATTTATGCTGGCCTTCAGGGTATATCTCCAGTCAAATAAAAAAAATATTGAATTTAAAAAAAAAGCTTTTATCCATGTTTTCTCACCTCCCCCGGCCTCCCGATCCCGATTTATGCTAGCAAAAAGTTAGATTCAACCATAAAAAAAAAAAGATGATTTATGCTAGCAAAAAAGACAGGTTTTAAGAGGGAACTTGATGGAATTCAGGTTGAATTACAAGCAACAGACCCAATTGAGATTGGGCTTGATGTTATCAAAAGCCGTGCAAGCTAATTAATGAATTTTGTGCAAGATAGACTTTCTTTTTGCTCAATTTGTATATTTTAATCCTCTGTTTGTCTATGATTAATTTGTTTTTCTATGACTGCACCTTCTGACATAATTGAATAGAGGCTTCTGTGTGT
Organism: Forsythia suspensa; assembly: GCA_023638005.1. Classification (NCBI taxonomy): domain Eukaryota; kingdom Viridiplantae; phylum Streptophyta; class Magnoliopsida; order Lamiales; family Oleaceae; genus Forsythia; species Forsythia suspensa. The sequence goes on from CM042669.1 coordinate 17,672,947, forward strand.
TTTTGTATGTTAATTATTGCTTTGTATGTAATATACATAATGTAATCTTGGTGTGTGTGAGTAGGCTGATGCTGATCTTTTGTGGCGGCCATAATTCTGGTAAGCCCTGAAACGACGGTGAAAGTATCTATTTCTTCTTTTCCAAAAGGTTAATCATATTCTTCTCCTTTCCTCGAGTTGTTGATTTTAGTGAACGGATCGATAACAACTAATATAATGAAGTGAATAATGTCGAACCTACGAAGACTAGTTATCAAATAACCAATTAATATATATTTCGAGTTTTAACAAGATAAGATAACAAATTCATTTATAAATAAAATTCTAAAGTTATTTTACTTAAGTTTAATTAAATCTAAATTATCACGTAATCAAAAGTAATTTTAAGAACAAGATCTAGTTTTATTAATATTAGAATTCGCGAATCTACCTATACGTTTCACCATTTAATTATCAATTACTCATTTTCGCAAATTATTGTCCTAGGTCAAAAATCGATGATCTTAATATAATCAAAAGTCTCTTTCGACGGTCAATTAATTCTATACCTCTATATGAACCTATCTATCTCTAGTTAAATTTCAAATACAAAACACAACGATCATTTAGAAAGATTTCATAAAACATAATAGTAACTTCTATCTATTATTGGACTATATGTTATTTATTACCACGTGCTCATGTAATTTGAATATCTCGAAAGTAATCTAGACCACAAAAAAGTTTTAATGGTGATCAAACATCAAAACGAAAATAATAATAATAAATAATCAACCCGCAATTAATAAATTTACGAAAACAAATAACTTCTAATTAATAAAAAACACGAAGTTTCATCGTTTATCCTAGATATAAGATTTAGCCAGACATGATTCCTATGAATATAACGATAATAATAAAAAAATTCATGATCCGAAAGAAAAAGAAGAATAATAGATACAACCCTTAATCTTAAATTAATCCAAAATCTCCGATTGCACCTTGATGAATATTACCCAAGAATTCTTCTTTTCCTTGCTCTTGATCTATATCTCTCCTCAATTGCATAATCCCTTCAAAAGACCTAGAAGATGTCTCTTTATAGTCTTTGGAAAATTTTCAAAGTTGTGTCTTAAAAGAGTCTTAATCTCACATAACTTTAGAAAACCGCACTTATGATTTTCCTTCAGTGTAAGTCGCACCTAGGTTGCACAATGCATTCTACAACCTAGGTGCGACCTCCAATAAGTTTTCACTACCGCACCTAGGTCGCACTACCTAGGTGTGACATTTTTTGAAAACTTACAATTTGGTCCCCGATTTAGCTTCTGATGTACGGTTTTGGTTTTTTTTTTAAATCTTCTCGATTCAATCCAAAATCTTCCAAATGCATTCTAATTGGTCATCTCCCTTCTAAAGTCTTCCAAAGTGGCCTTCTAAATATTTGAAATTGTGCAAATTAGTCTCCAAACTTTTAAAATTTGATTTTGATCTCGAAACTTTTGAATTCACCTTAGTTGCTTTATAATAGTTTCAACTTATGTACGTGCCATCAGATCAAGCGTCAATTAAGCTTCAAACTCTTCTTTTTCGTTCCAAATTAATTCAAATTGGATTTTGTACCCGTGTATACAATAATTGAACTCATTTAAATAGAAATATGATCATATGAATATATAATAAGTTTATAATTATAAATAAGCATATAAATACATTTATCAAACACTCTCAAACTTAAACTCTTGTTCATCCTGAGCAAGATTATCTACTCAAAACACACAGAATTAAATAAAATAGGGAAAAATATTAGATAGCATGCTGTATTTGCCTCAAGATTTGAAACTGTTCAACCAATTCATGAAAAGCTTATAAATAATGCTACAAAAACTAATTTTTAATTTATCCGATGTTTTGACCAGTGTGTGTATGTATATAGTCACACCCATTGTCATGAAACTCCAAGTTAGTTCATTCCCAATTCTCAATGGTCAAATGTTCTCTCCTTCTCGTGAGATGCATCTCCAAACTTATTTTTTTTAATCTCTTACTCGGGGTGTTAATTTTAAAGTTACTCCCAAATCATGTTAGGTCTAACCAATAAAAGCAATTACTTAGATTTATGATAATTTTCCTTAAATTTAAGTGCTCCGACCTTCAAGCTTCAACTAGACAATTCAAACATGTTAGTAGTCTAAATCCTCATGTTAACTTTGCAAATGACCTTTTTTTGCTGTCTTTACAATAATTTTTTTTAACGATCTTATGTGTAAATCTCAGTTTCTTAAGCTTTCTAGATGACCTTAATAACGAGCTTTAGGCCAATGGCTCCCAGATTTTACAAATCTTAGGACACCGAGTTTTTAGAACCCCTACATGCTTTATCACTCGAGTCAAAAAGGCTACGAACAAAGGTATGTAGCTAGTGCCAAGTCCTTTGCGTACAAGAGTTTATATGTGAGGTCTAGATTTCTAACATATGGTCATCACCTAGTTTCATTTTGTTAGCTACAACACTCCACACCAATATTTAACATGTATGGAATCAACATATCTCTAAATAATTACTCTCACAAGCTCTACCATTCCCAAACATTCTCACATACGGTCATATGATATTTTTGATTTATGTGGTATATGATATATTTATAACTTGGCAACCTAACTCTCACAATTACACTAATATGACCAGCTTGCAAAATGATGGTTGTGACTATAGTGCTCAAAGATATTTAAGTCTCACATGAATAAGTAATTACACGATATAAGCACATGTAGCATCACTTAATCACCAGTCATGAATTGATTACACTTTTTAATATAAATTTCATCATCATAAGTTAGCAAGACTATCCAACATCACACAAGAATGCACTAAATTTTTATTTTTATTTTTTAACAACAGACTCCAAATAGATTGAACTTAACAGACTCGATAAGAATATAACATCATATCACTCACAATCATTCAAAATCAAAGCAACACTCAAAAATAGAGTACACCCCCAACTTAGACGCTATATTGTCTCAATGTACTTAAAAGAAATAAAGGAGAAGAATAGAAGAGTTTACTATACTTCCCATGGAGGTGTGGTGAAATTTGACTATTTTCTGGTCATATATCATTTGGAGACGGTGGAGTATCATGTGAAATTTGGGACAAATGAACTCCGATTGACACCAAATTTTAACCACCATCTCATTACACTATAAACTTCATGCTATCCAAGAAAAATCTGGGAAATGGACTATGGTGACCTCAATTTAAATTGATAAAAAATCCTAAGAAAAAAAGAAGCTAAAAGGTGTAAAAATTTATCATAAACTAACAATAAAGAAATACACTAGTTAGTGAAAAATAAAAATAAATAAAAATAGCTAAGGAAAGGGATAGAAACTTGGGTTGCCTCTCAATACGCATTTCTTTAAAGTTATTAGCTTGACTTTATGTAACAATCGTTTCATGACACTTTGAATTGGTTTTTGGAGGACTTGCTTTGCTTGCATCGATTGACTTTACACCATTTGTTGTTTATCTTACAGAATTTGATTTTTTTCCTTCTCATAAAAATATGATTTTTTTTACCACCCTACTCGATCTCAACTATGAAAATTTCAACTTTCTCATAGGCTTTGATAACAGAATCAATTCAGAAGACAGATGGAAGTCGGAGAATTGATTGATAGGTGCAACATTATTAAATGTAACTTTTTCTTTTTGCTCATTTAGGGACAACTTCTCTTTCTCCACATACTCTTCTTCTCTAGTTGGTGCTTCCCCAGGTTGGATGACCGATCTATCATCTAAAATCTTGGACAATTGTTCATCACTCACTGTTTTAATGACTAGCTTGTGTTCCATCGAGTTTGACGGGTTTTCCAATGTGAAAGTGTTGGTTACCTCTTGGTCAATGAGGAAACATGAATCTGAAGAGCTTAGAAATTTAGTTGCTTTAAACACATTAAATATAATATGTTCATCATTCAACCTCTACATTAGTTACCCTTTTTGCACATCAATCAATGTCTGTCTAGTATCCAAGAATGGTCAACCCAAAATAAGTAGTACATCCATGTCTTCGTACATATCTAAAATAATAAAATCGACAGAGAATATGAACTTGTCCACTTTCACTAATATGTCTTCAACGATCCCACGTGGATGTTTGACGGACCGATCTGCAAGCTGCAACGATATTGTTGTTGGTTTTTTTTAACAAACTGAGTTGCTTGAAAATAAAATAAGGCATTAAGTTAATACTAGCACCCAAATCACATAGCGCTTTATCAAAGAATAAACTACCAACAGTGTAGGGCATGGTGAAACTCCTTGGATATTTTAGTTTAGGTGGTAGCTTGTTTTGCAATATGGCTCTGCATTCTCCAGTCAGCACATAGTGTCATGTTCGTCTAACTTTCTCTTATTTGAAAAGATCTCCTTCATGAATTTAGCATAGCTAGGTTTTTGAGTTAAGGCATCGACGAACGGTATGTTTATGTGAAGCTTCTTGAATACATCCAAGAACTTCTCAAACTGCTTGTCCAGCTTATGTTTGCACAATCATTGGAGAAATGAAATTAGAGAAATGTAAGTCGGTGGTAGAATATAATATAGTGGAGAGTTTTCTTTTTCTTGTTCAACTGCTTCTTCAAATATATCGAATTTGTTTTCTCTCTTTTTGCTGGACATAGTTTCATTTTCTACACATGGTCTCTTCACATGAATTTCTGGCAACTCAACTCTGCTTCTCATAGTAATTGTATTTACTTGCTCTTTTGGATTGACCTCGGTATTGCTTGATCATGTACCTGGTTGTCACTCGGTCAATAGTTTAGCTAACTGCCCAATCTGATTTTCTACATTTTTTATCGTGACATTTTTCTTTTCTACATCTCATTAAATTCAGATTCCATTCATTCTGATAATTTATTGAAAGCTTATTTCCATCCTCATTCTCCTTCGTAGGGTCTTCCCTGATTTGGCAGATTTTGAATGTTTTGATTATTTCCATAGAAGAAGTTTGGACGATTTCTCCATCCAGGATTGTAGGTCTGTGAGTATTGAATATTTTGTTGTCGCTTAAAGTTCTGAGCGTATGTCGTCTGCTCATGTGGTGACATATCAGCGGTGGTTAAAGAGCACTCTGATGATTGTTGGTTTGCCCTGCAAGTTGCACATATTGGTAGGGATATTTGAACCATATTGGCTAACTGAGAGTGTTTCAGCGTTTTCATCTGCTTTGTCAATGAATCAATTTTTGCCAAGAGCGAATTGATTTCCACCCTGTGCATTATTGTTGCTTTCTTCTGTGACCCTCTATCTAGCCACATAACAAACTATTCACTCATCATTTCTTGGAGATATGGATTATGGACTAATGTCCGAAGAATTGCTCATGTGTTCTTCAACAAGTTTTAACATCCTTCGTCATTCATAATTTTTATAGTCCTTTGATTTCTAGATTACTTTTTTCAACTATACAGAGTCTGCCTATCTTCTTCAAAATGTTGGTTAAATCACTTGTGAGTTGAAGGCAAGGGCGGTCGTAGATCAGCTGAAGGTGCCAGGTTCCTGTAGGAGAGGATTCTAACTCATGCCAATGGAAGCAGAAAAAAGTGTTTGATTGAAAAAAATGCAGTCTTTTTAATGGCTAGCTAATGTGCGGCTTTTCCTTTTCATTCGAACGAAAAGCTTGGTTGAGGCTAGATAAAATTCATCGGTTTGCTGTGTAACAGGTGAGTAGAAGAAAGGCTTACCCAACTTAATGATCTTGAGATTTCTGCATTCACACGCATGCATCATTGCACTTTTGCTTCCATTCCTTTAACCTATTTCTGTGCTTATTTGCCAATCTGTGCTTGTTTAGCGGGACTGTTGTCTTAAATCCTGATGCCAGCGTTCCTAGCCTTGAATCGGCGGATACAACCGATTCTGGGCATCTTCCTAGCATTGTCGGAGAATCTTCTTCTAAAGATGTCAATGAAAAAGCAAATTTCGCGAGTGAGATTCATACTGTCTTCTTCAATAGCTGGGGTTACGTTCTTCTTGTCTTCTGCAGCGGCAACTCATACTCAAGCAGTAGCACCGGATGAAATAGCTAAGGTTACTGCAACAGGAAGAAGGGAAGGCTCTTACTCTTATTTTCCGAATCCGCTGAAAGCAAATGCCTGAGTCATGGTAAATTCCTTTCTTCAGTTGAAGCAAGTCAGTCTTTTTTGCTTTCCTTCTCTGTCGGCGGGTTAACTAGAAAAAAGAAAAGGAAGTACGCATTCAGCTGTGAAAGACGTTCTTTCCTCAAACGACTCCTAGAAACTAAACAAGAAAGATGAAAACTTCCGTCACTGCACATTTTCTATATCTAAATTTATCGGGACGTCCATAGCAGCTCCGCTTTCTTTTCTGAAACGGCTGTAAGGATTGCTAAAAGTTTATTGGATGTAAATCTTCAACTAAGGTTTATGGCTATATAGGTGTTGATGATTGTATAATTGTATTATTTTGTGCTAAAATTCAACATGTTAGATTGTGAAAATGAATTATGTAGCACTATTTTTCAATAAGGTTCAATTTTTTACGATTTATGATATTTTTAGTGTGTACTTGTAATGTTTGTATAAAGTTGAGCAGTACATTTTTTTTATCTGACTTGTGGTTTTGATTGCTTTCTGAAATTTCTGCTTGTTATCCTATAGGCAATATTATGGAAATCAGTTGAATTGATTATATTAAGATGCTCCCGTTGTAATCTTTTGTGTGTCCCAATTTGGAGAATTGTGTTTGATTTTGTACTTCCTGATGTTATGTATATTTCATTTTTTTCTTTAATTTTTTCACACTTGTTAATGAGAGTAGGATGTAATTGAAAGTGAGAGTGGAACATGCTTTTTTTCATGGGCCAGAATAATTCAAAAAGTTCTTCATTCATATAGTAGATCAATGCGATAATGAGTTCTATGCTAAGGTCAATTATGATATTTATGTCAATATTGGTAAGTCTTGTCTTTTGGGTTGAATCATGAATACTTCTCTACGCTGTTTTCTTTGATATACTTGTTATGGAGCTTACAGTTTGAAAAAGAAAAATGAATCATTTTAAATGACTTGATTTATGTAGAATGATATCCCATTTTTTATTTTGAGTGTAGATTCTATGAAATTTTGGAAATGAAAAGAAAAATCACTCAATATACCATCCAACATAAAGAGAAGTCATTCTGGAGGTAATCCTAATTACATATGCAACAAAAGCATGCCAATTGGTTAATATGTTAATGCAAAATTTTCTACTTTAACATATTCACAGGATGAGGAGACAAAATCTTGGAAGAAACTGATTAATATTCACTACAAAAAAAGGAATATAAAGAGACGACAGTTTTAGCGATGACAAAAAGTTGTCACTACTAGCATATAAATACAGCGACAACATAAACATGTCGTCTCCATAATAATTAACAGTGTAGATGGCGGGAATTATTCGCACCATTTTTGCAACATGTAGAGATGACATTGTCGCCGCAATAGGGTTTGAGCCGTAGGAATTAGGAAAATGCTACAACGGTGACTTGTTTGTCGTTGCTATATGTTCAGAAAAACAATGGAGACAACATTTGTCGTCGCTATATGTCTAAACCGTCATCTCTTCAGAGTTGGTAGATGGCGAGAAAATATTGGCGCCCTTCTAGATATGTGTAGCGACGACTTGCTAACTCTATTGAGACGACTTTGCCGTCGCTATAAGTTATTCCTACTTCAACCTTTCACCTTCATTCTTGTTCACTTTGTTTCTTTAAATTTAGGTTAGAGACATAGAAGCAGCGGCCAAAGTATGAAAAAAGTCATTTTTGGACATTTGGTTGAGCTAGTCTTACCCATTTCCAACATTATCTTCATTGCATCTTATTATAATGTGTTGTTGGATTTTTGTTGATGGGTTTAATTATGTAGGTTGTGGGAATTTGATTATTTGATATATCATATTGTATAGTACACTTGCATAAATCTTAGAAAACTGTTTGAAGTTTAGTTTGTAAATAAAAAAATATCCACATCGTGGGTAGTTTGCGATTTACTAATTAGTCTTCTAATTCTCCCATTTTTGGGGAGTTTGTTATTGATATGTGAATCGTGAATTGTGTTGCTAATTTTTTTTTTCCTTTTAAGCCTATATTTTTGCATGTAGATTTTGGTGGTATTTCTCGGTTGTTCTCTAGGTGTTTGACTATATTTAATATAGATCACACATGTAGGAGAACATTGGAGAAATGATGTCAAAATTTACATTTGAAAATAATCGCGGCAACAGAAAAAATTAACATAATTCACAATTCACGTAGCAATGATGATGGTTAGGGCCTTTACCTTTTAATTAGAATTGGAGTGATAATGCGGGCATGAGACATGTTTTCGTCACTCGTACTTTTTACTTATTATTTTTGTGTTCTTGTAGCAAACCAGAGATAGATATTGATAAGAGTTGGATAAAAACTAGAAATCGCACAACATCGCAAGAATTTTGCAACAATTTGAAAGCATTTATAAACAGAGCGAGGCCCTATTCTATCAAAAACTATTTTGACCCAATCAACTGGCATCCTCATCCCTAACTTGTATAGCATAACAACCCTGTCCTCCGAAATGTCAGATCGATGAGTTAATGGATCGATATTGTTGATAAAAATTCGATGAAGGATTTTGTATTTGGGCAGTAGTCGGAAGCAGTCAGTTTTCTTGATTCTGGCCAGGTAGAGCTAGTCATTTCTTGCGCAATGCTGTCCTTGGTCAATTCTTCGTCACTTGTGACAGGCACAGTGGTTACCCTAAGTCAGTTCCTGAGAGAGTTAGGACTGAAGGTAACATGTCTTCTTCGGACATAAACCTGCCACCTAAATTCATTTCCAACCTTCCCCATATTCTTTGGAACATTTGCCATTAATTCATTGACCAGAGTTTCATTGAACGACCAAGAAAAACTTAACAGATTATGTAAGTTGTGAAAATCAACAATTTCAACTAAACCAAACCAACTAAATTCGACAATTGCTACCTTGCACTCAATGATGAACTTACGGTAGATGGTAAATGATGAAAATGCACTTTTAGCACTCTCGATAGAAAAACATGGTTGAGGGATTAACAGAGTGTCTACCTCTAGTTAATGTGTCAAGTCTGAACATTTGGAGGTCAGAACTAGGAGTAGGTAGTACTCTGTAGGCATCCATTGAGGCGGTGGTAGGCTGTTTCGACCAAGCGGTATGGGCTTTTCAAAGAACATCGGTGATTTTACCTTTCCTTTCTCGACCCTTGACCCCTTTTCGTTGGGGAGGTATAGGAGTAGATTCCAAAGATTCATCAAGAGTAACATCGAAATCGAATCGATTTTTGAAAAGGGGGCTTACTTGAACCTTCAACAATTTGGGGAGGCTGTTCAGACACTTCATCCCTTGTCCCTTCATTCTCATGAATTTCTTCTTCAATTTCAGCATTGTCAGACCCACTGTCACCCACAGATTCGTCATCCTCATCTCCTTCTTCATCTGGGTCTTGAGCACTTAAGGAAACTTTCTTGTTTAGAAAGGTAACGGGGTCTTTAGATGTTTGATGGGCCTATGATTTAGAATGGCTAACCAGCGGTTGATATGCAACAATGTCCGTTGATTGGTCATTCTGAGATGTAACTGCCGCTGGAAAGTGTCCAAGTCTGAACTTGAGGGTTCCCGTCTCTTGTACTTCGCCGGAGAGTCCTTGTCGACGACATTTGTGGCCCCATCGCAGTTTCAGCAGCAGACACCGGAGCAACACAGTGTCCTTGGATGAATTTTCCAGATGTTTCTTCGATTTGGGCATTTTAGTCTTCACCATTGTTTAAATCTGAAAAAAAACTCAAACACACCTTCGAAATCAAGTATAAGGGGCTTCGGAGTTAGGAAATCAAAATTAAGTGTGAGAATATGAAGAAGGAAACCCTAAGTCTCGATTTAATAGGGAAAATTTTTTAGAATTGCACAAGAAGGGAACAATTAATTTGGGACGTGTGAAAAGCAGTTACCAAAATTAAATTGATTAATGGCAGTTATTGACAAAGAAACATTCCTTAATCTGATAAGTCAAATTTGAATTAAATCGTATAAAATGCCAATTTATGGAAAACGGAATTTTTAAGATAGGTAAAACAATTTAATATTAAGTACAAAAAAATTGGATTCCATAAACAAAAAAACATCTAGATTTTTCTCAGTTAAAGCTGATAGTGCTAACAAAATTAGACTGTTGATTGAGAATTCTATGAAAAGGCCGACACAAGATAATCATACAAAAATAATGAGAATATTTTATGAGATAAAATTGAATCGTTTATTTATGGGCAAATTTCATAGTCTACAATTCATACAATCAGTCCAAAAATATCAAAATCAACCGAAATCTTCCAATCAGATATATGCGCATAATTAGACTCAATTAATTGGTCAGATTTATAACGTGAGAAAGAGATAGTCCCACTAAGCCAAATTAATTAGACTCAATTAATTAGTAATAGTCCCACTAAGCCAAATTGAACTTTGTCAAGAAGATTAGTACTGAGATGTGTTTTAAAACAGTCATCATCTGAACATATTTCTTTAAATAGGAAAAAAAAATATTTGCGTGCCAGACAGGGGTACCATAGCAATTTTCTTTTGAGTACTCAGAGTGTTGACTTTATTTGTATATATATTTTTTTGTTTTGTGAAAACACTGAATTTATAAGATGATGGAGTTGACTTTCTCACAGCCATAAAAATAGCCCTTTTTTACATGATTTATATTCATTATCAAGGACGGCTACACACATCTATGGTGGTAGCCATCTCCTCCATGAAATTGTCTGTTTAATTTAACAACAAACTATAGTGCCGAGAGACATAGATATTGACCATAGGTCAGAACAAAGTATGGAACTACTTTAAAGATAACAATCTAGTTAGTAGTAAGGTATAATCAACTAAGTCAATATGTCCTCAAATTTGTTTATCTGAGCATATTTTGCCATGAGTATGATGAGCATACCAAACTAATTAGTTAATCCAAGTAAATCTCAAAATTCATAGACCAATCATACATTTATATCATATGCTATTTGCAAGAAAAATTCCTCATTTGGTATTTCTCCCTCCTCCCTTTTTTTATTATTAAATAACTAAAAATAAATAAATAAAATAAGCAAATGAACACAAACACACATGATAAAATTTTAAAAAAAAACAACTTCTATGTAGTTTTTTTTTTAAAAAAAACTAATGCATCAAGCAAATGCCCACGGCCTTCCGTAAAGTCTCAAATCTAGTAGAATCTAAGGCATTGGTAAACAAATCAGCCAACTGATACTCAGTCTGAATATGTTCCAAAGTAATTATTTTTTCTTCGACCAAATTTCTAATAAAATGATGTCTAATATCAATATGTTTGGTCCTAGAGTGCTGAACAAGATTTTTAGAAATATTGAAAGCACTAGAGTTATCACAGAATATAGTAACAGAGTTCTGATCAATACCATAATCACATAGCATTTGTTTCATCCAAAGTAGCTGAGTGCAATAACTACCCGCTGCAATATACTCAGCTTCTGCAGTAGATAAGGAAATAGAGTTTTGTTTCTTACTTAACCATGCAATGAGATTGTTACCAATGTAGAAACATCATCCACTCGTGCTTTTCATATCATCCATGTTTCCACCCCAGTCAGCATCAGTGTATCCTACAAGATGAGAGTTAGTATCATTAGTATACCATAATCCAAAATCAGAAGTACAATTAATACAGCGAATAATTCGCTTCATTGCTGCAAGATGTGATTCTTTTGGTTTGACTTGATAACGCGCACAAACTCCAACACTGAAAGATATGTCAGGACGGCTTGTAGTCAGGTACAGCAAACTACTGATCATGCTTCAGTACAAACTGCAGTCAACTTCCTTTCCCTGGTCATCTCTGGAAATTTTCAAGGACGTAGCCATGGGAGTTCTGACTGACTTGGTTTGTTCAAGGCCGAACTTCTTCACCAGATTTTTAGCATACTTGGCCTGTGAGATAAAAATCCATGTTCCAACCTATTTGATCTGCAAACCCAAAAAGAAATTTAGTTCACCAACCATATTCATTTCAAATTCATTTTGCATAAGTGTAACAAACTCCTTGGATTTTGTTTCTAGTGAAGAACCAAACACAATATCATTGACGTAGATTTGTGCAACTATTAATCCAGTTTTGAAATGTTTGATGAACAAAGTTTTGTCAGCTCCTCATTTCTTGTATCCCTGTTCTAACAAGAACATGGTCAATCGTTCATACCAAGCACGTGGGGCTTACTTTAGTTCGTATAGAACTTTTTGAGTCTGAACACGTGGTCGGGGGAATAAGGATCGACAAATACCTTAAGCTGCTCGACATAGACTTCTTCATTAAGAATTCCTTTCAGAAAAGTACTTTTGACATCCATTTGGTTCAGCTTGAACCTCATTTGATATGTCACAGATAGCAAAAATCTAATGGATTCAAGTTGAGCCATATGTACAAATGTTTCATCAAAATCCACTCCTTCCAGTTGAGTGTATCCCTGTGCAACTAAGTGTGCCTTGTTTCTGACTATGTTTCCATGTTCATCAGATTTATTTTTGAATATGCACTTTGTCCCGATCACATCTGTGTCTTTTGGCCGAGGTATAAGTTTCTACACTTCATTTCTGTCAAATTGAGCTAGCTTTTCATGCATGGCTAGAACCCAATTTTCATCAATAATAGCTTCATTTATATTTTTGGGTTCAATTTGTGAAATGTAGAAAACATTTCCAAGTTCATTAGCAAGCCTCCTCCGAGTCATCATACTGTCTTTAGAATCTGAGAGAACATTGTCCAATGGGTGTGCTTTTGGAATCCAAGAAGGAGGTTGCCTTTTCATGTTCTGTTCGTTATTTGTATATGGTGCGTCAGAACTTCCAGGAGCAGGGTAGAGACATCAGAACTTGATGCTGGATGTTCATTCTGTTTATCACTGTCTGGTGCAGGTACATAATTATCTTGAGTAGGTTGACGTCCAGCAACCCGTTCTTCCTAAGTCTGAATATTAGGCTCCTATGAATAAGATGAAAAATCATCAGTATCATCATTTTTTACATTGATTGATTCAATGATAGTTTGAGTACGCATGTTATAAATTATCTAAGCTCAACTGTTCTCAGAATAACCAATAAACACTCCCTCATCACTTTTTGAATTGAATTTACTCAAGTATTCTCAATCATTTAACACATAACATTTACTACCAAAAGTATGGAAATATTTGAGATTCGGTTTTCTTCCTTTCCAGATTTCATAAGGAGTTTGAGTGGTTCCTGTTCTCAAAGACACACAATTCAAAATATAACAAGCAGTATTAATAGCTTCATCCCATAATTTAACAGGGAGCTTCTTACTATTTAGCATTATTCTAGCCATCTCTTTTAGAGACCTATTTTTCCTTTCTACAACACTATTTTGTTCAAGAGTTTTGGGTGTAGAAAATTCATGAAAAATGTCATTTTGATCACAGAAAGTAGAGAAAGTAACATTTTCAAACTCCCTCCCATGATCACTTCTAATCCTTAATATTTTTATTCCCACAAAATATTTTTCTCTCAAGAAATCTACCCAAGTATATCTAGAAAAATTATCAACGCATACAAAAATATATTTCTTGCCCTCAATACTTTCAATTTGAATAGGTCTCATCAAATCCATGTGCAGTAATTCTAATACATGAGCTGTAGTAAGAAACTTACCTTGCTTGTGAGTGCTTTTGGTTGCTTACCTTTTAGGTACGAACTACATAATCCTTCGAATTTTTCAGTAAGCTTAAGAACGCCTTGTACTGCATTCAATTTTTTTAGTCTCAACAGATCACTATAGTTTAAATATCCCAATCGTTTGTGCCACAACTCGGTTGAGTCAGTTTTTGAAATATGATAAGTAATTTTGGTGTCAAGAAGATAACAAATATCATTGGATCTAGTACTATGTAGAATACAACCATCATAATTCAAGACTTTACAAGAATTTTTTGAGAACATAACCAAGTGTTTATCATCACAGAGTTGGCCTATACTAATCAAGTTAGCTTTTAAACCTACAACAAAAAGAACTTTTAACAGGGAGAATCCATCAATTAGAATAGTGCCTACACCTTCAATTTTACCGTGAGCTCCATCACCAAAAGTAACCAGACCACCTTCATGACTTTTGTAGTTAGTTAGATAAGATCGATTACCAGTCATATGTCTAGAACAACCACCGTCAAAATACCAAGAGTTAAGAATAAAAGATCTATATGCAACATCAACCATATAACGATTTAAATCACCCTTTTTGACCCAAATTTGTCTTACTTTAGTGTTACTATAGTGTCTCATTTGTCTATTAGCCAAGTTTTTGCTAAACAAACAATGAAAGAAGTCGTGTCTTAGATTACCACAGATGCAACATTTTACAAAGTACTTTGATTTATCTCTCTGTATTGGTTGTATACCTGATGGTCGTGACTATTTTTGAGTCTTGGCATTGGTCAGAACCTACATAGACAGGTCAGCCTTAGTTCTGACTGCGATGGGAGCAGTTTTGTCTGAAAACACATCAGACTTTGTTTCTTTGTTGAAGTTGATCTGATTTCCAACTTTTCTTTCGCCTTTTCCAACATATCCCAAACCTTCTTTGACGTTTGGAGTTCTTCCATAGCTTAGGGTTTCACTTAAGCGAGAGGCTCCAATTGTTAATTGCTTGATCATTTCTTTTGAAACTTTTAATTCATCAAGAAGGTTCACAATTTGATCATCCTTCACTTTTAAGATGTTGGTAAGACTATTATTTTGAGAATCCATTTCAACCTTGTCATCTTCCAAAAATTCCATCATGACTTGAGTAGACAAGTTTTTCTCATGTTCATCTTTTAATTTTTTATTCATCTGCTGCAGTTATGACAAACACGAACTGGTTCTTCAGATGTTGTATTCAAGAAGTCAGAACCTGCAGTCAAGTTTTGCACGGAATCAGTACGAGAAGTTAAGTTCATAGTTAAAGACTTTACCTGATCAACAGTGGTTTTGTCGTCCTCGTCCTCGTCCTCGTCCTCATCTGAATCTTTTTCATCATCTTCACTCCAAGTAATATTCATGGCCTTCTTGGTATGAGATTTCTTTAAAGTCTTTGCACATTCAGAGGCTATGTGACCAAAACCCTCACACTCCTGGTATTGAATTCGATTGTCAGATCTATTTATAGAAGTAGTGGGGTTTTGTTTTGTGTTGTTCGAAAATCTCTTCTTTTGTTGGAGAGGGGTATTCAAGTTTTTTCCTTTTAGAAATTTTTTGAATTGTTTGGTGAGCATGGCCATGTTTTCATTTGTTTCACTCTCCTCATAATCAACCCCTTCTTCATCGTTTTTAATTTTGAAGGCAATCCAGGATCCATTTTCTTTATTTCTCCTTTGTAGATGTAACTCATAGGTCATCAATGATCCCACAAATTCTTCAACCTTCATATTCTCAATATCCTTACTTTCTTCAATTGCAGTTAATTTAGAATGAAAACGATCAGGCAAGGATCTGAGAATTTTCTTTACAATTTTGCTCTCCAAATATTTCTTTCCCAAAGTATATGTAGTATTGGTGATGTCACTGAGTTTGTATAGAAGTCCTTGAATTATTAATCGTCTCTCATGGTTAGTTGTTCAAACTCCAGAGTAAGAATTTGAAGCTTGGATGATTTGACCATAGTGGTTCCTTCGTGAGCAATTCATAAGATGTCCCAAACATCTTTTGCAACCTGACAAGTAGAGATCAAACGAAATTGATTAGAGTCTACGAAGGAGAATATAGCATTTAAAGCATTGGAATTCTAATTAGTATAATTAAAATCAGTTGTAGCCCACTCGTCTGCCATTTTCTCTCTTTCTATACCATTTTCAATAATGGTGAGAGTTTTATAGCCATAGACAATAGAGTGCTAAGCTTTTTCATCAAGAGATTGGATATAAACTTGAATTTTAATTTTCCAATAGGCATAATTAGTACCATCTAAAATAGGAGATCTAAACGGAGCACCGTCCATATCTAAGTTTCTTTGGATCGCATTTAAAAAGTGTACCCGCTTTGATACCAATTGAAAGTTCTAAAACCTAGATTAATTAAATTAAAATGAATTTTAATCTTAATTAAACAAGTAGTGGACAAAACGTAGTCAGAACTGACAAGTCATAGAGATAACAGTTTTGACTCGCACAACAGTGTTCGTTTACCTAATCTTGTTAAGTGCGAAAATTATATGATTAAATACGAATACAAGATGTAACGTGGTAAACCCCTAAGGAAAACATCCACGGGCCTCCGTACCATGGATAAAAACTATCCACTAAGAGCATCTCCAATGGACTCTTTAAACATAAAATTTTCTCTATTTTAAAGAGTAACTTTAAAATTATAGTTCAACGGACTCTCTATATTAACTTTTTAAAATAGAGAGTGGGTTTGGCTTTCTACAATTGGAGAGCTAAACTCACTCTCTACAATTAAATGCATTCAAACAATTTCAATTTCCAATACTCTAAATAATGATTGAATAACTTAGTATATACAAAATAAAATAGAAAAAATAGAATAAAATTATATAATAATTAGGAGAGAGGCGTGTTAAAAGAAAATAAATGAAAAAATAATAAATACTTATTGGAAGAAGTAAAATAAAGTGTTAAAGATAAAGAAATTGTTGAAGCACTTAAAAATTTTACTCTCTAAATTTATAGATGTTCTCTAAAATATTAATTATGATCTTTATAAATAGAGAGTATTGGAGATGCTCTAATAATCTTGTTCAAAAATACAATCGTATCGATTTTTGTAATTTCGCAAAATTAACAAAATAACAATCAAAAGAAAACAGATCAACTCCCTGTGATACTTCTTCTTATGACTTGTTGATGAAGTGGAATCAAACCCACCGGTCTTGACTTTATCACCACTTCTCTATTGTATTTGGCCGCAACCACCACTTGGATTAAGAACTCCCGTTCTTAACTTCATGCCAAATAGCTTAGACAAGATATGAAATTGTTCGTTGAGCACCAATTAGTTCTTGATTCTTCAATGAGTTTAAAGAAAACCTTTTTGCTTTGAAAGTTGAATCAATGAAGCATCGAGTCTTGTTTTCCACCAATGAATTCGACCGGTTTTTGCTTAGTGAAAATGAGACCAAAAATGATATTTCAAAAGCTTTATTCTTCAATGTCTTGAAGAACTCGCTGTCTTTGAAAACTTAATCAATGAAACGCCATGTCTTGTTCACCTTGAATGGATTCGGACGGTTTGAAGCTTATGGAACAAGAACACAAAAATATTTTCAAAGCCTTCATTCCTTATTGATTTCTACTATTACTTATAGTTAAAGTAGAAATCAAATTCGGAATTATTTCTTACCTAAAAATATACAACAAGAATGGTAAGAAAATTAGTAGGAAAGAATATAGAAAGATATTCTTATATTTGTAGAAGGAAAGAATTTAGGAAACTAAATATTTCCTTTATAAACAAATCTAAGAGAATAAGAAAAGATTCTTTAACCTACAAAAGGGGCTGTCCATAATATTCATGGGGTCGAATATATCAAGTATAAATACAGAATAAAATCGTAGATTTACTGATCTGAAAAAATAATTCGTTTATCAACCCAGTCAGTCAGAACTGGCATTAACCAGACCAGTAAAAAACGCAAATGTTGACCTGCTCTTTTATCATTAAAAATCAGTTATAGTCATTAAGTGAGCCAAGATATAAAAAGTGAAAAATATGATTTTTCCAATAGATATTTTACAAAAGGATGTAAAAAACTTGTTTCAAATAGATCTTTGTCAGATGGCAAGCAATATATCTTGCTCTGATTTTGATATCGAACATATTCAAGTAGACTCAAATGTATTACTCGATTTTCAAAGTAGAGATTTTTACAAGAAAATATGGAGCAAGATGACCTCCAAATAAAAGGAAAAGAAAAAAAAAAGCGATATCAATTGATCAATATTTGCTCCAAACTACGTATTCAAATTCTTCTTCCTTTCAAAAGACAACTCAAGCAAGATCCATAACCTCGTCCAATCAAGTTCTAACTCAAAATACTTTTCAAATTCTTGAAAGTGTCTCTACCAAGAATTCATTTTCAAAATTCATTTCGACCTCACTTTAATCCTATTAAAACCATTTGATATATGTCCCCCTAAAACTCCTAAAAAAACTCAAACTTCAACAGCTCCTACAAACTTCAAGAAAGCCATTTAAACAAGAACTGGTAAATTAACAACAATTAATGAATATCAATCTCAAATCAAATCCTCTAAATTCCATTACCATAAAAAATCACTTACTTTGCCAGTTATAGATCTAGAGACGTCTTGGTCAACTCAATTTGCATCTCTAAAAAAATGCCTCTATCAAATACTTCCAGAAAGATTGTGGTACATGACTGATAATATAAAAAAGACGAGGGTGTATTACGAGTTCATTCTCAAGTTTATTAATTCTGTAGAAATTACTCATAAACCAATCCCCATTAATCCCAATTTTTCAAAATTAAAAATTTTCAACATATTTTCTTACGAAGAATGGGGTCAAAAACCATGGAAATCCAAGAAATTTAATACTGCAAACAATATTTCTCCCTCAAAGTTTAATTATCTTTGTTATCAAACTACATGGTATATGGTCTTCTACATTAGACCAGCTTCTCATTCTTGGTTTATTGTGTTTGACCACAAATGCCGATTTTTGTTTCCTAAATGGTTTCAAAATTGGTTCTTATATTTTGGCATTGAAGAACACATCTTTCCCAATCTTGTTTATGAAGGTTTTCAATAATTGAAAAGGCATGGAACCAAATATCTTCTAGACCTCTTATCCAATTCTCAAAAATATTCAAGGTTCATGGATTATGTGCTAGGACTTTCATGCTTATGCTAATGATAACACCAATTTTTCCCCAAAACATATGGTCCCGAAGGATCAAAGTTAATGAAACTAATGCATGTGCCAAAGTCGTTCAAGCATAGCTCGAGCATTGTGAGCACAATAAGTCACAAGAAAATTCAGCTTCGTCATCTTCAAAAGTACCAGACAAGCAGGCTGATTTATTAACAGAGAAAAGCAAGCTCATGCCTATGCTAGCTTAGTGCAATGACCTTGAAGAATTTGCACACCTAGCTCAGCGTGCTGCCTTCTTGGATATTGCCATGGATTTGGCCTTATTTTAAGCTTCTTCCTGCTCAAGTAGTGGAGACGAATCAAGTGTAGGGCTAGACTTTTATTTCTAACATGTTGAAGTTATGCCAACATTTTATTTTTGTACTTAAATCTTGCCCATACTAAACCAAAATCCAAGCTCTGCCACTGCACGTTACCCTATCGTAGGAGTATTGGATGCCCCCATCCCTCAATTCAAAAGCCCACCATTCAAGTTCAGATTTTCTTGTAAGCTACTTATTAAAATAATAAGCCAGAAATTTAGAGCCCAATTCTTGACAAGTAAGATTAAGGCGTCACATGCAATCTAATTAAAAACTAGTAAATAGAGATTAAGTTGGATATTAATTTTAAATCTATATTAATGTTGATTAGTAAAAGAGAAGGCCAGCTTGTCTGCACGCGAAAGGTGTAAAGTAATTAATGATTCCAACTGGGTGTATCATATATGTGATGCAAAATCTAATACTTGACTTGCAAAAAAAATGATTCTTCATTGTAGTTGAGTAACATGTCTCTTAATGATTCTTGGAAATTGCATTGGAAACTTGTTACTTGAGCTCAATCTAAATACGACACACACTATTCAACCTTAATTGTTTTATTTCTTAATGGACATGATCACTTAGTTGTTAAGCTGTGGAGTCTAATTTACTTATGTAAGGGTATTTTCGAGATTTTATCTTTGTATTTAGGTTGTCCTAGTATTTCTTTATAACTAGAAAGCTTTAATTGGGTTGTCTTAGAGTTTCATGATAATTAGAGAATCTTCATTGGGTTGTCTTAGAGTTTTATTATAATTAGAAAACCTTTATTGAGTTGTTATATATATGACTAATCTTTTATAAACAATAATCATCATTCATTATAGTGAAAATACTACAGCGACTGAAGATAGAACGTAGTCTCACATTGAGACGAACCTATATAAATCCTTGAAAATCTTTATTTTTTGTCATTTGTTTATTGCTCTAATCCTAACAACTACTATCAGAGACAAATTCTGATTGAGAGTAATGGTTGGTAATGATCAAAGATCAACACTTGGAATCACTAAGTTTGATGGTATGGATTTTTCATTCTGTAAGATGCAAATAGAAGATTATCTTTACAATAAAAAGATGCACCAGCTGTTGGATGAGAAACTAGAAACTATGAATGATGGTGACTAAAACCTTTTTGACAAATAGGTGTTGGGAGTAATTCGGCTAACACTGTCAAAGAACGTGGCTCATAACGTTGCAAATGAGAAAACCACTTCAGAATTGATGACGGTATTATCTCACCATGCAATAAAGTTCATCTGATAAAGAAGCTATTCAATCTGAAGATGGTAGAAGGTACTTCGGTAGTAGAGCATCTTAATAAAATCAACACAATTGTCAATCAATTGGTCTCTGTAGATATTATGTTTGAGGATGAGGTCATTGCTCTAAATCTCTTGGCCCCACTACCAAATAGTTGAGAGTCTCTAAGAGTGGTTGTCGGCAATTCTATGGAAAATGCAAAATTGAAACTTAATAATGTTCGAGACACAATTCTAACTGAAGGAGTCTGTAGGAAAGATGATGGAGAAGTTTTGGCATCCAGTTCTATCCTAAATGTCGAAAATAGGGACAGAGGTTATGAGAAGAATTCCAACAATGGTAATGGTCAAGGAATGGCATGAGAAAGTCCAGAAACAAACGGGGTGCTGATGTTGGAATTATGGTAAGTTTGGTCATCTGAAGAGGAATTGTGGAGCACCTAAGAAAATGAAGAAAAGAACAATAATGTTGCAAATGTTGCAACTCAAGAGGTAGAAGATGATTTACTCTTTTATGTTGATAGTTCTATCGATTCTTGGGTGATGGATTCTGGGACTTCCTTTCACACAACTACACACAGTGAGAACATGGGAAAATATGTTAGTGGAATTTATGGAAAGGTATATCTGGCTTATGGAAAACCTTTGGACATGATTGATAATGGTGATATCAAATTAAAGATGTCAAACTGGTCTGTGGAAAAATAACAAAGTAAGGTATATACCAAAATTGATGCGAAATCTGATATCTATTGGACAGCTTGATTATGAAAGACACTATGTGAATTTTGGTGGTGGCTGTTGGAAAGTAACGAAAGGAACCATGGTTGTTGCATGAGGAACTAAAAGGAGAACTCTTTACATGACTACCAATCTTGGAGATACAGTTGTTGTTGCTGAATCTGATGCTAATTCTGATATGTGGCACTATAGGCTTGGACACATAAGCGGGAAGGAAATAAAAGTACTTCAATCTAAAGAAGTTGCATAGGTTAAAATATGTTGAATACAGTCTGTGTGAAGGTTGCATTTTCGACAAGCATAAAAGAGTTAGCTTCTCTAAAATCGGAAGAGAGCCAAAAGGTGCAAAATTGGAGTTGATGCATACAGATGTATGGGGACCTTCAACTATTACTTCTCTTGGAGGTTCAAATTATTATATGACATTCATTGATGACTCAAGTAGAAAAGTATGAGTCTATTTCTTGAAAAAAAAAATGACGTTTTCGATACTTTCAAGAGGTAGAAAGCGATGGTTGAGAATGAAACAGATTTAAAGGTGAAGTGTTTGTATTCAGATAATAGAGATAATGGAGGTGAATACATATATACGAATTTTCATAGGCGCTCCACTGGAACTGGGATCAAGATGAGAAATATTATTCTAGGTAAATCTCAACAGAATGGTGTAGCCGAGATGATGTACATGACTCTAAATGAGCATGCAAGAAGTATTAGATTACATGCAGGACTGCCAAAGATGTTTTGGGCAGAGGCTGTCAGCACTACGGCATATTTGATCAACAAAGGTCTTTCAACACCATTGGACTCCAAAATGCTAGAAGAAGTTTGGAGTGGAAAAGAGGTAGACCTTTCCTTTTAAAAGTATTTGGTTTTGTTTCTTATATTCACATTCATTCTACTTCTAGAAGTAAACTTGATGCCAAGTCTAAAAAATAATTTTTCATTGGCTATGGTGATTTGAATTTTGGTTATCATTTCTAGGATGAGCAAAGTCGCAAGATTATCAAGAATAAAGACGTAATCTTCATTGAAGCAGCTATGTATAAGGACATATTGATAGAAGATCCTAAAAGTACAAATCTTGAAGTTAAGAAGTTTGAGGTGATTCCGTTGTAAGACCTTCTAGTGATTGAGGCAGAGAAAACTGATGGCGAAGATCAAAAAAATATAGCACTAGAAGAAAATCAGAACATCCCTGTGACTGGGCTCAGGAGATCTAATATAACAATTGGACCTCCACAGAGATACTCTTAAGCGTTGTATTATATTCTACTAACTGATAGAGATGAACCAAAAAGCTATAGTGAAGCCGTGCAAGCTGATGAATCAATCAAGTAGGATTCAATCATGAGGGATGAGATTGACTAATTATTAATCAATCAAATATGAAAACTGACAGAGTTTCCAAAAGGAAAGAAAGCTTTACAAATTAAATAGGTTTATCGGATAAAAGAAGAGCATGACGACATCAAGCGATATAAAACAAGACTGGTTGTAAAAAGATTTCAACAGAAAGAAGGCATTGACTACACTAAGATTTTCTCTCCAGTGGTGAAATTAAATACAATCAGAACAATACTTAGACTAGTGGTAGAAGAAGACTTGCACCTAGAGCAATTGGATGTAAAGACGGCCTTTCTTCATGGTGATTTGGAAGAAGAAATTTACATGAAGCAGCCAGAAGATTACGAAGTACAGGAAAATGAAATGGTATGCAGACTTCAAAAGAGCTTGTATGGCCTTAAACAAGCTTCGAGACAGTAGTATAAGAAGTTTTACAGCTTTATGGGTAGTAATGGCTACTTTAGGTTCCAAGCGGATCATTTTTGCTATATGAAGAACCTTAGTGACTTATATATTATCTTACTCCTATATGTTGATGACATGTTGATTGTAGGCACTTGCAAACAAGAAATTGATAAGTTAAAAGATGAGTTGTCCAAGGAGTTTGCAATGAAGGATTTAGCTGCTGCAAAACAAATCATTGGGATGAAAATTACTAGGGACAAGTATGTCTTGAAACTGTCACATGAAGTGTATGTCAAGAAGGTGCTGAGCAGATTTAAGGTGCTGAATAGATTTAAGATGGATGAATCTAAACCAGTAAGTACTCCTTTAGTTAGTCACTTTAATCTATTCAATGAACAGTCACCTTCTATAGAGTAGGAGCAAGCCTACATGTTCAAAGTGCATTATGCCTCTACTATTGGGAGTCTATGTATGCTATGGTGTGTACAAGACTGGACATAGCACATGCAGTGGGAATTGTGAGTAGATATATGAGTAATCCTGAAAAACAACATTGGGAGGCAATAAAGTGGATTCTTAGGCACTTGAGAAGTACTACAGATTTACCTTGTGTTTCAAAAAATTAGGTTTAGAATTACAAGGCTTTGAAGATGCTGACATGGGCGGGGACATTGATGGCAGGAAAAGTACTACTGGATATGTACACACATTGGGTGGTATATCAGTTAGTTGGGTGTTTAAGTTGTAGATGATAGTTGCTCTTTCCACTACTGAGGCAGAGTATATTGCCGTGACCAAAGCTAGCAAAAAAATGATATGGTTGCATTCTTTCTTGGAAGAATTGGGTCACAATCATGGGAAGTGTGTGTTGCATTGTGACACTCAAAGTGCTATTCACTTAGCAAAGAATTCTGTCTATCATGCGAGGACGGATCATATACAAATTTGTTATCACTTTATCAAATTGATTTTGGAGGATAAAATCTTAGCGCTTGAGAAAATTCAGGATAGTCAAAATCATGCTGATAAGTTGACAAAGACTGTCACAATTGAGAAATTGAAGTTGTGTGGTCTTCTTCATTGAAGATTGGAGGACGTGTACCAGCCGCTGCAGCAGAGGAAAGAGTAGATGATGGATTAGTCTCCAAGTAGGATATTGTTAAGCTGTGGAGCCTAATTTGCATATGTAAAGGTATTTTCGAGATTTTGTCTTTGTAATTATAAGGTTTTCCTCACATTTCATTATAACTAGAAAATCTTAATTGAGTTGCCTTAGAGTTTCATTATAATTAGAGTTATTCAATAGGTTGTCTTGAAGTTTCATTATCATTATAAAAAAAATATTTATTGGGTTGTTATATATATGGCTAATTTCTTGTAAATAGTAAATCATAATTTATTATAGTGAAAATATTGCAGCGGCTGAACACAGGACGTAGTCTCACACTGAGACGAACATGTATAAATCTTTGTGTTCATTATTTTTTGCCTTTTATTTATTGTTCTAATCCTAACAAGTTGGTAATTAACTAGATTGTGATGTCATATTTTTTGTTAGTCAAATTAATTAATATGGACATAATGACTAAATTATAATAAAGTTTAAGTTCAATAATCAACTTTAGTGACTAACATACTAGTGGGAGAAAAACACCAATTGAACAAATCACGCAACATAATATAATTAATTCTATCCCCTCGTGTGAACCTAATATGAATTAATCAAATAGAACAATAACTAAAATAAATAATGCGCAAAATTAAAGACACAATATTTAACGTGGTTTGGGAATGTACCTACATCCACAACCCAACTCCAAATAATCATCCACTATAATCAACAATAATGAGTACAACAATCTTCTCTAGATAACACTAGAGGCACACCAAATCATCAAGAACTAAATAATTCTTGGCACACAAATAATCCTCGTCTATCAAAGACGAAACTCTTCAAAAAATCAACAATACCAATTAATCCAACCACATATATCTCAAGAATAAAGATTTTTGAAATACTACTCAAAACCAACAAATAAAGATCTCACCACATTTCATCACTGTTCAGATGGTAATTCTTCACGAATGAACCGTTTGATCTTAATCTTAAATGCTGGATTTGAAGAACAGTCAGTTGTGTACTTTCCGTCAAAATTTCACGACGATCAGACCACGGACCGCTGAGATATCACTATTTTATCACCGCTGCGCAGGCCGTCTAGAATTGTAATAATTTTAATGTTGTTTCTATTTTTGAAGCTGAAGTTGGGTTCTCTCTATGTCGAATGGCTGCTCTAGTTATCTTCTTTTATATATGGATAATTAGGGAGGTTTAATTACCCTAATTATGTTGCTTAAGGCGGAGACAATCCCTAATGTAGCCACAAAGTTATTTGTAGGTACCTTAATAGGCTTTAACCATATTTGCCAATTTGATTTTTAGTGCTAATTGTATTTGCAATGGGTCCTTCAAATATGGGGCAGACCCAACACATACGGGAGTTTTTAACCCATTTTTTCAATGATGGAAAGATTGGAAGAAACAAAAAAAAAAAACCAAAGTGTTTAATTGTATAGTTCAAGAAATTGATGTACGGTTTGCTATGTTTGCATATTCGAAAGAAACAAAAAAAACAAAAACCAAAGTGTTTAATTGTATAGTTCAAGAAATTGATGTACGGTTTGCTTTGTTTGCACATTCGAAACGGCGTTACAGTTCGTCTACGTCAAAAATTACAATAATACAAAATTCATGGTGATAACAACATTTTGTCTACTTATAAACTCTAATCCCATTTGGATAATTTTCATGATATTTTGATGACATGTTTAATAAAAATCAATGTCTTTTTTGTTTTACTAAAAATCAACTCTTTTTAATAGATTTTGACAAAATCTGTAGTTAAAATTAATCGTTGACTTTGACTTCTATTCAAATTTTTATCAACTTTTTAAGTAAAATCAAACAAAAATTAATCGTTGGCTCGTTTGAGTATTAAGGATTGTAATACAATATTAAAACTTGTAGTTTCATCTTAAAAAGTTAAACATTATTACGAGGAGTTGTATGAGACTTTTTATGTTGGTTAATATTTTTATACTTAACCGACATAAAATTTAACTTTTAAAAGATAACAGATTAGAAATTGAACTATAAAAATTAACAATATAGGTCCAAAAAACATATTACAGCCAAAATAGGTATCTTATGTAATAGAATTCCTGCAACGGCACACACTAAATATCTAGTATCTACCCTTGTCTATATTCATTTATGGTTGAAGATGATGAGTATATAACGGTAATTGTACATCAATAGAATCAGACTATAATCTTTACCCACAAATGGAATTCTCCAAGTTTTTCACCTCTGCATTTTTCATTCTGCAAACACTAATATTAGTCTCATCTGCTCCTGGAAACTCCAACCTGTTTCGAGAATACATAGGAGCAGAATTCAAGAATGTCAAATTTTCTGACCTTCCCATAAACAAAAATGTCGAATTCCATTTCATTCTCTCTTTCGCTGTTGATTACACAACTTCATCTTCTGCTTCGCCCACTAACGGAAAATTCAACATTTTCTGGGACACTGATAATCTCACCCCTTCTCAAGTCACAACCATTAAATCCAAGTATTCCAATGTAAAAGTTGCATTGAGTTTAGGAGGAGACAGTGTGGGAGGCGGATATGCATATTTCAATCCTTCATCTGTAAATTCATGGCTTTCCAATGCTGTTTCTTCTCTTACACACATAATCCAGGTATATGTATATTGAGTCTTGAAAAAATGGGTAATATAAACTCTTATACATTGATTATTATTTTCATATTTAGCCGATGTAGATGTTACCCTTATACCAAGATAGTGGTTCGTTTGAGAATATCAATCTTGGATTCTTACTTTTTAAGACTCATTGATCTCGTTTGATATTTGTAGGCTTCGATACCATGTTAACCATAGTGTTATATGTTGTTTATTATTTTCATATTTAACTGCAGTTCTATCCTTAACATGTCTAGCAAGAAAGTTACATATGAATCGAATTGCTTGTCTCATCTTTTTGGACTCTAATATCATATAAAGTGTTGGAATTCCATCATACTTATATACATTTGATTATTATTTTCATATTTCACTGATGTATAGTTTTTCCCTTTTAACACCAGGAATATAATCTAGACGGAATTGACATCGACTACGAGCACTTTCAAACAGATCCCGACACCTTCGCTCAATGCATCGGACAGCTCTTATCTACCCTCAAGAAAAACGGCGTAATATCTTTCGCCTCCATTGCTCCATACGACGACGATCAAGTTCAAAGCCATTACATGTCTCTCTGGAAAAGCTATGGACACTTGATAGATTATGTGAATTTCCAGTTCTATGCATATGATCAGGGGACTACTGTATCACAATTCATGGATTATTTTGAAACACAAAGATCAAATTATAAAGGAGGGAAAATTTTGCCAAGTTTCATTAGTGATGGGAGTGGAGGATTATCTCCAGAAAATGGATTTTTTACTGCATGCAGTAAGCTGAAAAGTGAGGGAAATCTGCATGGTATATTTGTTTGGTGTGCTGATGATTCAAAGGCATTGGATTTCAAGTATGAAAAGCAGTCACAATCTCTGCTTGCAATTTCACACTAATGTAATATACATATACTTTAAATAAAAGTATCTTATTTTTAACTTCAAAGTCACTTATAAGTAAATTCTCTATGCTTACCCAAACATCCTTATAAACAGTTTTCATCAAATTAGTACTTGATTAAAACTAATCAAATTAGTACTTGGAGTCTAGAAATATTTGGCAATATATCTAAACAATATCAATCTTTAGCCGAGATATGTATATGGGTTGGGGTATGAATAAAAAATTAATTTTTTTTTGAAATTACTAAAAAATTTAGTTACTTATTGTAATTAAAAAAAAAAATGTTTACATATATAACAAAAAGTGTTAAATTACAAATAAAAATAAATAACAATGATAAATTCACATTTGTTAATTTTTTAATTCAATTTCTATTTTTATTTATATATTTAAAGACTAAAACGTGAATGATCTGTACATCTTTCACTTTAAAAGCAATTTCTCTCGCATTTGATTTTTATTTTTTTTTTAAATATCATTTCAAATATGAAAGTTTGAATTTTTGCCCTTTTTTTTTTTAAAAATCAAAAGCAGTTCACGGGTCGGCCTGCTGGTTGGCCTCTTCGGCCCGTGAACGGCCCGCTGGGTTGGCCTTCTCGGCCCGTGAACAGCCCGCCCGGCTTCACGGGCCGGCCATGATTCCGGGTCGAGGCGGGTGGGCCGATGCTTGGGTTGGTCGGCCCGCCTGCCTTGACACCTCTACTTGGAGTCTAGAAATATTTGGCAATATATCTAAACAATATCAATCTTTAGCCGAGATATGTAGTTGGGGTTTGAAATTGTCGTGAAAACATATAGACATAACTAGGGTCGGTTCTGGCATTTTCGGGACTCGAGGCGAAGTTTAAAAATTAAGCCATCAAGACAAAGTCTGATAAGTCATGGCCAGGACTGCTGGTGGGCTGGGCTTCAATGTTTTTTTTTTTTGTGGAAAATTTTGGGCCGGTCACTGATGATGCCATAGTGGGCTCCAAAGTCATATAGCCCAAACTTATTTTAATTAAAGTCATACTTTACTGTCAAAAGAGCAATATGCCCCTACAATTGCAAAAACCGCTCATTCAAACACGTAAAGACCAACTATTAATCTCACTACATGTTTATAAACCCCTCCATTTATTTTTAGCAATTTTCATGTTCTTCCTGTGTTTGATTCTTCTCACCAAAACTGTATACAAACAATTCGGAAACTGCTATTTCAATGGCAAAGGTATTTTTTTTTTATAAAGCAACCATTTTCGATTAAAAATAACCATGAAAATGTTGAGATAGTGTTCAATTGAAACATATGCAATGATGTTAATGATTCAAGTTTGGATTAACTAATTCGACTAGTATTTGATAATGTGCAGTGAGTTATGGTTTTCTGTCAGAACAAGTGATATAGAACTTTGAAATGCGTGATACTGTATATCATGTGTTAATGTTTTGCTGAATTTTTTGGTTTTTTGTAAGAATGTGTGATTTATCCATGGAAAATGCTTGATACTGTGTCGATATATGATACTGTTCTTCTATTGGATTTGACTTTTCTATGTTGAGTGTGTATAATATTTTCCTTATTTCTAATAATAGTGAAATACTGTTTCAAAAAGATAATGTTTGATACTGTTTCAATATGATAATGTTTCAACTTATGATACTGTTATTGAATGCAAACAGTATCAGTGATCTTGTACTACTAATGGACATTTTAAGAACAGTATCGTTACTTCAACCATTAAAACATATTGCGCTTTGTGTTATTTATGATACTGTTTTATCTAGATAATGTGTTATAGTATATTTATACCATGTTTTTATCTTTAATACTATTTTATTATGATAATGTTTCAACCTATGATACTATTTCAATCTATGATACTGTTATTGAATGCAAACAGTATCAATGATCTTGTATACTACTAATAGAGTATTTTAAGAACATTATCATTACTTCAACCATTAAAAAATATCTTGTACTTAATTTTATAATAATGATACTGTTCAATCTATGTGCAATGGCATACTTATACCATTTTATATGATAATTGTTTATTATTGTGATACTGTTTTATCTATGATAATATTTTATTTAGATAATGTGTTATAGTATATTTATACCATGGTTTTATCTTTTATACTATTCTATTATGATAATATTTCAACATATGATACTGTTTTAATCTATGATACTGTTATTGAATACAAAAAATATCAATGATAATGGATCATTTTAAAAACAGTATCATTATTTCAACTATTAAAACATCTTGTACATAGTTTTATCATATTTTTATCTATTATACTGATTTATTTAGATAATCCGCTATGGTATATTTATACCATGTTTTTATCTTTGATACTATTTTATTATGATAATGTTTAAACCAATGAAACAGTTTCAATCTATGATACTGTTATTGAATGCAAACTGTATCAATAATTGTGTACTACTAATAGAGCATTTTAAGAAGAGTATCATTATTTCAACCATTAAAAAATATATTGTACTTAATTTTATCTATGATACTATTTCAATCTATGTACAATGGCATACTTATACTATTTTATATGATAATTGTTTATTATTGTGATAATGTTTATCTATGATAATAATGTGCTATAGGATATTTATATAATACTTTTATCTTTGATATTACTTTATTGTGATAATGTTTCAACCTATAATATTGTTATTAAATGCAAACGGTATAAATGATCTTGTACTGCTAATGGTGCATTTTAAGAACAATATTATTTACTTCAACAATTAAAAAACTCCTTGTACTAGTTTTATCTATTATACTATTTTAATCTGTGTGCAATGGCATACTTATACTATTTTATATGATAATTTTTTTATTATTGTCATACTGTTTTATTTAGATAATATGCTATGGTATATTTATACTATGATTTTATCTTTAATACTGTTTTATTATAAAAATGTTTCAACCTATGATATTGTTTCAATCTATAATACTGTTATTAAAATACAAAAAGTATCAATGATCTTGTACTACTAATAGAACATTTTAAGAATAGTATCATTACTTCAACATTAAAATATCTTGTGCTTAATTTTATCTATGATACTGTTTTTTTAGATAATGTGATATGATATATTTATACCATACTTTTATATTTGATATTATTTTATTATGATAATGTTTCAACTTATAATACTATTATTGAATACAAACAGTATCAATGATCTTGTACTATTAATGGAGCATTTTAAGATCAGTATTGTTGGAAAAATATGTATCATATTTTTCATCTTTTTATGTTGACTCTCTTAATTAATATAACTGATTTTTAATGTTAAAAGAGCAAGTTAACGTTTTCTTTATGACTTATCTGGATAACGTCAGTTCTAACTTACTGTGTTGATAAACATATTATTTTTCCATATCAGTAAAGTTGGATTATTATTCTATTTCCATACACGATATATTCTGATCACATGAATATTATTAACATCTTAGGAATGAAATATTTAAAGATAATCTTGAGTTTCCTATATTCCTTCCTTCTACAAATCTAAAATATCTTTCCATATATTCTTTCCTACTAATTGTCTTACCATTCTTGTTGTAGATTTTTAGGTAAGAAATAATTCTTAATTTGATTACTATTTTAACTATAAGTAAGAGTACAAATTAATAAGGAATCAAGGCTTTGAAAATACAATTTTGGTTCTTATTTCTCCAAGCACAAACCGGCTGGATTCTTTGTGGAAAACAAGACTCGATACTTCATTAATTTTAACTTCAAAGTAAAAAAGTTTTTTTCAAACTCATTGAATAATTAAAAACAAATTAGTGCTCGACGAACAATTCTATTTCTTGATTAATCTACTTGGCGTGAAGTTAAGAACGAAAGTTCTTAATCCAAGTGGTGGTTGCGGTCAAAGTACAATAGGGAAGTGGCGACAAAGTCAAGACCGGTGGGTTTGATTCCACTTTCATCAACAAGTCAGAAGAAGAAGTATCAAAGGGGGTTGATTTGTTTTCTTTTGATTGTAATTTTGTTAATTTTGCAAAATTACAAAACTAGATACTATTGTATTTTTAATCAAGATTATTAGTAGATTGTTTTTACCCATGGCATGGGAGCCCGTGGATGTTTCCCTTCGAAGTTTACCACGTTACATCTTGTGTTCGTTTTTAATTGTTTAAATTTTACACTTAACAAGATTAGGTAAACGAACACTACTGTGCAAGTCAGAACTGTTATCTTTGTCACTCGTCAGTTCTAATTGCGTTCTGTCCACTGCTAGTTTAATTAAGATTAAAATTACTATTAATTTAATTAATCTAGGTTTTAGAACTTTCAATTGGTATCAGAGATGGTTCACTTATTAAAGTGCGATCCGTAGAAACCTAGATATGGACGGAGCTCTATTTAGACCACCGATTTTAGATGAAACTAATTATGCATATTGGAAAATTAGAATTCAAGTCTACATTCAATCTCTTGATGAAGTAGCTTGGCACTCTATTGTCTATGGTTATAAAACTCTCACTATTGTTGAAAGTGGTGTGGAAAGATAGAAAAAGACAGACGAGTGAGTTCAAAAGAAGCTTTAAAAGACAGACGAGTGGGTTCAAAAGCTTTAAACTTCATATTCTCTTTTGTGGATTCTAATAAATTTTGTTTGATCTCTACATGTCAGGCTGCGAAAGAAGTTTGGGACATCTTACAGATTGCTCATAAGGAAACATCTATTGTCAAGTCATCCAAGTTTCAAATTCTTACTCTAGAATTTGAACAACTAACCATGAGAGACGATGAACAATTCAAGGACTTCTATGCAAAACTCAGTGACATCACCAATACAGCTTATTCTTTGAGAAATAACTATTCGGAGAGCAAAATTGTAAAGAAAATTCTCAAAACCTTGCCTAATCGTTTACACACCAAAGTAACTGCAATTGAAGAAAGTAAGGAGATTGAGAATATGAAGGTTGAAGAATTGGTGGGATCATTGATGACATATGAATTACATCTACAAAGGAGAAAGAAAGAAAAAGGATCTGGTATTGCCTTCAAAATTAAAAATGACGAAGAAGAGGAAAATGGTGAGGAGAGTGAAACAAATGAAAACATGGACATGCTCACCAAACAATTCAAAAAAATTCTAAAGGGAAATAAAAAAAGGAAAGAACTTGAATGCTCCATTACAACAAAAGAAGAGATTTCTAAACAACACAAGACAAAATCCTACTATTTCCATAAATAGATCTGAAAATCGGATTTAATGTCATGAGTGTGAGGGTTTTGGTCACATAGCCTTTGAATGTGCAAATACTTTAAAGAAATCTCATACCAAGAAGGCCATGAATATCACTTGGAGTGAAAATGATGAAAAAGATTCAGATGAGGACGAGGATGACAAAACTACTATTGATTGGTAACGTCTTTAACTGTGAACTTAACATCTCGTACTGATTTCGTGCAAAACTTGACTGCAGGTTCTGACTTCTTGACTACAACATCTGAAGAACCATACCGTGTCTGTTCTAACTGTAGCAGTGTGAACAAAAAATTAAAAGACGAACAGGAGAAGAAATTTTCTACTCACGTCATGATGGAATATTTGGAAGATGATAAGGCTGCAATTGATTCTCAAAATCATTTTCTAACCAACCTCTTAAAAGAGAAGGATTGTCAAATTGCGAACCTTCTTGATGAATTAAAAATTTCAAAAGAAATGATCAAGCAATTAACAATTGGATCATCTCGCTTAAGTCAAACACTTAACTATGGAAGAACCTTAAATGTCAAAGAATGATTGGGGTATGTTGGAAAAGATAAAGAAAAAGTTGGAAATCAGATCAGTTTCATCAAAGAAACACGTTCTGCTGTTTTTCTAGACATAACTGTTCCCATTGCTGTCAGTACTGTGGATGACTCGTCTATACAAGTTCTGACCAATGCCAAAACTCAAAAACATTCACAACCATCAGTTAAACAACCAGTGCATCAATTCTCAATGCAAAGAGGTATATCGAAATACTTTGTAAAATCTTGGATATGTGGTAATCTTGGACATGACTTATTTTATTGTTTATCTAACAAGAACTTGATTAACAGACAAATGAGACGCCATAATAATTCTAAAGTAAGACAAATTTAAGTTAGAAAAAATGATTTAAATTGTTATATGATTGATGTTGCCTATATAACGTTTATCCCTAATTCTTAATATTTTGATAGTGGTTGTTCTAGACATATGACTAGTAATTGATCATATTTAACTAACTACAAGAGTCTTGTAGGTGGTTTGGTTACTTTTGGTGACGGGGCATAAGGTAAAATTGAAGGTGTAGACACTATCCTAAATGATGGATTCTCACCTTTAAAAGAAGTTATGTTTGTGGTTGGTTTAAAAGCTAACTTGATTAGTATAGGCCAATTATGTGATGATAAACACTTTGTTATGTTCTCAAAAAATTCATGTAAAGTCTTGAACTATGATGGTAACTGTATTTTACGTAGTACTAGGTCTAGTGATAAATATTATCTTCTTGACACCAACATTACTTGTCATATTTCAAAAACTGACCCTACCGAATTGTGGCACAAACGGTTGGAACATTTGAACTATACTGATTTGTTGAGACTAACAAAATTAAATGCAGTACCAGGTGTTCCTAAGCTTACTAAAAAATCTAAAGGATTGTGTGGTTCATGCCTAAAAGGTAAGCAAACCAAAAGTACTCACAAGCAAGGTAAGTTTCTTGCTACATCTCATGTATTAGAATTACTTCACATAGATTTGATGGAAACTATTCAAATTGAAAGTATTAGTCACAAAAATTATATCTATGTATGCGTGGATGATTTTTCTAGATATACTTGGGTAGATTTTTTTAAGAGAAAAATATGATGTTTTTGAAAGATTTAAATTTTTGCACCTAAAAATAGCAACAGAAAAATATTTTAAAGGAATAAAAATAATGAAGATTAGAAGTGATCATGGAAGGGAGTTTGAAAATACTACTTTCTCTACTTTCTGTGAACAAAATGGTGTTTTTCATGAATTCTCTGCTCCTAAAACTTCTGAACAAAATGGTGTTGTGGAAAGGAAAAATAGGTCTCTACAAGTGATGGCTAAAGTAATGCTAAATAGTAAGAAGCTTCTTGTTAAATTATGGGTTGAAGCTATTAATATGGCTTGTTATATTTTGAATCGGGTGTTTTTAAGAATAGGTACGACTCAAACCCCATATGAAATCTGGAAATGAAGAAAACCTAATCTCAAGTATTTCCAAACCTTCGGTAGCAAGTGTTATGTGTTAAATGATCGGGAACACTTGAGTAAATTCTATTCAAAAAGTGATGAGGGAGTATTTATTGGTTACTCTAAAAATAGCCGAG
This sequence comes from Forsythia suspensa, assembly GCA_023638005.1. Taxonomy (NCBI): domain Eukaryota; kingdom Viridiplantae; phylum Streptophyta; class Magnoliopsida; order Lamiales; family Oleaceae; genus Forsythia; species Forsythia suspensa. Next base: position 17,708,044 of record CM042669.1, read on the forward strand.
CTTACAGAATTTATAACATGCGCACTCAAACTATCATTGAATCTATCAATGTGAAAATTGATGACACTGATGATTTTTCTTCTTATTCACAAGAACCTAATATTCAAACTTTTGAAGAATGGGTTGATCGAAGTCGGAGTACTCAAGACCACCATGTGTCCGTTTCAGACAGAGATAGACAGACCGAACTACTAGTATCCAGTTCGGGTATCTCTGCTCTTCCTCCTGAAAGTTCTGACGTACCAATACAAATAACGAATAGAATATGAAAAGGCAACATCCTTCTTGGATACAGAAAACACACCCATTGGACAATGTTCTCTCATATTCTGGAGACGATATGATGACTAGGAGGAGGCTTGCTAATGAATTTGGAAATATTTGCTACACTTCAGAAATTGAACCTAAAAATATAAATGAAGCAATTATTGATGAAAATTGGGTTCTAGCCATGCATGAATAGCTAGCTCAATTTGATAGAAATGAAGTGTGGGAACTTGTACCTCGGTCAAAGGACACAAATTTGATTAGGACAAAGTGGATATTCAAAAATAAATCAGATCAACATGGCAACATAGTAAAAAACAAGGCACGCTTTGTTGCACAATGATACACTCAACTAGAAGGAGTGGATTTTGATGAAACATTTACACCTGTGGCTTGACTTGAATCTATTAGACTTTTACTATCTGTGGCATGTCAAATGAGGTTCAAGTTGTAGCAAATGGATGTCAAAAGTGCCTTTCTGAATGAAATTCTTAATGAAAAAGTCTATGTTGAGGAGCCTCCGGGTTTTGTTGATCCTTATTCTTCCGATCATGTGTTCAGACTCAAAAAGGCCCTATACGGACTAAAGCAAGCTCCATGTGCTTAGTATGAATGATTGACAATGTTCTTGTTGGAACAGAGATACAAGAGAGGAAGAGCTGACAAAACTTTATTCATCAAACATTTCAAAACTGGATTAACAGTTACACAAATCTACGTCGATGATATTGTGTTTGGTTCTTCACTAGAAACAAAATCCAAGGAGTTTGTTACACTTATGCAAAATGAATTCGAAATTAGTATGGTTGGTGAACTAAATTTATTTTTAGGTTTGCACATCAAAGAGGTTGGATTAGGAATTTTTATCTTACGGGCCAAGTATGCTAAAAATCTGGTGAAGAAGTTCAGTATTGAACAAAAGTCCATCAGAATTTCTATGGCCACGTCCTTGAAAATATCCAAAGATGACCAGGGCAAGGAGGTTGACTCTAGCTTGTACAGGAGCATGATAGGCAGTTTGCTGTACCTGACTGCAAGTTGTCCTGACATATTTTTCAATATTGGAGTTTGTGCACGTTATCAGGCCAAACCAAAAAAATCACATCTCGCAGCAGTGAAGCGAATTATTCACTATATTAACTGTACTTATGACTTTAGTTTATGGTATACTAATTATACTAACTGTCATCTTGCAGGATACACTGATGCTGACTGGGTAGGAAACATGGATGATAGAAATAGCACGAGTGGAGAATGTTTCTACATTGGTAACAATCTCATTGCATAGTTAAGTAAGAAACAAAACTCTATTTCCTTATCTACTGCAGAAGTTGAGTATATTGCTGCTGGTAGTTGTTGCACTCAGCTACTCTGAATGAAACAAATGCTATATGATTATGGTATTGATCAGGACTCTTTTACTATATTATGTGATAACACTAGTGCTATCAATATTTCTAAAAATCATGTTCAACACTCTAGGATCAAACATATTAACATTAGACATCATTTTATTAGAAATCTGGTCGAAGAAGGAGTAATTACTTTGGAACATATTCAGACTGAGTATCAGTTGGCTGATTTGTTCACAAGGCCTTAGATTCTACTATATTTGAGACTCTACGAAAGGCCATGGCATTTTCTTGATGCATTAAATTTCTTTTCAAAAAAAATATTTTACTTAGTAGAAGTAGTATTTTTCTTTTTTGTTTGATTTTATCATGTGTGTTTGTTTGTAATTTACTTACCTTTTTATTTAAAAAAAAAAAAAGATGAAAGGTGTTCTTGTAAATAGCATATGATATAAATGTAAGATTGGTCTATGAATATTGAGATTTACTTGGATTAACCAATCAGTATGGTATGCTCATTACACTTACGGTAAAATAAGCTCAGATAAGCACACTTTGAGGACATATTGACTTGTTTGATTGTGCCTTACTACTGACTAGACTGTTATCTTTGAAGTAGTTTCGTACTTTTTGTAGACCTATGGTCAGTATCTATGTTTCTCGACATTATAGTATGTTATTGTGTTAAACAGACAATTTCATGGATAAGAGGACTACCACCATAAATGTGTAACCATCCTTGATAATGAACATAAATCATGTAGAAAAGAGCTACATCTATGGTTGTAAGAAAGTCAACTTTATGATCATATAAATTCAATGCTTTGACAAAACAAAAAATATATAAATAAAGTCCACACTCTGAATACTCAAAAAAAAAATTTGATATGGTACTCATGTCTGGCACGCACATATTTTTTTAAAGAGATATGTTCTGATGATGACTGATTTGAAATACATCTCAGTACTTATCTTCTTGACAATGTTCAATTTGACTTAGTGGGACAGATTATGATTAACTGGTCTAGTATGCACGCTCACATTATAAATCTGACAAAATAATTGAATCTAATTATGCACTTATATCTGATTGGAAGATTCTAGATTATTTTGATATTTTTTGACTGATTGTATAATTTGTGGACTATAAAATTTTCCCATAAATAAAAGATTTAATTTTAACTCATAAAATATTGTCATTTATTTTGTGTGATTGTCTTGTGTTGGCATTTTCGTAGAATTTTCAATCAACAGTCTAATTTTGACAACACAATCAGCTTTAACTGAGAAAAATCTGGATCAATATTTTATGGAATCCAATCTTACTTTGTACTGATTTTATATTGACCTTCCTAAATTCAATATATGTTTTCCATAAATTAGCAATTTAAGCGGTTTAATTCAAATTTGACATATCTGGTTTAGGGAGGTCTTTATGTTCATAATTTGCCAATCCTCAGTTTATATTTGGTAACTGCTTTGTCCTTGTCCCAAATTAATCGTTCCCGCCTTGTGCAATTTTACAAATTTCCCTTTTTGAACCGTAACTTAGGGTTTTCTCATTCATCTCTCACACTTGATTTCCAAATTTCTTAACATCGAATTCTCTCTTACATTTGATTCTAGGGTTGTGTTACGTTCTTTATTTCAAATTCAAATAATGGTGAAAACCAAGATGCCAAAAATCAAAGAAAATGATGGTGGTTCATCCAAGAACATCATATCTCGCTTCTGTTAAGCTAAAAGCTGTGGGGGCCTCAAATGTCGCTTCGGTAAGGACTCTCCGTGAATCGCATCGGGCAGACCGAACCCTCGAGTTTAGACGACGACACTTCTTCAACATCACATCTCAAGGAAAACAATCGATGGACATTATTGCCTACCAGCCGTGTCAAACATCTAAAGACCCAATTACAGGCCCGTCAAACATCTAAAGACCCAATTAATTTTCTGAGCAAGAAAGTTACCCTAAGTGCTCAAGAACTAGATGAAGAAGGAGACAAAGATGACAGATCTGGAATAGGTGACAGTGGGTCTAACAATGCTGGAATTGAAGATGAAGTTCGTGAGATTCGTGAGAATGAAGGGACTGGTAATGAAGAGTATGAACGTCATCCCCCAATCGTAGAAGGTTCAAGTAAGCCCCCTTCTCAAAAATTAGATTCTGATTTCGATGTTATTCTTGATGAATCCTCGGAATCTACTTAGTAAAATTGGTGATATTGCTGAAGAGCCCACACCTGCTGGTCAGAACATGACTCCCATTGCCTCAAGAGGTGCCTACAGAGTACTGCCTACTCCCAATTCAGACCTCCAAATGTTTTAGACTTGAAACATTAACTATAGGTAGACACTCTGTTAAACCCCCTCAATTACTGTTTTTTGTCAGAGATTGCTGAGAGTTTGTTTTTTTCATTTACAACATATCGCAAGTTCATCATTGAGTGCAAGGTAACAATTCATGAATTTAGTTCGTTTGGTTTGCTTGAAATTGTTGATTTTCACAAATTACATAATCTGTTAAGTTTTTATGGACCATTCAATGAAACTCTAGTCAAGGAATTTATGGCCAATGTTCCCAAAAATCTAGGGGAGGCTTGCAATGAATTCAAGTGGCTGTCTGAGGAAGACATGTTACCTTCAGTCCTAACTCTCTTAGGAACTGGCTTAGGATGAATACCGTGGCCATCACAAGTGACGAAGAATTAACCAAAGACAGCATTGCATAAGAAATGACTGGCTCTACCTGGCCAGAATCAAGAGAACTGACTATTTCCCGACTACTGCCCAAATATAAAATTCTCCATCCGATACTTATCAACAACATTGATCCATTGACTCATCGATCAGTCATTTCAGGAGACAAGGATATTGTGATGTACAAGTTAGGGATGAGGTTGACAGTTGATTGGGTCAAAATGATTTTTGACGGAATTGTTTATAAAGGGCCGAGACGAGCCAAATAGTACAGGCTACCACATCCAGCACTCATCCATCACTTCATTGTTCGCCAAAGAGTGCCTGCAATGGATTCGGACAGATTGTCTAAGGATATTCCAGTTTTAGGTGTCCATGAATTTACAAATTTAGGTAGTACACCACATCCCACTCCCAAAGTTCTTAGGCACGTTCTATCTTCGTTGGACAAGTCTAGGCATTTGGATGCAGTGGAAACTCAGATGGGTATGGTTAAAACACAGGTAGACCAACTTTTCACCTTAACCAAAATTTTTTTGATGAATTTATTTTCATGCATAGGGTGTTGGCTAAACTTGAATATCTGGGCGATGAGCATATAAAGTCTGCATACCAAATAGTTACTCCGAAATTCTCTGCACATCCCAGAGGTCAGATGGAGATTTTGAGTTCTGATCCAATAGTTGAGATAACTACTGCTCCAACTGGTGCACATGTGCTAGATGCTCATCCACCCATTGCTCCATCAGATACCCCTATTCGCAAGAGAGATGCAAAAGCATCTGTATCCGGTGCAAAGAAGTCAAGGCCTTCGCAGAACTGATTGTTTCTAGTTCTGACTTCTAACTTTCTAACTATTTGGTTATGATTGATTATGGATGATTGTATTCACTCTTACATTCTGCTTTCCTTCACTTCAAACACTGCCTTACTTTTGTTTTTCTCTTTCCTCCTTGTTATTTCCTTTGACGATTTTCTTTCAAAAGGGATAGTAGTAGGTATTTTTAAGTTTGAAGTTTGTAGTTGTTGGATAAACTTTGATGATGGTACTTTGTTGGATAAACTTTGATGATGGTACTTTGCTAGTAGTATTTTTAAGTTTATGATGGTATGATGATTACACTTTGATGGTATCTTGCTAAGGGTGGGCAATATCAAAGTTTGAGATGTGTGTGGTATTTGCATATATTATTAACTTCTTTGTAGGAGTTTTTGGTTTACACACTTACGGGGAGCAATAACCCTTATATGTTGATGCTCTTGGTTTCTTTAATTATTCACAAGCCATAACACACATCACACTTATATTAAAAATTCGATAGTTATGTATTTGTAATTAAGCAAAGCCAAAGGGAGAGATTATTAGAAAAATATGTGTCATATTTTTCATTTTTTTATGTTGGCTCTCTTAATTAATATAACTATTTTTTAATGTTAAAAGAGCAGGTTAACGTTTTCATTATGACTGGTCTGAATAACATTAGTTCTGACTTACTGCATTGATAAGCATATTATTTTTTCAGATCAGTAAAGCTGCATTTTTATTCTGTTTCCATACACGATATATTCTGATCACATGAATATTATTAATAGCTTCTTTTGTAGGTTAAAGAATCTTTTCTTATTCTATTAGATTTGTTTAGGAATGAAATATTTAAAGATAATCTTTAGTTTCCTAAATTCATTCATTCTACAAATCTAGAATATCTTTATATATATTCTTTCCTACCAATTGTCTTACTATTCTTGTTGCAGATTTTTAAGTAAGAAATAATTCTTAATTTGATTACTACTTTAACTGTAAGTAAGAGTACAAATCAATAAGAAATCAAGGCTTTGAAAATACAATTTTGGTTCTTGTTTCTCCAAGCACAAACCGATCGGATTCTTTGTGGAAAACAAGACTTGATGCTTCATTGATTTTAACTACAAAGTAAAAAAGTTTTCTTCAAACTCATTGAACAATCAAAAAAAATAATAATAAAATTGGTGCTCAACGAACAATTCCATATCTTGATTAATCTACTTGGCGTGAAGTTAAAACGGGAATTCTTAATCCAAGTGGTGGTTACGGTTAAAGTACAATAGAAAAGTGGCGATAAAGTCAAGACCGGTGGGTTTGATTCCACTTCATCAAAAAGTCAGAAGAAGCAGTATCAAAGGAAGTTGATATGTTTTCTTTTGATTGTTATTTTGTTAATTTTGCGAAATTACAAAAATTGGATACTATTGTATTTTTAATCAAGATTATTAGTGGATTGTTTTTACCCATAGTATGGGAGCCTATGAATGTTTCCCTTCGGAGTTTACCACATTACATCTTGTGTTCGTATTTAATTGTTTAAATTTTGTACTTAACAAGATTAGGTAAACGAACACTCTTGTCTTGAGTCGAATCATATCTTTGTCACTCACCGCTCTAATCTGCTGTTTATCATCACTACTAGTTTAATTAAGATTAAAATTACTATTAATTTAATTAATCTAGGTTTTATCACTTTCAAGTATCATTACTTCAATCATTAAAAAATATCTTGTACTTAGTTTTATCTATTATACTGTTTCAATTTATGTACAATGGCATACTTATACCATTTTATATGATAATTGTTTATTATTGTGATACTATTTTATCTATGATACTATTTTATTTAAATAATGTGCTATGGTATATTTATATCATGCTTTTATCTTTAATACTGTTTTATTATGATAATGTTTCAATATATGATACTGTTCCAATCTATGATACTGTTATTGAATGCAAAAAGTATCAATGATCTTATACTACTAATAGGACTTTTTAAGAACAATGTCATTAGTTCAACCATTAAAACATCTTGTGTTTAGTTTTATCTTTGATACTGTTTTATCTAGATAATGTGCTATGGTATATTTATACTATACTTTTATCTTTGATATTATTTTATTATGATAATGTTTCAACCTATGATATTGTTATTGAATGCAAACAATATCAATGATCTTGTACTACTAATGGAATATTTTAAGAACGGTATCATTACTTCAACCATTAAAAAATATCTTGTACTTAGTTTATTTATGATACTGTTTCAATCTATTTACAATGGCATACTTATACCATTTTATATGATAATTGTTTATTATTGTGATATTGTTTTATCTATGATAATAATGTGCTATGATATATTTATACCATATTTTTATCTTTGATACTGTTTTATTATGATAATATTTCAACCTATGATATTGTTATTGAATACAAACGGTATCAATGATCTTGTACTACTAATGGATTATTTTAAGAGCAGTATTATTACTTCAACCATCAAAAAATATATTGTACTTAGTTTTATCTATGATATTGTTTCAATCTATGTGCAATGGCATACTTATACCATTTTATATGATAATTTTTTATTATTGTGATACCGTTTTCTATGATACTATTTTGATACTTCTGATATTGTTGTTGTTTATGATGCAACAAAACAAACAAATGGAAACAAAACAATCGGTTACAAATTAATAGGAAAAAAGAAGGTTGTACCTATATTAAGTAAAGTAACTGTGGAGAAGAATGTCTACCCACAGTATCGGTCTAACCTCCAAAGAGTTATCAGGGAGGTGAAAAGAATATTGTTAACAAAAGTACAATTAATTGTATTGAAGAAATTGCCATTTTGAAATCTTGTCAAGTTGATCTTGGATAGAGGTGTCAATCCGGGTCAGACAGACTGGGTCGGCCAACCTCCGATAAAGTGCCTACTCCATGGCGGGTTGAGGGCCAGGTCAACCCACAAAAATTGAACACGTTCCCAACACACCCGTCGGCCCATCTGGGTCAAGCCCATGTGGGCCACGGTTCGACCCAGTTCGACCTGTATGAATAAAAAATTATTTTTTTTGAAATTAATAAAAAATTAGTTACTTATTGTAATTCAAAAAAAATGTTTACATATATAGCAAAAAATGTGTTAAATTACTAAATAAAAAATAAATAACAATGATAATTTCACATTTGTTAATTTTTTAATTCAATTTTTATTTTTTTATATATATTTAAAGACTAAAACATCATGCATCAATCACATCTTTCAATTTAAACGGCTCTCTACCATTTTTTTTTTTTTTAAATATCATTTCAAATGTGAAAGTTTGAATTTTCTGCCTTTTTTTATAAAAAAAATTCAAAGCAAGCCAGCACTTAAAGGTTGAACCGCCCGGGCCGTGAACAGCCTGCCCAATTCACTGGCCGGCTCATGGTTCGACCTCTTCGACCTGTGAACGACCCACGGTTCGACCTCTTCAGCCCGTGAACAGCCCACCCAATTTACGGGTCGACCCACGGTTTTGGGTCAAGGCGGGTGGGCTGATGCAGGTTCGATCGGCCCACCCATCTTGACACCTCTAATCTTGGATGACAAGATTGATAGACATTGCTATCGTCAGAGTGATATAGATATGTACAAGATCATTGAGTGCTTCGACAATTCAAAAAGGATTTTTTTGATAAACAAATCACATCTAAAGTTCAAGAAGGACAATATGAAGGGTATATTTGGCATTGTCGATGGTGAAAATCAGATTGTGGTTGAAAAACAAAACCAGCCTCGAGTCAGATTTCTTCCAACGAAGGTTCAAAGACTGTAGTAGATTGACTAAAACTGTAATCTTTACATAGTTAAGAGCTGCGGCAAATAGAAACAATAAAGAAGACATTGACGTTATTTCTAGGTTGATGATACTCTTCCTAATGGCATCGTTCTTTGTACCAAATAAATCTGTCTTTGAACTGGAGATATATCAAATATGTTGAAGATGTTGACGAGATGAAGACTTACAATTGCTCGAAGCATAGTTTTGAATACCTCATTTCCTCCCTATGTAAAAATGAAGACCCAACAGACGTCACAGGCTGTGTGATGGCTTTACCAGTAAGCTATTTGATTTTTGTATACTGTTTTGTTGATACTGTTTTATTTATGATACTGTTTTCTATTAACTGTGATATTTTCACTAAGAAGTTTTTGTTTATGAAAATCCAGTATTGGTTGTTGAAAAAACTCAAAGTCTGCAAAGCTTTGAAGAAGAATGTAGAACCAAAATGCATTAAATGAGATTTGAGAGATCTGGTACGTAGTCTAAAAACTATGACTGTTCACGAACTATATAAAAAATGTAATAATAGTATCACCAATTCACAGTATATAGTATCTTACATGAATAGTTATTCAACCACAGTATATAGAATATAGTACAACATACAAATATTCAGTATATTATACAAATAATATGCCATTGTAGGTTGATGAAGAATTTGATGAATATGAAGTTTAGACGAAAACACAAGATAGTGATGAGAGTGATGATGATCAAAAAAAGGAGCATGATTCAAGAGAAGACAATGAAAATAAAGAAAGTGAGGATGGTAGGGTCAACGAAAAAGGATATGGCAGTTTTGAAAACATTGAAGAGGAGGATGACAATTGGCTACATTTGCCCCTGAGTCATATGGCAGAAGTTGCAATCAAAGATTCATCATCCAAGAAAGCCATAAATAGTTCATCCAGACTCCATGACGAATTACGAGCCTCTAAGGAAAATGAGTGTATCTTATAAGATGCGTTTGATGAAAGCATCTCGCAAAATGAAAGGTACTAGTATATATGATACAACAACATATGATACTGCTATATATGATACTATTTTTTTTATACTGATATGGTATTGTTTTATCTATTATACTGTTTTACATATGGTACTGTTTTATTGAAAAACTATTATTTATGACACTATTTAATTAAGATTTTGATGATAATGTGATTTTGATACTTCTGATAGTGATGATAATGTGCTTTTCATATTGTTTTGTTGTAATACTAATACTAATATTATTTTATCTATAAATTGTTTTATGGTTAATGTTGTTTCAATCTATGATTCTATTTTATTGAGATACTATTATCTATTATACTGGTTTGTTATGATACTGTTTAATTAAGATACTGATAATAATATGATTTTAATATTTTTGATATTGATAATAAGTGCTTTTGATACTTTGCAAAATGAAAGAAATATAGAGGAGCTCAAGTAGATGAGCACTAGGATAAGCGATATAGAAGATGAACTACGGAAGACAATGGCTTTACACACAGCGGTTTTGGAGGAAAAACATAAGACTGCCGAAGAACTAAAAAAGCTACGGGAAACTTTGGATTCTCTTGCAAGGGAGAACAAATCATTGAAAAAAAAAAAAGAATACCTCGCTTATAAATTAGCTGACTGAAAGAGTGGTACATGAAGTCACTCAAGCGTTGACTGGTGAAGAGATTCAAAAAATAATGAATGTAGCAAAGCAAACTTCAATGGTGAAAAGAATAAAAGAGAGAAAAAGAAAAAAGGACGACAATTTCACCTACTCCGCTTTGAAAAAAAGGGTCGTAAAGGGTAAAAAAGGATAAATTTCAGATCTTCCCGATCTTCCGATAAGGATAACGATTCAATGTTGATGACCTTCTTGATCTTCTGATGAGGAAAGAAAAAAAGTGCCAATCAAAATCAATGCAAAATGGTTGACAGCAAAACAGTTCGGTGCAGCTGACAGGAAGAAAATTGTAAATATCGGAAAAAGCCAAAACCTATCGAGTCTCTTCTATACACTAATTGTTGATATTTTGATAGTAATACTATTTTCATGATACTGTTTAAATAATGTGATGCTGTTTCAATTACTGAAAATGTTTTACTTTTGCTATTGTGATACTGTTTCATTGTTTAATACTGTTTTATATTGCAGAGTAATAGTTTACAAGCCGGCCAGAACAAAATTTTTCTTTGTGACATTGGGTGATTTGTTTGATATTCTTTGAGACGACTCAATATCGAACAATGTAAGATTGTAAAAAGTAAAATTGTATTCCCAAATTATGAACTTATACAAAACATAACTATGATACTTTTTCTGCAGGTAATTAACGCATATGGAGAAATCCTGAAGGCTAATAACCCGATTGTAGATAGCACTTACAATACAAAATTTGTCATTTTTTATTCTTTATGCTATGTGAGTTGTTTAATTTTAACATAAACCGTTGCATAAACATTTCAATTACAAACTTACTTCTAAAACAAAATAATTTTGTATCTTGATATTATACTTGAATACTACATCTATATATCACAAATGCTGAAATGTCAATTCCAAGAGCACAAAAAATTGACGTTGTGTTGGAGCACCTCCATAACACCGGGTATCCTCGACTTTTGATGTTCTCGATGAACTCAAATGGAGGAAAAGGATCTGACGTAGTTTCAAACCATTGTGATAGCCCAAGAATAACTAATCAAGAGGGGGGCTGAATTGGTTTTCTCAAACTTTTTCGAAAAATATTCTAAATAAAATGATATTTAAGAAATGAAAATTAATCCACAAAAATATAAGCACAATACAAGTAAATAAAAGGGAAGAGTGAGTGCAAACGATATTTTTATGGAGGTTCGATCCAACCAATGATCTACGTCCTCCGTTATCAAGCTCTCCAACACGAGCACGGCCTATCCACTATTTTGATTGACTTATGGTGCAATCTAAACCCTTACAATGTATCCGGTGACTTACAAACAAGGAGTACTGATCCTTATACAATATTGAGCTTTTCAAGGGACCTAAATATGACCCAAAAATGTAAAGAGATTATTTGAGTATTTCTTTCTAGATGAATGATAAATACAAGTTTAGTTCTAAGAGAGACTAACACTTTAATGAATAGCAATAGATGAGGAAAGCTCAAGTGTTAGAAGAAAACTTTGTTGATAATGATGAATCAAAAGTTTGATTTAATCAAACAAAGTTTTTCAATAAGAGATATTGAAGATATAAATGCAATGAAGCTTTGAATGAAGTTTTTCAACATGATTCTCTCTATAAATGCTCTTGTAAGTGTTGTTGAATGATAATAAATGAAGTGGTATTTATAGAGATGAATTTTCGTCACTTTCTATTGAAACGGATGACCAAACGGTCAACCAGCTAGATGGTCAGAACTAGTCGTTGGGACTGTAAAAAATAGAACGGATACTTTTTAGAAAGTGACAGTTAAACGGTCGACGGGTTCACCCAAATGGTCGACCGGTTAAACCGGTTGATCAAACGGATGACCAAACGGATGACCGTCTCCACAGTTTTGAAAAAATGATTTTTGGCTTTGATAAAAATATCTTTATGCAAGTGATAAAAAATATTTTTGAGCTTTCATTCATTTAATTGCTAAGGATCAAAGAGTTAATACCTTTACAATTTTATCTAGAAATCTATTCTTCGATCTTGATCATCGAATCTTGAGATACTTGAACTCTTGTATTGATTTTGACTTGATCTTAACATTGCATGAGAGTTCGATTTGTAGCGCTTTGAATATTGCTTGAAAATAGATTGTTAGAAAACACAACTATTTTGTTTGTTATAATCAAAACATTAACGTTTAAAGTTAACCATAGGTCAACAATTTCTCCCTTTTTGATTATGACCAACAATGTGAGAATGTAGAATGTGATAAGATAAATTAAAGCAAATATACCCCCCCTTTCTTTTTCAAGTGAACATGGTTTGATAAATTTGCAGCATAATATCATTTTCATTTGATTTATCAATTTTCATCACATATCAAATGTTCAAGTCGTTTGTCAATTACTAATCATATCATACTCATATGTCAATTACCAAATTTTCATCATATATCATATTCATATATCACATCACATTACAGATTTTTTCCCCTTTTGACATAAACAAAAAAAAATAATTGAAACATTAAGGTTTAAACATTGATTGAGAAAACTTGAAAGTTAAAATATGCCATACATTGATAAACAGGAAAGATAAATACAATCATAGTGTGTAGGAAGCATAAATGAAATACTAGAACAATGAAAACGAAGCTAGTTCTCCGGTGGCAGATGTAGAGGAAGCACGACATCAAGACGGGAATGAAGAGCTTGAAGCAATGTAGTCATACCGTCAACTGAATGTTGGAGAGTCACCACGGTATGTTGTAGACCCTCGACCGAAGATGAAAGCGAGTCGATCCGTCCATTTAGTAAATTAAATTGGTCCTCGTTGAAGCCGGAGGTGGAGGACGACGGCCGATGTGATCGTGGTCGAGGTGGGGACGGGGGAGGAGCATCGTCGTCATCGTGTATATCTTCATCCTCAAATGGTAACGTGGAGGGTCCCGACTCATCGTCAAACTCTTTTGACTTCGCCACCCATTGTCCGTTTCTTTGAAAATTTTCATCCGTTTGAGAGTAAGGATATTGATGGTGTCGGTGGCTTTAGAAAATAGGGTAACCGAATCACGGAAGGAGATTTCAAAGTGTTGAAAAACTTTAGTAAGAATCATTCCGTAGGGAAGCGCCTTAGCTCTAGTGCCGCTAAGAACGCAGTTCATATGTTGGATCATAATGTATAAAAAGTCGAGCTTCCGCCCACGGAGGATTGAGTCGAGAACGAAGACATCAAATGATTGACCTCATCTAAATGACCCTTTCGAGGAACAAAAATATGGGTGATGATGTTATGGAGGACACGACACGGAAGAGTGAGTTTATTCGTGCTAAGACGTACGGCAGCCTCAAAATGCTTGTCGGTGACATGACAACAAGCCTCGACCGGATTATATTCGGTAGTGTGAGGAATTGTTTTGATGGTATAGAGACGCATACCACCATCCTCAAGATGAAGAATGGAACGAATAAGGTCTTGAGTGATCTTAATTTGTTTGTTCCTAAGAAAGGACGAAATACCCGACCCCGGAGAAAAAAATAATATTTGTGTAAAATTCTTTGACAATGGGGGGATAAACTTTATCATTTAGGGTAAGAAGAGGAACCCAACCCATACCCATAAAAATATTTTCAATATTGAATGAGGGTACATCGTGTGTGAAAGAGGCAAGGTCGGCGTTCTTACCTATGAGGACGGGACACCGATCTATTTGTTTTGTTTGAGGGTCCTCTTCGGAGGAGGATAGAGAAGGTTGCCTTTTCCTCCTAGGACGTTTGGCAGCCATTTTAACCCGAGGCATTATGGTGGAAACGAATTATGGAGACTAGTGTTTAGGTTCATCCGTTTGGGATGGATTGTGATGATTCCGTGGATAGAAATTGGGGATTTGCGGTTTTAGGTGTGGAATTGATATGGGTTTTTGATTGTAAACACAAATTTAAGAATTTGAGAGAGATTTGATGAATGGGAAGAGAATGGGAGTGAAAAACGTGGGTTCGCACGAAGTTGGAATGAAGAAATTTGAAAATTTTCTAACTTAAAACTCTGATTTCCGCTGATACGGTCGACCGGAAACCTCAGATGGTCGATCGTTTGAACTAAATTTTTGAAAACAAACTCTCTGTTCAAACAAATGAGTAGGCGGATGAGGAGGTCGTCGATCGGTTCAGTTCAAACGGTCAACCGTTTAAACTTTTCAATTTTTACAAAAGTCTCTGCTTAGACGGATGATCAACCGGATTAACAATGGTTCATCCGTTTAACTTCAAACGGACGTCCGTTTTAAAGAACGGTCGTCCGGTTGGACAATTTTGCAAAATTTTATCAAAATCATTGATTTGGTCCTTTGTCAAATAATTTTAAAACATGTTTGTCACATAAAATGCAATCAATTATAGAAAACATAAGGAGTTAACCACATATTTCACATTCATCAATTATACCTAAATGTCGTCGAATGTATGAAAATCTTTCGAGTGCTAATGGTTTTGTGAGAATATCGGCCAATTGTTTTTCGGTGTTTAAAACTCCAAAGTTATATCTCCCTTTTGTGCATGGTCTCGTAGAAAGTGATGTCTAATCTCGATGTGTTTGGTACGAGAATGCAAAACGGAATTCTTAGATAAATTTATAGCACTAGTGTTATCACACATAATAGGAACATTTTCAAATGATATGTGATAATCATTTAGAGTTTATTTCATCCATAGGATTTGAGCACAACAACTAGCAGCGGAGATATACTCGGCTTCGGCGGTTGACAAGGCAACATAATTTTGTTTCTTACTAAACCAAAAAACTAAAGCAAAGCCTAGAAAATGGCACGTTCCACTAGTACTTTTACGATCAATTGTACAACTGGCCCAATCGGCATCTGAATAACTAAGTAAATCAAAATGAGTTTCTTTGGGATACCAAATCTCCAAAGATCTAGTTCCACTAAGATAACGGAAAATACGTTTTACGATACTAAGATGGGAATTCTTAGGATTAGATTGATATCTAGCACATAAGATACACTAAACATAATATCGAGCCTACTAGCGGTTAAATAAAGAAGGGATCCGATCATACCTCGATATTTTGTTATATCAACAGAAATACCTTGCTCATCTTTATCTAGTTTGATTGATGAGCTCATCGGAGTATTCATTGGCTTCAATTCTTCCATTTCAAACTTTTTGAGCATATCTAAGATATACTTGGTTTGATAATGAATATTCCATCATTAGTTTGTTTGATTTGAAGTCCAAGAAAGAACTTGAGTTCACCCATCATGCTCATCTCAAATTTCCTACTCATGCACTTACAAAATTCTTCACATAGATATCGTCAACATAAATTTGAACAACAATCATATCATTCTTTTTGGTTTTTATAAATAGTATTGTATCCGCCTTATCCATTAAAAAGCCATTTGATAAGAGGAATTTACTTAATCTTTCATACCATGCTTTAGGAGCTTGTTTTAATCCGTAAAGGACTTTTCTAAGTTTGAAAACTTTGTCCGGATACTTACGATTTTTAAAACCGGGTGGTTGCTCAATAAAAACTTCTTCTTGAATGATTCCATTCAAGAATGCACTTTTGACATCTATTTGAAATAGAGTAAAATTCTTATGACAAACAAAATCAAAAAGCATGTGAATTGATTCTAATCTATCAACCGGTGCAAAAGTTTCTTCGAAATCAATGCCTTCTTCTTAATTGTAACCTTGAGCCACTAATCTAGCTTTGTTACGCACAATTATACCATTTTCATCTCATTTGTTTCGAAAAACTCATTTTGTGCCAATTACAGTTTGTGAATTTGGTCTAGCAACTAAATCCCAAACATGATTTTTTTTCAAATTGATTTAGTTCATCTTGCATAGCTAGAATCCAAAATTCATCAAACTCAGCTTCTTTAAAGTTCTTTGGCTCGATTTGTGAAAGAAAGATACAATTGTTATGAAAATTTCTAGAAGAATTTCTTGTGCTTACCCCTTTTGATAGATCACCAATGATGAGATCTTTTGGGTGAGAGGGGACAAACTTTCATTCTTTTGGTAATGATGAAGTGTTGAGATCTTCATGAGGTTCTTCTTCATTTTGTTGCATACTTGTTTCCTCCTCATGTTGAATTTCAATGTTATTTGGATTCCCTTGGTCTTGATTTTGAACACTTAGTTGTTCAAATGAAATTTTCAAATCTTCATCATCAATGACTTTTTCTTGTTCAATGGAGTTAGTTTCATCAAAGACAACATGCATAGATTCTTCAACTACTAAAGTTCTTTTGTAAAAACTCTAAAAACTTTGCTAGTAGATGAATATCCAAGAAAAATTTCAATATCGGATTTTGGATAAAATTTTCCCAAATTTTCTTTTGTGTTTAAAATAAAGCACTTGCAACCATGGTCTGAGCCATTTCTTGCAATGTTCGATTCTTACTCTCTACTACACCATTTTGTTGAGCATTTCTAGGAGCTGAGAAATTATGTTCATATTCATTTGATTTGCAAAAATCATCGAAAGCTATATTTTTAAATTCTCTACCATGATCACTCCTAATTGTGGTAATGGTGTATCCTTTTTCATTTTGGACTCTTTTGCAAAAATATTTAAATGCATTTAGAGCTTTATCTTTTAAATTCAAGAAAATGACCCAAGTAAATCTTGAAAAATCATCAACAATAACAAATGCATAATATTTTCTACTTAAACTAGTAGTTCTAGAGGGTTTAAATAAGTCCATGTGGAGAAGTTGTAAAGGTCTTGAAGTAGAAGAGTATTGTTTAAGTTTGAAAGAACTCTTTACTTATTTTTCAAATTGACAAGCATCACAAATTTTATCTTTTTCAAACTTTATATTTGGTAAACCTTTTACAAAGTTATTTTTAGAAATTTTTGAAAGTAAGTCCATGCTAACATGACCCAATCTCCTATGCCATAACCAAGAATCATCATTTATACTTGAAAGACATTTTATTTCTTTTTCAAGTTCAAATTCAATAGATATGATGTAGACATCCTTACTTCGGCTATCCATGAACAATACCTCTTTAGATATAGCATCCTCAATAAGACACTTGGAAGAATCAAATTTAATGAGATAACTTTTATCACACAATTGACTTATACTAAGCAAGTTATGTTTAAGGTTATTAACTAATAAAATATTTCCAATGGAGGGAGAAGAACGATTACCAATATTTCCAACGCCGATGATTTTTCCTTTGGCATTGTCTCCAAAAGTTACATGACCTTCATCTTTTCTTTTGAGATTTGATAGTAATGATCAATCTCCCGTCATGTGTTTTGAACAACTACTATCTAAGAACCAATTGCTCTTGACCTTTTGTGGTACCTCATCCTCAATAGTCATGAAGCACATGTTGACGATTTCTTCTTGAACTTCATCTTTTTAAGATCATCTTCATCACTATCGTCCCATGTAGCTTGAAGAGCTTTTTTTTTGGTGAACTTCTTTTTGTTCGGGTATTCGGTCTTCTTGTGACTAGGTTTATCATAATCATAGCATATGATCTTTTTGTTTTTCTCTTCACCTTTATCATCCTTCTTTTGAAATCGCCTATTGTTTCGAAATCCTCTCTATTTTTTGACAAGAAGAACTAAGTCATCAAGTTCTTCATCACTCAAGTTTGTGTTAGAGGATCCTTCATCATTTGTTTATTTCAATGCAATTTGCTTCTTGGGAGGCTCCTTCGTCTATTCTTTGCTTCTTCTTGTTTTCTCTTTTGTTTCGGTATTGTTGAGCTCATACGTCATCAATGTTTCATATAGCTCCTTCAATGGATAAGTGTTGACATCTTTTGTATTCTCTATCAACATCCTCAAGGAGTTCTAATCTTCCGATAGAGACCTAAGCATTTTGCTCACAAGTTCACTGTTAGTAAACTTTCGATCAAAGCCCTTAAGGCCATTAATAATATTAGTAAAGTGAGTAATCATATCAACAATAGATTTATCTTGTTTCATAAAGAAATTTTCAAAGTCTTTTGTCAATAGATTTATTTTAGTTTCTTTAACATTGTTGGTACCTAAGTGATTTATCTCTAATGCATGCCAAATATCATATGCGGAATCACATGTACTAATATGATTAAACTTATTTTTATTTAAAGCACAATAAAGTAAATTTTTGACTCTAGCATTCAAAGATAATTTTCTTTTATCCTCTTCATCATATTCTTCTCTAGGCTTAGAAATAGTTTGGTCCAGTTTATCATCAACTTTAATAATTTTTGTAGTCACATATGGACCAAACTCGATGATTTTCCAAATGTTATAATCAATTGATTGAATGTAAATCATCATTCTAGTTTTTAATAATTGTAATGGGTGCCATTAAAGAAGAGATGATGATTTGTAAAGTGACTCTCAATGTTTTGAAAACTTTGGTTAGCCATTACTCAAGATTGTTTAATCCAAAAAAAATGAGCACCCTGCTATGATACCAATTAATAGCCCAAGAATAACTAACCAAGAGGGGGGTGAGAATATAAGAACAATATAAGTAAATATATTTAAGTAAATATTCTAAATAAAATGATATTTAAGAAATAAAAATTAATCCACAAAAATATAAGCACAATATAAGTAAATAAAAGAGAAGAAAGAGTGTAAACGATATTTCTATGGAGGTTCGATCCAACTAATGATCTACGTCTCCCATTACCAAGCTCTCCAATACGAGCACGGTATTTTCACTATTTTGATTGATTTATGGTGCAATCCAAACCCTTACAATGTATCTGGTGACTTACAAACAAGGAGCAGCGATCCTTATACAATATTGAGCTTTTCAAGGGACCTTAATATGATCCAAAAATGTAAAGAGATTGATTTGAGTATTTCTCTCTAGATGAATGATAAATACAAATTTAGTTCTAAGAGAGACTAACACTTTAATGAATAGCAATAGATGAGGAAAGCTCAAGTGTTAGAAGAAAACTTTGTTGAGAATGATGAATCAAAAGTTTGATTTAATCAAACAAAGTTTTTCAATAAGAGTTATTGAAGATATAAATACAATGAAGCTTTGAATGAAGTTTTTCGACATAATTCTCTCTATAAATGCACTTGTAAGTGTTGTTGAATAATAATAAATGAAGTAGTATTTATAGAGATGAATTTTCGTCACTTTCTGTTGAAACGAATGATCAAACGGATAACCAAACGGTCGACCGGTCAGATGGTCAGAACTAGCCCTTGGGACTGCAAAAAATAGAATGGATACTTTTTAGAAAGTGACAGTCAAACGGTCGACCGATTCATCCAAACGGTCAACCGGTTAAATCGGTTGATCAAACGGATGACCGTTTCCACAGTTTTGAAATTTTGATTTTTGGCTTTGAAAAAAATATCTTTATGCAAGTGATAAAAAATATTTTTGAGCTTTCATTCATTTAATTGTTAAGGATCAAAGAGTTAATAGCTTTACAATTTTATATAGAAATCTATTCTTCGATCTTGATCTTCGAATCTTGAATTTTGAATCTTGAGATACTTGAACTCTTGTATTGATTTTGACTTGATCTTGACATTGCATGAGAGTTCGATTTGTAGCGCTTTGAATATTGCTTGAAAATAGATTGTTAGAAAACATAACTATTTTGTTTGTTATAATCAAAACATTAAGGTTTAAAGTTAACCATAAGTCAACACATTGGACACTGCTCACATTTGACTTTGATGTAGGTCGATGAACACATTACAACAGCAATTTTTCGAGAGACGGGACCTCAAACAAATATATTGAAGATGCTAGAATACTGGTAAGATAATAAGTTGTTACAATACCATATGTTGTTTCTAGAATAAGTTTTACAGTATTGTTTTTTTCCAAATACATGTAGCTATAATATGTCGAGAGCAAACAACATGAGATGTTTATGAAATCTCCCATTACAAATATTGTTGAGTACAATGAAAAAGAATTCAATCATCCATTGATCTCGTACGAGAAATGTTCGCAACAACACATCGGGACGTAAAAAGCGACTACTCTTCAAACTCCCTATTTGTATTATCTTGTTTTAAATGATTATATACACCGACATTTACTATATATTTCTAAATTTTATTTCGCAATGTTGATTGTGGAATACATGTATGCCATGTGATGGAGAGACTAACAAAGAATGATGAGCTAGAAGAAACTATGACAATGAAGGAAGTGAGACAATATAAAGCAAATAAGGTTTCTCACTTCATCAAGAATTTCGTTGTAGATGAATGAATATATTTTAGATGGATGCATTTCTAGATGAATAGATTTTCTAGTTGGAAATTTGGATTTGATACTGTATAATGTATTTGCAGTTTTGTTTGATACTGAATACATGTTTTAGTTGTAATTATGTAAGTTGCAATTATATAGTTATTTGTGATATTGTATTGCAACATATTGTTCTTAATAAGATACTACTTGTGATACTTTGTTGTGATACTATTTTATTAAGATAAATATCTTGTGATACTGTTTTGTGAAATAAATGTTGCTTTCATTACTTTAACCAACACATGATTATAACACAATTATGTTCCTATATATTAAAAAAATAATATATCTCCATCAAAAATTTAAAAAAGAAACAATAATATCCTTCACGGGATCAGGCTCTTAGTCCAATGACCCTTAAAAACACCAATTATTATAGTAATTTGTGATATTGTATTGCAACATACTGTTCTTAATAAGATACTATTTGTGATACTATTTTATGAAGATAAATATTTTGTGATACTGTTTTGTGAAATAAATGTTGCTTTTATTACTTCGACCAACAAATGATTACAAGACAATTGTGTTCATATATATTTAAAAAAAAAAAAGAAACAATACAATGACTCCTTGTAAGTCTTCTTATTGTGATTACCCAACTTTATACACCTTCCACATCGTATCATCCGCATTTGTTCGCCCCTTGATCTAATTCGCCTCTTTTTATGTCTAGGTGGTCTCTTTGTAGGTGGAGGCAAAATGTCAAACTCGGAAGAATTTTCAAATTACAACCTCATCGACATAGGGATAGGATGTACAGCTTTTTCATAGGACTTGCAGAATGATGCAACATGAAAATAATAATCAACAAATTCATTAATTCACCTTCCAGACCTATTAATTGCAGCAATTGCATGCACACATGGAAACCCATTCAGCTGCCACTGAGAACTAGAACATGTGCTTTTGCAGATATCCACACAAACCGGTTGATCTAAAAAAACTTCAAAAATGGTTTCAGAAGACTGCTTGATATTCCCTGATCGACATTCATCTACATATCTCTGCAACTCCTCTACCATCTTCAGGCAGACAACCACGGTCCACTCACATACATCAGTATCATATAATACATCAGTACCATATAGAAAATAAAAATGTATCATATAGAAAATAAAACAGTATCATAAAAGCAAAAGAACAGTATCATAACATTACCATAATCAGTTCTTCTCGTAACAAACATGTTCATCAGCTTTATCCTCAACATGTCAACTATTCGGCTTATGGAAAAAATCTTATAATCAACTATCCATGTATTCAAAGACTCAACTGTATTTGATGACATATCTCCATACAGACATCCAACACTATGAGCATTCAACCAATTTTCAAACGGTAACCCATCTAGAAACCTTTGAACAATAGCTCCCCCCCCCCTCTCACGTTTCAATGTCTCCAACTTCTGGTTAAATGATATAATTATTGGAGCATGTACACATTCTTGGAACAACCAGACCATACACTCTCTACAACTATTTGAGAAGCCACCACTACTGAATTTATCCCTCAAATTTCCTTTAAGGTGTTATAAAGAAAAAAAAATGATTCGCTGCAGAGAATGCCTTAAGCAACGCTTCCATTGACCCAACATTTCGATCAGACACAAATGTAAGCTGTTGAGTACTCTGAACAATACTGTACAGATGCTCCAAGAATCACAACCAATTATCTACAACAGTATAAGCCAATGGATATAAGCCTATACACAAAATAATAATATCAATAACGGGATCTTATAAATCATATCATAACAATATCAAAAAATGATACTATATAAAAAGCTTATTCATAATTATACAGTTTATTGTTATAAATAAAACAGTATTTGACCTTGGTTACTGTTTTTAGCAGTTTCAGACAACAAGTTGCCTTTGAACATTCTTTTAAAAAATGTTCCATCGATAAACAGCATGGGACGATAATGATTAAACTCATGAATGCACGCATAGAAAAAAACAAACAAT
This sequence comes from Forsythia suspensa, assembly GCA_023638005.1. NCBI lineage: Eukaryota > Viridiplantae > Streptophyta > Magnoliopsida > Lamiales > Oleaceae > Forsythia > Forsythia suspensa. The sequence goes on from CM042669.1 coordinate 17,730,886, forward strand.
CTTCAGAATCTTTTGGAAACATGGTCCACCTCTAAATTAATATAACTTCCATGATTTAATAACCTTGCGGCCTCAATGTATCAATGTAACTGCTTGAAATATTCAGATGCGTCACCAAAAATCAATCCATTCACTCTCTCCAATGCATTTCAAGCCTTCTCATAACTTATCATGTAAGTGTAACTTGTTAAAAAGTGTGAAACAACGTCGTAAGAACACAATATTGGTTACTCTCTCAATATATCGAAAATCAAACTAGAAATCGCCTTATAACTTAATCTCTCACTTTTTTCTTTCATCAACACTACAGGACAACTATGCTTATTAACAAGCTTTCTTATGTAACAAAAACCGCTAACCTTTGATACTATTGCACAAACATACCACCTAAAATCATCAGAATATCTGTTTGAACATTGCGCCTCTATCCTACCATTGTTATTTTTCATGTAATCAAACTTAAATCATCTCTCAATCAAATATTTACATAAAGCATCTCTAAATTCAGCTACCCCTCTCTCAAACATATGTCCAACATGAGTGATTACATTTGACCAACTAGATGAAAATAGTGCTCTATTATTTGTTGAAGAACAGTATATAGTTATCACATTTCCATCATTTTCACAAACAATATCACAATTATGTGATACTGTTTTACAATCAAGTGATTCTATTTTAGAATCTGAAATACTAATATCAACAAATTTCAAATCAAACACAGAAATCAATGAAATTATTGTCCTAAATTCTTCTTCATTTCTTAGAAAACACATATCATGTCTAGGGATAGAATAACGTAATAAAATATTATCAATTTCTAATGAACTCCATTTATCACACAATTTTTGCAAAACACCAATAAAATCTCCACCAGCAATAACCTTAATGAGAAGTGTGCTGAAATATACTTACAAAGTAAAATCAGGCCGATTGAGAAGAAAAATAGCACTAGAAAATAATGAAAATCCTGAAATTATCACTTATGAAAATATTGTAGAAAGTTTGGGTAGCCGGCAGCGAGTCACGTAATACCGACGACGAGGTGCTCCGATGAGGTGCAAGAACCAATGTAGAGCTCGAGAGAAGAAAGTACTTGCATGCATTGCTGCAGTTTAAATATGGTTTAAAGGATTATAGGGGTAATTATGGCATTGGCTGAATTAATATGACTTATTGAAAATTTAAGTATTTGGACCTAATTTAGAATAAGTCACATATGGATGACATATTGGCAATTTCTTTTTTTTTTAATGGGCCTCTTCGACTTTGGGCCACTACTTAGAGTGTGTTTGATTTTGATTAAAATCATATTGTAAAAGTTAATGAAATGTGTGGTTGAAAAGTTGTAAAAAGTTGTAGGTCCATGAAATGTATGGTTAAAATTAGTTGTTGACATTAACTTCAGCTTTTTAGCAAAATTTTAATTGAAAACAAACGAACCTTTAATAATATCCATAGTCCTCATGGAATGCGCTTGCTCTGTGTTGTTGGGTTTAAAACTTTTACACAAATATTTATTTATTTTTTGGACAACTTCAGTAATCATAAATAATTTTTTTTAATAAAAATGGACCCCATTCGATTTTGGGCCCAAAGCGGTTGCCTCATTCACCTCGGCCCAAAATCGGCCTTGGACATAATCCATCTTGATCATTAGTTGAGAGTTAAACAAATCTACTTTTGATTTTAATCATTAGAATACGATGCATTCCTTGTTTTGGTATCATTCTCACAGCCCGTACTGAAACTATGTTTTATTGTAAATATCTAATCAACTATTGTGCATCAATACATTTTAGAGTAAATCGACTAATTATGGGTTCGAGTGGCATTTCCTCAAGTGATAATTTTATCACATACTTGATTTTATATGTACAATTACTTTTTAACATTTTAAATTTCAAATGTAACACAAATTTTTTATAAGAAATATAACAAACGGTTAATGTAACAACAAGTGTTACAAAAATAAAAACAGTGTTTTTAGAATAAAAAAGATTAGATAATATTTTTTAAATTATTTTATATTGTGTAGTCTACGGTGAAACAATCCCTTTCCTCAACTCATCCTACATCAATTGGTTGGCGTTTGTTATCACAGCCATTTTTTGTAGCAGTGGGTTTTGATTGGCCCATAAGTATTATCCATTGTCCATAGTTGTTGGTGCATTAATTTCCAACAATAGTATCATGGCCATCTCCATGGACTGATCCAATCTCTTTATAAAATTGGCCCCAAAAACATTAATTGAAATCGCGTGGCTTGAATAAGTATTTTATACAATTATTTATATGAGAAAATTTAGTACACAACTTATTTTAGATTCTTATACTTAAAAATACTGCACTTATATATTATTTTAACAAATCATGTTTGTAGTAAATTTTTGTAACTTTGTGTCCAAATGTTGTAAGCCTACGATGAAGTAAGCCCACAATGATGAAAAGCCTAGTATTTTTGGCCAGCTGAATGTGCCCAGTTCTATTTGGCCCAAAAGTTGATGAAGCATGTTTTTTTGCCTTTTGCTAATAATGCATCTTTGATGCTGTTGATTGCCATCTGTTGATATTCTACTCTTGATCTCAGCCATTGAAGTGCAATATAAAAAGGCTCCATCAGTCACTTTTAGGGTTAACGTTCTGTGAGTGCGCAGCTTCTTTTTTCATCCGATCTTATCCTACTCCTTTTCTTCTTCCTTTATGTTGGGTGAACCATTGGTTCTCCACTGGTGTGTTGAAAGGTTGTTGCTACAGTAATCTTCATTGGATTGCTATAATTTTCTGTGATATATCCTCAAATCTGTTGTGAGATGATGTTATTTTGATACTGTGAGAGGAGTCTGTAATGAAGGAGAGATAAAGGCTATTCTGAGTTGTTTAACTTTTGTAAACTTGGATCTTGAACGGTTGTGATTTCTAATAGTGCATAAAGAGGCCGGATCTACGTTTGTAGAGCCTTAAAGACGCAGATATAGGCATTTACATGCTGAACTGCCTGTCTCCTAAAAAGGGACGCTCATATTTTGTGTTATCTTTACTTTTCTGCTTATTTTCATTATACTTGTTTTACTGTCTGGCTTAAAGATTCCCAAACTCAAGAAACAAAATTGTAACAATTGGTATCAAAGCAGGATAACTATTTTTTAATGATTAATCTTCCTTCGCCTCTGTTACTGAGACAAATCTCAGGACTCTAAATATGATCTTCTATATTTCTTTAAATATAAGTATGAGATGATAAGTTTCTTGTATATAAACTTTGTGTTTTGTATTAAGTACAAGAAAACTTGACTTTTACATGCTGTATGATTTGTTCTCAGTAGATGTTGTGAAACAGTTCTTCAAATAGGTATAAAAGATTGTGATATTCTGTCTTAATACGTGAGTACTGCTTTTTGTGTAAATAACTGTAAAGTGTATTGTTAACCAATCATGTTATCTTTGTGAAACACCCTCTCCTGAGACTTTCTTGATCACTCCTTGACCTGAGAACCTGATTTTCACAGAATCTTGGGGTGGTCTTGATTATAGGTCTCTCCCAAAACTGTGTATAAGATCTTGCATGCGCTTGTATCTGATTATTGGTGTTCTTACCTTCTTGTCTCTAGACTTTGTCTTTGAATAAAATACTTCTTTCTTGTCATCTCTGTTATCTATGTGAAAAATTGTGATAAATGGATACTTCAAGTTTTCATTTAGGTCAATTTAATGGAAAAAGCGACTTCACTATCTGGCAACAAAAAAATAAAAAGTATTTTAGTTCAACAAAAAGTGTCCAAGGCTATAAATAAATCTTTTCTTGGTACTATGTCTAATGATCAAAGAGTAGAGGCTGATGAGTTATCATATATCTCTATTATACTTCATTTGTCTAACTCTGTGCTTAGAAAAATTGGTACCCTTGATGATGCTCAATCTTTATGGGAAACTCTTGAATCAACTTATCTTAAAAAATCACTCCTAAACAAATTGTTTTTATTGGAAAAAAAATTTAGTTTTAAAATAGATCCCTCAAAGGATCTTGATGAAAATTTTGATATATTCAATAAGTTGATCCAAGATATAAAGAATTGTGGTGATAAAGGTATTGATGAGTATAAAGTAATAATATTGTTGAACTCAATTCATGAGGCCTGTAAAGATGATAAAAGTGCCATCAAATATGGTAGGAATGATCTTACTGTTGATATGATTATAAATGTACTGAGAAGTAAGAGTCATGAGTTGAAAAATGATAAAGAAACTAGAAGTAATGGTGAAGGCCTATATGTTAGAGGTAGATCACAGCATAGATAGTCTAATAATCAAGAAGAAAATAATTCTAATGGTCAAGGTCACAAAAAGAAAGACAAGGGTAAGTCTAGATCAAAATCAAAAGTAAATGAGAGAAAATGTAATAATTGTGGGAAGTTGGGGCATTATATTAAACATTGTTATAAGTTGAACAATTCTTAGAAAAACAGACCCCTTGAACAGAGTAATGTTGCTACCACTAATACTGAAACACTTGGTGATCTGTATGTAGCCTTTGATGATGAAGAGCCTGAGACCTGTGTGAACTCTATGTCTTTTATTTGTCAGTCTGATGAATGGTTACTTGATTCAGGATGCAATTTTCATATGACTCCAAATATTGATTTGTTTTGCTCTTATACTGAAGTGAACTCTGGTATGGTTGTTATGGAAAATAATGTTGCCTGTAAAATCCATGGGATAGGTAATATAAGAGTTAAATTTGATATTGGTTTTGTTTATCTCCTTTAAAATGTGAGACACATTCCTGATTTATCCAAAAATCTTATCTCTATTGTCACTCTTGAAGATTCTAACTTTGATGGAAAATTTGGTGATGGCTATTTTAAAATAACAAAGTGTACCCTCCTTGCTATCAAAGGATACAAGAGAAATGGCTTATATTTCACTCAAACTGAAAAATCTTCTTTAAGTACTGCTATGGTTAATTCTGTCAATAATGATTGTACTGATCTTTGACATAAAAGGTTAGCTCACTTAAGTAATAAAGCGCTTAGTATCTTACAAAATCAAGGGTGGTAATAAAGCGCTTAGTATCTTACAAAATCAAGGGTGTTTTGGAAAAGATAAAATAACGCATCTCCCTTTCTGTGAAACTTGTATCATGGGAAAACAATATAGAGTTCAATTTTCTGATGACTTACATAAATCTTCCTCCATACTTGATTATGTGCACTCTGATCTGTGGGGTCCATCTAGCACACCAACACATGGAGGGAACAAGTATTTTTTGTCTATAATTGATGATTTTTCAAGAAAAGTGTGGATTTTCCTTTTGAAAAATAAATCTAAAGTTTTTGATAAGTTCAAAACCTGGAAAACTCTTTTTGAAAATCTAACTGGTAAAACCTTAAAGTGTTTAATTTTACTACAAAGTGTTTAAGGACAGATAATGGTCTTGAATTTTGTAATAAAGCTTTTGATGATTTTTGTAATCAATCTGGTATAAAGAGGCATAGAACTGTTCCTTATACCCCGCAGCAAAATGGTGTTGCTGAGAGGATGAATAGAACTCTTCTTGAAAGAGTTAGGTGTATGCTTTCTAGTTCTGGTCTATCTACACTTTTTTGGGGTGAAGCTGTTGTTACAGCTTGTTATCTTGTTAACAGATCTCATTCTACTGCCTTAAATGGTAAAACTCCTAAAGAAATATGGCATGGTAAGCTTACTGGCTACTCTAATCTTAGAATTTTTAGTTGTATTGTATATTCTCATCAGAAGAATGATAAACTTGATCACAGATCTCAAAAGTGTATGTTCTTAGGATATCCTAACGGAACTAAAGATTATAGACTTTGGGCTAGGAGCTTAGGAGGATTTAAAACTGTTGTCAATAGAGATGTTGTTTTTAAAGAAGATGAATTGCCTTGATTAAAACAAACTACTGAGATAAGTGATAATAGTAATCCCACTTATACAGAAATTGAGGTGGAGCCTGATAATATAGTTATCACTCCAACTGAGCAAAATTTCCTAGATGTTTCTCAACCTGTAGACTCTGATGATAATTAAACCTCAATCAGATTAGAAATGAAAGTCAACATCAGACTCAAAACTTGGGATTAGAAGATTATCATTTAGCTAGAGATAAGAATAGAATAACCACTAAGGTGCCTTCTAGACTTTTTGATTATGACCTTGCTGCTTTAACTATAAATTCTTTTGATGATTTAAGTAGTAATGAATTTAAAACTTTTGTTGATACTGTAAATGGAAGTGAATCTGTTATGTGGTGGAATGCAATGAAGGATGAAATGACTTATTTGTATAAAAACCAGACTTGGGAATTAGTTCCCAAACCTCAACATAAATCCATTGTAGATTGCAGGTGGCTATACAAGGTTAAGGAAGGTAATAAGTCTTCTGACCCTCTTAAGTTTAAAACTAGACTTGTTGCTAAAGGGTTTACTCAAGTATATGGTGTTGATTATACTGAAATTTTTTCTCCTGTGGTAAAATATACTACTTTAAGAGTTATGTTTGCTTTAGTTGCTCATTCCAATCTGGAAATGGAATAGCTTGATGTTAAAATTGATTTTTTACATGGTGAACTGGATGAAAAGATTTATATGAATCAACCCATTGGTTTTGTTGATGAACACAAGTCTGATCATGTTTGTTTACTTAAAAAATCCTTATATAGTTTGAAGCAATCTCCCAGGCAATGGAATAAGAGGTTTGATACTTTCATGTTATCCTTAGATTTTAATAGAAGTGAATTTGATCATTGTCTCTACTTTAAATTTGAACTTCCTAGTAATACTCTTGTGTTCTTACTATTGTACGTTGATGATATGTTAATAATTAGTTCATGTGTTGACTTAATTAGTAACATTAAAGCCGATTTAAGTTTAGAATTTGAAATGAAAGATCTTGGCAATGCCAAAAAAATTCTGGGAATGGATATAATTAGAGACAGATCTAATTCTACTTTAATGCTAAAGCAACAGTCTTATATCATGAAAATTCTGAAGAAGTTTTCTATGCTTGATTCTAAAGCTATTTTAGTTCCTTTGGCTAACCATTTTATGCTAAGTAAAGACCAATGTCCCCAATCTGATGAAGAATTAGAATACATGAATAAAGTGCCTTATTCTAATGTGATTGGTTCTGTAATGTACACCACAGTTTGCACTAGACTTGATATTGCTTATTCTGTAAGTGTCTTGAGTATATGTCAAATCCATGAGAACAACATTGGGATGCCATAAAATAGTTATTGAAATATTTGAAACGTACTGCAAGTATTGGTTTAGTCTTTAGACATTGTAGTAAAGGAATAAAACTGAAAGGCTATGTTGATGCAAATTATGCTAATAATAGAGATAGTAGGAAATCTACTACTTCATATGCTTTCACTCTTTGTAATTCTTGCATTAGCTGGAAATCCCAGTTACAACATATAGTGGCTCTATCCACTACTTAATCTGAATATGTTGCAATTACTGAAGCTGTGAAAGAGGCTTTATGGCTGAAAGGTTTGCTGTCTGAATTGAACTTACTCCATAATTCTGTTGTTGTGTTTTCTGATAGTCAATCTGCAATACGGCTTTGCAAAAATCCTGTCTTTCATGATAGAACTAAGCATATGGATGTGAGATTACACTTTATTAGGGACATTGTGTCCAAGAATCAGATTGATCTTGAAAAGATTCCTACTCAAGCGAACCCTTCTGATATGGGAACTAAACCACTGTCATTAAACAAGTTTAAGTCATGTTTAAGTTTGCTTAACATTGATTCAGGTTAAGTTGTTTTAAGCGTGTCTAATAAAATAGTATATATAGTGTATATATATTAGATTAGTTATTCTTAAATTTCTTTTTAGCACAAACTTGTTTAATTTTTCTTGCAGGTACCAGAGGCAATGATCTAACGTTATGATTCTTTTCTTTCTTTTTGCACTATGAAGCTATATTTGGTTCAAGGTGGAGATATTGTTGTAACTTTGTGTCCAAATGTTGTAAGCCCACAATGATGAAAGCCCAGTGTTTCTGCCCCAGCTGAATGTGCCCAGTTCTATTTGGCCCAAAAGTTGATGAAGCACATTTTTTTGCCTTTTGCTGATAATGCGTCTTTGATGCTGAGAATGTTGTTGATTGCCATCCGTTGATATTCTACTCTTGATCTTAGCCATTAAAGTGCAATATAAAAAGGCTCCTTCATTCACTTTTAGGGTTAACGTTCTGTGAGTGCTCATCTTCTTTTTTCATCCGATCTTTTTCTACTCTTTTTCTTCTTCCTTTCTGTTGGGTAGACTGTTGATTCTCCACTGGTGTGTTCAAAGGTTGTTGCTACAGTAATCTTTATTGGATTACTGTAATTTTCTGTGATCTATCCTCAAATCTGTTGTGAGAGGATGTTATCTTGATACTGTGAGAGGAGTCTGTAATGAAGGAGTGATAAGGGCTATTCTAAGTGGTTTAACTTGTGTAAACTTGGATCTTGAATGGTTGTAGTTTCTAATAGTGCATAAAGAGGTCGGATCTACGTTTGTAGAGCCTCAAAGGTAGATGTAGGCATTTACGTGCTAAACTGCCTGTCCCCTAAAAAGTGACGCTCATATTTTGTGTTATCTTTACCTTTTTGCTTATTTTCATTATACTTGTTTTATTGTCTGGCTTAAAGATTTTCAAACTCAAAAAACAAAATCGTAACATAATTAATTAAAAATCGTTAATCCAAAATACTAACTCTCTCATCACACATATCGATTTATGTTTCTCTCTGCAATCCATCCCTAAAATTACTATAATCAATGTTATCAATTAAATTCTTCAATACTAATAATCAACAAATGAACCCACCCCACCCCACCCCACCCCACCCCACCCCACCCCACCCACAGTCATAAAAATTCAAGAACACGAAGATCCCATTTCATAACCTACAGCTACGCAATTGGCTGTCGAACATCGAGAAGAACCAAGACCCCAAGTTCACTATTTCCATTTGAAGTATGGTCGTTACATGCAATGTTCATCAATCTCCAATTTCAAAGTCTAAGGCCTCCGGCAAGAAAGAGAAGAAGAGGAAATGCCATGAAATCAAAGCCAAACGTCGCTTGGACCTCTAGTTCATTATCACCGACCGTATGAAAGTTTACTCAACCAGAAGCACACAAAAAAATACTCTTTTGTTCGTCACTACGTCTTCATCTTCTCAAACCAAAACTCTTCTCTCTCTCAATTCCTCCATTTCTTATTATTCTTCTCCATATTTTTCAAAATCAAAGCTCCCTCAAACAAAACTCTCCCTTTCTCTCAATCTTTAACATTCTTCTCAATTCCTCAATCTATTAAAATCCTCTACAGTCGAATCCCACCGCAAAAAAAAAAAAAAGCAGTATACTAGTTGTATTCATCAACATCTTGTATGGATCGAAAAACATCAATATGCTCAAGGGATGTGAGTATGCATTAACAAGTAAGGTCATAGCAGGGTAAATTCAGGCCATAATTAGCATCAAGACCCAAAATGCAGATGTCAAATTCTGCAGTAACAAAAACGACAAATTAAGGGTTACAGTAACATTAAACTAGGCTACAGTAACAATTTACGGGCAACAATTCACATTAAACTACTCGAAAAAATGTTTTGATATCTTGAAATTGCAAAACAAAACATTAAATGTTACATTAGGTCACCAATAATGTCCACATTCTGAGAATTTAGTGAACATCATAAGCAGATTGTAATAAGAACAAATTAAATGTCACAACATAGTAACACTAAGGTCGCTGGAAGGTAAATTCAAGTCACAATTAGCACCAGGACCCAAAATGCAGATGCCATCGTCCTAATACTATAAGGTCACATAAAGGGTATTCAAGATCACAATTTACATCGAACAACTCCAAAAATAATTTTGATTTCATGAATGCACGCAATGTTTGGATTCTGAAGGAAGAATTTAATTATAGCAATATCATCTTTGTTTCCTTATTAGCCCCTTTAATAGATACCAATTTTTCCCTATTTATATTCTACAATGATTTGATTTTCCAATAAAACAATTTGTTTTTAACTTACCTCTTTGTTGGCCTTGAATATGAACAATCTCACTGTCAACTAATTTCTTGCCAGTTCGGACATTATTAATGAGCAAAGATCGCCGTGTCGGAGGAGATTCTAGAGACCGTTTGCTTTGTCGGTCAATTCACTTGCATGAAAAATAAGAAATAATAAAAATTATGTGTGAAAGAGACAAATAGACAGAGGTTTAGCTAGGGTCTGTTTACTTTTTATAGATGAATTTATGTTAAATTAGGTTAAAGATGGTACTCACATAATTTAACAAGTGTCGCTCAACTGTTGGTTGAGCCGTTGTCATAATAGTGATATTGTTTCCTTAAAAATAGAATTACTTAAGTGGCGATGATACTTAGAATATTTTCAATTATTCCCCCAGATCTCTTCTAATCACATAAGATTGTGCGATTGATATTTATGAATTTATATAGTTATTTCTTTATAAAATAAAGTCTCGTGGACCTACACTCCTGTTGGAAATGGTGTTTAATTAAGTTGGATTTGACCAACTTTGACCAAATAATTGATTGGGTTCCGTTAACCAATTAAGGTGGAAACTTAGTTTAGCACGGTCTATTCCACAAGTAGATGTTTATTGTATATTTGGTTGTACAAAACCATTTCCGAGTGAATAAGAAATTATAGCCAAAAGTGGGAACATTAAACTTGGAATATAAAAAGTAAATTGAAGAAAAAGTGGAAACTTCGTCCCACATCGAAAGATGAATAGTATTTTTATCTATTCATATAACTCAAGATTGAATTGGGTTTGGGCCCCAAGGGGTACCACAAGTATTTGGAAGGGAGAGAGACCTAGATCCTATTGGGTTCGGTCCAAAGCCCACACACGCGCGTCGCCCCGCCCGCCCGCCCGCCTGCCTCGGGCTCGTGGCTCGTGGCTCGTGGCTCGTGGGTCTCGAGATTGGGCTTAGCCCAATATAAACCTTTTGGGACAAATAAATTAAATAATTATTTATGTTATTTAATTATCCTTCCAATTAATTGCAACTCGTGTCTTGAAGTTTCCAGATTTGTCTCAAAAGACACATCAATTCAGACACAACTTTTCATTCCAAGTGCTGTGTCTTTTGGCATTCTTTAAATAAGTCCCTCCAGTTACGAATTGGCACATGAAAAATTCGAACTTCCAGACATATCATTTTGCATCCTGCATTTCTGCATACTTTCTTTATCCGTCCTTGTAGAGAGAGTACAAAACATTTTCTGGTTCGCTGTTTCTCGAGGTTTGAAGTACTACTACCGCGAGAAGGGATCGTTGTATCTTGGGAGACGTTTGACATCCAACCGTGAGTACCTGTGCGGGGCAATTTCGTCTTAAGGACAAAGAGTTTACCTCTTGCCTCGGTCCACCGTTTCTGTCATTTTATTTTCTGCACTTTTGTTCATGTAAGTTATTTAATGTGCGTTAATTTCAGAATATAATTTCCAATAATTTATCCAACAGCTCCAACAGCTAGAGCTGCCATAAGGAACAAAGTTTGGCAAGTAGACCCTTATCTATCGAGCCTACTGAAGCTCTCCACTTATATTTGATCATGTGGAAGGTTCATCTTTACGCGAAGACCTAACCAACTATTCTATGTGTTCACGAAGAATGGGTTTCTTATCTTAATAGAGATTTTTTAGATGCCAAGTTAGCGTTATTTGTAGTTTTCGTCTTAGTTCATGTCTTGCTTGTTAGTATTTTTGTGATTGCAAACCTAACCAACTAAAAAAATTAAAGCAAAAAAGGGAAATTTAAGTTGACCTATACCACATTTGGGAAATTCTCACCACAATCCCCAAACATTACAACTTATTGCACTTGTGTCCCTATTCATTTTTTGGTGGCATTTAGGTTCCCAAACTGTGTTTTTTGGTGAACATAAAGACAAATAGACGGTAATCGTTCAAATTTTAATAAAATAGTCAATGGAAATAATGGGGAGCTTAGGTTATGGGTACATAGAAATACCCTTAAAAGAATAAGTCATGTGCCTTTAAGTGACTATTTGATGGAAAGTTGAATGATTTTTGGTCCATTTATCTTCACGTACACTAGAAAAGACAGTTTAAGAATCTAAATGTGACAAAAGAATGAATGAGGACCCCAAGTGAGACAATGGTAATTTTTGGAGTGTGGCAGAGAATTTCCCACCGCATTTTGATAGATCGGGCCGCTCTTGATTTCAACCAAAAAGCCAATTATTTAGGTACAAGACTTTGTTTCTTTTTCCTCTTTGAGAAGTGAATGAACATATGAAAATGACTATAGTGCTATCTTTACCTTATCTTCAACTTCTCGGCCCATAATTACTTTTTTGTTCATCATTTTATTTTAACTTTTATTATTCAACCAATATCAACAACTCAAATCACGACTCTGACAGCATTGCCAGAATGATATTAAAATTGTATATGAATCAAGATTTTATATACATGGTGATGGTGAAATTTTATGCACTAGAGTCCTAATTTGACACATACACACAATAATAGTAAATTCTTACATGAATCAAGATTTGAACAACGCTTTCTTATAATGAACCTCCATGAGTCAATATTTGAAACATACGTTGAGAAACTTCACATGAATCAAGATTTGACACACACACACTTGAGATGAATTCCAAGCAAGTCAACGTTACGCACTGATGGTGAAACTTCACACACTTGTCAAGATTAGATGTCCTAGTTGACTGTTGAGATTCAAGATGTATACATATCCGAACCACTAGCTTGGTTTTATCTTTGGGCACTCAAAAGGCAAGATTATATTCATTGTTGGTCCCATTATAAGTCATATCACCTATCAATCACAAGCCACTTGTTAGATTCCTTTGAAAAGTAATAAACCAACTTATATTTTTCATGTTAGATCTGCATTTTACTTTTATAAAGATCATTCAAATTATAAGTTAAAATCTTAGTTGAAAATCCACTAAAGAGAGACAAGGAACTTTTCCTTGTGGAAGCAAAAGATAGCCTATTTACTTACTTTGACAAAATCGTGTGTCTCAGTTGGCCACCTTGCTTAGATTTTTCGATTGGGTAATGGGATTAGGAGTGTGAAGAAATAAAGAGATAACCAACTTTATTAAGCAAAACGGCATTATGAAAATACAATTACAAGGAGGTTTTTATAGTAATGAAAACCCTAATCTATATTAGGTAAACAATCATAATATATTCTAATATATATTTTTTTATATTCTAACATCCCGCCTCAAATTCACGATGCTACAAAGAATAAGCGTGAGAGTTTGTCAAGTAAAAAAGCAAAACGATCTGGGATGTGACTTTGTGAAAAAGTCAACAAGCTGCAACGATGAAGAAACAAAAGGTAAAGAAATAGTGCCATGCTGAAGATGGTGGCGAATCAGATGACAATCAATCTCAATATGCTTCGTGCGCTCATGGAACATAGAGTTGTGAGAAATCGAAATAGCACTTTTATTATCACAATACATAGGAGTCGGAGAGAAAAGAGAAACACCCATGTCAGCAAGTAACCAACGCAACCACACAATCTCAGTAGTGGTAGATGCCATAGCACGATACTACGCCTCGAGAGAAGAACGAGAAACCACATTCGCTTCTTACTCTTCCAAGAGATAAGTGAGTCGCCCAAAATAGACAAAAACCAGTAGTGGACTTGCGATCAGTTGGGTTACTGGCCCAATCAGCATCAGAGTATGCACGGAGCTCCAAGCTAGAGGTCGATGGAAATAAGAGACTCAGAAAACAAGTACCACGAAGATAGCGCGAGAATCGAACAACGACTCCCGGTGAACGGTAGTCGGAGTAGAGACAAACTGACTAACAATGTGAACAACATAAGCAATATCGGGACGGGTGATGGTGAGATAGACGAGACTTCCAACGATAGTACGGTACAAATTAGGATCAGGCAAAGGGATACCATCAGAAGGTGAATAACGAACATTGGTTTCAAGAGGAGTATCAGCAGTCTTAGTATCAGTGAGACGAGCACGCTCAATAACATCATTTGCATACTTAGACTGAGTGAGAAGATAACCTCTAGGAGAAGAAGAAACCTCGATCTCCAAAAAATAAGATAAATGACCTATGTCCTTCATTTCAAAACGACGAGCCAAATCAGATTTTAAGGCAGCAATACCATTAACATCATCACCAAAGATAATCATATCATCAACATATAAAAGAAGTAAATTACGACCAGGAGGAGGTGCATCTAGAAAACAAAGCGTAATCATGATGGGCTGGATGTAAAGCCAAGAGAGGCAACAACAAGAAAATTTTTTCAAACCAAGCGCGAGGTGCTTGTTTGAGACCATAAAGTACTTTCTTAAGTTTGCGAGACATATCCGGGATGATGAGAAACACCGGAGGAGGAACCATATAGGCGTCTTCTGAAGGGTTCCATTTAGTAATGCATTTTAACATCCAACTCGAGAGAGATTCCACCGGAAAAGCGAAGCAAGCGCAATAAGTGTACGAACAGTAGTCATCTTTGCAACAGAGCAAAAGTCTCTTCATAATCCAAACCATATCTTGACTAAACCCCTTAGCAACCAACCTAGCCTTGTAGCGCTCAATCGAACCATCGATTTGGTTTGATTTTATAGACCCAACGTGAACCAATAGCATGTTTACCACGAGGTAATGAAACTAGATCCCAAGTGTCTGTCTTATGTAAAGCAGAGAGTTCATCAGCTATAGCCTGTTGCCAAAGAAGATCTAAAATAGCTTCTTTATAGGAAGAAGGTTCAGAAAGCTTGTGAATAGATGATAAGAAACAGCAGAAAGATTCCGAATAACAAGAATAAGCAAAATCAGGTAACTGAGTAGACTTACGAATACGTGGAGGATATCGAGGAGAAGGAAGTTGATCAACAATCTCAGATGGTGCTTGGGTGGCCATAAAATGAGAAGGATCATTATGAGACGGCGCATGCGTACCTGTAGTGGAAGAAAGATCAACAACAAGTAGGGTAAGGGAATGTGAGCTATCGGTATTATCAGAAAATGGATCACTATGAATGAGATCAGCCTTAGTCATGGTATGAGTATTATCAGAGATAGAAAAGAATGGAATATGCTCAAGAAACACAACATGGTGGGAAACATATAGTTTTTTATTAATATGGTCAAAACAGCGATAACCCTTTTGTCCCTCCCCATATCCTAAGAAGACACAAATAGCAGAACGTGAAGTCAACTTACTACATTCTACTTGAGGATGAAGGACAAAACATGTGCACCCAAAAACTCTTAGAAGAGAATAATCAGGAGGATGTCCAAATAGTGTTTCAGAAGGTGACAAACCCGAAGTGTGAGAGGACGGAATTTTATTAATTAAGTGGACAGCAGTTAAAACTGCTTCTCTCCAAAATTCACTAGGAACTTTGGTAGATAAAAGTAGAGAACGGGCAGTTTCAATAATGTGTCTATGCTTACGTTCAGCAATACCATTTTGTTGTGGGGGTGTCTGTACAAGAGGATTGGTGAATTGTGCCATCAGAAGCAAACAATGTAGAAAAGTCAGTAGAGGTATACTCTCCACCCAAGTCACATCTAAAGCACTTAATAACGGCAGAATGTTGAGTTTTAACAAGTGCTCTAAAAGAAAGATAAATGGAAAGAAAATCAAAACGTCGTTTCATAAGATAAACCCAACAATAACGACTATAATCATCAATAAAAGAGACATAATATCTAGACCCTCCTTTTGTAGCAATAGGAGGAGGCCCCCACACATCAGAATGAACAAGGTCAAATGGTGCAACAGAACAAGAAATACTTCGAGGAAAAGGTAAAGCGAAAAATTTAGCTAATTTGCAACCACTACAATCAGAGATATCATGAGTTCGCAAATCTCTCAATTGACCTTTAGAAACTAAAAATTTTAAACGACTAGCGTAAAACATGTCCAAGGCGAGAATGCCACAAATAAAAACTAGAAGAATTTAAAGAAAAAGAAAAAGACGACAAATCAACACTAGATGTTTGCGACATGCGCGTGGTTGCAAATTGTCCAAAACATATAAACCTCATTTTCTATGGTCTATCCCAATTAGCTTCTGAGATTGAGGATCCTACACATGACAAGCAGTAGAAGAAAATTGAACTAAGTATCCGTAGTCACATAACTGACCAATAGATATAAGATTCAAAGAAAGAGTTGGAACACAATAGACATCGGAGAGTGATAAATTGTATGTGTTAACAGAACCAACCCCTACCAAAGGCAGTGGAGTGCCATCAGCAGTCATAATAGACACAGACGAATTAGAAGAGCGTAAGGAATCAAACAGTGTGGAGTCAGAAGACATGTGTTTAAAAGCACCTGAGTCAAAGATCCACGATGAGGAAATACCTGAGGGGTTCTGGGACGACAAACCTGCATGAGTAGAGGCTGACATAGCATGAGGCTGAGTGGCAAGAAACCTCTGAAACTGCTCAGCTAGAGTAGTGAGCTGGGGATTAGAGGAGGTGCTCCAAGAGTAGGTGAGTCACAAGGTGACATGGTGCACTCTTGTGTTAGCATTGGGACGATAAAATCGATGTTGTGATTCTTTGTTGACTCTGTAAAGATTATAGCTTTTTAGGACATTGAGCCTTCCAATGTCCTTTTTTTTTGCAAAAGCTACACTCATCACTAGCAACTCGCACATAACCTCTGCTCTGATTCTGCGTAGATGGTCGAGAAGGGACAGCCAAAACTGAAGTACTAGAAGTAGGAAGGGATGCCTCACCTGTTAGGGATTTCAAACGTGTTTCCTTAGCCACAAGTTCACTAACCACTGAATCAACAGAAGGAAGAGGAATACGATGCAAGATAAAGCCTCTAAGGCCCTCAAAAGAATTACGGCGCCCATAAAAACTCGAACCAATCGTTGCTCCTCTCAGTAAACAATATAATCCTCACATGCTTTCAAGCACGTCGATTACAGAAGAGCCAACTCATCCTAAATCGATGTCATAGCAGTATAAAATTCCAGAATATCTATATTTTTCTGTTGTAAGGCTCGTATATCAATCTCCAACTGATATCGTTTTGCAAAGTTATACTTAGTGTATAACTTCTATAAATGGTCCCAGACTTCCTTAGCAGTTTCATACTTTACCAATTGTGCACCAATAGAATGGTCGACAAAATTGTGAATCCAAGTAAGAATTTTTGCATTGTTTGACTCCCAAACATCAACATCAGTAGCATAATTATCACTAGTACTCTTAGGTATCACAATAGTTCCAATAACATAACCCCACAATTTTTTACCTTTGAGAAAATTTTTCATCACGGTACTCCAATATAAATACTTCTGACCAATTAATCTTACACTAATAGATTGAAGGGAATCATCCCTTTCAGTTGCCATTATTACAAATAAAAGAAAAATCAAGGTTACACCATGCAAGAAAAAATCGGAGCACTAATTTGCGAGACTATACCGACTTCCACGCTTCTGCTTGATTCTTGGTCAAACAATCTCCAAGGATTTGGGTTTCTTTTCACCAAATTCACTACTTTATGAGGGTAGAGAGAGAAAAGTAAAGAAAGTTAGAGAGAGAAAGGTATTGTTGGTCAAATATTCTCCAAGGACTTGGGTTTCTTTTTCACCAAATTCTTCGCTTTATCATGAAGTTGGGTCTACGATCCGGGAGTTTACAATTTTGGGATTTTTCAGTAGAGAATCGGCCTCAAAGACCTAAACGAGCGAGATGAAGATGTCGGCACAGATTGGTGTCGAAAAAGCGGACCTACTTTGCATTGGGCTCCCGGACCGTTCTTTGTGGCCGACCTGCTTCTTTGCTTGGTCCCTCTGCTGAGTTGGTTCGGTTCTGGCCGTGGTGGTCTTTGCTACCGCTTGGTCCCTCCGCAATCTGCTGCCCTTTCGCTTTATAAGCCTTCTCGATACTATGTGAAGAAATAAAGAGAGAACCAACTTTATTAAGCAAAACGGCATTATGAAAATACAATTACAATGAAGTTTTTATAGTAATGAAAACCCTAATCTATATTAGGTAAACAATCATAATATATTCTAATATTTTTTTTTTATATTCTAACAAGGAGATGCTTGGGTAATGGGGTTAAGAGATGCTCGGGTAATGGAGATAGGTATGGCCGAATATGTAATTTTTGGGTATGGGTCAAATTTCATAAATTAGGGCCCCAGATTGTAGTATACATTCAAAATTCACAAGTATTTTACTAATTAATTATTAACTTAAACCTACAAATATATATATATATATATATAAACATGTGCTAGAGTAATAAAGATTTTTTTTTTTTTAATAAACACACCATCACAACCCCAATGTAGTTTTTATGCCTCCATCAGGGAAGGACGGGGGGGTTAAGGAAGCCCCAACCATATATAAAAAGCTCATAATAGTACAAGGGGTGGGGCATAAAACACGACCTCCAAGCACAATCGAATGAAAGAGTAAATGCAAAACAGAAATCAATAAATAAGGAGGTACTACCTCCCATACAAATCTCTAAAAAGAAACTATAAGCCTCTAACAGTAGGAAGTCCAAATCAGTCAATCTGGACTAGACTGCGATGTCCTCGTGGAAGATCCCGAGAGTCGTGTACTCATAATAGTAGCGTCGATCCCAGCCCTCGATGCAAGAAGATCGACAACTTTGGTTGCCCTCTCGGAAGATGTGGTGATAGTATCCTGTCCGGTGCTAGTAGATGCACGATGTGCTTGTAGAGTAACTTGAATATGCCAAGGTCATCCTCCCTTGGTGATGTAGTGGATCGCTAATGTAGAGTCTGAATCCATCCATAGAACTGATAACCCAAGTCTCTGAGCCAGAATGATCCCGTCTAGTATAGCTCGTAGCTCCGCCTCGAGAATGGTGCAGTCGCCATAGAAAGAGAAGAATGCCCGAATGCACTGTCCTGACGAATCTCTGATAATCCCTCCGCCACTAGCAATCCCGTCCTTGACGCATCCATCAGTGTTGATCTTGTAGGATCCCACTGGTGGAGTACGCCAGAAAACTAAAGTGGGAGGAGGAGGGATGGGGGTGGTAATAATGACACCAAAAAGCGGAGCGATGTCCATGTCTCCACGCCAATGGATGTGCCGAAATAAGCGGCTGTGTCTGCGAAGCGAGATGGTGTGGTAAACTCTCCAAATGATCCTCCTCGGCTCCATAGCTATATCTCGTGCTTCGCATCATTCCTCCGCATCCATAAAAACCATAATATCAATAGAGGAATGATCGGTGCGTATATGTCCCGTCTTGACAAACCGACCGAGAATCTCCAAGTGGAGGCGATCTCGAATCCTCGAGCGGCCTGAGGGTGATATGAAAGATGTCTGCAAAGTGTCTCCAAACAGTATCTGCTGTCGGACTATCAATGAATAAGTGCTGAATAGTCTCTATAGCCGAACAGCACTGGCACCTCGACGCCATATGACTCCCTATCCGTCTCTGGATCACCACATCCATCGTATATAAGCCCCGCCACAATCTCCAACGAAAAAAAAAAAACCGTGGTCGGAATAATCGAACTCCATATCATACGATATACAGCCTGACTAGTGCTCCCTGTACGAACAAGCTGCCATGCAGACTTGGTAACAAATCTGCCATCTGAAGTATCAGTCCATACAATCTGATCATCCACATGTGGGGTGATAGGGATGCTCCCTATCTGCTCAGCCATGGTAAGTGGAACGATCTGAATGAGTCTGTCAATATTCCATCCAATATCATCAAAGAAATCGTGCACCTGGATGGAAGAATGTGGTAGCTGCGGGAACTGATCAGCCAAAGTAGTATCGCCCATCCAGCAATCATGCCAAAAAAATATGTGACCCCGCCCTAGCTTCCATGCAATGTAGGACTCGGCCTGTGGTCCTATAAGCTTCAGCCGTCTCCAAACAGGTGAAGCATAATAAGAAACGATGCTGATGTCGGATGTGTGCCCTGACAGTACTTACCCCGTAAAAACTGAGCCCAAAGAGATCTCTGAGATCTGAATAGCCACCATAGCTTCAGCGAGAAAGTGTCAACAAGGTCCTCAGAACCGCTTAAATCCCGATCCTCCTCCTCGGTCCGGAGACATAAGTCCTTCCATCTCTTCCAATGAAGACGATGGGTATGATCTTTGGAGTAATAAAGATTGGCCCCTTTGATTTTGAACAATATTTGCACAATTTTTTTTTTTTTTTGCCAACTTTTGTGATTTTTTTGGGTAATTAGCACAAAACGCTTCCATTTTTTGAAGTCATTTTGCAAATCGTCCATACCTTCAAAATTTTGGCATTTTCACCCTCATCTACATATTTTTTGTGTAAAACGTTCTTTCCTTCCATTACCATCCAAAAAGCTCCGTTAAATATGATTTTCAACACGATTAGTACTAATTTTGAAAGGTAATTTTGTCCAAAAACTTTCTTCCCAAATTCTTCCACCTGCAATTCTTCTTAACGGCGATTAGAAGTTAATCCAACCCAGAATACAGGCAAAGAGAGAGAAAAAGATGGAGGAAATTTTTCCCAAATTCTTTTCAACTAAACTCTCTGGTGCAGAAAACTCTAATGGCGATTAGGAAGAATTTTATTTACCTTGTTGTTGTGTTGATATACTTGAAAATTTTAGTACCATCAATGGATGCCAAATACGATGCTGATAAGGGAAAGGAGAAGGTGAAATCTTTGAATCCATCATCTTGCATTATAGTTTTGACTGCACCTGTGACTAATTATGGTTCTCCATCACCCAGCGTATCACATAGGACAATGGTTCCATTTATCGGTTTTGCGTCTAATGAGCCGGGTGAGCAAAACCTGCATTAATTATGCATAATTAGAATTGAAACAAAAAATATTTGAATTAGTTATTTTCTTGTAGATCGATCTTCTCTATAATTTACCTTGACTCGAAGCCATCAGAACTTGGTGTAGGTACATTTCCTCCATAGACTAATGAGTACATCTCATCTTTTGCACCAGAGAGTTTAGTTGGAAAGAATTTGGGAAGAATTTCCTCCCTATTTGTCGGGTTGGATTAGCTTGTAATAGCCATTAGGAAAATTTGCAAGTGGAAGAATTTGGGAAGAAAGTTTTTAAACAAAATTACCTTTCGAAATTGGTATGAATCGTGTTGAAAATCATATTTAACGGAGCTTTTTGGATGGTAATGGACGAAAAGGACGTTTTGTACAAGAAAAGGTGTATGTGATGGTGAAAATGTCAAAATTTTGAAGGTAGAGACGATTTGCACAATGGCTTCAAAAGATTGGGACGTTTTGTGCTAATTACCCTTTTTTTAATGAAAATGGGCCATCCTTCGATTTTGGGCCGAAGGCGGTTGCCTCACTCACCTCGTCCCAAAACCGGCCTTGATAGGAGATGTTGCAGTGAAAGAACCGCTTTTTATATACAATTGAATGGCGATGAGGATTGACTTGAGGGGGATAGGATAACTATATTTTAGGAGCCAACTTTGAACCAATATAAAGTGCATGGATAAAAGTATGTCTTGGGTGAAAGATAATTTTAAATTTGATTTGTTTACGAACAACATATATGTCAAATTTTGTACTTATAGAGACCCACCAAAAGTAGACAATTAGGAGTGCTCTTAAGTATATTTTTTATTTAATTGCATGTTGATTTGAGCCTTTTACGCAAAACTCGAGTTCGAATGGTGATTGAACAGAAACAAAGCAAAATAGGTAAAAATTGACTGAAAACATACAAAAGATTGGAACTGGGGATCTACATGTAGGCTCATGAAAGATGAAGGATATGGATTGAAAATGAAAGAGGACTAAATTGAAATGAAAGAGAAAATCCAGGGACTAAAATGGAAGCCAAAGAACACTGGAGGACTTGATGTGCAAATATCTAGGAAATGAACTACAAAGTGAGAAGTTAACCATGACCCATGCGATCGCATGAGTCATATGGGCTGGGATTGTAGGAACCCTTGCTTCAATCCAGATGGACACGTGGCCAAACCATACGATCACAATGCTTAGACCCAAGTGATCGCATGGGTATCTCGGTACAAGAGAACCAGCTTCCTTAATAAAATAGAACTCTTTTTGGTAATTGATTGATACATGAATTTTGTGGGTGTTTTTAGGGTTATTGGGAGACTTGTAAAAGGAAAACATTAGACACATTGCGCGACACAATTGGAGCAAGAACACATCTCCAAAAAAAAAAAAAAAAAAAATTGAATGGAGCATAACTCAAGATCTTTGAAGAACAATTACAAGTTGTGTTTACTATTTCATCTTAATTTCTCTGGCCATGATTTACTTTTATCTAGTATTATTTTGTGGAATCGTGTTCGGCTAAATTATTTGTATCTAGAATGAAGGATGAAGCCTTGTGTTTTATATTAATTAGAAGTTATTTGTTCTCGTAAGATTATTGATTCTGAGTTGATTGTTTATTATGTATTAATTTTTTTTTGATGTTTTAATCACCATTAAAACGTGTTTGTAGTCTATATTGCTTTCGAAATATTCAATTTAGATGAGCACGTGATGATAAACAACATATGGTCCAATAATTCTTTTCAAATGATCTTTGTAAGTTAATAAATGTCTATATGTTCGAAATTTATAAACTAAAGATAGTTAAGTTCATACATATGTATAGAATTGATTAACCGTAGAGAGAGACTATTGATTATTTTAGGATCATTGTTTTATTCTAGGGTGATAATCTACGATGACGACTAAAAGATAATTAATTGTTGGAATTTGATGTTGGATTTGTGAATTCTAGTACCCCGTAAAACATGAATTTGATAACTATGCTATTTTGTTTGCGTAATAAGTTAGATTTAGTTGAGTTAGAATATAAAATCTTCTTAAAAATCATTAATAAATTGTGTGTTTATTTTGTTAAAGAGAAGTGCAATTAAATTAGTAATTAATCGTTAATCTTCACAAGTTCAAAACTTTTTTCATTATTATATTATTACTTGTTAACGAATTGTTCACTACATAATAAAATCGACAACATTGGTCATCAATCGATTGTATCTTTAAATTTAAAAATGAATTTGTGTTGGCACTTTCTCCCCGTGGCTATTGAAGGTACCTACTAATGAAAGTCGTCTTCAGAATTCCCCTTTTATGCATATCTCACTTGATACACCTCTCATCTTATGAGAGGCCCTATTAAAATGAATAATGTTATTTATTATCAGTGATCATCATTACTAATCTATGTAGTAGCAGGGTTTAATGCAATCTGTGCTGCATAATTGTATTCTCTTTAAATCAATCAATTACAATGAATTCATTAACACATAGACTGATAATCATCACTAGTAGTAATATTTAAACACATTTTATTATTTATTGATTTATTATCCAATTGGATGAGTAAGTTAATACATGTCTACGTTTATGGCCAATTAATAAAAAAACACTTAAAATTAAATTGTTGAGAACTCATGTTTGAGAGTGTTAAAATTATTTTTTAAATAGTTATAAATTGTGGGTCTTATGGAATATGTAGATATTAAGTGTGTAGTAAGTTGTAGATCCTATAAAATATGTAGATAAAAAATATATTTGAACTTTTTGATCAACTTAGATTATAATTTAAGATTGGTCAAACATTCTTTTATCAGGTAAAAACCGAAAGATAGCTCAATATATCTACACACACAATCATTTTACGTACAGGTTGACGTTAGTTTTCATCAAAGATGTAGGCAGTGATGCGACTTCAACAAAATATTTATATCAATACCATGTTGAACGACCTAATTTTAAAATTTTAAACTTTTAGAAAATACATACATTTTTTTATGTGTCAAACATGACAAAGAATCGACAAATCCTCGTGCGAGTCAAATTTGTAATCCCAGACAAAATTAAATAATAACAGCACATTTTGCATAAAATTGTTCAACCCATAATTAGATCTTGCAAAATTGAATGAAATCTGCCAAATCAATAGTACCAAATTCAATATCTTGCATCTAAACATGATGATAAATAGTTAAATAGTCCAATCAGAAATATCTACAGTTCACCACCTCAAATTCCTTTCAAAATTGTATGATTCCAATACCATGAACCCTGCAATTGCGGAGATGTCCCTTCCGGAATATTCGATAAAATTAGTACCATATAAAGAAAAGAACGATGACACGCACAATTGAGAAATGGTTCAATTTTTTACAGATAGATATTGGCGTGCTCCAAGGAGTGTAATATTTATATTTATGAAAGTGACAATGAGACAACAATAATACTTTACACGTTGTATGGTGACGAGAATTATGAAAAGAGCAAATGAGATACGAAACTAATTTCTTTTAATCTTTTGTTTTCACTCTTTTAGATTGGTTAAATTTTCTGCAATGTACTTTCATTGGTTTGGGGTCATGGCACATGTGATATGTCCTCTCCTAAGCTTGTATTTTATTTTTATTTTCATTTTTAATATGAATAAATACTCTGTTTATTCGATTGTTTGATTTTCAAAAAAAAAAAAAAAATTGAAAAGATTCAAAACAAAGAGTTGTAGATTTTGCAATACCCATTTTGTCTTCAATTTGTAGAGAAGCCTAGTTTATTGGACGAAGGATTGAAATTGTTCTTACACGAAATTTGATTATTTGATTCTATAAAGAGGACAATATATAAAATGTAATTGTGTAAACCCTAGATTGCAACCATAATAAAGAAAAAACTATTAATCCTTTTATAAAACAAGATAAATTACCATATATATTATCTAACATTATGAATATTTTTAACATATTTTCTTACTAGCCTTGATAAATAGAATTTTCATAATTGGATGGTAGTAGAAGTTGAATAGTCATTGACCTCGAAATAGTATATCCATTATAGAACTACTAATTAAATAGGAAAATATTCTCACCGTCCTAAAATGATAGGCTTGTTTTCTTTTTTTATCCTTCCTAAATTATAGACCACTTTCTTTGTTAATAGTATAGTTGATTTCTTAATTCATAATATGTTCATATTCCTTACTTCAATTTATTATTACAACTATAATAATTATATTTTTTTAATTTCTGTAAAAATAGAAGTAAATTTATTTTCTTATGACAAAATGAATATTTATTTAGTGAATTGGCTACCGAGATTATTTTCTAATTATAAACATTTTGTGCAATAATTATTATAGGCATAGAGTCAATCAATCAATTTCAAAAACTAGAAACTCAATGGAGTCAACGTCCATTAATATTTATGTTTTTTTAATTACAAGAAAAGTATTTATTTTCATGTTCCACATGGGCAGCATAGGCGGATAGGGGGCAACCATGGGCTATAGTCCAGGGCTGCCCAATCCCAGATCCAATACCCAATACAAAAATTAAAAAAAAAATTATGTTAGTTTAACCCAATCCAACTTTTTAATTCATTTTTTTCTAGGCCTATGACTTGCATATTAGCACTTTCTAATTCCACCAAATTCAAACTTCAAAAAGATCAAAATTCGAAAGTAAGCTTAAATTTTTTAATTTGTTGTGCCTTTCACTATTTGGTGTTGAAATATCATTTTATTTTCTTGTTTGGTTGTAATATTATCATATTGTATATGACTTATTTATATGTCGTTTCATTAAATATAGAATTATAATATAATTATATATAACACCATTAAATATTTTGTGTATCGATTACATAGCTTAGTTTTACATAAAATAGATATAAATTATATTATAAAACAATTTTTGTGCATCGACTAGATAACAATTTTTGTTGAAATGACATTGTTAATAAAATAAATATACATTTTATTATAGAAAAATTCGTAACTGTAAAAAATCATCGAATACAACTTTCTTTAGCTAGTTTTTGATGTTGAATATTTTTGTGTAATAACTTCTTGAATAAAAATAGTTAAGTAATTGTGGTTTGAAAAAAAAAATTTAGGGACAGCATCCCCGTGAGAAGGGTTCTCCCTTCCTCCAACCCAGTCCTTTGTCGTGTCCTGACTCTACCACTGTGGGCAAGATATATAAATCATTGTTTAAAGGGATATATGTAGAGGTAAAAAAAATTAAGTTGAACTAATATGCATTCTCTATAGTGAAAAATGTGAAGTCTGGCATATTTGTTTAGGAAGTAGCACCTATAGTTATTTACTGTGACGTTATCATAGCTTAGTTCAGATTGATAGATATGAGCTTCCTACAGTTATGGGTCTATAGAATTATTTAGGACTATTTATTTAGGAAATAGCACCTCATTATTTATTACTTTATGATTTATTCGTTTATTTGTTTGCTTTAACTTTTATAATTAGAGGTCAAATTTTATGCCTGACCCTTCCCATGTATTTTTTATGAGGTGTTTATATATAGTTGGGGTATTCGAACTCTCACATTCCTGGTGGATGCCTGAAAACCACATTGAGGATGTGATAGTGTGTTGAATAAAATAAAAATAAAAATAAAAAAGTCTGGTATATTCTTTTAATCTTTCTAATATATTACTAATTTACCTTCAACTAAGTTTTATAGTATCAGACATCTCAAACCTTTCATTTAATTGTAAATCACGTCCCTATTGACAGAAATGACGAATTTGCCCTCCTCTTTAGATAAACGAAAATAAAAGAAAGCTAAAAACAACAACAAAAAATGCAAAAAATTCCTCCAACTTTTTAAAAAGTACAAATTATTATCTTCCTCACCCACCCCACCACACCTCATCCTCAACCTCCCTCCACCAGCCACCCTCAACATCTGAATACAGTTATTAAGGTACAAATTGTATAAAAGTGCAAATAACTCTTGAGCTTAAGCAAAAAATGCAACTCGATGCAAGCAGTACACCCAAGTGAAGAACAGATATTTCAAATGGCAAAAATCAATGTGTGATGATAATTCAGCATTACTAAAAAACTAAAGCAATTTTCATTAGTAGTAGCAAACATCAGTTGATTTTGCCACTGACTCAATCGAAATAAAAAATCGATTTTGTCTCAAGATTATATAGTTTTAAGCAACCCCATTTGAGTAGAGAAAAAAGAAAAGAGAATGCAACCATGGAAATATCTGACAAAGTAGTGGTTCACATGAAAAGATCTCATGTTTTTTGCAAATTTTGAATAGTTCGAGAAAACAACACTTGCAAAAACTTACCTTGCTGCACTTTGTGCTCAGGTGTTCTCCTGAGCTTGCTTCTAAGAAACAAGATAGAATAGAGAGCATATTTGTGAAATACTGCCTCAACGTTTGACTAGGAAATGAGGTGGGTGAGAAAAAATAATATTTTGTACTTTTTAAAAAGTCGGGGAACTTTTTTTGTATTTTTTTGTTGTTTTTAGTTTCTTCTTTTTTTTTTTATTTAAAGATGAGGGCAAATTCGTTATTTTCTGTCAATAAGGACGTGATTTGTAATTAAATGAAAGGTTGGAGATGTCTGATACTATAAAAAATAGTTTTGGATATATTAGTAACAGATTGGAAAGGTTGGGACGAAAATTACAAATTTTTCAACTTTTTCGATTAATTTTGAAAACATAAAAAATAAAAAATGTCTAATTGGGTGGTGAGTTTATAGAGGCTACCGTTGATGAATAACGGATTCTATATATAATTTTGAGGAGCCGAACTTGGTAAATTGTGTGTACCATTGACGAATAACGATGTTACTCTCCAAGCATATTTAACATGAAATTATGCAACATTTGTCACTACATTTAGCTTGTATCATCCCTAAATGTGTGAACGGAAATACCTCATAAACACTATAAGAGATCCCCACATATAATGTCCTCCACCACTCGAATTTTGACATGGTATTACAATTTTAAATTGTCAAAATTTTATATGCGTCAAAAATCCGATAAACCTTAATTACTACAATTTTTAAGGTGTCAAGTGTCAAAATTGCATTGAAATGCGAAAATTTTAATGGAGAGACATTTAGTGTTTGTTTAGTAAAAAAATTTTGTAGTTTGTAAAACAGTGGATTCTACGGAATATGTGAATAAAAAGTGGATAAACTTATGAGTCTTACGAAATGTATGAATAAAATTAATGTTTGACCAGTTTATAAGTACTAACAAACGTGCTATATATCGGAGAAGACTACACATGTGGACTCTAAAATTGCAATGTGTATGTGTACTATTTGCAGCTAATCATAACAAACATATATCGGAATTATATGAGAAATTGGCGCAAATGGTTCCTAACCTTTGCTCTCAGTGCGGAAATTGTAACGACCGGAAATTTTTGTTGACATTTAAAATTTCACGAAAAAATTAATTTCAATTTTCGGCACCGTTGCAATATTCCTAGTGCCTTTCAAACACTTTAGTCGCATTATGTTTTTTTCACGTATTAGCCATATCTTTTGTGTCAAACAAAAAAAAAAATTTGTCAATCATCAAACCAATTTTTTTTATGCTAAATAAACATCCAAACAACCCCTAATCTCATGCCAAATTAAACTCCCAAACATCCCCTAATTCTCATGCCAGCATCAAACAGCCCCTAAAATCCAAATTTTTAACCACCCATGAACTCCCTCATTTTATTCCATTTCCTACCCATTTTCCTCACAGCTTCCACCTTCTAATTTTAGCCATTTTACCCCCAGAAAAATGTCTCAAGTTCCCTCCTTTAACTGCCAAAAAACGTGCCCAAGAGCTCCCCAAAACTGCTCCATGATCAATGATGAAATCAGCCACTTAGTCACTTTCTCCCCCTCATTGTTCAGCCACCAATTTACAATTATTCAACCCCACTTCCAGCCTTCTCTTCCACTCCATAAACTAGACATTATCTCTCCCTTTTTGCTGAAGAAAAACCATCCCAAGACCCCCACCCTCCCCTACACTTAAAAACCGTCCCAAAAGAGCTCATCCAAGCTAAAGAAAAACCACCCCACTGCTGACCCCAAAAAGCCTGCAAAAAACACCACATTTAGCCCCACTAATCAGATCATTTTTCCTCCCACTTATACACCACTAAACCACTTCCTTTGCTGCCAAAAAAATGCCTTGATCAGCCCTTTTTTACTGAAGAAAAATTGTGCATGAGTTCTACATTTTTTAGCCAGCAAATTGTCCATTTTCTCTTAAGTTTTCAACCATTTTAAAGTTTCATTTCCTCCTTTTATTTTCAGCAAACTAACACCCATTTTGTTCATCATTTTGCCCTCTCTTTGTCCAGATTTTGGCCTCCATAAGTTCTCTTGTTTTTCCTCTTTTCAGTCCCCACAAATCCAATCCAGCAGTACCTTATTTTCTGTAATTTTTGGCCCCAACACCAGGCTTCCATACTTGAATTTTACTTTAGATTCTTCATATATTTTTCTTATACATTTCAATCTCGAGAAGTAGACATTCAATACCTTATTTTTTATTCATCATTTTCCCATCTTTTTTTGTCCAAAATTCTGGCTTCAACAATGTAAAATCGGCATTCATTTTGGCGTCAATTTTGCTCCTGTTTTAGCCCTCAATTTCAGCCAGCAAGATCAGTTTTTCCTTCCCCTTTTTTCCTTCTATTTTAGTCACTCAAACCACACTACAACACAAGGACTTTGTAAATAAAAAAGGCAAGAACACATAGTTATTATTTTGAGGAAAGGTGCATCCATTGTTCACATCACAACTTTAACCGAAAACTCGTTTTCGAGGTAGTTTTACTTACTACTTTTACTATATTTTTTAAATGATGTTTGGAAAATTATTATGTGATATAAATGCCATAAAAATTTATTATAAAGGAACGTTATGATAGTGATTGAATGTAATCACTTTAATATGTTAGTGATTGAAGGTAATCACTTATATGATTTTATGTGGTGCTGGTTACTAATTTATGTTATTCCTATATACGTTTAAAATAATAGCAAGAGCATTTATGTTTATGTATAATTTTTCCACATGTTAGTATGTATGGCTACTGAGTGTTTCTTATGAAATACTCACCCCAAAACGAACAAATTTTCAGATTAAATAGGTTGGCATTGATGCGATGACATAGGCTAGCAAGCATGACGTGGAATTTCTTTATTTAATTTAAGTTTTGACGTCAAGATGATCGATATTTTAAGTATTTGATTTTCAGTATTTAGTTATATAATATTTATGAAAAACGAGATATTGGTTTCATTGCCGTTAAAAGTTTCAAGTTCGAAATTGCCTAGTTACATTTTTCTGAATTTTTAGTTTACTACCCCTACTTCGAAAAATCATAACTTTTTTTACGGTTGGCATTTTTTAATGAAATCAGTGGCTATGGAAAGCCCTATATTTGGTCTAATAATAGCAATTAGAATCACCCAAAAATTTTATTGTATTAATTTATTATGAATGTTTCAAGAAAATTCATCTAATATTACCTACCAAACGAAGTAGCTAAAGTTTGAAATTTTAACATGTCGTAGTATGTAATCTCAAGTATCTACAGTTCAATTTTCAGAATTTTTAGAATTCGTTTGGATGGTCAAATCAATTATGGTAATACATATCACGATATAGGCAAAACCATAGAAATTTTAAGAAAAATCCTCTTTCCCTTGCACGATTGTTATTTTCCGCAAATGTTATATTTTAAAACCTTTCAAGGGCATCTGGAATATCATTTGGAGTCTTCAAATATATTTTAGAGATTATTTTAGTGACCCTCCGAGTTGAGAAAAATTAGTGCGTTACAAAAATAATCCATAATCTTTATTTTTTGGCACATAAGTCCCTAATCTATATGTTTTGGTTCGTAATTAGTCCTTATTTGATTAAAAAAAAAAGACAAATATACTCTTATTTTTAATTAGAGAAATTTTCAATTAAGAGCTTGTTTGATAGGGATTAAAAACCCATTTTGATTTTTTTCAGCCGTCATTTATGACTTTTCAACCCACTTTTAACATGAAAAATCAATAATTTCAACTCAAATAAACCAATATTGGTTTATAAACTAGTTTATAATCTC
This sequence comes from Forsythia suspensa, assembly GCA_023638005.1. Lineage (NCBI taxonomy): Eukaryota > Viridiplantae > Streptophyta > Magnoliopsida > Lamiales > Oleaceae > Forsythia > Forsythia suspensa. The sequence continues at coordinate 17,761,883 of CM042669.1, forward strand.
TGTCAAACCGGCCCTAAATTACTTTGTATATTTTATGAACTATTATAAAATAACTAAAATCTAAGCTCATAATTATTAACAAATGTGTTAATTAAAATTATTTTTTTATTATTAAGTAATAATGTTATTTAAAATTTAAAATTTAATTTTATCGTTACAATATAAAAGAAAAATAATTTTGTCACATTAACTACAAATATTAGAGCTCAAATATATTCTTCATATTTTAATTAAGTTTTTATGTTAAAAAATATAATAAGATTGGTTCTATAAAATTATATACATTTAATATTTTTCACATCAGAATTACATATACCTAAAAGCTAATTTTACAAATTGACACGACTATAATGATTATAATATCTTCATATTTTTTAATTTTCGTGAATATTTTCAATTGTAATTTTCTTTAATTAAAAAATATAATTTTTGTTATTTTATTTATCAATATTTTATGACATTATAGAATATACCTAAAACAAAAGTTTCTTTCTCTCTCTTGACATTGTTTGTACATTTTCCAGGGCTGGTTCTCAATTCCCAGACTTCTTTCTTGACCATAGGAGAGACGAAACGTCATGTAGTCTAGGTTTCTCTCTCTCTTGACATTGTTTGTACATAGGGCCAAAGTACAAACACATGGCTTGTCAATGCACGAGATTGCCAACTACTAGAGTGCGTGACTAAACTAGCATGCATAGGTATTGAACCATGTCGTACGCGTGTTGTATTTTGCTGGGCACGACGTGTGTTGCAACGTACCATTACGTTGCAAACTCTTGGAGTATAGTTCGGGCCCATGGCAACATGGGTTAGTAGTTATTTGCCAATATTCAATGACAAGATGTGGTTACCCCTGAGATGACAAGTTGATATACAAAAGACGTGCACAACTCTCATGAGAAGACAATTCACATCTAATGCATGAATGAATATTTCTAGTGCTTTATGAGTACTGAGAAAAGTGAAGTGGAAAACGTTTTTTGCACAAAAATTCTTCCAACTTTTGTGTTGTCATTCGTTTTGTATACTTGAGGCTTTGGTTTATCGACCAACCCAGGAACGAAACGTTAATTCTTTGGTTATTTACTTTGTGCATAAAAGTCTGCATCAGCATCATTTCACCAACTACACGTACATGGTGTTTTGCCTCACATTATACACTTTTTAAGTGAAATATAGGATTCTAAAGTTCCTATGTCCAAAGGGGGAGGACTGGGGTGGGGTTGGGTCCCCAGACTCGACTTGATTATACGTACACGGCACATGGCCAGGTGTATATAAATTTTCAAGATTTGAACATAGTCAAAATGTTCATTGTGTTGCATCATATCGTTCAAGTTTTGTCTTAGGACGTTTCTCATGTGCATGCAATATTAAGTGGGTTACGGTGGGATTAGAACTCAGAATTTTAGTCTACTTTAATACCATGTTGAATTATTTGATCTAAAAGTTTAAACTATTAAATAGAACAATCATGACTGGATTTATTGTTACATGGAGCACTTTGAGTAATACCATATACTTGATTGATGCAATTGTTACTAAAATTATTGATATGTGAGACTATTCGAAATGAAATAGGATTTGTTTGAGACAAATGGTAGTGGCTCGTGACATGAGGCTAAGCACACATGAGAACAGGGGTTGATCTGGGACCGGGTTGGACTTGGCTACAGCACCGTCCAGCCTCAACCCAGATCCAATAAACAAACTCATTTTTTTATTTACATATTTTGTGTCCAATTTAAAAATTCTCTAATCCAAAATCCAAATAACCTCAACCCCAAATGGTCCAATTCCAAATTCCCAATCCAATTTGTTTTAATTCAATTTCATCCAAAATTAATATAATCTAATTCAATTTTCAGCGAAGATGGACTAGACCCCAAATTGAATACTTCATACCTAAATACAATTGCAATACTTTCTTCTATTTTTACTCCATTTCTTCACATTCAAGTTCCAATCAATCGAAATTAGCTATAAATCCAGTTGGCCAGTGCCATTTCTTTTCTTTCCCGATCGACGACTACCAAGTTCAACGGGTGAGTGCGGAGACCAACCATGAACCAACCAACTGTGAACCAAACATTCGGTATTTTTGTATATTTTTTTTTTTTAGCATTTATGTAATGTTTATACTTTATATTGTTTTGTATATTTTAGTTTTGATTTTATTATTTATTTCTATTGTTCCTTGAAATAATGAGGTAATTTGATAATATTTGATGGCAATAAATATAATGAGGCAATTTGATAATATATGGTGGTAGTAAAAACGAGTTTCATGAATTTTGTGGGAGACTAATATAATTATATGAAACTATGTGGTTCTGTTGGGAGAAAATAAATCCACCTTCTCAGTTGTTTATGAATAAGACAACATTTATATTTTCTCACTTGTGGGTTTTCGTTCAAGTAGATAAAGAGATAAAGAGATAAAGAGAGTCTCATAAATAAGGTGGTAGTAAAAACGAGTTTCATGAATTTTGTGGGAGACTAATATAATTATATGAAACTATGTGGTTCTGTTGGGAGAAAATAAATCCACCTTCTCAGTTGTTTATGAATAAGACAACATTTATATTTTCTCACTTGTGGGTTTTCGTTCAAGTAGATAAAGAGATAAAGAGATAAAGAGAGTCTCATAAATAAGGCAAAATTGCGCTTGCTTTTTGTATAAGAGACTTATTTTTTATATCTTCTATATTTTCTTAATATAATATAGTATATTTGTTTCATTTAGTTAAGCAAGCAACATACAAAATTACGATTTTCTTCCGCATTAGTATGGTTTTTATTTATTTATTTGTATTGATCCAAGTTCAGACATATTTGATTCAAAATTACTTAATGTTTCTTTATAACGTTTATGGATTATTTATTAGTTTTTTAGTTTTAATTAATTACTTGAAGTCTTTATCCCAAACTTTGAACCCTTTTTATTTTGCATTTTTTTAATTTCTAGTAATTGAAAACTAGATTTAACTTAATAGGAAAAAATAAGTGGCCAAAGTAAAGAAAATGGAAGAACAAATTATTTTAACCTTCTTCACGGAGGGTAGTGATTCAATTAAATTCCACACATTTAGCACTTGCTTGTCACTAATTCACTATTTTATTTTATTTTGGTTAATTGCTATTTATAATAGTTTATACTTGAATGTAATATTGTTGGAGGATTGTTGTTGCTTTACCGACTTATTTTGTTGCATTGCTAATTTATTATTAGATTTTGTGCATTGTCGGCCTAATTTGTCTCCTTGTAAACTTATTACTAAATTGTTGTGCATTATCGGCCTATTTACAAATGGAATGTTAAACTTTTCATCAATTTCTGACGAACTAAATTTCTAAATCCTCCTCTAGCGAGAGATGAGATGTTCAGTTTTATTTTCATTCTTGGTTTTTACTTTTTTGATAATTTTTAAACAATGGACAAACATTACTCATTTTTTTTTTCTTAACTCTATCAAATTTAGTCTAGTTGAGCTTAATCTAATATTCCCAACATGACGATGGATAAATTAATGGTTTATTTGTTTTTGCTTAAATTTTTGTTTAAAAAGTACAAATCAATATCAAAAATTAATTGTAACCACATATTCTATCAATTTTTATCAAAATCTGCTAAAATTTGAATTTTTAACAAAACCAAACGGACATTAAGAAACAACTTGTCAACCATAAATTTTAGGAAAAAAATTTAAAAGTATCAATATTTGCGTGCGGCCGAGGTCTAAGGTGACCCAACCTGTTAAAAATCGAATCGATACCAACTCAACATGCCTCAAGCCAGTTCATGGGTTGATCCGCTAATTATGGCATGTCGTGCAGGGTTGGACTTTTCAGCCCAGAGAAATCCATGAGGACTAGCTCGATCGGCTCCATTTATTAAAAAATTATAATATTACAGAAAAGTTCTATTTTTTTTTTTATTCAACACACCATCACATCTCCAGTGTGGTTGTCAGACCTCCATTAAGAAATGATGGGGGGTTCGAATACATCAACCATATATAAAGATCTCATAAAAAATACAGGAGGGGGGCATAAAGTCTGACCTCCAATCATAAAAGCTAAAGCAACCTAATAAATGAATAAATAATAAAAATAAAAAATGAGATACTACTTCCTAAATAAATAGTCCTAAAAAGATCTATAGACTCCTAACTATAGGAAGTCCATGTTTATCAATCTGAACTAAACTATGGTAATGTTGCGGTAAGTCATGAATGTTGTACTCAAAATAGCAATGACGATCCCAACCTTCTGAAGCAAGTAAGTAGTCACGTGGTTGCCCTCGCGAAAAATATGAGAAATAGTATCTCGGTCGAAGGCAAGTAAATGTCTAATGTGGCGAAGAGTGGCCTGAATAAACCAAGGTCATCCACCTCTGGTGATGCAATGAATGGCCAAAGTAGAGTCGAACTCAATCCATAAATCTGAGAGTGCAGTCTTCTGAGCAAGAAGGTTGCCATCAAGAATAGTCTTGAGCTCGGCCTCTAGAATAGGGCACTCGCCATATGAAGAGAAGAAGACGCGAACACACTGACGTGATGAATCTCTAATAATCTCTCATCCACTCGCAAATCCATCTTTGACGCATCCATCAGTGTTGATCTTGTAAGATCCTACTAGTGGAGTACGCCAATAAACCAAAACAGGAGGAGGAAGTGATGGAATAGTAAGAGAGATACTAAAAAGAGGAGCAATATCCATATCTCCTCGCCAATGAATGACCCGAAATAAACGACCTATATGTAGTAAAGAGATAGTATGGTAGACTCTCTAGATGATCCGTCTCGGCTCCATAGCTATATCCTGGTACTTCGCATCCTTCCTCGCAATCCAAATAAACCAGAGAATCAAAAAAGGAACAATCGTGCGAATATGACCCTACTTGACAAACTGACATGAGAAACGCTAAGACTGAAAGCGATATTGAAAACCCTCCATCGGTCGAAGGGTTATTTGAAAAATGTTAGAAAAATGTCGCCAAACCTGGTCGGCAATACAACTGTCAATAAATAAATGTTGAATAGTCTCAATAGTCGAGCAACACTGGCAACGAAAAGCCATATGACTCCCAGTTCATCTCTGAATCACAACATCAATTGGGATAAGACCCTACCATAGTCTCCAGTAGAAGAAAGAGACAGTCGTTGGGATAATAGAACTCCAAATCATGCTATAAACAACCTGAATAGTATGCCCCGTGCGAACTAGCTGCCATGCAGACTTGGTAGTAAATCTACCATCCGAAGTGTTCTTCCACATAATTTGATCGTGCACCTCATCAGTGATAGGAATGCTCCATATCTGCTCAGCACTAATATGGTACTAGCTGAAGAAGGCTGTCAATGTTCCATCCAGTATTATCAAATAAGTTTCCAACCTGGATGGAAGAATGTGGCAAGTGTGGGTTCTGATCAGGTAATGTAGACTCGCCTATCCAGCAGTCATGCCAAAAGAATATATGCCCACTCCCTAATGTCCAAGCAATGTGTGTCTCAGCCTGTAGGCCTATGTGCTTCAACCTCTTCCATACAGGTGAAGCATAGTAGGGAATAGTAGCCAGTAACGGATGGGTATCCTGACAATACTTACTCAGAAAAATTGAGCCCATAATGATCGTTGAGATCTAAATAACCACCAGAGCTTTATGGAGAATATATCAACAAGATCCTGCAGTCTTCTAAAGCCCAGTCCACCCTCCTCGGTAGGAAAATAAAGTCTTTCCATCTCTTCCAATGTAATCTGTGTGCATGGTCTATAGAATCCCAAAAGAACCTAGCAAATATTTCTTCTAACTTTTTCAAGATAGCCTTTGGAGGCTTCATAATTTGAAGGAGGTAGAGAGGAATAGAGGATAGCACTGATTGTATCAAAGTAATCCGTCCTCCAAATGATAGGAGCCTCGAGGCCCAGCCAGAAATTCTACTCCGGAGTTTCTAGACTAAGTTATCATACAAGAAGATCTTCCTAGCTCTCTTAAATAAAGGAACACCAAGATAAGTGAATGGCTGCTGATGATGACGAAACCCTGTCAGATGCTCCAACCTATGTATCTGACTAGTAGAAAATCTAATAGGTAAGATAATCCCGCTCTTATCTTTGTTCACCAACTGTCCAGAAACTCTCTCATAGTGCTCAATCCACTGTAAAACTCGTCTGATAGACTACTTCTGGCCATTAACAAAAATAATCATATCATCAGCAAAAGACAAATGAGAGATGAGAGCGTTACCCCCATGTTTGTATGCCATCGAAGGGATATCTTGATCTGTTGAGTGAGTAGTCGTGAAAAAATCTGCAAAGAATAATAAACAAATGATGGAGATATGGGATCACCCTGTCTGAGCCCCCGAGATTATGAGAAAAAACCACAAGGCCTACCATTAAGCAGGACTGAGAATCGACATTCTGAAATACACATCCGTATCCGATCAATCCAAAAAGCATCGAACCCAAAATTCTCCAAAATAGATATCAAGAAGTCCCAATTCATACGGTCATAGGCCTTAGCCATATCAAGCTTGAGGATAACATTATCCCCGCACACTTTCGTATCAAGTGTATGTAGTAACTCCTGTGCAAGGAGGACATTATCCCCAATAAGCCGTCCTGAGATGAATCCGTTCTGAGGAACTAAGATGATCTGAGGTGGTAAAGTACTCAGTCGCGAATTCAAAATCTTCATATTCAACTTATTAAATACTGTACATAAGGTGATAGGACGAAAATCTGACCACCGACAGACATTATCCCGCTTTGGAAGCAAGACAATGAAAGTAGTTGCAAACCCCTTAGGTAGGTGCCCTCCAGCAAAGAAGTCCAAAACTGCCTGAAACATATCATCTGATACTATGTCTCAACAGCGGGTGTTCTGATACTATATCCTTTGATACTATGTCCCAAAAAATTAGATGAAAACCCATCCGGCCGGGGACACTATCTGGATCAATACTGAAAATAGCCTCTCATACCTCAGTCAAAGTAGGAGTCCGATTAAGCTGTAAATTGTCCTCATCAGACACCAATCTAGGTATAATACCCGATCGAATAGGGTCGATAGACTGAAGAGGAGCCGACAGAAGTTCTTGGAAGAAAGATACTGCTGAAGGCTGAATAGTCTCAGGAGATTCAAACACCTCATCCGAAGGTAAAGTAATAGATCGGATCCTGGCTCGAATACGTTGTCCCTGAACTATAGAATGAAAGTAACGGGTGTTATGATCACCCTCACAAGCCCAACGTGCCCCTGATTTTTGTTTCCAAAAGGCCTCATCAATAGATAAAATACGGTTCAGAACTGCTTGAGCCTGATGCAAAGTATAACGATGAAAATGAGTAGGGTCTGTGTCATGGTCTAACTCTGCCTCGTCCACCATACACTCTGCATCCCTAAACCTCTGAAAAATATCACCAAACACATGTCGATTCCACCAACGGAGGCCCTGTTTGAGCCTAAAAATCTTCTCCCAGAGAGTAACCATTCCCGTAAGATGGGTAGGAAATGACCACTTCTGAAATACAAAGTCCAGAAAATCGTGATGCCTAGACCAAATCATTGTCAAGTGCTTATTTATATTTCAAAAGCAGTTTATGGAAGTAATTTACAAATGTATTAATAAAAACATTTAGTATTTTTCAATTATATATTAAAACATGATAGGTTCGTCCAATCCAACTCGCTAGCCTGTAATATTGTCGAGTTCGCATATTTTGAAGATGGTTCAAATCTAGGGGGGGAGGGGAGGGGGGCGGGCGGGGCGGGCGGGCCATTATTACCATGCTCACCCTGTCGAAAATTTTTGGAAGTCGGTGCAGGAATTGAAAATTTCTTATTTATCGTCACGTTAGTTAATTAATTAATTTTTACTATTATTTTTTATTTTTTTAAATATGATTTAAAGTTTAAAACATAAAAATAAAATATAATAAAAAGATTCTGGGTGGAAACTATAATCTCCGTCCCCACTCCAATTACTAATGGGGTTGGACAAAGTGGGTCGAGAGCTAATTTTTTTGCCATCCTTATTTAGATCAGATTTGGACTATACTTTTAAATGAACTAGTAGTAGGTATGAACTGGACCTACATGCATGTAGGCCGGTTTGAGCCAACCCACTTATTTTGACACTTTAAAAAACATGTCTTGCACATATATTCTAAACCTAGATTACAATGTTAATCTCCACTTTAAGAAGTATTATGTCATTGTAATGATGATTACTCGAGTTTAATCAACCCTAACCTATTACAAATGATTGAGTTATATGCTATAGGGGCATGCAATTAATTATAAAAATACATTTGTTTATCTTCACTTTTAAAACTAAGTGGTGGGGTCATAAAAATTGCAAGTTGGCTACGAATCGATTTCTCACGAGGCAGATTTTCAAGCACAAAATGCAGAGAGATGGAACCACTTTAGAAAAAGTGAATTCTATTATATATAAAAATACAAATAAAATAAAATAAACACTATGCAATACAGTCTACACCCACAAGGTCGAAGTATAAAATGGATTGGACCACTTCTATAGAGGCTCGATACATACTGCAATTTTCAACATTCATCCGAAATGTGCTCGACCCCTTCTCTCCCACCACGATCAACAAAAAAAAAAAAAAAAAGTCAACGCTCTTTCAAAATGACGTCATCTTCCACATCACCTTCCAGCTTGTCCAACCCTTTAAAAGACTGCATATACTTCTTGATTTTTTATCAAACCAAACCACATCTATTCATCTCTCTAACTACAAGCCATGTATGGACACATTGGGAATGAATTTTCTTATAAAAATTTTGGCCAATTTCCATTACCAGACATCACTAGTACTTCACCACTAATCCTGCCCCCTCTTGCAATTCCGAGCAACGACCATGACTCCCTTTCGGCATTCAAATCCGAACTCGGATACAGTAGCAGTGGATGCAGCAGTTATATTGGCTCTCCCACTTCAATCACTACCAGTTATGAAACATACACTCCAACTTTAATTCAGCGAAGCATCAGTAGCCACTCTCTTCACAAAAACTTCGAAGGGTACTCCCCACTAGATTCATCACCTGTCAGGAAGGCTTTAAGCACTGGTGATTTGCAGGTAACACCAGCTTCTGCACGTCTGTGAGACCGTGTTAGACAACTCGTTCCTTCTACTGCTAATCGACCATAATATTCCTACTATAAATAAAGGATCTTTAGGGGGGGCGGTTTAGAGTGTGTAAGAGGTGCGAGACTTGTTAATCTTATAAAAAACCTACTAGGACAAAACAGACTTAGTCCTCACATTGAGGATGAACTAGTATTACTCTGCTTGTACGTATTAGGGCCTAATTCATAGTATGTACAGTATGACAGTACAATATTTTAACTTTTTTCTTCTTTAATCGTGTATGTTGCGTTGTTTGCTTTTGCATAATGTAACAGGGCATTAACTTGGCACAACATAACCAGCGGTCCAACAGTCCATTGTCAAATGACAGCAGCAGTATCATAGAAAGTATGAACAAAGCCTGCCGTTACAGTCCGGAGGAGAAAAAAGAGAGAATTGAAAGATACAAAATTAAGAGAAATTTGAGGAATTTCAACAAGAGGATAAAGGTTTACAAAATTTTCCGAATTCGCCTTTCTTATATATTTTCATCAAAGATGAGACCGGAATGCATAAAAACCTTATCCAAAGACAAATTATGTTCTTAGATGTCGTACTAGGTGCAAGTGTCTAAATCACGTGCAAATTGTTTGCAAAATTATACTTCTTTGTAGTACTACTGGTACATTATTAACTTCCAAATCACCAAATGTCTATCAATTTCTATCTTTAATTAGTCTGTTATTAATTGTATAATCTTTTGTATGTCACAGTATGAATGTAGGAAGACATTAGCTGATAGTCGACCGCGCATTAGGGGGAGATTCGCGAGGAATGATGAATCGGAGAAGACGGCTCATAGTCTTTGGGATCAGGCGGGTGTAGAGGAAGACGAGGAGCTGGACGATGATAACTGGATCAATATTCTCAATGCTTTTTCTGCAAATCTGATGCCTTGATCCTAAAAGAGTTCCCAAATTTTAATGTTTTGGAACTATTATATATATGTAACATTAGATTTTAAGGATTCTTAAAGATGAAATTAAGTAGTCTACATTATTTCCTTTATTGCATTGTCAAAAATTGAATTTGTGCAAAGCAAATATTACTTAATTTCAAGAATCCTATTGAGATATATAACTTGTGTTTGCCACTGAATATACAGAAACATACATACATTTTAATCAAACTACTATTTAGTTAAAGTTTTTGGACAAAATAAGAAAAGTTAGGCATGCAGTCACAGTCTTGTAGGTCTCGTGAATTTTGATTATATTTTTCATTCTATCACGCAAATTTAACCCAATCTTTTTCTCTCTAAAAGCAACTTTATTTGACTTGGGTGCTTAAGGGTGCCCCAGAGAAAAAAGACTCACTCTCGACCATAGAATGACATATAAGCAGTCTAATGGATGGAATTTTTGTCCTACAAGCAATCGCTTTTATCAGGATGCTTGCTTAGTAAGCTAGAAGTGTCCAAAGTGTTGTCTCCTTCAATAAAATTTTGACACCACACTACACTGGATAGTGTATTTGTTTGGTAATCATATTTTTAAGTACTTATAAGGTGTGAACCATACGGAACGTGTTAATAAAAAATATGTTTAAACAAATTTAAAAAAATATTTAAACTTTGCCAAACATGTACAGTGTGTCTTGCTAGTTGCTAACATTATTCAATATAGTGTGGTATCAAAATTCTATTGAAGAGACATTCAAAGAGACAGCAAAATGGAACCACATATCTCAACTGCCGAAATACCACACTCTATAAAGACAGTGGCTTCTACAGAAGAATGCGTTGAAAAATAAGCATTTATGAGTTCCAAATTAATCATTATTTGAAGGAAAAATAAGCGATTGAGATGAGTTTATAATTAATGGTATGTGCATGATGGGACACCCTAATGAGGTTTGTTACGTGATTAGATGGTTCAGAATTAGTCACCTGAGAGAAGTTCTTCAAATTAAATACAAATAGGGATGTTTCCATTCTGGATGGTTAAAATTAATTATGACCAAGAAAAAAAGAAGGGCAAAATCAATCAAAGTTTGAGTGCATGCACATGTGCACAAGCAAAATTACTTTAATCTTTTTCCATTTTACCATAATGGGATTTGAGGTACGTGAGTGATAACCGTCCACTAAATAGTGACAGAGTAATCTGCCAATGGTATTAGCTATACAAAATAGACTAAATTTTTGTGTTTAAGTCTCACTATTGTTTATTTATAAAATATCTTAGTTCGACTTACACTGTGAGATAATATAATGAAAATGAAATGAACTGAAGTAAACTATTCAATCTCTAACAATTTTAAATTTTAAATAAAGTCATTGAGCAGAAGACCCTACAAGAAAAGGAAAAACCCTACTAATTAACTTGGGAAGTATTTATATTATCTTTGAAAGCACATGTTTGGCTTTAGGAGCCATTCTTGTATTTAATATTGTAAAAGCAAGAAATTGTACAATATCTTTACACTCTCATGTTACTGAATTATGAGTTCTTAGTTTAATTACAGTACTTTAAGGCTAATTAATGGCATCAAAATGGCCCATAGAAGTGGGGAAGACGGCCGGTTGATTCTTGTAGGCCGTCGGCTGCGGCGGCGGCTGCAGTGGGTTATCCACTACGACTATTGACAATTTTGTTCACAAGTTATTAGTATTATACAAATAAATTGGATTTTGTAGGTGTAATTATTTTTTCAATGAAATTCATCATTAAGATTTAGGGTTCATGAACTACCTAACCTAAGGCTCCGTTTGTGATCGATTTTGAAGTCAACTTCTTATTCTCAAACAATCAAAAGTTGATTTAGACGTTTGGCAAAAATTTTAAAATTGATTATAAAATAATCTAACTCATCCTCAGCGAAGAATTTTGAGAAGCGTGAAAAACAAGAACTTTTCGGATTCTAACTTTTAACTTTTTTATTTATATATTATTAAAATACTCATTTTACCCTTAATTAATTAAACTAATTCCTTTAATATCCTAGGTTTATTTTCTACATATTTCAATGATTTCACGTTATCTCCATATGCCTCTTCCTCATCCTCCTTTTTCTTTCCTTCTTCTTCTTCAACCTTCATGAATCACCATTACCGAATTAAACATTTGAGGTACAATTATTTGGTGTATAATTACTTGCGTGAATTTATAGTTTTTATATTTCGAAAATCTAATCAAAGATAAACATCTTTTTAGTATTTCATACCTTTTATAGAATATATACACTAATTTCAACATCAGAACTTTTTCGAACAAAAAATGGATAACTTGAGAAACCAAATTGCTGCATGTTTGATGAATGGACGATAATTTAAATATTTTAATTTTTTTATATTATTTAGAATGGAGAAACTGAGAAACCAATTCACTACGTGTTCGACTATGAAAATAAAGAAATTGAGAATCTGGATTACTACAAGTCATTAATTAATGATAATTTAAAATTATTTGACGTTTTTCCTATATATGAAAATGGAGAAATTGAGAAACCGAATTGATGCAAGTTTGATACATAAAAAATAATATAAATTTAATTAATTTATGCACTATATGACTTTGCTTTTATTTTGTAGTTTTTATAAAATTTGAAATTTATTAGGTGTTTATTATTTTTATTTTAAAATAATAGTAGTGAATGCATTGTCTTTTTAAAAAATATTTGACAATATTACATATTACTATAAAAGAAAAAAAATGAATTTTACCACTTGTGATAATAATAATACAAAATAACATTATTATAATCATGACATTTTAGTAATTTAATATCGTTACAGTAATAAATCACTTTTGTTTACCAAACGCTCAAATGTTACTTTTGAAACATACAACAATTTTGAAACAAGAGTTTATCAAACACTTATCTAATTCTTCTCACAGATGATTCTTTATACAGCACAGCAAAAGATGATTCTCTTAAAAGCACAACAATACCAAATCAAGCCTAAAACTTTAAACTGCTAGAGCGGCGACGACTGCACAAATTGAGTAAATGAGTGGTGTTGATAATTGAATCCATAAAATTAATTGCTCTTCAAAAACTTAAAATATTAGAGATAGATAAATATATTTATTGGATTTTCCTTCAAGGCAGTCTAAGAAATTGTTGAAATTTGTGTTAAAATGTAAAGAGAGAATTGATTATACTTTTCATCCATGTGTCTATTTATAACAAAAGGTATTTTACAATTATAAAATACATAGAAAAAGATAAATAACAACATATAAGCCTAAAAGGAAAAGATAACTTTAAGTTTAAAAAGAAAAGATAAATAATAAACAATAGATAATCGTCCAAGTATGAAATAAGATGTGGATGATGTTGACTTGATGTGATTGGTTGGGTGTTTGTTGAAATCGGTCAAGTTGTTTGAATTTATCCAATACTTCTCCTCAAGTTGGAGTTGGAGTTGAAAGATCGAAGACACCTAACTTGTGAAGTTGTTTGCGGTATGCGTCACCTCCAAGTGGTTTTGTAAAAAAAATTCGCCAATTGATCGCTAGATCGCAGGTTGATGCCAGTTTGGATTTTTTCATGAACTAATGGCAGTCAATTTCAATATGCTTCATACGTTCGTAAAAAATAGGATTATTAACAATGTGAATTGTAGTTTGGCATTCACATTGAACTAAAATTGGTTGTAGGTTAGCAAAATCAATATATGAGAAAAGTAATTTCAATCATTGTAATTGAGAAGTGAGTGCGGCTAGTGAACAATATTCAGCTTCTACAAAAGAATGAGAAATTATTGGTTGTTTTTTGGTTTTCCAAGAGATAGAACTAGAACCCAACATAGTGAAATAGTCACTAGTCGAACAATGGGTAGTAGGACAATCGGCCCAAACGGAGTTAGTGTATCAAACTATAATAAGAAAACTAGAAGCAGAAAGAAATAAACATTTACCAATAGAACATTCAAGATAACTGTTACGACCTAGATTTAGCGAAGGCTCCATGTCAACAATGGATGCCCCATGAAGGCCACCTTAGCTTTCGTCCCAACCACGCGTGGCATCCGAAGCTCCAAAATACAGTGACAAGCCCTCGCCTTCTAAGATCTCGCCATGTTTATCCTACGAACCTATTACTTCCCAATAGTCTCTCGCACCCCATGGAATCTTCTAGGCAGTCTAATATCTCAGGCTACTAGATAAATAATTTAGGAAAGGATTTTACCTAATTGAAAAGACTATGCTCACAAGGAAACTCTAGATCAATATCTTAAAAATTAGTACCACAATCCCTAAGATTAACAATAAGTATGATAGAATCTTAGGAGATTACGATGAGATTGGATTCAGCCTTATCTTCATAAAAAATAAGAATATAATCAAATAGTTAATTGATTGCTTCCCTAAATCAATTATAACTCTCTTCTCTATAAATACAAGATCTTCATTCATTTCAATGTATGCATTATTCTCTACCCTAAAACTCTAGTCAAATCTTTGTTTGATTATCTCTCCCACACTCATATTTTCCATACATGTTTGTACTGGCAGTTGACTTGACCGTCAGAGTGCCAACGATTGTCGACTTCTTATTTTCCAGTGATATTGGTGTATAACGGTTGTCTAAGTGTGCAGGTAACATACATGTTGACAAAGGAATGATTGGAGATCTGTTGACATGTGGATAGTATAGATTTTGAGGTCAATAGATTGACGCCGTTTGTGAAAAATTGAAAATACATTACACGACCAACAAACATGTGGTAAAATATGTTTGCTACTAAAAATTACTAGAAGAGAGTTGAATCCCACCCATCAGAACAAAAACAGAGAAGCATTCTGGATCTCCAGAATCTGACCCTTCTCAAAAAAAAAAAAAGACAACGCAAGAAGCGAACAACTGAACAAGACATCATTGACTTGAAATACGAGAATGCCGAGATGAGGGCCATAATCGAATGATTTGGAAATCAACCCGCCAGTTTGAGAGCAAGCGTGACCACGACTAGCAAAGCCTTTCGAGGTCCAGCTCAGTTAAAAGTCGTCGATCTCGGGATGACCTACCAATGACAGGTGGACAAAACCCTCGGAATCAAAACCTGAGACCCTTACATGAACAATGACGAGAGAAGTTCTCATCGTTGCAAGAGAACAGCTTGTCCTGTCCGTTAGTGTCTTCGATAGGCTTAGGGCCAAATCCTCTATAGCATTGCCCCAATAAAAGAGTAGTCAATGCAATGAGTACAACAAAACTTGCCTAAAGAGGAAAACAAATTCAGGGATGTGGATGTAAAATCCGAGGATGAAAAGCCGGTATGTTCATGTAATCTAGATGACGATGATGAGAACCTCTCATTCTCCAAAGAACTGAAGGTTATGAACTATCTACTATTTTCAAAATGCCTCATATGAAAAAGTACAGTGGACGAGGCGATCCTACAGACCATATCAATGTGTACAAGAAAAGGTTGCAAGGTTACATCCCAGCAGTTAAATGCAGAAACTTTCACACTACCCTCGTCTTCGACGCAAAGAGATGGTATAACAAACTCAAACCTAGGAGTATTAGGAGTTGGCCACAATTGAAGCAGGAGTTTATAAATGCCTTCATCGGTAATAGAACGACTGTGGTAGACGTAGCCCAACTTCATGACACCAGACAAACAAAAGGAGGGTGAGTCCGTGAAAAGCTACTTTAAGAGATTCAACAAAGTCATTAACAAGATTGAGAACATCACTAATGATAAGAGACTTGATGTGTTGATAACTGGACTTCACATGAGGACAATCTTCTGAAGAGATGTTCAAAACAGGGAGCCAAAGACATACACCCAGTTGGTAGACCTCATTCAACAAGAAATTTGCTCTAAAGAAACCATTGAAAATGGGAAAAAGCTGAAAGAAAGAAAGGAGATAGCTACCGATGTGAAGGGCGATGCTCTCATGAGCCTCGCAACAATCCCTACATGAGTTGGTGTCCATTATCCACACTGCGATGCCATGATAGTACGCACAATTATTGCTAGGAATGATTAGGCAGAATGTTGGTTGGTGAATATTCTATTTCGTAGCGCTTTCGATCAAATAGTGGTAAACCATAAGTTGACGGCCATCTCGAGCCACTGTTGAGGTTCACATGCTTGCTTCATCCTGTGAAGACGAATTACCCTCTTGGTAGATTTCAGAGATCCACCATGCAGTATTAAAAAGTTCATGGAGTTCTTTATTATCAACACACATTCAGCTTATCATGGAGTTCTCACCAGACCAGTGCTAAAGAACTTATAGGCAGTTGCCTCGGTTCATCAATCAATAATGAAATTCCCAACACCTGGTGGGATCACCGTGATACAAAGTAACTAGATAAAATCAAGATCTTACTACATGAACATGCTCCATAAAGTGACGACACAAAAAGTGACCCTCATCAATCATGATGATGGAGGTCAATACGATGGTAGCTGATGAGAAAAATGGTAATAGGACATGATCTTCGATCCCCATATCACAGGCTCAGATTCACAAGCTTAGCCGGTGGAGGAGCTATGGACATTTTCTGTGAGCCCATATGACCCCTCCAAAGTATTGTAGCAAGTCGAGCCTTGGAAGAATAGCTAAAGGAGAAGTTGAAACAATTCTTGAGGAAAAACCTGGATGTCTTCACTTGAAAGCACTTCGACATGGTGGAGATAGATCCATCAGTGACGTGTCACGTCCTAAAAGTGGATCCGAAAGTCCACTCTAAAATACAAAAGAAAAGCCGTCAAGTATAGAAAGATATAGTACTAAATGAAGAAGTCAAAAAGCTGTTGGCAAATGGGTTCATCAAAGAAGCAGCGTACTCGCAGAGGGTGTCCAACCCTATCCTGGTAAATAAAAACAATCACGGTGAAGAGTGTGCATTGACTTCTCTGATCTAAACCAAGAATGCCCTAAATATAGCTTTCTCCTACCTCGCATAGACCAACTGGTCGATGCCACCGCTAGCCATAAGCTACCTAGCTTTATGGACGCCTATTTTGGCTACAACCAGATCCTCATGTCTGCCAGGGACAAGGATCACACTTCATTCATAATCGATCAAGGCTTGTATTATTACAAGATGATGTCCTTCGGTCTAAAGAATGTCGAGGCCACTTATCAGCAGTTAGTAAACCATATGTTTGCGGAACAAATCGGAAACACCATCGAAGTTTACGTTGATGACATGCTCGTAAAGAGCATGGACGCCGAAGACCACATCGCACACCTAGAAGAAATGTTCAGAATCCTTCATAAATATCAGATAAAACTCAACCCCTTGAAGTACGCCTTTAGAGTTACTTCTGGAAAGTTTCTGGGATACATGGTGAATCAACGCATAGAGGCTAATCCAGAAAAGATCAAAGCGCCTGTGAACATGCACTTAGGGATGGCAATGGGGCGAGTCCAGGGCCCCCCCACGACCTGCAAATTTGTAGAGCGAGGCGAGGCTTTGACCCGCCAACCATCCTGGATAATTTTTTTTTGTAAATTAAAAAAAGAAATAGGAATTTTTTAAATATTTGTAGAAAACAAAATAAAAAAAAAAAATACAAGATTGAGGTTGTGGTTTAATGGTTAAGATTTATAGTTTATAACTTCAACTCGGGTTCGATTATTATTTAGCCCATTTCTAGCGAAAATTATAATTTGTATTCTATTTTATGATTTTTTTTCAAAAAAAAAATTTGAGGTACGGGTCCCGCGGCCGGCGGGCGGGCGGGTCTGAGAGGTAGGGTATTTTTTCCATCCTTACATGCGCTCCCCATCCTCGCCCAAGGAAGTCCAGAGTCCCACGAGAAGATTATCAAACTTGAATTGAGTAATATCAAAGGAAACTAGCTAGTGTCATCCTTTCTTTCAAACCATCAAATGAGGAAAATGTTCGAATGGATAGAAGTATGTGAGAACGCCTTCCAAGAGCTAAATAACCTCCTTGAAAACGACCAGCTCCTTTCTAAGCATCAAATGAGAAACTGCTATTTTACGTGGCAGTATCTGAAAGAGCAGTTAGCTCAGTACTAATTTGATAAGAAGGCCCAATGCAACTCCCAATTTATTATGTAGCAAAGCCTTATAGGATGTAAAAAAGAGATACCCGGACATGGATAAACTCACTTTGTCATTAGTCGTCGCATAAAAGAAGCTTCAACCTTACTTTCAGGCGCATAGTATTGAAGTACTGATAAATCTTCCATTGAGGCAGATTCTCCAGAGACACTTGGGAGATTGATAAAGTGGTATGTAAAACTCATCAAATTTAAGATTTTCTACAAACTCGTAAGCCATCGATAAAGGGCCAAGCATTTGCAAACTTTGTGGCAGAATTCCCCATGTCCTAGAAGGACTACAAGTTGATGAACTCGACGATGTACAAACGTAGACATTATACGTTGATGGATTTTGGATGACGTTGGAGCTAGGGCCGGGGTATTGCTCTTTAACCCAGAATGACATAGCCTTAATTGTGCACTTCGCCTCGAGTTCAAAGCCTCCAACATCGCCGTCGAGTGCGAGGCCCTTCTAGCAGGTTTGAGGTTAGCGTATGAGATGAAGGAAAAAGGATCCGGGTCCACAACAACTCCCAATTAGTGGTGAGCCCGGTTAATGGAAGTTTCACGACTCGAGAACAATCAATGATGGCTTACTTAAAGAAGGTCATCAAATTTTTACAGCATTTTGAAAAGTTTGAACTCCTCCAGATTCCAAGGGCTAAAAACTTGTGTGAAGAAATATAATATGTCGTTTTGGAATTCCATACTCCCTGGCCTCAGATAACGGAACTCAGTTGATGGATAGGAAATTCAACTCAAATCTGCGACGAACTCGACATTAGATGGGATTGTTCCACTTCCTATTATTCCCATTCTAATAGACAAGTGGAGGTCTTCAATAAAATAATCGAGCACATGTTAAAAATAAAGTTGGATTCAGAAACGGATGAGCTCCCAGAAGTCCTCCAATCCTATCAAACAACATCTCGAACTACAATCGTAGAAACTCCTTTCACCATGGCCTACGAGGCAGAGACAATTATCCCTATCAAAGTAGGAACGCCTTTCCAAAGGCACCTACACTTTGACGAGGTAGTCAAAGAAGATCTACATAGGATGAACCTTGATTTGCATGATGAAATTATCAGCTTCACCTGGCAGTCTATAAAAAAATAGCTAGATACCACAACTCAAAGGTCAAGAATAAGAGTTTCAAGATCATTGATTGAGACCTTAAAAGGTTTTCTCACCAAAAAAGAAGTCGGGGCTGGAACCCTCGTGCCCACATGGGAAGGACCATACATGATCATTGAAGTAATTCGGCCCGAAACATACAAATTGGAGGACTCCAATAGAACGAAAGCAAAGCACCCAAGAAACATCACACACTTCCACCCATATTACCAGTAGTTTGTTTTGTTGATGAGCATCGATTTACTAAGTCTCATGGTAGTTTTCTTTTTGATTCATTCCCTCGCAGATGTTGCCAAAGATTATACTCATAGCTTAAATTATTTCAATGAAATTTCTCAATTTTACACTCTGCAACAATAAGAAAGTAGCGATGAAGTATGGTTCACAGCCATCTCCTCAAAACTCGCTGGGTAAAACTACTTAATGCGTACAATCATCAGCAAAATCACAAAGCAGCGAGGGAGTATGGTTTGTAGCCATCTCATAATAACCCACTGGATAAAATTACTTGACGTATGCAATTATCAATCAAATCACAAAGCAACGATGGAGTATGGTTTACGGTCATCTCCTCAGAACTCACTGGGTAAAATTACTTGACGCGTGCAATCATCAGTCCAAAACTCCAGCCATCTCCCCAAAACTCGTAGAGCAAAAACTACCTAACACATATAAAAGTTTAGGAGTTCGCAATCCTACACGACAAAGATAGATAACCAACATTGAACAAAAATAAAGAACTTTGCAAAATATATTCATTAAGATAACAAATAAAAATTAAATAAAGAAAGAAAAGCTACAAAAATATATCAAGTCCTAAAGCCCTGTCATCTCTTAAGGGTTGACACAAAACTAGCACTAAGCTAGGCTTGTCGCCGCCAAGAGACCTCCTGCCTTAAGGCGGCATGTGGAGATTCGAGAAGATTGGACAAGAGGGTGCGACCTTAGAATGCAAAAGTCGGGAGAATGAGCTGCAGATGATTGGAGAGCTTCAACAAGAATGAATGATGGTCCCACTCAGGATGAACAGTCCAATCCTCTTTGTTAACTAGGTCTCCGTCGACCTCCATAAATAGTGCGGCGAAGAGTGAGTATTCAGGCGTGCTCAAGAAACTTTTCTTATACTGTCTCACTACCTTCAACTCAACCTCAGACACTAAAGCTCTGACAGCCTCAAATTTCTCATTCGCCTTTCAAGCTTCCTCACAAGCCTCCACTAGTAATTTCTCCTTTACAACTACTATAGCGTTATAATCACGATTTACGGCGGCTATGCTAGTTCTTCGCAACTGTAGCCCACTATGCCTCATCTACTACCTTCATCTGGCTAACAACTGTCGTCACCCTCATTTTTACCTATCTCACATCCTCAAAGGCGGCCGCTAGCTTGACCTTAAAAATAGCCTCGGCCAAGGACAACCCCTCTGCCTTGGATCGCAAGGCTTCATTTTTAGAGCCCAACATAGTGTTTGTCAAGCCCATGATCATCAAAGAGCTTCTTAGCCTTCGCCTAATCCTTCTCTAACTTACCAGAGAAGTCAGTGAGAGTGTTGTACAATTTATTGTTGAAGAACCCTCTGCCAGTATCTATGGTCCCCATTGTGATCATCTCTCCTAAGGTAACGTGTTCGTTGGCCTTCTCCCAAATAGAAGACGCATGCTACCGCTACTCTAGAAGGCAATGGCAACATTTCTCGAACACCGTCAAATTAAGACACTCTGTGCGCCAAAGGTGGCTGGGATGGACCTTGCACCGTCGAGATTGGCGAGCCTCCTTAGTATATCTGGCCCGTTGGGCATCCCTCATTTGGCCTTTCACCTCCTACCGAGGTTGGTCTCCTCTTTTGCCCACGAGCTTCGTCTTTTTCATCAACAACTCCATTTCTCTTATCCTTCCTCTTGTTGGTTTAGAAGGAAAAAAGAGAGGAACCTCGAGGTTGTGATGGGAGAGTCGATACAGCCGTGGATGGAATAGGAGAACGAAGACAGAGATAGAGGTAGTACTGACTATAAAAGGATGGTGGCATGCACTATTCGTGATGAAGGTGGGGCCACGTTGGATGTATTGTCTTTATCCTCGTCCACATCAAAGATAGAGATGTTCTTGAAAGTAGACTTAGTTGTAGAAAGCCAAAAAATTGATCAAAATCACACGAACAACCGAACAAAAAAATTTGCTAAGGAAAGAATAAGAAAGATGAATTATCTATCAGACCGTAGCGGATCAGTAACTAGTGTCTTTGACTAAGTTGCTAAGGCTTTGAAACTCACTGTCAAGACCACAAATCCGGTCTCACCGGGTCCTATGCGAAACTTGATCCCTCTTGGAGATAGGTGGCCTCGTACAAACTACAAAAGACAAAAAAATGAAAGAACAATGAAAAAATAGACAAAAGTGGAGACGAGACTTACCAAGTTCACCAAAGGCGAAGAAGAAAGATTATTTCCAGCGATGGACCTTATTGGGACTCTCAGTAGCAGGGCCTATCTTTGACTAGGCCTAGATGATATGTTGAACCACTCCTAGACCTACAAAACCTTTGTAGAAAAGTCTCCCTAGTCTCTAAAAATCTGTTAAAGTAAAGATGCCGCAACTCTATCCGTTTAGAGCGATCTAGGGAGGAATAAGATTAAAGTCCATCAAAACCTCATGAAACAATGAATGAATGGATAGCTGAGCCCCTTGCTACATCGCATGTTCATGGATAGCGACGAACCCTTCGGATGGATCATTCACACATTCGTGAGGAGTAGGTGCCCAAAGTTCAACTAAGGTGGGAAACAAGATATGTGAGCTTGATATTCTCCAAGTCTATCTTAGTCACCCGACTCTTAACAAATGCATCGATAGCACATCTTGTCAATCCAATGATGGCCTCATCTCAACAACCCAGTACATCGCTGCATTTTCTTAGCCTTGGCCTTTCCCACGCCAGTAACCCTCACTAATAGAGGCTACCGGGTAAAAAGAAACAATAGGTCGCCACTCTATTTCATCACAATCTAACGAGGAAGGTGCCTCACCCATTATGTCGGGGTTAGTATGTGGGTCCAAGTGGTTTTGGGAATTGTCATTTTCAGATGACATTGTTGGGTGGTTTTCGTTCGATCAGAACAACAA
Source organism: Forsythia suspensa (assembly GCA_023638005.1). Lineage (NCBI taxonomy): Eukaryota > Viridiplantae > Streptophyta > Magnoliopsida > Lamiales > Oleaceae > Forsythia > Forsythia suspensa. Next base: position 17,784,292 of record CM042669.1, read on the forward strand.
CAAGTTGCAGGGGTTTCCAGAGGAAAGAGTCTAATGCCATCCGAAATAAGAGACTAGGAGAGAGAAAAAAAATAGTGCGTAAAAAAGAAGTCAAAAGTTGAAAATTTTGTGTTTTTACCTAACTAAATGATGATATGATGTGGGTACTCTGAACCGTGGCAGGAAAACACTTAAGATTGGCACTGAAAAACTTGAAACGCTTGGAAGAATCTTGTAAAGGTAAAGGAAGAAGTGAAGGGAACCCTGGATATATATATAGGTAAGGCCAAACTCATGACAACCATTGATTCCAGCCTTGAAGATCTGGACTATTGGAAAGAGAGGACATGTGGAAAGGCATGACCTAAAGGAAGGAACTTGGAAAATGTTTGATTTTATTAGTGGGGGCCAATGCGCACATGCCAGTAGCAATAATGGCGCTGACGTTTCGAGCAATGCGATGGTTGTGCCATCATTTCTTATCTTTAATGCATGTTATGACTCATAGCCTTTCAAATTCAAAAACCTGACAACCCAGCTCGAGACAATAACATATGCCCCCACCCCACCCGTGCCCCCCCTCCCCCCCGCCCCCCCCCCCACCGCCACCGCCAACACAATTTTTTTACATTCACCTGTCAAAATCCTCGCCTATCATGAATGAACAAGCCTCGGCCTTGGGAGACTATATATATTTGCGAAGGCCTTGAGAAGTTTCAAAATTCATCATTTGGCTCGCTAACTTGGTGAAGGCCTCCATTTGCAGGCGAACCTCGTGCAACGTTCGTTACATAAGGCCTTTACCTTCAAAAAAAAAATCTCTCTTCTCGAGTCCTACGCCTAGCATAAATAATAGACTCGAACTTGGGGACTATTGTTATCACCTAGATTTAGCGAAGGCTCCATGTCAGTAATGGGGCCCCGCAAAGTCCACATTGACCCTCGTCTCAACCACGCGTGGCATCCGAAGCTCCAAAACACAGTGATAGGCTCTCACCTTCTAGGATCTCACCAGCAAAGACCATAAAGTGCTCCATTTATCTGGTGAACCTATTACTCTTTATAGTCTCTCGCACCCCCATGGAATCTCCCAGACAGTCTGATTTCTCAAACAACTAGAGAAATAATTTAGGAAAGGATTTTACCTTATTGAAAAGACTATGCTCACAAGAAAACCTCGGATTAATCTCCTAAAAATCAGTAGCACAATCCCTGAGATTGACAAAAAGTAGGACATGATCTTAGGAGATTATGGTGAGATTGGATTCAGCCTTATTTTCATAAAAAATTTTTTAATTAAATAACTAATTGATTGCTTCCTTAAATCAATCTAAACTCTCCCATATATCTTCATTCATTTCAAGGTACGCATTATTCTCTACCCTAAAAATCTAGTTAAATCTCTGCTTGTTTGTCTCTATTACAACCATATTTCTCCATATACGATTGTACCAACAATTAACTTGACCGTCGGAGTGCCAACAGTCGCCGACCTCCTTTTTTCTCAGTGATCTAAGTGTTTAATGATTGTCTAAATGTGCAAGGAACATACAGACTGGTAGAAGATTAATTAGAGATCTATTCACACATAGATAATATAGATTTTGAGGTCAACAATAATGAAGGACTCGATTGCATGAATTGACTAAGGGTGTTTACTAAATACTAAATATCAGGTCGTGTCATAGTAAGTTAGAGAAAATGGCCTATCAGTTGTCGATAGAATTCTGAACAAGTATGAAAAAGTGAGTTCCAAGAAAGCGGCCGTTCACGTTAGGAATAAGGGTTGTTGATTCCGTTGCTTTACGTTTGTTCAAGGACTGGACTCTTACCGCTTGTGGTCGGTCAAAACATCTCTCTCAAAATGTGAGTTGATAGGGCCAAAGTAGTTTACTTGCTTACGGGGAAGGCCTCCGTCGAATCATAAAATATCGTGAGAGATCAAGTTGGTGAGCCGTGTGATGGAAAACCTTCCCGCACGGTTTGGAGAGCACAGACAGGTAATTCGTTCCACTTATTGAACATGGTTCTGTGGTCGGTCCATGACCCCGATGTGGCAAAGAAGATTGGAAAATTGGAAGAACTAAGGGCATGTTCTCTTTGGTGTTTTCAACTCATTTTTCGTTTTCTATTTTTGAAAATAGTGAAAATGCATTTATTTAACCATTTTTGAAAAAGCATTTTTAAAACTCCCAAAAAAAAAAATACAAAAGAAATGGAAAACGATATTTTAGATGTTTTCGCATTTTCTTTACTAAAAAAGGGCATTTTCCAAAATGGCAAAACGCTGTGTTTTTATAAGGGAGGTTTGTGTTTCGATTCCAGAATGTGGCTTTTTTTTTTTACATTTTACACTAAGCAAAAAAAACTCATGATTTAATCATTTTCACGTTTTCTTTACAAAACGAGGCTCATTTCCAAGATGGTTAGCACGCGTGCGAATTTTGTGGAAGGTCAGGGTTCAAGTCACAACCACGCTTCTTCCATTTTTAATTATTTTTAAATATTTTTAATTCCAACAATAATTATTTTTAATTATTCTTAATTCCAACAATAATTTTTTTAATTATTTTTAAATGTTTTAATTGTTTTTAAATATTTTTAATTCCAACAATAATTGTTTTTAATTATTCTTAATTATTCTTAATTCCAACAATAATTGTTTTAATTGTTTTTAATTTATTTTAAATGTTTTTAATTCCAACAATATTTTTTAATTTTTTTAATTATTCTTAATTCCAACAATAATTGTTTTAATTCTTTTTAGATTTTTTAATTGTTTTTAAATGTTTTTAATTCCAACAATAAGTTTTTTAATTTTTTTTATTTATTCTTAATTCCAACAATAATTGTTTTTTATTGTTTTTAATTAATAATTATTTTTAATTTCAACAATAATTGTTTTTAATTCCAAATAATTAATTATTTTTAAATATTTTTAATTCCAACAATAATTTGAATTGTTTCTAAAAAATTTCAAATAAAGGCATTTTCTAATTTTCTGTTTTCAGAAACAATTTTTGAAAATTCCAAAAAGAACATATTTTCAAAAATCTCAAAACAAACACTCAAAACACAAAATACAAAATAAATTCAAAACTCAAAACAAAAAACGCAAATGTAAAGAGAACACCACCTAATGTTTCTGTTTCCTACCAGACACAATCAGCCGAGGGCCAACCCAGTGATCAATGACAGCTCCACACTAATTAGTATTCCAACTACCCGATGCCTACGTCTGTTGGTCTATGGAAAGATAATGGATTCGTTTTCTCGATTGTAGAGAAAATGACGACTCCTTCAAAAAAACGAAGTTATTTAAGTTCTTTTTCTAAAGAAGTTCCCACTCCGACGGTCCCCACAAGTCATCTAGGTCACATCCCTCACAACATAAGATTGAAAGATCCAAACCTTCTTCTTCGGAGCTAGTACCCGCAGCACTGGAGTAATCGAGTAGTCGGGAAGGGGCCTAGAAGTGCTTACTACTACACTACACTACACTTGGCTCTCAATTGAAGAATCTTCAGTCAGTAATCTTGTACTCTCGACCGACTCTCTAATATAAACAAGGCAAAAAATATTTACACACGAGGGGTTTTAGAACCGTGCATCCTCCTCAAGGCGATACGCAGGTTCGGGTCCTTCTATAAGTTAGATCAATTAGGTTCTTCCTCAGAAATTAATCCAAAAAGTCCCACAGCTCCTTCTTAGGCACTTTTTTTTATCAATACTATAAAACTATACGTTCTACCTCAGATTCAATAATCAAGAATCGAGTTGGACCAAAATAAAGGTTTTATTTCTTCGAGCGATCGTACGATACTTTTTATCTTCTCATTCGACAAAAAGAAAGGGCAACTGTTCTCGAATCAGCAATGCCACATCTCACTCTATCTAAAAGCATTTTAAAGACACTATTCTCAGAATAATTCATTGTAAGATCCTCGATTTTTTTTTGTAATGAATAAAGTTGAGCTTTCGGGATAGCAGTTCTCGAGTAGTACCTCTAGATTGGATCTTTCTTGAATGCGTTTGGGATTAGAGACCCGGTCCTCTCTTTCCCTTGACAAGCAATTAACAATTGCAAAGTGTGAGTTTCAACATCATCCGTTTGGAAGGACACAACCCCAGCCAGCCTTTTGAATACTACCAATCGAAGTTTTGCACTTTTCAAATGGTGGTAAAGTGAGGCCACATAAAGAGCAAAAAAGTAGAGTGTCGTGTATCGAACGAAGATGAAGATTTTGTTCCATAGAAAAATCAGATGGTCGTAAACCAGTCATATCACAATCAGATAATACATCAAGAACGTATCTTCGTTAACAAAAAAAATATTCCTTCCTTAGAATGAGACACTTCAATGCCCATAAAATATTGAAGTTTACCGAGATCTTTCAAGGAGAAAGATTGAGCAAGAAAGTGTTTGAGATCAAAGATGGCATCATTATTGTTTCTAGTGATGATAATATCATCGACATAGACAAAAACCAAAAACAAAATTTGGCCAAAATATATGTAAATAGACTATAATCTGAAATAGATTGAAGAAAACTATGTTGAACGAGAGCGGTAGAAAATTTTGAGAACTACTCACAAGTAGCCTATTTAAGACCATAGATAGACTTATTTAATTTACATACACGAGTCCCCCCTCCCTCTCCTCCTTTTTTGAGAAAATCCCAATGGGAGTTTCGTATAAACTTCTTCATTTAGATCACCTTGAAGGAAAGCATTGTTGACATCAAGTTGGTGCAAAAACCAATTTTTAGTGGCAGCAATGGAAAGAATGAGACGAACAGTAACTGATTTGACCACGGGTGCAAAAGTATCGTCATAATTGATACCTTCAACTTGAGTATAACCCTTGGCAACTAAATAAGCTTTATATCTTTCAAGTAAACCATCTGGACGATATTTAATTTTATAGACTCATTTACATCCCATTGGTGATTTGCCATTTGGAAGTGGGCATAATGACCAAGTGTTGTTGGATTCAAGGGCTTGAATTTCTTTGACCATTGCATCACGCCATTTAATGGAATTTAATGGCTTGAGAGTAAAAGCATGGTTCTTGATTGGTCATAATATTTGTTAGAAACATACGGTGAGAGAGACTTAGATGAGACAAAAAAAAATGATTGGCAATCGAAAAATCTATTGAGAATGATGTATGATTGCAAACATAATCTTTGAGGTGACCAAGAGGGTGGTGATCTCATTGAGGATGGTTATTAATGATAGAAGCTGACACCAAGAAAATGACAATTAGTGGAATGAGTGTCCATAGAAAGAAATGGAAAATTAGTTGTACTATCTGGTTGAGAAGAAATGGGATAACCACTAGAGAATTAGTTAGAATATCAAACTCGAGAAGAAGTGAGAATGGCCACTGGAGAATTAATGAAATGAATAATTGGTGGTGTGGCAGTGTAATCAAATATATCATAGGAGTAATCATAATTGAATTATTTAATGATAGAGATGGTAGATCATGAGATAGAAAAGTGGATTCATGAAATATAACATCACGAGAAATTTAGATATGACGAGTTTTGAAATCATATATACGATATCATTTTTTACCACATGGGTAGCCAACAAAAATAACGGATCTAGTTGATCATCAAATTTATGTTGAATTTTTATGTTTTTAGCGAAACATAAACACCTAAAAACTCAAAGAGATGAATATGATGGAACAGTATCAAGTAAAACTTGATGATGTGATTTATGTTAGAAGATCGTGGTTGGAAATTTGTTGATAAAGAAAGAATCAGTGAAAATACCTTCACCCCAAAAAGAAAGAGGCAAATTTGATTGGAATCATAGAGCTCTGGCAACATCGAGTAGATGTCGATGCTTACGCTCTATGACTCCATTTTGTTGGAGTGTTGCAACATAACTACGTTGGTGAATAATACCATTGTCATGAAACCACGTTTGAATTCGGGTAGAAAGAAATTCAGAACCATTGTCTAAACGAATAATTTGGAGTTGAAGAAGGAAAATGTCTCTACTTCTAGAATTGATATGAGTGATTTTCGTATAGAACTGACGATTGATTTGATTAAAAAATAAATTAACATGTTAAAAGTTTTAGATTTATGTTTCATTAAATAAATCCATATACACCTTGAAAAATCATCGATTATAGTTAAAAAAAAATAATGTGATCCATTTTTAGAGAGTATAGAGAAAGGACCCCAAATGTCAATGTGAATTAATTTGAAACAATGAAAGAGCAAGATGTATTTTTAGGAAAAGAAAGACGCGATTTTTGGCATGTGGACATACATCACAAACAAAATCTTTATTGGCAATAATAATTGGAGAATTATTAACAATAAAATCAAAGAAAGTCTTACATGGATAACCAAGACGGGAATGCCATTGATCAAATTTATTAGAGAAATTTGCACTTTTTGTCTCAAACCATTGCAGTTTGTTACTAATCTACCATTAACTTTTTTTTTGCACCAGACAACTCTCAACCTTTCACTTAATTGTAAATCATGTCCCTATAAAAACAACAAAAGATACAAAAAGATTGTAAAAAAGTCTCATAACTTTTCAAAATGTACAAAGTATCTTGTTTCTCACCCCCTACCTCACACCCCACCACATCCATTACCTTTACACTACCACCTCATCCACGCCTCTTGCCACCGCCATGCCCACCACCACCACCACCACCACCACCACCACCACCACCCCACCGTCGCCATCTTCACAATTTGATTTTAGTTACAATAGAATCTTGTTCATCAGCTGGTAATGTTGTTACATAGGTGAAGCTTCAGGCACTTAGTATCAACGATGTGTCTCTTGTTGTAATTAGGCACTATGGCAGTGCAATGTCTACCTTGCACTTATTGGCCTTCAAAATGTGGATGAAAGGAGCTTCTAGGTCATGGCTAGTGGTCAAGGTTTAGAAAGTTGGTTTACGAATTAGGACTTGAAGCTATTGGTAAAGGTTGCCCAAATCGCATCAGTTTTCCTAAAAAGATGTCATCTTATATCGAACCTAATTCATGTAGATCTTAGTGGCCTCTGAGGAATAAGTGATGTCGAGCTTCTACCTTCATTCATTGAGCATTGGCTGGTTTGGTGAAGGTACACGTTGGCGGATCATCAATTTGACAAATAATGTGGTTGCAACCATTTCTAAGCCGCATGGGAGCACTCTTAAAAATCACAGGTGCAGATTCATCACTGATGCAAGCCTAGTGAAAGTTAAGGAGTTTGGTACTCATGGAGGAGGTTGAGATTGTGGAGGTGGCGACCATGGTATGGTGGTGGTAGCGGCATGGAAGTGGTGATAGTGTGAAGGTGGTGGATGTGGTAGGATGAGATGGGGTTAACTCTAACGCTCCAATTTTTTCAACTTGGAGGGTCACTTAAAATCCTTAAATAACATTTGAGGACTCCAAATAAACTTTCACATGCTTTTGAAAGGTTTTAAAATTTAACTATTGCGGAATATAACAAGGACGCAAGGAAAAATAAATTAATCTTCTAAATTCTTAAGGTTTTGCAAAAATTATTTGACTATTTACACGTACTCCAAAAATAACGAGATTTGAAATGAAAATAGTTGGAACCTCGGACTACAACATATTAAAATTTCAGACCTTAACCATATCATTTGATATGTGAGAAACGTGGCTAGAGTTGATGCAGCCCTGTAAAACTAATATAATAAATTCATACGAAAAAGTTTTCAAGTGATTCCAAATTTTATTATTAGATCACTTATACACCTATCAAACATCATTGATTTGACTAAAAATTTGAAGTACACAATGAGTTATGATATTTTAAAGTTGAGAGCATAAAGCAATATAATTTGACAACCTCATCTTTAAATTCCAAAACAGCAATTTAATAACAAATTGGTTTTTCTCAACTTTACAATCAAAAATAGAGTCAACAAAGTATTAAAATTTACATTATAAATGGCTCGATTATATCAATGTCAAAATATAATTAATATCAAACTACGCCGCTTTCTTTAAGGTCACTACTCTTATGCCGTCACACAAATGTCAATGCCAATCACATCAATCTGATAATTTAATCATTTTGTGGTGAGTATTTCATAAAAACACTCAGTAGTAAATTATACTATCATGTGAAAAAATATATGAAATTAATGTGACATGCCAATCGTTTAAACATAAATAGGAACAATATTTTTTGGTAACCAGCACCACATGAACTTAAAAGTGATTACCTTCAATCACTAACATACATATGTAATTACCTTCAATCACAATCATAAATTTCCAACTTTAACATTAAGCATGACAATCAATTTACATATCATTTTCTCAATTTAAAATAATGCAACTTCAAATTTGGTAACATGAGAAACTACCTTGTAAATCAAAGCCTTGTTGAGTTGAATTGAATAAAGAAATTGACTGCACTTTTCGTCAAAATAAAGTCGTGTCTTTACCTTTTTGTTCTCCCAGAATATAGTAATATAACACGAGATTTAAATATTGAGAAAAGAAAGAAATCGATGGCCGAAAGAGGTGAGAGAAAAGATGATTTCTCTTACTGCTGGGGTCGATTTCTACTAAAGGAAGTGTAAAGAATTGACGAATACATGCACAAGTGGAAATAAAATCTATAATTCCTATAAGCTGGATCATCCTTGTACTTAGATAGAATTTGTGATAGAGGTTTATCTTGATGAACACCGTGAAATCTGATTATCTGATTAGCTGAATGTACAATCTTCAATACCACATATGTCCAATTATCCAGCATCCAATGGTAATCCATACAGCAAGAACAGGTCTGGACTTCCACAATCAAGAACAAATGAAGGTAGAACTTTTGAGAGTAATTGTATTAGGTCGTCTTTTGCTTATGCTAGCAAGTAATGAAGACCAACTTATTGCCTTAATCTGTTCTGTCTTTGTATTTATAGGTGGGGCTAACCCTAACCATAGTTCTAGTTCAACTAGAACTCATCAACAAATGGGCCCAATTAATTAATCTAATTAATTTATCTGATCCAATAAGTAATTAAGTCCAACCCAACTAATTGGACATTGGATATTAATTCTTACAGGAATGAGGTGATTTGCTATAGTGTTTTTGTATCTGAAATGATGGGAGAAAATATGGAAGTAAGGGGCTGAAAATAGGAGAGAATAAGGGGACTTTTGGGTGGCTTGAAGTGAGGAAAAATGGTGCTTTGGCTGGCTGAAATTGAGGACTGAAATTAGAAAAATTGGAGCAGGTTTTTCTAGACTCTCTACTGGCCGAAAATTGAAGAAGGAATTTGGGGACTTTCTCTAAATTTTGAGAGTAAAAGTGAAGGAGTGTTGATGGAGAAAAGAGAAGAAACAAATAACAAAATGGCTGAAACTTCAAGGCTTCAGATTGAATGAGAAAATAAGAGTCTTTTCTTTAAGTTTAAGGGCTAATTTTATGGGAGAAAACAATTGGGCTAGGTGGCAATTTTTTTAGAGGAAAGAAAGAGATAAATAGATGAGAGCCTAAGAGTTGGGGCTGTAATTTAGAGAGAAAAATGGAGGAAAAAATGTGGGAGTAAAGATGTTTTTTGGGCGTGTATAGGGCAATTTCAAGTGATGAAATGGAGCAGGAGTGCTAGGGGGCGGTTTATGGGAGGAAAAACTGAAGTATGGGGCTGATATAATGAGGGAAAATGAGGAAAAGAAAGTAGGGTTTACCTATAGGAAATGGGTAGTTTTGGTGGTCATAGAAGGGGCGGTTTTTTTGGTAGTGAAGAGGGGTTGTTTGGCTGAATTTTACAATAGTTTTCTTGGTAGATTGGGTCGGTCTTTGGGCCATTTGGGGTGTTTTGAGTGTGTGTGATGGGCTATGTATAGGTTATACTTGGATAACAACATAAGCCAAGATTACGGTGAATAAACCAGCTGAAAAAGGATCGCAATTAAGGTAAACAAGTTGTCCAAAATTTGGCAGAGACGAAATTTAAACCTTGTTAGTTTCAAATTTATTCGGTTGGTCTAAAATTAAACATGACAATTTAATCAAGAAAAATTTATCCGGTTCAAGAAAATTTATTCGATCTCAGTGAGTGATCAATAAAATTTCTTAAACGTCAAATAAATTATATATAGCAAATATGTCTAAAAAATTAACTTGTCTAAAATATTTTAAAACGCACTAGGAAGTTCGTAGCGACGTCGAAAGTTAAAATTTTGTTTCTTTGAAATTGTAAGTCGAAATTTTTTTGGTTGCTACAATAGAGTAGGTGAGGAAGAAGATATTTTATACTTTTTGAAAAATTATAGGACTTTTTTCCAATTTTTTCTAATTTTTTGTTGTTTTAGCTTTCTTTTATTTTCGTTTATGTAAAAATGAAGGCAAATTTGTCATTGTGTCAATAGGGATTTGATTTACAATTAAATGAAAGATTGGGATACCTGGTGCTAAAAAAAGATTAAGAGTAGATTAGTAACAACAAGTAAAGGTTGGGGATGAAAAATGCAAAATTTTCAATTTATTATAATGCTTGAAAGAAATGGCAGAATAAAAAACTAATTCTGAATCTAGATAAAAAAAAAAAATCATTTCAAGCACTACCCCGACCAATCTTCTTTATCGTTGCACAGTCGTGAAATACACATTCAAAAGATGAAAAAATCATATCACAATTTGTTGATTTTGCTAATTAGGAGATAGATAATAAATTGAATTTTAATGATGGAATGTGAAAAACATTCTCGTTAAAAACATTCGTGAGAGTAGTGGTTAATGAACATTGAACAGTGTCTATGTGTGTCGCAGGCGCTTGAGAACCATCAGGTAATTGAACAGATATATTTTTATGAATTATAGAATATGTACTAAAAATTGAAAGAGATGTACATATATGACTAGAAGCACTTGAATCAATAATACAACAAGGAGGTAAACAAGTAAGAGTTGTACTTGCTAAATGGGCTGATGATCCACCAGATTCCTCTTTGGTCAAAATTGTAAGGAGCTTAATATAATGTGCAGATGTCAACTGAAAAGCGGAAGTAGATGATGTTAGGGCTAATGGCTTCACTTGCTTATCCGGGAAGTCGTGGATTTGGAAGCATGTGGCAAGCGTATGACTATGCTTATTGCAATGGTCACATTCCGGAAGATTGAGATGTTATGCCTACATTCGATGGTAGAATAGTTTGAATGTGATGATATTTTCCTTCTTGATGCACTAGATTATATTAGGAATGGCAAAACAATGCCCGCCCGCCCGCCCCCCCCGCCTAAAGCGATGGTAGGAATAGTTTTTGAACCTAGGTTGAAACTTGTAAAATTACCAATCTTAACCACTATATTTTTTTTTTTTGTTTAGTACCTTCTTATTTATTTTTAATTATTTTTTTTCCGATGCGATTAGCGAGTTAAAGATTGACCCTTCGCCAGGGCGGGCGGGCGGGCGGCTATATTGCCATCCCTAGATTATAGATATGTTGAATTGAAGAAAATGGCTCCATCAAGAGGATTTGACTACGAATAGCGGAAAAACAATCATAGAGTCCTTGAAGAAAATTCATAGCATGATCTTGATATTGTTGATCAATAATACTTTTGGCATTACCACAAATATATGGAATGATAGAGACAATTGAATTGAGTTAATCACATAATTATTTGAGTTGTATGAAATATAATGAATAGATAGACCTTCATGTTTGAGGATAGAAATTGATTATTTCAATTGATAGATTTTAAGAGCATATGATTGAAAAAAATGATCATTCAAATTGGTCCAGATTAATGCTGCAGTTTAGCATACACGATACTTGGACGGATCTCACATGGGATAGATTTAGAATCCAACTCCCAACCATATCATTATATCGTTCACAATTAGGAATATCATATTTCTTCATTTGTATAGGGAGTGACCCGTCAACAAAATTCAATTTATTTTTTGCACGAAGTTGTCATTGTTACTGCACGACTCCCTGATCTATAATTGTCTCCTAACAGCAGTGGAGTAACAAGAATCATAGATGGGCTATTTGAGTGGTGAATGACATAAGGATCGGTTTTAATTGGAGTTGATGATGATGTGACGGTGGCAGCAGGATTTTCATTAGACATGATAAAAAAATAAAAAAATAAGAAGATGGCTGAAAAACTTTGATGGCTGAAAAATATTTGTTTAGAGCTATGATACCATGTTAAAATATAAAGAGAGAATTGATTGTGAAGTCATGCAAATACTTATCATTAATGTGTTAATTTATAGAATTACAAAAGGTATTTTACAATTATAAAATACATAGAAAATGATAAATACTAAACAAGGTATAAGTCTAAAAAGAAAAGATAAATACTAAACAACAGATAAGTTTAAAAAGAAGATAAATAATAAACAAGAGATAATCGTACAAGTATGAAATGGGATGTGGATGATGTTGACTCGGTGTGATCGGTTAGGTGATGGTTGAAATCATCCAAGTTGTTTCAATTCATCAAATAATTTGATTTTGTATTGTTTTAATTAAAATATGAGTTGAATTTATAGACCTTTTCATACTAATTTTTGACTTAGTTAATTAAGTAATGAGATGTTTTGTTTGTTTTCATTAATTTGACTTTGTATTGTTGTAACAGGTAAGTTGAATTTTTGCATCGTCCGTCAAGTATTTTTGGGTAGCGGGATGAAAATTAAATATACTAATTTATTACCTCTTTTAATTAATTAATTAATTTTTATTTTTTAAAAAACTATTTAAATTTAAAACTTAAAAATAAAATAAAAATGATTTAGAGAATTTTGGAACGGGGATCATTATCACTATCTCCGTCCCTGTCCCCGTCCCATTCTGGACGAAGCGATGAGTATATTCGTAGATTTTGGACTAATGGAAATTCTAGAAAGAGAAAGTCCATATGTATCCACCCTTGACTGAGAGTACACGTTCTCTCATCTTTACATAGCCATGATCTTTTGCATTACTTCTTAATTTCTTTGCTTTTTTAAAGGCTTGAGTGAGGGCATATGTGTCAAATAGATTTGAAACAAATAACATTAAACAAGATTGAATAATAAAAATAAATTTTCATTTCCAATAGAAGAGCAAAAATTAATCTACAACAAAATATTAAAAACAAATCTTTTAAGAAAGAAGGCTCGATAGAATTAATGAAGCGCTTGAGCAACTGCACTTTTCACAATAGTTGGACCATCTATTCTATGTGTTCGCGGAGAATGGATTTGTTATCTTTATAGAGATGTCTTTGTTTTGTCACCAATTTAACTTCTTCTTCTTTTTCTTTGTGATAGAATATTATTTTTTGTAAAGATTTAATTAATTAATTAATTAATTAATTGAAAAGAAGTTGGATCCAACTCAACAAGCAAGCAAATGGAACCCTACTATTTTGGGAAAGTAATTGTTGTGTGATGAAAAAAAAGTAGAGACACCAGCCGCTCTATCTCTTTTGTTTGGACTATAATTAATTGAAAAGCTAGAAATTTGGTTTCCCTAAACAAAACAAAAGAACGAAGAAGAAAAATGTTGTTAGCACATGAAAGTCATTATATACGAATAAAATAAAGCTTGTAGGGTGACTTTCATCATATTTTTAGAATAAGTTTGTCAATACTTGTAAGTATTTATAAACTGGATAAACATTTGTCAATACAATGCAATTCAATCACGTGAATCAAGTTCTCATTTTTCGACAACTTATGCAAATTTGATTTGAGGTATTTATATGAGTAATTTTGTCATGTCATATTCGTGCACGTGTTACTAGTGTGTAAATTTGAAAGAGCTTTTTTAAAGTCTAAAAGCATTTCTTAAAGAGTAAAAGTGTTTTTAGTTATTTTTATGGGAGTTTTTTCAGAAATAATCATAATAATTAAAATATTTCTTAAAATACTGTCATATTTTTTTTATTCTAAAAATACTTTTTTTTTGTAACACTTGTTGTTACATTTGTTATATTTATTATTTTAGTTATAATAAATGTGTTACATTTGTTATTAACAAACATAATATTTTTTAAATTATTTCATATTTTGTAGTATATGGTGAAATTATCACTATTTTTATTGTTGTTTGGTTAAAGTCCACAATAATTTTTTAACTAAAAAAACAGCTTAAAAAAGCTGTTTTAAAGAAGCCCGAATTTTGAGCTTCTCTAAAAAGCTTTAATTGAGCTTTTACAGAAAATTGTAATTAACATTTAATGAACTTAAAATTTAACAAAATTACCATTAATACATAAAAAAAGATATTAATTTATTTACTACATTAATTACTTATATCAAATTGCTACTTCATATATTTATATAAAGTGGAAAAAAATATTGAAATGTTAAATAATATAATACAAATTATATATAATATGTTTGATTTAAATAATTTATTACTATTTAATCAAATATATTAAACTAATCATATTATTGTAATTAAATTAATATTTTAATTTTAATAGTTATTATAGGATATAAAAATATAGGCATGGCATCGGTAGAGCCGAAATGGCTCGACCCATAAAATACGAGCTCGGCTCGTCTCCAAAAACAAGCTCGGTTCGGCCCACGAGCTCGTCAGGTTGCAGCCGGCCGTCGAGCCGAGCCGCCATGAGCTCGGCTCGGCCTCAAAATTTTTTTTTGTTTTTTTGTTTTTTAAATTTTGAAAATGAGAGAAAATACAATATCGAGTATCTTTTATGTTGAAAATTAAAGATTGAAAATCATTCTCCTTAGAATAAGAGTATTTATAGAAAAATATTGAAATTAAAAACAAAAAATAAGAAAAAAAATAGTGTAATGCACGAGCCACGAGTAAGAGCCATTGCGTGCTCATGATTTGGGTCGTGGACACGAGCCCACGAGCCCAAACGAAAAGGCTTGTGGGCTCGTCCCACGAGCCCAGCTCGTTTTTTGGGCCGAAAAGCTAGCTCGGCCTCTTTTTTTGAGCTCGAGCTCTCGACGAGCCCGAGTCCCGAGTGGGGCCGAGTTTTTACGAGCCGACGAACTTTTTTGCCATCCCTATAAAAATATATGATTTATTTTTAAAAAAATAATATGAGTTGTACAATAATTAATTATTGTTTAGTCAAATATAATATAAAGTTTATACAAAAGTACTTTTATAGTTATACAACCAAACACTCAATTTAAAATTCATAGCATTTTTTGAATTCATATCCAAATAGTCGGCAATTTTTTTAACAAAAACTCTACTACTAAAAGTTCTAATGCCAAAAACTCTACTCAACAACTGTACCAAACGGCCCCGTATCTCATCACACTTGGTAAGCGTGGAAATAACCTAAATAACAAACATTCACATTCAAAATTGAGTTATCATCAAAATTTTATTTTTTTCCCATATTCTTTTACATTATAGAATTAGCTCAAAAATATTTAATTTACCCCAAAAGTTTATGTCCAGAAAAACTTTAAATTTTAGCTAACTCTAAAATTCAGTTATAATTCCGTCCCTTCAAAGTTCAAACAACGACCACAGCATCATTTTGTTTCAGTTGTTTTGCCTTCATCTTTTAACTTTGTACCAAAATAGTAATATTTTCTTCAATTTTGCACGAATGCGATACATTGTATGTCTAGCCACATAAATTGCCTCAAAAATGGTAAATTTCATCTACGACCAGTGAAGTTTCAACGAATTTTCAATTGAATCATTAAAATTTAATTTATTTCAATTGAGTCACTGAAATTCTATTTTACGCATAAACTGCCTCAAAGAAAAATTAAGTCGAAGAAAATAAGGAACATGAGAAATCTAAGTTGGATCAAGGCATTTCCAGAGGCCCAGGCCCAGGCCCAGGCCTAGGTCCAGCCCATCACACAAATATGATTCAAACTGGTCTGGATAAAAATTTCCCTCCCAAAATTTTCCCATTATTTTAATTTTTAATTATCCCGCTCATCTTAACTCCACCAAGCGAAAAAACCTTTAAAAAAGTTCGAACTTGCCACGTCATCGATCCTTGAGAGACCCGAAGCCTCCTCTTAACCGTTAATAGATGTTAATCAACGGCAGTAATGTATTCCACAAGCATTCCACGGATCGATTCCTCGCCTCCCAAAACCCCACATCACACTATAAATAACCCCACCCAGCTGTCCATTTTCATCTTTATACTGTTATTTCTCTGTTTCTAAGGTTTGTTAAAAATTAGTTGTGTTTATAAAATCCCTGAAATATTTACTAGTTCTGTATTAAAACACTTATCTGTTTGTTGATGAAAATTTTAGTTGCAGAAAAGAGAGAAATGTCAGGACGTGGCAAGGGAGGCAAGGGATTGGGCAAAGGAGGAGCAAAGAGGCACAGAAAAGTCCTCCGTGATAACATTCAGGGCATAACGAAGCCTGCCATTCGGCGTCTGGCCAGAAGGGGTGGTGTTAAGCGAATATCTGGGCTAATTTACGAAGAAACAAGAGGGGTTCTAAAGATATTCTTGGAGAATGTAATCCGTGATGCTGTAACATACACCGAACACGCTAGAAGAAAGACTGTCACTGCAATGGATGTTGTTTATGCTTTGAAGAGACAGGGCAGGACTCTTTATGGGTTTGGTGGGTAGAGTATTTGTTAATCAAAAGTCTTGCTGTCAAGAAAACAATTTTAAGTATTTGTAGAATGTAGATTTTGATGCTAATGTTATTTCATTATGATTTTTGCTTTTATTGTTTCACAGTATAAACTATTAAAATTTGCGATTGATATATGATTAAATACACAATTTAAGGGATGTCTATAAATTTGTGAACAACTCTGCCTATGAAATCAAATGGGTGCATAACAAACAATGAATGTATTGCAAACAAATAAAAATACTAAAATTAAATTATAATTTAAGATAGTTAATTATATTTTTTAATATTTATAATTTACTTTTTTTTTATTATTTATATATTTTATATGATTTATAATTTATAACTATTTAAAAAATAATTTTTTTTTAGTATTATTAAACATGCAAGAAGTTGAAATCTTTTTAAAATTATTAGAGTTAGAATGTGATAATAATTAGTTTTGTTGGTGATTGTGGTTTTTAGTATTTGTTTGATTTTGATTAAAATTTTGTTAAAAATTGAAGTAAAAGTTAACAATTAATTTTAATTTCACATTTTATAAAATTTATAATTTTTCAATTGTACATTTCATTAATTTTTACAAAAATTATGATTTTAATCAAAATTAAACGCATTGTTAATTAGGTGTGCTTTTATTTTCTTTTAATATAAAAAATTCTTTAAAAAAATATTTCAAGCTTTCCTATAGTAAATTGCTAGTTCCTCCCAACGATCTTACTCTTTCATTCCAAATGGTATGACTCAAGTGCACTAGATCCCCTAGGATTTTGGGATGATCTATTTTTGTTTGGAAGCAAACGTGCTTTCTTTCTTCCTTTTATCCCTTATTGCTTGATAAAAATGTTTTACTAATATTCTCGCTAACGATAATACAAATAATAGAAAATTTTCACTCTCCTCGTCTAGAAAAAAATGAATAGGAAAATCAAAATAAATTCTTGAGTAGTGAGTGTACTCAATAAACCTGTCCTCATCCCTCAGAATTCCCTACCTTAAAAGGGGAAAAGGATTCAAATCCTAACAAGGTTCTTCATTCAAGTCTCCATGGATCATTGTATATAAAAGTTAATATCTCCAATTGATTGTTTTATTTTACCCAATGAATATGCCTTAAAATCTCTTGTTCAAAAGTGGCCATATGCTTTGCACTGGAAGCTAAGAAATCAAACAAGTTTGTAAAGTTTATGCTACTCGCAAGTTTGTTTTCGTCTTAACACTTTTTCATTTACTTTTAATTTGAAAACAGAGCTGCTTCAATTCAACACTAATTTAGTTGATACTAGTTTTGTTCTTATTATGGAAGATTTATCTTATCCAATTCATCGGATCAAAAGTTTGCTGGTTTTGTGCTATACGATCCTCAAATGGACATTATCATAATTACAACATTTGCAACAAGGATATTGGACGGAAAAAAATGAAACCATAACAAAGTCTGATTGTAAACGAATTTTCACATAATTAATGGGCAGTCATGGGGTTAAACAAAACCAACTCAATTCTGTCAAAGGCTGTTTCAAATGTCTGATCAATGTGTCCCTGCCTTTTGAAGATTACAAGAACATGTTTGGTACGCAAAAAAGATACTACTAGACAATATAGACAATATTTTATTTCCAATACCGTCTGATCAAACTTACCAAACATGCTGCAAGGGTTCTGAGGCAGGAGAAGTGGTTTCACCAATTCAGCCTGTTTAAGACTTCATGAATAATGTATGCCTGGATTTTCATATCTATCTTTATTTTTACTCAGACTTGTGCTTAGAAAATCTACTTGCATTCGACTTTCCAACGCCACTTGTACACCGACCCACAAACTTGAGAAACTCGTCGATTATTATGACCGGCAATGAAACCACCAGTACCAATCCCCACTCGTTCAGGCTTAGGGGTACAATGCCGAATACTTGAGCAAGGAAAGGCACATATAGTATCAAGAAGTGCAAGCCAAATGAGACCGACATAGCCAAAAGAAGCCAAGGGTTGACCCAAGGAGGCATCGATAAGAGGCTTCCATCCTCAGAGAGGGCATTTAGGGAATTAAACATCTCGATGGCAACCAATACAGAGAGCGAGAGAGTCATGGCCTTGATTTTACCGGTTTGGAAGTAGTCGCATGGATTTCCATCGAATGTGAACACTTGTGCTCCAGCTGTGAAAGGTGAAACGGAAAAGTTTGTCCAGGTGTGACATTGACCCCAGTTGGCAAGCTGGGAATAAGTGACAAGGCTGTGACCATCTCCACTGAGGTCAATGCCAGAGAAAGAGGCATGTGTGTACCAGATAATGAATATTCCCACAGTTGCTATACCAACATAAGATCCAATAACCTGCATCGACGTTTTAAACATTACTGATTAAGTAATGTTTCCAGAGTAGGAGTATCAATTCAGAGGAGAGATGAAACAAATTGAAGGTACCAGATATCGGAAGAGAATCCAGGCACTGATCAATGAGTCATCGCTTCTTCGTGGCGGTTTCTTCATTATATCCTTGTCTGGTGGATTGAATCCCAAAGCGGTAGCTGGCGGTCCATCAGTAACCAGGTTAACCCAGAGAAGCTGAACTGGGATCAGACCCTCTGGGATACCTAAAGCAGCTGTAAGGAATATTGAGGCAACCTCACCAATGTTTGAGGAAATCATGTATCTGAAACAAGAACATAACTTTTTTCAGTCTCGTTAGTAAGTGTAACTTTTTGCATACTAATTAAGGCTTGGTGTAAGGAATTTTGGTATTGCAGTGCTTTTAAGAAAATCAACTTTTGCTGTGCTGTAGAAAGAATCAGATAAGTAAACTTTTGTTTCATAATTGCGGTATATTTTAAAATCAATATTTAAGTGTTCGGTAACAAAAGTGATTTATGTTGTAATTGTATAAAATTACTAAAATGGACATTGATTATAATAATATTATTTGGTATTATTATTATTATCATGAGTAGCATTGTAAAAATTCTATATAACAATATGTAATATTATTAAATATTTTTTCAAGACAATGTATTTATCATTTTTATTTTAAAATAAAAATAATATATATCTATTAAATCTTAAAATTTTAAAACATTAAAAAGTAAAAGCATACTAACCTTGTACAAAAATCTATTAAATTTAAATTTAAATTATTTGTGGAAATGCATTATAGTTATAATTAGAATACTAATAAATCTGTAACATAAAAAGAATTACATTAATTAATTAAGGTCAAAATCGATATTTTAATAATAGATAGATAGAAAAGTTAAAAGAAGAATTTGAAAAACTACCTTTTTGCTGCTTCTCAAAATATGCTGCCAAATGATACAAATTCTTTTAGAATCACTTTTTCAAAAATTACCAAACGCCTAAAATAGCTTCTTTTAGTAGTATTGCATGTGTGCTTAACTTTTTAGCTTTCATTAAGCTATTTTATTATGTATGTATATTTCATATTCTTCAAGTCAATTGGGCAATCAATTAGATTGACATGCATCCGTTTTAGCACCCAAGGTGAGATCCTTGATTGTGCACTCACATGCCTCTGTGCATGAAGGTGCCAAAATTTCTGAGGCTCTACCAAACCTGTGGACAGGGCAAGGCCATTATGCCATAGTAAATCGTAGCAACTCACATACAATATATAAGACAGGTATGATGGTTCAAGCCTAAAAAACACACACGAGCCCTGCATAAGGGCAATGATTTGAACTCCCATGTGATTTGTCATATCTCGGGGTTAGTTCCTCGAACTTGTTCTCCATTTAAGGTACAAAACATGTTTAAGCTAATGTCTCAATACTGGCCCTAGGTAAACAACAAACACCAATTAATCAGGCCAGTTACATAACTTTGGTTTCGCAGTCAATTTGTATGCTCTTATTCCCTTCAATCATTTCACTGGTGAAGGAGCTGATCACAGATAATGTAAAATTCATTGCCACCAGCATAGAAACTATTTATCAATACATTGTTACCACAGACATCACCCACCTCAATTTCTGCAAGAACACCAATAAAACTGCAGCTAGTGTCTTTTCTCAATTTCTAAATGCAGAAGCTAAAAAACCAAAAACATATTTCACCGGCACTCTGCTTGTTCAAATCTCGTTTTAGCTTTATTTTTCTCTGGACTTAGATCTAACTATTTTTCCAGGTACTCCATGATCCCACGTTCATAGTACTAAAACATCTAGTGAGAAATGGCAGATAAGCAAACCCGCACATAATGTACAAGCACAGTCTTATAATTTTGTGAAGAAGATAAAAATTGAAGGCAAGTATAAGATAACCTGATGAATGCCTTCATGTTATTGTAAATGGATCTACCTTCACCAACAGCGGCAACTATTGTACTGAAATTATCATCTGCTAGAACCATGTCAGAAGCCTCCTTTGCAACCTGGAAGGAAAAAATGTGATCGAGATAAATTATCCCTCAGGTCACCATAGTCAGTGAATGAACAAATCCATGCGGTTCACTTGAAACAAGTGCACTGCAACATAGTCAGCAAATGAACAAATGAAAGCGGTTCAATTGAAATAAGAAGTGAACATGCACCATTGGTTCACCATATCCCTCTTAAGTCACATAAAGATGACTACTCCAAGATAGTTCATAGAGGCGATGTCATACAGGTGACTGTCAGTCCTATTAAGCACAGAAGTTTCCGAAGACAGAGGTCCATCTATGTGGAAATGAAGATACAAAGGCACAATCCTATTGCACTTTCGACTTACCTCAGTTCCAGCAATTCCCATTGCGATCCCAATATCAGCCAATTTCAAGGCGGGTGCATCGTTCACTCCATCCCCAGTCATTGCTACCACTTCACCTGATTCCTTAAGCAACCTCACTATCTCTTGTTTATGCCTTGGTTCAGCCCTAGAGAAGAGAAGCCCTCCACTTTGTTTTAGATGTGTTGCTTTCTCACAGACAGGAAGCTCTATGAATTCCTTTCCAGTCAAGCTTCTTGAACTGATGTCCTCATGGCGCCCAAAAACACCTATTTCACGACATATAGCTTCAGCTGTATTTTTGTTATCTCCCGTAATTACCATAACACGAATGCCAGCTGTTCTGCAATCCTCAATTGCTTGAGGGACCTCTTTACGAGGAGGATCCTTCAAAAATTAACATAAAAACAAGCAATTTAGTTGTTATCTTGTTTCTAACAAGAAATGGAATATAATAGTAGGGAGTCCAAATAAAAGATGTACTTAAAAGAACCAAGCTTGTAAACTCACTCTCAAACCAGCCAAGCCAACAAAAATTACTTTGCTCTCAATTGAAGAATAATTTGCAGGATTGAGTAAGAGCTCATGAGCTGGATGGTCTTCATCGCCATTGTATGTAGCAAATTCTGGGAGATCCTCCTTGTATGCAAAACCCAAAACTCGTAATGCACCAGTTGACATTTCACGAAGGCTTTCCGAAATAGTTTCCCTCGACTTCTGATCTAATTCTACAATAGAGCCATCAAGCAATTGCACGAAAGAGCTTCTATCCAACAAATTCTCTACTGCACCCTGCCATAATGTAGTGTATAATCTGTAGGAATCTTTTTGAAGTAAAACACATAACAAAGAGTTTGAAGATGCAGCAAATATAGAATAAGCACACAAGTTATACAGATAAGTACGTAACTGGGACTTAAACTAGTGCAGCACTAGATAATAGAAATTGTTTAATCCCTTGGTCAGTGTAATGAAGAAGTTTGATTTAAGTATCTCAAAACTTGACTCAGTGAAAGCCATTATTCAGTAATCTTTTTCTTCGCGGAACTAATTACAGAAACAGACAGGTGGCTGTATTAAAGAAGAAAAAAAGGAAACACATATTGCACCTTCACAAGCAGGGATTTTTTCCCTGAGCTGGAACAGGCGATGACTCCCATGGATTTTCTATCTCGATCAAACTCGAGGGTGGCAATCCGCTGCTGAATTCTATTCCACATGTGGGAGCAATCTTGGATGCATCCAAATAAAAGAAGAGCACATCAGAATATTAACTCGTATGATTTGTATAAAATAATTCAATAAGGTACAGAAACTTACTCAATACACCATCATAACCTGAGGAGGCACCTGACGGTAATCCACTTGGAAGGCCCATTTTCTCAACTAGAACCTGAACATTCAACAATAATGTCAAGAATCTATTTTTCATTTAAATGTTAGTTACTGACTCCTTGCAGCAAAAATCATGCAGGAAAATGTTTATACAGGCATCAAGCTTCCACCATCTGTGAGCAAATTAGGTAAGAGGTACAAAAAACACGTAAAATCAAAGGACACCACTATGCAAAAGCACTGAATACTGCCCAGAACCGCAGCAAAACTAACCCTGTGATCCTTAATCCTTAGGGCATGGAGTCTAATTTTATTCCAATTTGAGCAACCCACCATAAATACTTATTACCATGTTTATTTGCTCACATAAACCATGAACAAAAATGGAAATAGATATAATGAAGTTTTACTTATAAAGTGTATTATATAGAGAGTGCAGAATAATGACAATGATACCCTCTGTACCTTTAATGCTGCCTCAGTGGGCATTCCGTTGGCAACATGATGCTCGGATTTTTCCACATCAGCATCATTGCACACAGCAGCAATCTTTGCGATCATTTGAAGGTTAGGATCTAATTCACCCACTGGCCAGTTTTGTATATTTCCATCAAAAGGATTATACGTGGTCCCTTCCACATTGAATGATCGAAGTGTATTTGCCTTGGAACCCATAGCAACTAGCTTAGCCACTGCCATCTGGTTGGTAGTCAAAGTACCAGTCTTATCTGAACAAATCACAGTCGTGCAACCAAGAGTTTCAACACTAGGCAACTTTCGAACAAGTGCATTCTTAGCAGCCATCTTCCGGGTTCCAAGGGCCAAGCAAGTTGTAATTACTGCAGGTAGACCTTCAGGAATAGCAGCAACTGCCAATGCTACAGCAATCTCAAAGTAATAAGTGCACTTCTCAAATGAGAACTTAAAATTCCTCGGCCAGCCATCAACGTACTCCCAAGAAAGGAAATATTTCACATTAATCAGCCAAACCAAAGCACAGATTACTCCAATTATAGCAGTTAAAACCTCTCCAAACTCATTTAATTTCTTCTTCAACGGCGTATCTTCCTCACTCTGCGAGGCCTCATGAATCTGAGAATGCACCTTCCCAATTTCAGTATTCATCCCAGTCTCTGTAACCAAACAAATACAAATTCCATTCACTACTGTTGTCCCAGCAAACACCATACACTTCTTTCCCAGAATATCAACATCCTCTGGGACAGCCTTAGTGGTCTTACTAACTGCCTCACTCTCTCCAGTCAAGGACCCCTGTTCAACACGAAGAGTCGAGCTGATCAAACTCAAAACCCTCATATCAGCTGGAACCTTATCTCCAACTCTTAACTCCACGATGTCTCCTGGAACAAGCTCCTTGGCTGGCAAATTTGAAATCTTTCTCCCCTCACGAACAACAGTAGCATGCTCCGATTGGATTTCCTTCAATGCCTCTAGCGCTTTCTCCGCGTTGTTCTCCTGCCAAACCCCAACAATGGCATTCACAATTAATATCAAGAATATCACTAAAGGCTCCACGAACGCTGTTATCTCCATCTCCCCACCTTCCTCTCCATCATACCAGGCCAACACAAACGATATCACAGCAGCTACAAGTAAAATTCTGACTAAAGTATCATTGAACTGATCCAGAATTAATCTAAAAATCGACGGACCATCGTGTTTCTCCAACTCATTAAGCCCATATGTCAGTCTCCTTTTCTCAACCTCAGCGCTGGACAACCCATACTCTCGACTTACTTGATACTTTTCTTCACACTCTCCCACATCTTTCGACCACGGAGCATAATTTTCTCCTTTCGACTCCGTTTTAGCACCCAAATTCTCATTCTTACCATAATTTTGTCCTCCTTTTCCCATTAATTTAATCAAAGGAAAAATTCAACAAAGAAACAGTTATCCAGTCTGGCAACTCACTAAAATCCCACAACAAAATTCACCTGAAATTCACAAAATTCAACACATTATTATCACAATCATTTTTTAAAATAAAAAAAATGAAAATCCACGACACAAACCCAGAAGCCAAGATTTACTCATCCAAAAGATCTAAAAACTACCACTAAAGCAGGCACTAAAAATACACGAAAAGGCAATAACCCATATAACACCACCATCATTCAAATAACTATATCTTCACACACACACACACGTCTGAATAGATTTCAGGCATAGTACTCACCACAATTTTGGAGCCGACACAGAAATAAGGTGTTTGAAATTATATCACTTTCAAAACTGTTGGTAAATTTTATTTTATAGAGATAAAGAGAAAAAAAAAATCCAACAGGCAACACCAATGCGATCGTTGCAAATCGCTTCGTTTGCTTCTCCGTTCCTTCGTCGCCAATCTCTTTCTTATAATATTGTAATTATTTTCTTTAAACTATGCTATTACCACTCCTATATCAACTGAGAAACTTCCAAGCCTTGCAACGAAATGACACAATTACCCTCAAATGTAAATTATAGGTAAACTTTTTTTTTTTTTTTTTTTTTTTTTAAAGGGAACATTAAGGTTTGGCTTCCAAATCTTAGACGAAATGCGACTATAAATCTCCAACTTTCAAAAGTGAATTTTTAAGTCTCCAATTCAAGTTTAAAGAGCTCAATTATAACCAACCACATCATGAAAAAAGTTAAAGAACCCAATCATAATTTTATTTTGGATAATTTGCACTTTTTATTCCTACATTTTGAAGTTTGTTATTAATCTACACTTAACTAATTTTTATAGTATCAGACATCTTCAACTTTCATTTAATTACAAATCACGTCCTCATTGACAGATTTTGATGGATTTGTCATACTATTTAAATAAACAAAAAAAGGACTAAAAAAAAATTACAAATGAAATCTCATAACTTTTAAAAACTATAAAATAATTTCTTCCTTTACCAACCCCACCTCATCCCATAATTTAAGCAAACAATTGACCACCGCGCCTAAATTCGGTCGTGACCAACCCTAAACAACACAGTAACTTGCTTATTCTCATCATCCACTTTTGTTCAAATTGAATGGCAGAGAAAACTCATGAAAGTAAAAGAAAAAAAATACCGTTGTACATGAAGGCACTGTCGGGGGTCATTGGGAGGTGTAATGGAGACGTGTTGATTACATACCATTGACGTCATCAAGACCCGTCTCCAACTTGTCAGCTCCAATTCATACAAGGGAATTATCCACTGTGGTACCACCATAACTCGAAATGAAAGTGTGCAGGCTTTATGGAAGGGATTAACTCGTTTACCACGCATTTAACTTCGAAGTATACGCTCCGAATGGGGTTCAATGCTCACGCAAACGAGTAATCTCAGCCACCATGGGAGGCTACTTGAATTCGAAGCGGGTGTGCTCGAAGCTCTTGTTATTGTCGTGCCATTTGAGGTTTAATTGGGTAAAGGGTTTTAAATTATGGCGGCGGTTGGTGGTGTTACAATTGTATCGGGTGGTGGTAATTTGGCCATGGAGTGAGATAGGTTTTTTAGGAAGATGAATTTTTTCCTTTGGTGTGGGTAGGTATTTTGTGGCATGGAGGTAGTAACAATCATGGAATGATGTGAAGTTGGTGGAGGAAGAAGTCACTTTGTAGTTTTTAAAGTTATGAAAATTCATTTGTAATTTTCTTTTATTTTTGTTGTTGTTAGTTTTTATTTATTTATTTATTTAAAGAGGAGGACAAATCTATCAAAATATGTCAATGGGAACGTGATTTGCAATTAAATGAAAAGTTAGATATGTTTGATGTTATAAAAATTAGTTGAGAATATATTAATTACAAATTACAAAAATTGGAGATCAAAAGTACAAATTACTTTTTTATTTTATATTGACATGTTTGTATGTAATATAGTCCAATATGACCATGTAAAATATAGACTATAAGTAATGATCCATAATATGATGGCCACTTGAATCTCGAATTTTTTTTTTCCCCGGTATTTTTGGGCATCAATCTTCAATTTTACACTGAAAGCGGTCATTAAAAAAAAAATCATCTACAACAAGTATCTAATTAAGTGAAAATGTATTTTTTTTTTTTACATATTCCAATAAACCAAAAAAAGTTAAAATAAAAGAAAATGAGTTTTCATTAATTATAAGATGGGATCTCCAATATTCCCCGAGAAGGTTATAGGGGATTTAAATAGTGGAGAGAGATGTTAAAAAATTAAAAATAATACTATGTAATTCTAGTAGTGTTAAACCACTAGTTTATACAGCAATAATGTCATTGTTATATAGGAAATTAGTACAAATGGTCTCTAACATTTGTTCTTATTGTACAAATGGTTCTTAACCTTTGTTTTTTGGTGCAACAGTTTATGACCTATGTGCTTTAGTGTGCAATTGGTCCTTATTTGATAAAAAAGACAAATATGTCTTTATTTTTTATTTAGAAAATTTTTCAATTGGATTTCTAATCTTTGCAAAAAGTACAAATGAGTCCGATATTTTTATTTTTTTATAAAAAATTAAAAGAAACTAATAAATTGACAATATACTAAATTATTTTGTATATGTTTTGAACTATTATAAAATAATTAAAATTTAAACTCATAATTATTAACAAACGTGTTAATTAAAATTATTTATTATTATTATTAAGTAATCATTAAAATTTAAACTTTAATTTTATCATTACAATATAAAAAAAAATAACTTTGTCACAAATTTGATGCTCAAATATTATAATTTAATTGAGCTATTCGTTTATTAACTACAAATATTAGAGTTCAAATTGTATTTTTCATATTTTAATTTATCGTTTTATTGTCGTTCAAAAATAAAGAACACAAAATCTGTAAATTAATTTTTGTTAGTGTTTTATGTTAAAAAAACATAATAAGATTGGTTCAATATCATAAAATTATATACGCCATTTTGTTGTTTCTTTAACTTGATTTTTATTCAATTTTTTTACATCACATAACAATTACATATACTTAAAGCGCAATAATTTTATATTTTTATCTTATAAAAAATTTAATTGACACGACTATAGTGATATATTTTATATGTTAAATTAAATATTGTTTAATAAATGTATCGGACTTATTTGCACATTTTGCAAATGTTAAAAATTCAATTACAATTTTTTGAACTAAAATTAAGGGTATTTTTGTTTTTTTTTTTTGTTTTATCAAATAAAGACCAATTGTGCACTAAAATACATAGGTTAAGAATTGTTGCGAAAAAAACGAAGGTTAGAAACCATTTGTACAATAAAGACAAATGTTGGAAACTATTTTCACCAATTTCATTTTTATATTGACAAATAAATAGAAAAGTATTTTAAAATTATTGAATAATGTGTCAGTGAACTTATTATTACCAGTGTTTAGAAAATCGGACCGGACCGACTGGTTCAACCTGAAAAATCGGGAATCGGTCAAAAAATTGGTCCGGTTTTCCACTTTAACTGTGTATCCAAAAATCGGATCGGAAACTGGGTTTTTTTACCAGTTGAACCGGTTCGATTTTCAGCAAAAATTGGATTTTTTTTTATTTGATTTTTTAATTAAAACTTATAAAAATTCTATTTAAAGCCAAATTTTGTGGGTAATTTTGTCTACAAATGTTGATTTATTTACAATAAATTATTTTTAAAAATTTTGTGAAAGTTTTGAATTAATTTTTAATTTTTTAATTGAAAACGGTTCGACCTTTTGATCTTTGACCAGTTGCTTTTTCCGGGTCGATGACCAGTCCGATTTTCTGAATATTGATTATTACATACGCCGGTGCTTAGCACTAGGATTTGGCTACAATTATTTTTAACTGAAATTATGTGTAGGGAGCCGTTAAAGGGCAATTAAGACTTTTCATCAGCTGAAGGTGTGCGCATGGCTCTTTTAGGGGCGGCGGTACAGCAGCATTTCTTTCCAATGGTTTGAATACTACAAGGAACCTTCCTACCATTCCACATTAACACAGCCAATAGGGAAATGCCACATGGAAATCTGTAAAGCTCTCCGACGTGGCGAATGATGATTAGCTGAGTTATTGTGAAGGATTGTAGGTGGCGTGCAGGGGAATCAACTTATCGGATTAATCGTCAAAGTAAGCATATGTTTGGCAGTAAAATAATTAAAAACGAAATTTCGAGGTACTTGCCTTGAGATTAAAAAATTGAAAAGTATTGCAACGGTGACTTTCGGGATACAACAGCATATTCCTTTTCCCAATAAAATAGAGATTGATACAACACTATCTCCAATAAATTGTAGAAAATTATAGTATATATATATATATATATATATATATATATATATATATAACTATAATATGTCGATAAATGCATTTACTATTCACCCTTCAACCAACGCTGACGTCGTTTGATATTGTATTAGTCTTAATTTTGTCCAAATCTCACCATTTTGTCCTAATCTTTTGACACTTTTGTATATTAAATTAATATCTTTGGCCGCATTTTTGACTTCTTCATCTTTTCTTTTCTTTTATTTGTTTTAATATACATATATTAGTATCTTTTAGTCACAATTATTGACTTCTTATATATTATAGTCAATATATATTCATTTTTCCTTAATAAGTCATCAAATTTGGTGTTTTTATCCCCGTTCTTATGGAGAACAAATGACGAAATACAATCGATTCTTAAAAGTTTTGCTAAATTTCATTTTCTTTAAACTGCAGTTTTTTTTTGTCCAACATAAATATTTGATGCACTTTATACATTAAGTATTTTTACATAATTCCAGGTTGGAGCGATATCCCTATGGGTTACCTAACCATTGGATTTGGTTTCACATAATTTCATGTTGTATAACTCAAGATATGGATATTTTTGTAAATCTATGACAGTATGAATCGAGAAACCGACTTAGATGTTTTGGTGATCATTTTAGTATGTCGAAACATGCCGTCGGACTATAAAATTTTTATATGTGGTAGCTATATGGGTATTATACGTTCCTTGAAAATTTCATATTGTTCGGTGATCGCTTTTCTATGTCAAATAATTTTTTTTTTACTCTATGACCGGGTGAATTGTTTTTCTAAATTGTCTTTTCCGTTCACCAACTCAAAAATATGTTGCACTTTATATATTGAGTATTTTTACATAATTCCAGTTGGAGACGATAGCTCTATGGGTTACCTAACCATTGACTTTGGTTTCACATGATTTCATGTTATATAACTCAAGTTATGGACAATTTTGTAAATTGCGATAGCATGAATCTGAGAAAGCTGCTGTGATGTTTCGGTGAGTATTTTAGTGTGTCAAAACATGCCGTCGGATTATCAAATTTTTATATGTGTTAGCTACATGGGTATTCTACGTTCCGTGAAAATTTTATATTGTTCGGTGTCGTTTTCTATGTCAAATAAATATTTTTTGCTCCATGACCGGGGTGAATTGTTTCTCGAAACTGCACTTTCTGTTGACCAACTCAAAAATATGCTGCACCTTATATATTAAGTATTTTTACATAATTCCAATTGGAGACGATAGCTCTATGGGTTACCTAACCATTGGCTTTGATTTCACATAATTTCATGGTATATAACTCAAGTTATGGACAATTTTGTAAACTGCGACCGTATAAATCCGAGAAACGCCTAGGGTGTTTGGTGAGCATTTTAGTGGCGAAACATGCCGTCGGACTATCAAATTTTGATATGTGGTAGCTAAATGAGTATTCTATGTTCTCCTGAAAATTTCATATTTTTCGGTTATCGTTATCTATGTCAAACAAATTTTTGTTACTCCATGACCGGGTGAAGAAATTTTTGTAATGATTGCCCTTATTTTAAAATTTTTGTTCACTGGTCATGGAGTAACAAAATTTTTGACATAGAAAACGATCACCGAACAATACGAAATTTTCAAGGGACATAGAATACTCAGGTAGCTACCACATACCAAAAATTAGTAGTCCGACGGCATGTTTAGGCATACTAAAATACTTACCGCGAAACCTCCTAGGTCGTTTTTTCGGATTTATCTTGTCGGCAATCTTGGATTCACTATTATAAACCAATCAAAAACTTTAAGTAGTGTAAATATCTTCTTAAAATTTTGTGGACCTTGGTTTTGTGGTAGTTTTAGTGGATTCCCATGTTTTGGTTACACGTTAATGATGTGAACTTGAAAGGTTTTGCTAAACTTCATGTTTTTCTAAGATACGCTTTACATTGTCCAACTCAAACATTTACTCGCACCTTATATATTAAGTATTTTTACATAATTCCAGTTGGAGACGATAGCCCTATGGGTTACCTAACCATTGGCATTGGTTTTACATAATTTCATGTTATATAACTCAATTTATGGACAATTTTGTAAACTATGACAGCATAAATCTAAAAACTAACTAGAATATTTCGGTTAGCATTTTAGTAAGTCGAAATATGCCGTCGGACTGTCAAATTTTGATATGTGGTAGCTACATGAGTATTCTATATTCTCTGAAAATTTCATATTTTTCGATGATCGTTTTATATGTCAAATGAATTTTTGTTAATCCATGACTACATAAAGTTTTGAAATTTTTTTTTTCCCACGTCGTGCAATGGAAAAGTTAGGGCCTGTTTCTCTTGGTTGTTTTCAACCCATTTTCCATTTTCTATTTTTGAAAATAGTGAAAACGCGTTTACTTAACCTATTTTGAAAAACAATTTTCCAAAACGCGCAAAAAATTAACAAAGGAAACGGAAAATGGCTAAATATATGTTTTCGTGTTTTATGTGCAAAAGAATGGCATTTTCCAAAATGGCAAAACGCGCGTTTTGCAAATGGGAGGTCTGGGTTTCGATTCCTCAACGCGGCTTCCCTTTTTTTTTTTCATTTTACACCACGAAAAAAGATGATGATTTAAGGGATATTCGCGTGATTTTAACAAAACATGTTCCTTTCCAAAGTGGCCAAGAATGCGTTTTCAATCTAAGGAGGTTGGCGGTTCAAGTCCCCTATGTCACATTCAGTTTTTTAATTCTTTTTAAATGATTTTAATTGTATTTAATGATTTTTAAATTTTTTTAATTCCATAATTAAATATTTTTAATTGTGTGTAAATGTTTTTAATTGTTTTTAATGATTTTTAAATGTTTTTAATTCCATATTTAAATGTTCTTAAATGTGTTTAAATGTTTTTAATTGTTTTTAATAATTTTTAAATTTTATTAATTCCATAATTAAATATTTTTAATTGTGTGTAAATGTTTTTAATGATTTTTAAATGTTTTTAATTCCATATTTAAATGTTCTTAAATGTGTTTAAATGTTTTTAATTGTTTTTAATAATTTTTAAATTTTTTTAATTCCATAATTAAATATTTTTAATTGTGTGTAAATGTTTTTAATTGTTTTTAATGATTTTTAAATGTTTTTAATTCCATATTTAAATGTTCTTAAATGTGTTTAAATGTTTTAATTGTTTTTAATAATTTTTAAATTTTTTAATTCCATAATTAAATATTTTTAATTGTGTGTAAATGTTTTTAATTGTTTTAATGATTTTTAAATGTTTTTAATTCCATATTTAAATGTTCTTAAATGTGTTTAAATGTTTTTAATTGTTTTTAATAATTTTTTAATTTTTTAATTCCATAATTAAATATTTTTAATTGTGTGTAAATGTTTTTAATGATTTTTAAATGTTTTTAATTCCATATTTAAATGTTCTTAAATGTGTTTAAATGTTTTTAATTGTTTTTAATAATTTTTAAATTTTTTTAATTCCATAATTAAATATTTTTAATTGTGTGTAAATGTTTTTAATTGTTTTTAATGATTTTAAATGTTTTTAATTCCATATTTAAATGTTCTTAAATGTGTTTAAATGTTTTAATTGTTTTTAATAATTTTAAATTTTTTTAATTCCATAATTAAATATTTTTAATTGTGTGTAATTGTTTTTAATGATTTTTAATATTTTAATTTCATAATTAAATGTTTTTAATTGTTTTCAATTGATTTTTAAATATTTTTAATTCTATAATGAAATATTTTTAAATGTTTTTAATTCTAAGTTTAAATTGTTTTTAATTATTTGTAATTGTTTTTAATTAATAATTATTTTTAATTCCAAGTAAGTCCAAATTTTAAAATTTCAAGTAAGCGTTTTCGAGTTTTGTTTCGAAAACAATTTTCGAAATTTCAAAAAAACGCGTTTTCAAAAATCTCAAAACAAACACTCAAAACACAAAATACAAACGAATTCAAAACTCAAAACACAAAACTCAAACACAAAAAGAACACCACCATTGTTTAGATTTTTTTTTTTTGTAGGTGGACTTTTCATGACAACTATAAAAAAAAAAAAAAAAAAAAATTCCCCACTTTGCCGAGTCGGCAAAGTGAGGGAATTTTTTTTTTTTTAATTTATCCCACTTTGCCGAGTTATTTTAATTTTCCCACTTTGCCGAGTAACTCGACAAAGTGGGAAACATTAAATTTTTTTTTTTTTTGTAATTTGTATTTTTAGTCCACATTCTTTTCATTTTATAACAAATTTACCCATAGCCTTTTTTTTTGCTTTGGCCATCCCCAACTTTTAAATTTTGTTACAAATTTTATTTTGTCCACCTCTTTAAATAATAAAAAAAAAACAAATAACAACAAAATCAAATAAAAATGTATATGAACTAGACAAATAACAACAAAAAAAATTTAATTTTTTTTGTCGAGTAACTCGACAAATTTTTTTTAAATTTTTTTTTTTTAAATTCGAAAAAGTTTGTCGAGTTACTATTCGACTCGACAAACTTTTTTCGAGGTGAATAGTAACTCGAAAAATTTTTTTTGGAATTTTTTTTTTAAAAATTGAAAAAGTTTGTCGAGTTACTATTCAACTCGACAAACTTTTTCGAGGTGAATAGTAACTTCGAAAAGTTACCGTTCATGAATTTTTTTTTTTTTTTTTTTTTTTTATAAATTCGAAAAAGTTTGTCGACTTACTATTCAACTCGACAAACTTTTTCAAAGTGAATAATAACTCGAAAAGTTCTTTGTTCATGAAATTTTTTTTTTTTTTAATTTGAAAATTTGTCGAGTTACTATTCAACTCGACAAATTTTTTCGAGGTGAATAGTAACTTTCGAAAAAGTTCTTGTTCATGAAATTTTTTTTTTTTTTTTTATGGTGAGCTTTTATATTTCTAATTTTTTTTTTTCAATGAAAAAATCAACAACATATTTTATTTTTATAACTATTAATTATAACATTCTTACTAATAATGTTATAAATTAAACTTTGATTAGAGTAGGTGTAAACAAAAATTAATTATATTATGACCCTCTTTCTCTCAGTATATTTTTTCTTTTTTTAATATTTAAAATTATTCACAAGAAAAAGGAGGATTTTTGTGCAACTTTGAGAGTTCATGCGTGCATATCTAAGATGATTCACCTTGAAAATGCTAAGAGTTGTATTATTTTTTTTGTCATTGTTTACGGAGAACTGATTATTAAGCTTATTAGATTATTAAACAAAGAGTTAGAATTTTTTAACTTAGCAAAGGCATGAGACAATTAGAAATAAAATCCCACCATTGGAACAACATAACTTTACAAAAATTAATGAGTTCATTATTTGACAAGTACAAAAAAATATTTAAATTCTATCAAAATTATATTAACACAATCGCTTTTAATTAGTAGATTATCACAGACAACTTACGTGCATAGCACGTACATATAATTAGTATATGTACAAGAGAGAATAATAGATAAATTATAAATAAATTAATAAAAAATTATTAACATATATTTTGATATAGATAAATTATAAAAAATAAAAAAACATTAACACATATTTCGATGTATGTACATTAATTATAAAAAATAAATTAAGTATTCAATTTTTTTTCTTTGTCATGTAAGCAATTTGAAATAAATTAAGTATTCAATTTTTTTTCTTTGTCATGTAAGCAATTTGAAATGATGTGATACATTTTTTAGTATAATTCACGGTTGCATTAGAGATGCATCATCTCCAATGCAACAATGTCTGGCTGATGTAGCGATGAGGTGGATGAGACTAAACTGATGTGGCAGTATTTATTGTAGAAGGTCGTCTAGTTTTAGACATCCTGTTAGACACATTCCACTTATTTTTTCATTAAACCATGTCTATCTTTCTCATCTATTTTTTCTTCTCTTTCTTTTTTCTACATTTTCTCTCCTCATTTATTTTCTCTCTCAGCCCGGACGTCGGGTGGGTCGGTACGAGTATTTCAATACCCAAAAATACCCGTTACATTTCGAGTATTTTGTAAATAGAACCGTTCGGATCCACGTAATTATTGGAATCAAACCTGAACCAGACGGTTCGGGTTCGGGTTCGGGTTCGGGTTCTACCCCTAACATTTTTTTTTAAATTGTGAGTTGACAACATGTTTTGAAAAAAAATTAAAAATTACAAACACATTAACTTTAAAGTACGTTAGATATAAAACAATTTCTAAAACATATAAATATTAACTGAAAGAATAGACACCAAAATTGCAAACTCATAAATTAGAGTTAGAAAAAAGAAAATTACCTCTCAAAATTGATGATTCGTTTCGATTGCAGAGGAGTTTCGCCTTCGCTGTATCATTGTGTGTTGAGAGAGAGAGAGAGAGAGAGAGAGAGAGCGAGATAGACGGTAATGTTTGTATTGAGTATCTGAGCAAATAGTGATTGAGGTTTGGATAACTAGAATCTGGTCAATTGAGCTTTTGTTAGCGGGTTTTTTTACTTTTGATTTGAGTCTTAGACAGTTGGATTCTTGTGTTTGGTACCGTGGTGTTGGGTTATAAGTCATTGTGTTAAGGTAAATAAATTGTAAAAAATAAAAAATAACAAATTCGGTTCCAATCGGGTACCCACAGTTCTAGTTCAGAACTAAGAACCGACTCAGACCCAGTCAATTCTCGGTTCCAGTTCTTAATTTTATTTTTTTAGAATCGGACCGGAACCTCCGATTTCGAATCAGTTCCAATTTGAGAGATTCAACTCCGGTTAAAATTTCCACACATATTCTCTCTTGCCACATAGATTTTTTAGAAGGTTTAGAGCATCTCCAATAATACAATGTTCAACTGATGTGGCTATTAGGTAGATGAGACAAAACTGATATGTTAACATTTATTGTAGAATGTCATCCAACATGCCGTCTAGTTTTAGACATCTTGTTAGACACATTCTACCTATTTTTTCATTAAATTGTGTCTATCTCTCTCATTTATTTTCCATCATCTTTCCTCTTTCCACACTCTCTCTCCTCATTTATTTTCTCTCTTGTCACATATATTTTTTAGAAAGTGTAGCATTGGAGATGCTTTAATACATTTTATGGATTGCTATCTAGGAGTATATTTGTGTATGCTTATAAGTACTTATAAATTGGTCAAAAATTATTTTTATCTACACATTTCGTATGACCCACAAATTTTATCTATTTTTTCGTATGACCCACTGCTTATAATCTAAAAAATTCTTATAAAATATATTCTAGGTATCACGAATGTTAGAACACTTTCAATCTACGTGGCATTATTTTTTAATGAATAGACAAGTTCAAATTCGATCTCCAATGCACTATATGAAATGCTATTTAGATGTATATTATTTTATTAATATAAAAAAATAAAATTACATTTAAATATGCATAGAAAATTTAAAACTACATAGAAAAGCTAAATTTTGCTGATTCAGCATATCTAACGGAGCTTTTGAATTTAGACAGAGCTCTAGACATTATCTATTTTTTTTCTGCCACGTCAACTTGATAGAGTCCTTGATAGCTTGCATTAGAGAATAATTTTTTTGGACATTGCGTGACAAAAAAATTAGCAATCCATGGTTGCATTGGAGATGCTCTAAGTAAAGTGTATTTAATCTAGACTTTCTAAAGACTTTTGATTGATTTTTTTTAAGTGATTGACTTCTATGTGTTTCATTAATTTTATTGACTTCTATATAATTTAATAGAGTTTCATAAATTTTTATAGATTTTTATTTTGAAAGATTTTTTTTTAGATTTTCACATACTTTTATATAATTTATTTTTTTTAATTGAAAATCTTGAATATGAAAATATAATATCTCACAATTAAAAAAAATTGTTGTAAAATAAAAGTCTAGTATAATTTATTTAATTGTATTAGTTTTATTAAATTCATAAAAAAAACTTTGAATTTATGTTGTTCTATTTATTTGTTGCAAATAAACTACGTCAAAAGTTAATGATAAAATTTATAACTCACTCTCTTTCTTTTAAGTAAAATTATGAACTTCCAAATAGTTTGTGGATAAATTAAAAAAAAAAAAAAAAATTGGCATGCGACTCCTTTTAAAAATTCTTTTCAACAAAATATTTTATCCATTTCATAATCTCACTTCTTACATTTAAATAATATGTATGTAACATATCATTATAAGTCATTTCAATTATATAAGTAAATAATCAAAGTATCATATTCTTTAAAATAATTCAGTACTATTTTATATAAAAAAAATCACTAATGGTCATTAATGTCAACGTGCCACATATAAGTAGGTATAATAACCCGCAACTCACAAGCATTCCTTCTTTGTTGTTTTTGACTCTCATAAAATGATCCAAAGTTGTCTTCTTGATCATCTTACACCGATGAAAATTATGAATTTTTTTTTTTATCTAGTTCAACTAGAAACCTATTAAAGTATTTCAACATATATACCCAAAGTAGCTGAAATAATATAAAATTAGTATTAAAACAACTTTTTGAAAAGAAAAAAAATACATCAATGCTTATCAAGATAAATAGAAAAAATAAAAATGAAAAGAAAAAGAAAAAATTCAATAGTAAAAGATTAATTTTTAACCTAATAAAATTCATTAATAAACTACATTCACCATTATTTAAGAATTTGACTATAAACTTATTTTATTTTTATTAAAAAATAGAAAAACATTGAAAAAGAAAAAAGAGGGGAAAAAATTGTTATGAAAATATTGAAGAAAAATATCAAAGAAAAAGTATTAATATTTTTTTTTTTAGTTAAAAGAAGTTGGTAATTAATCACGTGTCTAGGGTTTGTAGAAGGACCAAAAAAAAAGAAAAAAAGAAAAAAAGAAAAATGGTTAGGGGATTATTGAAAAGAGAGAAAAACTACATTGAATAGAAAGAAAAATATTAATATTATTTTTCATAAAAGATATTGGTAATTAATCATTGTTATAGAGTTCACAATAGGAAAAAGAAGAAAAAGAAAAAGGAAAAAAAAAATGACTAGGAGGATATTGAAAAAAGAGAAAAATAACGTCGAAGTAAGAGAAAAAGATTAATATTGACTCTAGAGTTCGTAAAAAAAAAAAAAAAAAAAAAGAGAAATATTGCATAAAAAAAAAAAAGAATAATAGAATAAATATTTTTTCCCCCAAAATCTTTCAAAGTTTTGAGATGAATGTTTTATTTATACTTTGTATTTTAGAGTTAGTACACATGAAATCTTATCTTATATATATATATATATATATATATATATATATATATATATATATATATATATATATATATATATATATATAGTGACTAGTCGACCGAAAAATCGACTTCATTTTTCCGCCCAAAAAGTTTATCTTTTTCTTTTTTTTTTAGTATTTATTATTTATTAAATTCTGAATTAAATTTTCTCCTATTCCGAAGTGTAGGCATGTATATTAATGACTGCTGCATTAAAATTTGTCCCCTCATTAAAATGTTATATCTTTAAAAAAAAAAAAATAGATTTGACAATTTTTAAGTCTTCCTCGGCACCAACACTTTTTTTAAAAAATAATTGCTTAGTTGAAAGTGTCCCACATCAAGGTATTGTTTGTTTCAAAAATTATAAAAAAAAAAAAAAAAAAGGGAACGAAATTTTTGATGATATGATTTCCCCATAATCTGAATAGATATGCATAGAAACTAACAATTTTTTAATGGGAGCGTGCACCTTTGTATATTTTTGCTTATTTAGTTGCCTCAAAATAAATATTGGGTGCACTATTCCATTTCAAATAGTTAACACGTAATTGTACATAATAATTGTAACAGCGTTGTAAAATATAATTTATTTAAATAATTAAATAATCATTGTTCAATCTAATTAAAATATAAGAATCTAACATTATATACATACGGATATAATTTAGAGTTTAATAGTAATATTAATTAAAATGCCAAATAAATGATTATCAAATATTAGCGAGAACATGGTATATTATAAATAGATAGAAGAAAAAAAGAAAAGGAAAAGTTAAAATTTCTAAAATTTTATTAGAGGTCACATAACTTACAGGTTAGTTTCATGTGGTCACTCAACTTCAATCTTATTTTATTTTAATCACTTAATTTATATTTTGTTATTTGAATTTGAGTATCTCATATGTAACCATAACCAAAACTAATTTCTATTGCAAATGAACGACAAAGTGATTTAACCTAATTAATATATGGGTCGAGTCTAAAAACTCGTAAATTTATGCTTTCTTATTTCTAATTCAAAGATTATCTTATTCCAAAAGAATTAAAATTTTATCTCTTTTATTTCTAATTGGTGATTGATATGCCTTTTGATCCTAGATTACTTTTCAAATTTACGAGGAGGCAGTATCCTCTAATTATTTCGTATGTAATGACAATCAATAAAAGTTAAAGACAATCTCTATCGCATGTAGGTTTGTATTTGAAAATACTGGTATTCAGCTAGGAGTAATTATATGTTACTGTGTCAAGAGTCACATCGCATGATGAATTGAAGATGCTAATCTATGATAAAGACGGAAGACCATCAGATTCAACAACGAATGTAGTGTACAAAGAAATTTTTCAAAATCTATAATATTTTTGTTGTATGTGTGCTATTTCTTTTTCATTGTATCTAAAATTTTGACTTTCTGCTTCTTCATAGTGATTTTCACTCGATCAATTTCAATTTTTTTTTACTTTTCAACATTATGATATTATTCATGTTGTGTACCCGTGCATTGCACGGGTGATACACTAGTTAATATATTAAAGAAGGATAGCCGCCCAAACAATTTGCAAGGATTTTCCCTCCAAAATTCCCTCCAAAACTTGCCTTAATTCGTGAGATAATGTAATAAATAATATACATAAGTCAAAATAATAAAAATGCGTGATTCCATGTTTTTGAGTTAAACTTCCAATGTATTTTTAAATCATGTATTAATATATTATTGTTTAATTTAGTTAAATAATGTGCTTGAAGTTTCAATCATTATTAATTACAACTATTCTAGAAAGTGACATTATGTTTTTTAGTAAATAGTTATATTCCAATAGTAAACTTGCATAATGAAAATGAAAAAAATATTAACATTAAATATTGAAAATCTTATAAATATAACAATTTACATTAAATAAACATATTAAATTTCTCAAAAATGAAAAGAAAAGATGTATGACAATTTATTGTTGTATTGAATGCACGTATTAATAATATGATAAAAAATTATTATCTTAATATTAATAATATTGATATTGATAGGATATAAAAGATAGGAAAATGATCTCCTACTCACTTATGTTGTCCACGCTGAGGTGATATTACATAATTGGAAGTTCATGATCTCACACTCATTATTTTTACCAATCATGTGATAACACCTCATTGTGAGCAACATAGGTGGACAACATAAGTGGGTATGAGATCATTTCACTAAGGTGGCATCACATGATTGGTAAAAATACTAAGTGTGGAAAAAGAATGTATCTCTCAAGGGATGAGTTAAATATCTTCCTCTTTTATTTATTCTATTTTTGACGACCTTGCAAGTGGGGCCAGTGAGGTGAAGACTACTGAGCATTTAGTTGACTCTTTAGAGGTAAATATGTCATCCACATGAAAATCAAGTTATTATGTGATTGATTTAGTTAGTTGAAGACTTTATTGTTCACTTTTGTGTGTGTGTGTGTGTTAGATAGATAGTTGTTGGGTTTTTGCTACTATTATAGCAATTGAAAGTGATCAAGATTGGCCGTATCTATCTTTTTTATATGATGCTTTTGCATTTGATCTAATTATAACCAATTCACTTTTATATTTTTTTTTATCGATATGATTATCACAGAATACAAATTCGTGCATCGCGCAGGTGAAAAACTAGTTATATAAAAAGTCATTAAAAGTTATTGACATTCTGAATACTCAATACTTTTATAGAGTTTAAAAAGTCTGTATTAAATACACTTTAATCTAGACTTTTAAAGATTTTGATTGACATTTTTTAAGTGACTCACTTTGATGGATTTCATTAACTTTTAATGACTTTTATAGATTTTAATAGACTCCTACAAATTTTTATGGATTTGTATAGATTTCATTTTGAAAGATTTTCCTAGACTTTCACAGACTTTTATGAACTTCTATAGACTTTTTTTTAATTAAAAATTTTGAATATAAAAATTTGATACCCCACAATTAAAAAAAATGTCGCATGAGAAAAGTCTAGTAATAATTCATTTAATTGTATTAATATTATTAAATTTATAAAAATTGTTCTATTTAATTGTTGCAAGCAACTACGTCAAAAGTTAATGATAAAAATTATTAACTCATTCCATTTTTTCTTTTGAGTAAAACTATAAACTTTCAAATGGCTTGTGGATAAATTCATAAAATAATAGCATGCAATTTTTTTAAAAATATTTTTAAACAAAAAAATTTATCCAGTTTATAATCTTCTTTTTATATTTAATAATCTATAGGTAACATACTATTATTAATCACGACAATTGCATAATAAATAACCAAAGTACCAATTTACGAAGAAAAAAAATGCAACTATTATATAGAAAAAACAAGAATGAAAATGAAAAAAAAAAATACATTAATAAAAAAAAATTATTAACCTGATGAAATTCATTAATAAAATATAATCAACAATTAAATAAGAATTTAATTATAAATTTATCTTGTTTTTAATGAAAAATGAAAAAATAATGAAAAAAATAGTTATAGAAATATTAAAGAAAAAATCACATTGTCTCTAAAAGTTCATAGAAGGAAAAAGAAAAAAAATGAAAAATTGGTTAGGAGAATATTGAAAAGAAAAGAAAAAATCAAATCGAATAGAGGTAAAAATATTAATATTCTTTTTCATAAAAAAATATTGGTAATTAATCATTGTTATGAGATTTGTAGAAGGAAAAAGAAAAAAGATATATATAAAAAAAATAGTTAGAAAATATATTGAAGACAAAAAAATATTATCTTGACTCTATAATTTGTTGAAG
The DNA here is from genome assembly GCA_023638005.1 of Forsythia suspensa. Classification (NCBI taxonomy): domain Eukaryota; kingdom Viridiplantae; phylum Streptophyta; class Magnoliopsida; order Lamiales; family Oleaceae; genus Forsythia; species Forsythia suspensa. Next base: position 17,826,167 of record CM042669.1, read on the forward strand.
GAAAAAAGAAAATAGAAATGTTACATGCAGAAAAATTAAGATGTTACATGCAGAAAAATTAAGAAAATGATTTCCCCCCCCACCCACCTCCTCCTCCTCCTCCTCCTCCTCCTCCTCCAAGTCTTTCAAAATCTTAGGGGTGAATGAGAGAGAAATTGTGATATCATTTATTTATACATTGTGTTTTTAAAATTTATACATATAAAATGATCTATAAAGTCATTAAAAGTTATCGACATTTTGAATACCCCTGAATTTTGTAGAATTTTAAAATGTCTGAATTGAATATAGCGCGATTTTATAAGACTTTTTAAAAGTCTTTACAAATCTATATTGAATATCCCAAGACTTTTATAGAATTTAAAAAGTTTAAATTGAATACACCTACACTTTTAAACTCCATAAAAATCTTATCAATTCTTCTGATAAGGGGAAAGTTCCGAAAGCGAATCCCCCCACCTGTGTCAGAGGTTCCTTGGTCAAGGGGGTTGTAAATCGAGGGATGTGCACGAGTGGTAGGGACTTGAGGGAGAGAGCCAACATGCCAACCCCCATGACAGACTCCCACAATATTTCAGTAAAAATCTGACCCACACGAGAATCGAACATGCGTTGTCGGAGGATTTCTCCCCACATCACCTCAGGCCTTACCAATTCGCCTATACCCTTGGGGACAAGTCTTATCAATTCTTAGGCATAGGCGGCAAGTCTTATCAATTCTTAATTGAATACACCTTCCTTAAACTTTTTAACTCCATTAAAATATTTAAAAGTCTTAATTAAACACAACCCCTAAATTGTTATGGAGTGTTATTGTGCCTTTTCCTTTCAGCTTATTTGAACAAATAGTCCCCAATGTATGGGGTCATTGCAGAAATATGACCAATCTTTTCATTATTGATAGCGACATCCTCATTTCAACCGTCGGTTGTGAATTTAGTCCTTTCTGCCAGAAAATTTATGGTCGAATTACCTCGCCGAAAAACTCCACTACCGCAAGCAAGTCTCACATCACATGCATGGTCAAACTCGTACATTCAAGCCCACATATCCATTGAAGTTCTCCCCAATCTTTCATTACATTTTACCTCTTTAAATAAGAAGATAAGAAACCCAGACATCCTCCTCTTCCCTCTTCCCTCTTCCCTCTTCCCTCTATGACCCAAAAATCACTGTCAAATCTAGCGGCCTCTTCGCCATCCTTAAGGTTACCCATAGATAAAAAAATTTCACAATGCTCAGGAGCAAAATTTCCAAGAAAAATGCAGAATTTCAAAAAAATTTCAATACAAATATTGAACCATATCTGAAAAAATTATAAAAAAAAAATAGAAAGCCATAATTTAGAATTCAAGAAACAAGACACAAATAAATGCTCAATAATAAATTGCGTATTTATCAAGAATTTCATATGGGCATCTCCAAAAACTCGTGAATTAAAAAATAGAGTTCTAAATTTTAACCGTTAGATATTCTAGATTGACAAAACAGAAATATAGCATTTTCAAACATTTGTAATTCGTAATCTAATTAAATAATAGTTTGCTTCATACATATCATTGGCTAAGAGTAAAATTTAGGAAAATAAACCATTTTTACAGGAAAAATACTTCAAGAAGTTATGTGCGAATATCATGTGTTGCTAAATACAACACCTATTCTACATAAATTGAGCATATATTATCGGCATCCTCATTAACTCCTTCCAAGTGAGCCAATCAAAACCTTAATCTTCATATATGACTTTTTAATTTTTTTTTTAATTTTTAAAATTGCTATTATTTTATATCAACACAAAAAAGAATATTCGAGTTATACCTCAATGTTTTCCGACGACTGGAAAAATAGGGAAGCACCCAAGTATATGTCGATGTAACATCCTAAAATTTTTCTATAACGTAATAGAAATTTTATGATTTTAAGGACTTTCATATTATTTTTTTCTTTTTTTATTATTTAGTCATAAGTATAATAATAATATCAATATAAAAAGGATAATTGTATAATTATCATAGGTTACAAATGTAAATATGGAATTTTTTTAAAATTGCAACACCGATATTCAAAGAAAACTATATGGGATTGGAGTTTTCACTTTTCAGTTGTTTGAAAGAATTCAGAAATAGGCAACTCAACTGTATTCTGTAATTTTTCATTATTTAATATTTCAAATACTTTTTCGTATATTTAAAAATTATAATAGGACCCCAAGATTGACCTAGACACAGTTAGGCACACGCGGTATACAAAACGTGACAAAAATTGCGAGTTTGAGGTGCTGGGGTTGACACCTTGAACTAGGGATGTCAACATCACGGGGAGGTATCGGCACCTGTCCCCTAAGGTGTCGACACCCACCCTTCTTTTTCTATCCCGAATTTTCGCTTTTGATGATTTGGCACCTGTGGACCTTTGTTTGGACATGTTAGATGAGTTTTATTATATTTCCTACCTTCACTGACTCCAAATTATTGATTAATGCATATTCGAATGACCTAGAACACGATTATATGTAAATATTGATGTTTATCACCTATAGTACACAATTTGGTATTACTATGTGACCTGCATTACTTGTTGGCACTGATATGTTGTTATTGATATGTTATGATTATGGCCTAGAGCAGTGTGTGCTCCCTCGACAAACATTGTATACTATAATTTTTTTGGAGATATATAGTATTGATCATATGTGTGACTTCATGTTATAGATGTAAAGTTCTTTTAGTGTTTGGATAGATATACATGTCGAGACTCCTGATTGTCACTCTAGGTAACCAAATATAGGATATTGGGGGTCCGGCACGGTGGCACCCATATACGGGCAGTGTCAAGAGGTCTCTCTGTGAATAGGGATTGTGAATCGACACGATAGGCACTTTATACTTAGGCCAGACCTATTTTATAGTTGTTTCCTGGTGGTGTTTCTTGCATCATTGTATGATTCGAAGACACATTGTGGGATCTTGAGCTTTATTGTTATATATTTATATTTTTGAACTATATATGGCTCTGCATGAAGAAGATGTGATCAGGGAGCACAAATGTGCCAAGCTTTATGTTGTGTGATTTTAATCTCGCAAGTGGACGGATTGTTAACAAGTAATATAATGATGTGTAGAGTGGATCCACGAGGACTAGCTACCAATTTAACCAATTAATTTATAATTCAAATTTTAACAATGTAAAAAATACATATTCGTATTCGATTTAAATCTAAAGCTATTCTAATATTAAATAAATCTAATTTATCGTGCAATTAAAATAAATTGTTGAGAAAGATTTTAAGTTTTACTAATACTAGGATTCGCGAATCCACCTACACGTTTCTTAATAAATTATCCGTTTAATCGATTTAGTTTGTAATTACTTTGGATTGAAAATCAGTGATCCTATAGTAATCAAAAGCTTCTCTCGATAGTCAATCAATTCTATATCGATATGCGAACCTAATTATCTCTAATCAAGTTTCGAAGATACAAATATGCATTTAAATCACAAGAACACCTAAATGGATTTCATAAAGCATAAAAGTATTTTTATCTATTATTGGACCCTATGTTATTCAATACCAAGTGCTTATCTATATTGAATCTCTTGACTTCAATATAGATCACAAAACATTCTAATGGTGATCAAGCTTAAAACATCGGAAAAAATGAATAAAGAACAATCAACCCAAAAGCAATTAATTACTAAAACGAAAAAATTTCTAATTAATAAAAAATATGAGATTTCATCGTTCATTCTAGCAATAAGTAAATTAGCTGGACATGATTTCGTTAATTATTACAATTATTGAATTCATTATGTTCTGGAGAAAGAAAAAGAAAAATTAAATAAAACCCGTGATTTTGGCCCAAGAATCTTCAATTCGTTTCTTGATCTTCGATTTTTTTCTTGTATGTTTCTTCCCAAAATTTGCCTCTTGCGACTTGTACTCTATTCTGCATTTTATACTCATTCTTGAACTCTCCAAGACGTGGCTTAAGAAGTTGTATTAATCTGGACTTCGTAGAGTTTTAATTGGATCAGGAAACAACTTAAGTTATGCCCGAAATACCCATGCGATCGCATGGTTACAAACTTTGCGATTGCATGATTTTGTCAAATAAGGTTATGCAGCATATTTCACTATCTTGCGATCACAGCTATGGTTAACCATACGATCGCATGGTTAACTTGGGTACAGTTCCTGGTTTTCTTTCTTTGATATTTGCACGTCAAGCCCCTCAAGTCTCTTTGTCTGTTCAATTAAGTTCTTTTTTCTTCTATTTGCTTTCTTTTCGTTTGATCGACACTTGAATTTGGTTATTATCCTATAATGAATAAAAACAACACGCCATTATACTAAAAACAAATAAGAGTATTCATAATCGTCCCTTTTAGTAAGCTCAGATAAGTACAAAATTGTACTTATCACTGTTCGAGTGATTTGGACACATAATCACATCACTCGTATTTATACTATGGTAGACTAAGATGAAGAATTGGAGACTTACTAGTATTTTCGTGATTGCACTTTTACTTTTACCAAAATTTGTGATATTATTTCTGATTGTTATTAGTATACCGAATTAGATGTTGAGTGATGAGGACATGATGTGATCGTGTATATATATTGTAGATAGCTTAACTGATGGTTGACATTGACTTTTGCAATTGCCACATTTGCCATTTTTAGCCGATTACTTGTGAGCTAGTGAGCAACTTTTTGGCCAGGTTAGGGTTGTAGATAGAGGAAAAATGATCTACTCTCTATGGTGGAGAGTAGTTATCAAGGCGATAACTACTCTCCACCATGGGGAGTAGATCATTTCCCATAGATAGAGTGCCATTGTCTTTGAAATGAGTGGATTTTAACATGTGTATAAACAATGATCTACGTGTCCAGTGGCTTTAATAACTACTCTCCACCATGGAGAGTAGATCATTTCCCATAGATAGAGTGCCAGTGTCTTTGAAATGAATGGATTTTAACATGTGTATAAACAATGATATTATGTTAGTAGACGATTGATTTTGTTTTATCGGACTCGTTTTAAATTTTTTCAAATTAAGCATACAAACAATAAAATTACAAGTCCTTACGAATTTATGGACTTGTAATTTTATAACGATTTAATAAGAATCAAATACTTGTTTCATAAATTAGGTATATAATAGTCAATTAAATAAAATATTATAAATCGAGGAGATTGCATCACAGTTCGAGTGGTATCAAAGCCTAAGTTTTGATAAAGTCCTATAGACTTCACAAGTATAATAGATTTGTCAAGGACACAATGATATGCTGCATAATTACTTTATTCTTGCCTTTGTAATTTAGTTATGTGGTTATTTTTTTAACTGATTCATAGGACGATATGTAATACCATAGATTGCAGAATAGATCAAATAAATTTAATTACACATGAAATGTGAGTGCATAGATTACAGAAAGTAAAACCGTCCAAGAGATAGAATGTACATGGCAAAATAACCTACATGATACAACTCGGGGATGGGAATGATATATTGTGGGAGATGGGATAATGATTGTAGTAGTGCTGATATAAACGCATTTGCTTTTCTTCTATGCGTGCACATACCTCAACTCCGCGATCTGTTGCTCTTTCATGCGTGCACCTGCCTGGACCTCTGCAATTTGACGCTCCTCAATCCTGGTCTACAAATGTCTGGACATCTTGTAGAAAAAGTATTTTCTTGTATTTTATTTCACCAACAATGATACATATTTATATGAGGAGATTATGTCCTATTTTAGGCTATACAATCATTACCATATAAAGAAGATTTTACATCCTATTTTAGGCTATATAATCACTACTGTATAAAAAATATTTTTCATACAAATTATGTCCTATAATTCCTCAAAAATGACAGCTCACGCCAACACCCCCCTCAAGTTGATGCATAGGGGTCTTGAATGCACAACTTGGCAAGTGAGGTGTAGAACCCCGTGCTAGACACAACATTTGTAAGTATATCCGCCAGCTGATCTTCAGACTTCACAAATGGAAAGCGAACTATTTTTGCTTCAATGTTCTATTTGATGAAGTGTCTATCTACCTCGACATGTTTAGTGCAATCATGTTGGATAGGATTGTGAGACATAGCAATCGCCACCTTATTGTCGCAAAAAAGATTCATCTCAAAAGTAGGAGCAAAATCGATTTTTGATAGTAGCTTTCTTAGCCATAGAAGCTCACAGAGACCTTTACCCATTCCCCTAAACTCAGCTTCGGTGCTTGACAGTGCAACAACCTTTTGTTTCTTGCTTTTCCATGTTACAAGATTTCTTTCGACAAACATGAAGTATCTTGAGGTGGATTTTCTGTCCGTGATGTTACCTGCCCGATCTGCATCTACATAGCCATCAACTTTTAACTGACCGTCATTCTTTGAGAACATCGAAGTCCTTTTCTTAGATATGACTTCAAATATCGAAGTATTCGAATTACTATCTCTATATGACTCTTACTTGGATTATACATAAATTGACTGACAACACTTACAACATTTGCAATATCTGGTCGAGTATGAGAAAGATAAATGAGTTACCAACTAATCTTTGGTATCTTCCTTTATTTGTTAGCGTATGATTTGAGTTTTCTCTAAGTCTATGATTCTGAACAATAGGTGTGTCTGTAGGTCTACAATCCAGCATTCCTACCTCGATCAATAAGTCAAGAGTATACTTTCGTTGGGAGAGAAATATACCTTGTTGAGATCTGGTAACTTCAATTCCTAGAAAGTACTTAAGCCTTCCCAGGTTCTTCATCTCCAATTCAGTTGCCAACTTTTTCTGAAGTAGAGAGATTTCATCTGTATCATCTTCCTCAGAATAATCATGTTGTCTCACGATATTATCGAGTAGTTAATTTTCCAGATTGATGCTTTAAGAATAGGGTATGGTCAGAGTTACTTTTTCGGAAGCCATATTTCTTCATTGCCAGGCTAAATTGCCCGAACCATGCTCGTGGTGATTGCTTCAACCCATATAGTACCCTCTGTAGTTTACACACAACTGTAAAGGATGTCGTGTATCCTGGAGGAATATCCATGTAGACTTTCTCTTCAAGATCACCGTGGAGAAATGCATTCTTTACATCATATTGATGTAAAGGCCAATCCAAGTTAGTTGCAGGGGACAATAACATCCAAACTGTGTTCAGTTTGGCTACCGATGAGAACGTCACTTGATTGTCAACGCCATATGTCGGTTTATATCCCTTCGCTACCAGTCTTACTTTATACCGTTCAATAGATCTATCTACCTTATGTTTAATAGAGAATACCCACTTACATCCAACTATTTTCTTTCCTTTAGGTAATGGGACAAGAATCCATGTATCATTTTTAATTAATGCCTCTATTTTTTTCTTTATAGCTTGGGTCCACTTGGTATTTGCCAATGCCTCCTCAACACCAGTGAGAGTCTGGCATAAGGAGATCTCTCGAGTGAATTTCTTGAGAGGTTCAGACTGTCCTTTTGTGGAGACATAATTATCAATTGGGTATTTTAACCTTCGTTCCTCAAGGTCTGGAGAATATCTATTTGGTGGTTTTCCACGACTGTGCCTGAGATGTAAGGTATATCCCACATAAGAAGAATTTATGTTATTAGTATGTAGGGGTGTAGTGAGTACACTTACCTCAGGAGTATTCTCAGGAGATGAGGTAGTGGGTACTTCTGAGTGAGGGGATGCAGCTTCGGTGTCAGGAGGTGCATATGCTTCATTTGGACAAGTAACTTGCTCCACCTGAAGGTCGGTAACAAAGATAGAAATGAGTTCAGATTCATCATTCATCGGATGTTCATGCAAATCATCATTAGGTCCCCACTCCATTGTCATGAGAAGTAGGTACATCAAGTGTTAGCCAATTCGACTCTTTATCATATGTCTCCCCTGGAAGAAGAGAATTGGATGCAGAAGGGGAAAAAAACATGTTCGTTTCCAAGAATTGTACATCCATTGTCACATAGAGTCGTCTAGTGGTGGGATCATTGCAGCGGTACCCTTTTTGATGAGTGCCATAGTCCAAGAAGAGACACCAAATTGCACAAGGATCTAATTAAGTGCGTTGGTTCTTATGTAGATGGACATAGGAAACACATCCGAAAACTCGAAGCAGAAGCATTAAGGCTATAGGAAGTGACACATGAGTTGACAGAGCTTGGAGTGGTGTCTTAAATGACAAAACTTTAGAAGGCATTCAGTTAAGAAGGTAAACTATAGTAGATACGACATCAGTCCAAAATTTGTTGGGCATATGTGCAGGGGTGGATATAAGATTTTATTCAAGAGGGGGCACGTAAACAATAACCAAAAAATTTTAAAATAAATTTTACATAGAAATCAACAATTAAAATTTCCAATGAATATATTTGGAGACAAAAATGGCTATAACTTATGAAAGAATGCACATATGATCCCTCCACTCCTCAGACAAAAGTTTTTAGAGAGAGAGAGAGAGAGAGAGAGAGAGAGCTCTATTGCCTTAGTAGTTAGTAACAATATTTCTTTAGCCATTTTTCTTCAGAGACGAGCAACAACCTAGATTTTTCAAAATTTCAACATATTTCATTTGAAAAATCCAAATCATTACTATTTAGAAAGATTCAATACATACACACAATAACCAAAACAGTAAGATTTCAATAAATATCATTATATCTCAGACAAAAAAATCTATCATTGAAAGTTTATGGACTAATCATGTTTTTGTCCAATACAATGATATTGAATCAATTTTCTAAATGTCAAGAATGATTATACTTGTCAAATTTTACATTTGAAGATTGTTTTTCTGATGTGTCTGCTTCTTCCAATGGCTGGGCATGCACCAATAAAAGCAAATAATCCAGATAATTCATTTAAATCTTTATACTATATATCAATTCTATCAACCTATTGACAAGTAATGCTATGAAAAACATGAGTAGCTTGGAAATCAAATATATCTGAAGACTGAGATTCCAAACATATTTAAAAGGAACAAATAGTACTTCTACAAATAAAGATAATGCTAAGATTCCAAACTAATGCTGTAGTAGGAAAACCATTACCACACAACCATTGAAAGTAGTAGGAAAACCATTACCACACAACCAATTTTCAATGAAATAAGCCATCATTAATATAAACAATATATTACATATCCTACATTGATCAAAGATGAATTGCTTCATAAATTTGATCCCATTCTTCTATTAATATTTTTATCAAATACTTTAAGTGCATTTTCAAACTTGAATCTTGCTTGTCTTAAAATTAATGGTATAATTAACATATTTAGTAGACTTACATTAAAAATTAAATGTTAAAAAACTCATATTAAATAGAAAATAAATTAATGAAAACAAATAAGTGATGAACCCTAACCAAGCAAGAAGATTATCCGTCTTTTGATTCAATAGCCATATTTCCTTTTCTGCAATTCTATTGCTTGACCGAGAAAGGGAGAGAGTGAGTTTTGGTTGTGGTAATTGAATCTGAATGCCTGAATCGAGTTGCACCGGATCGATTGCAAAAAATGAGGAGAAGGAAAATGACGCTGAGTCGCTGAGCCTGTTGCTGGGAGGAAGATAGGTAAGTAGCAGAAATGAAAGGGGGCCTGCTTATGGCTTATGATATGGGCTCTTATTGGGCCTCAAAAAAATTCAATTTGAGAGGAGGCTTGGGGCCCCTCTTGCCCTTAAGTAAATCCTCCCATGCACATGTGCACCAAGGAGTAGCGCACGTGCAGTCTCAGGAATATGTCTGTTTTTTCTTTCAGCAACGCCATTCTGTTAAGGTGTTTGTGGGCATGAAGTTTCATGAATTAGGCCATGTTTGTTGAAATACGTTTGGAGTCGTTGATTGACGTATTTGCCACCATTATCGGATCGAAGAATCCGAATGTTTGCTCCATACTGAGTATGTACCATAGCGTGAAAATTTTCAAATATACCGAGGACTTCATCTTTGTGTTTTATTAAATAGAGCCATGTCATACGAGTATATTCATCAACAAATATGACAAACCAACGAACTCCAGACATGTTTGAAATAGGAGAAGGGCCCCATACGTCAGAATGAATTAATGCGAATGGGGTATCACTTTTATTTATGCTTAACGGATAAGTGGTCCGGTGACTTTTAGCCAGGATACATGTTTCACATTTCAGATTAGAAATCTCTAATTGCTTAAATAAACTAGGAAAAACACGCTTCAAATAAGAAAAGGGTGGATGTCCCAACCATCGATGCCAAAACCAAATATGTTTTTCTTTAGCATTGACTGAATAGTTCATGAGTTGAGCTCATCCAACACTGACATCATCCACATAATATAATCTCCTCTTCTTAGTACCATGCCCAATAATCTCCTTTGTGAGAATATTTTGAAGAAGACAAAATGTGGGATATATGAGTACAACACAGCCAATTCTGCAGTAATTTGCCCAATAGATAACAATTTATGAAAAAGTGATGGCACAAGTAATGTATTAGATAAATGTAGAGGAGGAAATAGAGTCAATAGATCCTGCTCCAGTGACCGGAGAAATAACACCATTAGCATTTGCAATGCTAGTGCGTTGTGGAGCATAAGTCTGAGAGAAGTTCTTGGCATCAAAGGTCATGTGATCGGTGGCCCTTGAGTCAAGAAGCCAAGTAGTGTTGTCGCATCTCTGTGAGAATTAAGAAGAGCAAGACCAAAGATACCTGAGTCAGAGCGAGAGGTTTCGGCCGAGGATGGTGATATGAGAGAGACGTGTGGCTCAGCTGCAACAACTGCAGCTTTACCTGTTCCTCCATCACGACGCTTTTTTTTTCTTGAAAATCATGCCACTAGTCAGGGTACTCGATTAACTGGAAGCAGTTTTCACGAGTATTCTAGGTGCTCCCACAATGAGAACACTTGGTACCATCATTAGAGGCCCGATTCTTCGTAGTTTTTCCATTAGTAGAAAGACCCAATGTAAGGCCTTTGGAGGCTAAAACAGCCCCTTGAGCCCCGTCACTGGCAGTCATCACATGTTGTCTGATGGTGGCTTCTCGTCGGATATGGGCATAAGCTTGCTCAACAGTTGGAAAGGGAATCATTTGTAGAATATCACTCCGAATGTTGTCTAGTTGATCATCAAGACCATCTAAGAAGGTATAAACTCGTTCTTGTTGAATGAATAGATTATAGTGATTGATATCAACAGGGCATTCTATAGGATTTGGACGACGGAAATCAATTTCACGCCATAGTCCCTGCAGGTTGGTGTAGTATTTTTCCAAGGAACCACCGGCTTGCTTCAGTCGAGTCACACGCCACCGGAGATCATATACTTGAGATGTGTCATTGCCATCAAAGAACGTGGTAGCAATTGAATCCCACACTTCTTTTTCTGTAGGAAAACGGATAAAATTCCCAATCAGTGAGGAGTTCATGGAATTAATTAACCATTCTTTAACAATATCGTTATTAGTGCGCCATTTGCGGAATGAGGGGTCGGTCGGAGATGGTTGAGAAGAGTCACCATTAATGAATCCCAATTTGTCTTTGCTAGAGATATACATCTCGACAACTTGGGACCATAAAGCATAGTTGGAGCCATCCAACTTGAAGCCAATCGAGCAATATATGTTTCAACAGTTATAATTGGAGTATAGGTTTTGTTTAGAATTTCAGTCATTCGGGTGGTCAGTTCAAGAATGGGGTCAGCGGTATGGGTCATACCACTGGAAGTGTTCTCATCGTCGGACTCGGCCATGACAGTGGAGGAGCGAAGAAGGCTGGTTGAGAGGGTAGTATCAGATGAACTAGAAACTGTGTGGCTCTGATACCATGTAGAAAAAGTATTTTCTTGTATTTTATTTCACCAACAATGATACATATTTATATGAGGAGATCATGTCATATTTTAGGCTATACAATCATTACCATATAAAGAAGATTTTACATCCTATTTTAAGCTATATAATCACTACTGTGTAAAGAAGATTTTTCATACAAATTATGTCCTATAATTCCTCCTCAATGACAGCTCACGCCAACACATCTCACACTCATCATCTACTCAACCTACCTACACATCTCACACTCATCATCTACTCAACCCATCCTAAGTGACAATACCTAGGTTTGATATACTATAAGCGTTAGTTGAGTTAGTATCTGTGCATAATATTGATCTATCGAGGGTGGCGGCACGTCACTCGGTACTCCTATGTCGGGTATGGGATATCCGTCTCCTTCTCATCTCCCATCGGGACATTATCACCATTCTCTGCCTTATTAGGTCTTTTGTCAGGATTATTGGTAGGCCCACCACCTTCGAAAAAGTACCATAAGCAATCAATATAGACAAATTTCATAAGATGAAGGGTGTGATAACCGAGGTAAGTCTTAATAGGAGAATGTATCTTGATTGTCCCATTGAGTCACTCACTCCCTAATTGTAGTAAAACCCTATAGATAAACATCACATAAGCAAGGTTGTGGGAACAGAGAGACTGAGAAATCAACATCATATGAGCTATCATAGAATGATATAGGTTTGGTGGTTCTCGGGTAATCATCTTCCACATAAACCACATGTCCTATCCGTTATCTCGGCATGTTTGCCCGCCTTATGGTTGAGAATATAACTAATAACAAGGTGTAGCAATCTACCGTACAAGTCTTTTTTTTTAATGTTCATAACAATTTCACACAGCTCTTTATTCTTAAAAACGAACCGGCAAGCTTCCAACCTATTGACATTTAGATCATATATTGCCTCATAATTCAGCAAACAAAACACCTCTAACAATTTCTTATATGGCAACTCCAACTCCATTCCACCCCCACAAGTTCTAAATGAGTTTGACGAATGACCTACTACTACGCCATTCTCATAGATGTTATTATCAGAATTTGAATAAAAGACTCAAGTCAAATAATAGTAATAAGCATTAAGCCTTATACAATGTGTATACTGAAAATATATCTCATCAAAGCATTTGAAATCAATTATACATCTTTTCATGACACTCATTTTTCTAAATAAATTGAACATTTGGCACATGTAATCATGCGGAAATTTCAAGGGCTCGACATTCTAATCAAACCTAGCTTTAATGAGCAGTTCCCTACCTGCACCCCAGCTAGAACTTTAGGCTTGTATTGGTCTTTGATGACAGTGTGCATTGTGAGACATTTGAAAAAAAAAAAAGGTAAGAGCATGCTTGGTTGTGTGCACAAATAAGCAAAAGTTTCAATTTTGTGCAAAATGTGGTAACTTATGTGAATGTGTTGAAATTGGACCTAACCCATTGCATTGACATGTTAATGAGACGTTTAATCTTGTAAGAAAGTTGACAAATTTGCACAAAAAAGTTAAACCCTAAACTTGTGCGAAATGAAAAACTTAGAAAGGAAAAAATTCAAAATTTTGCATGTATTGAAGCTTAATTTTATATACCTCTTGCGTGTAGAACCTTAAATCTTGACTAATAATGGTTGAATTGTGTGGGGACATGATGTGGGGGCAAGGGCGGATCCAGGATATGACAAAGGGGTGGGTTGAGAGAGGAGAATTTTTTTTTTCTAAAATCACAATTACTTAGCCTATTTTTATAAGAATCTAATATTTTTTTATGAGTCATAATCTTTAAAAAGTTTATAAAGTCATTACACAAAAATTTATTAACAAAGTCTCTGTCAACAAAAATTGTTATGTAAAAAATGGGTTAATTTCATCCACGGTCACTGAAGTTACCTTAAAATTTCAAAATAGTCACTAAAGTTCAATAATTTCAGCGGTGGTCACTAAAGTATGAAATCCTTTCACTAATGGTCACTCCATTAAGTTTTGATGATAAGTCATGATGATGTGGCATTTATTTATTGCATAGTAGTCTATGTATTTTATATAATATTTACTTTAGTCCCCAATATTTTTAATTATATTTTAGTTAAGTCCTCTAAAAATTGCATCTTAGGTCTTTAATCTTTTACATCTTTACACTTTGATCTCTAAATTTTTAATTATCTTTCAGTTAAGTCATCTAAAAATTGCATCTTAGGTCATTCAACTTTTTACATTTTTACACTTTGGTACCCAAATTTTCAATTATCTTTCAGTTAAGTCCTCTAAAAATTGTATATTAGGTCTTTCAACTTTATACATCTTTAAACGCTGGTCTCCAAATTTTTAATTTTAGTGGCCAAAATAAGTACAATTTTAGTAGTCAAAATAAGTGCACTTATCATTGACTTTACACTCGAATTTATACTTAAACGAACAAAATAATATAATTAAATAATAAATTACTTGAATAAGTGCAAATTTTACACTTATTTTGGCCACTAAAAGTGGACATTTGTGATTCTATCAAGTTGTTTATTATTTAGTTCGTTTTAGGTGAAAATTCGAGTGTAAAGTCAATGATTTAATTGAAAGTGCACTTATTTTGACCATTAAAATTGTACTTATTTTGACAACTAAAATCAAGAATTTAGGGACCAAAATTTGAAGATGTATAAAGTCGAAGGACCTAAGATGCAATTTTTAGAGGACTTAACTGAAAGGTAATTGAAAATTTGAAGACTAAAGTGTAAAGATGTAAAAAATTGAAGGACCTAAGATGCAATTTTAAAGGACTTAACTGAAATATGATTAAAAATATAGAGACTAAAGTAAATATTATATAAAGTACATGGACTACCATGTAATAAATAAATACTATGTCATTATGCCACATCACCAATTCAAGTTAGAAACTTAATGTAGTGACCATTAGTGAAATGATCTCATACTTTAGTGACCACCACTGAAACTATTGAACTTCAGTAACTATTTTCAAATTATAAGGTAACTTCAGTAACCGTTGGTGAAATTAACCCTGTAAAATACATATAAAATCTTAAGCATTTTTTTTCTTTTTCCTACTTATTGAATTTTGAAATAATTTTTCAAAATCAAGTAAAAATTATTATTCATTACTCAATAACAAATTAAATCTATATAAAATTATAATTTATAGATTATGAAATAAACAGGAAAAATGTACAAAAGAGAAATAAATTCAATTGGGTTTGGCTCTTTTGGAATTGGCCATTTAAGAAGTGGGCTATTTTTTTGTTTGAGATGGGATGAATTTTAATGTGTAAATGATTTAAGAGATAATTAGACTTAAGACTACTTCTATATATTTATTTTGACAAATTAGGTTAAGAATTTATTTTTTGAAGAATTAGGTATTATTTTAATTAATAATTAAAATCCAACTAATTAATTAAATATTTAATTAATAATAAAATAATCTATTATCACTATTTGTATTTATATTTCCTAATAATTAGGAACTGATAAGAGGTTGTTAAAGAAAAAGAGATTTTAGTATTCAAAACTATGTCAAAGCCAAACACTACCTCGAACAAACCGACCGACGCATCGGTCACAAATTATCACCGAGCGACAAAGATTTTGTGACCTGCTCTAATGAAAATAACAGAGATGCAACAATAGACCATCTGATAGCTTTACTTGAAACTTATTCTCTACAAATAATGCAATATATGAATGCTCCACCTCTACCCAGACATATGATCTACAAATAATGCAATATATGAATGCTCCACCTCTACCCAGACATATGATAGTGCACGGGAGAGGTCTCAAGTACATTGGCCTTTCGAGATCGTGGAACGAATAGGAGCAGTAGCGTACCGACTTAATCTTTGTGCTTCGATGGATCAAATACATGACGACTTTCATTTATGTACTCTTCACAAATACATTCCTGATGTTTTCCATGTATTACTAGATAACCCACTAGGAATTTGGAACCAATTTAACCTATGAAGAGAAACTAGTGCAAATCATACTTCTAAAAGTCAACAATTGTGGAATAAACGTATTACACTAGTCAAAGTGTTTTGAATAAATCAAATGTAGCAGGAGGCCACGTGAGAACGTGAAGACGAGATACTTAATTATTTGGTAAGTTTTAAATTTCGAAGACGAAGTTTCTTTAAGGGAGAGAGAATGTAACATTCAAGAATTTTTTTTTATGATTTTTAGAAATTTTCTATGATTTTAAAGGATTTTTATATAATTTTATAATTTTTTATTATTTAATAATTACAAGAACAACAAAGAATAAAGAATAAAGAATAAAGAATAACAACAGCAACAACAACTACTACTACAATAATGTTGTAAAACTATAAATAATGATGTATAATTATTTACTCTTATCAGAATACCTATCAAATAGTTCTAGTTAGTCTAAAAGTCTGTATCTTGATTAGACTATAAGTCTCATTGGAACCATATATATATATATGAGTTCATCGTTATAATGAAATACACACAAGACTATTGACTTTGTCTACTTTCTTTTAGTATTCTTTCTAGTTTATAACACGTTATAAATAAGAAGGAGCTCACACAAAATAGAGAGAAAATTCGAGAGCAACAATTCTAAAATTTGCAGAATCTGGGCAGCCTGCACAACTGTGATCAAACGTTGATATCTCAACGATCCATGTTCTGATTGTCGTGAAATTTGGATAACAATTTCAAAACTCATTGTTCTTTAAATCCAACGATTACGTGAGAAATCGCTACGTGAACGATATCAAATTTTGAATTAGTTAGAATATCGTGAATTTCTTGAGCACAACATAAATTTTCAAATTTGTATCTTTGAAGAATTTGAGATTACTCAAACCTATCTAAATCTATCGAAATCAATTACAACTTTCATCAAATGACTATCTTCCTATTCCAAGTAAGTTTATTCATATCAATCTTTTGATTCTATTTTCTAAGCTTGGATTTACATGATTTTTGAAGATTTTATTTTAGATCGGTTAAATTTTTTGCTTTAACAAATTAAATGCTTTTGAAGAAGCATTACTTAATATGAATAGTGTGAAAAAAATTGTGTTGATGTTTCTAAAGAAACATAACTCATAAATATTAAAAAAGAATATTATATTGTTATTCTCGAAGAAACTAAAATTTCATACAAATTAAGATTTTAGAAGAATATTATGTGAGTCTCAAAGATTAACTTTATACAAGTATAAATCTGATAAATATGTTAATGCTTCTGAAGAATTACAATATTATATTAATATTATAGAAGAATATTACTTGCTCCTAAAGATCATGACATTACAAATTTAATATTTTAGAAGAATATTGAGCTATTGTTTTCGAAGAAGCATAATTTTTTTGTATCAATAATATTAGAGAGAATTGTATCCTTATTCTTGAAGAATTGTCTATTACTAAGAATTAATATTCTAAAAGAATATTGTATAATTGTTTTGCAAGAAACACAACCTAAGTATATAGTATTCTAGAAGAATATGTGTTGTTACTCTTGAAGAAGCACGGCTTCATTAAGCAAATATTATATGATTGTTTTTGAAGAATCACAACTTTACAATTTCAAAATACTGATGTTGTGTAATTGTAGAATATTGATACTCTCAAATAAGTCAACGTTTCAATATTTCAAATATGATAATTCTTGAAGAATATCATATTACCTAATCTTATAAAAAGATATGATTTATACGATAATTTTATGAAATTTAGTTTAATTCGCCATTTTTCTCAGGCAAATAACTTTATTTCTAGTGTATCGTATCCATTTGTTTATTTGATTGATGATATAGTTTATTGAATCAACTTACTTATCAACAATCAAATCAAGAATTTAGTTATTGAATTGCTTGTCTTAGATAAAGGACGGACTTCCTAAATTATATTGGACCACAAGTTTAATAAATCAAATTTTTATTGATTGGCATTACCGATTCGACTATCCTGGATTAATATGATGCAAATAATTAATGAGAATATCTATTGAAAATCAGAAGATTTTTCAATATAATGAATTTTCATGTGCTGCTTGTTCTCATGTTATATAAACCAGTAAACATTTACTAGCTAAAATCGAGATTGAATTCTCTGAAAATTATTTAGGGTGATGTATATGGCGTCGTCACCGTCCATGTTGACCATCTAGATACTATTTATATATAATGGCCCATTTGGTATATGGAAAAATGTTAAAGATAATAGATGAATTTTATCTTATCCTGTTTGGGTGGAAGTGATGTCCGTATAAATTTTTATCCAGATAACAATTTAAGCAAAAAATGAAGATAAAATTTGTCCTTAGAAAGAGGATGACAAATTTTTTTATTCGGATAATGATTCATTCATTTTTTTTTTAAAAAGAAGAACGTGTATATATATATATATATTTTAACATCCATAACCTATGATAATCACTGCCACCCGCCCACACCCTATGGATGACAAAATATTCTAACCCCTTCCTGATTACTAATTGGGTTGGAGACGGGGATTATGATCCCCGTTCCAAATTTTTCGAACTTGTCCTGAATTTATTTTATTTTATTTTATATTTATATTTTAAAATTTAAATCATTTTTAAAAAATAAAAAATAATTTTACAAATTAATTAATTAATTAAACGGAACTAAATGAGAATTTTTTAATCTCCGCCCGGCATTTCAAAAATCTTCGACGGGACTGGGACGGTAATGGCCGCCTCGGCTTGTTGCCATCCATACCGCCACCACTGCCACATCCGCCACCGTCCTTTGCCACCGTCATCGTCCTCCGCCAACCCTTTCTGCCGCTCCACTTTTTTTTTCTATTTTAGTTTTATTTATTTACTTATTTATTTAATTATGAATAATTGTATAATTGTCTTTTTTTAATCGAAAACTAACTTTTTAAAAGTGATTTTTTTATTCTTAGACTTAATTGAACCAAACAAGATAATAATAAACATGTTATCCACACAACTTTTATACATATAATTTTTATCCATATAAATAGTTTTATTCACAAACCAAACGGATCCTAATAGTTACATCTACTAGATGATTGCATTGTGTTATTATATATTCACAACTTGAAGTTTACAAGAATATTTTCTCAAATTTTAAATTATGAGCATAATTTTCAGATTATGCAATCAAGATGACGTTTCTTGTTAATACTAGTATGCCTAAATCTCAAAATTTTAATAAATGTTAGTTGGGATGACGATAAATGGTTTAACACTATTGTTTGTTAAACATAATTTCTAAACCATTATTCTTGAGAACAAATATTTTCCATTTTTGTATAGGGAATGCTATTTTATATGCAGTAACACTTATACGCATCATGTCAATATCAAAGTTATCACCGACGTAGTTGGATTATGGTCAAAACCTAATATTATCCATCTAATAATTTTTGATAGTACAATATATTTACAATCCGTCCACCATAGTGCACTGAGATGGACATTAAAGATTGTTGAGAAAACATGTTTATTTTAAATCCTTATAAAATATCTTAAATCCTAACATGTGATATTGTATAAACGGGGTTGTCGACTGTCATTTTAATAAGACAATTTGCTCAACATTAGATGGGAGAAATTAAGTAGGTCGAAAGAATACATGAAAATGCAGCATATTATGTTTTCTAGATCCTTGCACAATGACAATATGAACCAGAAGTTCAATAGATATTTTATTCGTAAGTAATACAAATAACAGATGTATTTACTGACCAAAGAGATTAACCAAATCTCATATATCAACTGTAATTGATCCAACTTGGATTGACGTCTTGGAAGGACAATCCGTTAATATTATATCTGGTAGATTAATGGCAGCCTCAAGCCTGATGATATTTTATTCCAAAATAAAAATTCTCAAAAGAAAAATGGAGAAAATAGTAAAGATGGTCTGACAACAAGATGTATACAAGACCCCTAAAGGGAATGACAACAAGATCTGTTTTTGATATAATTGCATTAGACCATCATGATGACTACAATCAGTCAGGAATAGATAAATATCTTGTATGAATATGGTATTGCTTGGAAGCTATAATAAGATAGCAATATGGAACATATTTCACCAGAATTATATTACATAAGTTTTAGAAAAATGGTGGAATTGAAGACAATGACGCACAAGATATTGATGGTTCGATACAAGGATTGACATTGATTGAAATTAGGGGGAATAGCTATATTTTTTCTTTCTTTCGCTCAGGGTTTGTCCCATTGAATTTTCTTGATCGAGTTTTAACGAGACAATATTTGATTACTCTAATTATTTAATAATTATTTTTTTCCTCGTTTGATATTTTTGTCTTATTGGATTTTTGTCAAACAAGGTTTTTAACAAATTATTTATTATGTAAATAGTCATTCAAGAGAGAGTGTTGTAAAACTATAGATAATGAAGAATGATTATGTAGTTTTATCAGTATACCTATCAAATAGTTTTAGTTACTTTAAAAGTCTGTATCTTGTTCAGACTGTAACTCTCATTAGAATCTATATATATAGTTCAATCGTTATAATGAAATACACACAAGTCTATTGGCTCTCTCTATTTTCTTCTACTATGCTTTTTAGTTTATAACAAATAATAATAGTAATAATAATAATGATGAAAAAAAGGCAATTGTAGAATTATCTTGAGTTAAAAATGTAAATAAGAATTTTTTTAATTTAAAAATTGCAATAGAGGCTCGAGGAGAACTATAAATATAGGTTAAGAATTTTCATTTTTCAAGGTTTTGAAAGAATTTTGAAGCAGACAACTCGACTGTATTTAGTAATTTGTCTTTATTTAATATTTAAATATTTTTCAGTTATGTAAAAATTATAATAGGACTCCAAGATTGACCCAGATACAATTAGGCACACGTGACAAAAAAAAGAGACAAATGATGAGTTTGGGGTGATGGGGTCAACATCTTGCACCAGGGGTGTCGACAGTCGACACTATGGGGAGGTGTCAACACCTGTCCTCTAAGGTGTCAACAACCATCCATTTTTTATGTCTCAAACCCCGTATATGATAATTTGGCATCCGTGGACCCTAGTGTGGACATGTTAGATGAGTTTTAGTACTTGTTTGTCCATGCTTGAATTATAATTTAAGTTGGTCAAATTGATCAAACATACTTTTTATCTACATATTAGCGTATTTTGCGTATGTTTGGTAATATTGAAATTATTTTTTAAGTGCTTATATTATAAGTAGTTGGTGAATGTATGGATAAAAAGTAGGTTGTAAGTTGTAGGTTCTATGAAATGTGTGGATAAAAATTATGTTTGACCAGTTTGACTAAGCAAAATTATAATTTAAGCATTTCCAAACATGTGCTTCATAGGACCCACAATTTGCTACTCACTTAATATTTACACATTCCACATGACCACAACTTATAATTGTTTAAAAAATAATTATAGCACCACCAAACATGCACTTAGTGTATTTCCTACCTTCATTGCTACTGCACGATTAGAGGTAATGCAAAACTTGGTGTTATTTTGTGATTTGCACTACTTGTTGAGATTGATGTGATATGATTATGGCATGAGCACATGTGTATAAATCAAACAAGTAATATAAAGGATTTAGAGTCCAAGTATCGTACCCACATGTATTTAGATAGTTCAATACAATTCAATTCACCTTAACCGAATCAATTTAACTTTTGAAATTTGATTACTTAAGAACTAATTAGAATCTAAAAATAATTAAATAATTATAAATAAAAATAAAAGATTAATCTTATTACGAGTTACTTTAAATTTGGAAAAGAAAAGTACTAAGATCCCGAATTCACTTGTAGTTGTTAATTCCTCTATATTGATTCTTGTTTTTAACAAAGTACATCAGTTATGACGATTAATATCTCTAAATTGTTTAATAGTTTCTCTTGAATAAAATCAAATCTATTCATATGTATAACCCGATTATATTTCTATGATGAATATGAATATACAAGAATGCATTAAGTTGCAATAGATAATTAAAGATCACATAAAGCATAACGATATATCTCTATTCTCTATCGGACTTTAAGATAATTAAAATTATGTCTAGCCTATTTTTCATCTCTCGATAGTAAAACAAACCACAAGAATCATACAATTACTACGTATATAATTGTAGATGGAAAAAAATCAAAATTAATTATTCAAAACTATATTAATGTAAATTGTCAAAAATCAATTTTACAAATAGAAGAATTAAACTATAAGTTTCATCGTAATCCTAGCACAAAAAGGATTTAGCCTAACACACTAAAAAGAAGAAAAGAAAAAAAAAAGATATAATTCATCACCCCGAGAAGAAGAAAACTCAAAAGATGAAATCTTGATCTTAATCTTCGTTGAATTCTTGAAAGAATAAATCTTGATTCTTCGTTTCTTGTTTCTTCTCGTGTTTTTCTCTCAAATCTCGGATCTTAATTATGAGTTAATAACTCATATATATAGTTTCATAATAGTGCTCAAAAGTATCCCAAAAAATTATTAAAATTGTGTCCCAAAAGATTTCCTAATTGGAGTCAAACTTAAAAGGTAACAAAATCCGCAAGTAGAAGTTTTACACTAGGCAATCGCCCAACATTTTCGTATGATCGCCCGAGTTCAATGATTTAGCCTTAGCCATTTTGTTCAAGCTGGGCGCTCGTCCAGCTCTATTTTTCAAATATGTGCCAAAGTCTTCAACTTTGGATTGTGTCTTCTTTAGTCCTCAAAACTTTTAGTAGCCTCCAATGTGGTCCTTCAAGCTTCAATTGAGTGCAATTTGATCTTCGTACTTCTAAAACATCTTCCAATTTATTTTTCTTTCATCCATTCTTCTCCAACCGCTTATAAACAGGTCCAAAACTGAAATAGAAAGAATAATACACTACATTAAGTAGAAAATCTTTAAAATAACGGGATAAAGTTTATTTTAAAAGCTCGAATAAGTGCACAAAATACACTTATCAACATACATTATATACTTGGAGATACAGAGCATTAAACATGCATGTGAGTTCCTGTTAAAGCTATTACCATATTTTTAGTGTCCAGATAGATATATCTGTTGAGGCTCCGAACGATCACTTTGGGTAGCCAAGAATAGGGTATTAAGAGTTTAGCACATGTATATAGATAGTGTCAGGATGTCCCTAGTGACTCGTGGACTGTGAATCAGTACGACAAGCACTGTATACTTAGGCCATGTCTATTTTATGAGTTGCTTGTTGGTGGAGTTTTCTGAGTCACAACTTTTCTCTCCAATCCCGAGGTGATCTAGTGAATTTGGTTTCTATTTATCAATACAATACTTTTTCAAATAAAGTGGTAAAAATTAAAAATTTGTATTCCTAGAACTAGGATGGTGAGCGATTTCTAAAGTCTCATTTCTACTCTCTGAGGTCCTAACCTAGCAATCCTTACCGAGCACTTATAACTCTTTTTATTTATTTAACTAATGTACATATTCTTAGATCTTGTGTGCAATACTTCTCACCAGTAAGTTTTCTATGTGACCCATGTAGGGAACTTTGGATGATGACTCCCAAGTCGATGACCATAGGACACCAAGTTTTAAGATACCCTAACAAGCTTAATTGTTCGAGTCACACAAACTATAAGAAAAGTGAAGATGTAACATTTCTCTTTTTTTTTTCCAAAGAAATGAGTAGTGCTCGGTTAAGATTCATTGACTAGAACTTATTCAACTAAAGATGAGACCTAGAAAACCCAAACAGAAAAATTCTATGAACACACGTGCTAACTTTAACATCCCAAAACTGTTCTCAAACAGCTTTGTTACTAGTTTAAAGATTTGGGAACGAAATTTTTCACAACAATCCTAAGTCAACAATATTATCTCATATACTCAAGTCATGTTCCTATATAAGTGATAAGTCAATAGTGGCTACTTGCTCCATTAATCCAGTTTAACATGGATAAGTATTCAAATAAAAACACAGTTTAAATGTTGTCTAATATTCTAACTACAAATATACTCAACTTTAAACAAATTTCATCATCATTAGCGGTAAGATGTTTAACATTAACTAGACAAATAAATTTGATTTTTTTTTATAAAAAATATTGCAGTTATACATACCTGAATATTAAGCAAATGAAAAATTAATCCTGTAAGTATCCTGATACTTATCTCACTCCCAAGCTAAAGCATTACATTATCTCCAATATAATAGCAAAATAGCAAAAAAAAAAAAAATGAGGAAAAGATCAAGCACTTTTTAGGGGTAAATGTGAAGAGGATGGATTTGGCTGGTAGAGCTATCGTGCTGATGTGGAAAGTCGAAAGGACTCAAGAGTTTTTAAAATTCTGGAGACAGTTCCCCGACATCCGGGCGACGATCTCATCAATGGTCTCCATACGGCTCATAATTTGACTTATCTGATTGTGAATTGTGTTGTATTGGTACTCCAAGGTATGCTAGTCTGATCGAATCCGAGCGTCGGCGTCTGCAAATCCCACACTTGACTATTCACAGAGCGCAAGTCACTATGCATAGCCACCTGGGTCTATTGTACGTGTAAGACTGTAATCTGTTTGTTGCCAATTGCTTTACCCGTCTCTGTCTGTGCTACCAGTAGATGTGCTAACTAAATGATGATGTCTAAACCAGTGGCTAGAGCTGACAGCAGTGCTGGAAATGCCTGATCATGATAATCCTCATCCTCATCCTCATCCATCTGCCGACAAAGCAAGACTCTACTACCACTGGCTTTTATCTTGGTCTCTAAATTTTTGACACTCACGACATTCAATAAAGTGGTGCAGGCTCGGCCTCCTCGAGAGATGTGTGGGTACTCTTTGAGTTAGATGATCTTCTTGATAAGACAAGAAAACATAATAGTACACCTGGGGGTCTACCTCAATGGCTAATTCTCTAATAAACTCAAAGATATGAGCCTCCAAGTCTAACTCAGTGGAGTCGCTAGATGGTATAACAAGATTACCAAATGCTCATTAAATTTCGTCCTCATCTGGTGGGATTGATGTTGAGCCGACGAAGATGTGTTAGATTTTCAATTCTCTAGTAAACCTATCATGCATGAACCGATGAGTGTCCAATGGCCAATCATTATCTCTACCGTAAGGAAATCAGCCACCAATGCCATGTCTTGCTCAGCGTAAGTGGAGAGATGATCTATCCTCAATGCGTGTCGGACCAATCGATCATTGCGGGGCTTGAATCGTATCCCCTTACCCTCCACCCATGTCTTGTATATGTGGGAGACTCGGGACATCAATGTCCGTGTTGAAGTTGGCAAAAAATTCCCTAACCAGAGTAGGGTATGCTTCGTGCTGAGCACCTGCCACCTTGTGCCACCCATATTGCTGAATTACTTGTTCCAATAAATGGTTCGAGAAGTCCTCACTCGTTACTTGTTGTTCTTTGTGACATTTCTTTTGTGCCCACTTAGTTTTATAACGCTTTTTGATTTCCTCTATTTGAAATCGTGGTATGTCCCCATCATCAGTTGGCTCTTCTACATATCTATGCCGTGTAGAAAGTTCGCTCACCTTTTATTTTCCTTGTTCTTTGTCGGTGGCTTTATGCTTTGGTTGGAATTTTGTACATGTAGAGACCTATGATGTAGAGACTATTAGTATAATAGTTGATAAATGGAGAGTAGCATAAAGTGGAAATCACCTCAAAACTATTTACTTTGTCTATAAAGGACTAGAGATGACGAATAGATGCATTCATGTAAGAATCTTGTCGTGCTCAGAATAAAAGGTATATGGTAAATGGTGGATGCGTAATATGTGAATAAAATGTGGTGTACACCCTTAAATTACCAAAAAGAAAGTCCATTTATTGTTACATAACCAAAATGACCAATAATTTTCAAAACCGGGAAACATGATGAAATAGTGAAATTTTCCTGAGCCATCTTCAGAAACATGTAACTACATAGATTGTAATGTACTATGTTCAAATTTGAGGTCGAACAGAGGACATTTGGAAAATACGAGAGGAGGACGAAAGTGAGGACGGAGGGCTGTCGGTGGCTAGCCATGGCATGCCATATCTTCTTAATAAGGGGCCAAGTGTTTCAGTGAATTGTCTAATGCAATTCCAATGAAAGCATGCACATTTAACAAGCCTAAATATGTATCAACAACGCCCAATTCAATGCTAGCCCTAATTGCACAAGAACAACCTCAATAGTCATTTCGTCGAACACTTTGAAGGCAATCAAAATTCCTTAGGGATTTAAGTACATATGGAACCCAATTTCTATCCAAACTTTAAGCTTTGAACCGCACAAACAAATAAACCAACATCTACCTATTCCTATACTCCTCCAATTGCATAAATAAAACGTCATAAAAATTTAAAGCCAAGAATAAAAATAGCATGGCAAAAAATTCTTACTTTGGAGAAATTTTTTGCCTATGTGATGTTGTGCAATGGAGTTTCAACCAATATTGATAAAGTGAGAAGGGAAATTAGTATGTGGAGTGAGGATGGAATAGAGAAAGAACCGGTTGTGGAAATTGTGCTTGTTGGTTTGAAAAAAAAAATGTATGTTTAAAAGAGAAGGGTCGGACGCCCCTTTTAATTTGGGGCGAGTCCGCCCCTTATTGACCCTAGGTGAACGCATCGTGTTAATTAGGGCATTCGTCTAGTGCAGCCAATTCACTGTAGGTAAACCTACAGCAATACGGGCAAATGCCTGGTCTGATGGCTTGGGAGTTCGCCCTGGCCACCAGACCGAATTTCAGTTTTTTTTTTAACAAAAAGAGAATTAAATGTATGTAGGCCTAACTTAAGATGTTAAATCTTAAATACGTGCCGAAATGTATACGATGAACTAGAAGAACTAAAATTTGCTAAAAATCACCTTATTGCAAAAATTTGTAAAAAGATGGTGTGCCCAAAACTAATGCAATTCCTAACTTCATGCAATATGATGAAAAAGTAGAAAGGGATAGAAAATGGGATGTCTCCCATTAAGCGCTTGATTTATAGTCTAGAGATTGACTTTTTGGGTTGATCATTCCGGTGTTGTAAGATGAATGGTGGACTTTTCTTTCGAGAATTCACCGCTCCAATAAGCCTTCAACCTCTGCCCATTGACTTTAGAAGTGCCTTTTCTATCATGGTTGATCTCAACAGCTCCATATGGATATACTTTTGTTATTGTGTAAGGACTCGACCACCATAACCTCAACTTGCCTTAAAAAGTTTGAGGCGAGAATTGTATATCAACACTTGTCATCCAACTTCAAAATTTCTTCTTTGAATATACATATTATGCTACTTTTTGGTCCGCTCCTTATACAATTTTGCATTCTCATAGGCCTCCAATCGAAACTTATCCATCGCATTTAATTGAAGTAGTCTCTTTTCACCTGCTGTCTTCAAATCAAAGTTTAACTTATTGACTGTCCAATATGCCCGGTACTCCAACTCAACTGGTAAATGGCACGCTTTTCCAAAAACTAACCAATAGGGAGACATGCCTATAGGAGTTTTGAAAGATGTTCGGTAGGCCTATAAAGCGTCATCTAGTTTCTTTGACCAATCTTTTCTTGATGAACTAACCGTCACCTCAAGAACCGCTTCAACTCCCTGTTGGAGATTTCAACTTGTCCACTAGTTTGAGGTTGATAGGGAGTAACAATACGATGTCGAACGCCATATATAGCCATCAATGACTCAAATAGACGATTACAAAAGTGTTTACCCCCATCACTAATAATGGCTCGAGGTGTGCCATAACGAGTGAAAATGCAGTTTTTTAAGAAATCCATCACAACTCGCGCATCATTGGTAGGCAATACAACTGCTTCAACTTATTTGGAGACGTGAGTCAACAGCAACCAAAATGTATTGATTTGAGGAGGAAAATGGTCCCATGGAATCAATACCTCAGACATCAAAAAGCTCTACTAAGAGTATACTATTTAGAGGCATCTCATTCATTCTCGAGATATTTTGTGTGCTGGCATCGATCACACTCTTTCACAAAAATATACACATCTTTGAAAAGTGAAGGCCAATAGAACCCAGATCAGAATTTTAGCAAATTGTTTTAGATGCACAAAAGTACCAGTAATAGGTGGGAGTGGCAATGCTCTGAGGAATTTCTTCTTCAGAAATACACTGCCTAATTATTTGATCTGTAGAAAATAAGATCTTTCCAAAAATAGCATTTCAAGTCAGAGAAGAATGGTGACTTGAATAATTTGGCGGGATGATGGACTTGATTAAGAAATTAATTATGTCTGCATACTACGATGTTTTCTCCAAGTTAAAAATGTGTTCATCTGGAAACACTTTATTAATATCCATAGTCTCGGTCTGCTCTCTCTGCTCAAGTCTAGATAGATGGTTAGCTACTATATTCTCCCTTATCTTCTTGTCTCTTATCTCCAAATCGAATTATTATAGAAGTAAAACCCATTTGATAAGCCTCGGCTTTACATCTTTCTTTGCCAACAAATATTTCAAGGCAACATGGTCAATGTAGACTATTACTTTTGATCCAACAAGATATGATCAAAATTTATCAAAGGCATAGACTACAACTAAGAGTTCTTTATCAGTAGTGGCATAGTTGAGCTGTACATCAGTCAACGTCTTGCCAGCATAGTGTATCACATGAATTTTTTTTTATCTTTTCGCTATCCCAACACTACTCCAACTGCATAATCGCTTGCATCACACATTAATTCAAACGGTAGACTCCAATCTGGTGCAATTATCATAGGTGCTGAAATTAGCTTCTCTTTTAGAGTGTTGAATGCCAATAAACACCATTCAAGAAGACATAGGGCACATCCTTGACTAGAAAAGTGCACAACGGTTTTGTGATTTTAGAGAAGTCTTTGATGAAGCGACGATAGAACCCGGCATGCTCAAGAAAACTGCGAATACCCTTGACAGAGGTTGGTGGTGGTAATTTAACAATAACTTGAATCTTTACCTTATCCACTTCAATGCCCTTAGCCGATATTCGATATCCCAATACGATACCCTCTTGAACCATGAAATGACATTTTTTTCTAGTTAAGTGCTAGATTTGTGTCTTCACATCACTACAAAACTAGGTGTAAGTGCTCCAAGCACTCATCAAAAGATGAGCCAAACATTGAGAAGTCGTTCATGAATATTTCATTAAATCTTTCCATCATATCAGAGAAGATGGCCATTGTGCAATGCTGAAATGTGGCAGGAGCATTGCATAGACCAAAAGAAATCCTACAGTAAGCAAAAGTACCATAGGGACACGTGAAGGTGCTCTTCTCTTGATCCTTGGCTATCAAAATCTGATTATATCCGGAGTATTCATCTAGAAAGCAATATTGGGAGTATCCATCCAATCTCTCCAACATCTGATCAATAAATGGAAGAGAAAAATGATCCTTCTTAGTAGCTGTGTTGAGTTTGCAGTAGTCAATTAAAACTCTCCATCCCGTGATTGTTCTGGTTGGAATCATTTCATTCTTTTCATTCTGAATCATTGTGATACCACTCTTCTTTGGCACTATCTGAACTGGGCTCACCCATGCACTATCTGAGATTGGATAGATAATCCATGCATCTATTAGTTTCATAACCTTTGTTTTGACCACTTCTTTCATATTAGGATTCAACCTCCTCTAAGTGTTGACACTTGGTTTAAAATTATCCTCCGTGAGGATTTTATGCATGCAAAGTGTAGGACTGGTGCTCTTGATGTCAGCAATAGACCACCCAATAGTTGTCTTGTGTTCTCGGAGCACTCGGATCGCTTTTTCTTCTTCAAGCTCACCGATTGATGCGAACCCGCGAATAATTAAATTTCGGAACCCACAAGGAAGATTGATATGAATCCAAGAAAGTTAAAATCAGGCCGCAAGACCTTGACCCGATGATTTCTTGAATCAAAGAACCAAGTTTGAATGCCACAAAGATTTGCGATGTATTTGATAAGTTTTGGTTAGTTAAAGTGAATTTCACTTTTATTTAATCTCTCAAAATCAAAGTTGTATTTTGTCTACAACGAGAAGTGTCTATATAGTAGAAATCAATAAAATCTTAATCTAATTCGAAAATAACTAAAAAATATAACAAAATTAGAGTTCTAACTGGAAAAGAAAACAAAATACGAAAAAATCTGGATTTCTCCGAATTTGGCTTGGGCCTAAATATTTAGCCACTGGTTTTGGAAAATTGTGTGGGGGCGATCGCTAAGGCATAAATGCCAATCTCTCGCATTTTGGTCTCCAAACTTTGAATCATGCTTATTTTGGCCCTCAAATCTTCCACTAGCCTCCAATATACCTTTAATATGATCCTTAGTTTGAATTAAATGTACTAAGGTTGGCTCTTCCTTGGTCATACTCATTTTGAAGGTTGGTGTTGCACTTTGAGTGTCGGCTTCGGCCCATTTAGCTTGAACAAGACTTTGTATGGAGTCCTTGATCTTCTTGACTCTTGGTCTCATTATTGGCCCCATCAGAATATGTAATGAGTCCCAGCTAGTGGGTCCATGGCTCGCATCATCTTCTCCTTTCTCAAAAGGATTCGACCTCGAATCATCACCTGCATCAAAGGGAGAAAGATCAGAAATATTAAAAATAGTCGACATATTATACTCACTTGGAAGGTTAAGCTTATAAGTATGATCATCAATTCTCTGAAAGCCTTAAAATGAGCCATCCTCCCTAGGATGTAGCTTAGACCATCTACGAACAAGAAATATTTCTTTCTTCATATGCACCCAAACAAAATCACCATGCTCAAAGATAAGTCTACACCTTTGTTGGTTTTAGGCGTATATTGTTCGATCGTCTTTTCAAATTGTTGTCTTTGAAGTTCATTTGTCTCATCTGGATTACTTCTATAGGGTGGTCGATTTGGAATAACAACTCTAGGTACAAAGTCAATTTGATGTTCAATATCTCTAATAGGTGGTAACCTACTAGACATCTCTTCAAGAAACATGTCCTCAAATTCTGTAGTAACAAAATAGGCAAATTGGGTGGGATATGTTAGTTTTACTAAACACAATCTCGCTTTTTTTCCTCCTCGTTTTCTTTTCTTGTACTTTTACCTCACTTTTTCTTTTTGTCTGCTCCAAATCATCTACTTTAATTTGTGCATTTAGAGCTTGTCTTGCAAATATGACTTCACCTTTTACAGGGTATTTTATACCATCATCATCCAATTCAGACATCACAACACTATCACTATCACTATCACTTTCATCCTCAATTTCTACTTCTCATTATCACGCAAAAATCATTGCCCTTTTGTTTGGGCATTGTGACGCAATGTGCCTGGAACTCAAACATTTAAAACATTTGATATCCATATTCTTATAAGGCTGGAAATCTAACTTGGGTTTATTGTTGCTAGTTACATCACCTTTTTCCTTAGGTGGTTTAATTTTTTTCCTTGAAACAGCCCTATCACTCTCATCATTATTATCCCACTTCGATTTCCAAGGAGAGTTAGATCCCGAAGAATACCTTACTATCCATTTTCTTTTCAATTAAATCTCTACCTTCATATCTATGTGCACTATGTCCTCCAACTCTACATAGTGTTGTAATTCAACTACATTGGCTATATCCCTATTTAATCAATTCAAAATCTGGCCAATGTGGCCTTCCCATCCTCCTCAACATTGGCCCTAATCATAGCCACCTCTATATCCTTATGGTAATCCTCCACACTATTTGGACCTTGAGTAAGGCTCTGCAATTTTTGATAGAGGTCTCTATAGTAATGACTAGGTACAAATCTCTTCCTCATGAGAGCCTTTAAATTACCCCAAGTTTTTACAAGCACCTTGTGATTTCTCCTTCTATTTGTCACCAATCGATTCCATCACATTATAGCATAGTCAATGAGTTCAATTACTACTAATTTCACCTTTTTCTATTCTGAATAGCTATGGCAATCAAATATTAATTCCAACTTTATTTCTCACTCTAAATAGGCTTTAGAGAAGGAATGTATTTTTATTTTTATATTCTCAAGGTTTCTATATACCCCATCGTGACCTCTATAATCTCTTCATCTAGGTGTCCTTTCACACCTATCTCATCTACACCTCATCCTACCCATCTCAACCATATAATTATAATCATCCTCATCCTCAAATTCAGATATAGGGTTATGATCACGCCTATCCTGTCTCCTATCATTAGGGATCCCGTGTTTTTGTTACCTTAGTAAGGTTATAATCACCGTATCATATCTATCCATCCAACCCCTTATCTCTTTATTGCTATCTCTCATCTCATCAAATACCATGTTCATCTACTCAAATTGTTGTTGCATGGCTTTTAACAAAAAAAATTGGTTGTTCTCTTCCATAGGTGTTGTTTCTCCATTATTAGATATTTTGGGATAAAAAATAGAAATTAGTATTGAAAGAAAAATTTACACTCACGTGTTTACACTCGTGTTTCACTCTATTTGACTTTTTCTCAATAATAATCTCACCACTCTTGTCTTTTACCTCTCTTTGTTTTTCTTCCCAAGTTCTCTAAGGAACAAACTAAACTCAATCAAAAATTTGATTTTCGCAATGTTCAAGAATAAGAATTAGCTTTGGTGCCTTAATAGATCATGCCCAAACAATTCTTGAATGTTATTTATGCAAGAAAAGAATATTTTTTTGAATGATTCTACGATGTGATGAATTTGAACAAGAAAATAAAAAAAGACTCATAAAATATGATGAATTACGAAAGAGAATTTTTTTGTATTTTGTATATAACTCGAGATGAAATTGACGGAAACAAAAAAAAGAAAAGATAGAACCTGATTTTAGAGCCAAAGCTCTAATACCAACTGATGCGAACCCGCGAAGAATTGAATCTCAGAATCTACAAGAAAGATTGATATGAACTCCAAGAAAGCTAAAATCAAGCCGCAAGAATTTGACCCGATGATTTTTTGAATCAAAGAATCAAGTTTGAACGTCACAAAGATTTACGAAGTATTTGATAAGTTTTGGATAGTTCAATTAAGAACAAAGAAGAAAAGTGAATCTCACTTTTATTTAATCTCTCTAAAAATCAAAGTTGTATTTTGTCTACAACGAGAAGTGTTTATATAGTAGAAATCAATGATATCCTAATCTAATTCGGAAATAACTAAAAAACATAAAAAAAATAAGAGTTTTAATTGGAAAAGGAAACAAAATATGAAAAAATCCGAATTTGTTTTGGACGATCACCTAGGCCAAATATTTAGCCACTGGTTTTGAAAAATTGTGTGGGTCGATCATCCCACATTTTGTTTGGGCGATCGCCCAGGCATAAATGCCAATCTTCTGCAATTTGTTTCCAAACTTTGAATCATGCTTATTTTGGACCTCCAATCTTCCACTCTTCTCCAATATGCTTTTAATATGATCCTTAGTTTGAATCAAATGTACTAAGGGTAGCTCTTCCTTGGTCATAATCATTTTGAAGGTAGTTGTTGCACTTTGAGTGTCGGCTTAGGCCCATGTAGCTTGAACAAGACCTTGTATGGCGTCCTTGATCTTCTTGGCTCTTGATCTCATTATTTGTCCTGCCAGAATATGTAACAAGTCTTGGCTAGGCGGTCTATGGCTCACATCACTAATAGAATTAGCAATTATCACATACAGTGTAAAGAATTCTCCTAGGTAAGCATAACGGAGATGAGATGGCAACTGCTTGAGCTCTATTTTTGAAAGCTGCTGAACAGAAGGCAAAGGCTTTGTAGAACCTGTGCCCAACTCTTCAAAGTCGTGGTTTGCGTATATATGGAGGATTAGCTTCAAGACATCTTACGCACATCTCAATCTCACCAGAATCAATGTGTGTGGATTGAGAATGCACGATACATGCCTCCAATGGATCTGATGGATTGTTCACTTGAAAAGTGTCATGCACTGCAGTGTCAATCACATCAATTTTAAAGTAGCTATTCGACTCAGTTGGATATTTTATTGCCTTGAACACATCAAAAGTAACCTGCTATTCACTAAGCTTCAGAATTAGTTGGCATTCTTGTACATCAATAAGAGATCTATCAGTAGCTAAGAATGGTCAGCCCAGAAAAAGTGGCACATCTTTATCTTCCTCCATGTCAAAAATGATAAAATCAGCCGGAAAGATAAATTTGTCCACTTTTACCAAAAGATCTTCAACAATTCTTCTTGGATGTTTGATAGATCGATTAGCTAGATGTAGAGTCACTATAGTTACTTTAGCCTCCCCCAAACTTAATTTCTTGAAAATAGAAAGTGTCATCAAGTTAATACTGGCACCTAAATCACACGAAGCTTTTTAAAATAAAAATCTCCAAAGGAAGGTATTGTAAAACTCTCTGGATCTTTTAGTTTAGGAAGTAGCTTATTTTGCAAAATATCACTACACTCTTCTGTCAACATCACCGTCTCATGTTCCTCCATCTTGCGTTTATTTGAAAAAATGTCTTTCATAAAATTTGCATAACTGGGCATCTAAGCAAGTATGTGTGCAAAAGGGATGTTGATATGTAGCTTCTTGAAGATCTCAAGAAATTTTACGAACTACTTGTCTAACTTGTGCTTTTGTAGTCTCTGAGAAAATAGGATCGGAGGCTCATGTGGTTTGATAGGAACGGTTGCCTTAACCTGTGGTGTACCTGAACTCTCTTTAATATCTACTGTCTATTCAGTCTGTTTCACATGATCCTCATCATTGGATGTTACCTTTTCTTTATTTGCAACTGATCTCTTTACATAGATTTTTGGTAACTGAACCACACTTCTGGTAGTAATAGCTTTAACATGTTTATTGGGATTCACCCCTATATTTCTTGGCAAATTACCTGGTGCTCTGCCTGATATAGCAACTACCATCTAACCCATCTGTGTATCCAAATTCTTTATTAAAGTGCCTTGATATTGAATAGTGGTCTCTGTCTTTTTCATGAACTGATTCCATGTACTGTTCAATTTCTCCATGAATTTACCAAACATGTCTTCTAGTGAGATTCTCTTTTCTGGCTGCTGAAACTGAGAACCTTGTGGTATGATATTATTCTGATTATCCTTCTAAGAGAAATTTAGATGATTTCGCCAACCTGAATTAAATATGTTAGAGTACGGGTTATTTTGTTGGCGCTGAACACCTTGAATATACTCGACTGGCTCGGTCTGTTGTGACAGAATAGGACTTTCTGACGTACTGTGACTAGCCCCGCATTCTTCACATGTTGGTTTCTTTATTTGCATTGCATTGTCTGAATGTGACATACTTTCCATTTTGTGTACCAATGAGTCTATCTTTACAGATAACATCGTGAAAGTATCTATTTCACGTACTCATGCAGTTCTCTTGTGTAGGACTTTGTCAGACGCCCACATGTCGGTGGTGGTAGCTACTCTTTCAAACAGCTTTAAAGCTTCAGCAATAGTTTTGGTAGACAATGAGCTGTTAGATGAAGAGTTGATCATGCTTTTAAAGGCAGGAAAAAGTCTAGCAAAAAAATATTGGACTTGTAGGCCCTTACTAATGCCATGATGAGGACACTTCCTTAGTATATTTTTGAATATGTTCCATGCCTCATAAAAAGATTCTGTTTCTGATTGTTGAAATATGGATATGTCATGCTTCAACTTCGAAATCTTGATTGGTGGAAAGAATTTTGTGCAAAACTTTTGGGCTAAATCATTCAAGGTGGTTATGCTGTCAATTGACTGTGAGTCCAGCCACTCAAGAGCTCTGTCACGTAGAGTATGTGGAAACAAATGTAGACAGATGGCGTCATATGAGATTCCTTGATATTTGAAATGTTGGCATATTTCTAAGAATTGCGAGACGTGTGTATGTGGATTCTCTTCGGCTCTGCTATAGAATTGGTGTCCATTCTGAAATAAATGAATTACATTGGTCTTCAACTAGAAGTTCGACTGCCCAAAAGGTAGGTAGATAATGCTAAATTGGCTCTGGATGATCTGCGGAGTCATAAAGTCTCCAACTAGCATATTTTCTTCATTATTCTCCCGTCCTCTGTCTGAGCAATCTAGTTGTTATTTATTGTATCTTGCTGTTTTTGGTCTTTTTGGTGTGTTTTTCTTGCTTCTCTTTGGCTACGATGAAAAGTATGTTCAATAACTGGATCAGCTTGTATTAGAGACTTGTGTCTTACGCTTCGCATGCAAAAGTTTGAAAAGAAACAATTCAAATACTAAAAAAACTAAAAAAAATTAAATAATAAATAAAACAACCCACAAGAATCATACAATGATTACGTAT
This sequence comes from Forsythia suspensa, assembly GCA_023638005.1. Lineage (NCBI taxonomy): Eukaryota > Viridiplantae > Streptophyta > Magnoliopsida > Lamiales > Oleaceae > Forsythia > Forsythia suspensa. The sequence continues at coordinate 17,862,257 of CM042669.1, forward strand.
ATAATTGTAGAAGAAAAGAAATCAAAATTAATTATCTAAAGCTATATTAATGCAAATCGTCAAAAATCAATTTTCTAAATAGAAGAATTAAACTACAAGTTTCATCGTGATCCTAACACAAAAAAGATTTAATCTAACATATTAAAAAGAAGAAAAGAACAAGAAAAAGAAAAAATATAATTCATCACCCGGAGAAAAAGAAAACTCAAAAGATGAAATCTTGATCTTGTTCTTTGTTGAATTCTTGAAAGAACAAATCTTGATCTTCGCTTCTTGTTTCTTTTCGTGTTTTTCTCTCAAAACTCGGTTCTTAATTATGAGTTAATAACTCATACATATAGTTCCATAATAGTACCCAAAAAGGTCCAACAAAATCATTAAAATCGCATTCCAAAAGATTTCCTAATTGGAGTCGAACTTAAAAAGTAACAAAATCCACAGGTAGAAGTTTTACACTGGGTGATCGTCGGTGCATTCCCGGGCGATTGCCCAGTTCAATGATTTAGCCTAAGCCATTTTGTTCTAAAGCTGGGCGTTCGCCTAGCTATGAGCTAGGGCATTTGCCCAGCTCTATTTTTTTAAATCTGCACCTTTTAGTCCTTTAACTTTGGATTGTGTCTTCTTTAGTCCTAAAAACTTTCAATAGCCTCTAATGTGGTCTTTCAAGCTTCAATTGGGTGCAATTTGATCCTCGTATTTTCGAAACATCTTTCAATTTATTGCTCTTTCATCAATTCTTCTCCAATTGCTTATAAACGAGTCCAAAATTGAAATAGAAAGAATAATACACTAAATTAAGTATAAAATCTATAAAATGACGGGATAAAAGCTTAGTTTAAAAGCTCGAATAAGTGCACAAAATGCGTGTACTTGGAGATACATAGCATTAAACATGCGTGTGAGTTCATGTTAAAGCTATCACCATATTTTTAGTGACCAAATAGATATATATGTTGAGGCTCCCAACGATCACTTTGGGTAGTCAAGAATAGGGTATTGGGGGTTTAGCACCTGTATATGGGCCGTGTCAAGATGTCCCTGTTGACTCGTAGGTACAACAAGCACCGTATACTTAGGCCATGTCTATTTTATGAGTTTCTTGTTCGTGGAGTTTCCTGAGTTACAATTAGAACGAACAAGCTGATGAATCTTGAGTTGTTGTAGGCATTAGGATGGACCCACAAAAATTGGCAATAGCGTGTTTATCTTTGGCCATGCTAATATTGAGTTCATAAAGTAGCTAATATTGAGTTCATAAAGTAGATGACAATAGGAACGTGGCCGCTGTGTATGCGAGACATTGAGGGTGTGTTTGATTGATTTCATGGAAAAGAAAAGATTTTCCATGTAAGTAGGAAAAAAAAATCACTTATTTTGGCGAGAAAATATTTTCCAACTTTTCTTTCTTAACCATGCGCTTTAAATGATTGTCACTTAAAATCATTTTCATTTTCCATGTCTGATCAAACAATTAAAGATGAAAAATATTTTTCACTGATGTGACAAGATTTTTCATGAATTAGACATTTTCCATGGAAAATCTTCCAATCAAACACACCCTTATTTGCATCATTATATTTATTGATCATTACTGTTTATATATTTATGTTTTGTATTGTAGATGACTCCTCATAAAGGAAAGGTGACCAGGGAGCACAAATGTGCCGAGCTCTCCCCCGACTTTTCTAATATACGAGTGATTTGGACACACACTCATCCTCGTTTTTAGGTGGCTTGTGACATGTATAAACAATGATCTTATGTTTGTGAAATCACTTTTGTCTTATCCGACTCGTTTTAAATTTTTTCAAATTAAACTTGGAAACAAAATAAAATTATAATTCCTTGTGAATTTATAAGGATCGAAAGGAATCAAATACTTTACTTATAAATTATGTATAAAATTGTCAGTTAAATAAAACATTATAAACCTAAAATATTGGGTCACAGTCAAAAATTTAAAAATTAAATTCATTTAAAACAAGCCAAGAATTTTTTTTTTTTTTGGTTAAAATATGTTTTATCATTTGACCATTTAACTCTTGACCCCTAATATTTTTCAAATCGATGCCAGAACTAGTTGAAAATCCTGAAGCTTATTGACTTGGTCTGATTACCTCTTCAAATCACAGTCTTCATCATCTAACAACCAGTTTGATCAAGACATTCTAAAAGGACCTGATGTTTCTTAGTTCATGAAGCCTAATGAAAGTCAACTCCATGGATTTACTTCAGGCTGCATAGGGTTTCATCTTCTATATATGACAGTTGAAAAACCATATAGGCAACATCAGTTTCAAAATCTAGATGACAAGATGTTCGTAGCTTTTAAATCTCGTGTTATTTTTCTTCCTCGAGCATATCTGCAACTTAAATATCAAATTGGTCCTTGCGACGAACAAATTGTCCTCCTATTTCTATGAAGGTATAAATTCCAAGGTTGATGTCAGGCTGGACCTTAACAGATACTTTTATGATCAATCCTGGAAATGCAACTGCACCAGCTTCATGCAGCCGTCGGCACAATTATTTTCAAGATCTCAAATAAGAAAGACAACCTTGTGCAGTTTCTGAACTCAACAAGTTCCATGATACTCTATGGTTAAACCAGTTTAAAATTTATGATCTGCATAACTCAACGAGACTACCACGTGTATGTATCATCAATACTGAAATGAAACTGGGCAAAACTCACCATCTAGAAACAAATTTACAAGTCCCGTCAGTGGTATAGGTTTATCTTTTTTATTTTTAGTTTAATTTTCAGCTAGTTAGAAACAAATTGATGGCAAATACAGGAAGACTAATGATACAAATTGGTCGTTGAGAGACGTCCTTAATGATCAAGAAAGAACTCATTATGTTGAGAACAAAAGAAACCGACAATAAATACAAGCCGTTAATTTCAAGATGAATGCATTAAGCGCACACAGTAAAAAAACATACCTAGGAGTGAAAGATGGTTCAACAACCAGTTTTCATAATTTAGATTTAGCAGGGGACAAACAAATTACTTAAAAAAATCAAACATTCAAATGATTGATAGCTAATGAAAGATCATCCACACTTCGATGTTTCAAATTTGACCAGCAGAAGAGAGCCAAAAATGGTAGTGCTCTGCATTCAGTTATCTACCCTTCAATTGCACCTGTTGAAAAAACTCGACTATTGGAACACTTGCAGATTATCCACACTCGACTTTTCAAATTGAGAAGTGAAAAGAGCTAGTGTCAACATGATTCAATTCACCGTTTTGTAGAGAAAGCTAGCCAATGATGGTGGGTACGGCTACGCATTGAGTCATCGACCCTCGGACTTCACCAGTTGTGAGAAAACTCGACTCATTGAAACACCCGAAAGATCATCCACACTTGAAGTTTCAAATTGGGCAACAGAAGGGCTGGTGTCAACATGACTGAAGTCACCGACTTGTGGGGAGAGCTGCCCAATAATATTGGTACTGTTCTCCTCGGGATCATTGTGAACAGTTGCCTCTTGAAGTTGAAGAGTGTACTCAAGATTCCACAATACATCTCCCATGGACGGCCTGTCCACCCCGAAATCAGCCAAGCATTTCTCCGCGGTTTCTCCAAACTTCCTCAGAGAATCTGATTTTATTTTCCCCACAAGATTAGGATCTATGATTTGATCTAGCTGTCCTTTCTTCTGCCATTTCATTGCCCATTCAGCTAAGTTAACCATTTCCCTTGGAAGAGAAGGATCTATTACAGGCCTCGCACAAAGAACCTCAAACAAAACTACTCCGAATGAGTAAACATCTGATTTTTCTGTTAGTTGTTGCCTTCTGAAATACTCAGGATCCAGGTACCCGAAACTCCCTTTAACCGCTGTACTAACATGGGTTTGATCAAGCTCAGGCCCTGTCTTAGAAAGTCCAAAGTCAGCAACCTTCGCCATAAGATTCTCATCGAGCAAGATGTTTGCAGACTTCACATCACGATGAATAACTGCTTTGGCGTCTCCTGTGTGAAGGTAGTGCAGTCCCCGTGCAGCTCCAATGCATATATCAAGCCTCTGCTTCCAACTCAAATTGGGAAGATTTGAACCATAGAGATGACTTTTGAGGGTCCCGTTTTCCATGTATTCATAAACTAGAATCATCTCATTCTTTTCGTCACAATACCCAATTAATGAAACCAAGTGACGGTGCCGGAATTGTGAAAGCATCTCGATTTCAGTTCGGAACTCTGCTAGACCTTGTTGGGATCGAGGATTGCCTCTCTTAACAGCGACCTTTGTACCATCATTTAAAATCCCCTTGTAAACCTTCCCAAAGCCACCAATTCCAATTACCCAACTCTCATCAAAGTTGTTTGTTGCTTCTTGAACTGCAATAAAAGGAATGCGATAGCTCATGTTAGAACCAACACTAATAGTAGTTCCAGTTGAGTATTTACTTCCCATGGTAGTTCCTCCATTGATGGATATAGGAACCCAGGTTCTTGAATGGCGAAGGTGTTCTTGTCTTCTTCTTCTGTGCATGAAAAATAGGATCCCAATCATCACCAAAGCAAGTGGCACACCAATGCTCACACCCACAATCACACCCAAATTCTTCTTGGAACCTGGAAACGTTGGTAGAAAGGCTGCCCCAGCAAGGCTACCTCGAGAATTGTTCATTTTCATAATCTCCAATCCGTTCAAAAGGGCATCAGGGTCAGCACTCCGAGGAGATGGGCCAATACTTAAACTGAGCTTACTTTTATCAAATGGTGTGGTGACAAAGTCCATATAATATGCAGTGGCCAACTGGCCACCGCTTTTTGTACTTAGTTCTAGATCTGGAGAAACAAGGAATGAGTCGATATAAACATTAAAGACAAGTTGATTAGCCGCTGTACTCACTATGTCGCAAAAGTGCAACCGAATTAAGTATTGAAAGCCAGGATCCACACTGAATACCCATGTCACATTGAAATTGCTATTGGGATCACTTCCAGAGTTCATCTTTGTGCAAGTGCCATAAACAGTTGGTGGAGCAATATCTGATGTTGGACCCCCTTGAGGATACTTAACAGCTGAAATCTTAGATTCATTTGTGGCAAGGTCTGGTTGTAGCAAGAAACTTCGGTCAGAAACCCATGTTCGGCCCAACGTGTCATTAGAGAATGACACAAATGGTCCACCCATATTCACCCTTGCAACAGTCTCAAGAGCCTGATTTACCAGGCCATTAAATTCCCCCGATGGATTGAAAAGAGAGGCATGATCCACAATGAGGGAATCCGGTGCTGAGACAACTTCCAGAGCATTAATATATGCGAACGAATTACTTGAAGGGGAAAAGGAGATTACAAGATCTCCAGACATTACATTGACCGAAAATTCTTTAGTAACATTCTTAGGAGTGAAATCACTAACGAGGGCAGTCTTTTGTGCAAAAACAGAGAAACTAGCCGACCTCATATCATAATTCTGAAAAACAAACGGATAAAAATACAGGCGGATCCAGTGTCTCCCATTCTGGCTAATCGAAAATGTATACTTTGATGGTCCAGTATATATTCTAGCAGTTCGATACAGCAGTGATTCCTCAGATGGAGTGATGCTATTCAAATTGCTATCAGCCAATATATCTTGTGGGGTTGTCAGGAATTTGGAAGCAGATTTATCAGCAACATAAATCGATTTACCCACTTTAACATCATTAGACGATCCACAATTTACATAGTACTTATCAACAGGATCGAATCCAACAGAAAAGCATACCAAACACAACGCAAACACGACCCAGATTGAAAATCTAAAATCTCCAGAGCCCATACTCGCGAAATCAGATAAAAATTGCAGCTTTAAGCTTAAACAATAATACAAGAACTAGCAAAATTATGAATATTTCAGCACCAATAGGATAAAATATCAAAAACCCATTAAACAGAAGTGAAAATTGAAAAGAAAAGATGACACCTCTGAGATAATCTGAGCTCCTAGAGAGAGAGAGAGAAAGTGAGAGAAACCCAGATTTGTCTTCAGCACAAAACGCCCTTTTGTACGCAAATAATTACAAAACAATAAACAAAAGTTTGTGCTAAACAGCACAATTATAGCAAATTAACAGACCGGCATGAACTGGAGAGCGACACACCAAGAAACAGACATGTGGAAAGATTTTTTTTTTTTTATATAAAAAGAGAGATTTATGTTTATGGAGTAGTGTGTTCATACATATATTTAGGCAAAATAGTGTATATAATAATGTGAATACAGAGTCAAAAGCGAACACCTACGCGTATGTATATGTATCTATAATTATATGTGGAGAGAGAATATAAATAGAATATAGGTATTAGGTTAGACTTAGAGGGGGACCAGAGTTGACAGTTTCTAGCTGAGGACAATGGAGTAGAAAAGGGTAAGAATGGACTGTAACTGTGGTTTTTGACGGTGGAGAGAGAATGGGAAATTCTGTAACAGACGACATCATTTATTGACTAGTTACGGTCATTTTAATTTTACTTACTAGTACATGCCGCTATTTACCGTGAAATTCGATCTCCATATTACAGTTTAAATTCAACAAATAAATTTTATATATATAAAAAAAAAGATAGTTGAAGAGAAGAGATTTGAGAAGATTGGTTTTTAACTTTTGTTTTTGATGAAGACAAATATATATGTTTTTTTGTATGATGAATAAGAGTGAAAAACTACGTACGGTCATTGATAAAAAGTAAAAATAAATTGAAATTTTGTTTTTTCTCTACAATTTTGAAATTTGGTAAAAATTAAGAAGGGGTCGAACATGTTTGGCATGATTTTTTTTTTAAACTTTTTATCTTAAACTCATTTTTTTCACAATTTTTATCAAATTTTCAATTACACATTTTACCAACTTTTTTCAAAATATCTTAAAAAATTACTTTTAAACTCCACCAAATATGCAAAAAGGTTAAAATGTATTGTAATTTGATTAGAGTTAGGGATTCAAGATATCTTTTTCTTTTATTTTTTTAATTTTAGAAAACAGTTAAAAATCAGTTAACAAGAACTTAATAAATTTTTCTTATAATTGCTTTTATCTTACTTATGGATAGTGTTTGTAAGCTTGCAACTTCAAACAATAAATTGAATGCAAAGTTATTTAAATCAAATATTTCTAAATTTGTCTGTTATAATAGATAGGGAAATTTTGAGTTAAAAATCACTGATTATTTGCATTGCAGGTCACTCAATTTTGAGTAGAGTTGCATCTAGATCACTCATCTTCAATTTAGTGTAATCAAATTACCCCACAAATTTGGTCACTCATCTTTAATTTGGAACAATCAAGTCATCCTACTTTGACTTTTTGAAAATCTGGTCATTTTGTGCACTACACCGTTTGTTTAACTATCGTAATATGTATGTTAAAAATTAAAATTAATGAATGACTTACGTGTATATCCACTTCACAAGACAATACATATCAAACATCTTAAAAAAACACTTTTTAAGAAATATATGAAATAAAAGTACGTTCTTACACGTCAACTATTCATTAATTTTCTCCAAATACAGGATGAGTGATTAAATTTAAAAGTAAATCAAAGTTGGATGATCAAATTCTGCCAAATTAAATAAGTAATTCAGATGCAACTCCGTTAAAAGTTAGATGACTCATAGTGCATTTAACCCTGAAAATCCCGCATTTGTTTGAATTTTTAATCAAATTTAATACGCTCTACCCAAACACAAATTTTAAAGAACAAAATTGACTCAATTCATTTGTATTATGCAGCCTAACTAACACGTCGGATTTTTATATAAAGTTCTTTTTTTTTTTTTTTTGTTTTGTTTCATTTACTTTTAACTTATACTTTGTGACAACCATGAAAGAGGCTGAAATGTGTAGAAAAAGACAAAGTACAAGAATTTGAATCAAACTTCTGTTGTTTTATGTTTGTTTTGAACAGCTGCAGGGCTTGACTCTCAAACTTCTCTTCTGTCCTGCACTACACAGTTCTTTCTTTTATTATTATTATTATAATTATTATTATTATTTTTAAAAAAAATTGGTGTCTATTTCTCTCCATTTATTGGGAACTACTATCCATCATTCGTCAATTAGTTGTTAATAATTTCTCATTTGTGGAAAAAGTTTCAAATTTTTTTTGACATGCCCTAGTTTTTGGATCAAGATATTTTATATTCGACTTGTTTTTTAACTCGCTCAGCTCTCTCTCTCTCTCTTTTTTTTTTTAAGAATTTTTTTTATATTTTGTTTATTATTTTTTTAATTAACTTCGAATTTGCAAAAAGAAGTGTCAATCAAATTAGTTCACCAACAAGTTATTTATAAGTAATTATTTGTTGAGGTATTGACTCTAAATATTATAGGCTTAAACTATTCTTATAAGTATCATATGTTGAAATCGTGAGTCTTCAAAAGAAAAAGAAGATATAATTTTTCACCCGACTTAAGTTATATATACTTATTAAAGACCAAAAAATTAGGAAAGAGCAATGATTATGACATTACTAGAAAGTAAGGTTCGAGGGATTAATTGGTTGTATACCCAAATAACAACTTTAAAGTCAATGGATAGGGACAAGTTTATTTGGGATCCTTGTGCCTAGCACTCATCGAGCTTCTCTTATGTTATATATAGAAGATTTGCAAGAAAGAATTTTTAAAGTTCCATTGCTTTACAATTTGATAGGAGTGTATATAAATGAGCTTAAATCTGTTGTTCCCCAAATACACTTTTGACACTCAGCACATCACATTTTTTTCTTTTATGACATCTATGCACATTACACATTCTCTTTTCATTTGCTAAGAAGTTGTGATGTACTGAGATGTCAAAAATGTATTAAAGAACAAGAAGTCTGGGACAACATATTTCAACATGTACCTGTTGCTTGCTGTCTACTAAATGACAATGAAGAAAGAGGAAAATATTTTATACCTCAACTAGATTAAGTTTAGTCAGGATTGGTTTTGACATTTTCGGTGGCTTGAGGCGAAATCTAAAAATTAAGCCCCCAATGGACCCCCAAATTATATTATGCATTCAAAATCCACAGGGCTGTTATGGAACTAATTGTAAACTTAAAACGTGAAAAAAAAATATATTATACAAAAAAATTATATTATAATCAAATAACAATGCTGAAAATATTATTCAATCACAAAAATTTCCACTGTTTCTTCACTTTTTTTTGTTTCGATTAAAATACTTATCCACATTTCCTACTTGACTTTGAACTAATACCATTTTCTTTTCTTTTCGTTTTCTTTTTTGAGCTCTATACTCATATTTAGGAGGCATGACTAACCTAAAAAAAAAAAAAAAATTCAATAATCTCACAATTAAAGTCGATAAGTCCACAATCGTATAGCCGACAATACCACAATTATATAAGCCAGGAATACTTTAACTATTTTTAATAAGTCAATAAATAAACGAGAAATAGCCATTGCTTACTTGCGAGTGAGACTTGAGCGACTTCTTCTTCTTCTTCTTGGTTTTAAACATAAAATTGAGCCAAAATTTGAGATGAAATTAACTTCAATCACAATTCATAATATTTACAATACAAATACACAATCATATTCACAATTTATAAATTGATCCAATAAATTGACTTCAATCACAACATAATCATATTTACAATTCATAAATTGACCCAAGAATTTTTGAATTTCAATTGACTCAATGCAGAAATTGACCCAATAACTCACAATATTTAGAATTTCAAGTTTCAATGAACATTAAGTCATTAAATATTAACAAAGATTAAGAAAAACTATTTTTTTTTTGAACATACAGTATGTTACCTGACCGAGACCAAGACGGAGAGAAAGAGACAGTCGACAGAGACGGAGGGAGATAAGATTCTTCTGGTTTTGGCCTTTTGGGTTCTGGCAAGCCAAGATTCGATATGCAAAGAGAGATGGTGTAGCCAACTGCTTCTTTTTTCTCGTTTGTGTGTGTATGAGAGAGAGAGAGAGAGAGAGAGAGAGAGAACTAAGACAACTTTTGAATGCAAAATTTACGGGAGAGGGAAGGCTGGAAGCAGACTGCAAAGATGGATAATGACTTAATCAACTTCTAATTAAATTGTTGTTGGGCTTGGCGCTGTGGGCTTCTAATTTTTTTGGTGTAAATTTAGGGTAGTCACTGTTCATGCGCTTATGTGTTGTTAAGTCATATGGTCCAAATTTAATTCAATTAAAGTTATATTTTAGTGCTAAAAGACTAACATACCCCTGCAATTGCAAAACAAATGCTAATTCAGTGATATTGTTTTATTATGATATTGTTTTATTATGATACTTTTTCTATGATACTATTTTCTATGATTTTTCGTTACATTATAGTATGTTTGGCCAAGTTTACTAACTTTTTTTTTTAATTTATTTTCAAACACATTCAAAAAAAAAAAAAAAAAAAAAACTACTTTTAAACTTCATCAAACAAACACACATTCAAAATTAAATATTTTATGGTTGAAGTAATGATGATGTTCAAAATATTTCATTAGTAGTACAAGATAATTGATATTGTTTTTATTCAAAATGTCCTCGTAGATACTGTTTCAATCTATGATACTGTTATTTTATTAGGTTGTAGTTTGCGTATGTGATACTGTTTTATTAAGATACTTTTATATATGATACTGATATATTAATATATATTTATCTATGATATTATTTTATTTAGATAATTTAATATGGTATAATTATACTATACTAATTTCAACATATGATACTATTTCAATCTATGATATTGTTATTGAATGCAAACAGTATTAATGATCTTGTACTGCTAATAGAGCATTTTAAGAACAATATCATTACTTCAACCATTAAAACATCTTGTACTTAGAGTTATCTATGATACTATTTTATCTAGATAATGTGCTATGATATATTTATACCATACTTTTATCTTTGATTCAACCTATGATACTATTTTAATCTATGATACTGTTATTGAATGCAAACAGTATCAATGATCTAGTACTACTAATAGAGCATTTTAGGAACAGTATCATTACTTCAACCATTAAAACATCTTGTACTTAGTTTTATCTATGATACTATTTTATCTACGATGCTGTTTTATTTAGATAATGTACTATAGTATACTTAAACCATACTTTTTATCTTTGATATTGTCTTATTATGATAATGTTTCAACTTATGATACTGTTATTGAATGCAAATAATATCAATGATCTTGTACTACTAATGAAATATTTTAAGAACAATATCATTATTTCAACCAGTAAAATATCCCGTACTTTGTTTTATCTATGATATTATTTTATTTAAATTTTTGTCATGTAAGCATGTAGAGCATACATAAACTTAAGTGAGAATAATACTCCCTCTGTCCCACAAAGATAGCTCATTTCTTTTTTCACACAGATTAAGAAAACATATTTAATGTAATTGAAATTATAAATTTTTCACACACTTTTCCTATTATACCCTCATTTAATATTAATACTTGTTTTGAGTTGATAACAATGTAAATTAAATGAGGGTATATTAGAAAAATGAAAAATTTAATACACCCTCTATAAAGTAAGTGGCCTATAATTTAGGACAGATAAATAAGGAAAACGAATCTATCTTTGTAGGACGGAGGGAGTAAGAAGCAAATATATATATATATATATATATATATATATATATATATATATATATAGTCATCAAACAGTCAACCCAACCCAGTTTTTGAAGGCAATCAATGCTCCCATTTCTCTAAAGTTTCTCTTCCTCTACTTTGACACTTTCAACTTCTTATACGTCTCCATGAATGCTTGCTTGTACATCCATTTATCAACAAATATTTTCATCTCCTAAGGTTTCTCGACAACTTGCATCATAGCATCAAAGAACCCACCACCCTTAACCAAAGCATAGAGGAAAGCATCAACCAAGCTAGTATCCAATTTGAAGATCTTCTCTCCTTCAATTGAAACCTTTATCTTCACCTCATTCTATAGCATGGATACGCTGAAATATTTCCCTGCAGCCACATATCCTTTAATGAGGAAAAGATATGTCTGCTCATTCAGTTCAAACTATAGGAAAGTCATCCTCCTGAAAGTCCTTCTTGCATCTTCCAACTGCTCAGCTTTACAGAAGGTGTGAATAATCGAATTCCAATCGTGGGTATCCACTTCAGTTCGGGGGTCCTCAACGTATGCTGCTTAGCCGTGGCGGATGTGGTTGTGGAGGTGGAAGAAGGTTGCCGCCGCTCCGTGAAGTTGGATTTCAGGACCGGCAGTGTGATGGAAAATATGGATCACATAGGTAATTTTGAGATTAATTTGAAATATTGCTAAAAAGTATGACTTAATGACAATTTTGAAAAATATTTTGACCTAATTTGAAACAAGTCACCTATATGGGACTTATATGCAATTTCATTTTTTTAAAAAACTTCTTTTGATTTTGGGCCAATACGGTAAGGCTGTGCTTAATTTTTTTAAAATGAAAAAATAGGCCTCATTCACTGCAGGAAAGGAGGGCTATAGCGACGACAATAGTCGCCGCTACAATATGAGTAGTTGTCATTTTTTATTTATAGTAATGTCGCTACAATATGAGTAGTTGTCATTTTTATTTATAGTAATGTCAATGTCGTCGATGTAGGTCGTCTCAATAGATTTGTGCCTCTAGGTAATTAGCGACGACATAATATCTTCTCTACATGCATTTTTATTTATACTGACGATAATGTCGCCGTTACATTGTCGTGCTCAATTTCTCAGAATTAGAGAAATTGTGACAATTAAATCATCGCTAAAGTTGTTGCTATAAGAATAAACATCAGCGACGACAATGTTGTTGCTATTATCTTTAAATTGTTATAATTAGTAGCAACGACCTTGTCGCCGCAATATGATTATGATACATAGTGAGACTTTTGACTCGATAAGTGGATTCTATCCATATCTAGAACAAATCCACAAAGCAAATAACTCATAAATTAAAATAAATTTTTTCTTTCTTTCTAAAAGACAACTTACAAAAAAAAAAAAAAAAAAAATTGAACATGCTCTAAATCTTAAACGATGTCAATATTGTCGTAAACTCGATATGCCACCTAATATCAATGAGCTCACATAACTGACTCGTCAATTGTAACATCTACAATCTCCACACTTTCTCAATTGATGAATGTGTGATTGCTTCATTTTCTTTAAACCTATGCTTACAATGTGTATAATAAATGGTCTTCGTTGTTAGCAATGACTCATTTATAGCGCAACAATATTGTATGCTTCCAATGATAATATTTCCATAGGTCGAATGGTCGATACAAATTCTTGAAAAATATTCCAATCAAAATCAACCTCCCTGCATGTATTATATTTCTTAAGGTTTTTTCACTTCTCCACGTGCATCAAATGTTATTATCATTTCTACAAGACAAAATCGCATAGCTGATCTCCAACTTATTGCCTAAATAGAAAATTAATTTATTCACGTTGCACAATTAGTCCCATAAAAAAACGTCCAAATCTACGTGAAATTGTCACTTGACATGTGTAAAAACATATCTCACTTCAAATTTTTGAACACTCAGCCCAAGTTGGAAAACAAAATTTAACAACACAAAATTAGTTCCATCAATTCCATTACAAAATTGATTTTTCCAATTATTTTTTACTGACCTCAATCATCAAAATAAACAGCTTTAATTAAATTTGGGATGCAGTCAAATTATTTCCTTGAACCTCACTGCCGGATCTAGATTCCCACAATCAGAAGAATTTGTTCAACATCATCAACAAGAATATGTTTAAGTTCAACAAGAATTTGGCTGTTTACCTCAAAATAGATAGATTAAAGCTGGCGAAAGGCAGAAGGCAGAGATATAGAGAAAAAAGAAATAGGGAAGAAGAAGGTGAATTACGTGTTTTAAAATAGTTAACTCTATATGTCGTCGCTATAAAGTATAGCGAGATCGTGTTTTTTTAATTTTTTCGTGCATGTGCTTAAAATGTGCCGCTAAATTTAATCCAAAATTTTATCACATATAGCGACGACATGTCGTCACTGTAAGGTAAACATTGATTATTTGCAGTTAGGTCCCTCTTCTTTCAATCTTCTTCACTTTGGTCCTTGTATTTATTCTTTTATTTCAATTTCATCCTCTTTTAATTGTAATGTAAGTCATTCAAATTTTATGAGGTTATATGTAGGTCCCAATTTCTATATTTTTATAAATTTCAGTCTTTCTTTGCATATTTTCCATTAACAAAATTTTCAATTCTATCCGAACTCGAGTTTTGACTTAAAGCAATCAATTTAGTGACGAACAACAACATTCAACCACACGTATCAAAATAAAAATGAAATTTTTATAAATTTATTTCATAATATTTAGTGACGAACAACAACAACATTCAATCTATTCATTATCATGATATGTTTGATCCTCGTCGTCTTCACTATCGTCCTCATTACTTTCACTATACAGTTCGTCATCCTCGTATTCTTCATGCGTATTGTCTTCCACATTCTTGTCGTTAATGAACGATGCATTTCCTACAGTATCAGATGATGCTTTCCTGATAAACAGTACTCCTATCTTATCAGCTTCGTCATCACCCCAGTGTAAGGATATGTGCTCTAAGTTGCCAAGATCAACGATCAGAGAAAAATAAAAAGAGTTGTTATTGTGGAACAAGTCTATCTTAGTGACATTAGATCCCATAATATCCCACGTGCTTCTGTGATGGACTTCTTGTACAACTCACCAGTTTGGACCATGAGAACATAAAAATTGAAAGTTCTGGTCCAAATTGTAGCTCCAGTATCTCTTGTAGCTACCCATAGTAAGTTTCACCCCCAATCCCTAGGACAGACCCACCACTGTTATGCATTTTTCTTCAAACATCATGATCATATGTTAGGAAGCGAACTCCACTTACAACACAGGCTGTGTAAAACATAACTTGCGTGTAACATCCACTAGACAGTGAAAACAACTCATGAGAAACTTGACGAGCGTTTCTTTGGCGCAGAGCATATACCTATATCAAGTGAAAGTTGGTTTTAGTAGATGTTACAGAAAAAAAAAATATGCATATATTTCAAATGGGATTGATCGTTGTTCATTTACCTTCCTGTAAAACAAGTCATAAAAGTCTCTTCTATGCACCTGGTAGATGTTTGGACAGCCACTGTGCAATAACTTCTGCCTATGTTCGCTTTGAAAGGCATATAAGATCAACTAATTAGTTTGTTTAAAACAACAAGGTGATGAAGGGAATTGAATAATATTTAACTATTGCAAGTGTGTCTCAATTTCAATATAGTTGTTAAGGATGTAAAACATCGACTGATGTCGAACATCAGCACAGATCATCGTTGGTGTCTTCTTTCCAATTAGGCGACACTGCGACTAGGCGACACTGCGACTGAAAATTAGAAAGTTGTCTTCATAAAACACTTACATCCTCATTTCTCTCCAGTTGGTTAAACCTTATTTCTATCTTCTCGAAATACCTTGAACAAAAAGTCAACGCCTCGTCAATAACATACCCTTCAGATATTGAACCCTCGTCCTGAGCTCGATTTTTGACGAGTTCTTAAGTTTCTTCGGGTATCGCTCGAATGGATACATCCATCTCATGTGCACCAAACCACTAAGGATTGTCTCCTTGGGCAGATGCATTATGAGGTAAATCATGATGTCAAAGATGTTTGACGGAAAGATGCGTTCCACTTGTAAAGGATGAGTATCAGGTGATCGTGGGCAGCCATCATGTTACTAACCTTTAGTTTCTTTGCACACAACTGCTTGAAGAACGTGCACAGTTTAATGATTATAGTGGAAATAGTTTTATTCGAGTACGCGCGACATTCGACTGGAAATAACCTTTGCATGATAATGTGGCAATCGTGTGACTTCAACCCAATAATGAGGCTATCATTAAGAATTACATTCTTCTGAAGATTAGAAGCGAAGCCATTTGAAAATTTAACCAATCGGATAAAGTTGCAAAACCTCTGACGGTTTTCAATGGACATGGTGTAACATGCGGAAGGTTTCATACACCTGGTCCCGTTATGATATAAGTGCATCTCTCTTTTTATCCCTAATTATAATAGATCACGCATGGCATTGACCGTGTCTTTTGATTTAAATGGATCGTCCAGAATTGTGCCGATCATGCTGTCATAAACATTATTCTCTACGTGCATGACATTGATGTTATGTTTTAGCTCAGTAGTAGACCAATATGGCAACTTGTAGAAAATGCTCATTTTTCTCCAATTCACCTCATCATCATTTTTCCTCTTTCTAGCACCTCTGTAATTAGGGTACTTTTTCAGAATACTATGTCTCACACGACTCAACTATGCTAAAATGTTTGCAGGAGTTAACTGACGAGGAGGAGGTTGTCTCTCCATCCTCCTGTCAAAGTCTATATTGTTCATAAAATGATGCCTAGACGGCAGGAACCATTGTTGACTTACGTAAGCTGTCATACATATCACACGAATTGAAGGCGTTTCCTCGTTGCACATAGGACATGCCATGTATCCCTGACCGCTCCAACCCGATAGACTACTTGTCGCTTGGAAAATCGCTAACTGTCTACAACAACGCTGCATGCATTCTTAATACCGAACTATTATTGGTTCCAACGTCACGCATGTCAATCCCATTAGCCTACAACTCCTTCAACTCGTCCACTAATGGTCGTAAGAATACATCAATGTCCTTTCCCGGTGCTTTAGGGTCAGGTTTCAAGAGAGTAAGCATGATGTATTTAGGTTACATGCATAACCAAGGTGGCAGGTTGTAAACTGTTACAACTACTGGCCACATACTGTAAGCCTGACTTATGTCTCCAAATGGATTGAATCCGTCTACCGTCAAACCTAACCAGACATTTTGGATATCACTTGCGAACAGTGGATGTTCTCTATCAAAATCTCGCCATGCCCTCCAGTCCATGAAATGCTGCATTTCATCTTTATCCCTAGACCTTCCTATATTGTGCCACCGCATGAGTTTTTCAATATCCTTCGTCGCGAACATACATTTTAGTCTAGAGGCCAAGAGAAAATGTCACAACACCTTATGCAGAATATTCTTCCTATATTGTGCCATCACATGAGTTTTACAGTATTCTTCGTCGCGAACATTCTTTCCGTTCACTCTCCCAGAAGTGTGTACCCAATGATTTTCATGACAGATTGGACAAGTTTGTCTATCAATATGCTCACCCAAAACAATGCACAGTCATTCTTGCAGGCATGAATAAATTTTTAACCCAAATCAAGTTTTGTCATCATCTTTTTAGCTTTGTAGTGAGAGTCCATGAGGTTCATATTTAGAAAAGCTAACTCCAGCAACTTTAAAAGATCATCGACAAGCTTATTTGTCTATTTGTTCACAACTTTAATATGCATAAACTTCACAAAAAAGTTTAAAGACGAAAATAATGAACTCCTGGGTATAGTTCTGAATGCAGAGCCTCAAACAATTCATTATAGTACCCATCAATGCCTGTACCAACATGCTCATCACCGACTATGTCGTCCATGACATCCATCATCTTATTTTCCACACCTGCTCATTCATTCTGTGTATACACATTCACATTCAGAACCTCGGTCTCGCCATGGTATATCTACATTATATAATTCTTTGCAAAACTATTATGAAATATGTGAACCTCAACAGTTTTCAATAGATGTGTGAGACCGTTTAAACATCTTGTGCATGGACATTTAATTCTTCCCTTGTTGTTTACGAATGGCTTAGCTATGTTTATAAATACTTTCAAATCGTTCTAAAAATTTGACGATTTTGTGCGATTTCTAATTTTTGTTTAACTTTTATCAATATCCATACCTGAAAAAGACTATTTTTTAGTAGTGAAGTATAGAATTTGCAAAAATACATTGATCAAGAATGGAAGAAGAAGAACTAAAATAGATTGAATTTGCAGAAATATAGAGATGGAGAATGACGAAGAAGAGCTCAAATAGAAGATTGAATTTGCAGAAATATAGAGATGGATAATGAAGAAGAAGAGCTGAAATAGGAGATTGAATTTGTAGAAATGTAGAGATGGAAAATAAAGAAGATGAGATCAAATAGAAAATTGAATTTGCAGAAATATAGAGATAGAGAATGAAGAAGAAGAGCTGAAATATGAGATTCTATAGCGGCGACAATGTCGCCTCAGTAGAGATAGTAAGTCATCTCTATAGATAAGAAACAAGCGCCAATATTTTTGCCAATTTTGACAACTCTACAACGACGATGTATGTCGTCACAATATCCTTGAATATATATTACAAGGTGAATCATGACAATCCACTGTATCGTTTGACTACAAAGTACGGCTATAACTCTATTGCGGCAACAATTGTTGTCTCTATATGTACACAAAAATGGTGCAAATAGTTCTCGCCATTTATGATATATGAAGCGATGACATATTAGGTTAGCGACGATAGATAAAATATAGAGATGACATATGTTGCCGCTATACAGTTAGAAAATATAGCGATGATTTATTAGTATCGTCGCTACAATCTATAAGTAGTGGCGACATTGTGTCTTCGCTATAAGTACCTTTCCTTGTAGTGCATTGGTTTTGGGCCCGAGACGGTTGTCTCACTCACTCCGGTCCAAAACTGGGCCTGAGTTTAGTGTCATAACCAATGTTCAAGAAATAGCATAGAAGATAATGCATGTAAAGAGAAGCAGATAAAAGTTGAATGGTGATGGAGAAAATGGTGTAATTCTTATATATATATATATATATATATATATATATATATATATATAACAATTAAAATAAGTATATCAAAATAACCAAATTTTCATCTCTGTCCTCAAGCTTTCATTCGTTAATCCATGCTCTGAGTTGTCAAGCTATATATATATATATATATATATATATATATATATATGTATATATATATATATATATATATATATATTAACAACAATTAAAAGAAGTATATCAAAATAGCCAAAGATTTCATCTCTGTCCTCAAGCTTTCATTCGTTAATCCATGCCAAGAGTTGGATCAAGACAAGGTGAATTAAATTTTCGGGTGGCTAAAGTTGCCAATAACTTGCCAAAAGTTAAAAGAGTGATAATTCTTTTGTGGTAATATGATTTTGGTTGAATTTGACTTTCCATACAACAAAAGATGCCATAAATATTCTTATCATATTGGCATGCAGCCAAGAATTCCAATCCACCTTAGGCACTCAAGATGTGTAATACTGTTTAGGTCAAAATTTGGTCACACTTTAAGTATAAATTAATATGTTCTATTCTTTTTTAAGAACGTGTCTGAGAAAAAATAGGTTTAACATCTAGATGGTTTATACAAATGATAAAAAAATATGGGTGTGATAAAGCTTAAATTACTTTTCCTGCGATATTTGAGGGTTTGAGTTAAGAGATTCTATATAATTCTATCAATTTTTTTTATATAGAGAAATAACTATCTTTGACAGTCCATGAATTTTTTCTAGTTTGGAGTTTTTCACGTGAAAATCTTTATATTGTTCTTCTCTATATATTTTTATCTTTCAATCTCGTTAATATTTATCTAAACAAGGATCCTATAATAAAATCGAGGAATGGGTCTCAATTCTCAACAGTAGTATCAATGCATTAGGTTGTTCAGAGTGTTGGAGAATAGAGAAAATATGACAAGTGTTAACTACGATGTGGAGAAATTCAAAAAGAGAATCAATTTTTGCTTGTGGCAAGTACAAGTCAATGGCATACAAAGATTTGAAAAGAAATACTATCCCCTGTTTTCATAAGTATGGACAATCTGGTATGTCATGCAAAATTGTTCAAAAGTTAAAGCAGTCCCGACTAACTACTTGAAGTCAATAGTGACAGTGTGTCTCTTTATGGTAGACAATAAGTTGCTTAACTATGAAATGTACATCCTCAATGCATGCTAGTTGTCATGATAGAGGATGCGTTACTAATAGCAGCTTCACAAGTTTGCACACGGGCATTGATTTGACGTTGATGCATGATGTGTGGTGGAATTTATGTCGATGGATGATGAACTATCGAGAAAGCCATATGTAGGGGTTTGCACCACAATTTTTCAACAAATCTGTTTAACATGAGCTGATGAAATTTCTTAGAATTTATTGATTTTAAGTGATTGTACTTTTTATGGTAGAATATGTTAATTCTTGGATTTAAAAATTGTGACTGTTAAAGTTTATAATTTGTTTTAGTATTGTGATCAAGAACTGCATAAGAGGTAACATAAATTTTAGTTTGTTTTTATCAAGGTGGAAATTGTTGAAAAAGTTGCCAATAACTTGCCAAAAGTTAGAGTGATCAATTCTTTTGTAGTAATGTAATATTGGTGGAATTTGACCCTCCATACAACAAAAGATGCCATAAATACTATTAGGGCTAATTATTCTCATAGTATTCATTTTTTTAATTTTTTTAACAATATATCCACATTCAATTTTATTCGCAGATATCATTCCAATCTTTTCATTAATTCGTACGGATGGTCTCCATGTTAATTTTTTTTGACATTTTTGCCCATGACCTAAATAAATTAAAATAACAGAAAAAAGAAAATATAATGAAAAAAATACAATTGAGGACCCTAACTTTTTCAAAAGTGCAAATAAATTCTAAACTTTTTATTTATTTATTTTATTTTTACAGTTTTTCACTTAAAATAATAAAAATTATTCCTTCAAGTTCTAAACCTTCTAATTATGTTCACCAAAAGAACATTTGAAGTTTGGTCAGATTTGATCCAAACGCCCAGTAATTGACAGAAAATCAAGCTCTTGAATTAAATTTGACCAATTTAACAAGGAAAAAAATAGTTTATTCACATTCTATTATTTAAAATAATTAAAAATAAAAAAATAAAAAGGAAGAAATTTAAAAAAAGAAAAAAGAAAACAAAAGGGACATTTTTTATAACAGCCCCCACCCCAACAAGAACAAATGAGTGGATTTCTCTCCCCGTTTGTCGGCCTAAACCGTAGGGATTTTGGCCGGTGGAAACTAGGGCAGAGAAATTCTCCTGGTTGCGCGAAGACCAAGGAGGGCAATGTGGAGCAGAAATTCCTCGGGTTGTTTTTGTTGGGGTGGAGGTGGGAGAAGAAGATTCTTTTTGGTTCTTTTTATTTTTATTTTTATTTTTATTATTCTTCTAATTTTAAAAATAAAAGGTTTATGTTTTATTTACACTTTTAAAAAGATTAGAGATTTCAAATGCAATATTTTCTTTTTATTTTCTCTTTAATTTATTTAAATCAAGAGTAAAATTGTCAAAAAAATCATTTGAGGACCATCTATGCAAATTAATGAAAGGATGATGATGATATCTGCAAATAAAATTGAATGATGATGATGTTGTTATAAAGCTGAAAGAATGAGGACTGTGAGTGTAATTAACTCATATTATTATTAAATTGGCATGCAAGAATTACAATTCACCTTAGGCATCTGAGACGTGCAATAAAGTTTAGGTCAAAATTTGGTTACATGTTAATTGTAAATTGATGTGTTTATTTTGTGTACGGGTCCAAAGATGAAAAATTAGGTCTAGCATTAAGAGAATTTACTTGTTGTCTTTGTCATTTATATAAATGGTAGAAAATTGTGGGTGTAGCAAAGTCTAGGTTATTTTTTCTTACGATACTTGAGGGTTTGGCTTAAGAAATTCTATATAATTGTATCAATTTTTGATGTAATAGATTATCTCTCTGTCTTTGATAGTCCGAAGTTTTTCTCTGATTTGGAAGTTTCTACGTAAAAATCTTTGTGTTGTTTTTATCTATATATTTTTATTTTTCAATCTCGTTAATATATATATGAATAAGGATTCTCTTGGTAAATCGAAGAATTTGTCTCAGTTTCCAACAAAATGATTTGATTTGATTAGTTCAACCACAACCTCAGTGTAACATTCCAGAATAACTACGAAGGTGTTAACTCACTACGTGGTGGAAGTGTAGGAGTGAATATTCAGATTTTTAAGAATACTGAAGAATGTGTAAATTTTGAGGAGGGGGAGGGGACATATGTAACATCCCAGAATTTTCTATGATTTTTAGGAATTTTTCGATTATTTGTAAGAATTTTGGGATTTTTAGAGACTTGGTGCTACATTGAAAATAAATAAATTTGCGCCAATGCAAAAATATTGAAAATAGTGCTACTTTTGAAAATAAGAAAGTTAATCTGCTCAAAGTGAGAAATAACTATTCCATCAATATTGAAAGATGAACGGTCGCGTAGCACACATCAATATTGATATTTATAAATAATTAGAGTTTATAGAATTTCTTCAAGTGGCTTAATAAGGGCCACGTAATATTTTAAAGAAATTTCAAAGTGACATGTATGCCCCTAGCCTCACTTCCATAAATAGATGCATCGTTTTCATTTTTTTTTTTTTTTTATTCAACACACCATCACAAACCCAATGTAGTTTTTAGGCCTCCATCGGGAAGGACGGGGGTTAAGGAAGCCCCAACCATATATAAAAGCTCATAATAGTACAAGGGAGGGGATAAAACCCGACCTCCAAGCACAATCGAATGAAAGAGTAAATGCAAAAT
Source organism: Forsythia suspensa (assembly GCA_023638005.1). NCBI lineage: Eukaryota > Viridiplantae > Streptophyta > Magnoliopsida > Lamiales > Oleaceae > Forsythia > Forsythia suspensa. Next base: position 17,884,840 of record CM042669.1, read on the forward strand.
GTAATCAATAAATAAGGAGGTACTACCTCCCATACAAATGTCTAAAAAGAAACTATAAGCCTCTAACGTTAGGGAAGTCCAAATTTGTCAATCTGGACTAGACTACGATGTCGCCGTGGAAGATCCCGAGAGCAGTACTCATAATAGTAGCGTCGATCCCACCCTCCGATGCAAGAAGATCAACAACTGGTTGCCCTCTCTCGAAGATGTGGTGTGATAGTATCCTGTCCAGATTGCTAGTAGATGCACGATGTGCCGGTAGAGTAGCTCGAATATGCCAAGGTCCTCCTCCCTTGGTGATGCAGTGGATCGCTAATGTGAGTCCGACTCCACCCATAGAACCGATAACCCAAGCCTCACGAGCCGTAATGATCCCATCTAATATAGCTCGTAGCTCAGCGCGAGAATGGTGCGCCACCATAGAAAGAGAAGAATGCCCAATGCACCGTCCCGACGAATCTCGATAATCCTCCGCCACTAGCAACCTCGTCCTTGACGCATCCATCGTTGTTGATCTTGTAGGATCCCACCGGTGGAGTACGCCAGAAAAACTAAAGTGGGGGAGGAGGAGGGGGTGGTAATAATGACACCAAAAAGAGGAGCGATGTCCATGCTCCACGCCAATGGATGTGCCAAATAAGCGGCTGTGATGCGAAGCGAGATGGTGTGGTAAACTCTCCAAATGATCCTCCTCGGCTCCATAGCTATATCTCTGTGCTTCGCATCATTCCTCGCAATCCATAGAAACCATAATATCAATAGAGGAATGATCGTGCGTATATGTCCCGTGCTGACAAACTGACCCGAGAATCTCCAAGTCTAGAAGCGATCTTCGGAATCCTCGAGCGGCCCGAGGGTAATATGAAAGATGTCTCGCAAAGTGTCTCCAAACAAGATCGCTTGCCGGACTATCAATGAATAAGTCTTTGAATAGTCTCTATAGCCGAACAAAGACTGGCACCTCGACGCCATATGACTCCCTATCCGTCTCGGATCACCACATCCATCGGTATAAGCCCCTCGCCACAATCTCCAACGTAAAAAGGAAACCGTGGTCGGAATAATCGAACTCCATATCATACGATATACTGACTGAATAGTGCTCCCCGTATGCGAACAAAGCCGCCATGCGGAGACTTGGTAACAACCGCCATCCAAGTATCGGTCCATACAATCGATCATCCACATGTGGGGTGATAGGGATGCTCCCTATCCGCTCGCCATGGTAAGTGGAACGATCACGAATGAGTCTGTCATTATTCCATCCAATATTATCAAAGAAATCGTGCACTGGATGGAAGAATGTGGTAGTCATGAACCGATCGACCAAAGTAGTATCGCCCATCCAAAGAATCATGCCAAAAAATATGTGACCCGCCTACAGCTTCCATGCAATGTAGGACTCGGCTCAGTGGTCCTATAAGCAAACTGTCTCCAAACAGTGAAGCATAATAGGAACAATAACCGATGTCGGATGTGTGCCCCGACAAGATTTCTTACCCCGTAAAATCGAGCCCAAAGAGATCTCTCGAGATCCGAATAGCCACCATAGCTTCAAATGAGAAAGTGTCAACAAGGTCCAGAACCGCTTAAATCCCAGTCCTCCCTCCTCGGTCGGGAAACATAAGTCCTTCCATCTCTTCCAATGAAGACGATGGGTATGATCTTTGAGTCCCGTGAGGAATCTAGCAAAGATGCTCTCTAGTTTCTTCAAGACAGCCTTGGGAGGATTCAAAATCTGAAGAAGGTAGAGAGGAAGAGAAGACAGAACAGACCGAATCAGAGTAATCCGTCCTCCAGGTGAAAGTAATCTCAAAGCCCATCCAGATATCCTGCTTCGTACTTTCTGAATGAGATCATCGTATAGGAATATCTTACGATGCCCTTTGAACAGGGGCACTCCAAGATAAGTGAAAGGCGATGTTGGTGACGAAAGCTTTGCCGATGCTCAAGCACATGTATCTGGCCTTGAATAGTAAACCGTCTGGGTAAAATAATCCCGCTCTTATCTCTATTCACTAATCGCCCAAGCTCGCTCATAGTGCTCGATACCTCAGTAGGACCCGTCTAATAGATCGCTTCGACCGTTAGTGAAAATGATCATATCATCTCGCAAAACATAGATGTGAGATAAGAGCATCCCTCCATGTCTCAGTAAGCCATCGAAGCTATCTCACGTCTTCGCCGAGTAAGGATGCAGGAAAAATAGTCAGCCGCTAGAATAAATAACGATGGAGAGATGGGATCACCCTGTCGAAGCCCCCTGGATGAGGGGAAAAAACCACATGGTCTACCATTGAGCAGGACTGAAAAGTGACACTCTGAGATGCACCTCCGTATCCGGTCTATCCATATAGCATCAAATCCAAAGCCCTCCAAAACAGAGATCAAGAAACCCCAATCTAGGCGGTCATAGGCCTTAGCCATATCTAGCTTGAGGATAGCATTACCCCCTCGCACCTTCATTATCCGATGGTGTGTAGAAGCTCCCGCAAGGAGAATGTTATCCCCAATGAGTCGCCTTGGGATGAATCCGCTCGAGGGTGATGAAATAATCGAGGAAGTATGTTACTCAATCAGCGAATTCAAAGACTTTGTAAACCAACTTATTAAAAAGCGTACATAAGGTGATAGGACGAAACTCGGACCACCGACATGCATTATCCCGCTTAGGGATCAATACTATAGAGGTAGCTGAAAAACCTCTCGAAAAATGCCCCCCTGCGAAGAAGTCCAAGATCTTGCCGAAAAACATCATCTCGAGATAATATCCCAACACTCCTTAAAAAGTGTGAAGAAAATCCATCTGGCCCCGCTACACTGCCGGGATCAATCATCAAGATAGCCTCCCAAACCTCGACCAAAGTCGGTATCCGATTGAGCTGCAAATTATCCTCATCGGACACCGCCTAGGAATAATATCGGGTCGAATAGGATCGACAGGCTGAGGAGCAGCTGACAAAAGTTCCTGAAAAAATGACACAGCTGAAGGCTGAATAGCCTCCTGAGAGTCAAACACTTCCCCCGTCTCGGAAGTAATAGACCTAATCCGAGATCGGATCCTACGCCCCTGCACCATAGAATGAAAATACCGAGTGTTGTGGTCTCCCTCACAAACCCAACGAGCCCCTGCCTTTTGTTTCCAAAAAGCCTCCTCAACAGATAAAGTCTGGTTCAGGCCTGCCTGAGCCTGGTGTAACGTATCACGGTGGGCTGGAGTAGGATCACTATCATAGACGGACTCTGCCTCGTCCACCCTACACTCTGCATCCCTGACTCGCTGGAAGATGTCACCAAACACATGTCGATTCCACCAACGAAGGCCCTGTTTGAGCCTAAAAATCTTCTCCCAAAGAGCAGTCATTCCCGTATGATGAGTCGGGAAAGACCACTTTTGGGATACGAAGCTCAAGAAGTCATGATGTCTAGACCAAACGTTGAGGAATCGAAACGGACGAGGTCCTAAATCGTCATCAGAAGACCACTGAATCAAGAGCGGAGAGTGATCTGAAGTACTTCGGTTCAGATGCCGAACCGAGAAGCTAGAGAAAGAAGAACCAATTGCTGAGTTAATCAACACTCTGTCCAACCGCTTCCACACTCTCCCATTAGTCCACGATACCGACTACCATCAGAATCATGCATCGATTCAAGCCACAATCCATCATCATATCTCGCAAAATCGGATGTACCTGCTCTCGAAGTGTGTTATGACCAAGATGCTCACCATTGTGAGCAATCACATTAAAGTCTCCCCAACCATCCACGGCCCATCCACTACAAGAGAAATCTGGTAAAGTCCCATCCATAAATCCTGCGCCCCACCGAACAAGAAGCATAAACCGGGTAATATACATCGGCTGGACATATCCTAGGATCCTCAACTCTAATGTGGAGGAATTGGGGATGATCAACACATGAAGCAACCGTAGTCCCCAAATTCCAAAAGCACCAAATTTTACCCGACTCATTCTCAAGGCCCACATCAAATGCGAGAGATCGTCGGATAAAGTCAAAGTTTTTCTTCAAAACAAATGGCTCCAAAATCACTAAGAAGTAAACTTTGGTGAATCAACCAATTTCTTAAGACGTCTCACGCGCGTGGCGATCGCCCACTCCCTCACATTCCATATGATAACACACATCAAAGGGATTGGTTATGTGACGAAGCATCTGTCTGACTGCGAGTCACCCGCGAGCTCGGGTGAGGAATATCAATACCTTTCGAGGATTTCTTCCTCTGGATTGTAGTGAACCCATCGGACATTTGGTTATGTGACGAAGCACCGTCTCATCATGAGTCACCCGCGAGCTCGGGCAAGGAATATCAATACCTTTCGAGGAATATCAATACCTTTCGATGCATCGTTTTCATTTGAAAGTCATATATTCACATAAAGACAACTTGATAAGCTAGTTGTTCGGCTGAGAAAGGTAAATTTTCTTTATATAACATTTTAAATTACTTTTTTATGGACAAAAATAGTAAAAAGACCATAAAAATGATTTGGACACTGTATCGCATGTAAAACGTAAGAATCGGATCACCAGGTGGTAGGGGTCGACCCCCTTAGGTAGTTCGTACACCACAAACAAAAATGCACATAACGCTTTGTAGAAAACTTCGAATTGAGATCTATAAAATATGTTGAAATCCTGACTCAATATGATTTTCAATTGTATATTATATGCCTTGTAGAGATCTCTATATCAACCTTGGAATTCTAGTTTCTCCATGTATTCTACGAGTTAGTTCTTTGGTGTCAATGCTCATCACCCTAAACAAAACCTTTGTAGTTTGAGCCCCATTTAGCCCTCAAGTTGATCCCTAGACATAATATGATCACGATTAACATTTGGACACTTGATATACGCATAAGCGAATCTAGATATGAAATGTAGAGGTACGAAGTCGTGAATGTTAGGATAAGCAATGATAGAGTTAACTACAATGCAAAACAATAATATTTATATTATAATATGTTCTTATTTGATTACGGGAAATGTATATAGAATAGGATATTGTCCCTGAATATTTGTATACATTGAAAGTAGTTTGGTTATGATGTTGATACCAATGTTCATGGATATTTAATTATTTATTGGAATAATGTCATATTGTCATTATCACTTATAAATTATGCATGAGATATACTATGTAATTCATGTGTACGTAGCATTGCATGGACTTGAAAGAAGAGGTCATTCCTAACTTGTAGATGAAAATATAATGAGAATAATGAGAAATGATAACATTGAATATAATGGAATTGCCCTACGTGTATATGTACCATTCGGTGTCAGATAGAGGTACCGCTTGAGGGTCCCGACGATCATCAAGGACAGTCGATGATAATGAGAGAAGGAATAGGAAGTCATACACATGATCACGAGTATTTTCATGCATATCGTTACTTGCTGAGCATTAGCCCATATAGTTTTGCATTGTAGGTGTGACAATGGAAATTTCTTGGAGGTGGTGCTGTAACGCTATGAATTTTCTTAACTCGGATGGTCATTAAAATTTCTTGTTCTCTAAATTTTATGACACAAATAATTTTAAGCGTGCCAAATCATTGAAAATTTTGTCCCAAATTATATGTGTGGAAAATAAAGACTCGGGAACAAATCGACAGTTTATTTAATAACAATGCTTTTATTTTAAGCGTCGAGCCTTAAATTCAAGATGCACAAATACTTAGTTTAAAATTGATATTCACACAACACTTTGCAAGCACCAGACTTAACAATATAATTTTTTATAATTCAAACTTCTTTGAAATGACACTAAAGTTTTATTGCATAATAGTACCTGAACAATATTTATGAAGCATATATTTCAACCCATCAAACCATCTTAATTTATACTGCATAACCTATATAATCTTAGTCACCACCGCCTGCCATCACGTCGCCCGCAAATTCTTTAATCTGAATGTTAAATAGGGAGGGTGAGCATTTAAAAAAAAACTTAGTAGTATGTATACACGCTAATGAGACAATCATATATCAAACATAACATAACATGCTAAATCCTTCAATTCTAAGTACGTCAATAATCAGTAGTCAACATGCATTTCTTTCTATTGATTACCTTCAATCATTAATCAACATAGGTAAAGCAATAACATTCTTAGTAAAGAAACCTTCGACCACTGAAAATTCTTAACTCTAAAAAGGAGCCATAACATTCTTAGTAAAGCAATTAAGCAATACTGTCTAAATATAGCATATAAATATGCACTTCATAAGCAAGTAACATGTATGTGGATGCTAGCATATGAAATTCTCAAAAGCATAATCAACATGTATACGGAGGAGTATACTACCTCAACAGTTTTATAAACTTTCTAGAGTTTGAGCCAACGTTTGTGATCTCTACATCACAACTTTTTCAAAATTTCCAGTGAGATCTTGCCTTTTGTTTTCTTTATAATTTATGTATATAGAAGTGTGTGTATAAGTGTTGTGGGTTGATGAAGGATTTTTCTAATTTATTTTATAAAATATTTCAAAGGAGAAACGTTTTAGATTAAAGAAATGAGTTCGGGATGAAACTAAAATTTTGGACAACAACTCGAAAGCAGATTTTATGCTTGGACATAAATTTTAAAAAATATTTTAAAATAGGAAACAACCTTGGAAAAGTGTAACACTTATACAAAAGGTAGAAAACTCCTAGAAGTTCACCTTGTTTAAAAATTGGCTCCCTACGGTGATGATTGGAATGTTAAAACATTTTTCTCACTTCACAAACTCTATTCTCGGTACAACACGACGTAGTTTACCAAAAAGTGTCATAACTAATTCTAAGAGCTTCAAAATGATGCGATTTCAAGTCTAGGTGATATATAACTCATAAAGAGACGTTCCTCCATTGGAATCAACCTAAAATTTAAAGCATACAATCTTTAATGAATTTTTGAAGTAAATGGGAGAAAATCTAGAAATATGGGGCTAAACTTGAGAGGAGAAAGCGGAGGTGGTTATAGACGAATTTAGGGAGGGAAAAAGGAAAAAAAGAAAGTTGTGAGTTGAGGTTGAGAAAAGAGAGGAAAAAGTAGAGAGAAGATGGGAGTTGGTTATGAGATAGTGGGGCATATTTTTTTTTTTTGGGTTGATAATTGGGTGTGTAGTGACCGAAAAATTTTCGTCTTTCAATTTCAAGGAAATAAAATTTTAACTTCCGGTGTCGCTAAGAACTTTCGAGTATTATTTAAAATATTTTAGTCATGATAATTTTTGCATGTGCTTGCTTTATATAATTTTGATATGACGAACATGAAATATATTTTATTACCAAGACTAATTAAATTTTCATGAACCGAATAATTTTTCTCGAATTAATTTCTGGTTAATTGTAGAACAACCGTTTAAATTAAAAACCATATTGTCGGCCCACTTTTTGGTAAATTTATTTTGCTTAGTGTCGATCTTTTTTTCTGCTCAATTTTTCTTTCGTTTTTAGCCCAAAACAAAATTCCACATAAATGCTAGAAAATCACTCCCAAAAGGTCTCTTATGCCCTGCCAAATAACCATCCAAACGGCTCATAATCTCAGCCATAATTTAACTCCCAAACAGTTTCTAAAACCAAACCAAGAAATAACCTCCCTTCTCACCCCCATTTTCTCAGCCATTTTCCTCCCATGTTTAACACTTCCTACCCACCTTTTAACCTACTTATTTTCAGCAAAATTACCTCAATTAACCCAATGAAATACTATCCCAGCAGTCCCTTTTGTATGAAGAAAACGTCCCCCAGTAGGCATGTTTTCAACCCCATTTTCTACTATTATCCCTCACATTTCAGCCACCAACCTAACTACTTCCCCCCTAAACCTCCTAATTTTGGCCCCAATCAACAAAAAGACTCCAGAAAATCCTCTATTAACTCCAGATTGTAATCCTTTTTTGCTAGTATTTTCCTCCTTTCTCATTCCCTTTTTTGCCAGCTGAAACACCCAATTTACTCACTTCAAGCAGCCCATAAGTCCTCTTATTTTCCTACTTCTACTCTCCAAATTATAGCCGCCCAAACATTCATTTTTCATCCCCAGATTTTGGCTTTTTTCCTCTCTTGTTGTACTCCAATAGATGATCTAGAAATTCTGCACATTGCTCATCCTGTTTCTTCTTCTTTGGATTTAACCTTTGTAGAAAAGGGATGGGAGATTCACATAGTTTGATAGGAACGACTACCTTAACTTGTGGTGTAACTGAACTTTCTTCAATATCTATTGCTTGCTCAGTCTGTTTCACGTGCTCCTCATCAGTAGAAGATACATTTTCTTTATTTGCAACTGATTTCTTTACATTGATTTCTAGTAACTGAACCCCACTTCTGGTAGTTATTGTATGTACTTGCTCTCTAGGATTGACTTCGGTGTTGCTTGGCAAGGTACCATGTGGTCTACTTGACATAGCAACTGCCATTTGACCCATCTGTGTTTCCAAATTTTTTATTGAAGTGCCTTGATTTTGAAAATTGATCTCTGTCTGTCTCATGAACTGATCAGTTTTTTCTATGAATTTATCAGTTCTCTCGATGAATTTACTGAGTGCGTCTTCTAATGAAATTTCCTTTTCTGGCTGCTAAAACTGAGAAAACTGTGGTCTGTTGTTATTCTGATTATCCCTCTAGGAAAAATTTGGATGATTACACTATCCTGGATTGAATGTATTGGAAAATAGATTACTTTGCGGGTATTGACCACCTTGAACGTATTCGACTTGCTCGAGTTGCTGTGATATAATAGGGCATTCTGATGTGCTGTGATTTGCCCCACACTCTTCACAAGTTGATTTTTTCGTTTGCATCACATAGGCTGATTGTGACATATTCTTCACTTTGTGTGCCAAAGAATCTATTTTTGCAGATAACAACATGATAGTGTCTATTTTATGTGCCCCTGCATTTTTCGTGTGTATGACTCTATCTGATGCCCACATGGCAGTGGTGGTGGCTACTCTTTCAAAAAGCTCTAAAGCTTTAACAACGGTTTTGGTGGATAAAGTGCTGTTAGATGAAAAGTCGATTATGCTTTTAAATGAAGGGAGTAGCCCAACATAAAAATATCTAATTTGTTGACCTTTGCCAATGCCATGATGAGGACACTTCCTTAACATATTTTTGAATCTGTTCCACGCTTCATCAAAAGATTCTATTTCTGACTGTTGAAATATGGATATGTCATGCTTCAACTTCGAAACCTTGGCTGGTGGGAAGAATTTTGTGCAGAACTTTTGGGCTAGACCATTCCAGGTGGTTATGCTATCGATTGGCAGTGAGTCCATCCACTCAAGAGCTTTGTCCCGGAGAGTATGTGGGAACAAACGTAGCTGGATGGTGTCATCTGAGATTTCATGATATTTGAAGTGTTGGCACATTTCTAAGAATTATGAAACATGTGTATATGGATTCTCTTGGGCCCTGCCATAGAATTGATGTCCATTTTGAAATAGATGAATGACGTTAGTCTTCAACTAAATGATCGGCTGTCTAAAAAGTGGGTAGACAATGCTAGATTGATTCTGGATGATCTGTGGAGTCAAAAAGTCTCCAACTAGCATATTGTCTTCATCAATCTCCTGTATTGCCCGAACGATCTCGTTATTCTGCATTTTGTCTTGCTGTTTTTGGTCTTTTTGGTGTGTTTTTCTTTCTTCTCTCTGCCTACGATGAAAAGTGCGTTCGATCTCTGGATCAATTGGAATTAGAGACTCGTGTCTCACACTTCACATGCAACAATCTGAAGATAAACAATTCAAACATTGAAATAACTTTTAAAAAAAATAATAAATAATTAAACAAATAAATAAAGTTCGAATTAGTGCTAATATAACTGAAAAGAACTAAAACTAAATCTCTGGCAACAGCGCCAAAAACTTGTCAGCAATTTTATGTGTTCAATATTTCGCAAGTGTACGGATCGCTCAAGTAATAAAATAGATTATGAGTCCAAGTATTGTTCCCACAAAGATTTAGATAGTTCAATTTTAATTATAATAACCTTAACCGAATCTAATGAACTTTGGAAAATTGGTATTTAAAGACTACTAAACTCTAAACTAAAAACAATTAAGTGATTATAATTCAAATAAATAAACATTTGATTAATGAAAATTACTTTAACTTGAAGAAAGAAAAGTACTAGGATCCCGAATTCACTTATAATTGTTAATTCATCTATCTTGATTCTTAGTTTTGACAAAATACATCAGTTGTGAAGATCAATATTCTTAGATTGTTTAACACTTTCTCTCGAATAAAATTAAACATATTCATATGTATGACTCGACTATATCTTTATGACGAATGCGAATACAAATGAAACCATTAAATTTCTGTGGATAATTAAAGATCACCTAAAGCATAGCAGTATATTTCTATCTCTTATCGAATTTTAAAATAATTAAAATATTGTCTAGCCTGCTTTCGATCTTTCGATAGTAAAACAAACCACAACACCCATACAATTATTACGCACATAATGTAGATTCAAATAAACCAAAATTAATTATTCAAAACTATATTGAAATAAACTGTCAAAAACCAAGCCTTTGGATAGAAGAATTTAATTACAAGCTTCATCGTAATCCTAGAACAAAATAAACTAGCCTAACATACTAATAATAAGGAAATAAAGAGGATAAGAAAATATGGAATTTATCTAGATATGAAAAAACTTGAAATAGAAGAAATCTTGATCTTGATCTTTGTTGAATTTTTCTAAGATTAATTCTTGATCTTCGTTTCTTGTCTACATCTATTGTTTCTCTCCAAAATTCCACCAAAACACGACCCATGGTTATGAGTTAATAACTCATATTTATACTTACCTAATTGTGTCCCAAAAGATCCCAAAAGATTACAAAATTTGTGGGCCAAAAGGTTTCCTAATCGAATTAAAACTCAAAACGGAAAATAAAAATCCCGCAGTAAAATTAACACTGGGCGATCGCTTAGTTCATCGTTTCTGCTCTCTGTTTTTGATAATAGCGCCCAGCTTGATTTCTTTGAATATGCGACTTTTGTCCTTCAACTTTGGATCTTGGTCATTCTAGTCCTCACACTTTCTGTTTGTCTTCTTTAGTCCTTAAACTTTTCATAATCTCCAATTTGGTCCTTCAACTTTTAAGTGAATGAATTTGAGTTCACATATTCTCTAAATCTTTGTCAAATTATTGCTCTTTTCGTCTAATCTTCTCTAATTGCTCACAGACGGATCCAAAACTGAAATAGAAAGAATTATACACTAAATTAAGTATAAAATCAATAATATGACGGGATAAAAGCTTAGTTTATAGGCTCGAATAAGTGCACAAAACGCACTTATCAATTACCCTCACTATAGAGATTGGTGACGAATCACGATTGTCAAGAACATTTATAGAATTCTTTGTTATTTATAGTAGGTCTACGTACAATGGTATCTTAGGTTACCCAGCTCTAGAAGAGTTGCGAGTGATCACCTCTATCCATCATTTTTGCATAAAGTTTATCTACCCAGGTAGTACTATTGTGGAATGAGGAAATCTGGAAAGGTCTTGTAAATGTAACATGAATTTGTTGAGAAAGACGGTCCCATATGCACTAGTTGCTAACAAGACCATGATCATTAAAGTTACTATGATTGAAGCAGTGGATGAACCCATTGACTAGCCCGACGAGCCAAAATATGTTGTAATGGCCAGAGATCTAGTTGATTCCATCTATGCCCCGATAATTATGGATGATAACATTGACCCTTGAATTACAATGTCAAACTTCCAACCCTGGTGGAGGAGATTGAAAGCATTTCAATGGATACAAATGAACTCACCAGAGTACTCCAGATCATCATTGGTCTATCAGATGACATGAAAGCCAGCATGAAGCAATTTTTTATGGTGAATTTAGATGTCTTCGTATGAAAATACTCTGATATTGTTGGAATAGACTTGGTTGTGGCCTGCCACACCTTGAGGATTCCAAGGACGTAGAAAAGGCAACACATGAGCCCAAAGAAATATGAGGCTTTGGAACTTGAAGTTCATAAATTGTTAGCTAATGGTTTTATAAGAGAATCTCAGTATCCCACTTAGGTTAACCCCGTTTTGGCACCGAAGAGCAATGGGTGTTAGATTATTTATCTCTATAATGGGATACATATTGTATTGCAATTATATTGGCTATCTAATTAATAGAGCTATTAAGTGATCTATTGATTGGGCCCTCGAAACATCTGAACTGAGTACGGACTCTGTAACGTGTAGAGACCGAATCCTAGTCCAATTAGGATTGATGGACTTCTAATTGAACTAGGATATACAAAATATAATAAATAGGATTATGGTCCCCGAATCAATCACAACTTTTGCTCTTCTCTTATACACCATTATAGACAGAGATTCTATTGAGCATTATTGAGGTGATTAGACTGCGAAAGATCTAACCCTCTCAATTTCAACATCAATGGAGACATATATTCTTCTAAATTATTATACTTGGTAATTATAGCATGATAAATTGTGTCTTTAATTATGTATATTTAATTAAAGCATATATATTATATTTTTAACAATTGGTATCAGAGCCAATATCATGTTGAATTATCAGTATGATAATTATTTTAAACACTCAAATCGTTTATATTTTGATTTTGAATGAACATGCTTATAAAGAATCTTTTAGGATAAAAATAATCATATATGAGTTTTTGAGTTGTTTTATTAAGGAGAATAAAGATTCAAGTAATTGTTTGTAGATAAAATTATGTTTTGACGTTGTGGATCATGAAAATTTGCTGGAAGTCTTCTTTTAAGGCATGGAGTCTTTTTCCTTTTTTTTTTTTTATTCCATAATGTTATATTATGATGTGTGTATATATAACTGGAATTGTGATTTTAGATCCTATAGATTTAGATTTTTCTTAATGAATGTTCTTGAATTGTTGAGCATTAATCATCTTTTGGTAGTGTTGGATTAAATTATGGCCATAAAGAATTAAAAAAAAGGGAATAGCAGTATACGCACCAACGCAGCAGAGAAGATGATGCACCCACGGAGTCGCCGCAGAGATGCGCGCGCCGGCCGCTAGAAAGAAAAAACAAAACAAAGAACGCCTCGTGAAAAAAAAAAAAGCCGCACCGGGCGCTGCTTGGAAGGAAGAAAATAGCAGCGCCGCGTAAAGGAAATAGTAGCGCCGCGCATGCGTTGTTGCGGCTGAAGAGCCGCCGCCTATCAAATCTAGAGGGCGGCGACGTAGGTTGTGGCGCTAGGGTTTGAAAACCCTAGCTACTGCATTTTGTTTTTTGGAAATGGGACCTCCAATGTAAATTTGATTAATTCAAGGATTAGGCCACAATTTTGGAGATTTAGGTTATATTGCACATTAAGTCCCTAAAGTTTAAAACTTAATGAATTAAAATCCCTCAGGTTATGATAATTTCAAACTAAGTCCCAAAGTTTTAAATATTAAGTCATCTAACCCTATAGTTATGGGATTTTAATAATTTAGCCCTTAAAGTTGAAAATTTTCATAAGTTGGCCACTAAAATTTTAAATTTTACAATTTTAACCCTAAAGTTTTAAAATTTATTTAAAGGAAGGCCATTAAAGTTTTAAAATTTAGGATTTATTCTCAAAACTTCATAAATCCTAAATTTTAAATCCCTAAAAGTATTAAAAATTTCAACTTTAAGGTCCTCTAAGTTTTAAATCTTGAAGTTTTTCTTCGAAAATTCTCAAATTCTTGATTCAAATGTCTTATATTTCGAAGTGAATAATATTAATACGATAGGTTGCCAAAGTAACCTCTATTGTGTTGATTTGTTTATTTTGAAATATAAAGATGAGTATATCTGTTACTTATGCGAATAATGATGGGCCCAAAGGAAGGTTATTTTTTGGCCAAATAGCAGACGTACACGTGGTAGTAAATATGTGATAATTATAAAGATTTCATGTGAACAATAAGTCGGTCCAAAGAAATACTTATTATTTGACAGATTTATTATCTATATTTGATTACCGCGCGAAGAGTACCACTTACAATTGATGTTTCTGTCCAAAGACTAAATGTCAATGTTGTATTAGGTATTTTGTGATGGGCCTACCAATAAAATACATGCTTGTTTGGATTTTAAGATTTAGTCCTTAAGGTTTTGGATTTTAAATCTTAGGTCCTTCAAGTTTTCAGATTTTAACTTAGGCCCTTAAAGTTTGGAATTTTCGAATTTAATTCTTAAAATATCTTCAGTTCCTTGAATTAATCATCTTATATTCCAAAATACGTTGCCAAAGTAACCTCTATCTCGTAGATTTACTTATTTTAGAATATTAAGATGCGTGTGTCTGTTGTTTAAACGAACAACAACCGGCCAAAAAGAAGGTTAATGTTTGGTCAAATGGTAGATATACCTGTGGTAATAAATATGTGACAATTATAAAGTTTTCATGTGGACGATAAGTCGGTCCAAAGAAAGGCTTATTGTTTAACTGATTAATTATCAATATTTGATTACTACACAGAGGATACCACTAACAAGTTGATATTTCTGTCCAAAGACTAAATATTAATGTTGTGTTAGGTATTTTATAATGGGCCCACCGTTATATAATTTGTCATACAAATGTTATGACATAATCATTAATTGTGAGCTTGAAATATTCTCTCATTTTCAGTTTCTACTTCTACAATGTCTGCCAACATTAATTTCATCCATGTACTTAATGACACAAATTTCAAAAATTGGAAAGAGAATGTTATGATTGTTCTTGGTCACATGGATTTTGACCTTGCACTTCGGACAGAACAACCTCCTACTCTCACTGATGAAAGTTCTACCCAGGATAAAAGGAACTGAAAAATTAGGATCGTTCTAACTGCATGAGTCTTATGATCATAAAACGTTCCATTCCAGAAATATTTAGGGGCGCTATGTCTGAGGAGAAAAATGCTAAGACGTTCCATAAAAAAATTGAAAAGCATTTTGCCAAAAACAAAAAGGCTGAAACAAGTCATCTTTTGGATCACCTTGTTTCAATAAGGTATAAAGAAAAAATAAGAACGTAATGGAGTACATTATGGAAATGTCTAATCTTACTTCTAAATTAAAGGCACTAAAGTTAGACTGTCTGAGGACTTGCTTGTGCATCTGGTTTTGATTTCTTTTCTTGTACAATACGGTTAATTTAAAGTGAGTTACAACACCCAAAAGGATAAATGAACTCTTAATGAGCTCATATCTTACTATGCGCAAGAGGAGGAAAGACTTAAACGTGATAGGACTGAATGTACTAACATATCAACCACTCTTCAAGAAAAGAAAATGAAAAGGAAAAAGTAAACTGCAGTTGGGGCACCACAATATAAAGTACAAAAGAAACAGGAAAAGGAGTTCACTTGTTACTTTTGCAAAAAAGGTGGACACATAAATAAAGAATGCCCCAATTATGCTGCACGGCATGTTAAGAAATGTATGCTTCTCACTATGGTTTGTTCTGAAGTTAATTTATTTAGCTTCTGTACCTAAGACACACTTGGTGGATGGATTCTGGTGCTATCACTCACATAAGTGTGTCTACATAGGGTTGCATGTGGAGCCAACAAACAATTGATGCTGAAAGATTCATCTTTGTGGGCGACGAAAAGCAGTTGGAGTTGAGACTATAGAGACTTTTAAGTTATTATTAAGGACACGGTGAAAAAAATGATTAGTCATTCTTCTTTACCAAAATCTCTATAGAGAGAAGTACTAAAAACTGCAGCATACATACTTTACAGGGTTCCAAATAAAGCATTAACTAAAATCCCTTATAAACTTTGGATCAACAAGAAGCCTGGTATAAGGCACTTGCACATTTGGAGATGTCCAGCTGAAACGAGGTCTTATAGGCTAAGTGAAAAGAAACTGGACTCAAGAACTGTAAGCTGCTATTTTGTTGGATACCCAGAACGGTCCAGGAGTTATAAATTCCATAATCCCTCGACTAGGTCCTTTTTCGAGACTATAAATACAAAATTCTTTGAGGATGTTGAGTTTGGAGTGAAAGATAAGGTTAAGAACATCATCTTTGAAGAGGAACTCGTTTCTCTTACTGCTGTCACTATTGACAATGATCAAATTACTGACATTGTTCAAGAAGTGAATTTGGATTATTAAGACAATGTCGACTACTTTCCTATCCAAAATGAAGTTGTTCTCCTGATGAGCAAACTCAACAACCTCAAGAACAAATGCCAGTGCGAAAATCTACTAGAGAAAGGAGAATGACGTTTCTGGATGACTATATCGTCGTTCTCCAAGAACATGAGGTTGACATATGAGTGGTGGAAGATGATATAATCAACTTCCATCAAGGCAAACAGAATTCTAATTCTCAAAAGTGGGTTGATGCCATAGAAGATGAGATGGAACCATAAAAGACAACGACATTTATGATCTCGTCAAATTGCTTGAAGGTGTGAAATCCATTGGTTGCAAATGGATATTTAAGACCAAGAAGGATTCAAAAGGCAATGTTGAGAGATATGAGGCTCGTTTTGTTGTCAAGGGTTTCACTGAGAAAGAAGGCATTGATTATAAAAGAGACTTTCTCTCCAGTTTTATCGAAAGACTCTTTCAGGATAGTAATGGCATTAGTAGCTCATTTTGATTTGGAGCTACATCAGATGGAAGTAAAGAATACGTTTCTCAATGGTGATATTGAGGAAACGATATATATGGTGCAGTCAAAAAATTTTGTATCAGGTGATCCAAAGAGAATGGTCTGCAAATTGAAGAAATCCATCTACAGTCTCAAGTAAGCTTCTCATTAATGGTATTATAAATTTCATCAAGTCATTATCTCGTTTGGATTTAAGGTAAATATAGTTGATAATTGTGTGTACCATAAGTTCAGTGGGAGTAAATATATCTTCCTGGTTTTATATGTCGATGATATACTGCTAACTAGTAGTGATATAGGCTTATTGTAGGAAACCAAGAGATTTCTAACTAAGAATTTTAAAATAAAAGATCTTAGGGACGTCTCTTTTGTATTAGGCATATAAATACATCGAGATCACTCTCGAGGTATCTTTAGATTATCACAAAAGAGCTATATCGAAAGGGTACTTAGGAGATTCGACATGAAAGATTGTAAACTGGGAGATATGCCCATTGCTAAAGGAGATAAGTTCAGCTTTAGTCAATACCCTAAGAATGAGGTTGAGGTGAACGAAATGTGAAAGATTCCTTATGCGTCGGCTATAGGGAGTCTTATGTATGCTCAAGCATGTAGGCATTTGGATATAGCGTTCATAGTGAGATTAATAGGCAGATATTTGTGTAACTCTGGGATGGATCATTGGAAAGCAGCCAAAAGGGTTATGCAATATTTAGAGAAAACATAAGATTTTATGCTCACCTATCGAAAGTCAGATCATTATGAGATCATTAGGTATTCTGACTCTGATTTTGCTGGATGCCAATACAGTAAGAGATCCACATTGGGCTATATTTGTTTGCTGGCTGGAGGAGCTATATCATGGAAGAGTGTTAAGCAGACGCTCATAGCTCTATCCACTATAGCAGCTGAGTTCATAGCCTGTTATGAGGCATCTAATCATGGGATATGGTTGTGAAACTTTGTCACTGGGTTGCGTGTTGTAGATGGTATTGAAAGACCATTGAAGACATATTGTGACAATAAATCGACTGTGCTATATTCCAACAACAATAGAAACTCTACGAAGTCGAAGCACATAGACATCAAGTTTCTTGTTGTTAAAGAGAGAGTTCAGAGTAATCGGGTGTCTATATAGCATATTGGCATAAACTCTATAATTGCGGATCCGCTCACCAAGGGTTTACTGCCCAAGGTGTTTCACAAGCATATAGCTCATACGAGTGTTGTATCGTTTGATGATGTGCTGGTTTAGTGGGAGTTTGTATTTTGATGCTTTTCAGTAATAGACACTTTATGGTCATTTTCTGCAGAATAAACTATAATGGTTGTTACCAATCACTGAATTTGGTCTTTCTATTTGTGGTTTAACATTAAGATTGGAAAGCTTTGGTATGATCTCATTAAAGAATAAAGTAGGACCAGTTGGAAATAGACATGTATTAAGATCACATTGCATGTAATTTCCATGCTACACATCCATACTCGATCTATGTCATTGAATATGTTAGTATGATGACCATTGATGGGTTTAGTTACCGATTAATGTGACGAAGACCGCTTTGATCTCATGCTGATATAGTAGATGTACCGGATTTTAATTACGGAGATGTTTCAAGGCAAGATAGCAATTTAAGTGTACACATAAAGATTAAGATATAATTGTTTCGGATAACATATGTAGCCCAAGTGGGAGATTGTTGGATTATTTTTCTCTATAATGGGATACATATTGTATTGCAATTATATTGGCTATCTAATTAATATGGCTATTAAGTGATATGTTGATTGGGCCATCGAAACATCTGAACTGAGTATGGACTCTGTAATGTGTAGAGACCGAATCCTAGTCCAATTAGGATTGATGGACTTTTAATTGAACTAGGATATACAGAATATAATAAATAGGGTTATGGTCCCCGAATCAATCACAACTTTTGCTCTTCTCTTTTACACCATTATAGACAGAGATTATATTGAGCACTATTGAGGTGATTAAACTGCGAAAGATCCAACCCTCTCAATTTCAACATCAATGGAGACATGTATTCTTCTAAATTGTTATACTTGGTAATTTTAGCATGATAAATGGTGTCTTTAATTATGTATATATAATTAAAGCATATAGATTATATTTCTAACAATGGGTTCTAGCAAACTTGTCAAGATTTCATTAACCTTAACAAGGCATGTCGGATAGACAATTTTCCGCTGCTGTAGCTAATTGATGCAACCACTGGCCATACATTCTTGTGCTTTGAGGATGCTTTTTCTAGTTATAATTAGATTTTGATGTTCAAACCGAACGAGGAGCATACCTCATTTATTACAGATCGTGGATTGTATTACTATAAGGTGATGCCCTTTGGGCTTAAAAATGCTGGAGTCAATATCAGATGCTCGTCAACAATTTTTTTGCGAAATAAATTAGCAAAATTATAGAAGTGTATGTTGATGAGATGTTTGTAAAAATTAAAATTTTGAAAGTTGAAGACCATCTAAAGAACCTAGAAGAAATGTTTATTATATTGAAGAAGTATTATATGAAGTTGAACCCCCTCAAATGTGCTTTTGGATAGCATCCAGAAAATTCCTCGGATATACGATAAATCAGCGAGGCATGAGAATAACCCAGAGAAGATTTGAGCCCTCATTGAAAGGCGATCTCCCACCAAACCAAGTCATTAAGTTTAGATGAACTTCTTGTACTATAAATAAGACAGGTGGTATTCCAAGAATTCTACGGACTTTGAAAGCAAAGATACTTAAACATCTAAGAGCAAATCATTTATGAATTGAGAGTTCAAAGAAATATTCAAAAGTCCTAGCCCGATCAAAATTTTATTTTTGAGAATGGCTCTAAGAAACTAATCGTTGTAGAAATCCATTGTAAGAGAGAACGGCATTTCGGCAGCAAGATAAGGACTAGGTCCTTATTCCGAATCCAGGGACACTCGTGGAATGAACCAAGATCAAGATAGAAGTCCTTGACTGCATTCCTTGACTAGTTGAAGAAGATATAAAACAGGAAAATTTTATTATTGTTCTTAATTAAGTTTTACTTTTCGTAAATTGCTGATAAAATTTTAGATTAGGTCTAAAATTGTAATTTCAAAAAGTTGAGACGTGTGTAACATATTCTAAAATAGTGGATTTATTTACCCATGGCATGAGGGCCCGTGGATGTTTTCCTTAGGGGTTTACCACGATATATCTGGATGTTAATCAATGTTTTAATCACCTTATATAATAACTGTCTCGAAACTGTCAAAATGTTCAGTGAAATATTCTGACGTTCAACAAATTTCATCAACATCAGAACATTAAAGTGAACGTTGTGTTTTAAAAAAAAATATTTACAAACTTTTAGTAACAACCTATTCAACCCCCCTTCTAGGTTGATTGTTATCTAGATTTAAAACTAACAATTGGTATCAGAGAGGTTCACTTCTAGAAAGTGAGATCCTATGAATCTAGGTATGGACAATGCTTCTTTTCGACCACCAGTCTTGGATGGAACGAACTATAACTATTGAAAAATTCGTATGACTGTATACATTCAAGCTCTAGATGAAAAATCATGGCATTCTATCATTAGAGGTTATAGTCCTCCCACTATCATTGAAAATAATATTGAAATAGAAAAACCATGTGAACAATGGGTAATTACTGACTTTATTAATGCTAGCCGGAATAGCAAAGCCTTGAATGCTATTTTTTGTTTTGTAGATGCTAATCAATTCAGACTAATATCTAATTGCAGGATAGCAAAAGAAGCCTGGGCGATCCTACAAATCCCACATGAAAGAACTTCCAAGGTGAAATTATGTAAACTACAAATGCTCACCACAGAATTTAAAAACCTACGTATGAAGAACAATGAAGCATTCAAAGATTTCTATGCTCAGCTGTGTGACATATCAAATCAAGCACATGCCCTTGGAGAAAAATATTCTGAGTCAAAATTAGTCAGAAAGGTCTTGCGGTCATTGCCAAATAGGTTCCACTCCAAAGTAACCGCAATTGAAGAGAGCAAAGACATAGACGAGATCAAAATTGAAGAGTTGGTTGGGTCGTTAATGACTTATGAACTAAATCTCAATACAAGAAAGAAAGAAAAAGCTACAGGCATAGCATCTCGAGTTGAAGAAGAAAAAGATAAATGTGATGAGAATGATTCAGACATTGATATTGCCTTAGTAACCAAACAGTTTAACAAATTCTTGAAACGGGCTCAAAATCTCAAATCAACTAAAAATCAAGGATCATTTAGAAATAAATATCCTAACCAAGATAGATAAAATCAGTCAAATTTCCAAAGAGAACAGAAAATCGTATCCAGTACCATACTTGTGAAGGATATGGTCACATTGCCTCTGAATGTGCTAATAATAAAAAGAAATTTTTTGGTAAAAAGGCCATGAATGTAACTTGGAGCGAGGATGAAGAATCAACCGATGATCAATCAGGAAGATGGGGAAGTTTCTAATACTCAACATATTTCATTTACAGCATGCTCTATTTCTGATTCTAAATTATCTGATCTTTTTCATGAACGTTCACACGAACATTCTGACATAGAACCGAACGTTGGAGCTGACGACATTAGGGTCAACCTAAAGGCTTTGACTACTGTGTCCACTAAAGAACAAAATTTCTCCAATGATAAAATAACTCATTTTGAAATATTGTTGGCTGATAAAAATAAACAATTGTGTGATTTGCAGGAAGAATTGAAACAAAGTAAGAAAGCAAATAAACAATTGACCATTGGAGCTGCTCGACTGAAAGAGGTGCTGGGCTATGGAAGAACCACCAATATCAAACATGGTTTAGGATATACTCAGTATAGAGAAGATAAGGAAGTAAAAAAAATCACGTTTGTTAAAGGAATAATAGAAACAGGTTTTGATGTTCCAGATAACGTTCTGATGTCCACTAAATCTGTAATCAACAGTCAGATGTTCAAAGAATCAGAAATTACAGAAACTGCTAACAAGGTAACCAAAGGTAAATCTAAAGGTAACATACACTCATCTCCTGCTTGTCCAACATGTGGTAAGATAGACCAAAATCGTGCTAACCTCTCAAATTATTCACCTAAGTACTTAAAGGACAAGAAAACTATTTGATGAACTAGCACGAACTTGAAAAACCTCTTACTGAATAAAAGAAGTCGAACTAAAATCCAACAAATATGGTTGAAGACAACAGACTTGAACTACCATGTTTTGAATAGGGTTACCATTAGGACAGACACATCTCAAAGACCATATGAAATTTGGAAAGGTAGAAAATCTAACATTAAGTATTTTTACACATTTGGTAGTAAGTGTTGTATTTTAAATGATCGTAAACAAAATAGGAAATATGGATCCAAAAAGTGATGAAGGGTATTTTTGGGATATTCAAAAAATAGTTGGGCTTACCGGGTCTACAACATACGTACTCAAAACATAATTGAATCAGTTAATGTTGTAGTGGACGATATTAATAACTTTGCTGAGTATTCACAGGAACAAGTAACAAAAACAAAGACACAAAAATCTGAGGCAGCAGACGAACATCAGAATGTTGGAGAAAACACTAACGGAAGTTGGAACATTCCTGGAGACGCTACCAAATCTGATGTAACAAAGCAGTCAGATCAAAATGAACAGAATGATGTTACAACTGATATCACACACTCTTGGAGAACAAAGTACCCAAAGAGAACCACCTACCTGGATACAAAAAGCACACTCCACATCTAATGCCATTAGAAATTGGGATAATGGTATGGTGACTCGAAGCGAGCTACAAATGAGATAAGTCGTGTATGTTATATTTCTCATGTTGAACCTCAAAATGTGAAAGAGGCTTTAGAAGATGAATCATGGGTGTTAGCCATGTAAGATGAACTTAACCAATTTGAAAGTAATAAGGTTTGGAATTTAGTCCCTCGACCAAACGATGTAAATGTAATAAGAACTAAGTGTGTTTATAAAAACAAATCTGATGAACATGGAACTATACTTAGGAAGAAAATCTGCTTAGTAGCCCAGGGATATACTCAAATTGAAGGATTAGATTGTGAAGAAACTTTTGTTCAAATTGCGAGATTAAACTCTATAAGACTTTTACTTGCTATTGCTTGCCAAATGAAAGTTAAACTATTTTAAATAGATCTCAAAAGTGAGTTTTTAAATGGCTATCTTAATGAGGAGAAGTTTATGTTGAACAACCTAAGGGTTTTATAGATCCTCATTTTTCAAACCATGTGTATAAACTTGAAATAGCTCTTTATGGTTTAAAACAAGCTCCACGAGCTTGGTATGAACGTTTAACTACTTATCTCATTGAAAACGAGTACAAGAAAGGGAGAGTTGACAAAACTCAGTGTGAATCTTCTTTGTAATATTATATATATTTGCAAATATTATTGAGTTAATTATGCAAGAAATACTGATTTTTAAATGTGTTATTGTTTTTATCATAAAACTTGAAAATATAGTTTGAATCTCTATATATTCATCTCTTGTTTATGCACTTTATAGATGTCGAAATTGGGTTGATAATTTTATAACAAATTATGTATTCTACCCTCTGATTTACTGACTAAATATGGACTGAAGACCTATGGTCAGTATCTATGTCTTTCGGCACTATACTATTCTGTCCTATTAAACAAGCTGGTATATTTGAAGGAGGGCTATCTTTCTCTGGATGATGAGAAGCCATATTTGATAACATAAAAAAAAAATCATGAAAAAAGGGCTGCTGCCTTGAAAGTGTGAAAATCACTTCTTATATACTTAACTGGCTATGCAAACATAAAATAAAAGTGTAAATTCTTAAAAAAAAAAGAAAAGAAAAAGCCAGAGTTGAAATAAAATAAATAAATAAATAAAATATTTCACTTACGCTTGGCACGTCAAATATTTTCTTCATAAAAAGGACAATTAAAGATGATGGCTGGTTTGAAACTCTATTCTATAAAAGGTTATGTGATTTAGAAGGTGGTGCTGATTTATATCATTGATCTTATTTTGATTATTTATTCACACACTACACTCTTCTTCATGATTAATATATGAGATTTTGAACTATGTTAACAATTTACTATGATCAGGCTAACTAGAAAGATAATTGAGATTTCTTCAAAGTTGCTCATGAATTTTGCATTTATATTTAAAAAAATAAATAAATAAAATTTTGTAAAAAAAAAAACATTTTTTTTAATTATTATTATTTTCTTTGCATTCAAATTGTTTTAGGATTAGAAGTTTTTTTTTTCCATGACCCTCTTTAATAAGTGTCCCTTCTTGAAAAGAGTTACTTCTTAAAAAGAGTCCTTATTTTCATTCATTTAGCAAATAGGTTCTTATATCTTCATCTTCCTCTTTTCTTTTCAAAACCCTAAATCCCAAATTTCTCGTGTTAATTTCTTGATTTCTCTTGATATAACTTGATCTTGCAAGAGTGTTCAGGAAATAATCAATGGCAAGGTCAAAGACCACCACTCACCACCCGGAGATTCGTTGTAGCCGTCGCGGCACTGCCTCTGCAACAGCCGCAGGAGCTCTTCCGGTGACCACACCTCCACCACCACCAGTGGTTTTGCCTCTATCTTCTGCAACACCACCTTTGCTGCCGCCACCTGTTCCACCTTCTTCGGCTTTTCAACCAATAGCTGCCGCCAGTGAAGTTCCTTCCACCGCCGCCATTCCCACGCAAGTCACGAGTTAGGAGAAGCTTGATGAGGACACAGGTTCTGATCATGGAACTAGGTCTCAATCTGGCAGTGGGTCCTAAGATAGTTCGAGAGAGTCTCTACAAACTAAGCATCTTGAAGAAGAACAACAGAAATCAGGCTCGGATTTTGTAGATGACAATGTAGAAGAAGAAGAAGAGTCTATGAATGAGGAAGATGATCACTTTAGTGCTGAAGAATCTGTCCCTGTCAGGCTCTCACACGTACATAAGGGTAAACAGAAAATTGATGAATGTTCGAATGCTGTCTATTTTCCCACTGAACATCAGAACGTTGGGCACATCCTCCGATGTTCCAACTTTAGCGACCCATCCTCAATTGTTTGAACAAAGTTTGCTCCGTAAAGTAACCATGTCTTCACTCCTCTGAATTACATATTTGGGACTCTTAATCACAGGCTCAATTTCTTAAATTTATTTCAAATCGGAAGTTTGTGATGGAACTTAATGTCAAAGAGGTTGTCCTTAGAGAGGTTGATCTTGTTGAATGAATTGAGCATTGGGGTATACAAAAATTGTTGGGTTGGACTGGGAGACCTTGTGAAACATTGATCAAAGAATTCTTGGCTAATATTTCTCGACAGATTAAACAGTCGGGTAATAATTTTAGGTGGTCAGTCTTTGTTAAGGGTCGGCTAGTACCATTTAGTCCTTCCAATCTTTGTCGTTGGCTTGGATTATCACCCATAACTGAAGGAATGGATGATGAATTTGAAGCAGCCACTGATACTTTGGCCTTAGAACTCACTGGAAATTCTTGGCCTATGGGAAAAATGACTGTCGCATTGCTAATCTTTAAGTATAAGATGCTTCACAAAATTGCCTTGTACAACATTGATCCAATTCAGCATAGGTAAGACATTGGGATGAATAAGGTTGAGTTTTTGTACAAACTAGGTACCCTCTACCCGCTAGATATTGCTACAACTATTTTTGACAAAATTGTGTTTGCGACGACTCGTCAAGCACACTCTAGGATGTTGCCATTTCCTGGTTTACTTCATGCCTATCTCCAGCATCACAAGGTTCCTATTCTTCAGGGTGACACTTTCACTGCACAAATTCCGGTCCCTTCGTCCTTCAAAGAAAGTCACTAAGAGACTAACGCCTCCTGCAAGACCAACCCTTTCCGAAGATCACACCAGTTCTCTTGAAACTTAGGTGAGGGATTTAACTTCTTTGGTCAATACACTATATGATAATTTTGAGTGTCATCACAGATTCGTAAGGACTTTACTTGTGGCCTTGGCCGAGCGGACTTGAACTCCTATACCAGAAGGATATCAAGATACTGCCATGAATCTTCCTCAAAATCCTGATATTGGTCCTACTAGAAATCAACATCTTGATACTGGTCTTGAGTATTCTCCACGTACTGACCTTGATGCTGACATGTCTTCACGTCCAGATGTTGCTCCTATGCCTTTGTCCACTAAGCGCAAGAAGAGAACCCAAACCGGTGGTTTGAAAAAGAGGACCTGGAAGAGTGGTTAACACTAAGTATCAAGTGGTTGGTTGTTTTCTCCATTTTGACTTCGGAACTTTCTTTAAATTAGTTTCTTTCGTTGCTTTCATTTTTGTTTTGGTCCCTCTTTATTACAAAAAAAGAGAGTGGTAAATTAGGTAATACTTTTACTTACTTAGGAATTGCTTTCGCTTGGTAATTAGGAATTGCTTTAAATTAAATAGCTTACATTTAATCTTGGTAATTAGGATTTATTGTTTTTAATGAATCTCGCTTGCTTGCTCACCTAAAAAACAACGTGATATAAGTTTTGTAATTAAGAGATGTCAAAGGGGGAGATTGTTGGAGAATCCAGTTTTGGCATACTTATTTATATTTTATTTATTGATATGAGCTAATTAGGATTCAATGATTATCTAGTAGTTGTACGAAAATTGAAAACCTTAATGCTATATTTATCCCAATTTATTTATCAGTTTTAGTTATTCTAAAATTCTTGTTCCTTATCAGATAAAATAAGTGATTGAGTAAATTGCATATTTAAGCATTCTAATTAAACTAGGTTTCTAAGTATATAAGATATTGAAATATTATCTTTTTATTTATCTACTTAAATGAAAATAAATAATTATATTTATTTTTCATATTCTTGTGATATATCTCACCTTATCTTTTATAAAGTCTATTTAAACTTAAAGACTTATTTTATCTTATCTCTGTATAAAATAAATACTAAGTCATTAAATTTAGATAAACTTCTTGTACTATAAATAAGACAGGTGATATTCTAAGAATTCTATGAACTTTGAAAGCAAAGATACTTAAGCATCTAAGAGCAAATCATTTATAAGTTGAGAGTTCAAAGAAATATTCAAAAGTCCTAGTCCAATCAAAATTCTATTTGTGAGAACGGCTCTAAAAAATTGAGTGTTGTAGAAATTCATTGTAAGAGAGAACGGCATTTCGGCGGCAAGATAAGGACTAGGTCCTTATTCTGATTTGTGGAATTAATCCAAGGACACTCGTGGAATGAACCAAGATCAAGACCAAAGTACTTGACTGCATTCTTTAACTAGTTGAAAAAGATATAAAACATGAAAATTTTATTATTGTTCTTAACTAAGTTTTATTTTTTGTAAATTGCTGATAAAGTTTTAGATTAGGTCTAAAATTGTAATTTCAAAAATTTGAGACGTGTGTAACCTGTTCTAAAATAGTGGATTTATTTACCCGTGGCATAGGGGCCCGTGGATGTTTCCCTTAGAAGTTTACCACACTATATCTGGTGTTAATCAATGTTGTAATTGCCTTATATAATAATTGTCTCGAAACTGTCAAAACGTTCAGTGAAATGTTCTGACGTTCAACAAACTTTCATCAATATCATAACATTAAAGTGAACGTTGTGTTTTAAAAAAAAATATTTACAGACTTTCAGTAACAACCTATTCAACCCCCCTTCTAGGTTGATTGTTATCTAGATTTAAAACTAACACTTTCTATGGTATAAGATGTCTTATGTGTAAGTAATGTATACTCATGTGTTTGATTCACTATAGAAAGTTGAGTTTTGAGTACATCCAAGTATTATGTGGGTAAAATATTAAGTGCAAACTCTATGTTGTATAGTTTCTCTATCCAACTTGGTTCTTTATATGGAAGGGTGATATCTATCTATGCATGTTGATAATATGAAACTTATATATCAGTTGTGAGCTATGTGTATCCACTACGTGTTCTATGCATGAACATTCTCGTATTATGAAATCGGTTGAACTGTTGAGGTTATGTTTAAAAAAAAACATAACATATGTGAGAACATATTAAGGAGCGATAAATTGTGGTTTTGAGAAGATAGAAGCCGAGTCCATTGCACATATGATCGACTTTCTCGTTGGCCCGGATAGCCGATCGCTATAGAGATTCTAAAGGGTTTGGAGTAGATCTATTGTCTAGAGGTAGAATATGAAATATTTTGTGAAGATATCATAGTTCACTGGGATGAGTACCGTTTGTACAGTGGCGGGGTCCATCCTGTGCCTAAGCCAGCTCTAGAGCTTAAGGTTGACGAAGAACCACCGGTTGAGCCTGAGCCAGCAGAGGCATTTGATTAGGACCTGGAGGCGGATCTTGAGGAGGAGTCTGAGCCTGAGTCATGTATCACCACAGATGATGAGGTCCTACAACCAAAGATTTCCATGGTACATGGATGATGGATTAGTGATGACGATGCTTAGGTGCATCATAGTAGTGGTAGTTATTATCTTTCCTTTCTAGGTGTTTTGTAATATAGGGTAGTTTATCTTCATTTTTGATAGTTGGGCGCCATCCGCTCATTTCACATTTGGTATTTCTTCAGGAATGAATTATTTAATAATAAAAGATATTATTTTATTTTTCCTTCATTGTGAGCTCCCATAGATATTTTATTGCGTTGTGTCGTTTGTGTAATTTCTATGGATTACAAACCTACATTTGTTGTCTTAAAGGAAATGACACCCACATCACAAGTGAGAGCTATCAAGAAACTACAAAAGACAGTAGAGGTGATGAGACGAGCCTTGGTAATTCAAACTACACCACTAATAACCCAGGCCCACAAGTGCCACGGGCAACACAAGTACCTTAGGTGCTGCAATCCTAGTTGGTACCTCAAATGGCCTCAATTATACAAGTGATAGAATAGTTTCGTAGGTACTGCCCCCACTTCCAATGGGAAAAAGGATCCTCTAGTAGCTGAAGAGTGTCTTCATTAAGATCTTCTGACACATATCTTTCCTGGACAACCAGAAGATGTTGTGTTCGAAATTGATGTTCAGCAGGAGAGTGGGCCACTGGTGGGAGTCTTTCTCACGTACTTGCAAAGTTCAAGGTTAAGTTAACAGAGAAATATTTTCCCCAGGCTCTTCGAGACCATAAGGAGGCAAAATTCTTAAAGTTGGCAAAGGAGATGAAGTTGGAAGAGTTGTTCTGCTATGTCCCACATCATGTATGTACTCGGCCATGAAAACAAGATGCTTTGAGAGAGGTTTACGCTCTGAAATTTGGCAGATTGTTACGAGTTTACTATATATCGGGCAATAGTGAAGAAAGCTCAAACTGTGTCCTTTTCGAGCGTGAAATCTCGTGATCAGGCAACATAATGATTTTGGTAAGAGAAAATGGCAGGATCAAGAGAAAGGTAGGAACTCAAAAGATATTTGGCTGGAAAGAATGTCTGCTTCAAATGTGGTGAACCAGGTGAATATGCTTCGGGATGCCACGCATTGTCAACTAGAGCTATTGAGTAGGCAGAGAAGAGAAAGGCTAGGGTTTTCAAAGACGAATAGTAGTTGAGTTCAGATTTTATGGATCGAAGATAAGGTATTCCATCGCCTAATCTCGGCTATACAAGTAGAAAAGTTGTTCAGAAGACAAGATTTTCAATGATATCTTATCAATCTCACTAGCATGCAATCTCAAGAGACAAAATTGGTTAGTGTGACATTACAAAAAGAATATAGTGAGGTGTTTTCGGATGATCTACTGGGCATTTCGCCTGATATACAAGTGGAATTTACTATAGATCTGATATTTTGAGTTGCGCCAGTATCCAAGGCTCTATATCGGATGGCAACGAAGAACTTCAATAGCTAAAAATGTAGTTGGAAGTACATCTAAACAAAGGATTTATTAAACTGAGTGTGTCTCCATGGAGAGTTCTAGTACTTTTTGTGAAGAAAATGATGGGATGATGAGAATTTGCATCGACTACCGGGTACTGAACAAGTTGATTATCAAGAACAAGTGTCCACTCCCTAGAATTGAATATTTGTTCAATCAGTTGAGGGGAGCAACAATATTATCTAAGATTGATTTGAGGTCTGGTTATCATCAATTAAACATCAAACCAAGTGATATACCAAAGACAACGTTTAGAACATGCTTTGGCATTACTAATTTATGTGTCATGCCCTTTGGCTTAACTAATGCCCCCGCAGTATTCATAGACTTGATGAACCGGTGTTTCACCCGTATTTGGATAAGTTTGTCATAGTATTTATTGATGATATACTGGTGTAATTAAAGGACTGCCAACAACATGAAAAACATTTGCGCACGGTTTTGAGAACTTTACGAGATGAGAGATCGTACGCCAAATTCAAAAAATGCGAGCTTTTGCTGGATTGAGTTGGATACCTAGGTCATGTTGTGATAGCTCATGGTATTAAAGTAGATCTAGATAAAGTTGAAGCTATAAACAACAGGCAAGACCTGCAAATGTGGGTGAAGTGGGAAGCTTTCTAGGTTTAGCTGGCTATTATCAACGATTCGTAGTAGGTTTCCCTAAGATTGCTTGTCCCTGACACAACTGATTAAGAAGGGTGTTAAATTCATATGGTCTAATAACTGTGAGAGAAGTTTCCAGGAATCAAAGAAAAGATTGGTACGCACTCTCAAGGTTTGGCGCCACAACTTGTATGGAAGCAAGTATGAGATCTACCTTGATCACAAGAGTCTCAAATAATTCTTCACTCAGAATGAGTTAAATATGAGACAAAGACGGTGGTTAGAACTTGTGAAGGATTATGACTACACTATCTTTTACCATCCATGTAAGGGTATTGTAGTTGCAGTTGCTCTGAGTAGGAAGAACATATGACACCTATCAGGTCTACGAACAAAACAAGCACATTTGATTAAGGACTTCGAGAATTCGAGAAAAGATGTGCAAACACTGCCACTTCAGACTTCGACATGGTTAGTGGGTTTGACTGTTAAGCTGACTCTCGAGGACAGAATTGTGGTAGCTAAAAAATGACACTTTTTTGGAAAGGATTTGGGCTGATGTTGGAATAGAGAAAAGAGGGTTTGAGATTGTCGACGACAAAGTACTTATGTTTAGAGGTCGACTGTGTGTTCCCAAAGATGAGAGACTGATGAATGATATTACGTTTGAGGCTAATTCTGTCCCTTATGCGGCACTCTCAGATGGGATAAAGATGTACTGAGATCTACGCAGTACATTCTTGTAGAGAAATATGAAAGGGAGAATAGTGCAATTTATCTCTTAGTATGTAATTTGTTAGAGGCTGAAAGCCAAACATTAGAAGCCATTTGGACTATTGAATCATATAGACGTACCAGAGTAGAAATGAGAAACGATAGCAATGGACTTCTTGGTTGGCTTCTCTAGATCGCAAAGAGGTCATGATGCCATTTGGGTTATTGTTGACCAATTGACAAAATCTGCCCATTCATAGCTGTTCGGATGACTTTCAATTTAGAAAAATTTGCACTGTTATATGCAAGGAAAGTTGTCCGACTTCATAGGGGTACCAGTGTTTATTGTATCGGAGAATGACCCAAGATTTACTTCGAAGTTATGGAAAAGCTTTTAGGACCAAGTTCACTTTTAGTACAACATATCATCGATAGACTGACAGACTGTCAGAAAGAACTATCCAAGTGTTAGAAGATATGTTGAGAACGTGTGATTTGGTTATGGGCGGTAGATGGGAAACTCATTTACCATTGGATGAATTTGGCAACAACAATAGTTCTAGGCCACTATTGGCATGGCACAGTATGAGACTTTATATGGTCGATGATGTAGTTCGTCAATTTACTTGGACGATATTGGCGAGGTATACAGTTAATTGAGAAGACTGTGGAAGCTATTGATACTACTAATATTATTGAGCGTGCTCGTCTCAGTGATATTAAGACTGTTGATACTCTTCTAGAAGCCAATGTTCGATATTCACCTTCTGACGGTATTCCTTTGACTGGCCCTAATCTGTACCGCACTATTATTGGAAGTCTAGTCTATCTCACCACCACCTGTCCTCATATTGCTTATGTTGTTCACATTGTTAGTCGGTTTGTCTCCACTCCAACTACCTTTCATTCGAGAGCTGTTGTTCGCATTTTGAGCTATCTTCTTGGTATTTTCTCTCTTTGTTCTTTCTTCGTTCTTCTCTTCTCAATTTGATTTGTCATATTAAAACACATTTATTTAGAATATTATTAGACAGAACTGCCAATTACTCTTTGATATGCAGAACAAAAGTAATATACAATGAACATAGCATCCACTTTCCCAAAGCAGAAAAATAAATTTTGGGGAAGAAATTTAAATTGCATATATTTTCTTGTTTAAAACCTCTGAATCCGATACTGACAAAGATCTTAATCTACTGGCCTGAGAATTCCTGCGAATACTCTTCTTGTTTGAACACTCAATCTGATGCATAATTACCCAATAACACATTGTACCTATTGTTGGTGCCATTATGGTTGCTCCTATGATTGTTACTCCGATTGCTAGCCACTTTTCGTTCTCGCCTACCACTATAAACGACAGCGCCAAGTAAGCCACTGAAACGAGAACGCAAGCTAACCACATTATCTTGTTTATGACTGCCATCATCTTCTTTTTTGTCTTGCATTCTGTTACCACAACTGAGGTTTGTACCACTACAACAGCTAGAGAGATGAAAAGGGCAGTCGTGTCAAAGATAAAGAAAATCAGAAACGGGCGCTTGTGAGCAATATTTGCTTCCCCGAGGGAAAGCCCGGGTGAGATATTCTGAGGGTCATCGGCATATTGTCCAGGTACGGTAAAAATAGCTGCAAATGCTACGGCTGCTATGAGTACAGCCACAACTGTGGTCGAATTGATGGCATTGTTGAGCCCCTCAAGATTCATTTTGTTGAGGCGCTTGGCAATGCCTTGTACACGTTTTCTCGTTTGAAGTGTGTGTTCTAACTGATGGTGGACTTCGTGCTTTATATCACTCACAGTTCGATTCAACTCTCGTGCTGGATTCATTGCCTGTGGCTTGATTGCTTTTGCACTCGGAACACCATGTTCTCGCAGGATGGCTGCAATTTCAGCATGCCCCATTTTCTCAGCAGTGTCAAAGGCTGTTTCATATGACCTGTTAATAGCTCTAGTATCAGTTTCATTTGGTCCTAGAATCACCTTGACTATCTGCATGAATAAAAAAAGGGTAATATAATCAGTATCGTTCCCATTTAACTAAATCTAGAAGTCCTGGTGAAATTTTAAGCACATTTAGTCAGGGTTTTTTTTAGATTCTTTTTTTCTCAAATTCATTTTCAACCACATATTTCATACGACTTTCAACTTTTATCAACTTTTCAACCACATGTACATTTCACTATCTTTTTCAAAATCTTCTAAAAAACTACTTTTAAACTCCACTAAACAAACACTTTGACAAAGTTTCATTCAATAAAGGAGTGTGATAATCTGTGATAAAGAACAAGAGCACAGGATGCCTACTTATTAGCAGAAACAAAAAAAAAATCATCACAGTTTAGACAAATTACCTGAGCCCTGCCTTTCCGAGTGGCTATATGCAATGTCGTATTGCCCTTATTGTCCACCATATTAATCGAGGAAGGATCTGCATTGATCAGTTCCTCCACCATCTCAATGTTTTGTCCTTTAACAGCCATATGTAATGCAGATTGTCCCTTTTTATCAGTTCGTTTTGTGATCTCGGAATCCTTACTCAAAAGGGCCTTCACGACTTGTACATGCCCGTTTCTGGCTGCAGAATGCAACATTGTTTTTCCATTACTTCTAGCTATAGTAGCCAAGCTGCTGTCTGACTCCAAGAGATAATTAACAACCCCAATGTTCCCTTGAGTTGCAGCAGTATGCAAAGCCGTTGTGTTTGCTGCATCTACAGTCATCGATAGCTCTGGATGTGCCTCCATTAGCTCCTTCACCACTTCTGAAACATATCAAGTTAAAAAGTGGTTCATCATGTTAAGAACTATGAACTCGGTAAACGAGACAAACACTGAAGTAACATACAATTTGTATAAATTTTCTAACTATGAATTGCAAAGAGAATGACCCCATTTGTGCAATATTGAATACTCATTACATAATCAAACTATTATGTCCCGAGAATTTCACGATATCACAAGATTTAATACATAAATTGATACAAACATTTAAAACATGAAAGTCAAACCAGGAATCTCATATCAAGAAATACCTGAATCTCCTTGTTTGACAGCAATATGAAGTGCATCAAAGCCATTCTTTGCTTTAATTCCAGCAGCCACTAAATCATAGTACTTGATCATTTCCCTCACCAACTCAAAGTAACCATATTCAGCTGCAATATACAAAGTTGTTTCCCCAGCTGAATTTTGTTTCGACAACAATTCTCTCAATTCTTCCTCTCCAGCGCTGCTTATAATTTCCCTTATGGCGATGATGTTCCCGGCTCTAGCAGCAGAATGCAACGTGGTATCATCTCGTTTCCCTGTCAATTGCTTAGCCATCTTTTTCCGAGGCGTCATGGTGGCCTGCAGTCCTGCTGATGATGGCTCCATTTTATTGAATATCCGGAAATCCCTCCTCTCGGATAATCCGAGTCGGATTTGTACTAATCTACAAGAAAAAGCCTCTTCTTCTTCCCCTCAAAAACCCAAATCAATAGTCTCATTTTCATTTAATTCCTAAGACTGTAACAAAACTTATTTGATACAACACACAAAAAGGCACATTTATTCATAAAAGGGCACCAAAAAAAAAAATTAATGATCCCCTCTAATCTTGTCCAGAAATCCCAATTGAAGGCCCTGCCAAAACAAAGAACATTTACTTGAATATACATAAAAGGAAAGCAAAAATATTTACCTTGGTTGTGAAGAAAAGTGCATCCCTCATTCAGAAACCAAAAACCCATAAAAACAATCTCCACTTTGTTTAAAAGTTTAAAAGAAATCCAAGACTTCTTGCAGGTTCTTGATATTGGACTAGAAAGGTGGGAAAGAGAAAGGGGCACATGTATGCAATAAAAACTTTACAAATACATGTAATATATATATACACAATTATATACATCTCTGAATTGCATAAATAAAAAAAGAAACAAATTAAAGCATATATAGGAATTGGATGACCCTTTTCTAAAGTTGATGATCATGGGATGGCTGCTAATGAAATTGAGAAATAAATATTTATGTTTTTAATTTTTTGTTTGTTTTTTGAATTCCATTTTTTTGGGATAAAATATGAAAACCAGATGGTCGGGACGTCGGGTGGCAGGAGGACCAAACAAACTGTAATAACAGAACGACAAGGCGTTGAGTGTTTGTTAGTAATGCCAATTTATTATATGTGGTTGTATAGTTGTATCTCAAGAATAAATATTTAAGTTGAATTTATTCTTTGCTTAACTAACTACTGAGGCTTATTTCCATTGAGATGGTAGAAGAAAGTCTACCTCGACTAAATAGGGCAGATAATAAATTTATAAAGAGATTCAACTACTTTAGTTGATAATTTTTTATTTTTATTCTTTGGATGAAACTGACAAGTCCTAGCAACTAGACTCTAAACTTAGTCTTGTGGACCACGTACAAGACAAATTGTCAATTGCAATCGAACAAAGGTGATGGACCTCAAGTTGAATCAAGTTGTATCTATAGCCGAAAAATTTGTTATTGGATCTCCTAAGCTGTTGTGCTCATTTATAGTCCAAAAAAATATGTGATTGGCTCTAAAGGGAGTTGTGTCTATGTGAGGCAATAGCTCTTAAAGTAGTCAAAGAGTTGGATCTTGATGAAGTAAAAACAAATACATTATTACTTAATGAGCCAGAATTCTACAGTACTTCATTTAATGGGAATTATTGAAAAAGTACAAATATCACATATGGAGTAACAATCCTTTAGAGCAGCAGTAGGGAATTGTTATATAGGGGTCTAACTGGAAGAACTAAGAGCATGTTTGGATAAAGTTAATTTTTAAAGATGTTTGGATAATTATTTTTGCTTAGGTTAACTAACAAACTTTTTTTTTTTTTTTTTTAATTTTTGGTAAAAGTAAGTTATCTTACTGTTAAAATAATAACTAACCACGTTCAAAAATTAAAGTAATTAACTTATTTTTTTAATTTTGAATAAACAAATTATTTATTTTAAAGTTAGATATTACTTGTAACATATAATTAAGAGAAAAGTAGCCCAAACACCTACTTTTTTTAAAAATAAAATAAAATTATAATATACTTCCTTTTCAATTTTAATAAAATTTCTACTTTAAAAATACTTTAATGAAAAATACCCTCTTTCATACAAATCTATGTCAAATTATAATCCTAATTTAACTAATCAGTAAACATAATCCTCATTTCCATCGAATCCGTCCCTGTTTTCCACCGCCACCACTGCCGATGCCCCCACAACCAATCATTGGCACCACATTCTCCAACCGCCACATTTTAATATTTCAATTCAAATCTTTCAAACCCTAACACCATGAACCACCATCTCCAAGACTTGTTGTGCCGTCGTTGCTAACCACCAACCACCATCGCATTGATCTCGCGGTGGCTCCACCCACCATCATGATGATTTGTAACCTTTGTTGCACAGATCTTATCTACGCCATCGGATTGTGTAGATCTGCGACCATCGTCGTGTAGATCTATGCAATATCGGTCGCGTGTTAGTGCGCATCCCTCTTTTCCCTATTCACCACACCAAAATACTCAACATAATTAAGACGACGACGATTAACGATTATATATCTCTCTCTCATTTTTCTTTCTTGTAAAGAAATTCCACTTTCTATTTTTTTTGCCTATTAATCTTTAAGATCAATGCATATATTTTTACATTTGAGGTTGCAATAATAATTGTACATTTCAATCATTTTCATTTTTAATGTTTTGGAACAAGAGACCTTTAGCCTTCAATTGTCACAAAGTCATTAGAATACAATTTTTACTTGTTAAATGGAAATAATCTAGCTTTCAAATTCCTAGCTAGGATAATCTTACGTGTATCTCCCATTGATTAATATTTTAAAGGTGTGAAATTAAATTAGACCATGATTTAAAGATTTGAATGACTTGAAGTTCTGAAAGTAGTGTGGCCAAGTGATGGTAGATATTATTGTGATGGTGATGGTGAACTTTTTTGGTTTGATTTTATATATTGTAATTTCTATTTTTAAAACTTTGTAGAATTGGTAGTGGTGGTGGTAGTGGATAACAAGTTAAAACATGTGTTATTATACGAGTTATACATGTGTTACCCTAATTTAAATTAGGGAGTTATTATGGATATAGATGGATTTGAACCAGGTTGTTGTTGTGGTGTTGGTACTGATGGGATAAGGCGATTGGTAGTGATGGTGGTGGTGATGTATAATAAGGTAAAACACGTGTTATCCCTAGATGTTGTTAGATGTGGCAAAAATGGGCTAGCTCAGATAACCCGGACTCTGGGCTGGGCTAGTCCAATAAAAAATTTAAGTAAAGACTGGGTTTATTTGGCCCAGTAAAACTAACCCGTTAGGCCAATCGAGTTGAAGCCAAGCTGACCCAATTATTTTGGACTAGCCCGGCAAAATTTATTCACCTATAAATCACCCATCCCCACCCCGACCTCGATTCGTTGGAGGGGAGGGGAGGGGATAACCGATGAAATCGACTTTAAATCAAAGGAAGAGAAGATATTTTTCATGATCATATTCATTATAAAAAACAAGAATATCATCACAACAAAATTCATTATGTTTTTTTTGAATGTATTATCCATGTGTCTTTGAAAAAAAAAGCCAAAAGGTACTACCGTCCATTGTCCTTGAGGACAACTAAATCTTGTCAAAGGTTTTGTAGATCATCAAATCACCGATGAAATCGACTTTAAATCAAAGGAGAGAAGATATTTTACCTTTACTAATTGTAAAAGACTTTGCATGTTAGGTAAGATATACCCACCTTTGTATATTTGTTCAAATCACCCATTCCTTTACCTCTTCTTGCGGCTTAACCACCCATCCCCACCACGATTTCGATTCGTTAAAATGGAAATGAGTATCAAAAAAGACAATGGAGGAGGAGGAGGGAGGAGGAGGAGGAGGAGGGGGGGACCTTCTTCTCCTGGGGTTCCTCTTTTCTTTTCTCATCCAAATAGAATGTAAAATCTCCGCAATGGCGTGATCTTGTTTCCGCAAACGGCCAAACCCAAAACCAAAGCGACTGAAATCCAAAGAAGTTTATAAATCTCCCTGTTTATCGAGAGAAAATTTTCTCCACATTTCAAAAACCAAAGCGAAAGGGTTTTCGCGAGGATCGATTTCTCCATCAACCAGACTAGGAGGGGATTTCTCCATCCTAATTTGGTCAACTTGAACGAGGGTGGCCCAAAATTGGGTTGGGTTGGCCCAGTAAATATGGATCCGTATAAAATCGGGCCACGGCCAGCGCAGCTCAATTTTTGTGTGGCCCATCTAGTTTCAGACTGGGCTACACCGTCTGGTCCATTTGCCACTTCTAGCTGTAGTAAAAGTGATTATGGTTGTGGATGGTGGTAGTGAATTTGAACCTGGTTGCTTTCGGTAACATGATATTTTATATGTGCTATATAAAGTTTAACACTTATACGTTACTTTGTTCCTTTCATGTAAATTATCTATGGTTAAATATTGGAAGAAATATTAATTGTTGTGTAGAGTTTGTAGTGTATTTCACGACCTCCTTTCTCCAATCTAGGTGCAAGTTCATGAAGAGTTTTTGCTGTGCTCTTATGGGCACCTCTTCTTTTAATTTATGCTTTAGGTTAAAGCATTTATATGATAGCCTTCACGTCTGCTTATTATTGAAGGCAAAATTATAGTGACAATAAACTGGAGGTCGTACAAGCCAAAAAGTGTGTTTACACGTAAAACTTTTAGAGAAATGACTGCATCACCCCAAAGGTTGAGCTTTAAATTCTAACACTAGAAATTATGCCGTGTAATAATAAGTTATAAAAGACTATCTTTTTCCTATATTGCAAGTTCGTTTCCTTCTCATCTAATTGAATTCCCTAATACTTCATAGAATACTTAACGTATGGAATTCTCAATCAAGCCCAACATGAAGGCTTTGTTTCTTTATGACTTCCTACTTTTCATCTACTCAATTACTTTGTAATTAGTTTCTTTTCTCTTTTCATTGTCCTGTGTATTAAAAATGCATGAATCACGGTTAAGCCTCTTTAGTAACATGTATTTTTTTGTGCATATTGTATTGAGTGACACGTATGTTACTTTGTATTAAAAATGTATAAATCATGGTTCTTCCTTTTTAAGTAACATGTGTGTACCATTAGTGGTGGTAGTAACACATGTATTACTCTACAAATAACATATGCATTACTTTAATTTAAAATTTAAAATTAGTAGAGGTTGTGGATCAATGGTTGATGTGGTTGTTGAGTTGTACGGTGGTGGAGAAAGATGATGTTGGCATTAACAAATGTGTCTTACAAGACACCTGTGTTATTCTAATTTTAATTAGGGTAACACATGTGCCCTAATTTAAATTAGTGTAGCATGTGTGTTACCAAATTTGAATTAACAGAAGTGGTTGGGAAAGATAGTGGTAGTGGTAACACATGTGTTACTCTAATTTAAATTACGCTAACATGTGTTATTTTGGTTGTGGTGGAGGTAATTATGGTTGTGGATGATGGTATAGGATCTAAACTCAGTTGGGGTGGGATAAGGCGAGTGGTACTCGTGGTGACGATGAAAGGTGATTAGTAATGGTAACATATATTGTAAAAATTTTATTTTCAAATATAAAATTGAAATATTGATTTTAAATAAAAATAATGTATTTTTTGAAAAATTATAAAATATTGATTTAAATTGATGAAGTAACATAGGGTTACTCATAGTAAAAATGTTGTTTCAAATAAAAAATTGAAGTGTAGATTTTAAATTAAAATAATGTATTTTTTAAAAATTTATAAAATGTGATAAATTATAAAATATTGATTTTAATAAAATTGAGGAAGTAATATAGGGTAACACATATGTTACTCAGTGTAAAAATATTGTTTTCAAATGAAAAATTGAAAATTTGATTTAAATTAAAATAATGTATTTTTAAAAAAATTTATAAAAGGAAATAAATTATAAAATATTGATTTTTAATTAAAATGATTAAGTTACACAGGGTAACACATATGATATTAAGTGTAAAGATATTGTTTTCAAAAATTGAAAATTGATTTTAAATTAAAATAACGTATTTTTAAAAATTATAAAATGAGATAAATTGTAAAATATGAATTTTAATGAAAATGAGGAAATAACATATAGTAACATATATGTTACTCGTGTAAGAATGTTGTTTTCAAATGAAATATTGAAATATTTATTTTAAATGGAAATAATATATTTTTAAAAAAATTATAAAAGAAGAAAAATTGTAAAATATTGATTTTAATGAAAATGAGGAAGAATACATATGTTATCTGTGTAAAAATATTGTTTACAATTGAAAATTGAAAATATTAATTTTAGATAAAATTAATGTACTTTTAAAAGAATTATAGAATGAGATAAATTTTAAAATATTGGTTTTATTAAAAATGAGGAAGTAACATATGGTAACCCATGTAAAAAGGTTGTTTTTCGAATGAAAAATTAAAATATTGATTTTAAATAAAAATAAGGTATTTTGTAAAAAATTATAAAAGGAGATTAATTGTAATATATTGATTTTAATGAAAATGAGGAAGTAATATATGGTAACACATATGTGATGTGTGTAAAAATGTTGTTTTCAATTAAAAATTAAAATATTGATTTTAGATGAAATTAATAAATTTTTAAAAAAAATTATAAAATGAGATAAATTTTAAAATATTGATTTTAATGAAAATCGGAAAGTAAAAATGTTATTTTTTGGATGAAACATTGAAATATTGATTTTAAATGAAAATAATATATTTTTAAAAAAATTATCAAAGAAAATAAATTGTAAAATATTATTATAATTATTACTATACTTGAAATAATATACAAATATGATATTTTTAGATTAAAATAATATAATTTTAGATAATAAAAAACTGAAATATCGGTTTTAAAAGAAAATAATATATGTTTAGATAATGAAAAACTGAAATATGTACTTTAAATGAAAATAATTTTTTTTATTAAATTATGAAAAGATATGAATTATATATATTGATTTTATTGAAATTGACGTATTTTTTAAAAACAAATGATAAAAATGAGGTATTTCTTGAAAAATTAAAAAAGAAGTATTTTTCAACATTTTTATAAAACGTAGGGTTCTTGTCATGTTTATCCTATAATTAAACTTATATGCTAAACATGCCCTAAGATTAATCTTGAAAATTGACGTAATTCATGCTGAAAATATAAACATAAATAAATATTTTTTTCTATCAATAAAAAATTAATTCTTTTAAATGATTAATTTAACTTATATCAGGTTAGACAAATATTTTGAGTTAAGCCTTGTTATTATTTATATATGACAGTTACACGTGCGAATCTTTTGATGGAAAAAATAAATAAATAATTGAATAATTGGGGCGCCGTTCACATTAAACCTTTCCAAAAAAGCGAAAACTAAATAGTTTCAACATGATGCAAGAGAGTCACTACTAAATGAAGAAATAATATACTTTTGCTTTCTATATTTTTGACTTGCAATTAGATCCCACAGTAAAGTCATATTTTCATATGAGGGATTTGTTGCATCTAGATCTGCTATCAACAATTTATGTGGTAATTGTATTGACATTAAATGATAAGTTCAATGAAATGTAGAGATATAAAACTCATTTTATTGTACATATATTTTAATGCTACATATATTAGTAATTATCACCAATAGTGATAAATAATATTGTTCTTTTGAAATCACTTGCTCTTTTTTTTTAAATGGAAACATAAAGAAATTACCCCACATCCTAAGCTTTCAATGTCCCTTTTCCCCCCCTTCGTGAAGATTGATATATGTTTAACAATGATTTTTCGATAATGTTGAGTATTTTAAATTGATACATTATTGAGTTTAGTTTGTTTTCATTGTTGTAGGCAACATTTCCGAACTCGGGTACATTGAAAATAAAGGAGGAGAAAATGAGGAAATTGATGTGCTTTGAATTGCAATTGAAGATGTTAAGGGATTAGCTAAACCACGAAGACCAAAATAGAGGAAAAAGTGATGAACTTGAAGGGAATAATCGAACTATGAAGGTTAGACTTAGCACAAAGAACTATTATAGGCGAAAAAAATTGGCTAAGGGTGAAAATTTGAAAGAGGAAATAGCCCTTTGCTCGAGCAACATGTGGCCTCACTCAAAGCAACATGAACATACTTCTTCAATTGAAGATGGTAAGGATTAGCTGAACCACGAAGACCAAAATAGAGGAAAAAGTGAAGAACTTGAAGGGAATAATCGAACCATGAAGGTTAGACTTAGCACGAAGAACTATAATAGGCGAAATTTTTTGGCTAAGCCTTTGCTCGAGCAATATGTGGCCTCACTCAAAGCAACATGAACATACTTCTGCCACTTGAGCATGGCATGATTGCTGCTCGAGCGACATACATGTGAAACATCGAAAAAATTTGGTGGTGCTCGAGTGCCAATTTCCATGCTTGAGCACCGACCTTGTTTCAGCCTCAAAGTTCTATTTATGGGAGGATTCCTTTGGGATCTTCTAGGATGATTTATACACAAAATTTTCATCCTGTAAGTCAACCTAGAATGCTTCTAGTTGATCATATGTTGTAGAAAACTACTTGAAATCGAAGAAATTCCATGATAACTAGATTGAATCACTTGCATATTCTCTACACGATATGTGTGCTCCTTTTGGTCCAAGCTCAATCACAATGGAGATAACTTCTTTCCACAACACAAACGATGACCATTTTTAATGATTCTTTGCTAAAATCAAGTGATAGCCCTTTGTGTGTTTTTTCTCCTTTTCATGTACGAATTTTAGTTGTTTCTTCTCATTTTGTTGTGTGTAACTTCCCACAAAACAAGAACTTATATATATGTATGGAGGTTATTTGAAGTTGTGGGGTTGTAGGAACTTTTAATTCAAAACAAACATAAAACTCCTCCCTCCAACCCATTTCCATACTCCATGGGTCGGGTCAACCTTCATGGGCCCCCCACCCATTTCTACCATCTCCCACTTACACATAATAGGTTTGACTTGAATCTAATATAATCATCAAATATATCTTTCTCAAAATCTTAAAGTTCATATCGGCAAATGAGTCATGCAACCAGTGAGTATATTTAAAGAGTATCCAATTATATACACGTGTCAGGGATATATAGTAGCTCTATAAGAGAAATGGCATTAATTTCTCACCACACCCTAGACTTATTTTTTAACAATAGTTCAACTCTTTCTGATCCCTCGATTAACCAACCCTTGATTAACCAACAACATACTTGAACTCTACACTATATATTGTATTCACAACTGTGCCCTATACACCAAATAGTTAACACTATTATCCGGCAGCAGGTGAATACAAGCGTGTTAGACAACATAATCTTCATTTTCTACTCGAATCTCTTAAACTTTAAAATAATTGCTTTTCTAGATATATCTTGTAAGACCAAATCATTTGTGATCATTAGCAATATAAGTAGCAAAACTATGATAAAGCCTTGAGAAACAGTCAAAAGTCATGATGGTATATATATATATATATATATATATATATATATATAAACACACCTCGGGACTCACACAATGAAGAAAGTAGGCACTATTCTTTCATTTTCTATTTGACATCAAAGCACATGTGCTACATTATTTTCTCTCTTTTCTTAAGACGCATGTCATATTCTATAAATTAAACACATATATAGTATAGATCTTAATTCAAGCATTACTCGATACCTAACTTGAGTTTTTCTTATATTTATTCCTCAATGCAATCTCAATTGAGAACTCGATTTAGAAGCTAAACAGGTCTAATGAATAGTGGAATCTATTTTGATTAGGTATAG
This sequence comes from Forsythia suspensa, assembly GCA_023638005.1. Taxonomy (NCBI): domain Eukaryota; kingdom Viridiplantae; phylum Streptophyta; class Magnoliopsida; order Lamiales; family Oleaceae; genus Forsythia; species Forsythia suspensa. The sequence goes on from CM042669.1 coordinate 17,928,549, forward strand.
TATCTTGATTTTTCATCAAGGCAATTGGATCATGTACACAAGGTGATCACTTTATATCATCTGAGCACATGCCAAAATATCTGAGGTGATTGCTCGTGTAAATGAGCCAATCTCTACTTGTTCTACATACTTTATGCGTTTGTACGCAAATTACTCATCAGTAATCATATTAAAAGATTACACTTTATATAAATGAACTCAAAAGATTTGTTAATTACTGGACATTTAAGTGTATACAAGATATATAACAAATTCTATGCAATCTTAGAGATTTAACATGTGTCATAAAGACATCTCTAGGTATCGTTTAGTATGCGGATCAGCTACTACATGATTCATAAAAATGAACTATAAAGTTACTTTTTTCTTTGCTATGATGTCTCGTATTTATATTTTGTATCAATGTGTTTAGTTCTGCTGTGATACTTGAAATTCTTAGTATATGCAATAGCAGCTTCACTATCACAATAAATCAACGTATGTCCGACATCATCATTAATGACTCTTAGTTGCTGAAAGAATCTCCTTAACAAAACAACTTCTTGTACTGCTGAAGCACATGCCACAAATTTTGCTTCTATTGTAGACAAGTAAATGCATGTTTGTTCTTGCTACTCCAAGAGATAGCGCTATTATAAAGCAAGAATGCATATCCCAAAATTGATTTGCACTCATCTAGGTCTCTGCACTAGTCAGCATCTGTATATCTTTTTAAGAACAAGTCATTTTCTTAATAGAACAGGAAATAACTACCAGTACCCTTCAAGTATTTCAACATCCTCTTGACGACTTTCCAATGTCATCTTCCAATATTTGACTGATACTTGTTGACCAGACCAACGGTATAACAAATTTTGGGACGAGTACATATCATAACGTACATCAAGCTCCCAATTGTACTGGAGTATGATATTCTAGACATTTTTTTCTTTTTCTTCAAGAGTCTTAGGAAATATGTAAATGCTTAAAGTTTTGCTGTTGGATATATGAGTATCAATCGGGTTGTAATTCTCTATTTTGAAACGTTGCGGAGCAGTTGCTTGAATCTTCCCCATGCCTCGTGAAAATTTTCCAACTCAGATTGTTGAAAGTTGGATATTTCATATTTCAGTCTGTTCACTCTGGCTAGAGAAAAATATTTTAGCGTGAATTTTTGGATCAAATATGTCCAAGTAGTGATGCTCCCATACGGTAGAGAATCTAACCATTTTCTAGCTTTATCCTTCAATGTGTATGGGAAGAGCCTCATCTTTAGTGCCTCTTCATTAACACCGTGGTATTTGAAATTTCTACAGTATTCATCAAAGAGAGAAATATGGTAATGAGGGTTTTCATCCGTTCTCCCATAGAACGACAGATTGTTTGAAAACAAATTAATTACATCTGGCCTCAACTAAAAGTTATCGTGTCCATAAGGTGGATAGATTATGCTGGACCGATTCTCAACAATTGGTGGCATCATATACTTACCCATAAGAATATCTCTTTCATTAACTTCAACTGGTTGAGCCCTTGGTGCAAGATTATTTCTCTGGTCTACAGGTAATGGATTTTGGACTCAGTTGTCTTTCATTGTGTCTTTTTACTATTGTTTCTTTTCTCTTTGCTCACGTTGTCGTTGGCGAAAGCTCCATTCAATTTCTGGGTCTAAATCAAATAGGTCAAGATCCTTTGTACGGCGCATACACACTTGACACCTTAAACTTTAGAAAATAGCTGGAAGGTCGTAGTAACAAAAAGAACTGAGAAGAAAAATAAAAATAAAAATAAAATAAATAGTACTAAAAAAATTATTAAAACTAAATTATCAATTAATGTAGTAATTGATAAAACTAGTCCCTGACAATGGCGCCAAAAACTTATTGTGTGATTTTAATCCCACAAGTGGACGGATAGTTACAAGTAATAAAATGAGAAGTACAGTGTCGAACCCACGAGGACTAGCTACCAATTAACCTATTAATTTATAATTCGAGTTTTAACAATAAAAGAACATAGATTCTTTTGTGATTTTAATTCTAAAATTATTCTACTTATGTTAAATTAAAACTAATTATCTCGCAATCAAAAGTAATTTTTAAGAATGAATTCGAATTGTACCAACACTAGGATTTGCGAATCCATCTACACATTCCTTAATCAATTATCCGTTAACCGCTTTAGCTCATAATTACCTTAGATTGAAAATCGTTGATCCTATAATAATCAAAACTTCTCTCGATGGTCAATTAATTCTATATCAATATATGAACCTAATTATTTCTAATTAAATTTCAAACATAAAAATATGCATTTAATTCACAAGAACACCTAACCAAATTTCATAAAGCATAATAGTAATTTCTATCTATTATTGGACCTTATGTTATTCGATACCATGTGCTTAGTCTATATTGAATCTCTCGACTTCAATATATATCACAAAATATTCTAAAGGTGATCAAGCATTAAAACATTAGAAAAAATGAATAAATAATAATCAATCCACAATCAATTAATTACTAAAACAAAAAACTTCTAATTAATTAAAAATACGAGGTTTCATTGTTCATCCTAACAATAAAAGATTTAGCCGAACATGATTCTTATAAATATAGAGATATTAATAAAAGAATTAATGATCCAAAAGAAAAATAAGAAGAATAGACATAATCCTCAATCTTGAATTAATCCAAGATCACCAATTGCACCGATGAATGTTGTCCAAGAATTCTTCTTTTCATTGCTCTTGATCTCTATTTCTCTTCAATTGCGTAACGCCTCTTCAATTGCGTAACCCCCTTCAAAAGACCTAGAAGAGGTCTATTTATAGTCCTTGAAAAGTCTTCAAAATTGTGTCTTAAAAGAGTCATAATCCCACTTAACTTTTGAAAACTGCATTTAAAACTTTCTTTCAGCGTAAGTCGCGCCTAGGTCGCACAATGCATTGTGCTACCTAGGTGAGACCTCTAGTAAGTTTTTACTACCGCACCTAGGTCGCACTACCTAGGTGGGACATAAGTTTTGAAAACTTATAATTCTGTCCCCGATTTGGCTTCTGATGTACAATTTTGGTCTTTTCTTCTTTAATTCTTCTCAATTCAATCCAAAAGCTTCCAAATGTATTATAATTGGTCCTCACCCTTCTAAAGTCTTCGAAAGTGGCCTTCCAACTTTTTGAAATTTTGCAAATTAGTCTCCAAACTTTTAGAAATCTGAATTTTGCTCCTGAAACTTTTGAATTCACTACAGTAAGCGTCAATTAAGCTTCAAAATCTTCTTTTTCATTCCAAACTCATCCAAATTGGGTTTTATACTTACGTATATAATAATTAAACTCATTTAAATAGAAATATGCTCATATAGTGAATATATAATAAGTTTACAAGTATAAATAAGCATACACAAGTCATTTAAGAAAAGTAAGAAACTCTATAAGATTATCTTGCTCGTTTCAGCAGAGCCACGCTGGGGATTAATGACTTTTAGATGTCAGCTGTTGTGACAGCCATAATGAACGATACTTGGAACCGATCCTTTAAAATGTCATTCTCCAAAAATCCACCAAAGTCAATGTAGGAGCTATTGACAAATGTGGATAAGTACGTAGATGCTGAAGAAGCAGAGTGGATGACTAAGAGTCTATGCGAAGGTAGAAACCCCAAGACTAACAAGCGAAAGTCTTATGACAACCAGCATACTAGAGATGATAAAGAAAAATAGAAGGTTGGTCCTCGAGACTGGGTCCAATCTAACAAATGGCTCGTCAGGCTAGAGTATGAAGGGAGCAAGGCTTTCATTCTTTTGAATACCCCTCGAGCACATGTGTTGATGGAAATTCGTGACATGAGAGAGCTTGAGTGGCCACAAAGAATGGCGGCACCACCAAGTAAGAGAGACAAGAGAAAGTACTGTCACTTTCATAGAGACCATGGGCATGATACTGAAAGTTTCTTTCAGCTGAAGGATGAGCTCGATTGATTTTTGAAAAGTGGTTTCCTAGATATGTATGCTAAAAATGATCTTGGAAAAGAAAGAGCAGTCAAGTCACCAATGAAACCTCCTTCTCGAACAGGAGTTATAAATGTCATTTCAGGAGAGACAACCGCAAGAGGTGACTCGAATTTAGCTAGAAAAGGCTACGCTCGAGCGGGATAGGCTCTAATCAAAAGGAAACCAGATTCAGTCAAGACATAACGTTTAGTGAGGAAGTACCCCCACAAACATGCCATAGTGATCACGGGCGATATCACTGACTTTGATGTCAAAAGAGTATCGATAGACAACGACAGTACATCAGATGTTTTGACTTGGGATGCCTTGTTAGGCTTGAAGCCACCTCTCAAAAAGTTTCAACCGGTCAGTACTTTTTTGCAGGGCTTCGGTAGAGCCACGGTAACTCCAAAATGGACCATAGAGCTGCCAATCACTTTAGGCATGTACTTAGCCAGTGTTATAATCATGACGTATTTCTTGGTAGTAAAGACTCACATGGCTTACAATGCCATCTATGGCCGACCACTTCTGAATGCTTTCAGGCAGTAATATCAACTTACCACCAGTCGATAAAGTTTTCAACTAGTTTGGTGTGGGATGCGTGAGGGGCGATCAGTGTATACAAAAGGTGTTATGTAGACAACATATAAGTTTGAAAGGTTGATCATGTGATGATACTCGACATCGAGCCCCTAAATTGAAGAATTGAACTGCTTGACATGACATAAAAGATTGAGGTAGCATAAGGGAGAAGGAGAATGTTGACGATCCGTGGAGGACTAAAATCTTAAGAGAAGGAAAAAGTGATAGCTTGCCTATGTGATAAATTGGACAAATTCGCATGGACTCTGAATGACATTCTAGGGTTCAGCCCTTCCATATCATAACATCTCTTAGGAGTCTTACCAGGATCAAAACCCATAAAACAAAAAAAAAAGAAGAGGAATTTCATCTTGGAGAGGCAAAATGCGATAAAGTACGAAGCAGAGAAACTGCTTGAGGCGGGTTTCATTCGGAAGGTGTAGTATCCGAAGTGGCTAGCTAATGTCGTGTCGGTGAACTAAATTGGGGAACTAAATTGGGATACAATTTTCAGTAATTAAACTATAAATTAGACTCTATTGGAGAAGACCTGATATACATGAATGCATGACATTTCTAGTTACATGAGCGATGTCATCATCTAGTCTATATGAATGACATAATATATTATAATTATTGATTTCAATAAATAAAGCATAAAATAAATAAATATCAAGTAGAGGCCATAACCTAAAGACAAAAATGTTCTTTACATATATACACTACATTTTAGTATCATTTAGAAATTTACTGGGTCAAAAAATTAAATACAATAATACTAGAGTGAAAATGAGATTCTTTAGATATACTGGATTTCAACAAAGGCCCACTTCAAAGTAGATTACATCACAACCCATAATTACTGCTCTGTTACTAATGTGATATACTTCGGCCGTTACAAGTTATCATCGAAGAAGAGGAGAAATTCAAAATTCAAACTGAAGAAAGATTAAATTGTTATCAAATTGGATATCCAATAATGTTATTCCGGAACTCATTGAGTAAATTTCGGAGAAGAAATTGTGCAAAGCCAATTGTGGCTGATTTTGTGATTATATAGGATGATCAAGAATGTGGAAAGATTCAGACATCTCGAACCAGTATTATCAAAAAAATTTGGGGGGTAAGCTTTACTTTGTAATTTTTGGGATCATATCTCGTCTTTTTGTGCAAATAATTCAAATTAAACACCATTACATATGAGTATCAACTTGAACAAGACGATGTTACTATTCTTGTGTCTGGGATGAAATGTTTAGAAGATATAGAAGATTTTTTTATTCATGCTACTATTGAAGTAAATTAAACTAATTACAAAGAATAGGAATTATAGCATTCGCATGTGATAGAATCTCAATTCATGTATTTATTTGTTAACCATTCATACTGCCACTAAATGTCAGGTCTAAATATTTCTACCATTCGTTATGCTGTATATGATACTAAGATTGATGTTTGAAATTAACGATAACGTACGCATGGGTTATTAGATTTCGAGAAAATCTCAATTTATATTCACTGTTTTAGTTGCAAAAAGACATGATATGTAAACTAAATGTGTGTGTAATTTGGTTATGAACTCTAGTTATAAATGCCGAACTCTGATTGTACTTAATTAATACACCTACTCATAATTTTTGTATTCATATATTACTTACAAGCGTTTAGTATTGTCATATATTAATAACTTCAACATATTAATATTTCAAATTGCTTTGGTCATTAGAAATCTGAAAGCAAATAGTGTCGTTCGCAAATGAATCTGATGTAGCCTATTTCACCAATCAGTCGAAAGTAAATACCTTAATTTTTGTCGTCCGATTGCATTGCAGGCGTGGTGATATAATTTGAAATTTGATTTGGGTTGTAAAATCTCATATTGTTTCTTATTTACAAAATGATTTCAATTCTCCTTCATGTGTGTTACTACTTATACTTAGTTGTAATGAGCTTGCAATATATTGGCTGGAGATAATTATGCTGGTATATATAACGATAACAAATGGTTTTTCACTAATATAGATAAAACTATTGAAATCTTCATGTGGGCTGCATATTCATATTTCCCAGCTATTGTTTGCATATTGTGAATGGCACTCAAACTCCAAGTTTTATCCTCATCCCTTGCCATTGACAACAAGTTTTTCTTACATATGAATAAGGTGTTGGATATATAAGAAGTTGTGATGTTGAACCTGATTTTTCTCAAGAGTTTGCCTCAGAATTTATCCAATTTGGAGACATGGAAGATAGATTGCATCTATGTCCTGGTACTGTGGCAGACGTCGAATTTGCGAGCAATTGATTGTTAGAACATTATCTAAATTGATTCATGTAGAATTAGACAAACAATGTGATGTGTTTCTACCTAGTATGCAATTGTTTTGGTTATTTAATATTCTAACTATTTTGGATTGAGATGAAATAATTATTTTTTGGAGTATTAGATATGTAATTCCAATTCAATCAATATATCATTAAGTGTTGGTTATATATGAATGTGATTTTTCAATTATTGGTAACATCTACACTCTATGCTTCCAATTTATATTCCAGCCATGTACCTTTGACATGGTTTAATTTACATAAACCATGCATATAATTTGGATGGTTGAGTGTTTACAAATTTATTTGGTATGGGACACAGCTTGATTAGTAACATCTAACAAATTATGACTCTAAAGGCAATGCTTGGCTGGTGTTAATATGAGATGGTCTGTATCAATGCATATGATTTGGTTGTTCTTACAAAATGACTCCACATTGTTTTAGTACATGATTGTAAACATTACTAGGAATTTTTAGTAAATTGTTGGATAAGGTTAACAACCGCAAATGATCAGTTAATATAATATATTGGACTAACTGACAAATGAATTAGTAACAAATATCGTCGTCTTAAGCAGGGGAATCAAAGCTTCGTATTAACAACATGAGATTAACAGTGAAAGCATGTTAACATCAAAAGCACCAAAAAAAGAAGAAGAAGAAGCGATCAAAAATGTCAAGAAAGGGTATCAAATATGCTTGTCTCAGGCGAATTAATCAATCTTCAGTAACAATAAAATAGCTTAACAACAATAGTAGTTTCGCTGTATAAAATAATCAAACAATTTCATTATTTACAAACAAATTGATAGCTAATAAAACAATGTCGACTCAATTGCATCGGTCGGTGTATCATATCATGGAAAATATGGCAAAAATATCGACGATAATTCTACACTAAGTAATAATAGCAAAGATGGTCAACGTCCATGATAATATTAGGACAAGTAAACAAGAAATTCACCTGTACAACAATCCCAAATGAAATACAGTGCATACCAAAAGTCATAACACCAAAACTCAAAGTAAAAAACAAACTTGAATAACATTGCATACCACATAATTAATCCATTTCATGTCAGCGGTTTGATGATAGAACAGAGAAAACACCGAGTTGGAGATGTACATAGACTTGTAATTTTAATAACCAAAAGCATCAACTGTGGTAAAACTTCACTAGAAAAAAGATACATGTTCGATAAATATTCTATAGAGTTGAATTCATGGTATTTGAACATAGACGACTATCCATCCAAGTGTGACTCTGGCTTCTTAATAGCAAATTTGTATAATTGAACAACCATGTTGTGATGAGCCACTTTCGTATCGAACTTTTTCGGCTTCCCCTTAATCTTGTTTTCAAATATGTATTCTGCAAACTTGATGGCGAATATCCCATAGTCGCCACTGCATTCATAAAAATAGGTGTAGTTAATAAATTCTTCGTCAATCATCTATGATCAGTAAACCTCAAAGACGGTGTTTTAAATGATATTAAAACTGTACAACCCATCCTACAAGTGAAAGAGCAGGTGAAAGTGTACAACATTAAGCCATGTATAACATTAACAAAGTTCATACAGACTAGGAAATGAAAGAGCAGGTGAAACTGTACAACATTAAGCCACGTATAACATTAACAAAGTTCTTAAGGACCAAGAATAAGGGGGCTTTGAAGCATATGTCATTTAATATGCCCCAACAACACAATTTAAATGAGACATGCACAGTTAAAGAAGCATAAATGTCATTCATATTATTAGGCTATTAACAACTGCAATGATGGTATCATGTAATTGAAAATGGGAATAAAGGAGCTTTGACACATATGTCGTTTAATATGTCCAATTGAAATGCGACTCTTAGTAATAAGCATAGATGTCATTCACAAGTATCAAAGATGATTATCAATATCATTTGATGAAAATAATGTAAAATGTAACATCTCCCCAATTCCAAGTTATCATCAATCATTAACAAACCGGTTATCCATTGTAAGCATGTCAACGAAGATGACAACGATTGTAGATATACATTATAAAATAAATAAATAAATAAATAAAATTGGTCAATAACACTGCATAAAATAGAATAGGGGCATCAGAATGAATAAATGGATATTTCAATTTAGGTGCCCACTGCAATGTTTAGGGATGAAGATGTGGGTGCACAAAAGGGCCCTAATTCTAAGATTTTATGAGGGCAAGGGATAAAAAAAATTAACTATATTTTTTACATTGACCAAACAAAAAAAATAAGAAAATCACAGACAAGAAGAAAAATTATCATAAAAAAATCCATTCAAACATTGAATCAAACAAATTTAATTTTACCATTCTGATAGAGTAAAAAAATAAAAATCGGGTAACGTACACTAATTGGGCTCAAGCTCAATTCTTCAATTAGTCCATATGTCATCTAGATCTTGTTATAATTGGCTTCAAGTGGTCTTGTAGTCTGACACATCTGTATGTACTGATATGATCTTCAACCCCAAAAATCACGTCCAAGTCTGAAACACTAGCCCACATCCTGTAGGGACGATCCACGACCAGCCGCGCACTGCGCCATTGCCACGCACAAGCAACAACCTTTCGGGCTAATACTCCGCACCCATGGTGCACCGGCGATGCCACTAAGGCACTGTCAGCGTGGGCACGGCGTCATGCCCGTTGTCCCTTCCATCCTGCAATTCTATCTTCTTCAATTTTTTCGATTCCAAAGCAATTGCAACAATAGTCCCAATTTCAACAAAAATAAATATTACATAGAATCCTATACCCACACTTTTAGGGTTTATAATGAAATCTAATTGAAAAATAAATTGAAGAATTACATCAATTCCTATACCCACACATTTAGAATTTACAATTGAAACAATCACAAGATCTATTGGCCACAACTCATATAGCATTCATTCATTCAGTCAGTCGGACAAATATTTTCAATAATTCAAAGTCATATAGAACAATTCTAGAGTTCACTCAACTACAAAACATGTAATAAAAAATCTATAACCATTATAATGCAAAAAAAAAAAAAAAATGTTAATTTAAATCGCTATACTACCAGTTGTTGGAGAAATAGGTTGTAGGAATCATAGATAATAATTTATTTATCAAAACTTTACAAATCCACGATCTGACTAAATAGTTAAATTATCTTTATTATCCTTGAAGCGTGATTAATTCTGACTCCAAAATTCTGGATAAATTACTACTCCCAATCAGGGGCGGAGTTGGGGGGTTCCCAGGGGAGACCTGGACCCCCTCACACTTTGGATTTTTTTTTAGTTTTTTAATTTTTTGATATATAATTTAACTTTTATCTAATATCAATTTAATGGATGACAATTGGATCTATTGACCCAATATCAATTAGAGCTTGTTTGGTATAGTTTATAAATTAGTGTATTTGACCGAAATAGTTTATTTGACATAGAATAATAAAAAATGTCGCAAATTTTTTGGTCAAATAAACTATTTTTTTTTTATCAAATAAGTTATTTTGGTCAAATAAATTAGTTCATAAACTAGAACAAACTGACTCTTATTGTAAGGCAATTGAATCTACTGGCTTAATAAAATTAATAATACAAAATTACAAATGAATGACCCATTCCTCAAATGATTGACCAATTCCTCAAATGATAATACAAAATTAATAACGACACTTTGTTTGTTAATACATATCGTGTTCAAATAATAATTATATATAACACTATTAAAAGGGTTTAAATTTATGTCAATCGGCTACATAGTTTAGTTTTAGATAAAATAGATATAGACTCTATTTTTGTGCAATGACTTCTTGTAAGTTTTTTTAAAGACTATAACTTATAAAAAAATATTAGATTATCATAAGAATTAGCTCAGTAATTGTTGTTTGAGAAAAAAAAAAAAGAGCGCTGCCCCCGAACCCCCGTAAGAGAGTTCTCCATCCCCCGACCCATCCCCATTTGGGACCCCTCAACTTTAAAAGTCTAGCTTCGCCACTGCTCCTAATCTACAATTTTTTTTTTGTCTTCGTGCTTCAAACACCCAAATCTTCTTTTCTATTCTTCAAAGCACGTAGGCACTATGGTTTCAAGAACCTAGAACCACAATGATTTTGATAACCACACAAGTCGAACAAGAAAAAAGGCAATTCTCTCAATAGGCGTCAGCCATGACAGTCTGGGATACACTGGTCAATCACGTTAGACCTTATTCATATGCCCAGGCCCGATTTTGGGTCGAGGCGAGTGAGGCGACGGTCTCGAGCCCAAAACAAAAGGGGTCCAATATGAAAAAAAAAATTTATTAAACACAGCAGTTCTAGCCGCCAATGCCCAAAGCCAAAAAACTAATATAAAGTTTTTTAAAAAAAAAACAAGGCCCAATAATACCCACAAACCAAGCCCAACAAGAAAACCCTCAGACCTCAGTTACTGGAAGAAAGATAACAGCCTACGGCCTACTACCATCAACGCACCCGCCAAGCTTCTACGAGACTACCTGCGAAGTTTTTTCAAATCGCGAAAGAGGAAAGACGACAGTGTTTATGGAGTTATAAGTATCCTTCAAATCGCGAAAATAATCTCTTTTTTATCAAAGTATTGTTTTCTTTTGAGATAAGATTATTCACTTTCAAAAATGCTTGAAATTGAATGGCCGGAGTTTGTGCAATTGTGCTGTTACGACTTACAAATAATGATTAATGAATGGCTGATTGCCCTAAATCTGGAAGGCTTGCACCATGTTGCCCTTTTAAAATCTTTAAATAAACAGACGAATTTTGTGATTTTGAGCAAATTTTATGGACTAAATTTGTTTGTTCTGCGTTACCTGCGTATGCAAAGAAATAGAATGAAGAACAAATGAGTAAAAACAAGTAGGGATAACTAGATAAGAGAATGCCATTTGGCCCATTTGACTTCTTACTATGAATCTATCATCTTTGATCCTATGTCTCTGTGGTATAGTTTATATATATAATATATATAGTTACTTAACTATTTAAGGTGTGTAGGAATTTTGAAAATCATTGCATAGATGACAGATTCTATTTTTTATTTTATGAATACAAGTGAGATTTAAAAAATCAGATATGATCAATAGCCGTGAGCTGTCTATTGCCAAGAGTAAGCAAGGCCAGTAGTTCAATAGGAATTAAAGGCTCTGTTTTGGGGGGATCGGCTTGTATGTATATTGTATACAATTTTCTCATTTGGGAAAATAGGAAATTAGGAATTGAATGCTTTGTTTGTATACAATATTGCATTTTTACCATCCTCTTCGTTAAGGACTGAGACAATCATTGATTTTAGTTCATTTAGAAAGCCCAAATTATAGATGTTCTGTCTTTCCTGCCCTGGCTTGATGATCTGAATCATTGACTGAAAATACAGACACTTTTATTGATTTTAGTTCTTTTCAGGTTGTTTGATTGCTTGACATTTTGAAATCTTTATGGGTACTTTTTATTGGAATCTAGGTCGATCAGTTCACTGATATTAGTTTTAAATTTTTTGTTCTATGCAGGTTAGCGAACGGGAGGATAAACTTTTCATTGAAGAATAAGTTGGTTTTTCACATTTGTCATTTCATAATAGCCACTCAAATCTTACTCTCAAGTAAACAATGGTTATCCCTCGCAACTTTTTTATTGACTTATTAGAAATAGTTAAAGCTTTGTGGATGTTAAATGCATAATACAATTTGGGGGTCTATTGGGGAGCCTAATTTCTGAACTTCGCCTCAGGCCCCGGAAATGTCAGAACCGGCCCTGCATATGCCTAGGAAACTATTTTGGTTTTTTTGCATGTGCAGTCCCTGAACTTTCATTACTAATGAAATTAAGTCTAAGACTTTTTCTAAAACTATCAAAACAACCTGGTCATACCTATATAATTTAAGCTTAGCTAATTAAACTATAGTCAAACCGATATAAGCCTGTACAATATAATTATTAGTTTAAGCTCCCTCCAATAAAGGCGAGAAACTGCACTATTAGATATTATACAAAATCACACAAACAATATTAATTCAATTCTCTACAATTACATCATCTTGATTTTCCAACTTTATCCCTTACTCCATCGGATATCTAATAATTAGTTCTGGGCTAAATTGGTTGTTTCGCCTTTCTAATTTTTTTTCTCACCTATGCCCACATTTTCTTTAAAGTTTCTTTGTGATCAACTTATAGAATTAATTTATATGTTACTAAATACTAATATCAGATTCAAGTAGTTCATAAGAAAATATTCGAACAGATTCATTTACACATCAAACATGGTGATGGATTTTGAATGCGAATGCTTACTACTTCGATTACTCTTAGTTCCTAACGTACTGAGCTATTTGACCACATCTATTGATCTCACTCATTGGCACATCAAAGACCTTCAAATTCACGAATAGCAACCACCGTCCCTATACGAATTTAGGTAATTCATAAGGCAGTTATGTGGAGTTTAATTTTTTTGTAGAGTCATGGTATAGAAATTAAACCATACACACTTGTCTTGTCCAACAAACTCTCAAGTGTAATAATGTCATCACTCTCAAAGTACGATCGCCATGTCAAAGACAAATCATGTACCACAAGTGGTAGACTAATTGACTTTACGACCTTATTACAACAAAATGCCAATTTATGTTCATCGGTAAAGACAAATCAATTCTTGACCAAAACACGAGTCATATCTATCTGTACTTCTTTATGCAAGCACCTAACTCATACTATCACAAACAGAACCAAGGCACTTAATTACATGCTCAAGTATCATAAATGCAATAAATGTTAGCATAAATAAATAGGCAGTCTTTATTTAATGCCAAACGAAATATGTAAATTATTATAGTATTGTTATAACACTATTCGAACACCTATCCCAATACAATATGGTACAAATCACATTACCAGAAATGTCATTTGCAATCTAATTAAGACAAAATAGTGTGAAATGAACATGAAGAGACACAAAATATATGTAATTAGGTCAATGAATCTTCTTCCACGAGCGAAAAGTAGATCCATTACCTCAAAAGAAAAAGAAAACTAGAGGACTACTTATGAACATTATTAGGTTTAGGGAATTAATCAATCTCAACAAAAATGAGATTATCTACATAACAATTGAATCACAAAGCAATAAAGAACACAGAGTTGTTGACGATGTTCAACTATCCACATAGTAGCCCGGAGCTCCACAATAAAAGGATGATCGATCTGCATTGAATCACTTAGAATCAAGATAGATTACACAGTTCACGACCCAGATATTTCATGAATGGAAGATCATGGACTCATACTCAATCCTCGCATGTTAGATCTTACTCAATCCTCGCATGTTAGATCTCCCACAAACAACTCTATATATAGGACTTGGATCTATAAAGATTTTGCATAATACAAAAATATTACAAGCATTAAAGAAAATTAATCACTCAAGACTATCAACCCTAGGTTTATCTTTGGGAGAGAGTCGGAGAAGGAGATGAGAGAAAAAGATGCAAAAAATAAGTGTCTAAGAGTCTGCTTGGGAGTTTAGGAGTACCGGTTATGAAGGTTTTTTAAAGTACCGATTTTGGGCGTTTATGAGTAGAGAAGTTTTTAGTTGTTTTTAGTAGCGGTTTTTGAAACAGTTCAACCCATGCTTGGGAGTTTATTATTTAGCGGTTTTAAAAGTTTTTTAAAAGAATCAAATTACATATATGTCCATATATTAAAAAAAATAATTTTAAAAATTTTATATATCGACCTATCATTGAAAATATAAAATTAAATTTATGTTCTTGCATTTTTTTTTTGTGTGCATATGTTCTTTTATTTTTACAAACATTAAATTTAGAGAAGTTTGAAAATAATTGGTTAAGAAAGGATAAGATTAGAAGAAATTTTGAAGAACGGTAAAAAATCACCGATTTGAGGGGTTGGGAGATGCACTCCAAATTACACTACACCGTTTTTGGGCGTTTTTTAAACCGTTCAAAACGGTGCTCCAAAAAACTAACAAGCACCGATTTTTTTAATCCTTCATAAATGGTACAATCTAAAATCAATCAAAACCGATTAAAAATAAAAACTCTCAAGCAGGCCCTAAGGGCTAATTGTCTTTTTATATGACTAGTAATCTTGACACAAGATTACAATTGGGTTAGAGAGAAAAGCTCTCATCCTAGAGAGAGAAAACTCTCCCCAGGCACCCAATTTCACTGTTCTTCCTTCCTGTTTCAATAGATTTGAGCTTCATTCCTCTGTATTTGGCTAGTGTGTCTTTTGCCGCCCATCTCTGATGGGGAAAAATAAACCTTGTTCAATGCTATGCCCTCGGTGTTGGGTTGTATGCCAAAATAGCATAATTTTACTGTGATGAAATGATAATTTATATTGAATAAAACTTTGGTTTGTATTCATTTATTATTATTGTATTTGTTTAATATTGAGTATGTAAATAAAGTGTCAATGATCACTTGTGATAATATAAGTTGGATACTTGCATTGAGAAGTATAGTGTGATACAACTTATATTTTGATCATCAATAAAATTGTTCACAACTAATGTATAAGGGTTGGCGCCTTGTACCGAAAAGTTGTAGTGTTGACTATTTAATCATTCGGATTTGCGATTTGTCCTTATCGCAGAAATGAATTAATGGTGACACTAGTACACTTGAAGTGTATTGAACGGACTATATGTCGAATTTAATTATATAGCATGACCGTGTGAATAAATAAATTCCACTTGATCACCGAGTATTTCATCTAAATCCATTGACAGGAATGTGTATATCTTTTCGTTTGTTTGATGGTTCTTTGATTCACCAATGGGTAACATCAATTTAGTAGATCAAATATCTCGGTGAGTTGGGAGCTTAAGAATGAGCGAAGCAGAGAACACGAATTCGTGTCGGGAACTGTCGCTTTGAAAAATAGGTCGAGTGACAACTTAAGTTTTTTCTGTTGAACAATTATAAATCTGAGCTCAGTATTTAGCGACGCCTAAACTTCGACATCTGTGAATTAGTTCATAGGATCGTTGAAGAAAATGTAACTTAAAGTTAGTGAGAATAATTAGAAGGGCAAAACGGTTATTTATGCTCATACCTAATTATCGAATCTCGATGACGAGATGATATATATATATATATATATATATATATATATATATATATATATATATATATATATATATACAGTAGGTCAGAGAAAAGTAGTACAACTTCTATAATCTTATATATTCCAAGAATGCAGTCTCTTATCTTTAGTGAAAAAAGCAAAAGACTAATAATTTGATCGGGCAATCTAAGGTCGACTAGACAATCTAATTATTGGAGCTTGAAAAATATATGTCTGGACAGGTCCCTATGGTAGCTTTATAAAGTCTTGGGCTTAATCATAGTTACTATGAAAGTTTTGGACTTGACTGTAATTATGATATAAGTTCAAGGATTACATATGCAATTAAATCAATCCTAAGCTAATTGGACTTGGATGCAATCAGGACTCTTGTCGTTGTTTGCAAATAGAACGCTTGCTGTATTTATATCATATTGCTTGTGACATAAATCAATTAGAACAGTTAAGAAAAAGAAGAAAGAAAATTTTGAAGTCTTTGTTTGTTTTAAATTTTAGTTTCTTAGTTTTCTAGATCTGACCAGTCCAAAAATTAGTTATTGATTCAATTAAAAGGTGCCCACTCGTCGGTGTAATCTATACTTGGAGAATACCATAGAACACTTGAACGTTGGGAGCACCAAGTTCATGAATCAAAAGCAGCAAATTCGTGAATCAGGTCAAGATCTAATATTGTATATCGATTCAGGTATAATACTAATCTATTAGTATTTAATTATAATAAACACGTGAACACTTAGCAAAGATCCCGGTTTTATTGAATTAAAGAAATTTTTCTTTTCTGGCTAATTCTCGTGCCAGTTTTCAACACTCGACTCGTATTATAAACAAAGTGCATTCTTTGGTGGATAAAACCGGCACATCAAACGCTGCTGCCCACGGTAAGGAGGATGTTTCTTCATCTTTATTGGCTGGTTCTTCAAATAAATTAGTGTTGGGTGAAGGCGAAGAGGTGAAGGCGAAGAGGTGGTTCCTGAGGGCTCTAAATCTTCTTCTAACTCCAGAACTCTTGTGAGAATGATACGGAATCTGAATGTTATTCGGAGAAGGCATCGGTAAGGAAACATATTGAGGATAATTTGCTCGAAAAAAAACTGTATCAGAATCAGCTAAAGCTCCATGGGTAAGTTTATTCAAAGATAACAGGAAACAAGACGAGGGCCTTCAGCTGACTTTCTTCGAAAATCAACCTGATGTAATCACTTTTGAAAAGAATGAGGTTGATAATGTTGAATCCACGTGGGGAAGTTGCTTGGTCGGCTACATAGCAGGTAGATTCCCAGGTAAAACAGCATTTCTACATCTTTGTGATTCATGGGGAGTTCATTACAAATACTATGTTCATGTAAGTGGCTGGCTCGTTTTCAAATTTGAAGACAGTGTGGATAGAGATGCGGTTCTTCATAGAGGTTCGTATTTTATCTTTGGTCGTCCATTGATGCTTAAAACTATGCCTCCTTGTTTTGAATTTGATGATAAGGAAATAAGCTGCCTACCAGTTTGGGTTACCCTTTCGGGATTGCCTCTGGATTACTGGAATCCCCTAGCGTTGGGTAGAATTGCATCAAAAATTGGAAAACTGATTGCTACCGATAAACTAACCTCTTCGAAAGAGAGACTATCTTATGCGAGAGTTTTAGTTGAAGTCGATGCATCGTTGGAATTGGTTAAAGAAGTTCGCATGAACCTTCCTTCAGAGAGGATTAGAGAACAACGAGTGCTATATGAGCATGAACCGAAATTCTGCACTTCTTGCAATGTCTTTGGACATACCTATTGGGATTGTAAGATTAATAGCAAAGCTGAAAAGGAGACGAGTAAGGGTCATGCTGCTGTCCCCATTGTTACCCAAGCAGATGTAGCTGTCCCCATTGTTACTCAAACAACTGCAATCTCAAATATTGAAATTGGTGCGGTCCCTATATTAGCTCAACCATCGGATGTTGTATCCAATGAAAAAGTGCAGTCGGACCCTTTACCGCTGGTAAATACCGTCGAGTCTCAGCAAACTCAGTTTGAAACACATCAACTTCAACAAGGAGCAGAGATTGAGAGGGCTTTCCTTGAAGTAGTTAAAAAGAAAAATAAACAAAAGGCTAAGTTTTTAGCTCCTCTGCTGCAGCCGATTAAAGTGGTAGACACTCATGGGACGAGTCGTGATCAGCTAGGGGCTTTATCTTCAATGAAACAGTGAGCATCGCAGTAGGATCTTGTGCATAAACAAAATAAAGGGGATAAGAGAAGGGGTGATACCCTTCTTATATCATCATGAAGATTGCAAGCTGGAATATTAGGGGTTTTAACAAACCCCTAAAACATAATGGGGTTCGCAACCTCATTAATAAGAATAATATTGACTTAATGGGTATTTGGAAACTAAGCTCAATATTGAAAAACTCTCTTGGATTATGAGAAGTAAATTGAAAGGGTTCTCTCAGGTGAATAACTTCCTTTCTCATGGGGCTGGTCGTATTATCATCTTATGGAACCCGGCTAAAGTTCAACTAGAAGTGCTGGATAATTTGCCGCAGATTATCCATTGCAAAGTAACCTGTAAGGTAACATTGATTTCATTCTATCTTAGTGTTGTTTATGCTTTGCACACTGTTGTTAGCAGAAGATCTCTTTGGAATTATATTATGAATTTTGCTGCTGTCAACTCGGTACCACGGCTATTGGTTGGAGACTTTAACAGTATATTGTCTAATGAGGAAATATGTAATGGGTCGGAGGTTACTGCCTATGAAACCAAAGACTTTATGGATTGTTGCTTGACTGCTGGGCTCACAAACATTCACTCTTCAGGATGTTTTTATACTTTGGAATAATCATTCGGTTTGGACAAAGCTTGATAGAGCCATGACTAATGGCTGCTGGCAGATTGCTGATATGTGTGCTGAAGGTCATTTTCTGCCTCCCAGTTGTTACTCGGATCATTCACTGTGTATAGCTACTCTTTTCCATTCACATGAATCACGTAGACGTCCTTTCAAGTTTTTCAACATGTGGACTGCCCATACTAACTTTAAAGATATAGTTTGTAAAAATTGGACGGAAGAGGTGTATGGAAATAAGAAATTCATCCTTTGCAGGAAACTTAAAAGATTAAAGTGTCCACTTAATCTTCTAAACAAGTTACATTTTGCTCATATCTCCTCCAGAGCTGAAAATGCAAGAAATGAATAATCAAATGCACAAATGCAGCTTCACGATCAACCCCATGATTAGGTGCTACATGTTGAAGTGCTACGTTTGAGGAAACAGGCTATATTCCTATCCAAGGCAGAAAGATCATTCTACTTCCAAAAAGCTAAGACCAAATATGTTATCAATGGTGATAAATGTATTAAGTTCTTTCATGCCTTAGTCAAAAGAAATGCAAAGAGAAATTTGATTACGGCAGTCCGTAGGGAAGACGAAAGTTCAACAAATTCTCTACAGCAGGTCTCCGATGAATTTCTAAATTTCTACACAAACTTATTGGGATCCAACACAGATTGTGAACCCATTGATACACATGTCCTCACTCCTGGGCCGTCGATTTCAGCACTTCAAGGTAGTGAACTTGTGCAGCCCATTACGCAACAGGAGATCAAGGAAGTGCTGTTTGACATTGGAGATGATAAGTCACCTGGGCCTGATGGTTTCTCTTCTTCCTTCTTCAAAAAATCTTGGGATACTGTTGGAGTGGATTTAATTGATGCTGTTCAAGAATTCTTTCATACTGGAAAACTCCTTAAACAGCTCAATCATACAGCCATTGCTTTGATTCCTAAATCAAATCACGCTCCATATGATAGAGATTATAGGCAGATTTCGTGCTGTAATGTTGTTTATAAAGTCATCTCAAAAATCATTGCAGACAGATTGGCACCTTTACTGGACAGTATCACGGACCCAGCACAATCAACTTTTGTTAGGGGACGCAACATAGCAGAAAATATTCATTTGGCACAGGAGTTGTTAAGACAGTACAATAGAAAACGCGTGTCTCCTAGATGTGTTCTTAAGATTGACTTGAAAAAGGCATATGATACGGTTAATTGGGACTTTCTAAGATTTGTTATGCAGGGGCTGAACTTTCCTAATATTTGCATCGATTGGATTATGGAATGCATTTCAACTACTTCATTTTCCGTCTCAATTAATGGAAGCTTGTTTGGTTTCTTCAAGGGCAAGCGTGGACTTCGGCAAGGGAACCCCTTATCTCCTTTCCTTTTCATCATTTGTATGGAATATTTGTCCAGATCCTTAAAGATTAATACCGACAACAGTGATTTCAATTTCCATCCCAAGTGTGGCTCCCTTAAGATTACCCACTTGGCATTTGTGGATGACTTGACGCTTTTCTCGAGAGGTGACCCTCTCTCCGCACAAATTCTTTTGGATAGCTTATACTCTTTTGGATCTAAATCAGGCCTTCGAGCTAATGCACAAAAATCTGCCCTCTATATTGCTGGAGTTCATGGTCAGGAGGTGGAGCAGATTCAGTCAACCACGGGATTTCCAATTGGCTCCATGCCATTCCGTTATTTGGGCATCCCTCTTGCAACGATGAAACTTAAGGTTATGCACTATACCCCTTTCATTGACAAAATTTCTGGGTACATTAGTTCATGGACGAGCCCATCACTCTCATATGTGGGTAGGGAAGAATTGATTAGAGCCGTACTCCAAGGGGTTGAATGCTTTTGGCTAGCTATATTTCCTATTCCTACTACGGTGATTGATAGAGTTACCCGTCTTTGCCGAAACTTCTGTTGGGGTAATAAGAAGTCCTTGGTCGCATGGAAGCTAGTTTGCCTTCCTAAAGCTGAGGGCGGATTGGGTTTTCGTGACATTAAATGCTGGAATACAGCTTTGCTTACCAAGTCATTGTGGAATTTCCATGATAAAAAAGATACGTTATGGCTCGGATGGGTTAATAATGTATACTTGAGAGGAAAAACGATTTGGGATTGGACACCAAAGAAAACGGACTCCCCTTTACTCAAATCTTTAAATGCTATTTGTGACCGTATCATCTCGTGTGAGGAAAACCAGGAAGCTGCTGTCCATAGGCTGTTTCTTTTCAAAACAGGGGCTAAATCTCGAATTTCATGTGCCTATGACTATTTTTGTTCAAAAGAGATCAATCACTGTTGGGCTGCCAATGTTTGGAAATCTTATATTTCTCCGAAACACTCTTTTATCCTTTGGCTGACTGTGATTTCGAAACTACTCACAAAGGATAAATTAGGTTACCTTGACATAGACCAGGAATGCATCTTTTGCTCAACCGAGGATGAATCAGTGCAACATCTTTTTTTTCATTGTTCCTTTACTATTACGGTGTGGAATCGGATTAGACTTTGGATGGGTATTACTAGATCCATGTCCACAATTCAAAGCTCCTTGAAGTGGATTAAGAAAGAAGCAAGAGGAACAGGGTGGCATAGCAAAGGCAAGAGAATTGGTTTCACGCAACTGTGTATCATTTGTGGATGGCAAGAAACAAAAAGATTTTTGTAGATTTAGAGCCAAACCAAGATAGTATTGTCAAAAAGATCAAAATACATGTATACAAATTATTATCTAGTTTGTATCCCAATGTTTTGGTTTTTCTAGATTCTACTATCTAGTTTTTATTATTATTTACCGTTTGAGCCATTTCTTGGTCCTTTTATTATGTTGTTTTAAGTATTGTTTGTTTGTCTGGGTATACCCGGATGTATTTATACATTTCTTTTGATATATATATATATAAATTTTCGATAAAAAAAAAAAAGCAATCTTGACACTTCATCTCTACGGGCCACAAACGTCCATATGTTATAGTTGTCAATTGGAGAACCTGGTTGATTAAGCACAATAAAGTCGCAATAGATAAATGCGACTTTAGTTATTTTATTTCCTTCCTCTTTTGTGTCACTTCACACTTCACACTTCACATTTTCCACATTGACTCAAAATAGACTCTAGTGCTGACGTTTTCATTCAATTGCTTCGCAACTCAGATACCTACTAAGAAACTACCCAGCATCAATATTAAGCAAACTTAAAGTCTTAATAGTAGAACTTTTGTTCCCATGTCAGAAGCATTGAGCTATGAAGGAATTTTTACCAGTCTAACCATACATTTGGAAATTATGTCCTTGTGAAATGTAGTTCATCATCTACATGATTTGTTCTTTGAAATACAGGATTTTTATTCAAATGAATTGCAGACTAACTATCAGAATACACTACTACTACTTGGAAATAACTCAGGTCTTGCAACATACATTTCAATCACAAGACTTCCTTTACAGCTTTTATAGCTGTAAAATACTCTAAATCTAAAGTAGATAGGGCAATATCTTGGAGCTGAGATTTCCAACTCACACATGCATCATATATAACAAACACATACGAACTTGTAGATTTCTTTTATTTCTATCAGTAGCATAATTTACATCCAGGCACGGAGCCAAGGGGGTCCTAGGGGAGACCTGGACCCCCCAACTTTTGGAATTTTTATTTTTAATTTTTTAATTTTTTTAATATTCAGTTTAACTTTGACCTAATATCAATTTAATGGATTGCAATTGGATCAATTGACCCAATATCAATTTAATGTAAGACAATTGGATCTATTAATCTAATAAAATTAATAATACAAAATTACAAATGATTGGCTCATTCTTCAAATCAGAATACAAAATCAATAAAAGGCACTTTGCTTGTTAATACATATCATTTTCAATTGATTTTTTTTTTTTTGACTTGAGTGATATTTAATTTTATTTGTATACCGCATCTTCCTATTTTGGACGATAATTTTGTAGAAGGCAAAGTGAATAAGAAGAGTTTGACAACTTTTACATCTTGAATATTTTTGTGCAATGACTTCTTGTAAGCTTTTTAAAGATTATGACTTATAAAAAAAACATTAGATTCTCATAAAATTAAATAGGTTTAGTAATTGTGGTTTGAAAAAAAAATATCGAGGACAGCCCGTGAAAGGGGTTTCGGTCCACCCATTTGCCATATCCTGACTCTACCCTTATTTGACCCCCCAACATAAAATGTCTGCTCCTCCACTATTTGCATCTACATGTATCTTTTTGTTTTATTCCACTACTACTATGTTTGAAATATTTGGCCTAAATCTGCTTATCCATTTAAGTATAACTATTTTAAAGCCTCCCATTGAGTTGGTCCTGGATTGGATATTCCAATTTTTTTCTTTTTACTTTAAGAACATTCATCTTTTCTTAAAATAAAATGATTAGCCAAATGGATACTTTTTTGCATTTACCATTGAAAACCTTTTAATCGCTTTATGAATGTAAGGAGCTTGTTTAAGTTTTAAAATATATAGATTTAGATCTCTCTCTCATAATTTCTATGCCTAATATTTTTTTGCACTTCTAAGGTCCTTTCTATCAAATTCTGAGAACAATGTAGCCTTAATTTTTTTACTCATTTTCACACGAGCTAAAGAGTAGCATATCATCAACATTCAATAACAAATAAACGGTCACTTGATATTCATATTTAGATTTATAGTACAAACTGTAAGGGGGGTTGAATAGGTTATTACTGAAATTAATCAAAAACTGTAAATATTTATTTTTGTAAAAACACAAAGTTCATGTTAATATTCTGATGTTGATGAAAGTTTGTTGAACGTCAGAACATTACACTCAACGTTTTTCAGTCTGAAACATATAACATATAAGATATAAGATGATTAAAACATTGATTAACACTGGATATAGCACGGTAAACCCATAAGAAAAACTTCCACGGACCCCCATGTCACAGGTAAATAAATCCACTATTTTAAAACATATTACACACATCTCAACTTTTTTGAAATTACAATTTTAGACATAATCTAAAACTTTATCAGCAATTTACGAAAGTAAAACTTAGTTAACAAGAACAATAAAACTTTCTTGTTTTAGATCACTTTAACTAGTCAAAGAATGTAGTCAAGTTTTTTAGTCTTGATCTTGGTCCATTCCAAGAAGTGTACCCGGATTGACTCCACAAATCAGAATAAGGACCCAGTCTTTATCTTGCTGCCAAAATGTCATTCTCTCTCACAATGGATTTTGACAATGTTCAATTTCTCAGAGCTGTTCACAAAAATAAATTTTTTGATCGAACTAGGACTTTTGATTATTTCTTTGGAACTCACAACTCACAAATGATTTCCACTTAAATGCTTGAGTATCTTTTGTTTCAAAGTCCGTAAAAATCTTGGAAGAGCACCTGTCTTATTTATATATAGCAAAAGAAGTGTATCTACTTAATGCTTTAGTATTTATCTTATACAGAGATAAGACAAGACTGAATAAGTCTTTTAAGTTTAAATAAGGTAAGATAATATCACAAGAATTAAATATGAAAATAAATTCAGTTAAATATTTTCATTTAAGTAGATAAGTAGAAAGATAATGTTTCAATATGTTATCTACTTTGAAACCTAGCTCATATAGAATGTTTAACATGCAATTAACTCAATTAATTATTTATCTAATAAAGGACAAGAGTTTTAGAATAACTAAAACTGATAAATATATTGAGTTAAGTATAGCATTAATATGTTATTTATTTAGAAACCTAGTTCACATAGAATGCTTAACATTGAATTAACTCAACCACTTATTTATCTGATAAAGAACAAGAGTTTTAAAATAACTAAAATTGATAAATAGATTGGGATAAGTATAGCATTAAGGTTTTCATTCAACTACTAGATAATGATTGATTCTTGGTTGGTTTACTTCAATACGAAATAAAATATAATTAAGAATGCCAACAAAAAACAGATTCTCCAACACCAACAAAACTGGGATTCTCCAACACAATAATTAAAATGCCTTCTATTAAAATATAAGGAACAAACGAATCAAACATTTTGTATCATTGTTTACTTTTAAGTCATATTATAAAGATTTCTCTAAAAGTCACACAAGTTATATTTTATTTTCTTCAATAAACCCTAATGGTTGTTTTATATAAATCTTTTCATCTAACTCACCATGTAAAGAAGTAATTTTTATATCTTGTTCAAGTTTCCAGTTGAAATGAGCAACTAACGATGGCAAAAGTCTTATAATAGTATACTTCACCACATGATAAAAGATTTCATTGTAATCAATACCCTCTTTTGTGTCAAACATTTTACTACCAATCTAGCTATTGATCTTAGTAGTTCAGAACCTATATTACCTTTTTTTTAACCTTAAAATCCATTTATAGTCTACAAAGGATTTATTTTTAGGCTTAGGTACTAATTCACAAGTTCTGTTTTGTTTAAGCGACCTCATTTCTTCTTGCAACTTTCCACTAATTTGCATTTCACTTTTAAACTCTTCTTCATATGTTTTTGGTTCTTGATCACACAAGTCTTGATAATTAAGAAAAGCAAAAGAAACATTATCAACATAACCAAATCTTTGTGGCTGTCTAACCTCTCTTCTTATCATCACATCCCTTGCAAGTTGATAATCATCTAAGTTTTCTGGGATGTGATTATTTTTTGTTTCCATTTCAGTTTTTGATCCTTCAATTTCAAATTCTCCAAAATCTGTTGTTGTAGGTTCACTGGCTTCACCTCAATTTGTGTGGGTGGATTTTTTATTGCAGCAATCTCACTTGTTTCTAATAGCAAATAAGTGTCTTTTACTGTAGCATTTTCTTTAATTATTTTTTAACTTTGTATCTAAACAAGGTATTTCTTCCTCATTAAAGGTGGTATTTCTACTTATAATTATTTTAACTCCCCTTTGACTCCCAAGAAAACACATTTATATGCTCTTGGTTCCAATTTAACCTTATTTTGATAAGAGCATACAAAACAACCAAATGTTCTTAAGTGAGAATAATCTAGAGGTGTTTTACTCCATATTTCACGAGGAGTTTTATTATTTAGAGTAGAAGATGGAGTTATATTTAAAAGATAACATGAACTTACTATCATGCACCTCACTCTCTAAGAGAGTATTGTTGGAGTGAGTAAGGGATTTCTTATGCTTAGGAATACCCGTGTGATTTACATATATTGTAAGCCATTATTAGTCACATGAGCTTTTATCTTCTTTCTAGTTTGATTTTCAATTAAAACTTTCCACTGTTTGAATTTTTCTAAAGTTTTCTATATTTGTTTTAGGAAGTAAATCCAAACTTTTCTAGAGATATTATCAATAATTGAAAGAAAATATTTATCCTCCCCACTGTAGGTGTACTAGATGGTCCCATAAATGTAAGTGTATGTAATCTAATATTTTTCTTGATTTATGTATTCTAGTGTTAAACTTCAACCT
The DNA here is from genome assembly GCA_023638005.1 of Forsythia suspensa. Taxonomy (NCBI): domain Eukaryota; kingdom Viridiplantae; phylum Streptophyta; class Magnoliopsida; order Lamiales; family Oleaceae; genus Forsythia; species Forsythia suspensa. The sequence goes on from CM042669.1 coordinate 17,954,855, forward strand.
ATAGTTCTTACCAAGGACACAATTTTCATAAAATGGTAATTGTGCGATTTCATATTTTCCAAACACACATTTTTGACATAAAATTTGTAATTCCTTATACTAACATGAGCCAACCAAGTGTGCCACTTCTGTGTGTCATTTTTCCTTCAGAAGTTGCAAGTGCAGCATTTAAAGCCTTTTAGGGCTTTCCTTTGCTATGTAAATACCATTTTTCTTTACCCCTTTAAAAGTGTCAAGAGAACTCTTAATTATTTTTAACATTCCATCCTCAAACCTCTCTGAATAACCAACATCATCTAAAGCGGCAACTGAAATTAAGTTTCTAGACATATATGGAATATCTACAGGTATAGTCATTTTATTTTAGTGAGATGTTGCCTATTCCAACAATTTTACATAAAATATTGTTTACCCATTATACATTAATTCCTTTTCATAAAATTTACAAACTACTCCATTTTAGAAGTCATATATGAAGTACACCCTGAGTCTAGCACCCATTCATTATTTTCGTTATTACAATTTAAGGTCAAGTTTGTTAGCATAGTCTATTAAGGCGGCATATATTCTACACTATTTAATCTTGCTATGTATAAAAGAGTATATTGTATATGGGACCATAATTGAGGTAACATATATTCTACCTTATTGAGTTTAGCTATGTATAGAATATGGTATATTGTATATAGCGTGTAATTGATAGGAATTTATTTTAGTAAGCTACTTACCTTGCATCTATATAAAGAAAAGAACTCTCACAATGAGAGGCATTCAAAATAAAACCCTTTTTGAAATGGTATTAGAGCTCAAGTTATTTTTTCACGTTTTTCTCTTAGCTTGGTTGAATTTCTAGTTTATTGTTCTTCTTTTTCTCAGCATGATCAGGACTGTTGGAAACCTCTTCATAGGTTTTGTCGGCAGTCTCTTTGCTTTCCATATGATATTTTTTTTGTGGTTTGGACTGTTGGAAATTTTTTTAAAATTAAATTTTTTGAACATCTCATTATTGTCTCGGATTGTTGGAAGTCTTACTTGATCATACTATTCATGTGACTATTGCGATATGTCGATCTTTCAATTATGCTTTTAGTGGTTATTATATCAGGATAAAATTCTATTGTTCGCTTTAATGGCAAGAACTACGCCAGTTGAGAATTCTAGTTCAAGATGTTTGTGAAAGAGAATGAGTTATGGGGTCATTTGGATGGGTCTTCTATGGCACCAACTGATCCCAAGGAACTTAGTTCATGGAAAGGCAAGGATGCCAAAATTGTTTGCTGGCTACTCAGTCTTGTTGAACCCCATACGGTCAACAATCTTTGTGGGTTCACTACTGTTTAGCAGATGTGGGATTACCTTCGGCAAATTTATTATCAAGATAATTATGCCTGAAAGTTTTGTTTGGACTTAGACATCAGAAACTATCACCAGGGGAACCTCTTGATATGAACAATTTTACTTTGGTTTTCTTAATTTATGGGGTGATTATTCCGAGTTGGTGATTTCTAAAGTTCCCAAAGATGCTTTAGTGGCATTACAAGCGGTTCATTCTGAGAGCCAGCGAGGTCAATTTTTTATGAAGCTCTGACCTGATCTTGAAAGTGCACGAGCTGGGTTAATCAATTGCACACCTATCCCCACTTTGGATGTCTCCTTAGGCGAACTCTTGCGTGAAGAACGGCATATCGCCTTTCAACTTAGCATTGCTCAAGATGCTGATGGTACTGAGATGGTTAATGTGGCCTACGCTGCTCACAGAAAAGGACGATATAGATCTCCGCCGCAATATTATAGTTGCAAAGAAGTTGGACACATTGCAAAATATTACAGTAAGAAATTTTGTAATTATTGCAAGAATGAAGGCCATATCATTAAGGATTGTCGTGTACGTCCTCAGAATCGATCCGCTCCTGCTTTTCATACTACTGTTTAGTCCACTTTTATGCCTACATCTTCTGCTCAACCTGTTGTTTTGGATTCTTTGTCCAACCTTACCGATGAGCAGGTTCAACAGATGATTATTTCTGCTCTTTCTGCTCTTGGTCTTCAAGGTAAGAAACATCTTCTTCCTTCTCTTTGGTTAATTGATTTTATGGCTTCCAATCACATGACTGGCAATCCGAAAGATTTACATGATGTTCGTAAAGATGATGGTGAGTAGCATATATCAGATCTCCTATTGGAGTACTTTTTCTATTACTACAACTGGAAATTTGGGGTCTTTATTTACGAATGTTTTCGTATATCCTACATTATCTGCCAATCTCATTTATGTTGGACACTTAGTAGAAGAAAATTGTTCTCTTCATTTTGATTATAGTGGTTGTTGTGTGCAGGATTAAGTATCGGGACAGAAGATAGTGAAGGGGCCTAAAGTGGGACATCTTTTTCCTCTTCAGTCATTTTTCGCACCTCGTTTAATTTTTGTTGGTTGTTCCGCCGTTGCTAATAATAGCCATTTTTGGCATAAGAAATTGGGACATCCCAACTCTATAATTTTGACACATCTTATGAAACACGGTTATTTGAGCAATACAAATGCATGTTCTTCCTTGTCTTTGGATTGTGCATCTTGTAAACTTGGTAAAAGAAAATCTTTACCATTTCCTTTGCAGGGAAATCGTGCTTCTACATGCTTTGAGATTATTCATTTTGATGTTTGGGGTATGAGGGAAAAATATTACTATTAAATAAAAATGAAGTAGAAGAACCCAGATTCCAAATAAACAAATTCAAACTTGACTCATGTTCTTTCTCATGCTCAATATAGGTATTTTGTGACATTTATTGACGATTAGAATCGTTTCACTTGAGTTTATTTTCTTCGCTTCTAAAGTTAATGCGTTTTCAATCTTCCAAACTTTTGTTGCCTATGTAGAAAAACAATTTTCTACCTATATTAAGACCTTACGTTCAGATTGGAAGAGAATATATGTCTCGTGATTTTCAATATTTCCTACAATAGAAGGGCATTCTCTCTTAGCGTTCGTGTTCTTACATCCCCCAACAGAATGCAGACATCGAGCGTAAAAATAGACACCTTTTAGGTGTTTTTTGTATCTTGATGCTTGAATCTACTGTCCATCCGAGATTTTGGGTAGAAGCATTATCTACGGCTGTATAATTGATTAATCGTCTGCTTTCTCCTACCTTGCATCTTAATTCTCCATATTCTCATTTGTTTGGTGTTCCTCCTGACTATAATTTTTTTGCATATTTTTAGTTGGATCTATTTTATTCACTTACCTCTCATTGAACTTCACTTGCTACTCGAGCTGTTTAGTGTACTTTTCTTGGCTATAGTAACTCTCATAAAGGGTTTGTATGTTATGATGCAGATCTAACAAGCTTCGTATTTCTCAAGATGTGATTTTTTTTAAAACTAATATTTCTTTTCGTCTCGTACTAATCCTTTTTCTTTCTTTATTTCACTTTCTTCTTTTGATGATGTATCTAGTACTCCTACTCATTTTTAGCCAAGTATTGTGTACCAAAGACGTCACCCACTGCCTCTTCCTTCATATAACCACCACCTAATCCTGTATTGCATGAGCCCTGTCGGTCTACTAGTGTTATCCAGCCTCCGGATTGGTATATATTTTCTTTTTCTACTCTTAAGGCTACTCTTGATATGACTTATGTGCCTAAGTCTTAATCTCAGGCTTCTACTCAAGAGTGTTGGCGCCAAGCTATGCAGGACAAACTTTAGGCTCTTTAGGACAATCGCACTCGGGACATCGTCCCTTGTCTACTGGAGTTAAACTTACTGGGTGCAATGGGTATACACCATCAAGCTACGTGTTGATGGCTCTATTGAAAGACATAAAGCTCGTCTAGTGGCACTCAAGAATCGGCAGGAATATGGGCTTGATTATAAGGAAACATTCGCTTCCGTGGCCAAAATGACTACTATCCACACAATTATGGCCATTGTTATTTCGAAAAAATGGTTTCTTCATAGATGGATGTGAAGAATGCATTTTTACATTGTGATCTTAAGGAAGAAATATTGATGTCTCCTCCTCCTAGCTTGTTTCTTCCCTCTTCTATTGAGGTTTGTCGCTTGAAATGGTGTCTGTATGATTTGAAGCAAGCACTACGAGCGTGGTTTGAGAAGTCTTACACTGCTCTACTGTATTTTTCTTTTACTCAGAGTCAGTATGATTCTCCTCTCTTCTTTTGCAAGACTGTTATTGAGATTGTTATACTTCTTGTGTATGTTGATGATATTGTGATTACCATATCTGATTTCTGGTTAATTGAGCAGCTCCAGTAGCGCCTCAAATATTTGTTTCATATGAAAGATCTTGGTCCACTACAATATTTTCTTGGACTTGAGGTCCAACATTGTCTAAATGGCATGCTCTTACATCAACATAAGTATACCTAATAACTTCTTTCGTTAGCCAGTCTTCAAGACGGTAATTCGTGTCTTACATCTATAGATGTCAATTTGAAGCTGCTTCAGACAGGTGGTGATTCCTTATCTGGTCCTTCGATGTATTAGAGTTGGTGGGCAATTTGAATTATTTGACCGTTACTCGACCTGATATCTCATTTGCTGTTCAACAAGTCAGTCAGTTTATGTAGGCTCCTTATCAGACACATTGGGCAATTGTTCGTCGTCTTCTTCGATACCTTAAAGGAATATCTGGTTACGGTTTATTTCTTCCTTTAGGAAATTCTTTAAAGTTGGGGGGTTTTAGTGATGCCGACTAGGTCAGTTGTGTGTAGATACTAAATGGCTTACATTCTTGGTTGGTGTATGTTTTTTGGTAATACTCTTATTTTTTGGAAGAGTAAGAAGAAGGCTCGTGTTTCGAAGTCATCTATCGAGTTTGAATATCGGGCTATGTCGTTTTCTTGTTCTGAAATTGTATGGTTTCACTGGTTGTTAGGTGAACTTAATGTTTCGCAGCTTATTCATATTCCTCTTTATGCCGATAATACCAGTTCTATTTAGATTGCTACCAATCCCATTTTTCATGAGCGCACCAAACATATTGAAGTGGATGGTCATTCCATTCGTGAATCCCTTTCTTGCGATGAGATTACTCTTCCACACATTTCCACTTAGTACCAAACTGATGATGTGTTCACCAAATTAATTTTATAATTCCACACATTCCATTCGTCATCGCCATCAGTTTTTGATTGACAAATTGATACTTCTTAATCGCCCAACATCAATTTGAGACAGAGTATTAGCATAGTCTATCAAGGCAGCATATATTCTACCCTATTTAGTCTAGCTATGTATAGAAGAGTATATTGTATATAAGGCCATAATTGAGGCAACATATATTCTACCATATTTAGTCTAGCCATGTATAGAATAGTATATTGTATATAGCGTGTAATTGATAGACGTTTATTTTGATAAGCTACTTACCTTGCATCTATATAAAGGAAAGAACACCCACAACGAGCGGCGTTCAAAACAAAACCTTGTTTGACAAAATTCACTCTAGTTGAGAAATTGAATTTATCAATGCATAAACTTCACAAGAGTTGCTACATTAGCTTCTTCTTTTGCTTTCTCTTTGAACTCAATTTTTTTTTCTCTCTTTTGTAACAGCCGTTAATAAAATTACTCATTTTTCCACATCAATAACCTTTTTTTTCCCCTTTAAACCCTTAGACATAGATCTGCCCCTATTGTTTTTTATAATTATTGTGATCTTGGCATCCATTTTGTCTGTATTGAGTCCTAACCCTAACCACTAAACCTTCAGCATTTCTAGAGTTCTGTTTTTCAACCCCAAGTTTTATTCATTTACTTCCAAGTGAGTTAATGATAATTCCAGGTCTTAAATTGTCTCTGCTATACTTAATAGCATTTTTTTACTTCTCTATAATTTTGAGGAATAACATTAAGCAGATTTAGTGCTATATATTCCGCAAACACCATTTCACCACAATTTATTATGTCTTGTACTAACTTATTAAAGACACCTAAATTGCCATCTACACCCTTTAAGTGATATATCTTAAAACTGAAAAATTTCTCTACAAGAACAAATTTATTTGGAAGAGACTTAACCAAATACAATTCCTCCAATTTATCCAAAGTTTTTTTTGTAGTATCTAGTTTCCCCACTTTTCTTAATACAACATCTGATAAATGGAGAATTATTGTGGTATAAGCCAATTCATCATCCAGGGAATTTACCCTCAATTGCCTCTTACAGCTTTTTTCGAACAAGAAATCATCTTATGTTTTGTAAAATTCACAAGTGTACCATATTAATTACATATCTAACTTGATCCTAACGTTTACTTGAACAAGCTAAAAATTCAATTGATGTGGTGATTTCTAAACTAAAATAAAAAAAAAAAATTAAGCAAAAGTGGTCAACAATCTAAACTTGTAAAATTTCAATTATTTAAAGGGTTAGGACTAATGATTTCAACATAGTTCATCCAATTTAATTTCATCTATCCAGTTATGATATTATTTTATTCGTATTGACAATCGAATTCATATAAAATATTTGACAGTCTCTATTGAGTAAAATCGAACATAGTTAAAGATTACGAATTTATGATATCTTTATGTAAATCACTATAAATCTAAGTGCATACAATATCACAAGAAATTTGCAGACAATCGTACAAAGTGTAGGAGTACATTTCTATCTCCTATCTAATTTTATGGTTTTGTTAGCTAGTGCTAAATGAGTTTACTACCTCTATGTTTTAACATTAATTCCCAAACAATTCATATAGCCTACCAAATTTATGCAAAGCAATCAAGGCAACGATAAAAAAAATCAACACAAAAACATAATTGGAGTCTAAACTCGAAAGTTGAAAATAACCAATCAAACTAGGCTACTTTGTTGATCCTAACTATAAAATTTAGTCGATCATGTTTACCAAGTACAAACATGTACAAATTAAGAACAACAACACCCGTGGTAGGAATAAAAGATGAAAACAAAGAATAAATGATGAATATTCAATCTTGACTTCGAATTTTCAACTTGTCTTCTTCTTTTTCTTCTTATCTTCAACCCTGGGTAAGAAAATTTGTCTTTATATATTGTGTCTTGATGTGTTTTCCAACCTTACATTTGATGTACAAGATATTAGGCATTTATAAATAATCGTTTTGGTCCTCAAATATGTCCAATAAATACCAAGAATGCCCTTAAAAATCGTGCAAGCCGAGTCCCATTCGAACCAAGAGTTCTGTTGGCCCTTGTACAACAAGATGTCACAGCGCACTGTGCCTACAGTGTGTAAACTGCCCGTGATTTTTGTGCGTCGGATTTATCTTAGTATTGGCGCACACACTCCCTGTCACTACCCTGGCAATCTGACTTCAGACACACATAACCTTTGATTAAAAACTCTAAATTACTATTCGTAAAGTGCATTCAACTCTTAATTCAATAACCTTTCCAATGATATATTATTGGGTAATTTTAACTTTTGTTCTTCAACTTTTGCAGTTGGTTACTAATCTACTCTCAACCAATTTTTCTAGCATTTTTGTCCCCAACATTTGCAGTTTTGTGCAAATCACGTCCCCATTAACATATGACGGATTTGCCCTCCTCTTTAAATAAACAAAAATAGGAAAAAGCTAAAAACAACAAAAAAATAAATAAAAGAAAATTGTAAATAAAGTCTCATAACTTTTAAAATGTACAAAATAACTTCATCTTCTCCAAAACTAACACAAAAGTGCAAATTATCTCACGATCTGGAACACTAAGGTTGCCGTGATGTGGCGGCGAATCTTGTGCCGCCTACAAATGTGCTGTTGGCCTTGTAATCTTGATCCAATCTAGTGGGCAATGTTCAATGTCGTGAGTGGCCGCACCATGTCCAAGAATCCCTAAGCAAAAGACAATACGTCGGCACCTTTCACCGCCGAACAAACTCGAAACCAGCACCACTCATCTCCTTAAATTCAAACCCAGATCTAAATAATAACACTTCTTCAAGCCAAACAACAACCTCCATTGAAAACAAGATGATGCCACCACCTTCTATCGGTGAAAGCCGACGATGGTCTGTCACCCACCGCCAAAAGCCACGGCCTCCTATGACATCCATCACCAACAACCACTGTTGGTCTTCTTCTTCAAACACGCCCATCCAAACACACTATTTGTCATCAATCAAAATGACAAAGAAAAAAGTCCCGTGCAATAGAATAAACTATCAATCAATATGCCATAAACCATCAATTAATAAAGTCATTCAAAATCACACATAAATATATAATCACATAATTTTAACACTTTTCAACTAAACCATAAACCTCTGGATCTCTGGATGAATTCCCACTAGATGACCACATTTAACCTAAATCACTCGAATGTGATGGCCTCGAAAGAAGGGGATGTTGAAGACCATTCCCATTCAAACATTGGCTTTCATGATCAGATTGTTAGTTTCCATATTGGTCTCCAGCATTGGGTTAGGTTTTTGGAGAAGATGAAGTTATTTTATACTTTTTAAAAGTTGTGGGACTTCATTTACAGCTTTTTTTTTTTTTTTTTTTTTTTTTAGCTATTTCCTATTTTTGTTTATTTAAAGAGGAGGGCAAATCTGTCAAAATATGTCAATAGAGATATGATTTGCAACAAACTGAAAAGGTTGGAGACAAAAATACTGTAAAAATTGGTTGGGGTAGATTAGTAACCAACTACAAAGGTTGGGGACTAAAAGTGCAAATTATCCTATATTATTTGCTAAGTAGAAGTCTCTGCATCTTCTTGTGGTGTTCTAAAATATTCACTTCTTCTAGTGTTCGATGTCTTTTATCAATCTTTCTTTTTCAATGTATGTTCTAAGCTCGGAGTTGTTCCTAAGACATAAATATGATGAAATTCAATAGATACTCAAACTATTTACTAGCACTTCTATAATAAATGGACACAAGATAAGTGTATAAAATACACTTATCAAACACATCCAAACTTAACTTTTTTCTAGTCCTCAAGAAAAATGAAACAAAACTACATGACTAAACAAATAATAGGCAATGAAAAGATTTAAAGAAACCGGTTGAACTTCCTACCCTTTATGCTTCAAAAATATGTTCAAGAATTTAATTCAAAAGGACATTCAAATATTATGCATTCAAAGAATTGAACATTATTCCCATGCTCAACTCTCCATGTGCGTATGTGTATAATCAATTGTCATAATAACTTTTCACCTAGAAATAAGTAAGAAATTAAGCATTCTTTTAGGCTTCTAAATTTACAATTCCTGTCCCCAAATCGTCAATTATATTGCCTCTCTTCACTCGAATAGTTCACACCATTTCAACTTTTTCATAACTCAAGTAAAGGCTATTCTCTCAACTTTTCATCACTTAAGTTGAGGAAATTAAATTGACAAAAATGAACACTTAAATAACCATTAATTACACAACTATATATTGACATCCTCGATATCCACGATCTTAGTATCCGAGTCCATACTGAGCAAGTCAAACTTAACAATCATCTAGTTCTTCAGTTTAATGTTCAAAACTTAGTTAGGCTTGCGACACTTAATTTGTTTCTTACTACTACCTAAAGTTTGAATTTGTCTTTTTTGTTCTATTCATCTAAATTGGTAGCTTGTACTCTAACATGGAGATGTCATCTTCCATAGTAGATTATCTCCTATATATTGGTAACATATAGAGACAAATTACTCAAGGGTAGCTTTCACACAGTTCCTATAGCTTTTTCCTACTAGATGTGCCTTGACTAGTACAATGTCTTTTATTGAGACAGACAGTTGGGTATAGAATCTTAGTTTATAGTCAATATTCAGTTTAGACCATTCAACCAAAACCACTTCTATCTTAAATTGCAACACCAAATTACTAGCTAACGATTAGCTAGAACACTCATTGTCTCAATTCAACCACCCCAAACTTATCCTAGAAAGCTAGATCAAGAAGTTAAAACTTCGGGTCATTCATTTGCAAACTAGATATTCTTGGTCTATAGTTCAATGGAACCTAAGAATCATGACTCACTTATTTCATTAGGCATTGTTACGTTCTCGAAATATGGAATATAATAGGAGACAAGCACAAATTATAGCAATATTCGTCGAACTTCAAGAATTAACTCTCATACACAAACAATTAATCACAAAGAGTAGGCTATATCCAACTTAATTCACACCAAGAACTAAAATAAAATCCTTTTTTTAGTTTTTCATATTTTTTTAATTTGTAGGTTTTTTCAAAATTTTAGACTCAGTAAAAAAAATAAAAACTTTACCTAAATGACTCAAATAATAAATGAGCGAACACAAAATCCACCCCCAAGTTTAAAGCAACATTGTGCCAACGTAGGCATGAAATAGGCTAAGAACTTTAAGGAAGAAGGGACATCAATACTCTCTCGGTATTTTCTTTATGAATGGAGTAACTGAGTGCGTTCAAAAAGCCATATTGTCTCCCACAAACTTGTATTCAAGCATAATATGATTTTGAACAATTTTTTCTTTGAAATATTTCATCGAACACCTTGTGGGTAACCTAAAAATTGTTGGAAATTGGTTTAAAATGTTGATAAATTAACAATTTTTCATCTTAGCCAAATATACAAGTCCCGGAAAGGCAAATTTGTTTCCACTTGACCTGACGCTTTTGCCCCTGGAACACCTTTTATCTGTATATTTAAAGGGTAACCTAAAAAATATCAATGAATGAGAAATTACGAAAAAGGACAAAATCGGGTCAAATGTTTGACCATGCGATCGCACGTATGTAAACTGCGATCGCAATATGGCTAAAATTTTAGCGAGTGTATTTTGTCCTTCTTCCCATGCGATCGCAGGAGGCAAAGCCTTGCGCGATCGCATGGTTAATCTGGCGAAGTCTTGTTCTATTTTTTTGTGCTATGCGATCGCGGCTTGGTTAAACCATGCGATCGCAGAGGTTTGCGTGAATGACATGTCCTTTTGAAGTGTTGCACGATTTGGTTCAATACCTTTTCGTTTCCAACTGCTTCTCAACGTTAAAAAGGGACTCGGGCGTCCATTTTATATGCAGGAATAATACGTAAACATAATTGCATAACATCCACTCATATTTACTACTTCTTGAATAAAAATTTCTTGCATTGTTGCTTGAATTTTGGCTTTCTTTTTCATTTCATCTTTTGGAGTACAAAACCTATTTCGTGTTCGTTGTGCTTGTGGTTTGAAGTGCTTCAACCACGAGTAGGAAACCGTTGTATCTTGGGAGTCATTTGCCAAAGACCCGAAAGCATCGCTTAATTTTGACTTAAGGACAAAGAGTTCAACTCTTGCCTCGCTAATTCTTCTTCCATTCCATTTTCTGGTTCTTGTTTCTTGTTTGAGGTCACTTCCACGTAAATTCCGCCTACAAAAATTCATGAAAGATGTTACGCCCCAATCCTACGCGGAAAGGGCTATCCCACTTGAGGCTCCACGTGGAAATGGTCAAAGTCAACATGCTTTGGCTCAACTCTTCTCCGAGGCTGTTTGCGCCGAGGAGGTTATATATCCAAAGCTATTTATGCCGAGTAGCTTGAATGACCGAGGCTGGTTGCGTGTTATAGAAGCCATCCCTACCAAACCTGTGATTCAATCTTGAAAAGACTGATGGGATTGCCTGCCAATGCGGCTTGTCACAGTCATAGCCCTTTAGTTTGCGGCTGAAAGTGACTTTCTCATTAATGCTAATGACGTGACATCAAAGATGTGACTCTAGAACCCTTCAGATGGAACCACGTGTCGCACATCGAAGGGGATCATTTTTGTAGAATTTGCCTATAAATACTAAGTTTATTTCCACAAGAAAATGATGTTGAAATATTACTCTCACAAGAAATATCAAGTCCTCTATACTAATTATTCTTCAAGTGTCATAACCACCTGGAAAATCGTTAGTTAGGGGCCCTCAAGCTATTACCTCTACCATAGTGTGTTTCTCTTTATCTTTTGTTACCTACCCACCTGGTCCTAGGCATATCTGCGTAGTTGAATAAACCATGTGGCAGTCTAAGTATGAAGAAAAATACACGTGGGAAGAGGAGGTGTGGGGTTCCTGTTGGCAGCCATTTTTGGAGGTCAACAGATTGGCGCCGTATGTGGAAAACGTAACTAAAAGCTTTAGCTTACTTAAGCAAATGAGTCTCCCTGAACAAAGGATCAATAGGCCAACCGAATGAGCAGAAGCAACGATGATGAAAATCTAAGAAGAACCAGGCTCGCAACGAACGGAGAAACCGTGGCGGGAGCAAGGGTTGATGAAGCTCCTCGGCCTCTCATTAATCTTGAGCGAGAAATGAGAACAATGTCCTCCAGCATAAGGCAGCTGGCCCAACACCATGCCCAAATGCAAGGATATATCCAAATGATGTAGGTACGAGATGAGAACCGACCTCATGAGTCTGACCCAAATGATCCTAATGAAGAGCAGGAAGTTGATAGCAGATATCCTCGTGATCCACAAGTCAGGGGAGAAGCCTCTCGCGCTAGGATAGGTGGGGGAGGGACCAACCCCCCGGCAGCGGACAGGAGGCCCCATCCGACGATGTCCGCCAGCATTTTCGAAAGACTAGGCGAACACAGAAGCAGAAAGTGGCCTTAGGAGAACCCACTAAAGGAGAAGACAGCCTCAGAGTGAGTCCCTCTAGAAATAGGCGGGAAAGGAGAGCAAGGGAGGCGGAAGCTAGGAGAGAATCTGACTTCCAACCCTACCTACCTCAACAAACCATGCAACCGCAGCCCCAAGGCTATGGGGGCGAACAACAGGCTCAGTGTCTCTCACAATTTCCTCCGGAGATGAACCTTGGAGAAGAATATCTGAGGCTAGCGAGATCGTTTGAAATAGACGACGACGACGAGAACCTCTCTTTTTCGGCCAGAATCAGGAATGCATCCATTCCCTATGAGTTTCGTGTACCCAAGATTGTCCCTTACACGGGCAGGGGAGATCCCTTGGACCACGTGAACATGTATAAAATAGAAATGAGTCTCCAAGGAGCTACTCCGGCGTTGAAATGCAGAGCTTTTCACCTTACCTTGTCAGGAGAAGCGAAGCGATGGTATAATAAACTAGTCGCTGGAAGCATTTACAGTTGGCCAGATCTGAAAAAGACGTTCATCAATTACTTCTCGTCACAGAAACTGCCTCGGCCCCGGTCTAACGCCTCTATGAAATAAGGCAAACTCCAAATGAGCCACTATAGAGCTACCTAGGCCACTTCAACGAAGAAATGCTATTCTGTGAAAGAATAACCGATGCCAAGGCCCTATCCGCTCTAAAGGCTGGGCTAGACATGAACCTTCCGTTTTGGAGAGACGTCCGCAACAAAAATCCAGCAACCTTTGACCAGCTGGTGGAGATGATTATCGAGGAGATAACCAATGAGAACATGATCCTTCACATAAATCAAGGTGGATTAGAAGCCAACCCTGCGTCTAGGACCAAATACATCCAAAGCCACGGCAGACCCCCTCTCCAACATAATCCGTGCAGAAGAAACTACCCATCCGACCCAAATGTCGGAATGAGCTATGTGGCATCTGCACAAGAGGGCCTGCCTCCTTATACTACCCCAGTAGCGATGGGCCCGACGGATGAACTTTATAATTACGGTATGTCCCCACCCACATATTATGAAGCGGGGACAAGCGCACCCCCAATGCTTCCTCCTCCTCAGGCGGCCTTCGTAAAATATTGCTGCGTTCACCGAAATTATGGACATAGCATGGATGAATGTCGTGAAGTGAAAGATTTGGCTAACAGAAGGGTATCCAATCTAGGGCACAGACATGGGATGAATTCCAGGCGCAGAGATCAACCTCCGGTGAGAGGCGTCGGCCGCCATTCCAAGACAGACACCCCCAGCAATGAGATAGGAGGCCTTTGGGCTAAGAACCACGAAAGAGACGTAATTCAAGAAGCCCAGCTAGACATCCTCGACTGGGAAGTGTCCCAGAGCCCCGCCTAATCAAGGGTCCTAAAAAGGCCCCGATTCGGGAGATAGACACCATTTACGGAGGTCCTTATATTAGAGCCAAACCTAGAACGCTCAGAAGAGCTACGCCAAAGAGGCCGAAGGGATCCAAATGACAAATTGGCTTATCAATAGCCGACCTTCAGGATCTAAAAAGGTAGACCCTGTCACCTTCACCGAAGAGGACATGCACTACCCCTACTGCGATGCCCTAGTAGTAAGGGTAGTTGTGGTTCGAACGGACTAGGAAGAATGCTCATGGATAATGTCAGCTCTGTCAATGTCATCTTCTTAGGCACTTACGAGCAGATGAATGTGGATATACCATTGTAGCCATCAACCGAGCCTCTTTACGGATTCACTGGTGATTGTGTAACCCCTAAAGGGATAGTGCGCCTCACGGTTACTATGGAGAAAGAGGCCCTCGCTACCCACACCTTTATGGAGTTCTTGGTATTGGACAGAAGGTTAACCTACCATGGAGTCCTAGGCCGACCAACCCTAAAAGAACTTTGGACAATAACATCTGTTCACCACCTCTGCATGAAATTTCCTACCGAGGGAGGCGTGGCAACCATACGAGACAACCAGCCTGAGGCTAGGAAATGTTACAGAAATGCCCTAAGAAAGGGGAAAAAAAAGAGGTAAACATGACGTTTTTAGACGTAGAAATGACGGACGTCTCGGAAGAGATACCAAAGAATATATCGATGGAAGAAACAATTCCCTCCGAAGACATAGACCCAAGGGTGACGGGAGCTAAATCCCAGACTTCACCAGTCGAAGAACTGGAAAGTTTTGGGGCAGATCCTAATGACTCAACAAGAAGGCTCCGATTAGGAAAGGACCTCGCAAAAGAATCCAAAAGATGCCTAAAAAAGTTCCTCAGCCACAACCTTGATGTTTTTACGTGGATGCATGAGGATATGATTGGGATCGACCCGAAAATAAGCTGTCACCACCTCAACGTCGATCCCAAAATTCTGTCCCATCGGCAAAAGTGGAGGCCCTTAAACCTAGAGAAGTACGAGGCCTTGAAATAGGAGGTGGGAAAACTTCTACACATCAGCTTCATTCGGGAAGCCCGCTATCCTAAGTGGGTCTCCAATCCGGTTCTAGTTAGAAAGCCAGGGGAGAAATAAGGATTTTTATAGATTTCTCCGACCTCAACCAAGCTTGTCCTAAGGATAGCTTCTCGCTACCTCGGATTGATCAACTGGTGGACTCCACATGTGGACATGAACTCTTAAGCTTCATGGATGCTTATTCAGGCTATAATCAAATTTCCATGTACCCTCCGGACGAGGAACACACATCGTTTGTAACAAACAAGGGTCTTTATTGCTACAAAGTTATGCCATTTGGCTTGAAGAACACTGGGGCAACCTATCAGAGGCTCGTCAACAAAATGTTTACTGATCAGCTCGGTTCAACCATGGAAGTCTATGTGGATGACATGTTGGTTAAAAGCTTAAAATCCGAGGATCACGTGCAACACCTAGAAAATACTTTCCAGATCCTCCGAGCTTACAAGATGAGACTCAACCCCCTGAAGTGCGTCTTCAGAGTTGCCTCTGGAAAGTTTCTAGGCTACATGATAAACCAGCGGGGTATCGAAGCCAACCCAGAGAAAATCAAGGAATTGATAGAAATGAAGTCGCCTAGGAGGCCCAAGGATGTGCAATGCCTCACCGAAAGAATGGTAGTCCTTAGCCGGTTTGTCTCAAAAGCTACAGATAAGTGCCTTCCTTTCTTTAAAATCTTAAAAGGAAGTAACCAGTTTGAGTGGACAGAGGAATGCGAGGCCGCATTCTAGGCCCTAAAGAAGCACCTCGGTCGTGCTCCTCTACTGTCAAAACCTAGGTTAGGAGAAACATTGTTTCTCTATCTAGCTGTATCCGCTGAGTCAGTAAGCTCAGTCCTTGTCAGAGAAGAGGAGCACCAACAACCTGTTTACTATGTAAGTAAGGCTCTTCTAGAGGTGGAGATGCACTACCCAGACATGGAAAATTGGCGTTGTCACTCATCACCACTTCCAAAAAACTTAGGCCGTACTTTCTGGCCTATAGCATATACGTCCTGACTAACTTCCTTCTGAGGCAGGTGATGCAGAAACCCGACACCTTAGGGAGGCTATTGAAATGGGCCGTCGAGTTGAGCTAGTTCGACATTGTATTCCGACCCAGAGCATCCATTAAAGGACAAGCCTCGCAGATTTTATGGCAGAATTTGCTAACACACCCGAAATAGACACCCCATGGCACCCGTTGAACTACCGACTTGGTATCTTTTTGTGGATGGTTCCTCGGGAGATATAGGTTCAGGCGTCGGGGTGGTCCTCACCAGCCCCGAAGGCCATAGACTAAACTGCGCGATCTAGTTCGACTTAAAGGCCTCGAACAATGTTGTAGAATATGAGGCCCTGCTATCTGGCATCCGCCTAGCCAAAGAAATGAAAGTACAGAGGCTCTCTGTGGCGAGCGACTCCCAACTAGTGGTGAGCCAAGTAAATGGAAGCTTCGCCGCTAGGGAAAGGAACATGGCTTCCTACCTGAAACTGGTGAGAAGCCTCATCCCTTGCTTCGAAAAGTTAGAACTAATTCAAGTGCCCAGGGCAGACAATGCCAATGCAGAAGCACTTTCCAAACTAGCGAGTAGCAAAGACTCGGAACTTCTTAAGCTGGTTCCCATCGAACACTTTAGCAAGCCCTCCATAGAAGCCATTGCACAAGTAATGTAGATCGAGGAGACCTCCACGTGGATGGATCCCATCCTTGCATTTTTGAAAGATCAAACACTCTCCACATATAAAGAAGAAGCTAGAAAGCTGAGGAGGAGGGCGGCACACTTCGTACTATCTGACGACGTCCTCTACAAACGGGGCTACTCCATGTCCCTCCTCAGGTGTGTCGGAACCAATGAAGCTGACTACATCCTGAGAGAGGTCCACAAAGGAATATGCGGAAACCACACGGGAGGATTAGCTTTAGCACAAAAGATTCTCAAACAAGGCTACTTATGGCCCACTTTGAATAGGGACTCCTTCCTTCACGACAAAAAATGTGACAAGTGCCAGTGCTTCGCCACAGTCCAGCGACAACCTCACCAGAAACTCACCACGGTGTCTAGCCCCTGGCTCTTTGCCAAATGGAGAATAGATTTCATAGGCCCCATGCCTAGGGAAAGAGGCAATGCATGCCATGCCCTAGTCGCCATTGACTATTTCACAAAATGGGTCGAGGCAGAACCAATGACGAAGATCATTGAGGCTAATACCTCCAAATTTATATGGAAGAACATCATCTGTAGATTTAGGATCCCACAATCTCTCGTGTCTGACAATGGAAAACAATTTGATAACAGGAAGGTCAGAAGCCTCTGTTAGCGAACTCAGGATCTCCAAGCACTTCTCAAGTCCTCATCACCCCCAGGCTAATGGCCAAGTAGAAGCTGTTAACAAAACCATTAAATACACTCTCAAGAGAAAACTTGATGCATCCAAAGGGGCATGGGTGGACGAACTCCCACATGTCCTTTGGGCAATCAGAACCACCACAAGAACAACAAGTGGAGAAACCCCATTTTCTTTGGCGTATGGAACTGAAGCGGTAAGCCCAATGGAAATTGATGTCCCGTCGCCTCGCCGTCTTCTATTTAGTGAAGACATCAACAATAGTCTCATGAGATCTAGCCTCGATTTACTCGAAGAACATCGGGACACCTCCCAAGTCAAGCTAGCCGCTTACCAAAGAAAGATGTCCCGGTATTTCAACAAAAAGGTAAAGATGAGATGTTTTTGCCTCGGAACCCTAGTCTTGAGAAGGGTGTTTCCATCCACCAAAGATCCAGGGATCGAAACCCTAGGCTCCAACTAGGAAGGGCCTTATCGGATCGTCAGAGAAATATGACTAGGGACGTATCAGATTGAGAGCCTCGACGCTAAACTACAACCTCATCTTCGGAATGCAAAACACCTGCGTCAGTACTATCTATAAGAACGCAAGGTTGGAGAAGCTCACCTCTCACGTCTTAAACTTTTGTCTAATGTAAAGCGGTGAGCCTATAAAAATCTTTATATCTCACTTTTGGTAAGTTCGCTTAAGTTAGCTGTCATTACAAGCGCTTGTGTTAGCAAAATTGAACGTAGTGTCATCGATAAATTTGCAATTAAATCCGCATAAACAATTATGGCAAGCACTATTTAAAACAACAGTTGAATAACATTGCATATCCAAAATTACAACTATAATTACATAGCGCATCTCAAATTTAAAACATTTCTAGTCTAGGTCTCTTCCTCCACTGTCCTCTTTGCCTCCCAGCTCAACCGGAAGAAACTTTGACTCCAACACGGTTAAATCCAAGTCTGGGTAATCCGCTCGAAGAGAAGCCAGCACTTCCTAGTGACCCACGCTTGCAAAGTAGTTGGAAAAACTGGCGTATGCTTCGGTTTGGTGAAAGTTGGCGACCAACTCGGCCTCTACACTCTGCAATTTTCGATTCAGAACTTCTACCTCTAACAAGGACGAAACACTATGAACCTCAGCCTCCGCCTTTCCTTTTTGGATTCTTCCAGTTCAAGCGTCAGCCTGGATACTTCTTCCTGTCTCGTCAAGGCCTCCACCATCATCTTTCGCTTCTCCTCATTCGCCGTTTCTAAAGCACTCGAAGCTATGTTCTGTACATTCAAGACATCATCGAGTCTCCAAGTCAACATGGCTATTTGACTCTCCGCATCTGCTATTTGTTGTTTAGCTTTCTCATATGCCAACTTGGCACTCTCAGCCAGGGCAGCCGTATGTCGAGGCACTCTTTTATTTTATCAGACTGAGAGGCGCTCTCCATTGCGGCGGTAGTTTTATTCTATAACTCTCTTAGCACCATCAGAGATTTCAGCTGGGCAGCAGCCGAACGCATGGATGCAAGCCAAAGAGGCCTCCATCTAATCCTCAGCGTCTCCATCACTGAGAAATGCCTTCCACAGCCTATTCAGGTACTTTTGAAAGCTTTCCGCTCCCATCGCCGGGTACAATGCCAGGTCTTTCGTCTGGACCCGGGGAGCCTCCTCTCCAAATCGCCAATGAGTTTAGCGAACATGCTTCTTGAGCAAGGCTCAAGGACATCTCTCCCGACAGAAGACCCACTGGCCGCCTCTTGGCCACTAACCGGTATGTTATCTGTGGCTACAACCACTCCGGCCGCCGTCACAGCCTACTTCTTTTGCCCGGGATCTGGAGGAAGCATGGTAACCCCCTCAACTACCTCTATCGATTTTCCTTGTCTCACCACCCTAGCCACCCTAGACGATGTTGGGTGAGGACTTTCGAGAACCAGCACTTTCTTTCATGCAACTGAGGAGTCAGCCTTCCTCTTTTTACTAAAAAGTTCCTCCTCATCGGAGAAAACATCCTCTACAACTGTCTCAGAGGCAACGCACTGTGCCTTTTTCCTTGTAGCCGAATGGCTAATATCCTCGAGGACTTTCTTTTGTCGGCTGTCCTCAGAAGAGCCTGGCCAGAGCTCCTTCACTTTTGAAGCCATCAGCCTAGCTAGCAACGACGTAGGCCTTTTCCCTTGATCAAAGTCAGCTTCACAAGAAATAATAATAATGTGTCAGAAGTTATTAGAAGAAGGGGCACAGACGACGAGTAAAAGCGAAGCGATTACGTGACACGTTACCTTTCCTGGCCATGTGTCCTTGTTCGATTAAACATCTCGACGCTTTCAACAAAGACTTGAATCGCCTCTGTACCACCAAATGCTCGTAAATGGCATGAACGATGTCAAGCTCCTCCTCTTTTAATTTACAGCGGAGAAAGGACATCTGCAAAATACAATACCAAATGTTAGTTCCACCACCCACAAAAATACGTTTCGAAGCCCCTAATTCACTCACTCGCAAATTCGTAGAAGCTAAGCACATTCAAGGCAGGTTATGAATCATTAATCATCCTTTGCCAATTTCCAGATACCCAGAACCACTCCTCCTTCCAACGCTTAATAGATGAAGGGCAATCTAACACAAACGGCTTATGCGACCCCCACGGTCTGAAGTAGTACCACCCCAGTTCTTCGCCCTTGTCCTTTCTCTTTGGCATCTTCTTCGGAAGATATACCATCTGAAATACGTGTAGAGGCATCTCAAATCCAAGAGAGTGCCTGAACCAAAGATATAGACTTTCCAGCCATCTAGCTCCAGCCATTAGGGAGATACCTGTGTTGGGGCTAGGCCATATGCTCTGAGGACCCTCCTATAGAATGGATCAAGGGGAAGCCTCATCCCAGCATTAAATGATTGGCAATGCAAAGCACCGCAACCCTCCCTCGGATGGTAGGATCTCTCGTGGGGCCCTGGTACGTGAAACTTTATGTCGCTAGGAACTTGAAACATCTTTCTAATGTTCCCCAAATCCACGTCATTCACAATCGAGAGAACGTCCATGGTAGCCCACCTGCCGCTAAAAGATGGCTCGGACGAACCAGTTATGTCTCTCTATGGAAAAATCGAAGAACCTGTACCACCCTTCGGCACTATAGCCAATTTCTCGCCTGTGAGGGCATCAACACTTCCGAGTGGCCTTACTTCGGCCACCGACGGGGAAACCTCTGGAGAACTACTTACTGCGACCCTAATTGGTTGACTAAAGGCCTCGGAAAATTCTTCCAAAACAGACATTTTCCACCCCGCACAGTAACAGAACAAAAGAAATTAAAGGGACAAAGAAGAGTTCAGGGGATACCTAAAATAAAACTAGAAATCTTCAAAATCAACAACACTTCACCACAAACACTTTTCCTCGCTCAAACATGCCAGTCGAAAAGTTGGTTTCCTTCCTTTTTAGTGTTCAAAGCAAATCGCAAGAAGGAATGTAAGAGTGATCAGTTTTCTCCCTTTATATAATGTTGAAGTTAAATGATTTGTGTAATAAAACTAATTATAATTCCTAGTATAAAAAAAAAATCTTTAGATAACTTTATCAATTCCTTTCTATAAGGAAAAGGTTATTAAAGCATCTTATTCTAAATTCTAGTCTGTTTGACAGTGCAAGTAACCTTCAAACTCTCAGTTGTGAATTTATCTTCTCAAAAGCAACAAATTGGTTTAGATTATTAGGTTCTTATTATTGAGAAGACTCATAAATATATGAAAGAGGAATTTGGTAACATATATTTAAAATAATTAAAAAATATAGTTTTTTTTTTAATGATTTTGTCCATCATTTTATTATGCATTAATTTATTGTTTAGTATATAAAAGATAATTGTTTAACTAAATAGTTTTGTATACTTGAACATTTTGTATTGTTCAAGTTGCTAATTTTGTTAACGTTACTCTTTGTTTAGATTAAGAAACTAAAAATTGACATGTGTTTGAGTTTTAGTATTTTCAATTTAGCGTGCTTTAATTCACTAGTAACTCAATTAGGTTTGCACTTAATTGAATTTTTTAAATTTCAGTTTCAATTAATTGCTCATAATATTTTATCACTATAAATTAATTTAGTCTAATAAAAGTTTTATTTGCACTAATTTGCCATTTTGAATTGTTATTTAATTTCATAGTGGACGTTATTGTTTTATTTGAAACTTGAATTTTGATTTAACCAAATATATCATTGGCTTGTGATATTTATAAACTTATATCTATACAATTTTCTCTTCTTTGCCTTAGTAATTCCTAGTGTAAAAAAAATGGCATCTCGTGAAGATACAATTAGTGCTAAGCCTGAAAATTTGGATGGAAAAAATTTTAAGAGATGGCAAAAACAAATAAAATATTGGTTGACTGTTGCTGGGTTAATTTCTGCCATATAAGAAACCAATGAA
Organism: Forsythia suspensa; assembly: GCA_023638005.1. Classification (NCBI taxonomy): domain Eukaryota; kingdom Viridiplantae; phylum Streptophyta; class Magnoliopsida; order Lamiales; family Oleaceae; genus Forsythia; species Forsythia suspensa. Next base: position 17,976,640 of record CM042669.1, read on the forward strand.
GGTGGAGTGTCCACATCATGGTTCAACTCCAAACAAATTGAATTTCATTGTCATAATCGAATTCTTAGTGCTCTTTCTGATAGGCTTTATGATATTTATCAAAATATCACTAGTTGTAAAGAACTTTGGAAAACTTTAGAGGATGAATATAGAATTGATGATGTTGGCGTAAATAGGTTTAATGCATCAACCTTTAATAAATATTTTATGGTTGATGGAAAATCTATTAATGAACAAATTTATGAATTTCAAAATTTCTTACGACTTGTGGAAGAGAAATGGTCAAATTTTAGTAAAGATTATAAGGTGTCATGCCTTATAGATAAACTTCCACCCTCTTGGTCGGACTTTGCTAAAGGTCTTAGACATAAGCAAGGGATTATGACATTAAATCAAGTATTTAATTCTTTGAGAGTAGAAGAACAACATAGAAAGAGGTTTTAAACCAAGGTGATGGGGTGATGGTAAAGGCAAAGGGAAAGGAGAATCAAAGCCATGTTTTGTGTGCGGAAGGACGAATCACGTGGCGCAAGACTGTTACTTCAGAAAAATCAAGGAGTACAAGCCTAAGTCTAAATCTCAAAAAGGTCATAAAAGGGGTGTAGTTTTCATGTTTCTTAGACACATTATAAAAACAACAAGATTAGAAAGACACTCTCTACACTATACTTATTTTCTAGTTTTTGGTAACTAGTTAAAGGTTCGTTCTTATATCTCCCTTTGGTCGTGCCCATAGAAGGAGAATCGACTGTGAGCTAAAAGAGTTTTATCTTGGAGCTGTGTAGTGCTGACAATACCTGAACGAAGGAAATGCCACACGACTTTAAGACAGTGACTTTTACGACTCTCTAAGGCCAGCCATTTCTAACTCAATTTATTTATTTTCTGTTAATTATATACTGACTAATTTTATTACACAAATCACTTAATTTCAACAAAGACAACTCTAAATGCTCTAAAATTTTGATGCATGATTCAATGGACTATGTACATTTTTATGCTCACAAAAAATCAAGCTAAAAAACGACGATGTCCTATGAACTAACATGCTCAAAATGTGTGAAAAATGAGATAACAACCCAAAAATATGAATCTAAAATTTTGTATCTAATATACTAATGCAAAGCTAATAAATAAAAGAGATAGAAGGTTGGGTTACCAACCATGTTTAAAACCCTTATCTCGATCTAGTACAACGATAACTTATGGCGGCTTAAGTCGAGCTATGAAAACCTTACATTACTTGTTATTACCGGCTTTACACGATTTTATTTTCTTTTCCAGAACTTGAACATGACTTAAACTAGTCCACCTATTTTTACTTCCAGTTTGCATTTTTCACCACCATTTACTTTCACCACTTTATCAATTCTAAAGTATCCTTCGAGGTCGAATGCTTACTTGTGTAACGACCCAAATTCTATCAACTTGAGTCGTTACTAAATTGCTTTCTAACAACTAGAGATAACCAATCAGGCCTCTGCATTTCTTATAACAACCATAAACTTTCTCCTACAGGCCTCTTGCCTAAGGACTAATCTGTGCACTTTTAACATACATACTGTCCACTGGCGTTGGGTCCCATAATGGATTTCTTTTGTATCTCTAATAATTTGAACTCAAGACTTCTACCTTATGAGGTACTTAAGTAGAATATTGGTACCAATTGAGCAACTTGTCCGATTGGTACCAATATTCCACTTAAATTCCTCATAAGGAAGAGGTATTGGAATCCAATCGTTGGAATGTGAAAGAAATCTATTATGGGGTCCAACCCCCGTGGAGAGTACATAGGATAACAGTACACAGAATAGCTTCTGGATAGGAAGCATGTAGGTAAAAGTCTGTTGCCTTTGCAAAAAATGAGCATTTTTATATATGTTAGTGGTATGTTTCTAGAGGTTTAAAGAGATAAAATGGGGGGTAGAACACTACTGAAAAGTGATGAACGGGGGTGGCAAATTTGCTTTTCCTCACTTTTTGAGTATGTTTTTTATTATGTGAATGCATGTATTTATAGGAAAAGAATGATAATGTTTAACTAGAACTGAAATAGTTAAACATATTTAAGATTAAATTGTAGAGTTTGGATGAGTTTAATAAACAACAAATCTTAATACTATTAGGAAAGTAGTTGAATGTAGTTTAGTCTAATTTTTTTAGGATTCTATCCAAATTAAAATAAGTTTTTTAAACCACAATCCTAATTTAATCTAATTGTTAACTTGTAATTATCTACTAAATAATTATTCAATTCGGATTCAATAATAGAATCTTATGCATGCACAAACACTGTTAGCTGAAAATTATATTCTTATTAGGAGACTAAATCTTGTTAGTTAATCTAAAAATGTTCTAATAATTATTCATGGCCCCATAACTATTCAAACTTATAGTTCTGTCCATCAACTATAAAAAAAGCTCATATATGTCCAATTAACTATTAGAGAATGAAAACTGGCTTGCATAATTACTAGACATGGCAATCCTATCAATTGACAAATTAAATGTATGCGAGAGAAATTATAAATTTTAGGTTCTACAACTTACCCTCCTTAAAATAATTTCATCCTCAAGATTTACTTTCAATAAGTGAAAAGTCATGGGTACTTGGCTTTCATCTCGTCTTCTTTTATTAAGTGAAAAGTCATGGGTACTTGGCTTTCATCTCGTTTTCCTTTTTACTAAGTTGACTCTTCCACTCCATGGTTACACCACGGCAATTTGACTAAGGAAATTTCTTTGTTAATACCTGAATCTTTTGGTGTAATATAACCATTGACGTCTAATCATAGGTTAGATTGTGTTCTACATCCAAAGTTTGATGGTAAATCACATGATTGGTATAAATTATGTACTGCTAAAAGTATATATGTATTTCTTGAGAAATGATACGGAGAATAAATTATCTATTGCTAAAGGTTCTCGTGGTAGGGCTAGTTTGTACGTAGACGTCTTCAATTTTGTCTAATATCTCGAATGGTCCAATGAACCTCAGTTTCACTTTCTTTTCTTTCCATATCTAAGTAGTCTCTTCATTGTGACTACTTTCAAGAATACTTGGTCACCAGTTTTGAACTCAAGATCTTTTCTCCTCCCATCATCACAACTTTTATGTTTGTCTTGAACAAAATTAATCCTGACTCGAATCTTATCTACAACCTTTTATGTTTGATCAATGATCTCGGGTCCTAAAATCCTTTTTTATCCAACCTCATTCCTATAGATGGATGATCTACACTTCTTGCCATATAGTACCTCAAAAGTGCCATGCTTATAGAAGTCTGAAAACTATTATTATAGGCAAATTCTACCAACGGAAAATATGTTTTCCAACTACCACCAAGATCTAGTACACAAGCTCTTAACATATTTTAGAGTACCTGAATAGTCCGCTCCGATTGTCCATCGGTCTGCGAGTGATATGCGGTACTAAACATTAGTTTCATTTCCTTGGTATCTTGTAGACTTTTCCAAAAATTTTGAAATGAATCTCGGATCTCTTTCCGAACAATAGAGACGGGAACTCGATATAGCTAAATTATTTCTCTAACATAAACCTCTACATACTGTTCCATGGTAAATGTCATCCTAATCAGAAGAAAATGGGCCAACTTTGTAAGATAGTCCACTACTACTCAAATAGCATTGCTTCATGTTCTAGATCTTGAAAATCCTACCACGAAATCCACGATAATGTTTTCCTATTTCCATTCTAGGATTGTTAAAACTAGTGCTGAAACCAAGCTCTGTTCTAGTTCTTGAATATTATTTTCACACTTCTCCAACCATTGAAACTTCACTCTTTTCCTAGTTAATTAAGTCATTAGTTCAGCTATTTTAGAAAATTATGTAATGAACCTTCTGTAATAGCCAACCAATCCTAAGGAACTACAGACTTTGCCTACATATGTCAGTATAGACCAATTGGTCACAGTTTCAACCTTGGTCAGGTCTATTTTAATTCCTTGTGCGCTAACCACATGATCAAGGAAGTCAATGCGATTAACCAAAATTCGCATTACTTGAATTTAGCATACAACTTTTTCCTTTTGTAGGGTGTTCAATACAATTCTCAATTGCTCTTTGTGTTATTCCTTATCTTTTGAGTATATCAATATGTCATATTTCCTTTCTTATTCTAATTCATACCATTTTCTTTATCCTTTCCACTCCGCTTTCAGTTATTGGTGCTAATTCATTTTAGATGATACAATGCTGAACTAGTCAAATCCTACTAAATTTTCTAAGTTACCTATGGCGTTTTCTTTCTAGAATGGAAATCTACTAAACTAAACAATAATGTCTAAATATCTAGTCTTCATTGTTATTAAACCAACCTCTGTGAACTTTATGAATCTTGGTCGACAGAGCCTCGTCCTCTAAAGTGTCTTCTGGCTCAGCATATTCATCATAGTGGTAAATGAGAGCTCCATAAAAGTCTTCATACTCAACATTCGAATGGAAGCTCTTTCTAGATCCCTCAATAATAATATAGCAATGCGTTATCCATGCTCGGAAAAAAGTCTCTATCAAATACATAATAGACTGCGCATGTGTGGTCTGTTATCCATGCTCCGTGGCTCTAATCCAGTTGTATGGTCTTGCACCACATCTTGGTCAGTAGTCCAGTTAGGGTCTCCTCTAAAGTGCTTGTTGCTCGAATTACCACAACTGTAAGGACTAAAGTGGCGTCATATCTTACTCTATTTATAGTGGTTTGTTTACTTCTAGCCATGTCTGTACACATAAGTTAAGCCAAATTATGATTTATCTATTTAGGTTCACTAAGCATTCGTCTCATTTTCATAATATATTTCAAGTCATAAGAGTTACATAATTTAACTAGAATACACCTATACACCTATACCACTAACATGAACATATGGGAACAAGTGAATGAGCATAGTTTGTAATCATGTAAATAGAGCTACTAATGCTTTAAATATGATTAAATATATACTTGTCTCATGATAATGCAAGATTAAACTAATATAAGCTTGCAAAATTAAATAATTTGTTTATCTTGTGACCATGAAAATTACTCTAATCATAACTTGCAAATGATCAAATCATATATGTCCGAATATTGTGTAAGTATTAAAAATATAACTTACATAAAATAATCATACTCTCTAAAATTTTAGAAGTAAAATCTCCTTAGATGGTAGTAGATTGGCGAGTGCGGAGTATTATGCAACAAGTTCACTTCCCTTTTGGCAGTTTATTAACTAGTCCCATAATATTAAATAATCACCCTTCACATATAAAAAACTGAGTTTAAAGAAAAGTAAACCTGGGCTATGATAATGTAGGTTCTGTAAGCACCTTGAACGTGCTCGTTCATCTTGCACCATCAAGTTTAACTCACCTTTTTCATTCTCAATAAGGACTTAACTAGTCACTGGGAATAGTCAACACAGTAATACGGGCATATCCTAGTCCTCCACAATATCTACAACAATAAAATTAGTTGTAAATAAGAACTTATCCACCTTGTTGAGTATGCCCTCAACCACACCCCCAAGGATGCTTAATTGATATGTCAACAAGTTGTAAATACATTGTTGTTTCTTTTACTTCACCCAAAACATAGTCTCCAGAAAAATGTATCAAATTAACACTTATACCTAAATCATATAAATCATAAAATTATAAAATTCTCCAATAGTGCATAGTATTTTGAAACTCCAAGAATCTTTCAACTTTAGAGGTAATTTGTTTAGCAAGATAGAAATACACTCGTCTACTATTGCAACGGTCTCGTATTCCTCGAACATTCTCTTGTTTTAACAACTTCTCCTTCATATACTTCAAGTACAACAACATTTGTTTATATGCTTCTGTGAAGGAAATATTGATGTGTAGTTTCGTAAAAATATCAAGAAAATTGGCAAATTGCTTGTCAAGCTGAATCTTCTTAAGGTTGTGAGAAAATAGAATGTGAAGCACATAAAATTCAATTAGAATAGCTGCCTTCGCCTATGGAATGTCTGAACTTCATTTTTTATATGTTTAGACCATTCCGCTTGTTCCTCATATTTGGTAGCACATTTTTCTTTTATACAATTGGTCTATTGAGAATAATCTCTAGCAATTGGACTCCTATTCTTGTAGTGATGGAATTCACCTACTCCATTGGATTCTTTTTTGTATTACAGGGTACCAAAATGTCCCTCTTTTATCATTTGAGCCAACTGACCCACTTGATTCTCCAAATTCTTGATTGATGCCTACTGATTTTGAATATTGGTATCAATTTTCTACATGAACTGCTAAATACTCAGAGCGAGCTTTTTTACAATATTCTCGAGAGCCAACTTCTTTTCCTACTTTCGAAAACTAGATGGAAGTTGTTTTGCAGAGTTATAATTACCTCTCCATAAGAAATTGGGATGGCTCTTCCAACCAATATTATATATGGCAGATTATAGATTTCTCTTGTTTCTGAAAGTTCTGCACATAACTACTCTACTTAGTAGATTGTTCAACTGTATTGACTATAGAGAACTCAATCATGTTATGATATCTACCACACATACTGATCCTCGAGTATGGATTGCATTAACTGATTGATTTGATGCAATAACGTCAGCTTTTTTTTGCTAACACCGCCATCTGTGTGGATAGAGCTGAGAATGCACCAACTCACAAAGTCCTGCAACCTTCTTCTGCATTCCATGGTCAAACGGTAATAATAAACTGGTGGTTGTCAATCTTTCAAACAGCTTGTAAGCTTTATTAGTAGACATTGTTGTAATTGAGCCATTTGTTGCAGCGCCAACTATGGTTCGACTTACTATAGTCAACCTACTGTAGAAGTATTGAATCTGTTACCACTTTTTCAAACCATGAGTCGAGCAATTCCTAAGCATGTCCTTGAACATTTTACAAGCTTTGTAGAGATATTTAAAATCAAATTTAGTGAAGTTAGTGATTTTATGTAGCAATTTTTTGCTTTGGCTGGAAGAAAGTATTTGTAAGGAATTTCTAAGCAAGATCATCCTAGGCTATGATGTTCCTTGCTAGTAACGAAGTCAACCAATCTCTCTCTCTGTGTGTGTGTGTGGGGGGGGGAGAAAAAAGCCTCAATTTCATTGCATTGTCTGAAACACCTACATGTGACTGTGTATCATGGGGTGCCTTTCTTTCTAGCATAGAAAGGGGCACCGTGCGGTACTAGTCTACTCTGCTAGACTACCTTCCGCCTATTCTCGATCAATTCAGTAATGAAGACAATTTAAAGAAATCTTTGCAACAGAAGATTTGAATGCAACGAAAATAGCTTGTTGATTGAATAACGGAAGTAGAAAATTACATTAGCTGGTGTAGGAGGTGAACACCAGTAAACTTGACAAGACTTTGAATACCAACTACCTCCTATAATAGCTTAAGAAACAAAAACCCAAGTTATATGAGTAGACATTAAAAAGATAAAGAATCATAACGGAAAATAAACTATTACAAACTAACGAAAATAATAACTGAAGCTAATATTTACAACGTGCGGCTGAAGTTGGGCAACTGTATGTGCTGTCTGGGGCTAAGTATAACTGCGGGCCCTAACATTATTCCCCATTTGATTTGGCGACGTCCTCGTTGCCATCTTTGCATGATATTCTTCAAGTAGAGATTTGAAGGCTCAAAGGTCTTTAACTCTTTCCCAAGTATTCTCTTTGCTACTGCATCCGCTTTATTTAACTAAGTACTCCTGATGATCTTTATCAGAAGCTCAAGTAACTCGATGATCAATAATAGCTTCAGCAATCCTCTTACCTATTTTCTTCAATTCAAATGTAGGTCGCTTTGGCTAATTTCTAGATGCATCCTCCTTATCTGCAAAATATGGCTTGAGTGCACTAACATGAATGATATTGTGGGTTTTGCACCATAAAGAAAGTTCAATTCTGTAAGCAACTCTTCCAATTTGCTTCATGATGGGTAATGGCCCGATATTTTGAGAATCTGTCCCTCTTAATACCTTATAATCGCATTTTTCGAGGAGTATCACTATCACCAAATCTCCCACCTTGAATTCTAGAAAACGACGTTTCTGATCAGCAGCCTTTTTGTACCGTTTCTGTACTTTATCAAGATAACTCTAAGCAATTTTGATATTTCGTTTCCACTCTTAAGATAAGCCCTTAGCTTAACGAGACTTGGTACTTTGATAAATGTCCACAATATGATGGAGTAACGATTGCTGGCCAGTAACAATCTAAAAAGGACTCTTATTGGTGGAAGAGCTCTTTTGAGCATTGAAGCAAATCTGAGCCACATCCAAGAGTTTTACCAAGTTTTTCTGCGAAGTAGAGATAAAGTGCCGAAGATATTCTTCCAGTATAGAATTGAACCGCTCCGTCTGTCCGTCAGATTGTGCGTGAAAACAAGAAATCATTCTCAAAGTTGAACCAAGGAGTTTGAACAACTCGGTCCAAAATGTGCCGGTGAATCGAGGGTCTCGATCACTGACTATATCTTTAGGCAGCCCCCAATATTTGACAATGTGCTTGAAGAAGGAGCGAGCAATCTCTTCAGTGGATACATACCTAAGTGCTGTGATAAATGTTACATATTTTGATAAAAGGTCCACCACGACGATGATAGTGCCAAGATTTCTAACTTTTGGCAAACTAACAATGTAGTCCATCGATACACTCTCGAAGGGTCAAGTTAGAACTGGAAGAAGCTCCAGTAAGCCCACCTTCTTCTGATAATTTGGCTTATCCTGTTGACAAACCAAACAAGTTTTCACATATGTCGCAAGGTCATCCCTCATTTGCGACCAATAGTATGCACGTTGTAGCTGTGCAGAAGTGCGTTCATCTCTCTGATGTCTAGCCCAAAGCGTGTCGTGGCATTCCGTGATTAAGGATTTCCTCAAATCTCCATCTTTTTGGACATAGAGGCAGTTTCTTTTTGTCTTCAATAGACCCTCATCTAGCCAGAACTATCGAGTTTTTCCCTGCTTGATGAGGTGGACCAAATAATGTGTTGCAGGGTCCTTCTCCAGAGCTGCCTGTATTTGGTCCCTTGTGGTTGTAGTAACAGTGTTCCAAGAAAGAGCGACCATTTAGCAGATGGCAGCTAAGTCAGCCTGCCGACTGAGTGGATCTGCTACATGATCGCTAGATCCAGCCCGATACTCCAATACAAAGTTGAACTCTGAAGAAGTTCCTGCCAACAAGCCCGCTTGCTCAAAAGTTTTGATTGTGACATGAAGTGACTCACAATAGTATTATCTGTCTTTACAATAAGATTAAACCCAAGTAGATAGTGACGCCATACTCTAAGGCAATGGACTACTGCCAACAACACCTTTTCATGCGCTGAGTAACGGCGCTCTGCATTATTTAGCTTTCGACTCTCATATGCAACCGGATGCCCTTCTTGCATTAAGACTCCTCCAAGAGAAAAAACTGTTGCGTCGGTTTACACTTCAAAAGCTTTAGCCATACCTGGTAAGGCCAAAACTGGATCTATCAACATAGACTCCTTCAGTTTCTCAAAAGTAGCTTTGCATTGTGCCGACCACTCCCAAATTTCTCCTTCTCTGTTAATTCGGTTAACAGCAGTGCAATTTTTAAATATCTTTTCACAAATCTTCGATAGTAGTTGGCCAACCAGAGGAACAAGCATACATCATGTACGTGCCTTGGCAGTAGCCAATCTTTGATTGCCTTAACCTTTTTAGCATCAATGCAGACTTTTCCTTGCTCAATAATGTGACCCAAAAATCTGATCGAGGTCTAGGCGAATGAACATTTCGATGGTTTTGCATAAAGTTCATTCTCCCGTAGATGAATAAGAACTTTTCTCACATGTTGAACATGCTCCTCCAGAGTCTCGCTATAAATTACAATGTCGTCCAAGTACACCACTACAAAATCATCCAGAAACCCGTGAACTACCTGATTCATCATCGTGCAGATGAGCATTTGTCAAGCCGAAAGGCATAACTTTGAATTCAAATGCTCCATATCTAACTAATTACCACTGTAGTCTTCAATTCATCTCCTTCTTTGATTTGAACTTGCCAGTATTCGGACCTTAGATCATTTTTTGTGTAGTGCTTCGCCCTGCTCAAACGGTCGAATCAATCTACCACTAGTAAAATCGAATAACTATTTTTCACTGTGATTTTGTTCAAGGCATGATAGTCATAGCACATCCGAAGAGAACTGTCAAAATTTTTCTGAAATAGCATTAGAGCTCCATATGGTAATTTTGCAAGCACGATAATCCCATTGCCCAGCATTTAGCCAATTGCTTCCTAACCTCCTCTAGCTCAGGTTGAGCCATGCGGTAGGGCGCCATAGCAGGAGGCTTGGCACCTGGTATAAGCTCAATTTCATGATCAATAGCTCTCCTTGGCGGCAATCTCCTTGGTAATTCCTCCGACATAACATCTTCAAATTCTTGTAGAAGTCTTCTAACAGGTTTTGAGATAGGACCAGTTGCTTCTTCAATCTCTTCTAGTCGAAGAGTATACAAAAATAAAGGTTCATTCTGCTTGAAGCCCTTATTGAACTATATGGCTGAGATGCTCTTCTCACCCATTTTCCCAACTAGCATGGGGATGACACAGGGCTTGCTCCCCATCATCATCAAGGAATCAGAAAATGGCAACACTGCTGTCTTCGTATCTTGAAGAAACCACAATCCTAAAATCGGCTTGAAGTCATCCATCTTGACTACAGAAAAATTATTCCTTCCTTCAAAAGGACCAACTTTAATAAGCACAGACTTAGCTACTCCAGCAATTGGTTGAGCAACTAAGTTGATTGCCTTGACCTTTCCACTACCTTTCTCCAAAACAAGCCCGATATTCTCTACTTCGGGACTTACCATGGCCTTGATTGGTTTCTCATTGATCTTCACATTAATGTACATCAAGCTTTCAGCCTTATAAACACGAGGTTTCAGCACTTCTTTTTCTACTTTTTCTGGGATACATCACCATTTTCAATCACCCGATGTGATATTGTTCTGCATCGGTGTGAGAATGCCCCAACAACATCCTCATCCTCTTTGGAATCGGCCTCGTAATGACTACTAGCCTACATAATGTGTTGCTTTAAACCCGATGCTCCACTTGTTAGTTGGCTCAATACATTCACAAACTATTTTTGTGGGCAATCCTTCACCACCCATCCTTTCTAGGAGTAGTACTTGATTTACTCTCTAGCACCTTTTCTTTGTTCTAGTAGTTACCCTGATAGCTACCCTGATGGTGAAAGTAGCGTTCTCTTCCATTTGAGTTAGATGTGGGCTTGAAGGACCATTTACTCCCCCTCAGGATTGGCTATTTACTTGCAGCCGCTCCTTTCTAGGTTCTGATTGATAGTCCATCAAACATTCAGCAGCTCTCATTGTATTGCTTACATCAACCAACTTTTGTCTTTGGAGTTTGGTTCTCGTCCATGGTTTTAGCCCTTCCATGAAAGTGAAGAGCTTGTCCTTTTCAGACATGTCTCGATTCCAGCATATGCCCTGAAAAGGTCTCCACATAGTCCCAGATGGAACCAAAATGTCTTAGTTCTCGCAGCGCCCGTCGGCCCTGATATTCTACATTTCTTGTGAAAAATTGTGTTATGATCGCGTCCTTAAGAAGATCTCATGTGTCTATCTGGGCCCTGTTGGCCTGAATATCAGCATATTTTGTTTGCCACCATAGTTTTGCATCTCTACCAAAATACATGGTAGTTGTCGTTACCCGTCTTGCCCCGTCTTCAATATTGGCGGCAAAAAAGTATTCTTCCATGTCAAACAAGAAGTTATCGACTTCTTTCACATTAAGCGCCCTACCATAGGTGTGCTGTTCTAGAATTTTGAACCTAGGTGCATACTTTTGTACAGGGGCTTGCGCATTGCACACGTTGAAGTATTCACAACTGGAGTCTCATGGCTTCCATTTCTTCTCGCAGATCGAAAAGGAGTGCAACAGCATCAGTCATCACTGTGCACATCATCCAGCTCTCATCCAGCTGGATGTTCAATTCACAGATGTCCACCTCTGCTGTCTTGACATTTTTTTCAAGGGTCTCGACAGTGTCACATAACCTAGTACTTTGTCCATCGAGCGCATCCAAGCACTGTTTAGTACTCTTTTTGTAATCCACCACCTCAGTGGTGTGTGATGCATTCGGATCCATCGCTTTCTTCTCAAGGGTTGTGAGCCGAAGTTCTAATACCACATATAACAGGGTGCCTTTTTTTCTAGCATAGAAAGGGGTACCGTAAGCAGTAGTCTACTCTGCTAGACTACATTCTGCCTGTTCTTGATCGATACAATGATGAAGACAATTTAAAGAAAGCTTTGCAATAGAATATTTGAATGCAACAAAAATAGCTTGTTGATTGAGTAACGAAAGCAGAAAGTTACAATAGCTGATGCAGGGGGTGAACACCAGTAAGCTTGACAAGACTTCGAATACCAAATACCCCCTATAATAGCTTAAGTAACAAAAACCAAAGTTACATGAGTAGACATTAAAAAGCTGAAGAATCATAACAAAAAATAAAATATTACAAACTAACAGAAATAACAATTGAAGCTAATATTTAAAAGGTGTGGCCAAAGTTGGGCAATCACAGGTACGCATGTCTTTGTCGAGGGCTAAGCATAGTCATGGCCATGACACCGTGTCACACAAATCTAAAAATAATGAGATATGGGCGTATGGATATTCATGTGCTTTCCCATAGAACTCAATTGTGTTCCTCATCATTCATATAAAATCTTACCTCAACTAAAAGTTATTTGATCCAAAATCAGAAGATGGAATGCTGGAATGATTACTAGCTTGAGTTAGAACCATAAACTCTCTGATAGGTGTGTTATATTTATCAACAATAGGCACAAGCACATGCGTAACTACATTGTCCGGATCCATTGTAACGCCTAAGATTTTCTCATCCCAGAAATTACTAAAAATTTGGAAAAATATTTACCAACTCCGAGTTCAAACTCCCACTTGGACCTTTTATAAAGATTTGAATTTATTTACAGCCGAAAACGTCAAGAAAAGTAAGAAATTTCTAAAACTAAAACTTAGAATTCGCAAAATTAACAATTAGCACGAGATGTCGCCATAAATTATTTGACTAATCCAACATACTTGAAAAGTTGTGATTTTTTACTAGAAACTACATAACATGTTATGGAACAACATACTAAAATTTTGTAATTTTATCAACTCATTTACTAAGTAAAAGAAGAGGTCAAAGTCAATTAAAACTATAACCCGGATAAAACTGGCTCAACTTGGGAAAACGGTCATAACATTCTCACACTTTATGATTTTAAGGCGATTCCAAATTTCCCAATCATCCAACTCATAAACCTTTCTAATCTCTCTAATCTTGCTAAAAAAATCACTATACAATCAAAGTTACGGTATTTAATAAAGGGGCAGAATATGGTAAAAGTTCAAAACAGAAATCGTTGAAATTCAAAATGCACGACCAAAAACGCTAACAACCTACGAACAATGAACTCGAACTTTCATAGTTTTATGAAAACATGGACAATTAAAATTACGTCTAACATGTTTAATCATCTCAACACCTATTGACATAATTTACATAAAATTTCAGTCACTACCACCTGCCATCTTTCCACTACCAAACTCTTCAATCTAGTAAATAAAATTATTTGTAACGTTTTTTAATAAATACTCAGTAGTATGTATACACTCCATTGAGAAAATTATATACCCACAGTCACACAACATGTCAGAAACAGTAAATTCTAGAGAATTTCAAAAATTTGTATCCAGTCCGACGGTTCTTTTTCTAGTGATTACATTTAATCACAATTAATATTAGGTGATTACCTTCAATCGCAAAGTTCTATTCCAACATATACGAGGCATAAAATGATAGAAAAAACAATTAAACATTCGTCTAGTCATGGCATACTTCACAAGCAATTCACATTTACTTACATGCTAGCATATAACATTCTCAAAATGTAAACCACATGTGGATGAGGAAGGATACTACCTCACAAGTTTTTCCAAATTTCATAGGGTTGATTCGGTGAGTGTGATTCTACTACACTATTTTGAAAACCCCGCACGCTTGTCTTTTACCTTCCTTGAAATTTTATGTATGAAAAGTGTATATTATATGAATTTCATGTATAGAAAAAAAAGGAAGTGGAAAGCTGAGAGAGGAAAAATTGGACAGTTTTTAGAGTTGGTTATGGGGTAATGAGGGGTGGTTTTGGGATAGTTAGGAGGCTGATTATGGGCCATTTTTATGGTAGCTGAGGGACGACAGTTTTGTAGGATGATCATGGATGGTTTTTTAGACCTCAAGAGCTGTTGTGTGTGGCGTGTTGGTGCATTTATGGCTGCCCAACTAATAATCATGGACTCATAGCTCGATTTAGAATTAAATTGGTTAAGGGCGAAGAATAAAACATATGTGATTATTTCTATAAGAAAATTCACAACACGAATTTAATTAAAATAAAAAAGCTCACCATTTGAAATAATCTAACTCGTCACTTCGAAAATTAAAAGACAAGTGCACGCAACATTCATCGTGACCAAAACATTAAATTTGAGATTTTAAGAGATGTCGTAGCAATGCAGCAAACTAAATAAATTTCTTTTCAAAGTATAAATGAAAATTTTCAACGTAAAGGTTTTAAATTTCTCGGTCTCTACAGACACTCTAACCTAATTACCTAGATTTTCTTGATTATCCAATGGAGGGTCCATCATGAAATGTTTCCTTTCGGTATTCTCTTTAAATTCCAATTCACGTATTCTCTGATTAAATGTACATTTGATCTCTGGATCAACATGAGCTATATTTGAAGGGTTCGAGTGTCTATGCACTGGGCAGAAGAAACCTGAAATAGTAAAAAGAAAATTAAAATTAAAATATATGATAGAACTAAAAAAGGTCTCGAACAACAGCGTCAAAAACTTGTTCGCAAAAATTACAAGTGTACGATATCGTGGCAAGTAATGTGCAGTGAATAGAGTGTCGATCCCACGAAAACTATGTTATTAATTACCAATCTAAATTTGTCCTAAATTTTACTTGAACAAACTAAAAACTCAATTGGTGTGTTGAGTTTTAAACTTAAAAACTAAAATTAAGCAAAAGTGATCAACAATATAAACTTGAGAAACTTCGATGAATTGAAGTGTTAAGAATCATGATTTTACCTTAATTTATCTGGTTTAATTTCACCTACTGGGTTATGACACTATTTCATTCTTGTTGATGTTCAAATTCATATAAAATATTTGAAAATCTCTCTCAAATGAAATCAAATCTACTTAAAGATTGTAAATTTGTAAATCACGACAAATCTAAATCCATTCAATCACAAGAAATTCTCACACATTTACACAAATTATAGGAGTATATTTCTATCTCCTATGTAAACTTTTGATTTTATTGCTAGTACTAAATTGGCATTCTACCTCTTGATTTCAACATGAATTCGAAAAAAATTCATAAACTATTCAAATTGATGAAAAACAATCAAAGAAATAATAAAAAATCAACGCGAAAGAATAATTGGAGTCAAAACTCAAAAGTAGAAATCGACCAATAAAATTAGGCTACATCGTTTGTCCTAATTATGAAATTTATTGAATCATGTTTACCTAGTACAAACACGTAAAAGTTAATAACAATGTCACCCGAAGTAGGAATAAAAGATGAAACCGAAGAATAATGATGAATCTTCAACTTTGTTGGAAAAAATATGGTGTCATATTTTTTCCTCTTTTTATATTGGCTTACTTAATTAATATTACTGATTTTTATAATAAAAAAATATGAGGTTAGTGTCTACATTGTGACTAGCCACGTTGCGCCCAGTTCTAACTAGCTGAGATTGTAAGCAAATTTTATTTCAAATCTATGGGCTGCGGATTTTATTCTGTTTCCTTACATAAAATAATCTGATAACGTGAATATCAAGAAAAGCCCTCTTGTAGGTTAAAATACTTGCTCTTATTCTCTTAGATTTGTTTGGGAAGAAAATATTCAAAAATAATTTTGAGTTTCCTAAATACTTTCTTTCTGCAAATCTAAAATATCTTTTTGTATCCTTCTTACTAATTTTCTTACCATTCTTATTGTAGATTTTTAGGTTAGAAATAATTCCTAATTTGACTATTACTTTACCTATAAGTAAAATTACAAATCAATAAGTAATTAGGCTTTGAAAAATATTTTCGTGCTCTTGTTCTTCAAGCTCCAAACCGGCCAACTCCATTAATGAAAGACGAGACATCAAGCTTCGTTGATTAAGTTTCAAAGCAAAATGGTTTTCTTCAAATTCTTTGAAGAATCAAAAATAAATTACAATTCTATATCTTGCTTAATCTATTTGGCGTGAATTTAAGAACAGAGGTTTTTAATCCAAGTAGTGGTTGCCGGTCAAGTACAATAAGGAGGTAGCGATAAAATCAAGACCGCTGGGTATGATTCCACTTCATCAACAAGTCAAAAGGAGAAATATCAAAAGATGGTTGATCTATGTTCTTTTTATTATTATTTTGTTAATTTTACGAAATTACAAAAATTGGATATGTGCAAGTTTTGACTGCGTTCCATCCAGTGCTCGCTTAATTAATATTAAAATTATTTTTAATTTAGTTAATCTAGATTTTAGTTCAATTGGTATGAGAGCAGGTACACTTTTATAAGTGTGATCCGACAAATCTAGATATGGACGCTGCTTAGTTTAGACTACCAATTTTAGATGGAACTAATTATGCCTATTGAAAAATTAAGATTCAAATCAATATCCAATCTCTTGATGAAAAAGCTTGACACTCTATTGTCCATGGCTATAAAAAGTCCCAATATTGTTGAAAATTGTGTAGAAAGATAGAAAAAAGAAGACGAGTGAGCAACAACTAATTTTAATTATAATAATTGGAATTTCAAAGCTTTAAATGTCATTTTCACCTTTGTAGTTCTAATCAATTTTGTTTGATCTGTACTTGTCAGTCGTCTTGGGACATCTTATAGATTGCTCACGAGAGAACCTCCATTATCAAGTCATCCAAGCTTCAAATACTTGCTCTTGAATTTGAACAACTGACGATGAGAGATGATGAACAATTCAAATACTTCTATGTAAAACTCAGTGACATCATCAATCACCAATATACCTTGGGAAAGAAATACTCAAAGAATAAAAATGTAAAGAAAATTCTTAGATCCTTGCCTGATCGTTTCCACTTCAAAGTAACTGCTATTAAAGAAAGCAAGGAGATTGAGAATATGAAAGTTGAAGAATTGGTAGGATCATTGATGACATATGAACTACATCTAAAAAGAAAGAAGAAAGAAAATGGATCTGGTGTTGTCTTCAAAATTGAAAAAGATGAAGAGCGGATTGATGGTGAGAAAGTGAAACTGATGAAAACACGGCCATGATTACCAGAAAATTTAAAAAAATTCTAAAAAGAAATCATAAAGGAAAGAACTTGAATGCTCCACTACGAAAAAAAGAAGAGATTTCTAAACAACACAAGGCAAAACCCCACATCTATGAATAGATTTGAAACCAGATTGAATGTCATAAGTATGAGGGTTTTGGTCACATTGCCTCTGAATGTGCAAATACTCTAAAGAAATCTCGTACCAAGAAGGCCATGAATATTACTTAGAGTGAAGATGGTGAAAAAGATTCAGACGAGGACGAGGACGAGGACGAGGACGACAGAACTACTGATGATCAAGTAACGTCTCTAACTGTAAACTTACAATCTGGTACTCTTTGCAAAAATTGACAGCAAGTTCTGACTCCTTGACCACACCATTTGAAAGACCAAACCGTGTTTGTCCTAAGTGCATTAGTATGAACAAACAATTAAAAGATGAACAAGAGAAAAAAATTATATTCATGACATGATGGAATTTTTGAAAAATGATAAGGTCACAATTGATACTAAAAACGATATTCTAACCAACATCTTAAAAGAGAAGGACGGTCAATTTGTGGACCTTCTTTATGAAATAGAAAAATCAAAAGAAGGATCAAGCATCTCACAATTTGAGCCTCTCGCTTGAGTGAAATCCTAAATTATGTAAGAAATTTAAACATGAAGGAAAGATTGGGATATGTTGGAAAAGGTAAAGAAAAAGTTAGGAATCAGAACAATTTTGTCAAAGAAACCAGTTTGCTATATTTCCAGACAAAATTGCTCCCACTATAGTCAGTACTAATGCTGCCTCGCCTATGCACGTTCTGACCAATGCCATGACTCAAATTCATTCACGTCCATTAGTTAAGCAACTAATGTATCAAGTCTCAATGCAGAGAAGTAAATCAAAATACTTTGTAAAATGTTGCATCTATGGTAATCTAGAACATGACTCATTTCATTGTTTATCTAATAAGAACTTGATTAATAGACGAATAAGGCACCATAACAACACTAAAGTAAGACAAATTTGGGTTAGAAACAGTGATTTAAATTGTTATATGGTTGATGTTGCCTATAGAAATTTGATTCCTAGCTCTTGGTATTTTGATAGTAGTTGTTCTAGACATATGACTGGTAATTGATCTTATCTAACTAATTATAAGAGTCATGCAAGTGGTCTGTTACTTTTGGTGGTGAGACACAAGTCAAATTGAAGGGGTAGGTACTATCCTGATTGATGGATTCTCTCCTTGAAAAAAAGTACTTTTTGCTGTAGGTTAAAAAGCTAGCTTGATTAGTATAGGCCAACTATGTGATGATAAATGCTTAGTTATGTTCTCAAAAAATTCTTGTAAAGTTTTGAAATATAATGGTAACTATATTCTATATAGTACTAAGTTTAGTGATAAATATTATTTTCTTGATACCAAAATTACTTGTCATGTTTCAAATATTGACTCTATCGAGCTGTGGCACAAACAATTGGGATATTTGAATTACATTGATCTATTGAGACTAACAAAATTAAATATAGTACGAGGTGTTCCTAAGCTTACTAAAAAATCTGAATGATTGTGTGGTTCATTCCTAAAAGATAAGCAAACGAAAAGTACTCAAAGCAATGTCAGTTTCTTGCTACATCTCATGTATTAGAATTACTTCACATGGATTTGATATAACCTATTCAAACTGAAAGTATTTGTAGAAAAAAATATATCCATATTTCGCGTGGATGATTTTACTATATATACTTGGGTAGATTTCTTAAGAGAAAAGTCTGATATTTTTGAAGATTTAAATTTTTTTGACTAAAATTAACAACACAAAAACACTTTGATGGGATAAAAATAATGAAGATTAGAAGTGATCATGGGAGAAAGTTTGAAAATTCTAGTTTCTCTACATTATGTGAACAAAATGGCATATTTTATGAATTCTCAACTCCTAAAACCTCTAATAAAATAGAGTTGTGGAAAGAAAAAATAGGTCTTTACAATAGATGGTTAGAGTAATGCTAAACTCTAAAAAACTTCATGTTAAATTATGGGCTGAATCTATTAGTACTGTTTGTTGTATTTTGAATCATGTGTCTTTAACAACAAGTACCACTCAAACCCCCTATGAAATCTGAAAAGGAAAAAAATCGAACCTCAAGTATTTCCATACATTTGGTAGCAGGTACTATATGTTAAATGATCGAGAACACTTGGGTAAATTCAATTCAAAAAGTGATGAGAGAATTTTTATTAGTTATTCTAAAAACATCTGAGCTTACATATTTTATAACATGCGTACTCAAACTATCATTGAATCTATCAATGTAAAAATTGATGACACTGATGATTTTTCCTCTTATTCACAGGAATCTAATATTCAGATTTTGGAAGAATAGGGTGATAGAAGTCAAAATACTCGAGACAACCATGTGTCTGGTTTAGACAGAGATAGATAGACTGAACTCCCAACATCAAGTTTTGTTGTCTTTGTCCCTACTCCTGGAGGTTCTTATGTACCAAACACAAATAACGAACAAAACATGAAAGAAAACCACCTTTATGGATACAGAAGCCACACCCATTGGACAAATGTACTCACAAATTCCAGCTGAAGGTATGGTAACTAGGAGGAGGCTTGAAAATCAACTTAGAAATATTTGCTACACATTATAAATTATACCCAAAAATATAAATTTATCAATTGATGATGAAAATTGGGTTCTAGCCATGTATGAAGAGCTGGCTCAATTTGAAGAGTTAGCTCAATTTGAAAGAAATAAAGTCTGGGAATTTGTACATCGGCCAAAGGACACAAATGTGATCAGGGCAAAGTGGATATTCAAAAATAAATCTGATAAACATGGCAATATAGTCAGAAACAAGGCACGATTGGTTGCACAGTGATACACTCAAGTAGAATGAGTGGATTTTGATGAAACATTTGCACATGCGGCTCGACATGAATCTATTAGTCTCTTACTATCTGTAGCATGTCAAATGAGGTTCAAGCTCTACCAAATGGATGTCAAAAGTACCTTTCTGAATGGGATTCTAAATGAAGAATTCTATATTGAGCAGTTTAAGGGATTTGTTGATCTTTATTTTCTAGACCATGTGTTCAGACTCAAAAATGTTTTATACAGACTAAAACAAGCTCCACGTGCTTGGTATGATCAACTAACCATGTTCTTGTTGGAATAAGGATACAAGAGATGGAGAGCTGACAAAACTTTGTTCATCAAACATCTCAAAACTAGATAAATAGTTGCACAAATATACGTTGATGATATTGTGTTTGGTTCTTCCATAGAAACAAAATCTAGAGAGTTTTTTACACTTATGCAAAATGAATTTGAGATGAGTATGGTTGGTAAACTAAACTTATTTTTAGGTTTGCATATCAAACAATTTGGATTAGGGATTTTTATCTCACTGGCCAAGAATGCTAAAAATCTGGTAAAAAAGTTTGGTCGAACATACCAAATCAGTCAGAACTCTCATGGCCACGTCCTTGAAGATATCCAGAGATGACAAGGGCAATGATGTCAACTCTAGTTTGTACCGAAGCATGATAGGCAGTTTATTGTACCTGACTACAAGTCGTCCTAATATATCATTCAGTGTTGGAGTCTGTGAGCGTTATTAAGCCAAACCAAAAGAATTTCATCTTGCGGCTTTGAAGCAAATTATTCTCTATATATATTAACTGTACTTTTGATTTTGGTTTATGGTATACTAATTATACTAACTCTCATATTGCAGGATACACTAATGCTGGCTGGGCAGGAAACATGAATGATAGGAAAAGTATGACTCGAAGATGTTTCTACATTGGTAACAATCTCATTGAATGGTTAAGCAAGAAACAAAACTCCATTTCCTTATCTACTGCAGAAGCTGAGGATATTATTGCTGGTAGTTGTTGCACTCAGTTACTTCAGATGAAACAAATGCTATGTGACTACGGTATTGATCAGGATTTTGTTACTATATTTTGTGATAACAATAGTACTATCAATATTTCAAAAAATCTTGTTCATCACTCTAGGACCAAACATATTGATATTAAACATCATTTTATTAGAGATATGGTCGAGAAAAGAGTAATTACGCTGGAACATATTCAGACTGAGTGTCAATTGGCTGATTTTCTCATTAAAGTCTTAGATTCTGCAAGATTTGAGACTCTACAAAAAGTCATAGGCATTTAGTTAATGCATTAAAAAAATAAAGATAAAAATAAAAAATTGTATACTTAGTAGAAGTAACGTTTTTCTTTTTGTTTGAATTCATCTTGTGTGTTTGTGTTTGTTTTGTATTTATTTTAAATTTAATAAAAAAAGGATTCTTGCAGATAGCATATGAACTAAATATATGATTGGTCTATAAATATTGGGATTAACTTGGATTAACCAATCAGTATGTTATGCTCATTAAACTTATGTTAAAATATGATCAGATAAGCACACTTTGAGAACATCTTGACTAGTTTGATTGTGCCTTACTACTGACTGGGTTGTTTTCTTTAAAGTAGTTATGTACTTTGTTGTGGACATATGGTAAGTATCTATGTCTCTCAGCACTATAATCTGTTGTTGTGTTAATAGACAAATTCATTAGAAGAGAGGGCTATCATCATAGATATGTACAGCCGTCTTTGATAATGAACATACATCGTGTAGAAAATGACTACCCTATGGTGGGGAGAAAGTCAACTCCATGAACTCAAAGATTTAGTGTATTGAAAAAAGAAAGCAAAAAGGGGTCAACATA
This sequence comes from Forsythia suspensa, assembly GCA_023638005.1. NCBI lineage: Eukaryota > Viridiplantae > Streptophyta > Magnoliopsida > Lamiales > Oleaceae > Forsythia > Forsythia suspensa. The sequence goes on from CM042669.1 coordinate 17,998,826, forward strand.
TCTAGTACTCAAAAGAAAATTTGTTATTGTACTCATGTCTGGCACGCACATATTGTATTATTGAAAGAGATATTTTTAAATGATGATTGATTTGAAATATATCTTTGTACTTATCTTCTACACAACATTCAATTTGGTTTATTCAGACAGGCTATGATTGACTCATCTAGTATGTCCTATCACACACTCACATCATAACATGAAAAAATAATTGAATGTAATTATGTGCATACATCTAATTGGAAGATCTTTTGTTTACTTTGATACTTTTGGGCTGATTGTATAATTTGTGGATTTTGAAATTTGCCTATAAATAAAAATTTATTTATATCCTATAAAATATTCTCATTGATTTTGTGTGATTGACTTGTGTGGACTTTTTTGAAGGATTCTCAATCAACAGTCTAATCGTGGCAGTAAAATCAGTATCATTTAAGAAAAGATTTGGATAAATTTTTTTTCGTCAACAGAATCTATGCTTATTTTTTTGTGCTGATTATTAAATTAACCTTCTTCAAATTAAAACTTCCGTTTTCAAAAATAACAATTTAGGGGGTTAAAATTCAAATTTAAACATTTGGTTAAGGGAGGTTTCATGTCCTAAACTGTCAATCAACTATGTGTTTTTGTAACTGCCTTGCACACGTTAGAAATGAATGGTTTCATCCTTGTGCAATTATTCAAAATTTATCCATTTTAAACTAAGACCTATGGTTTGTCTTCTTCTTCCATATTTGCTTTCAATTTCCAAAATTAATCTCTCTCTTACACTTGATTTTGAAGTTATGTTAAGCTTTCTTTCAGATTCAAACAGGGTAAAAACAAAGATGCCCAAATCAAAGAAAAACCCTAGTGGCTCATCCAAGGATATTGATGCTCCTGCTGTTTGCTGTCGAATCTGAGAAGGGGCCCCAAATTTCACCTGTGAGGAGTCTCTAGCGAGGTGCACAAAGATTAGAGCAATCCAATTCAGGCCCTGACACTCCTCCAAACTTTGTTGCACCTCCGGTTGAAAAATCTACTGACATTGTTTCTTACAAGTCGCCGATCAATCACTTAAAGTCTCAATTCTGTCAAACATCTAAAGATCTAGTCACTTTTCTAAGCAAAAAGGTCTCTCTAAGTGTCCAAGAATCTAATGAAGAAGGAGACGACGGCTCTAGAGCTGGTGATAGTGGGTCTAAAATTCTTGAAATGGAAGAAAAAGGTCATAAGGATGAAAAGACAGGAAATGAATAGTCTGAACCTCCTGCCGCAGTTGGTGAGAATGTTGAAGGTATAAGTAAGCCCTCTTCCCAAAAATCTAATTCTGATTTTGATGTCAATTCTGATAATTCTTCAGAGTCTATTCCTACCCCTCATCCACCAAAAAAAGCCACGAGGGCTGAAAAAAGAAAAAGGTAAAAGTGGAGAGGGCACTAAAAAGTCCACACCTGCAAGTCAGAACAGGTCACACACTGCCTCAAGAAGTGCTTATAGATTGTTTTCTACACCCAGTTCAGATGTGCAGAAGTTAAAATTTGAGACCTCGTCCAGAGGTAGGCACTTTGTTAACCCTCTAAATTACTATTTTCTGTCCAAAGCTGCTGAGAGCCTGTTTATTTCTTTCATCTCATATCTCAAGTTCATTGTTGAATGTAAAGTGGCTATTCATGAGTTTTTTTCGTTTGATCTGGTTGAGATTGTTGGTTTGCGTAAACTATATAATTTATTGAATTTCTCTGGTCAGTTTAATGAAACTCTTGTCAAGGGATTCGTGGCAAATGTTCTCAAAAATTTGGGCAAAGCTGAAAATAAGTTTAGGTGGCAAGTGTATATCAGAGGGAGACATGTTACCTTTAGTTCTAACTCTCTAAGAGAATAGCTTGGGTTGGATAAAGTGGTTATCACTAGTAACGAAAAATTGACTAAGGACAATATTGCCCAGGAGATGATTGGTTCTGCCTGGCCAAAAACTAGTGAACTGACTACTTCCAGACTTATGTCAGTATATAAAGTTCTCCACTGGATCTTAACTTATGTTTGGTAGTGCTGAAATTATATTTTTAAGTACTTATATTATAAGTTATAGGTGAATGTGTGAATAAAAAGTGAGTTATAAGTTGTGGATCCTATGCATTTGTGGATAAAAAGTATGTTTGACTAGTAGAAATTTTAATCTAAGCATGTCCAAATAGGTGCTTAATCAACAACAATGACCCCTTGACTCATATAGATCTGACATTTTAGGCGATAGACAGTTATACTGTATAAGTTGGAGATAAGGATGAGCGTTGATTGGATTAAAATGATTTTGACATAATTGTCTATGAGAGGCCAAGAAGTGCCAAACAATAAAGACCACCACACCCATCTCTCTTTCATCATTTTCTTGCACACCAAAGAATGGATCATATGGATTTAGACAAGTTGTCAGAAGATATTCCTACCCTGGGTGTCCATGAGTTTTCAAATTTAGGTGGAAACCCACATCCCACTCACATGGTTCCAAAGCACGTTTTGTCTTCTTTGGACCAGTCTGGTCATTTCGATGCTCTAGGGACTAAGCTGAGACTAATCAAAACTCAAGTAGAAATTTTTTTTCCTTGACCAAAAGTTTATCTGAAGGGTTTGATTTCATATGTAGGGTCTTGACAAAAATTGAATATCTGAGAGATGCACATATCAAGTATGCTTACCGCATTGTCACACCAGAAGATCAAGTGGAGATTCTTGATACTGATCATGTAATTAGGCCAACTGCTCCTCCACCTAATGCTCCTAGGCCAACTACCCATCTACCTGCTGTTCCATCCCCTATTTCTATTCGCAAGCAAGATAGAAGACCATCCCTGTTTGGTGCAAAGAAGTCTGGACCCTCTTTGAATTGTCTAGTTTTGACTTCTATCTATCTAACTATTTGGTTCTAACTGATTTTAGATAACTGTATTAACTACTACACTTTGATTTCCTTCCGCTTTCTCTCCCTCATGCTATTTTCTTTGACCGTTTTATTACAAAAATTAGGTGCAGTAGTATTTTTAAATTTGTGGTGGTATACTTTAAACTTTAATGGTACTTTTGGTAATTTGCTAAGGATGAGTAATATTAAGTTTGTGTATAATGTGTATGGTGTTTGGAAATGTTGTTTACTCATATGATATGTGAGCATAACTTCTTTGTAGGAGTTTTTGGCTTACATACTAAGGAAGAGCAATGACCCTCCTATGATGATGCACATGTTTTTTAATTGTTCACATGTTTAACTCCCACCACACAGGCATTAAAAATGTGAGAGTTACGTTTTATAATTAAGCAACGCCAAATGAGGAGGTTCTTGAAAAACATATGGTGTCATATTTTTTTTCTCTTTTTATATTGGCTCTCTTAATTAATATTACTGATTTTTAATGACAAAAGAGGAGGTTAGCGTCTCACGTTGCGGCCAGTTCTAACTGGCTGAGATGGTAAGCATATTTTATTTCAAATCTGTGGGCTACGAATTTTATTAATCTGATCACAAGAATATCAAGAACAACCCTCTTGTAGGTTAAACTGCCAGTTCTTATTCTCTTGTATTTGTTTAGGAATGAAATATTCAAAAATAATCTTGAGTTTCCTAAATACTTTTTTTCTGCAAATCTAGAATCTTTTTGTATCTTTCCTACTAATTTTCTTACCATTCTTATTGTAGATTTTTAGGTAAGAAATAATTCATAATTTGACTATTACTTTACCTATAGGTAGGAGTACAAATTTATAAAAAATTAAGCTTAGAAAAATATTTTTGTGCTATTATTCTTCAAGCTCCAAACCGGCAGACTCCAATGATGAAAGACCAAGACATCAAGCTTTATTGATTAAGTTTCAAAACAAAAAGGTTTTATTCAAACTCATTAAAGAATAAAAACTAAATTGGTGTTCAAAAAACAATTTCATATATTGCTTAATCTACTTGGCGTGAAGTTAAAAATGATGTTTCTTAATCTAAGTGGTGGTTACGGTCAAGTACAATAGAGAAGTGGCGAAAAAGTCAAAACTGGTAGGTTTGATTCAACTTCATCAACAAGTCAAACGAAGAAGTATCAAAAGGGAGTTGATATATATTATTTTGCTTGTTATTTTATTAATTATTGTATTTTTTAATCAAGATTATTAGTGGATTATTTTTACCCATAGCATAGGGAGTCGTTGATGTTTTCCTTCGGAGTTTACCACGTCACATCTTGTGTTCGTATATAATTCTTTAAATTTTGCTATAAACAAATTACTGGTAAACGATCACCGCATTGATCTGAGCACGCCAGTTTTGACTGCGTTCCATCTACTGCTCACTTAATTAAGATTAAAATTATTTTTAATTTAATTAATCTAGGTTTTAGAACTTTCAAACTTTTTCCTTTTTTTTTTTCTTTCTTTCTTCAACCCCTAAATGAGAGAATTTGTATTTGTAGCTCGTGTATTGATGTATTTTCCAATCCCTCTTTTGATGTCCAAGACATTAGGTGCTATTGGTAATGGTTTTTCTTGAAATTCATGTCAAAATACCAAGAATGTCCTTAATAATCAATGTTCAAAAAATCGGACCAAATCAGCCGGTTCGATCGAAAAAACAGGAACCGGCCATAAAACTGGTCCAGGCTTGCATATAAACCATCCACTAAAGAACCGGACCAGAAACCAAGTTTTGGAGGGGTTCAACCGCGAACCAGGAACTGGTTTAGCGAACAGTTAACAGATCTCCACTTAATTTAGGTCAAAATCCCAAATTTTTCCCAAATTTCACCCAATTTTCTTCTTCTTCCACTGAGGCGACGCAGCTGGTTCCTTCTTCTTCTTCCAATTTCTTTATATCTTCTCCATTTATGTTTGGAAATTATTCTCCTTCAGCACTGCGCGTGCAATCCATCAACATTTCTCGTGGTTGTGGAATCCTGAAAGTGAAGTCTTCTCCTTCAACAGAGTTCGTGCACAAATTAGGTTAGAACTCAGTTTGTTTTGTTCCAAATTTTGAATTGGAAATTGTTGTTTCTTTTTGCTGCTGGTATTCGGTCGTTACTTTCAAATTAGGTTAGAACTTAGAACTCAGTTGTTGTTGAATTTTTGCTGCTGGTTTTCGATTTTCTCCTTCAATAGAGCGATAACTTTTTGCTGGTGGTTTTCGAATTCTATGTTAATATTGTGTAATTTACTAATTTTGACATCAAATTTTTCGGTTAATTTTGACATCAAATTTTGAAGTCAATTTTTGTGAGTTATTTTGTCTATAAATGTTAGTTTATTTGCAAATAACTAATTTTTTGGAATTGTGAGATTTATAGATTTATTTTTTATTTTTTTAATTGAAACCGATTCAACTTGGTTCGACCTTTTGAACCTTGACCCTTTGCCTTTCCTGGGTTGATGGCCGGTCCGGTTTTTTGAACATTGTTAATAATCATGCAACCCAAGTTCCAATCAAACTAGGAGGTCTCTTGGGCCGCTGCCACAGCACGTCAGCATGTGTTTGTCCTAAGCCCAACACGCCACGGCATAAGAATGGCAGTCCAACTTCAAACACACATAACATTTGATAGAAAGTTCAAAATTGTGATCCGTATAATTCAATAAAATTTCCAATGATAAATTATATGCCAGGTAGAAGTCTCTATGCATCTTCTCGTGGTACTCTAAAATATTTAGTTCTCCCAATGTTTGACATCCTTTTTTGATCATTTCTTTGCCAATGGGTCTTCTAAGCTCGAGGTTGTTCCAAAGCCATAAAAACGTGATGAAAATTAATAGATACTCGAGAAATTTACTAGAACTTGTATAATAAATTAACAGTAGATAAAGTCTACATTGCCAAAATTGGAAAATTCTCTTTTTAAGTAAAAACACCCAACTTAAAATTGTTTGAACCCATTTTAAGAAAGCAAACAATGTATTACAACACACTCAATGAATGTAGGGAAAAAATTTCTTTACACGACATAGTGTAAGAATTAATGTCCAAGGTCCAATTAGTTAGGTCGGACTTAATTACTTATTGGACCAAATTAATTAATTAGATTAATTAATTAGGTCCGTTAGTTATGGGATAACAAAGTTCTAGTAGGACTAAAACTAGGGTTAGAGTTAGCGCTACCTATAAATACAAAGACCACTACACATTAAGTTAATCGGTCTTCATTACTTGCTAGCACAAGCAAGAGACGTAACCCAATACAATTATTCTCAAATTTCTGCTTTCATCTGTTCTTGATCGTGGAAATCTAGATCTGCTCGTATTGTATGGATTACCATTGGAGGCTAGACAATTAGACAGTTGTGGCCTTCAAGATCGTACATCCAGCTAATTAGTTAATCAGATTCTATAGTATTCAACAAGGTAAACTTCAATCACGAATTTTATCTAAGTACAAGGTTGATCCGGCTTAGAGAAATTGCAGATTTAATTTCTGTTGTGAATGAATACATCAATTCCTTGTAATGGTATCAGAGTCTACCATGTCACTTGTTAGAGTTTGTTAGACTGCTTTGATGAATTGAACAATAATTATTATTGGTATATTAATTTGATTTGAGTTTTGATATTAAAATAAAAAATTGTGAATTTTGAAAAGAAAAAATCTAAAATTAGTGTTGGATTTGTTTGGAATGGATGTAATTGGCTGAAAAACTGATCAGTAACCGGTGGCGTTGCTTTGGAAGTCACTACCGCTGGTAGTGGTGACCGACAATCAGTGAATCGCCAGAACTGCTGCCGTAAAATCAGCAGTCGCCGCCGCTAATTTCGTGGCAACACATATCATGCACTGCTACTAGAAGTAGCAGCAGCGACAAGAAAAGTCGAACCGCATCGACTGTTCAACGTTAAAAGCGTTGGCCACCGATCGCGCCACCTCCCGAGATCTCTTTGCAACATGGTGAAGGTCAAACGGGTTTCAGCATGTTTTTGTTATTGGGGAAGAGGGCTTCTCTGAAATTGCATGGAAAGCTCCCTAATTTCAAAATGAGTTGAAGGGACCTCTTATGCAATTTTTGAAATTACATAAGAAGTACTACTGTTTCAAAATTTAAAAAAGACCTGCTGTGCAATTTTAGAAATTACATAAGAAAGCTATTAAATTTAAGATCAAGGGAATGTTCATGCAATTTCAAAAATTGCATAATAAGTCCTCAAGTTTTAAAAAAAATAGGGTTCAATTTTTTGGAAAAATTATAATTATTGAATTTTTAATGCTGGTCAAATATTTTATATTGAATAAAATTTCTTTTAAACTATATTTTGAATTTTTGTCCGGATTACATTTTGACTTTAATTTATAAAATTACAATTTTGACCCTATATAAATTTTGTCATCCATTTAGAGTATGACTTTAAATTGGGAGATAAAATAAATTTTAAAAATCTCCTTTATTAATCAAATTAATTGATTAATTTGATTAATTACTTAATTTTATTGTTGAAAAATTAATTATTTAATTAGATTAATTATTTAATTCCGTTTGGTCCATTCAGAAATGTCTAAAATATTTAGACTTGCACTGTGAAAGCTACAAATTTAAAAATAATTTTTTTTAATATTAGATATTAAAATAGAGGTTTAGTGGATGATTATGGACTCGACCTATGTGGATGGTTGTATGGTTAATTATTTCAGTTGATTGTTGGTTGGGCATGCGAGCCTATTATTTAATTAAATAGAAATGCGAGATTATTATTTATTTAATTGGATTTTCAAACTATTTATTTAATATGGAATTGCACGTTCATTTATTTGGGCCTGCGTGCCAACTATTATAGGATACAGCTTGCAATTGGACCATAAGAATTCAACTAATATATGATACATGTTGGAGCAAGAGATGGAGATTATTGCATCTAGCATTCAATGATTGAATGCAACGTCTCCTATGAATTGACCGACTAATCTTCTTTTTGGCTCAGGAAGACTAGATAGATAAAGTCCATAATCATCTAAATTTATTATTATGTATAATTGATTGCATATTAGATGTTAGTTAATATATATAATGTGATTAGACATACCCTCTTTATCAAAATATTAAATTCGCATTAAATAGTTAATATAACGTGTCTTCTATTATTATAGTGAAAAATTAGAGTTCATTATCAATGTCAGTTTGTTGAGTCACTCAAGGCTGCTCGCTCATAGATATGTTTATCACTATTAAATATTTGATGTTTCTAAACAATGGGTCGAATTTAACTAAAATTTTATTTTTTTGTTAAATCACTCAAGGAAATAAAATTTTAGGAACACAATCAAGTAAACACCTAAGATATGTGCGACAATAAGTTGTCTACATGATGATTTAGGAGTCACATAGAGATGTGATTGATAGAAGTATCTACCTAGACGTTTTATTAGAATTTGTTGAGTCAGCAATGTTCTAATAGAATAAAAGGGATCATAGCCTACTGGGAATTTAACCGGCTCTATTGATTAATGTTTGATGGTCATTAATTCAATTAAAACAATGGGAGTATAATTAATTTAATATAAGTCCATAATTAAACTAATTTTCTATATTTAATTAATTTTGTCTTGTTATTTCAGAATTGAATCATGAGTAACCATATGTGTTTGAAAGGCATATTGGATGCCAACACACATACCAGAACAATTTTTATGGAATGACATCGCAATCTAAGAATTGTTCTCAAGCATGAAAAAGAAAAATTGGATTTGTCATTGAGCAGCCAATGCCGGAAGCTCCTACTAAGGAGGTTATGCTGGAGAACGTGCAGACTTACAATAAACACAATAATGACAGTAACACTGCAACATGTGATGCTTACAGTATGTCACATGAGTTAAAAAAGCTGCACGAGGGTATGGATATCTATACCAATATCATTGCAAGGAGTTGAATTATGTACAGTCACAGACTGAATGGTATGAGACATCTAAAATATTATTCAGAGATATGATGGTAAAAAGATCTTTAGTCAATGTTCATGCATTAAAAATGATTGGTTATATTGAAAAATTAAACCAATTAAGTTTTACTATGGACCACGAGCTGAGTGTTGACTTAGTTCTATAGTCTCTGTCTAATAGCTTTTTGTTGTTCATTATGAACTTCAACATTAATAAGATTGAATGTACCCTGACTAAGCTACTGAATATGCTGAAAATTTTTGAGCCCAAAATAAACAAAGGAACTGGGCAAATTTTTTGCCATTGACACCTCTAAGGACACTAAAAAGAAATCTAAAAAGATCTTTCAGAAAGGATCCAAAATGCCAAATCTGTTGAAAAATAGTTAAAGCAAACAAAGACAAATTCAAGTCTGAAGATCTGTGTCTTCAATGTGGAAACAAATGGCATTAGAAGAGGAACTACGAGACATAAAAGAGATAAAACCAGAAACTCATATATTTGGTATTGCATGCTCGGCCATATAAATGAAAATGCATCACCAAGTTACATAAAGATGGATATTTGGATTCAAATGATTATGAATCATTTGATAAGTGTGGATCATGCTCGTTGGGTAAAATGACCTTGAACCCTTTTCTGGAAAGGGAGTCAAAGTTGTAGACATTTTGGGTCTTCTACATACTGATGTATATGGACAAATGTCTACATATACTAAATGTGGATTATCTTACTTCATCACATTTACAGACGACTATTCTAGATATGGTTTCATCTACTTGATGAAATTCAAGTGTGAAGCCCTTGAAAAGTTCAAGAAATTCAAACAAGAAGTAAAAATGCAAGAAAAATATTCTGAAACTTAGATCTGATCGAGGTAAAAAATATTTAAGGGGTGAGTTTTTAGAATATCTAAGAACGAATGAGGTTCTTCGTAGTGGACTCCACCGTATACACCACAACAAAATGGTATATCTGAAAGGAGAAACTGCACCTTTTTTATATGGTGTGATCAATGGTGAGCCGTGCAGTTCTTCCAAAATCATTTTAGAGATATGCACGTTACACTACATGTTACACACTAAATCGTATCTTATCTAGATCAATCAATAAAACTGCATACGAGTTATGAAAAGGGAAAAAAAAGATCAGATTCATACATGAAGGTTAAGGGCTGCAACACTTATGTGAAGCACATTGAATCGAACAAGTTAGGAGCTAAATTTGATAAATGTTTATTTGTAGAGTATCCAAAGGAAACTACAGGATACTATTTCTACAATCCCATCGAGATGAAGGTCATCATATCGAAACTTGTTGTATTCTTAGAGAAGACGATGTAAGAAAAGAATATCTTAAAGAAGTTCAAGAAACCACAAATAAAATTGACCAATTAGATTATCCAATGGCTGAACTTGCATCTGATGAGGCACATATTAGAAAAAGGAGAACCACCAGTTCTCAAGGACACACCAACTCTGCGTAAGTCAAGATTGGTCATACCTTCTCTTCAGAGATACAATCACCTGATTACTAGTAATGTATTACTAATCGAAGAAGATAAACCTACTACTTATGCAGAATTGAAGTCAAGTGTTGACTTAAAGAGATGGCAGGAAGCCATGGAATCCGAGATGAACTCCATATACAAAAACAAGGTTTGGACCTTGGTTGACCCACCAGAAGGAATAAAACATATAGGCTGTAAATTGGTTTACAAGAAAAAGGTCTACATGGAAGGTAATGTTCATACATATAAGGTAAGATTGGTTGCGAAGGGTTACAAGCAAAGATAATGAATTGACTTTGACAAAACTTTCTCACCAGTAGCATGTTTAAATCAATTTGGATTCAGCTTGCGATAGCAGCATACCATGATTATGAAATCTGACAAATAGAAGTCAAAACTACATTCCTTAACGACAATCTTAGTGAGAATGTATACATGACACAACCCAATGGTTTTGAATCCACATAGCTAAACAAGGTATGCAAACTACTGAAATCCATATATGGATTAAAGCAAGTCTCTTGGCACTGGAATATATGTTTTGATGAGACAATCAAAATGTTTGATTTTATCAAGAATGAAGATGAACCATGTGTGTATAAAAGGTTAGTATGAGTAAAGCCGTGTTTCTAATTTTCTATGTGGATGACATACTATTATTGGAAAAAGATGTCTCGATGCTAAAATCAATAAAATTGTAGTTATCCAAAAATTTCTCTATGATGGATATGGAAGAGACAGCGTACATTCTCGGTATAAAGATCTATAGAGATGGATATAATATAATGCTTGGCCAAAAGAGGACTCTGTCCCATCGGGCATGAGATCTATCTTTCAAAAGAAATGTGTCCAAAGACAAAAATTGAAAGAGATTGCATGGATAGAATTCCTTATACATTAGCAATATGATCTATCATGTATGCCATGCTATGTACTCGACTAGATGTTTCATATGCTTTGAGGGTCACAAGTAGTTTCCAAGAGAACCCTGACGAGAAATATTGAATTGCAGACAAGAACAACCTTAAGTACTTAAGAAGGACTAAAGACATGTTCTTGGTGTATAGAAGAAATGAACTTAGAGTTCAAGGTTATCCCAATGTCAGCTTTCATTCTGATAAAGACGATAGCAAATCCCAATCCGGATATGTATTTATTATAAATGGTGGTGTGGTCAGTTAGAAAAGTTCTAAACAAGAAACGAATGATGATTCAACTACAGAAGCTGAATATATAGCTCCTTTAGAGACAGCAAAGAAAATGGTCTGGATCAAGAAGTTCATTACTGAACTTGGAGTAGTTCATAACATTGTTGATCCAATACCTTGTATTGTGATAACAATGGAGCTATCGCACAAGCGAAGGAACCCATGTCTCATCAATGATCCAGATATATATTACGGCAGTATATCTCATCAGGAAGATAATCTTAAGAAATGACATAAAGATAGAATAGGTCCTAACATATGATAATGTAGCAGATCCTTTAACAAAGTTGTTGTCCCAGCACAAGCATGATGGTCATGCTAAATCTGATGGTATTAAGATATCTAAGTGATTGGATCTAGTTTGTATGGGATATTTTGTGATATACTCTTTGTTAGACATTGATGTGTATGAATAAAAAGATTAACTAAATGCTTGTCTATATTTTAATGACAGATATGTTATTTTTAAATTTTATTATTTAAAATAATAGAATCCGAAGAAAAGTTCATAGTAACTTGTTAATCACAAGGTGTTGTGATTGTGAGATACAAGTTATAAATAATTTATTCTTAAAACATCCCTAGTCATAGTAATAATGAGGTACGGATATTATTATTGGGGATACACTAGCATGTGTTGCATTTCTTTTAAAGAAAATAGCTGATTTCACGAGCTAAGATGTAGAGGGACATCTGAATGAACACATGAATGCATTGTTATGAGAACATGACATTGGATTATCCGTCTAGAGATTCTACATAGATAACTATCTAAATGTCAGTGGTAAATCTCTAATGTGCAGTAGTGGATTTGGTCCTTTAACTTGAGGACATCATAGAATCTTATGTGAAGACCGCTATACTTTAGCTAGCGTTTGTATGAGTCACCAGGAAGACGTCATACAGGTATAGTAAGAATCATATGAAGGTTGTGAATGTCCAATGTGAGGATTCCTCACTCCTGAAAAGTAGGAGATTATAACCTGATTTTTATCCACTTAAGTTGATAAAAATTTCCTCGACCGAGGTGGAGTTATGAATTGAAAATATTTCATTCACAACTAGATTAGATCAACAAAGAATTGAGGTGAATAATATAATTGGTTGAAATGAGATTGAGGCAGATCCATATCTCTAAACCAATTAGGTTATATTGATTAATGGATTATATTACCACGGTAACCGCATATATATTGGTTCTGTCATACCACATGACCTTTTCTTTCACCTGGATTACCTTGACATATTGCTAGATGTCAATCTTGGACAGCGATGTGAATTGATCAATCTAGGTGAATCGATGAGAATATCACTGCGTTTGCCATCGTGAATAGAAACCTAATGAGTCACACACAAAAGACGAGAATTGAGTATTCAGAGTTGGACCATGTCCGAGTAGGAGTTTATAAGAATTAATGTCCAAGGTCCAATTAGTTAGATCGGACTTAATTATTTATTGAACCAAATTAATTAATTAGATTAATTAATTGGGTCCGTTAGTTGTGGGATAACAAAGTTCTAGTAGGACTAGAACTAGGGTCAGGGTTAGTGTCGTCTATAAATACAAAGGCCACAACAGATTAAGTTAATCGGTCATCATTACTTGCTAACACAAGCAAGAGACATAACCCAATACAATTACTCCCAAAGTTCGTCTTTCATATGTTCTTGATCGTGGAAGTCCAGATATGTTCTTGCTGTGTGGATTACTATTGGAGGCTGGACAATTTGACAGCAGTGGTCTTGAAGATTGTACCTCCAGCTAATCAGATAATCGGATTTCACGGTATTCATCAAGGTAAACTTCTATCATGAATTCTATTTAAGTATAAGGTTGATATGGCTTAGAAGAATTGCAGATTTAATTTTTGTTGTGAATGAATACGTCAATTCCTTACACTTAGCAATACTAGAATGCAGGCCAAATTAACAATTTATAAACAGAATTGAAAAAACTTTATTTCACTTAGATACAATTTTATAAGAATAACAATAGCAGCAAACAACTTATGTAGATAAAAGGCAAGTTAATCCTCAAATCACAATCCTCAAATCACAATTATACACTGTCTTAAAGACCCCATGATTCCATGAGAATCTTGTTCTCAGGTCAAGAAATCTAGAAAATAGGTCTGGTCTGGGTAATGTTTAATACATGGAAAGGAAATTGAAAATAATATCAAGATTTAAGACAACAAGGTCAAAGAAATACCAGCAAGTTCACAAAATACATATAATCTTGAGTAATAAAGAGTTTATAAGAATAAGAGATCAAACCGAGCGAACAAGTGTTGTTCATAGATCCCAATTATTTCTGAAATAAGAACCACCCCAACATAATGGATTTCTTTTAACCAAGACCTTGTGTAGGCATTTTTGGATTTCTTTTAACCAAGACCTTGAGTAGGCCTTTTTCTTAGCCAAAAATCATAGTAGTCCCAATTTCTGAATAGCGGACTTTAATGGATTCGATTTTTGAACCAAGAGTGAAACCCTAGCGGAAGCAAATAATACCACTATTAGGTGTAGGTGTTTAATCAATCTCAACAAAAATGAGATTATCCACGTAACAGTTGAACCAGAAAGCAGTAAAGAATACAATGGGTTATAACGAGGTTCAACTATCCACTTACCCTACTTCTCCAGAGCTCCACAATGGATGCTCGTTTGCATTGAATCACTTAAAAGCAAGATGGATTACACAGTTCACGTCTCAGATATTCCAAGAATAGAAGATCATGGAGTCATACTCAACCCTCATATGTGAGATCCCTTACACAACACTCAAAGTCCATTACTCTTTTCACTACTCTATGTAGAGGACTCCGGTCTATAAAGATCCATAATACACAAAGATTACAAGCTTTAAAGAAAAAGAATCCCTCAAGACTATCAACCCTAGGTTTATCTTTGTAAGACATTCGGAGAAGGAGGTAAGAGAAAAAGTTGTGCAGAATAAGAGTCTGCTTGAGAGTTTTAGAGTATCGGTTATGAGGGTTTTCAAGAATAATATTATTGATAGTCGATCACTACTAGTAATTAGTTTACGTGTCATTACTCAATTGAAGTAATTATTTATTCTAATTGACTAATGTATTTATAATCAATAACTATAAATAATTACTCAAATTGAGTAATGTCACGTAGGCTCACTACCGGTAATGAGTGACTATGAATAGCATTACTCAGTTTTTAAAGTACGGATTTTGAGCGTTTATGAGAAGAGAAATTTTGGAACTAGCTGTTTTTGAAATGGTCCAACTCATGCTTGGGAGTTTATTATTCAGTGGTTCAAAAAAAAATTTAAAATAATGAAATTCATATATTCCCATATATAAAAAAAAAAACTAAATTAAATTTTTTTATATATCTACCTATCATTGAAAATATAAAATTGAATTTATTATTTTTTTTTAATTTTCTTTATTTTAAAAAATATTTAGTTTATAGTAGTTTTGAAAATAATTTTTTGAGAAAGGGTAAAATTGGAAGAAATTTTGAATAACGGCAAAAAACTACCGATTTAGAAGGTTGGGAGATACACTCCAAATTAAACAAGTATCGATTTTTTCAACTCTTTATAAATGATGCCACACAAAACTGATCAAAAAAACTCTCAAGCAGTCCGGAAGTGTCACAACCTTGAGGGCAAAATGCCCTTTTTATATGACTGAGACTCATTAAGCAATCCTGACCTTTCATCTCTACGCTCCAAAGGTCCACATGTTATAATTATCAATTTTAGAACGTGGTTGATGAAGCACGATAATGTCGCAATAACTAAATTTGACTTCAGTTATTTTATCTTGTGTTGTAAAAGGCATGCCTAGGGCGGGACATTTTCAAATTGCTCCGCATGTCAGCAATGTTTGAAAAGGTGGTCAACTCCACTATTGACGGCCTACTGCGGGCCTAGGCGTGATTTTTAAAAACAAATCTTTTTTTTTTTTATTGAATTAGGGTCTCTACCTATTTTTATTTAAGAAATTGAAATATACTAGTAGATGTTATGTATTTAAAAAATATTGAGAAACCTTTAAAATGTATTGACAATTACTGAAAATATAATTTTTAAATATTTGCAATTATCACTTATTGATCAAAATTAATGTAATTCATTGTTACGAAAAAAACAACAATCATTTTCAATTATCAGTTATTTTCCAACCATTTACGTCTTTTAAGTTTTAACTAATTAAGATGAACATCCACTAGTGTGAACATTCTCCATTTTTCACACTTTCACAAATCCAAAGCCATAATCTTTCTCTTCGTGGATTCTTCTTGAATTTTTCACATATGAAACTAATCTTCTTTAAAATCTTTGATATCTATGTGAAATCATTATTCTGTATCAATTGCATGATTTCATCCAATAATTTTTTTTTCTTTGCAACCTGATATATATCCAAATTTCTAACAATGGTGACTACTTGAACGGAACCTAGTATTAATCGACAAATGGAGTCACATAAAAAGTTGGATATTGTTGAAGAAACACCAACTTAAAAAGGGGGGCAAAAATGGATGATGCAGATCGTGTACAGTAACCGCAAACACCCAATGCAAGTAAAACCTAAATTCTTGAATATATTTTAATAGAGATTGTTGCTTATTCACCCCAATTCATCGTTTTCGTCGATGACAAAGATTTTTTTTCTTGGTGAATAAAATTCAATTTCATTTGTGGTTATATTTAATTATATAATTGATTATATTATTAAGTTGGTGGCGACGATTGACAGTCCGTGACATTTGACGGTGGTGGCTGGAATTTTAGGCAAGAATGCTTGTTGGATATTAGAGTTATTGGTTAATCTTTAATTTTGATGAACAATATATATTGTTGCGGATTGCTACTTCATTTTATTACTGTAAAGAATTGAGGTATACATGCACAACAGAAATTAAATATTCAATTCCTTTAAGCCGGATCAACCTTGTACTTAGAGAGAATTTGTGATAGAAGTTTACATTTGATAAATATCGTGAAATCTGATGTCTGATTAGTTGGAGGCGCGATCTTCAATACTACAGCTATCCAATTGTCCAGTCTCCAATAGTAATCCACAAAGTAAGAACATATCTGGACTTCCACGATCAATAACAAATGAAAGTGGAACCTTTTGAGAGTAATTGTATTTGGTCGTTTTTTTTTTTGTGTGCTAAAGTAATGAAACCAACTTCTGATTTAATTTGTCATGGCCTTTGTATTTATAGGTAGGGCTAACCCTAGCACTAGTTCTAGTCAAACTAGAACCCATCAACAAATGGGCCCAAATTAATTAATCTAATTAATTAATTTGGTCCAATAAATAATTATGTCCGACCCAACTAATTAGACCTTAGACATTAATTATTACAATCTTCCACTTGGACAAGGTCCAACTCTAGATGCTCAATTTTGGCTTTATATGTGTGATCCATTATTTTCTCATTCACGATGGCAAACGGAGTGATATTCTCATCGATTCACTGAAATCGATCAATTCACGTCGCCGTCCAAGATTGACATCTAGAAATGCATCAAGGCAATCCATATGAAGAAAAATGTCATGTGGTATGACAGAACTAATATACGTATGGTTACTGTAAAAATATAATCACTTCATCAATATAACCAAATTGGTTAAGAGATATGGATCAGCGTCAATCTCATTTCAACCAATTATATTATTCTCCTCAACTCTTTGTTGACCTAATCTAGTTATGATTGAAATATTTTCAACTCATAACTCCACTCCGGTCGAAGAAATTTATATCAACTTAAGTAAGCAAAATATAGGTTATAATCTCCTACTTTCTAGGAGTGACGAATCATCATATTGGACATTCACAACCTTCATATGATTCTCACTATACCCGTACGACGTCTTCCTGGTGACTCAAAATCTTCAAATCTCATCAAACGCTCGCTAAAGTATAGTGGTCCTCACTAAAAATTCTATGATGTCCTTAAGTCAAATGACTAAATCCACAACCGCGCATTAGAGATTTACTACTGATGCTTGGATAGTTATCCATGTAGAATCTCTAGGCGGATCATCCAATGTCATGTTCTCATATCAATGCATTCATGTGTTCATTTAGATGTCCCTCTACATCTTAGCTCGTGAGATCAACTACTTTCTTCAAAAGAAATGCAACACATGCTAGTCTATCCGTAATAATGATACCCGTATCTCATTATTACTATGACTAAAGATATTTCAAAAATAAGTTATTTATAACTTGTATCTCACAATCATAACACATTGTGATTAACAAGTTACTATGAATTTTTCTTCGGATTCTATTATTTTAAATAATAAAATTTAAAAAATAACAGATCTGCCATTAAAATGTAGACAAGTATTTAATTAATCAATATGTTCATATACTTCAATGTCTAACAAAAGTATATCACAAAATGTCTCATACAAACTAGATCCAACCACTCACGGTATCTTAATACCATCAAATTTAGCATGACCATCATGCTTGTGCTGGGACAACAACTTTGTCAAATGATCTGCTACATTATCGTATGTTAGGACTAGTTCTATCTTTATATAATTTCTTAAGATTATCTCCCTGATGAGATGATACTGCCTCAATATATATCTGGATCATTGATGAGACATTGGTTCCTTCGCTTGTGCGATGGTTCCATCGTTATTACAATACAAGTTATTAGATCAACAATGCTAT
Source organism: Forsythia suspensa (assembly GCA_023638005.1). NCBI lineage: Eukaryota > Viridiplantae > Streptophyta > Magnoliopsida > Lamiales > Oleaceae > Forsythia > Forsythia suspensa. The sequence continues at coordinate 18,017,104 of CM042669.1, forward strand.
GAACTATTCTAAGTTCAGTAATGAACTTCTTGATTCAGACCGTTTTCTTTACTACTTCTGAAGCAGCTATATATTTGACTTTTGTAGTTGAATCAGCAGTCATTTCTTGTTTAGAACTTTTTCAACTGACTGCACCACCATTTTGAGTAAATACATATCCAGATTGAGATTTACTATCGTCTTTATCAGACTGAAAGCTGGCATCGGCATAATCTTGAACTCTAAGTTCATTTCTTCTATAAACCAAAAACATGTCTTTAGTCCTTCTTCAGTACTTAAGAATGTTGTTGATTGCGATTCAATGTTTCTCACCAGGGTTCGCTTGAACCTGCTTGTGACACTCAAAGTGTATAAAACATCTTGTCGAATACATAACATCGCATATATGATAGATCCTATTGCTAATGCATAAGGAATCATATCCATGATATCTCTCACAATCTGTGTTTTGAACTCTTTTGAGAGATAGATCCCATACTCGATGGGACAGAGTCCACTCTTGGACTCTTCCATACTAAGCTTCTCAAGATTTTATTTATGTACATATCTTGAGATAGGCCAAGCATTCTCTTAGATCTATCTCTATAGATCTTTATACCGAGAATGTAGGTTGCCTCTCCCATATCTTTTATGGAGAAATTTTGGATAACCACAATTTTACTGATTTTTGGCATCGGAGACATCGTTTCCTAAAGTATGTCATCCACATACAAAATTAGAAACACGACTTTGCTCTCACTAATCTTTTATAAACATAGTTCATCTTCATTCTTGATAAAATTAAACATTTTGATTGTCTTATCAAAATGAAGGTTCCAGCTCCGAAAGGCTTGCGTTAATCCATATATGGATTTCTGTAGTTTGCGTACCTTGTTTGGCTCTGTGGATTCAAAACCTTCAGGTTGTGTCACCTACACATCCTTGCTAAGATTCTTATTAAGGAATGCGATCTTGACATCCATTTTCCAGATCTCATAGTCATGGTATGCTACTATTGCAAGCAGTATCCGAATTGACTTAGACATAGCTACTGGTGAGAAGATTTCGTCAAAGTCAATCCCTTGTCTTTACTTGTAACCATTCGCAACCAATCTTGTCTTGTAAGTATGAACATTACCATCCATGTCGACCTTTTTAATGTAAACCAATTTACAGCGTATAGGTTTTACCCCTTTAGGCGGGTCAAGCAAGGTCCAAACCTTGTTTTTGTACATGGAGTTCATCTCAGATTCCATAGCTTCCTACCATCTCTTTGAGTCAACGCTTAACTTCGATTCTGCGTAAGTAGTAGGTTCATCTTCCTCGATTAGTAATACATTACTAGTAACCAGGAGATCGTATCTCAGCGAAAAATGAATGACTCTGCTCGACTTACGCAGAGCTAGTGTGTCCTTTACCCACTTTCTTAATTTGTGCTTCATTAGATGTAAGCTCGGCCATTGGAACATCTAATTGGTCAATTTTATTTGTAGTTTTTTGAACCTCTTCAAGAGCTATTTTGCTCCCACTGTCTTCTGTAAGAATAAAGCAAAGTCTCGATATGATGACTTTCATCTCGATGGGATTATAGAAATAGTATCATGTAGTTTACTCTAGATACTCCACAAATAAATATTTATCAGTTTTAGCTCCTAACTTATCCGATTCAACACGCTTCACATAAGCGTCGCATCCCTAATTCTTCTTGTATGAAAGATCGGGTCTTTTTCCTTTTCCATAACTCGTATGGAGTTTTATTGAACGATTTAGCTAGGACAAGGTTTAGTGTATAACATTCAGTGTTAAGTGCATATCTCCAAAATAATTTTAGAAGAACTGCACGACTCACCATTGATTGCACCATATCAAATGAGGTGTAGTTTTCCTTTGAGATACACCATTTAGTTGTGGTGTATACGGTGGAGTCCACTGCGAGACAATCCCATTCTCTTTTAGATAGTCTACAAACTCACCCTTCAAATATTTTCCACCTCAATCAGATTTAAGTGTTAGAATATTTTTATCATTTTGCATTTCTACTTCTTACTTGAATTCTTTGAACTTTTCAAGGACTTTATTCTTGTATTCTATCAAGTAGATGAAATTATATCTTGTAATGGTCATCTGTTAATATGATGAAGTAAGAAAAGCCACATGTAGCATCTTTAGACATTTGTCCATATACATCAGTATGTACAAGACCCAAAATATCTGCAATTCTAACTCCCTTTCCAGAAAATGAGTCTAGGTCATTTTGCCCAACGGGCATGATTCACACTAATCAAATGATTCATAATCATTTGAATCCAAGTATTCATCTTTATGTAACTTGATGATACATTTTCGTTTATATGATCGAGTCTGCAATGCCAAAGATTTGAGTTGTTAGTTTTATCTCTTTTATGCATTGCAATTTCTCTTCTAATGTCATTTTATTTTCACAGTGAAAACACGGATCATCATACTTGGATTTGTCTTTGCTTAACTGTTTTTCAACAGATTTGGCCTTCTTGGATCATTTATAAACTGTCCCTTTAGATTTCCTCTTAATGCTCTTAGAAGTATCAATGGCCAAAGTTTATCCATCTTCTTTGGCTTAACAGTTTTTAGCACATTTAGCAGCTCGAGTAAGGTACCCTGAATCTCATTCATGTTAAAGTTCATAATGAACTGTGAAAAGCTATTAGGTAGGGACTGTATAACTAAGTCAACACTTAGCTCGTGGTCCATGATAAAACTTAATTGATTTAATTTTTCAATATAATCAATCATCTTCAATATATGAGCACTGACTGAAGATTTTTTTACCATCATACCTCTTCATAACCTTTTGGATGTCTCATACTTTATTCAATCGCGTGATCGTACATCATTCAACTCCTTAAAATGATATATTTTGGTATAGGCATCCATACCCTCGTGCTGCTTTTCTAACTCAAGTGACATATTGCAAGCATCACATGTTGCAGTGTTACTATTATCACTATATTTTTGTAAGCATGCACGTTCCCCGGCGTAGCCTGTTCAATAGGAGCTTCCGGCATTGGCTGCTTATTGACATATCCAATTTTTCTTTCTCATGCTTGAGAACAATTCTCAGAATGCGGTGCCAGTCCAGAAAAATTGGTCTGATATGTATGTTGGCATCCAATATGTCTCTCAAACTTATATGGTTACTCATGATTCAACTATTAAATAACAAGATAGAATAATTGATTAAATGCAGAAAAATTAATTTAACATGGACTTATATTAAATTAATTACACTCTCACTTTTTAAATTGAATTAATGACCCTCAAATATTAATTAATAAAACCAATTAGATTCCAGTAGGGTAGGATCCCTTTTGTTTTATTAGAACCTTGAGCGACTCAACAAGTCCTAATAAAACATTCAGGTAGATACTCTATCAATCACATCTCTATGTGACTCTTAGATCATCAAGTAGACAACTTATTGTCGTACACATCTTATATGTTTTACTTGATTGTGCTCCTAATATTTTATTTTCTTGAGCGACTCAATAAAAAATAAAATTCTAGTTAAATTCGACCCATTGTTCAGAAACATCGAATATTTCATAGTGATAAAAATATCTATGAGCAAGCAGCCTTGAGCGACTCAACAAACTGACATCGATAATAGACTCTGATTTTTCACTATAACAATAGAAGGCACGTTGTATTAACCATTGAATACGAATTTAATATTTTGATAAAGAAGAGTTTGTTTCATCACATTTATATATATTAACTAACATTCAACATATAATCAATCATGCATAAAAGTAATTGTGGATGATTATGGACTTTATCTATCTAATCTTCATGAGCCAAAAGGAAGATTAGTCGGTCAATTCCTAAGGGACGTTGCATTCGTTCATCAAATGCTAAATACAATCATCTCCATCTCTTGCTGCAACTTGTATCATATACTAGTTACTTCCTTGTGGCCCATCTGCAACATATATCCTATACTAGTTGGCACGCAGGCACTGATAAATAGACACGCATATCCATAATAGATAAGTAGCTCAAAAATTCAATTAATTAAATAATAGGCTCGCAGGCCCAACCAAAAATTATAGGAATAATCAACCATACAACCAATCACATGAGTCGAGTCCATAATCATCCACTAAACATCTATTTTAATAATTAATATTAAAAATATATTAATTTCTAAATTTGCAGTTTTGACAGTACAAGTCTAAACTTTTTAGTTATTTTAAACAGACTAGACTGAATTAAATAATTAATTAATTAATTAATTATTTTTTTCAACAATAAAATTAATCAATTAATTCAATTAATCAATTAATTTTATTCATAAAGGAGATTTTTAAATTTTATTTTATCTCCCAATTTAAAGTCATACTCTAATTGAAGATAAAATTTGTATATGGTCAAAATTACAATTTTATGAAATAATAAGTTAAAATTTAATCTGGTCAAAAATTCAAAATATGTTTTAAAAATGATTTTAATATAACTTTGAATATTTGACCAACATTAAATAAATTAATAATTACAATTTTCCAAAAAAAATAAAAAAATAAAATTGTATTTGAGACCCTATTTTTTCTTTTGAAATATGAGGACTTGCTATGAAATTTATGAAATTGCATAGTCAGCCCTTAAAATTTTTAAAACAGTAGGTCATTCAATGCAATTTCTAACATTGCCAAGAAGGCCCCTATCTTATTTCAAAAGCAGTGAGCCTTAATTTCAAAAGTTGCATGAGAGGCACTTATTGTTTCTTTTAAAATTGGGAGGCTTCCTATACAATGTACAAAATTGCACGAAGGGCCCCTGTCTCCAAATCTGCCAAAACGACGCAGAAACCCTTTAGGGTTTCTGCAATTTCTACAAAGCGGCGTCGTTCGTCGCGGCGCCGCCAACAGATCTACTTGCGATGGTCGCACCGATGTCTAACACCGGCGGCCACCGCCTTTTCGTCGAGAACAAGAAAAAGTCGATGTTCGAAAAGGAGTTCGTCGCCACCTTTGGAAGAAGCAAAGCGAGTTATGGTTATGCCGCCACCACGAAATCAGCGACGATGACATCTGATTTCGCGACGATAGTCCGCTGCCTTCGCAAGGCAGCGGACCCGCTCCTACGGCGATTGATTTCCTACCGTTGCCTCCAACCACCTTCTCGACTTTTGGCCAATTTAATCCGTTCCAAATAAACCCAAAACAATTTCAGATTTCTTTTTTAAAAATTCACAATTTTATTTTAAATTGTCAAAACTCAAATCAAATTATACACCAATAACAATTATTGTTCTATTTATCAAAACAGTCTAACGAACTCTAACAAGTAACAAGGTAGGCTCTGATACCACTGTAAGAAATTGAGGTATACATGCACAGTGGAAATTAAATATTCAATTCCTTTAAGTCGGATCAACCTTGTACTTAGAGAAAATTTGTGATAGAAGTTTACCTTTAATGAATATCGTGAAATTTGATTTATGATTAGCTGGAGGTGTGATCTTCAATACCACAGCTGTCCAATTGTCCAGCCTCCAATGGTAATCCACACAGCAAGAACAAATCTGGACTTCCACGATCAAGAACAGATGAAAGCGGAACCTTTTGAGAGTAATTATATTTAGCTATATTTTTCTTGTGCTTGTAAATAATGAAAACCAACTTCTGATTTAATTTGTCGTGGCATTTGTATTTATAGGTAGGGCTAACACAGCCTCTAGTTCTAGGATCTTTTCATAAATAAACCACTTTTTAAAAATAATTCTAATTTTATCAACTTAACAAATTTATTCCAAAAATACTACATTCTTAAAATTATATTAATTAATAAAATAATAAATTAAAATTAAATCTATACTACAAAATATATATTTCACGCGAATTTACTTAAATTTGCATTTGAGTCCTTAATTATTTGCACAATAAGTCCTTCATCTTTATAAAATTTTCACTTTAGTCCCTATATTTTATCTTTCATTTCAATTTAAATTTTTTATTTGCAACTCAAGTCCTTCAACTTTTAAATTTGTACAAGTTGGTCCCCATATTTATACTTTTATATCGCTTTAGTCCTTTATAGTATCACTATTTGATACATATGTTACAAATGATATTGTGTATCAATGTTTGATACAAATATTACAAATGATATTTTGTAACAATCATCGTGTTACAAATTGAAATATAAAATATTAAATGATACAAAATATTAATTCATGTAGCATGTATTGTGTAAAATAACATAATATAATTTGTAACATATTCAAATGATACAAAATATTATTTGTAACATTTGTATCAAACAATGATACACAATAAGATTTGTAACATTTGTAATGATTGCGATACTAAAATGTAAATTGTTACAACCGCAAAAAAATCAACTCTAAACTTCAATAAGTTCGTTATAGTATGATATAGATATGAAACACAATGTTAAATTTAACAAATAAAACTATTGATTTCATCATTTGTAACATACGTAACATCGCTTATACAAAATACCAATTCATATAACATACGATATGTAAAATAACATAATATAATATGTAACATATTCAATGATACAAAATATCATTTAGAATATCATCAGATCAAATAGTGATACAAAGGACTAAATTGATATAAAAGTATAAATATGGGGACCAACTTGTACAATTTTAAAAGTTGAAGGACTTGAGTTGCAAATAAAAAGGACAAAATTGAAATGAAAGACGCAAGTATAGGGACTAAAGTGAAAATTTTATAAAGATGAAGGACTTATTGTGCAAATAATCAAGGACTCAAAAATAAATTTGAGTGAATTCACGTGGAAATAGTTATTTAATTTTAATTCATTATTTTATTATTTAATATAATATTAATTATGTAGTATTTTTGAAATAAATAAGTTAAGTTGTTAGATTTAAAATTATTTTAATATTTGTAAGTAGTGGGTGTAAATATCCCTTCTAGTTCTAGTCAAACTAGAACCCATCAACAAATAGGTCCAATTAATTAATTTGATCCAATAAATAATTAAGTCCGATCCAACTAATTGGACATTGGACATTAATTCTTACAATTACGTTGTGGTGGGTACAATATTTTGTCACTGGGCCGAGAATGGAATATGTGTCAGGATATTGTTTCTTCAACGTTGATTCTGTAATTGTTTTTTGATTGCCTAAACTTCTTGTTACAGTGAATTGCTTATTTGGTTTTGGATCTTTGAATGAATGTTGGCGACTTTCAATTTCAATTTTCAAAATAAGAGGATTATGTAGGATAAGATTTGTAGAAAATAGAATTGGTTTTAATTAAGATAACATTCAAAAAAAAAAAGTGTTTACATTTCTAGTAATTTTCAATTTATATTATCAATCAATAGCATATTTCAATTTAATTAGACTGACCACTATTTTTCAATTTCTAGTTATAAATTAGTGTACACAATTAACCTTTTTTTTTTACACATTTCTTGAACACTTAATGGGCTAATGTGCGCTTGGGTATTAATTTATTTGTTAATTTTTTTTCTTGGACCTATTTACCTAAATCAATTTGTCTTATTGAGGTTTTGTACACATTTACATTATTATTATTATTAGGGAAATTTTCATATATAGACTAAAAAAATAAACTAATTTTCAAAATACTTTCCAATAGTTTTTCTTTACCAAAATACTGTTTGATTTATTCTCTTTTTTTTTTAACACCAAATTCTTTTGTAACGAAAATACACTTTTTTGTTATACTTAAGTAATACATGTAACAAATTATGTTACACTATCACTGCTATCACCACCGTCACTATCACCGCTGTCAATACCATCATTATACAAACTGTGATATGTAGCAACGGCCACCCGTCGAAGCCATGTTATAAAGTGTAACACTTGTAACAACTGTGTTATACCACTGTGCTACCACCACCTTCAACACCGTCATTATACAAAGTATAACACTTGTAACAAATTGTGTTACGTAACCACGGTCACTAGTCGATGCCATGTTACAAAGTGTAACAATTGTATTACACTGTCGCCGCTACCACTACCTTAGACACTGTCATTATACAAAGTTTAATACTTATAACAAAAACTTTGTTACTCAGATCTACAATGCCACTACTTGATCTATACCATTGTCAACCACGAAAAATTTACACCACCATCAAACTCGCCAGAACTGTACCACCGTTATGACCACCGACGACCACCATCATCGTCATTCCTACTACCACCAACATAAACATCATTTTCATACCATCTCACCACCATTAAAAAATACCTCCAAAAAATAGATCTAAATCTAGTTGCTAATGAAAAAGATTCGATTGGTCCCATTGGAAAAGATCAGATTGGACACCGTTGGAGTTGAGATCGACATTGGTAGTTCGTCAATAGTTTTATGGTAGATTTGGGCGGAGAGATTTGGTGGTGGAAGGAGGTGTGGAGTCGGAGGTCGAAGCATGTGAAGAAGTAGGATGGGAGGTGGTGATGTTTGGTGGCGATTGAAGCGTGGTGGTGCTCGAAACTGGTGGTAGCGGTAGATGAAGAAAAAGGTGAGTGGGGTTTTGAATTTCTTCATTGCTGCCATTGATTACGTAAATATAGATGGTGATAGGGGTATGTTGGGAGTGAGGTGAGGATGTGGTGAGATTTTGAATTTGTTTAATTTTAATAAATTAAAATATTAAGTAATTACACTGTAATTTTACAATAAATAAATACATATTGTAAATTTAAAATTATATTTAAAAGTGTAAATAGTTGGGTGTAATTTCCTCTTATATTATTACATTTATCTTTTCAAGTCTTAAAGCTCTCTCTCTAAAGAGTAAAGTGTCTAAATGTGAACTATGAATGAGACGATTGACCATCAACTCTACCATTAATATTTTATTCTTCGTTTTTTCCAAAGTCCAAAATCAAACATGTGGTATTTGTGTTTCTATTTGAGTATTTAATTATGTCTTTTGTTTTTTGCTTCTTGAATTTTTTTTTCCCCAAAAATTTGATTATTCTTGGACATTTGATGTGAATATAAATAACAATTGTATTGTGTATGATTTATATGTACATTGGTGTTCCAAAGGCTATTTTACTTCTTTTTTTTTTTCTTGAGTTTTAATATTGTGTTCTAAGTGTTTGATAAAATGTGTTAGAGAGATTATTTATGTTTTAATATTTGCTATGTGTTTGATTCTTAATGTTTGTCATCCAAGTATAAATGAAATAATTAAACCTTAATGTAAATAATTATTTAAATTGTTTCAATTTTATAAGAATTAATGGAAACTTGAAAATTGTCTATATAGTTTTTGAAAACTTGGAAATTTTCTTATTGTACGAATTATTAAGTAATCATATTATTTATGATTTTAGTTGTTCTTTGATATGCATTAATTAATTTATTTAATGGTTTAGAATAATTAAAATAATATTAAAAAAATAAAAAAAAATGTATTTTCTCGAGGATTGACAACACTGATTTTATCTCCTTCCTCTTTTGTGTCACTTGACACTTCACAAACATTATTAAAGACTTAAGTGTCCAAAACTTTACTATTATGCCTAAAAAGGCTACCAAAAATAAACCCCACTAAATTTAGGATTAACAAACTAGAAATACAACTAATTTGTTAATACCATACAAAGTTTTGGTGCGTACAACAACACAAACAAGTTATGTGCATATCACTTTAGGTGTGCTTTACCAACAAATGCATGAGTTGGAACGTGCACTGTACCATATTAAGCCAAAAGTAATTGAATTAGATATTATTAAATTTTCGCTTTCACAACAACAAAAACAAGCTTGTCCCGCATCACTCTAGATGTGTTTTACTGACCAATGCACAAGTCGAAACGTGATAGTTAGGCAAGTCACCAAGATTAACATGACCATTAATTCGCCTTTGAGATTCTTTAATGTTCACATGGAGCAATTGCTGCAGCTTCCGTAGTTGGCTGTTAATAATGGAGATGTTAACAACCCAACCACTCAGTTCAATTTCACCCAACTGTTCATAACTGTGCTTCTACTTTTCAATAATAATGGGCAAGCACTTAGTAGACATACAATTGTTGTCTCTATATATTCGTTGTGTTTTGTTTGTCAGCTTTAAATATTTGCTCAGTGTTTTCTATACAGCATTAGCAATATTCTAGACGAAAATGATTAAAATTTTAGTTTTTTTATTTTTGTAATTTAGAGAGGGTGATATAGCACCCATAGTGGATCGGACAATAATTATGGTGTCTATTGTCCACGTGGCATCACTACATTTATCACTTTTTAAAAATTACCGACAATTTTTTTGAATTTTTAAAAGTGGCCAACGCGATGGCAATTTATATGGACAAGAACACTATAATTAGTCTTTCTTGTGAAGATTTATATCATCACTATCTACATGTACACTATTTCAGGTCAAACATGTCATGAAAATTATAATACATAAGAACAGCGTGTTAGTTATCAGATGGTTAGTGCGTGACTTATTGTGCTTAGAAGTCATTTTTATTAAAAGTAAGTTACGATTTACTCTCTAGAATACTAGCATTTTAGGCCCCCACTTCAAAGTTACTTCTTTTTTTATTCTTTCTATATTTTGTTTTCACACCAAATCAAATCAATTTACTAATGCATATCCCTGAGAACTGTGGATATAATATAGAAAATGGAATACATTACATGTTTGGTTTAAACTCTTTTTTTCTCAAATTCATTTTCACTTACATATTTTATGGAATCTACAACTTTCATCAACTTTTCAACCATACATTTTATTAACTTTTATAAAAAAAAAAAATAAAACTACTTTTAAACTATACCAAACATGCACACAATCAATCCACTGGCTATCTACTATGCTTTCGGTAGCAAAAGACAAGTTATGGGCAACTTCATTTCCTTCGCAGAGCATGAAGGGACAAGCCCCACAACCAACCTCTGAAAGAAGCGCTATGATTGCCAGAATAATTAGCACCAAGCATTCGTGGTGACTTAGTATTCTTGATGACCTGAAATGCATCATATTCGGCTACCTCAAATGCGAACCCATCTCATGAGCAAACATGATAATAATAGTAATATAGCACCCATAGTGGGCACTAATTATGGTGTCCACTATCCACGTGACATCACCACATTGGAGTTATATAAAAAATTGTTGACAACTTTTTGAATTTTTAAAAAGAACCAAATGCCAGAATGTATCGCGTGAGACGGTTGGCAGCACCATAACTAGTGCCCACTGTGAGTGATATATCACTACTCAACATGATAAATAACATTAAAAATCATGTCTGACAAATAAGTAGCTTAAAAGTAAAATCTAAGAACAAACACATTAAGAAAGATAGAGTTCTTTACTGAACAAACCAAACCAAACAAATTACATTGTCACTATTGTAATGAAAGATTTCAAATAGGTTACAAAGTTGAGGAGTCAACAAATTTCACTTAATTGTAATATCATGCAGGCTCTTTTTTATATGAACCCAATTTCACTTATAAGAAAAAAATTACACAGACATTTAATTTTAATCAGTATCAATACAGTAAAATATTCCTATTGATCAAGAAAAGAAATATTAATCATGGAATAACATAATCATCTGGAATGCAAAATGTATCCGGATCCTCCTCTTGGATCCATCCATACTTCTCTAAGAAAGGATTGGTTATGGTTTTTGGTGGATAGCTATTAATGAATTCTTTCCAAACATTTCCATCTTGATCCAAATCCCTCATCACTTCCCACAAACAACTGTTACACTTAAACCCTGCTCCAAAACTTATCATAAAAACTTTATCACCCCTTTTAAGCCTTTTTTTGGCTTGCATATATGCTAAAACATACCATATGCTGCTTGCAGACGTGTTTCCGAATCGATGAAGTGTCATTCTTGCTGGCTCTATATCGTGCTCACTGAGGTTTAGATTCTGCGCAACTGCGTCTATCACTGCCTTTCCTCCGGTGTGGAGGCAAAAATGATCGACCCCGGTCTTGAAATTGATCACTGGCCTAGCTGCTGCACCTGTCTTAGTGGATTTTTGAGTCATTTTTCGAATGAGGGTGAGTAATATGAAGCGAAGGAGCTCACGCACAGGGAGTATTTTTGGGGCGATTTCTTTCAAATTCTCGACGAATGCACGAGTGGCTGCCTTGGGGAGATTCTTGCCTAGGTGAAACCCTACAAAGCCTTGATCATCTTCCTTCTGTATGCAGCACCCATAAGATTCATCCTTTGCACCATGGTGTGTTCTCACAAGGCATTTCAACTTGAACATGGCTTTTTCCTTTAAGGCCACCTTATTTGTTAAAAGAATTGCACACCCTCCTGATCTAAACAGACAATTAGAAAGAATCATGGATCTGTCTTTCCCTGTGTACCAACCTAGGCTCAAAGATTCAGATGTGACAACAAGTGCCTGCACATTTCTTTGAGTCTTTAAAATGTTTTGAACAATATTGATTGCAATAGGGCTGGCACTGCATCCCATTCCAGTGAGATTATACACCTTAATATCCTCTCTCATCTTATAATGATAGATAATTCGAGACGATAACGAAGGCATTGCAGCGAGCATCGATATATTCACCACTAGAACGTCGACCTCAGAAGGCGAAACCCCTGTCTTCTTGAAAAGCTTGTCAATAGTATCAATAAAAAAATCATCCATTTCAATGATAGCATCATCAAGTGTTGGCGACATTTCTCGCCCTTCGGTTACCATTTTTGGGCCATAAGTGTCCTCGCCAATGCCTGAACTGACTATGGCCTTCAAGAGAAATTTGTATTCATGTAGGCCGAGCTGCTTGTTTCGCCTAATTACTTCACCACAAAATCTTGTGTTGAGTTTTCTATCATCACTTGGCTTGTAGCATTCATAATCCAGTATATAACAATTTTGATGCCTTCTTTTATCAAAAAATTTCCACAGATTGTAGAATAGACAAAGAAGGGGTAGACAATACAAGAACATTGGAACAAGATCCATATGAGGTGTGGGGTGGGAGTGAGGGAAAGAGAAGAAGAGAGTAGGAAGAATATGTTGTGCCTGTAATGTATGTTGTAAACTCTTATTTGATGAGAAATTTAAATCAAACACTAGCATTATTTAGAGTACTGCCCAAGTTGCATGTCAATAAGCTTTAAAAAACTTGTATCTCTCAACTCCCAACAACTCTTTGGTGCGTGACTTATCTAACAATCTTTATTACAGTCAATAATACTCAATCATGCCATAAGTATGTGAATATATATATGGGATGTCCTCTATGTATATAGTTTTTAAATCAAATAATACATCCCAAATAATACATCCACAGGTAATCAGCCATTCTCGCTGGTGCATTATGCATATATACTCTTTCAAGATACTAATTAAGTTTATTAACCCGAGTTTGGGACACATTCAACATCTTGGGTGTAATAAAAGCTTAAGCTATTAGAGAACGGATACATTTAAGATTAGTTTTCAAAACACGGACTCTAATACTATTTTGAACCACACTGAGTTTTTGTCCTAAATTGTATTTCTTAGAAAGTAAACCTTGTTGTTTTTCAACAAGGACATGAGCAGTTAATGGAAATCCATCATATATAGGTTTGCGGAAAGTAACTTTTTTGTTTTTTAGAATGAATTCAAAAATGGCCACATTTATGAATTGTGAAAAATGGTAGATGGGACTCTTCGTTTTGGGTAAAGGGTAGATGGAAACTTGAGAGGATGTCATTGTACAAAAACAGCTAATGATTTTTGGGGTTTGAGCACGGGATCTGTTATAGACTGGCAATGCCATTTATGTTTGAAAGTGGTTCGAAAATTGACTTAATATGAAACAGAAGACAGTACATGGCAGGAAGTTAAGAAGACTAAGCATTTGTAGGGTTTCTCCATCCCTTCTTTGAAGGATAGTATAAACTAAAGAGAAAAATGTTGAAGATACCATGTGTCTGAATTCCAGATAGGCAAGTCCTTATTTGGTAGACTTGGCTGGCATCGATAAGCAAAGAACGATTGTATAGAGTTTAATTATACTATATATTTATTTATTTGAATTGCATAGAGTTTAATTATACTATATATTTATTTATTTGAGTGCGGATCAACTTCCGCAATTAGGTTAATAAGGGTGCAATGTTTGCTCCACTAGGTATTTATACATATCAACCAGTTCTAGTACTTCTACTATATAAAGGATTTATTTAAAAATTATTTTTGAGTGTGAAAAGTGAGAAAAACTCTATACTATTGTGAAAACCGACACTGGTAGTGTAAGTGATCTCAAATTGAGAGTTAACGACTATAAATCTATTTGTTTGCTCGTATATGTGTATAGTTTTCGTTTCAATTTTTATTGCTTTTGTTTCGTATAGGGGTTAGGTTTATATCTATTAGAGATAGTTAGAACTTTATTTTATTCTCTACAAATTAAAATGAGCTACGAACGTCTATTTTTTTGCACCACTCCATTCAATTCATAAATATATCTATTAGAAGTGCGTCCTAACGAAATGCGCATTAAGATTCAAATCATGAAATTTGACATTGTCTTATGCTAGTAGTCAACATAATGCAATCTTTCTTCTTTATGCCGGACCGAATATGAAAACTACATACAAAACAATAAAAAAAATTTACATTATAATAATATGTATTGGAAAAGTGCAAAAAAAGTCCTATATCGATTATACATAAGTTAAATGATGGGCTTATAAAAGATTGGATTACTCTACCTACACTACAAGAAAGGAGGTCTATAGCGGCGATTTTAGGATCATTTGTCGTCGTTGTTTATGTATAGCGACAACATTGTCGTCGCTACAGGTCGTCTCTACATATTAGTGCCTCTATGTTTTTAGCGACAACAACATATCGTCTCTATATACATTTGAATATATACCGACGACATTGTCGCCATTATATTCTCGTGCTAAATTTCTCAGAATTATTTTTGTCGTCACAAAAATCGTCGCTATTAGCTTAAATAGTAGCAACATTGTTATCGTTTACCTTTTAGGTACCCAAATTATTAGCGACGACAATGTACAAGATTTTTTTTATTGTATGGTCGCCACTATAAATATTCTAATTTTCTTTTAAAAAAATAAAATAAAAATTTAATAACAAAAACAATTCTATTATACACAAAATCTACAAATCCCTCAAACTCCCACCATCGTTCTCGTCCTTGTCCTCATCATTCTCTGGCACAACCCTCGGTATTTTTTACTGCAGATTCGCCGTAAGACGTGCAATTATCCTCTCCATTCGGCGCAACTAGGCCTCATACATGGCAAACTGAGGATCGTCATTCTGGGGGTCTCTAGAGAACTGATTGGATGTTCCTCGTGGAGCGTTTGATGCAGCAGTCGAATCTAGGGAGAGAGTGGTACCCCTCGAAACCCGTCCAGCTCAATAGTTTGTGATGAAACCAATCTCTACAAAATTACATCGGAGCTATTACCCAAACTTATGTGAATGCAAAAAACAGATCCCTAGTCGCAGTCGTACGAAGGTGGTAGCCCTGAGTTGAATGGCGATTAACAAGAAAATCCATGATTGACTCCAAAGCAGTTGTACGTAAGGCAATTGACTTTGTTAGAGCACGTAATTCTTTCTAGTTTGAGGAATGTAAAATATGAGAGAAAATATATGTAGAGAAATAATTCTCTCTGTATATTGATGTAATGTGTTTAATGAATGGGGTTACAAGATATATATATATATATATATATATATATAGACTAATAGAAACCTAATAAGGAAAGGAATATAAGAAAAAGAGTTCTACTTAGAATAGGAATATTACACATATGGTATCCTACTACATGGTATTCTACTGTAAATAGAATTCTAATACTTCCCCTCAAGTTAGGGCATGGATGTCAAATGTGCCCAACTTGTGAGTGAAATTGTGAAATACCTCCTTGTCCAATGCTTTAGTAAATAAATCCGCTATCTGATTGTTGCTTGGAATATAGGCAGTCTTGATCTCTCCCTTATCAATTCGTTCACAAACAAATATGACAATCTATTTCAATATATTTTGTTCTTTCATGATATACTGGATTAGCAGCAATATGCATTGCTGCTTGATTATCACAATATAATATTACTACTTGTAGATGATCTACACATAAGTCCGTCAGCAATTGTCTCAACCATATAAGCTCACATGTAATGGAAGCCATTGCCCTATACTCAGCTTCTACTGAAGATTTGGACACAGTCGTTTGTTTCTTGATTTCCCATGATATAAGTGCCTTTTCTAAAAATACACAATATCTTGTAACTGACTGTCGTGTAGTAATATCTCCAGCCCAATCTACATCACAAAATCCTGCTAGCTGCAATTTCCCACTTGATGGGAAATATAATCCTCGTCCTGGTGCTCCTTTCAAGTATCGGATCAATCGGTGAACTGCATCAAGATGGGGTTGTCTAGGTGTCTGCATAAACTGACTGAGTGTATTGACTGAATATGAGATCTTTGGTCTGGTAATAGTGAGATAAATGAGCTTTCCTACCAACCGTCGATAGTATGTGGGATCTTTCAATAACTTTCCATCAGTCAAATTAAATTTCAATGACTGCTCCATGAAAATGCTGCAGGTTTTGATCCAAGTAATCCGACTTCTTGAAGGATGTCAAGAGTATACTTCCTTTGGTTTATTGAAATTCCTGATCTTGAGCGAGCAATTTCTATTCCAAGAAAATATTTTAATGTGCCAAGGTCTTTCAACTTGAATTGAGATGCAAGGAATGTTTTTGTAGTAGAGATTGATTCTCTATTGTTTCCTGTGACAATCATATCATCCACATATAATAGAACTGCCGTAAATGAATTACCATTGACCTTTGTAAAGAGTGAGTAATCTGCATGTGACTGTTTGAACCCAAACTGAATGATAGCATATACAAATTTTTTAAACCAAGAACGAGATGCTTGTTTCAATCCATATAAGGATTTATGAAGTCGACATACAACTGGTGTCTCTCCCTGTCGACGAAATCTAGGAGGAGGAGTTATATAGACTTCTTCATCAAGATCACCATGAAGAAAGGCATTGTGTACATCCATCTGATGAAGCGTCCAGTCACGAATAGAAGCGATAGCAAGTAAGCATCTGACTGTAGTTAACTTTGCAACTGGAGCGAAAGTTTCATTATAATCAATCCCTTCTCGTTGTGTAAACCCCTTCGCCACTAACCGTGCTTTGTATCGTTCAATTGTACCGTCATAATGAAATTTAATTTTGAACACCCACTCACAACCAATAATATGAGAACTCGGAGGAAGCGGTACAAGTAACCAAGTATTGCTTTCTTCCAAGGCACGAATTTCATCATTCATAGCAGCGACCCATTTGGGATCTTGACACGCTGCCTCATATGTAGCTGGCTCAATGATATGAGAAATATTATATGTAAAAGCATGATGAATAGAAGAAAGATTACTATATGATACATACATTGATATAGGATGTCGAGTGCTGGATTTGACTGGAAGAGACTCGTCTTGAGTTGACAGAGTATGATTGATATAGTAATCTTTCAGGTGAAATGAAATGGGGTTTGAATTGATCTTGTGGATCGTCTAAGTTGGTCATTTGGAAGGTGAGAAGAGGTAGGTGGATCAGTGGTGGTTGGACACTGCTCAACCGGTCGACCGGTAGTGAAGACGGTCGACCGTTAAGCTCTCTGTTGAACCGGATGAGGTAACCGATCGACTAGTGGATCAACCGTCTGGACTCTCTGTTGAAACGGATGAGTGAACCGGTAGACAGTCTGGTCCGGATGATGGTTCGAGATCTTCAGGCAAGTTATCCATTTCTGCTATGTGTTGGTCCTCAGGGTTTGTGAAATATGGTGTTTCAACATCTAGATGCATAGATTTTGGCAATAAGATGGAGTTGGTTTCATCATGTTGTTGGGAAGTGTATGAAAATATATTTTCATGGAACACGATGTCCCGGGATACTACTAGCTTTTTGTCGGTTAGGTCATATAAGGTGTATGCTTTTTGTCCTAAGGAATATCTAACAAACACACACCGTTTGGCTCGTATGTCAAATTTATGACTGGGTTTGAGATTGGTGGCAAAACATAGGCAACCATAGACATGTAAATGGGAATAAGGTGGTGGTGTCTTGTGTAATCTTTCGTATGGTGTTTTGTGTGAGAGCAATGGCGAAGGTATCCGGTTAATGAGGTAACAAGCTGTTTTGATATGTTTCCCCCAAAATTTTAATGGAAGATTGACTTAAAATCTAATGGCGCGAGGCACATGTAGGAGGTGTCGGTGTTTTCTCTCGACCACTCTATTTTGTTGAGGGGTACAAGGGCATGATCTATGGAAAATTGTACCATTTTCATCTAAGAATATTTGCAAGGATAAGAACTCTTGGCCATTGTCAGACCTCAGGAATTTTATATTCAGGTTGTGTTGAGTTTTAACCCAAGCAAAGAAATTTTTAATTATGCTTTGAGTTTCAAATTTGTGACGCATGAGGTGTACTCAAGTATAACGAGAAAAGTCATCAACAATCGTAAGAAAATATCTAGCACCAGAATAAGAATAAATCCTATGAGGTCCCCAAATATCATAATGAATCAAATCAAAAGGTTTATTGCTAGAAATTTGACTAACTTTAAAAGTGAGTCTAGATTATTTTGCCAAATGACAAACATCACAAATATTTTGAGAATCAAAACTAATATCTAAGGTACTTTGTGCTAAGAATTGAGGAGGTGAAGCTGAAGGGTGTCCAAGACGTCTATGCCATAAGTTGGTTGATCCACTAGTAGTATGATGTATTTGTGGTTTTTGTGAAAGGTAATATAGGCTGTTACTCTGTCTTCCTAAGCCAATCGTCTTCTTCGTCGTCAAATCCTTCATGACACAAAAATCAGAGAAAAATGTCACATACCAACCTAACCCTTGAGTAAGTTTACTGATAGATAATAGATTAACTTTGAAATTGGGAACATAAAGCACATCATCAACACTCATATTATTTTCAAATTTAACTGCACCAATAGATTTAACTGGAGCATGACCCCCATTCGGTAGTTGCACAGTTTTGTGTTTTGGCATAAATTTATTCTCAAGAATCCCATCATTCGTCACTGGTTAGTGGCCCCGCTATCAATAATCTTTGAATTACTCAAAGGGGTAGTAGAGAGATTGATACCTGAGGTGTTAACATAAGGCTTGTCATTACCCGACTTGTTGTTTAGAAGTGTCATGATCTGTTCATATTACTTTGTTGTTAGCATTTTGCCTTCCTTTGGGTCAAGTGTAGAAGTGGTAGTAGTGTTTGTGAAGCGTTTGTTTCGTGGCTTCACGTCCTTTCCATGAAACTTGTGCCCTGGAAGGAAGCCATGGATGAAATACCAGGTATTAATGATGTGGCCAATCATCCCACGGTGGGTGCATCATTTCTGGCCAGGTTCCGTCTGAGCGGTCGACCAGTCCGGATGAAACGGTCGACTGGTTCGACCGATTGTTGTCTTTCCCGTTCGACCCCCAATTGCCGACTTCTCCCAATTGATTGAATGGTTCCCTTCACGATCAGTTGTAACCTCAACTTGCCTTTCATGTTGTATAAAAATAGCGTGGACTTTTCTGGTATCTGGAAAAGGGCTCATCATTAGTATGTTTCCACTAACTGTAGAATAAGAATCATTCAATCCCATCAGAAATTGCATGACTTTCTCCTTCTCATCCATTTCAACCAGTGCTTTAAGATTTCCACAAGTGCATCCAGTTGGGTTGTGATAAAAACCCAATTCATCCCATAGTCCCTTTAATTTGGTATAATAGGTTGACACCGATTGATTTTTTTGTCGATGCTCAGCAATTTCTTGGCAAATCTGATATATTCGCGCATCATTACCTTGAGAAAATCGATCTCGTAAGTCGCTCCATACCTCATGATGATTCGGAGTATATGATACTTTCAAAGAATATCCGGATGTCTTGAATTAAGTATCCGCAAACAAACACCATGTGATTACTCCGATCCCATATGGAATACTTCTCATCTTCTGTTTTTGGTGTTTCGATCTTTCCATCAATGAAGCCAATCTTATTCTTGGCAATTAGAGCAATTCTCATAGATCTACTCCATTGTATATAATTGTTTCCATCAAATGGTTTAGAAACGAGGATTAAGCCGGAATGATCGGATTGCTGTAGAGCCATGGGATCCGATTGAACAATCGTCGCTTCTATGGTGTTTGTACCAGACATCGTTGCTCTGATACCATGTAAAATATGAGAGAAAATATATGTGGAGAAATAATTATTTACTGTATATTGATGTAATGTATATAATGAATGGGGTTACAAGATATATATATATATATATATATATAGACTAATAGAAATCTAATAAAAAAATGAATATAAGAAAAAGAGTTCTACCTAGAATAGGAATATTACATATATGGTATCCTATTACATGGTATTCTACTTTAAATAGAATTCTAATAGAAGACAGGCGGATAAATTGTCTCTTGGGAGCTGAAATGATATGGTACTTTTTTGAAGGGGGAGTTTTAGGCAAAGTGTGAAAAAAATTCTACATATAGTATGATGAATTTATAAGAAATTATGCTACTCTAAGTTAACTTTTTGAAACAGAATTCCAATTATCCAAAATATGCATGCGTGCCCCGTTAATAATAAATGAAAATTTTCACGAGATTTTCTGATACTCATACCCAATTAAGATAGCTTTGCATTAGAGAAGCTTGATGACCTTGAGGTTTAATAAATAAATAAATAAATATGCCCCCACAAATTAAATGCTCCTGCAACAGGTCTACCAACACCAAATATTTGGATGAAATTTTTCGAAATTAATTTTGAGGGGCTTGTAATTGGCTGGCAATATTGTCATCATAACTTCTAGCAGCCACAACTTTATTTTACTGGTTCCACATGTCCCAAGTGTTAAAATATGGTTATAAATATTGTGACACGTTTCTTGTGTGGGGGCGGGTGTGGGATGGGGGTGGGGTGGGGGTGGGGGTGGGGTGGGGTTGGAGTGGGGCTTGGCCTACTTTTTATCCAAAAAAATAATACCCCATTATTTTTTTCTTGGAGGAGGGGACGAGGGGGGTAAATAATATTAAAGGTGTCAAATTTTTGAACCTTGTAATGATAAACTCCCAAACTTTTGTTGTGTAATAATTAGGATCTCAAACTTTATAAACTTTTGTGTTTGAGGTTTTTTTGTCGAAAAATGTCAATTTGATCGTTAAAAAGATATTTTTTATAGAAATAAAAGTTCTACTCTTACTTTAATTTAGTGTAAATAGTACTGAGAGTTCCTAACATTTAAACTTTATAATAATAAGATCTTAAAACTTTGATTTCTAGCAACCAAAATTTCAAACCTTTTAAAAGTCTGCGCATGATGTCTTTTCGTGATGAAAAATGTCAGTTTGACAATTAAAATTCAAAATTTGAGTAAAATGATTAGTGTACTCATTTAATTTTGAATTAAATGAAAATAAAAAGAAAATTAAGAAACAAAAGAAAAACAAAAACAAATAAGAAATAATCATCTTCCTCAATTCCAAACTACCTACCTTAGTATGTCATGATAATTGGTTTGTATTTCTAAATTGTTGATGAAATTATTGGTTTGAATGAGGATGGATAATGATTTCATTTGTTTTTCCTTTTCTTTTTAACAATCAAATTGATATTTTATGTCACAAAAATACATCAGGCTCTGACTTTTAATGGTTTGGGATCCCAGGTGCTAAAAATCAAAGATTCGAGACCTCATTGTCACAAAGTTTAAAAATTAAGGACGTAAAGCGCTATTTATCCTAAATTAAATAAAGGGTAAAAATGTCATTTCAATAAAAAATTTGATCATTTAACGGTCAACTGATTTTTTGTCACAAAATGACCTCGGGACATTTAAAAGATTTAGGATCTCAGGTGCTAGAAATTAAAGGTTCGAGACTCCATCATCACAAAGTCAAATGTTTGAGACCTCTAATACTATTTATCCATTTTTTGTGGCGGATTTTGTCGTCGAAACTTGGTGTCAGAATTAATTTCGAAGGGATTTATAAACAGAAATATTTCATTCTTAATATCAGTGACAGAATAAGCCGAGACATATAGAAGTTGCTATTTATTTATATTTAAAAATAAATTAAGATTGTGCTCCCTAACTTTTCAATTAGTAGTTTTGGATTCATAAATTTAAAAATAAGGTTGAGTTTCTGATTTATTTAAATTTTTGAATCTAAATATGTATGTTACGGAAATCAACGATGTAAATGTTAAAATTGCACTCAACTTTCACGTGGTTTAAAGCTAAATGGTGAAATTGTTAAACCATTTAACGTCCAACTTTAAGTTACGCAAAAGTTGTGTGTGCGATTTTAACGTACATGTTGACTGTTCGTCATATATGAATCTAGATTCACATGTTAACTCACTTTTGAAGGTTAAGGATTCAAAATCACACTATTTGAAAGATTGAAGAGCCCAATCTTAATTTTTTTCTTAATTATATATTATATTCATTTCCAAATATTTATTCTTAAGAAGATAATCCTTTAAGATGCAATGCACTCATACTACGTCCAAACCCTAACCAATAATGAAGTAGGGGATGCAATCACTCTTTTCAAAAATTAAAGTTGATAGAAGATACATAATCTAACTCTATATCATCTAAAATCAGAAAACTCACCTCAAACACAATTGGTTTAAGTTTTACTCCAAAATTCCATTATGAAATATAATAGACTCACCATCTATTCAAGTGATGCTTCATATTGTACTCGCTCTTTAAGCAATGAATTAATATGTATAATAGTTGTCTCTTAGTTTGCTCTCTTTCTATCCGTAATTCTTTTTAATATATATGTACACGGGGAAAGATGCACATTCTGACACAAACAATTTTGGTGGGTTTTGAATGCATGTTTGGCAGGATACGGATCTCTCAGGTACTTGAATTAGGTCCCGATATATTTAATTTATGTGTACATGACTACCTGATGTTACTCCACAAGTATATAAACTATTCAGGATTACAAATATTTTAAGTCATTGAGAACACATAATACAAATATTACTCGTTTCATATTAATATGGACGTAATTATTTTATGTGCATCATATTCAAAGTGTCTAGCTGATCACTTGAGTGTTAGAGGGCTTCAATTAAGCAATCTTCATCGTCTTTTATATGTGTTATTTTGTAAGTCTATCACGAATAAAATCACAAGACAACAACATTTGAAGATACTCCTATGAAGCTAGGCGTGTTTTTCTTCAAACCGGTTGAAGTTATCATGTGCCAAAGAATCGACCACGCTCTTGTGGGGTTAGTCGATTCTAACCACATATGATTACTCGATCATACTACCTACATAAGTTTGTCTATAAATAAGGGACATTTCTCGTTCAATGCAATTCGACTTTCATTTTGTTAGATAATTCTCCACTTCATGAGAACACGATTTCATCAATTGACACAATCTGTAGGAAAAATTTGAAAAGAAGGACCAGAAGTCATGTCAGGCAGAACCAGAAGAAGGTCGAGAGTAGATCATCCTGACGCTTCTCCACAGTAGGCGGCAGAAGGAGTGCATCATCAATCGCATATTCGCCACTATATAGCAGTTCACAGCTTTACAAGATCAGATGTCCACTATCATGAATATGCTACAAAGAGTAACCGCTCCACCGCCACCACCAACAGTTGAGATTCCGCCAGCTGAAACTACTCAACCACAAGAGATGAATTCCTCTAACCATCACTCAATACCAGCTAATTGAGAGAGCTTTTTGAATCAAAAAGTTGATGAAGCCATCACCCGAAGGAAGAATAGATGACGACCAATTTCCATAAAGGAAGATCCATTTACTGAAGAACTGATGAGTGTACCCTTGCCATTAAAGTTCTAAGAGCCAATCGATGATTTTGATGTCACGAAAGATCCTATCGATCACATACGAACCTTCCAAGACTAGGTAAGATTACATGGTTGGCCAGATGCTATTGCCTACAAGGCGTTCCCCATGACTTTGCATAAAGATGCTAGGGAATGGTTCGACACATTGCCCTCGCGGTCAATCTCTTCGTTCTCAAATTTTGCAAACAAATTTGCAATCTATTTTTCTAGTAGTACTCAAAAAAATAGAAGACGGCTATCGGGCTTATGCAGGTGATGCAGGAGAAAGGAAAGTCACTGCGCGAGTACATGTCGCGATTCAACAGGGCGACATTAGGCATCAAAAACCAGCAGATGCCATCAGTAGTAACAGCTTTACTCAGCGGATTGAGAAACCACACATTCAAGGCTAGTCTCTCGAAGAAACTACCCGAGCCCATGATAGAACTCCTTAAGTGAGATAAGGAGTATATTGATCAAGAAGAAGTGATGAAGGCAACCCGCAACGACCGAGATTTGCATGAGGAGAATAGTAGGAAGAGGAGATGCCAAAATCCCCTGTTGAGTAAGCAAAATAGTCATAATACAACTGATTACAGATATCGGCCAAGGGTAGAGGCCGTTAATACGATATCTCAAAACGAGTTGGCCGCTCCGTTATTGATCATACATCGAGAAATGAACACCTTAAGAGACGAACAATGGCTGGAAAGACTGAGATCTGACCCTTCCATATGCGATCATAACCGCATATGTGACTTTCACAAGGATCATGGTCATACTACTTATCAATGTTGAACTCTACAAAGTGAAATTGAGAGGCTGATATCCAAGGGACAGTTAAAACACTTTGGGAAAAGTCATGAAGACAAATCCAAACAAGTAGTTGAGGAAGATGAAAGAAAGTGAAGAGCGGAAGTGATACACATCATTGTGGGAGGATCGGGTGCATGAGGATATTCCAAAAATGCAAGAAAAGGATATGCACGATCGTTGCAGGTAAACTCGATTAGAGTGTCGAATAGGTTTGGCCAGTCAATCACCTTCAACGATGGAGACCAAGAGTGAGTATCGTTCCTCAACGATGATGCCCTAGTAATCACAGGCGATATAGCAGAGTTTGATATAAAACGAATAGTTGTAGACACAGGGAGTTCTGCTAATGTACTAAGTTGGAAAGCTTTCAAGGCATTAAAAATACCAACTAACAGACTAAAATCCATAAAACCCCTTTTGCAGGGGTTTGGAGGGAGAACTGTGATACCCGAGGAAATAATAGACCTCTCAATCGTGTTGGGAAAACACCCCTACTGTGTGACGCTCATAACCTCTTTCCTAGTGGTGCGAACACCTATGGCATACAATTCCATTTATGGTCGCCCGATAATCAATGCAGTAGGGGCAATCATATCCACCCAACACCAAGTCATGAAGTTTCCTACGAGTCGGAGAATTGGTGTCGTCACAATGGAGGTCAGTTAATTTCCAGAATATGCTACGTCGACAGCATACGAGCTGACCCTAACCCAGTGGTATTGTCAATTGAAAAAGATAATAGTCAGTAGACATACCGTTTCGATCCAGCAGAGGAAGTCGAGTTGGTAGAATTACAAGAAAATAAAAGAGTTACAATCGAGCGATCCTTGAGTATGGAAGATAGAGAAAAGAAGTGAAGCGACCATTTTATTACATGAGCCATGTTTTGAAAAAGTCGAATCTCGTTATAATTTGGCAGAACAACTAATTCTAGCCCTCATAATAATTACAAGAAAATTGATGTCATATTTCCAAGCACATCAAATTGAGGTTTTGACGAGTCAATCTCTGAAAAAAATTCTACACCGGCCGAAGACATTAGGTCGATTGATGAAATGGGCGATAGAGCTAATGGAGTGTGATTTAGAATTCAAGTCTCGATCAGCCATAAAAGGAAAGGTCTCTTGCGAATTTTATAGCCTAGTTATCACATAGGGACATTTCAGGCAAAAATCCTATGTGTATTAGTTGTAGACGGGTCTTCCAATAAAGAATGATCTGACATTGGAATCATATTGATAAAACCTAATGGAGAAGAAATGCAACACTCGCTAAGATTTGAATTCAGGGCCACCAATAATAATACGGAGTACGAAGCAGTCATAATTGGGCTTCAATATGCCCTAAAAATAGAAGCTCGGTCGATTCAAGTGAATAGCGACTCCCAATTGGTGGTTGGGCAAGTTCGGAAAGAATTTGAAACAAAAGATGGTCATATGGATATATATTTAATGAAGACCAAAGACTTACAACAACGATTCCATGAGTTTGAAATCATAAAGATTGCTCGAGAGGATAATACTCGAGATGACGCACTATCCTGACTTGCCTCTGCCAATCCTAAAAATCGATCAAGTGCGTCGCCAGTACAAACATTATTACAACCAAGCTTTGAAACCATGATTGAGGTTTGCGAAGTTGGGGAACTGACCACATGGATGGACCCTTAGAAGTTATATATATCAAAGGGAATCCAACTGACTGATCCTATTGAAGCAAGGAGATTGAAGATATGGGTAGCCAGGTTTACAGTCACCAACAACCACCAATTCAAAAAGAAAATTTCAATGTCGTATCTTAAATGCATTGACGCTAGTAAAGGATTTGTCATACTTATAGAAATACATTCGAGAATGTGCAAAAATCACCAGGGAGCGAACATGTTGGCCTTTAAGGCCCTTCGACAGTATTATTGGCCCACCATGAAAACCAATACAAAAGAACTAGTCCAAAAATGTGACGCATGTCATACTGTCTGAATATCATACTACAATCTTTGGTATATGCCCTTTCTACCAATGGGGGATCAACTTGCTAGGGCTGTTCCCAATGGCCAGCCAACAGAGAAAATTTATAGTGGTAGCTATCGACTACTTTCAGAAAATGGGTAGAGGCAAAACCACTTGCCACCATATCCACCAAGAAAATACAAAGCTTCATATGGAAGAACATTATCTGCAGGTTCGGGATACTACAAGTAGTAGTGTCCGACAATGGAAAACAATTTTACAACAGAAAGTTCGAAGAATTTTGTGTGAGTTACAATATAGACTTAAGGAAGACGTAGGTCGTCCATCCATGAGAAAATGGTCAAGTATAAGTCACTAATCGAACTATCCTGTGTGACATACGGACCAGATTGGAAGAATGTAAAGGAGCCTGGGCAGAATAAATTTCAAACTTGTTATGGGCATATCATACTACTCCCAGAGAATCGACCGGAAAAACCCATATAGGTTGCGTTTTAGACTAGATGCAGTAGTGCCCGCCAAAAAGTCGAGCCAACGCCACGCATAATGATCCAGCAGGCCAACATTGACATGCATAAGACTGAGCTCGATTTACTAGAAGGGGTGAGACAAAAGGCATTCGTAAAATGGTCGCCTATAAGCAAAGGACGACAGCATATTTTGATCAAAGGGTAAAGCCTAGAAAGTTTCAAAAAAAGGATCTAGTTTTTAGAGATGCATCTACAAGGATCGTTTGAAGTCATCAGGGAGGTAAAACAGGGGTCGTACAGTCTAAGGGGTCGCACAATCTAAAAAACCAATAAGAAAAACCACTAGGTTGACCATGGAACATAGAGCACTTAAGAAAGTATTACCAGTGAGCAACTTAGTTAACTTTGCTTTTCCTTTTTCTGCTTCCCTTTTTTAGTAAATGGTTCAAGAATAATGAATAAATATATGGATGCGAGGACAAATGATGAGGACGCTAAGGATATGGGTCACAATTCGGCCTAAATTGGTGCGGCCCCTGATTCCTCCCAACCATGAACTTTCTTTGTCTACAAATCACAATTAAACATGTTTAGTGGAGAGATGTTGGGAAATTCACAAAATACTAGATGAGATGGCTAACAACAGCTGACTACAATGTTGAACATTCTTTGGTCAAAACCAATAGGATCTAGAGATCTACTTTGACTACGGTCGAGTAAAATCTAGAAATAATAATGATAAAAGGATCAAGTGATCTATTTTGACTACGGTCAAAGATCACGATCAAAATTATCCTTACACACCTTTATTAGTTTTAGATAAAAACTAGTCGCACGTGCAAAAAACTCGATGACTATCGAGCATTGACAATATCTGACTACGGTTATGGACATATTAAATCAATCATGATTGGTTTACTTCAAATGAAGAATAATATTCTTGACCAAAGTCAACAAGACAAAAGAATGCAACATTCACAAAATGATTGGGTAAGAATAAACCACCTCTCCACATGACCAACAACAGACCCATGTCAAATAATATTTTTTGACCAAGGTCAAGAAGACAGGATAAGGCAACATTCACAAAATGATCGGGCGAGGATAAACCATCTCTCCACTCAACCAACAAGAGACATATGAAAATTAGTAAGAACTTTATGTTCTGACAAAAGTATTTTTTAAAGACCAACAAGAGACACATGAAAATCACTAAGAATTTAATGTTCTGACAAAAGTATTTTTTAAAGAAGAAAAGAAAGTAGCATGAATCTTCTTCGTCATTCCCGTTATCATCGTCATCGATTCAAGGAGTGAAAGGTGCGTTAGTAAAGTCCAAATTTGGAAACCTTTCTGATAGCCACTCCCAACTCCTTCTATAGGCCATATCTCAACTGCGGACACCAACCATGCTGACAGTAGTCATATACTCCTCACTTTCTTGAAACTCCGCCAGTGCTGTTTCACACTTTGTGGCCATTTCTTGAGAAAGACCGTCGAGTGATTATTCCAGCTCTTTCAGCTTGCCTTCTGCTTGCTTCAGAAGCTCCTCTCAGTCTTGTAAGAGTTTCTCAAGCTAAGCCACATGCGCCTCACCTTCAGCAATCAGATCCACCTTTTCTGCTAGGTTTCTACGGCAGTCACGCAGAGCCCCACTCTTTTCCTCAAGAGCATGACTATTGTATTCAATCTTTTGTGACTGGTCACATATCTAACAGAAGGCAACATGTCGAAGAGAAATAATCTATCAAAAAAGAACACAACTTTAAAAAAAAAAGTGGATGATGATGATGATGATGATGATGATGAAAGATAAAAAACAGAAGTATACCCGACGCTCTTCTACCAATGATAGACCACTCGAGGCTTTCAGGAGATTTATCTTTGCTCACCTTGATCACTTCCCAATCCAAACAAGAAGATATAAACTACTAGTCCTCTATAACCTTTTCGATCGACCATCGTATGTTACAAGAAGGTGGTTGATTGGATATGTGTTGAGAAGAATTAAATCAGGACGACTTCTCAGGATGGAGTTGAACGAATTCTAGTTTGGTGAGGTGGCAGAGACTCATCTTGCATGGGCACCTGACAGTCAATCGGAAGAGAAACATCAGTAAATGATGGGTTATCAGAATATGTATCCCTTTGCATTTTTATTTGACCTCGAGCATTCTTCCGAGCTAACTCCTCTAGGAAATCTTCATTGAACTTGTCTGTAGACATATCTAAAAAAATACACGTGTTCAACCATGTGACATACTAGAAATCATTCTAGACTAAGAAAATTGGAATGCGCCTACCATAAGGACGGTTAGTGCTAGTAGAGGCATCATCAGTTAGTACATCGTTCATAGAATGACCGAGAGGTTCAACTGCCTGTAAGATTATTAAGGAATCAATTTCAGATTCAGTGAGAATTGGTGTTGAATTAAAATCGTATGGGGAATACTCGAGTCGACTGGGAAGGCAAACATGCCATCAACTGTGTTAACAAAGAAATACATATTTTTCCACCCACTATTAGAAGTAGAACAATTGGGAATCCTAAAATGCTCATGAAGAGGAAGTCCTTGATCACGATGGGAGAAAACCACATAACAGTCATAACGGTCGAGTAATTTCATTTCAAAGAGTACACAGAAAACATCGACCGACGACTCAAGACCATGTTGTAAACAGACGAGAAGATAATAATTTAACATCCTTAAATCATTTGGTACCAGATGACTCAGAGAAAAACTAAAAGTACAGAAAAATTCTACCAAAAAATGGTGAACCAGAAACCCAAGACCAGCCTTGAGGCTGTCTTGATAAATAGCCACTTTTTCGGGATGTCCAACGTGAAAATATTCCACGATCCCCAAGCTCTATAAACATGTTTACAACTGAGAAAGAAGTGGTTGATTGTACGTCTAAAGATTGTGTCGTTCATGACGAAATATGTTTTGAAGAGTATGACGCAGTCGATCGTCTAATGGAACATGGGAGGTTCGATCGACTCACTTATTTCTCAGGAGACGTCTGACATTATTGCTAAAACAAAATGACTAACTAATACTGGAAGACGTTTAAAGACTCTCCAAAACTAAGGAGGGATAAAGGATAAAATTATAAGACAAACGAAGACTACGGAAGTAATATAGTCAAAATTAAAGACATACCGGGTATTCTTAGTCTGGAGGTCTGGTTGCCAGTCAAAGGAATGTTGTTCACTTCCAGCACGGCACTATCCAGTGGCTTGATGGACTCAATGGATTCCAAAGAATCAAAAGAAAATTCTATTTCTATTAAAATGACGGACACTTACTCTTATGATGAACTCTCCAAATTAATGACATTCATGTAATAGATAAGTTTGGAAAGGGAGAACATAGGATGTGAGAAAGATTGGAGGCTCAAGAAGAAATAAAAAAAAATGGAATGCAAACGATAAGCCTCAAATGAAAAAGGTGATATGAAGAAGAAGAAGTCCAACAGCCAAAAAATAAAAAAAAATTGAAAAATTGAAAAGGCAGGATAAAACTATCATGAAGGCACACCTCTCAAGTCACCAGCACCGCATTTCTGACGGTTTCTGACGGCTAGTAACCTAGGGATATTTAAGTCATTAATGAGGATAGCCGTAAAGTTTTGCAGGACAAATAGACAGATGGTTTGTAAGGTCAGAGAGTAATCGATCATATGAGTTGACAGAGATGTCCAGTCCCAAACTACACTCAAGATATAATATTTTATAAGCTTGAGAGCGGGGGTCTATTGATCCCAGGTATGTTTTTCTTCAAACCGGTCAATGTTATCATGTGCCAAAGAATCGACCACGCTCTTGTGGAGTCAGTCGATTCTAACCACATATAATTACTTGATCATACTACCTACATAAGTTTGTCTATAAATAAGGGACATTTCTCATTCAACGCAGTTCAACTTTCATTTTGTTAGATAATTCTCCACTTCATAAGAAGAACACGAAAACACGATTTCATCATCCTACATTTAGACTATTGGCAAATTTATTTATGTCAGTAGGCTATATCAAGCTTTTTCGTTACTCTATTTAGTTTATTACTACATCTATTGAAAAATTAAATACAATCAAATTTTTCACATATTAGGGTAGCAAAATTATATTCATAGCAAACTATAATGAAGTGTTGAGTGTGTTGAGATTTTGAGTTTTATCTCAAAAGGTAAACTTATTAAATGTAGTTTCCCAATTCTCTTATAAACATAAAAATCATTTATACACCAATGTAGGAATTTTGTTTCAAAATCTCCTACAATATCTCATTGAATGAAGTATTACATCATCATAGCCTAGACATGATCCTTATAGCCCTCCTTTCAAGCAATGACCTCTTTTGTTCATTATCTTACAATCATGAATATCAAGCACTTCATCAAGATCTACATCATTTCCAACACACCAAGCTATGTTTCCATGGAGGCTCCACCATAATGATGGTTTACCATCACTATCAATTGAGACACACACCTTCTTTCTAAAATTCCACACTGATTATAATTCATCTTGCACACACACGACTTAGTTTGAAGCATGAATGTCAACTTTCCTCAAAACTTTAGAAGTTGTAGGGTTGCTTACACTAGAAGTCCAAGAAGATAAATGAGTTGGCCCAATTTATATTAAAGAATCTCCAACTGGTTATTGAACCATTGCTTGCATAAGTGTGTTTACACGCC
Source organism: Forsythia suspensa (assembly GCA_023638005.1). Classification (NCBI taxonomy): domain Eukaryota; kingdom Viridiplantae; phylum Streptophyta; class Magnoliopsida; order Lamiales; family Oleaceae; genus Forsythia; species Forsythia suspensa. The sequence continues at coordinate 18,048,978 of CM042669.1, forward strand.
TTATGTTATAAAGTGCGACCTAGGTTGAGATTATGATACGTGGACATTCGTGGGCCATTGGATTGGTTTTCTAGATTGTTCAAGTGAAAAAAAGGTTGTTCATCTCTCCTTTTCAACATATAATTTTCTGGTAGTGCAAAACCCAAAAAGTCTATCTTCTCTTCGTCTTCAGATATTTTTCATCTCCCTCTTCCTTTTTTTTTTTTTTTGAATTTCCTGAGTGAAATACTATAGAAAATGAAGGTTTCTTTGTGATAGTTATGAACATTAACTCTTTCTTGTAAAGGATGTTGAAATATGTATTTTCTTGAGAGATTATTTTGGATCTTGGTTCTCTGTGTGAGACCAACTTTGTAATCTATAATTTTTCCTTGATTTGGGATTGTGCTAGTGGATTTGAGCGTCATTATTAAACGGATGCTCAATGGAGGATTAGGTGTTAGAAGTGGTCACCGAACTTCCGGGACATAGGCCGAAAAATCTTTGTGTTCAGTTCTTGCAATTTTTTTTGTTATAACTTAGATCTGATGCTGATAGTGTTGATATTGGCCTTACAGTGGTATCAGATCTTTGGTTAAGACCAATATTGGTCAGACAGTTCATGTTCCTCAAGTCAGTTCCTCTGGAACTTTAGATTTGCCATTTTGAAAATATTCCTCAATAAACTTCTAGATCTGAGAGGTTCTTTAAATTCTTGTATTCTTGTTTAAATCTTCACATGAAATCTTCGTCTAGTAACAATTTTCACCCTTTTATCCCAAAACTTGAGTAATAATAGTATAACCTCATCCTCTCTCCCAAAAACTCTCCTATATATATATATATATATATATATATATATATATATATATATATATATATAATATATATATATCTTTTGTCTAGAATTTGGGAGAAATAGGGCAAGTTGAAGGAAGAGTTTGGTGTTCATGTAGTTTTTTTAGTTATTGCATGTTTTGAAACGACGGGGTATAAAATTAGCTTATTAACTGTCATATTATGGGTATATATTTGCTGTTGTGTGTGGTTTTTTGAAAAAAAGTATATACATGTGAATAAATTTTGGACTCACTTTTTGTGAATATTCTGTTTACTAAGTGTGAACAACAAGTATGGAAGTTTTGTTTAACCATTCTTGAAATAATTGGCACAAGTGATCTGATTGTTATTTTGTGTGTGTGATAATTTGTAATAAGTTCACATTTAATGACCACTTTGTGACATTCATAGTACACAGTGATATATATTTTGACATTTTTCAAAGATCTGCAAAGATGTCTATTTCCAAAATTGATTTGGAAGTCTGGAATGGCAAATGAGACTTTAGTCTCTGACGCCAAAAGATTAGGGCTCTAGTGCTTCAACAAAAGTGTGCCAAAGACCATTGATGAATCGTGACATGAAGGCCTTGAAATCATCAAGAAGTCAGAAAATGATGAAATGGCCTGGAGCATACTGTTTCTTCACTTATCTAGTGGTGTCAATTTGAGAAACTAAAAAGGCCTCAGAGCTATGGGCAAAACTTGAAGAACTCTATCTTACTAAAACTTTACCAAATAAGTGTTATCTATGGAGATAGTTATTCAGTTTTAAGTTTAATCCTAGTATTGATCTTGAAGAAAATATGGATAAATTCAATAAAATAATTTAAGATCTTACAAATTGTGATGAAAAGATTTCTAATGATCAAAAAGTAGTAGATCTGTTGAATGTTTTAGGGGAAAATATAAAATTATTAAAATACCCTAGAATATGGAAGAGATGACCTAACTATTGATATAATTCATAATTCTTTAAAGAATAGAGAAATATAAATTAAAATTGAACAAAAGGAAGCCTAAGTTGCTGAAAATATATTTGCAAAAGCTAAATGATGAGTAAAAGGAAACATGGTAGTAACAATTCTGGAAAAGAAAATAACTTCAATAGAAAGAAAAGTTCTTTTAATAAGAACAAAGATAAGAAGTCCAACAAAAAATAAAAAACAAAGAATAAAAGTATTATTACTGTGAAAAGTTAAGGCATTTAATCAACGATTACTTTAAAAGAAAAGTAAACTAGAAATATAACTCTCAAAATGAAAGTGAGGCAGCTACATTAAGTGGTGGAGTTGTAGCCAACACTGGTGTGGCCAATGTGTTCACAGTCAATGATCAGAATCATGAATAGTTTTTGATTCTGGATGCTCATTCTATATGAGCTCAAATAAAGGATGGTTCTCAAATTTTATTAGTGTGGATGGAGAAGTGGTAAAATTGGGTAATGGTTTTAGTTGTGAAGTCAAATGAATTGGAAAATTTACTTAAAACTCAATAATAATCATCAAATGATATTAGAGAATGCTATGTATGTTCCAAATTTAAGGTAAACCCTAATTTCTTTAGGGATTTTAGATAGTGAAGGATATTGCACCCAAATCAATAATGGGATTATAAAGATCAATAGAAAAGACGTTTTGGTGGCAAATGCATCTAAAATAAATAGAATATATGTTCTGAGAGTTGTTCCTCACATTCCTAAACCTGAAATAAAATTATGTTGTTCAATTTGATAAGTTAGATTCATGGCACAAAAGACTTAGTCATCTTGGTGAGAAAAGTCTTCAATTTCTCAAATGAGAAGGTATTTTTGAAAGTGATAATACACAAAATTGACTCTTTGTGAGCATTGTATATTAGGAAAGCAAAGTAGGTTGCCTTTTAAATATGGAATTCATAAATCTCTGAGTATATTAGAATACATACACAGCGATGTGGGGGCCTGCACCTATGAGTACTATGTCTGGTTATAAGTATTTTTTACTTATAATTGATGATTTTTCAAGGAATGTTTGGACCATCTTCATTCTTTGTATTTGTTGATCATTTTTAGGTGATTGATCTAAAGACAACTTGCACTGATTTGCTAGAGGTAAACTAATAGATTTTGCATTATTTAAAGAAAATCTTCTAAGTATTTTTGCAATGTAAGACTCTTGGCACAAAATGAATGAGCAAAACGATGGTTACAAATATGAAAACCGCTAAATAACAATTTACCTGCAAACCCATTTTTTTCTCAACCCTAAAATCTTTCTAGCAGGAATAAGTTCTTTCATTTCAAATACAGTCTTTAATTTTTCTTTAACCAACTAAATTTTCCTAACATTGTGACCAACTAGAAGCATATAATCCACATATAAAAAAATATAGAAAAAATCTGAATTCTCATCTTCATTGTAGTAAAAACAGGGATAATCACTTTTTCTAAAATTTATGGTCTGAATATAAGAATCAAATCTATTACACCATTATCTAGGGACTTGTTTCATCCCATATAATGATTTATTTAACAAGCACACATAATTCCTATTTCTTTTGTTTTCAAACCCCTTAAGCTGAACCATATAGATTGTTGCATCTAAAGTTCTATACAGTAAGACAATTTTGACATCCAATTGTTCTAATTCAAGATCAAACTGTGCCATTAAGGCAAATAAAATTTTAATTGAAGTATATTTAACAACTGAAGAGAATATTTTATTATATTCTATTCCTACTATTTGAGTTAAACATTTTTCCACTAGCCTAGCTTTGTATCTAATGTTCCAGACTTTAACTCCACTTCTTTTATTTTATAAACTAATTTTACAATCAATGAGAGCTTATGTCCTACTAGCTTTCCACTAAGGTCCATGTTTGATTCTTTAATAAAGAGTTCATTTATTCTTGCATTGTTGCAAGCCATTTTTCAGAATCTTTACTTGACATTGCTTCTTATAGGTGCTAGGTTCTGAATTTAAGAAATCATATCCATAATAGGTAGAGATAAAATCAACAATTTGTTATCTAAGGAGAGGTCTTATTATCTTTTTTGTCCTATCTCTTGCTAATTGATAATCGTTTAGGTTATTTTCAATATCAAATTCTTGTTCTTGATTTGTTTTATAACCTTCTATAACAATTTGAGGTTCTGTAATTTCTACTTTTTTAGGCTGCTCCACCTTAACTTAGTAATTGGTATTCTTTTTATTATTTAAGGCTATTTCTTTATTACAGAATCTTCATCACCTACTTTATCTTCTATTTTATCACTTAGACAAAAGAAACATCTTCATTAAAAATTACAGACGTGATGATTATCACCTTATACCCTTTAGACTCTTTATCCATAGCTTTTAGTCCTTCACCCCTTTTACATATCCTAAAAAAATACATTTAAGTGATCTAGGATCCAATTTACTCTTAGTTATGTATATGTGGCACACCCAAAGGTTCTAAGGTGGGTATAAGTCGGAACTTGCCCTGACCGGACTTGATGTGGAATTTTATAGCTCAGAGCACTTGATGGAAACATGTTTATCAGATAGCAAGCTATCTTTATAGCTTCCTCCCAAAATAACTTGGGCAGACCTGAGCTTAATATTGTGCATCTTGTTCTTTCAAGAATGGTTCTATTCATTCTTTCAACTATACCATTTGCTGGGGGTGTAAGTTACTGTTATGTGCCTAAGGATCACAATCGATCCTGCTATGAGGCAGGTGAGGCCTTTGTCTCAGGCCTAAAAATAAAGGAGCCCAAAATTGTGGATTTTTTAATAGTTAGTCTGAGCTTACCCTTTGTTGTTAAGAGCACAGAGAGTAGTATTGGTTAATGCTATCCTTGCTTCATAGACTCGGGTCAATAGGACTTGCTTTATAGCTCAGGTCAATAAAGACCCGGTGTAGTAGGGAATTTCGAACTTTAGATTTGCTTGAGCTCTAGCTTCAATACGCCCCCACCCTGTTTCTTGCGGAAGAGCGTCCAGGTTTAGAGACCCAGCCAACCTATAGATATAGAAAAGGTTTATTGAAACTAATCGAATTTTTATAGAGCCTTCCTCCTTTCTCGAAGAAGCCCCTACTACCTCCTGAGCTAGACCTAGACATTGGAAAATTCCAGTAAAAGAGAAGAATTAGTGCATGAATTTCCTCACTCGTGACTCTCAACTCCATCATTCAATTTGCTTTGTTTGCTATGGTGGAGTTAGCCAAGGTCTTTTTATAAAGGACTTCTCGGAGTTCCAATGACTCAAACGATAAGAACCCTACAGAGGACCCTCTCCCAGTGGTTTCCTTGCTAAAAGGTAAAAATTGATTTATGCTGGTACCCAGAAGGTGAATCAGAGAGCCAAGCCCAGCCCAGACCAGAAACTAAAAACTTAAATTATTTAACCATGCCTCCAACTTTCGATTCCCCTTCCAAATTTCCAATATACCCAATTTTTATTCCCCAGTGCCTATAACTCTTCCGTCTTTTTGCTCATTTCACAATTCACAAATTAGCTCTAAATTTTAGAATATTAAAGCTAATTGCTACAAAAGGAAGAATGATATTGTTTTGTTCTCAAGACTAAGTATTTAGTTACTTGATGTACTTTTAATATATACTTTAAACTCATTTGAGTTTTGTTCCAAGTTTTGAATTTTATTCTATTTCTGTTCTGAAAATCAAAGTGGGTTCTTCTCTTTATTGTTATAGTATCTGAATTCAGTGTTTTGAATATCATCCTCGTTATGTGGTTTGAAAAGTTTGAAATTTAATTTTTGCTCATATTTTACCATTTTTATGGTTGTATTTTGGTCTTCTGTAAATGATAAGGGTTCTTCAGTTTTCGATTTTATGTTAAAAAAAATTAATTCATAGTAGCTATAGAGTATAGAATTAGTTTTGTTTTGTACCGGTTGTCAAAATTTAGATTTAGAATCTTGTTCTTTGTAATTGAGACAACAAAAATACTTAAAAGTTTGTTAAAGAAATGCTTCTTTTTCTGTTCTTTTTTTATTTCTACATTTTGATAGCTTGAGTTTCTGGTTTCTTTTTTTATTAATTCGGGCATAATTTAGTATATGGACAACGTGAATATAGCAATAACATTGATTTAAAATTACAAAGACACTAATCTATCATATGAGAACCATTTTAAAAAATTTAATTTGATATATACCAACGAATTCTTATAATACAATACACATAGCACTTTAAATTCTTATGTTGACTCTAATTGTAAGATGGTTGAAATATTTTATTTCTATTTTTTTACGTTAATCATTGAACAATAGTCATATTGTTATTTGGGTCATACTATTATTTTAGCACTTTGAATTCTTAATGTTTTTTTATCCTTTTGGAATGTTTTCGACCTTGTTATTTGATTATAATATAAATATTTTGTATAATACATTTTATTTGCCATTTTATTATTGAGTTATAAGTTTAAAATTAGTTCCATAAAATTCTTATGGATTTTGAATACATACTACGATTTGAGGCCCAATTTATGAAGTTCGTCTTAGGCCTGAAAAAACACAGAACTGGCCATGCTAAGGATGCATTTCCTCTCACAATATTGGTCAAATTCAGTGTTACAGAACTCGAGCCCATTATTTGACCTCAAAAATTTTATTTTCTTAATTGTTTGATTTGCTAGAAGGGTTTTCCATTCCTTAAAAGCCACATAAGTGTGTGACTTCGATTTTAGCATCAACATATAATTTTTAGGTCCTGCTCAACCTAAAAAGTCTCTCTTCTCTTCGTCTTTAGATCTTTTGCATCTTCTTCTTTCTTTTTCTTTTCAATTTTCTGAGTTAAATACTACAGTGAAGGAAGGTTTGTAACCTGTACTTTTGCTCTGATTTGGAGTTTTGTTAGTGGATTGAGCGTAATTATTAAACATATGCTTAACAGAGGATTAAGTGTTAAAAGTGGCCAGCGAACCTCTGGGCTTAAGTTGAAAAATCTTTATGTTGTTCTTGAATTTTTATTTTTTTATTTTTTGGTTATAACTTAAATTTGATGTTGGTATATAGTGTGGGTCTTGGCCCTACAGAAACTTTGGCACGTAATCAGAAATTCAACTTGCTCATCAACGTGACTAATTATAGAGTATGACTCATGTAGTACATTTTTATTTTAAAAGGCACAAAAAATAAAAAAAACCATCAAATTATCGGTGGAGAATTCCACCCAACTTTAATTAGGGGACAAGAGGTTGTGGGAGTTGGAGTATCCCTACCATGTCATTTTAAAATAAAATTAAAGCACGTCCAATCCTCTACCATGTCATATTAATATAAAATCAAAGTACACGCGGCAAGGGAACGTGCATTACTTACCTCCAAAATTACATAGAGAGTGGAATATATAAGTGTGTGTTCTCTTCGATATTTTCAACTCATTTTCTGTTTTGTGTTTTTGATAATAGTGAAAATATGTTCTCTTTTATTTTTGAAAATACAATTTTCAAAACACTCAAAAAAATTTCAAAGAAAATAGAAAATGATGTTTTTATTATTTTCGCATTTTGTGTACAAAATATGACTATTTCCGAAACGGTTGAAAACGCACGCGTTTGGTTGAGCGAGTTCGCGTTTGAATCCAAAGATTCGGTATTTTTTTTTTTTTTTTTACGATTGGCAAAACAATGATAATTTAATTTTCTGCGTTGTTTTTACAAAACGTGACACACAGTAATTCCAAGTTGGAGGTCAGGGGTTCGAGTCCCAGCATGCGCAGCTCTTTTTTAATTGTTATGAATTAATATAATTATTTTTAATTATTTTTAATTAATGATTATTTATAATTCCAAATAATTTCAAGTTTTTAATTGTTTTTAAATATTTTCAATTGAACTTACATATTTTGAATTCCAACAATAATTGTTTTTAATTATTTTTAATTCCAAATAATTCTAAATTTTTAATTCTTTTTAATTTCAACCATAATTATTTTTAATTATTTTCAATTGTTTTTAACCAAATAATGCCAAGTTTTTAATTCTTTTTAATTCCAACAATAATTATTTTTAATTATTTTTAATTGTTTTTAATTCCAAATAATTTCAAGTTTTTAATTCTTTTTAATTCCATTAATAATTGTTTTTAATTGTTTTTAATTAATAATTATTTTTAATTCCAAGTAAGTCAAAATTTCTAAAACATTTCAAGGAAACGCGCTTTCGAGTTTTATGTTTTCAGAAACAATTTTCGAACACACCAAAAAGAACGTATTTCCAAAAATTTCAAAACAAACAGTCAAAACACAAAATACAAAATAAATTCAAAACTCAAAACACAAAACATAAACGCAAAGAGAACACTACTTAAGTGTCTTAAAAAATAAACGCGGTGGTACTAACCCCATTACAAAAAAATCAAAAAAAAAAAAATTTAGCATAAAGCGTGCATAAGGTTATTCTGTGTAACCTTATGCACGCTTATTTTATAAAACTTGTTGAGTTTTAGGTCATGTTTGATATAGACTTTTAGCAAGTTTATTTGATAAAAATTAGTGGGTATCATAAAATATGTGGTTAAAAAATAGATAAAAAATATGGATAGAATAAAATGTGTAGTTAAAAATAAAGTTTGACCAGCTTTTTAGCCACAAAAATAAAAAATCCAATAAATTAATAAAATGAATATAATTAAGACAACGTAATGAAATGAATATGAGAAATTGTATAATTGTTGTCTTATTATTACAAGTTAGAAGATCTTATTTATAGTGTTACAATAGTCTTAAAAGAAAATATTGTGTAATAATTACACAATCAACTATAAAAGAAAATAATCTCATACAATCAAGAATACACCATAAAGAATAATATTATAATCTTTTCATATCTTCAACATCCTCCCTCAAGCTCAATATGGTGTTGAAACCAAATTGAGTTTGAAACTTAAGGTGCTTTGATTGCAACCTATTTTCCATTGAAAAAGCTTGTTTTTCCACATATTTTTCAACTGATACGTTTGATGGCACATTTTCATGGAAAAAGCATTTTTCCCAACTATTTTCTAACTACACGTTTGATTGATGGTCATTTTTTTTACAGGTAAAACATTTTCTCATTTCTACATAAATGGCTACATTTTTCTTGAAAATAAGAAAAATGTTTTCTTAGAGGGGATGATGTTTTATTTTCCAGGTAAAACTTGTCTTCTAAATTGATATTTTTCAATTAACAATTTATTGGCAATTCAATTTTCTGGAATTCATTTTATTTCTATCCAAATTCAATGCTTGCAATCAAACGCACCATTAAATTGATCCAAACAGATCATCATCTTCCAATGGTCAAATGATACCTCAGAAATACATCTACAATGCATATCAAACAAGTTAAAAAAAGAATTACAAGCTGGTGCAAAAAAAAAAAATCATCATCCATCAATCTTATTGAAACCATCACCAAGATTTGGGGAGACACATCCCATAAGTAGAAAGAACAAGGTCAAAATCAAATTCTCAAACAATTTTTCATAACTAAATTTATTGAGAACTAAATTTGCTGAGAATATATCATGTTAACAATAGTACTTCAAAGATTCATAGGTTGCAACAACAATCATTCCAAATGTGAAGGTAAAAAAAATACTGGCCTAACAAAAACTCAGGCACACAAAGAGGCTAAAACAATGTGATAGAAATAAAAGTGGTTAAAGAGAAGCAGCAACTTATTTCTAGTCAAATTACTAAACTAATAGCAATCATTACTGTTACTAGCAAATAGACGTTTGAAAGTCATACGACTTCCAGTAGATAGCATCGCCATCAATAGATTCCAAAAAATATAATAATAAGGCAATATTGATTTGCGCAAAAATTGGAGGGATGCAAGAGGTTGAAAAAGGAATTAAAGACACTCACTACCAGACGGCAAAGTAGTGGCAATAAATATGTAAGGACAACCATACAAAAAAAAGCATAACAAAAAAAATTTAGTATTGACTGGACGAGAATATCTAATCAAAATAAGAAAACTTGGCCGGACGAGTGACACGGAGCCGCTCGCCGAAGAACGGAAGCTTGCAAGTTTAACCCAAAATTAAATTAAACCAGCTCTGATATCATGATAAATTAATAAAATGAATATAATTGAGACAAAGTAACTAAAGGAATATGAGAAATTGTATAATTGTTGTCTTATTATTACAAGATAGAATATCTTATTTATAGTGTTACAATAGTCTTAAAAGAAAATATTTCGTAATAATTACAGAATCAACTATAAAGGAAAATAATATCATACAATCGGAAATATCTAATATACCAAAGAGAATAATATCATGATCTTTTCATATCTTCAACAGTCTTAAAAGATTTATCTATTAAGGGAAATTTAAAAAAAATAGTCAAATGCAAAGAATGATTTTGGAGAATAGCAACTTTTAATAACATTTGTAAAATAAGAGGTTATATTAGAACTATAGTCTTTATTTATTGCACTTAAATTTTTCAATCTTTATTCATTGTAACACTTATGTTCCTAAAAAAAAAAATTTATCGAATTTTTATCTTCAACCATCCATTAATTGGCACATTTCATCCTTAATGATGATTTCTGTAAAAGTATTTTGTTTATTGCTTTGAAGTAAAGAAAAAAAATTTATCGCACTTTTTTATTTATTATTTATTTAAAATATGATGGGTCCTTCAAACGGATTTTTTGAACAAAAATCATTATGAAATACAGAATGTGCTAACTAATAGAAAGTTGATGCTAAGAATACAATAAAAATAGTTAAAGACATAAATAAATATTATAATAAGCAAAGATTGAGAGTTTTAAGTGCAATTAAATATGGTGCAACAAATAAAACTTGTGGTGTAAATATATTTACCCTTGAACAAATAGCAACTTTTAAATTCAAAAAGTCATTTATACTCTTTTGCAAAAATGGCAATTTTTTTTTTCTAACTTCTAATAAAAGCTATCTACTAATGTTAAAAAAATGACAGTTAAACTGTTGAAATACAGTTCAACTGTTGTTAGTTTTTTTTTTTTTGTCTTTTTGTCATTTCAACAGTTCAACTGTCGAAATTCTAAAAAAAAATGACAGTTGAATTTTTAAAAAAATAAAATAAAATAAATTTATTGTTGAGCAACAAAAACTGTCCGTCAATAGTAACTTTTTTTTTAACATATTGAACTGCCTTTTTTTTTTTATAATTTTGACAGCACCCACTATTTGCATTTGCTTTTTCTATTTACACATTCTTATTCTTCAACCAAACATTAATACATGAATTCAATCGCTTCCAACAATTTTTTATCAACCATATTCAATATATTTTCATATCTAAAATCAAATCAAGCTAATATAGCACCAAATCTATTGAATTTTTATTTTTTAAAACTCAAATTAATTTATCAAAAAAGTAACTTACTTGAGTTGGATTAACTCGTGACGAGAGGGTGGTGGAGCAAGACTTGAGTTTAGTTAAATATTACATCTGATTTTGAAATAGAATTGACTAAGATATAATGGTATTTTAAATAAATATTTTTGAATATTTTTGTATTAAATAATTATTTTTCAATTTATTTTAAAAAACTCTCATATTTTAAAAATATCATCAACAATCAGATAAGTCCTATAATTTCCTCCCATATTAAATGGTATAATTTAATACTCTTATAAATTCTATATTATTTCTACTTCTGATAAGGGGAAAGTCTCAAAGGCGAAACTCCCCACTTGTGTCAGAGGTCCCTTGACCAAACGAGTTGTAAATCGAAAGATGTGTACAAGTAGCAGAGACCTGAGGGAGAAAGCCAACAGGCCAATCCCTAGACTCTAGGACAGACCTCCACAATATTTCAGTGAAAATCTGCTTCACACGAGAATCGAACCTGCGTTGTCGAAGAATTTCTCTCCACGTCACCTAAGACTTTACCAACTTGTCTATGCTCCTAGGAGCCTAGATTATTTCTACTTCTATTCAACTTAATGTGAAACTCTCGTTCGTACGTCTTCTCAAAGTCACAAAGACAAGTAAGTCAAGCTTTGCAATTAGTTGTTTTGTCACTATCAGCATTGACTCAATCAATTTTCTAGTCAATTCGATCAGATCAAGAGTAGATTAACCTTTAATTAAAGGAAGGATTTGGACAAATTGCATAGCACATGTTTCATATCGTTGAAATTATATTTTAAATATTAAAATTATAAATTATTGAAATTATTTTTTAAATAATTAAATTATAAATTATTGGTGAACATGTAGATAAAAAATAAATTATAAATCGTAAATCCTATATAATAATATGTAGATAAAAAATATGTTAAATCAATTTAATCAGATGAAATTATAATTTAAACAACTTCAAACTCTATTGATAAATTATAATGCAACAAACTTGGCAGTTGGATATCAAATCATTCAAAATTATTGGTGCAAAGCTTAGGCTTATCTGTAAATGAAATTATAGATAACTTTATTTTTTCAATTACATTCAAATAGTATTGATAAATTAAATATTCTTTTATTGTAAAAATAAAAAAAAATAAAAATAATGATGGACTTTCAATCCTTCTAGTTAATGTGGTTTTTGTACTCCAAAACTTTACTTTTGAGAATTTGAGATGTCAAAAGTACACTAAAATTGAAAAGTTTAAATAATCGAATCAGAGGGTGTATTTAATTTTGATTAAAATCGATTTTTTGTAAAAATTAATAAAAGTTGTTGAAATTTTTAGTTGAAAAATTGTAAAAATTGTAGATTCATAAAATGTATTGTTAAAATAAATTGTTGAATTTGACTTTTTAATAAAATTAAAAGAAAAAACAAACACTCTAAAAACAAAAAATATTATAACAATAATTTCGTAGACCATTAAATGGCCGCCATACAATAATTGAAATTTCAAATCTTGTACTATAAAACCATTTAATTATTAAGAAATCGTTAATGCTGAAAACTACAACACATTAATCCGTTTGATTTGATGTTAAAGAGTTTGAGTCCTTCTCACACTGACTTGAAACAATAAAAAGCAAATCACGTGTAGGAATGGACTGGTAATGTCTAGAGCCGTTGAATTTGACAGACATTAATTGTAATTTTGTCTGTTACATTGTTAATACATTAAACTAATTACAATTAAAAATAAGAAATATGTAAATATTTTTTTATTGTATCGTATGTCCAGTTTTGACAGTGACGCTCAATAATTTTGTATAATGTTATTTTCCAATCAAAAAAAAAAAATGAAAAGAAAAAATTATGAAAGTCAAACTTCGTGCTGTTGCCTATAATCCCAATTGTTTATAAGCTGAATCTTTTCACTAAACAGTAACTAAACTTCCAACGAAATCTCAATTGGGTCACTAGACTTTGATATTTTTAATTAGTCACTAAACTTTAATTTAATTTCAAATTTCACCACTATGTCATATTCTATCACTCATCATATCCCAAACTAATGGAAATTGCTTAGTTGACAACTATATGATAACTTATTTTTTAAGTAAATGCTATTTTTTTTTTTAATTCAACACACCATCACATTCCAGTATTGTTGTCAGGCCTCCACCAAGAAAGGATGGGGAGTTTGGATACCCCAATTATATATAAATAACTCTTAAAAAATACGTGGGAGGGGGACTTAAAATCTTACCTCCAATCATAAAAACTAAAGCAAACAAATAAATGAATAAATAATTAAGCAATAATTAATGATGTATTACTTCCTAAACAAATAGTCCTAAAAAATTCTATAGACCCCTAACTGTAGGAAGTCCATGTCTATCAATCTGAACTAAGTTGCGGTAACGTCGCGGTAAGTCTTGAGCGTTGTACTCGAAATAGCAATGACGATCCCAACCCTCTGAAGCAAGTAAGTCAGCCACCTCGTTGCCCCCGCGATAAATATGAGAAATAGTATCACTCTAGAAATGAAAATAGTAAAATGAAATTCTATTTGCAACTTTTACCCTATATCAAAAATGTAATTACTGAAAATAAATTACTGTGGTCAAACCATTTGTCCCTCCTATAAATAGGAGATGGATCAGTTCATTTTGAAAAAAGTTAGAAGCTAGCCCCTTCTTCACGAAAAGGTATTTTATCTTTTTTAAGTATTTTTAATTTTATAAAATAGTAGAAAATGACCCATAAGCAGTAAAATACCACTCGTGCATTGATTTCCGAGTTGGACGACCCCCATAACATTTTTTTACTTAGTGGTCGACCTCCACGAAGTTGATTAGGGGGTCAACCCTAGCCTTTTTTGGGGGTCGCCCTACTCCCATACCCACCCACTGACCCAAAAAAGGTGTTGATCATCCCCAATGGAAATGACTGGTCTACAGCCTCTATGGGGGTCGGCCCTTCCCATAGGGAGATCAACCCCCGCTCAAAGGGTGGGTTGGCCCCTCCCATATGGGGATCAACCCATGCTCAAAGGGCGGGTCGACCTCCTCCCCACTCTCTGCCTCCTATTTGCTTGTCACCTCACGATTATGCTTTTGGGCCTACTCCAAGTCCCAGTTTAACCTCCAGACCTTATTTTTTAGTCGTAAACCTCCGTTGGCCCTGGTTAAGGCTTATGAATTGAAATAAGTTATGTTATTGATATTAACTAATAAGAAATTATTTTCTTTAAAACAGATCTAGACGTCGTAACCAACAGTTAAATTAAATATGATGATTTCAACTAATGTACAAAATACTATGACGTGCATGGTATTTGTTAAGAATAATTTGTTACAATTATATGTTATTACTATGATATTTGGTAATCACTTACGAGCATTTATGGGAGTCGGTCGATCTCTCCAACTTGAAATATATGCATTGTCATTCATATTGAGCACATTGATATTGTGATAAGTGTGAATCCCGTTATAGTGTACCTTACTTGACTTCTCTCTAGGTATATACACTTGTTGGAGGCCTTCGACGGTCATTAAGGATAGCTGACGAAATGGTGTTAGAGGTCCGAAGCCGATATGTACGGGAGGTGTCGTAGGTCCCTTAGTGGCCTTGGGACTGCGTAGGGACATGTCAAGCACCGTACACAGTAGGACATACCTAAATATTATATTGTATTCTTATCGGTGTAGTCTCCTAAGTCGTGTATGAGATCATGATGGACGCATAGGCATCGGTAGATGATGCGTGCTTATTATTGGCCATATTGTGATTGAGCTCTTACGATACATTATAATGTGAGATTTGGACCCATATGTGATTGGCATTTCATTAGACTTATCATATCATCATATTTACTAAACGTTATTGTTTATATATCGTGTTTTGTATTGTAGATGCTAATAAAATATATAGAAGAAATGTATAATACAGAGCATGCCAAGATTTCTTCTAATGGAACGATTATATACATGCCATCTGGACCATGCATCATTATACAAGATTCTATATACTTTTAGATGAAGAAGAAGAGTTAGAGACTTATATAGACGTCTTAGATTATACTTATACTATAATATAAGTTTTTAACTCTTTCACTGGCCACTTTATCCACATGATGAGGGGGACGAATGATTTTTTTTTGTTTACTAATTTAGTCTATATATAGTAACTTGGTAGGTAGTGTAAATGTATGTATAGAACAAGTCTAAAAAATGGCCTAGCTGCCACCCCACCACTGATAGTCTCATCAAATCTTTGGAATTGACCGATATTCTTTTGTTCTTTTGATATTGTAAATATTTGGCGTCGTTGTAAAGAAAAAATTATTTTGACTATATATTAGAGCAATGGATATTAACTTTTGCTTCCATTGTTTAGATGTAATTTTATTACTTGCTTTAATTAAATATATTTATATGAGCTAAAATTTGATTATATATCTAAAAACAATAAACAATACTTTTGAGCCACATGCCCAAAATTAGAGTGTGAAAATTATTTAAGTGGTATCAGAGATAGATTAAATATTTTATAAGGTAGAGCGTTACAACTTATACACAGACAGAGTACAAAGTAGTGTTACACATTGCAAAGAGAAGTTTTAGTCGCAAAGGGGGGCACAACACATCTGAACAGACACTACCCAGAGTATCTCTTAAAAATCGAAGGGTTGGAAACTAATCAGGCGCAACTCCATTTCGAATTTCATGGTGCAACTTCAGTTCTAGTCCGAATCTAAACAACTAGGTGCATTCTTAGGAAAACTTGTGGCACGAAGGCATGATGATATTCATAGCAAGTGGTGAGTTTTCGCTTAGTATAGTGAAAAGTGTTCACTTTACCAACCTCATACAAATATATCTCCAACCCAGATACAAACTCTATTCTAAAAATACTCTTCATTCAGTTATTATTAGCTTACACAATAAAAAGAAATGATATTTAATAACTGATTTAAATAAATATACAGGTATTTTATAATTTACGTCGGACATATGATCCGGTAATAACCATAAATGATACATAGTTGTCACTGCACACTACATAGATAAACAAGATCATGCATAAAAAATTGTTACCTTTAGAGTAATTGATTACCTTCATATTAGAATTAACATTTTTAATATTTTAATGAGCATTATTCGAGAATTTAATTGCGAAATATTTTTTGTAATTTTACTTTTGACAATGCTAAGCCAACAATGTAGTCGTAGACAAATTAGTTAATAAATTAAATCTCATTTTGGTGGAATATTATTTCATGTTCATTGCATATGTCATATTTTTTATTTAATTGTCAAAGATGGACTAAAATTCATAGAAGAACAGTTAGAAAAAATTAGGTATGCTATAAACTTTATTACAATCTCACCCACCAGAAAACAAGCACCCGATGGTCTATGTGTAGAACGTGGACTTACAGTAAGAACATTCTTCACATATGTAGGTCATAGATTGAACTCTAGTTATCTTATGTTTGAATCATGTGAATGTTAAGAAAATTGCATCATTGCATATTATAATGGTTGACACTCACACATTCCAGAGTATGATTTGTAATCATATGATTGGGAAATTTCATGCCATGGGAGAAAAAATTTGAAAGTTTTTTTTCAACGCTATGAACGCATGTTCAGGCGTATATTAAGTTCGGTAATCTAGAAAAATGTTTATGTGAGATATATGATACAGACACAAAAAAAGACCGGTGTGAATGTTAGACGACCCCCGTACCAGTGGTTTCTTCGTCATCATATGACGACAAAGATTTACAGACTTACCTTAGTTTTGTAAGGAGAACTCAACACTGTAGTTCTTCTTCTTCCCTTTCCCGTGCTACGAATGTAGGAACATATACAAGTGACATGCCATTAGAGTTAGTTAGGTATTTTGCTCACGACATGCTTAATATGTTAGATTTGAAAGAGAGACAAAATTTTGATGTGACATAGTTTTGTCTAATTACAGATCAAGACTTAAAGTAGGCATACTAGATAGTTTAATGTGACAAAAGGCTAGGATGATGTAGAGCTTCGAATCTAAAATAACATAGACAGAATAATAGCTGAAGTATTTGATATCTGATTCAATAATAATCTGTAAGTATTGTTTGCGTACATTATTTTCATTTTTCTTACTTAATACAAATTTTTTTTATACATAATAACTTATTTGTGTAAAATTTTAACTCTGCCTATAATAAAATTATAAAGTAGACGGTCTCAAGTTCGAAAAAATGATAAGGGTTTCAGTTTACAAATTTCTCGTACTGTATTTCATTTTGGATTTTTTAATCTGTTCAAAAAAATTCTTATTAAAAAATAAAAATTAAAAATTAAATCGAGTCAGGCTCATGGGTGGCTGAGCTCGACCTACGAGTCATAGGCCGAGTTGGGCTCAAGTGGCAACGGGCCGAGCTGAGCCCATTACCACCCCTACATAAACGAGTACGTGGAAGATCTATTGCGATATAACTGTCAATTAAGTAATTTTTATCAATTTGGGAGACGGCATGCGACGAAATGGCAAAATTTAAAATTAAATTAAAGTGCAGTAGCCCAATTAAGTCAAATTAAAGTTCATGATTCAAGTGAAATTTTGCTAAATGTTCAGTGACCATAGATAAAATTTACCCCTAAAGAAATGGAAGCCTGAAATGAATCCCACATTTTCGTCTCCACAAATGGAAATAACACTTGAACTTGTATTTCTAGAAATAATTTTAATATTGCAAACATTGTCATTTATTGTTAAAAAACTGTATATTATTTTATATTTTTAATATATTAAATTAAATAGATTGAAAAACACGGAAAACAATTTTACCATGTTCCTATATTGTCGCGCACAAAATTCAAGATGAATTCTTACATTGCAGTCATTTTCCATTTTGAATAGAATCCCTAAAGTGCTGGTGTCTTCAATTTTAAAGTTGTATACCCAGATTTCTCCTCTATTTTTTAATTGTGAAAACCCTAAAACATCTAGAACTCTACTATCATCTTCTTCAAGAATTTGAAGCTCATAATATGGAGAACAAAATTGCAGTAATGGATACACCAAGTGGCGCTCACGTATCTAGGTCGATGTCGAACAATGAATTGCCTGATTGTAAAGTTTCAAATTGCCGGCGCATGAAATATTCAACCTCAAAAGAGTCCCCAAAAAATCAAAGGTCTGTAGCTGTGAAATTAACTGTAGTTATTCCTTGCCTTTTGTAGCTGTCCATATGCTATCTGTAACGGTTAGTGTTACAAATGATCTTCAAGTGATAGTTATGGGGTTGCCAAATGTTTGATAGTGTTTATATATAATTGTCCACGTTAATGTTTCATGGTGTGTCACAAATGTGATTTATGTAATAGTTTAGTAAGGTAAAATGTAACAATTGTGGTTTTATATATTACCACTACAAGAAAAAGACCCTTTTGCAACGGGCTGAATACGTTTCTAAAGGGATTTAGCAACGTTCACCTGTACGTTACGGCATTTGATATTACCGAAAAGTCTCTATCTACGATAAGAGGCATTGCCCGTTGCCAAAGAAAATAAGTGTGTTGTCATTAATGTTTTAGCAACATACATAAGACTTCTATCAACGATCAATACACGTTGTCTTCAATAATCTTTTAGCAACGTTACGTTATATGCTATCATTTATAATTTTAACAACGTTTAGTGATCGTTGTCATTTATATTTAGCAACGTTCACATAATAGTCCTAAAAGGAAATATTGCGTAATAATTACACAATCAACTATAAAGAAAAATAATCCTATACAATCGAGAATATACTAAAAAGAATAATATCATGATCTTTTCATATTTTCAACAGTCTTAAAAGATTTATCTATTAAGGGAAATTTATAAAAATAGTCAAATGCAAAGAATGATTTTGGAGAATAGCAACTTTTAATAATATTTGTAAAATAAGAGGTTATATTAGAACTATAGTTTTAATTTATTGTACTTAAAGTTTTCAATCTTTGTTCATTGTAACACTTATGTTCCTAAAAAAATTTCATCGAATTTTTATCTTCAACCATCCATTAATTGGCGCATTTCATTCTTAATGATGATTTCTGTAAAAGTATTTTGTTTATGTGCTTTGAAATGAAGAAAAAATATTTTATTGCACTTTTATTTATTTATTATTTATTTAAAATATGACGGGTCCTTCAAACGGATTTTTTGAACAAAAATCATTATCAAATACAAAGTGTGCTAAATAATATAAAGTTGATGCTAAGAATTCAATAAAAATAGTTAAAGACATAAGTATTATAATAAGCAAAGATTGAGTCTTAAGTGCAATTAAATATGGTGTAACAAATAAAACATGTGGTGTAAATATATTTACCCTTGAACAAATAGCAACTTTTAAATTCAAAAAAGTCATTTATACCCTTTTGCAAAAATGGCAATTTTTTTTCTAACTTCTAATAAAAGCTATCTACTGACGTTAAAAAAATGACACATACAGTTCAACTATTGTTAGTTTTTTTTTCTTTTTCTTTTTGTCATTTCAACAGTTCAACTATCGAAATTCAAAAATAATGACAGTCGAATTTAAAAAAAATAAAATAAATTTATTGTTGACTGACAAAAACTGTCGGTCAACAGTAACTTTTTTTTTTTTTTTTACAGATTGAATTGTCTTTTTTTTTTCCATAATTTTGACAGCACCCACCATTTGCATTTGCTTTTTATTTGCACATTCTTATTCTTAACCAAATATTAATATATGAATTCAATCGCTTCCAATAATTTTTATATTCAATATATTTTCATATCTAAAACCAAATCAAGCTAATTTAGTACAAAATCTATTGAATTTTAGTTTTTTATAACCCAAATTAATTTATCAAAAAAGTAACTTACTTGAGTTGGATTAACTCATGATGAGAGGGTGGTGGAGCAAGACTTGAGTTTAGTGAAATAGTACATCTGATTTTGAATTAGATTTAACTAAGATATAATAGTGTTTTAAATAAATATTTGTGAATATTTTTGTCTAAAATAATTATTTTCCAATTTATTTTAAAAAAACTGTCATATTTTAAAAATATCACCTACAATCATATAAGTCCTATAATTTCCTCACCTATTAAATAGTATAATTTAATACTCTTATAAATTCTAGATTATTTCTACTTCTACCCAACTCAACGTGAAACTCTCGTTCGTACATCTTCTCGAAGTGACGGAGACTAGTAAGTCAAGCTTTGCATTTAGTTGTCTTGTCACTTTCAGCATTGACTCAATCAATTTTCTAGTCAGTTTGATCAAATCAAGAGTAGATTAACCTTTAATTAAAGGAAGGATTTGGAAAAATTGCATAGCACATGTTTCATATGGATGAAATGATTTTTTAAATATTAAAATTATAAATTATTGAAATTATTTTTTAAATAATGAAATTATAAATTATTGATGAACATGTAGATAAAAAATAAATTATAAGTCGTAGATCCTATATAATAATATGTAGATAAAAAATATGTTAAATTAATTTAATCAGATGAAATTATAATTTCAACAACTCCAAACACGTGCATACTCTATTGATAAATTATAATGCAACAAACTTGGCAGTTGGATATCAAATCATTCAAAATTATTGGTGCAAAGCTTAGGCTTATCTGTAAATGAAATTATAGATAACTTTATTTTTTCAATTACATTCAAATAGTATTGATAAATTAAATATTCTTTTATTGTAAAAATAAAAAAAATAAAAATAATGATGGACTTTCAATCCTTCTAGTTAATGTGGTTTTTGTACCCCAAAACTTTACTTTTGAGCATTTGAGAAGTCAAAGCTACACTAAAATTGAAAAGTGTAGGTAACTGAATTGTAGAGTATGTTTGATTTTAATTAAAATCAAAATTTTGTAAAAATTGATAAAAGTTGTTAAAATTTGTAGTTGAAAAGTTGTGAAAAGTTGTAAAAAATTGTGAGTTCATGAAATGTGTGGTTAAAATTAATTATTAACTTTGACTTAAACTTTTTAGTAAAATTAAAAGTGAAAACAAACAAATTCTGAAAACAAAAAATATTGTAACTGTTGTAAAATTATAGATAATGATGAATGACTATTTAGTTGTATTTAGATGTCTATGTAGTTATCTACTTACTCCAGAATAGTGTATTCTAATAAAGTTGTAACTCTCTTTGGAACTATATAAATAAGGGTTATTGTTATAATAAATAAACAGACTTAAGTTTTGACTCTCTCTCTCTATTCTTTTTACTTTTCCTCTCTACTTTTCTAGTTTCATAATACGTTATCAGCACGACGTTCTAACCAGCTGAGTTAGCAATTAGATATTATTTTTTTATTCAAAAGAAAAAAGGAGAAAAAAAACTAGGCAGCCAAACTGTGATATCAAAACACCATAAAGAACAAACAAAAGCTTAGTGGCCCAAAGTCCAATTTCTCAAGCGTCAATATCCCAAAAGAAATTCAAACGGCACTAACTGGTTAGTGTTCATATCTTTATCATTGCTTTGATTTATGAGTCCAACTCATATTATACTTTTTGTTATGATATTTTTATGAGAAGCAATTAGAAGAAATATTCATGCTTTAATTAGATATAACAATGCTTTAACTTTTATTCAACCGCAAAGAACAACAAATCAGTGTGTTTATTATTCTAAAATATTCTTGAATAAGATTTGTTTATTTTTTATTTTCCTGAAGAATTATAATTCTATCAATATTTCAGAAGAATGTTGTGTTATATTTCACGACCTAATATATAAATATTATATAAGAAAATTTTGTTGCTCCAGAAGTAGCACAATTTTATATTATATTGATATTCCAGTAGAATATTAATTACTCTCGAAGAGCCTAATTTTATAAGATCTAATATTTTATAAGAATATTATAATATTGTTCTTGAATATCAAATCTTTACTTTAGAATAAAGTTTAATATTTTAAAATAATTTGTTGTTGCTCCTAAAGAAGTACAACGTTATATTCATATTCTGACAGAATATGACTTACTCTCGAAGAACATAATTTATGTAATTTAATATTAAACTATTTGTTTATGAAGAGCAAATTTTTATAAAGTTTAATATTTTAAAATAATTTGTTGTTGCTCCTGAAGAAGCACAACATTATATTCATATTCTGGCAGAATATAACTTGCTCCCGAATAGCATAATTTTATATAATTTTAAGTAAAATTATTTGTTTTTGAAGGGCAAATTTTTATAAAGATTGATACTTTAAAATAATTTGTTGTTCCTCCTGAAAAAGTACAACATTATATTAATATTCTGGCAGAATATAACTTGCTCTCGAAGAGCATAATTGTATAAGATCTAAACATTTATTATATTTGTACTCCTAATGAGTAAATTCTTACATAATCCAATATTCCTAAATAACAATTTGTTGTTGCTCTTGAAGTAGCACAACATTATATTAATATTTCAGTAGAATATTACTTACTCTCGAAGAGCGTAATTATGTAAAGATTTAAAATTAAGTTGTTGCTCCTGATGAGCATTTTAATATTTTATAGAAATATTATTTTATTGTTCCATAGAAACATAAAATTTATACATGTCAATATTTTAGAGAAAAAAATATTGAGTTCATCCTGAAGAAGAACAATTATTTGTATATTAATATTTATACAAATATTTTATTAATACTCATGAAGAAGTATAACTTTATGAATATTAATATTGTAAAAGAAAATGATATTGTTTTTTCTAAAAAAACAAAAAATATAGAATATTTTAGAAAAATATTGTGTTGCTCATGGAGAAGCACAATTAAATTAAACCAGTATTATGTTGAACTAGAAGTTCAATGTCCTAAAAATTTTATTTTTTGACATGTTGTTTAGATCATTTATATTTCAGATATGGCGACAATAGTAACGTATCTATTGTACATATATGCATCATGAATTCCTGAAGGAAAAAGACAAGAATGATAAAACAAATATTATGTTATTCATTTCTTTTAATTTGTATTACACAAATGTTGGTACAATTAAACAAGTATTATGTTGAACCAGAAGTTCAATGTCCTAAAAATTTTATTGATTAGCATTACCGGTTAGATCATCCTGAATCAATATGATGTGAATTATTAATTAATGAGAATATCTATCGAAAACCAGAAGATTTTCCAATATAATGAATTCTCACGTGATGCTTGTTCTCATGGTATATAAACCAATAGACATTCACTAGCTAAAATTGGGACTAAATTCCTTGCATTTTTGAAAATTATTTAAGGTGATTTATGGGGCCCCATCATCCTCCATATTGACCATCTATATATTATTTGTATCTGATAGATACATTTACTAGATGATTGTATGGTGTTATTATTCGCAACTTAAAGTTTGCGAGATTACTTGCTCAAATTTTAAATTATGAGCATAATTTTCAGATTATACAACTAAGACGGTGATGTGTCTTGTCAATACTAGTGAGTCTAATTCTCAAACTTTTAATAAATATTAGTTGAGATGAGGTTAAATGGTTTAGCAATATTGTTTTTCAACGCCTCCAATTAAATTCTAAACCATTACTATTGAGAACAAAGAGCTTCCTATTTTTATCTAGGGAATGCTATTTTATATGCAGAAACACTTATACGCATCATGCCAATATCAAAGTTACCCGCTATAGTTGGCTTATGGTCAGAGCCTAATATTATCCATCTAATAATTTTTGATAGTGCAATATATGTACAATCGATCCACCATAGTGCACTGAGATGGAATTTGAAAAATGTTGAGATTACATGTCTAGTATAGAACATTATAAAATATCTTAAGTCCTAACGGATGATATTTTATAATGCGGTTTTTCGAATGTTATTTTGATAAAACAGCTTTCTCAACATTAGGGGAGAGAAATTAAGTAGCTGGAAAGAATATATGAAAATACAGTATATTATATTTTCTAGATCCATTATATTTTTTAGATCATTGCACAAGACAATATGAACCAGAAGTTCAACAAATAACTTATTTGTAAGTTATACAATTGACAGATGCATTTACTGACTAAAGAGATTAAATCAAATCTCATATACCAGCTGTAAATGCTCCAATTTATATTAACGTCTTTAAAGGACAATCCATTAACATTATATTTGGTAAATTAATGACACACCTGAAGCGTGGTGACATTTGATTCCCAAAAAAAAAATCAAATTAAAAATGGAGCCAATTATAAATATGGTCCTATTAAGGAGGTGTATACTCTTGGAGTGTATATAGACATAACTAATTATAAAAACCCCGGAAGAGGTTCAGCTAGCTGAAATAATAAAACGAAAAGATCTCGTTTAATTATGTCGATATGAGAAAGAAATGGATTCAAAAATAAATGTTGTTAACAACACTTTTGTATATAAAGAAGTGCTTTATATTATAAAAGGTAGCGATGATATTGAAATAAATCTTTCAAAAAATTAATTGGCCGAATAAAAAGATGCAATCCAAGTAAATTGAACTGAGTAGAGAAACCTGAAGTTTCCGGACCTATAGTCGAACACGTAAAGGTGTATATTTATGCAAAAAGGGAATGGAAAAATGAAGTCGTAACATGTAATGCACGACTTTTAACATTATGAATTTCGCAAAGCCTTATGTAAAGCAATCATAAGTTGATATCGTTAGTCTGTTAATGCATGACATATATGTATATAATGAATATTGTTATAACCAACTCATCTGGCATGACTAATAAAACAATGTATATAAATCCCTGGAGGATTTAATATGCCTGAAGCATATAGTTCAACTTTTCGAGAACTTAATTGATCAAAGTATATACCTAATGTGATATTATGATGAGGAGGAGTAAATACGCGTTGTATTCTTTTCCTTGACCAAGGTTTTATCACATTGGATTTTCCTGACAAGGTTTTTAATGAGACAACTTTAATGTCGTACTAAAGAATTATGTACTCATTTTCTTTCACTAGGATTTTTGCCTACCGAGTTTTTTTCTAGTAAGGATTTAACGAGACATGTTTTTTCTGTAAATAACATACAATTGGAAGTTGTATCAGACCATAATGCTGATTACAGTCAACCAGAGATAGCGTATGAAGATGATATTGCTAGAGGTTATAACATGGAGCACATTTCACCAGAATTGTTTTATACAAATTTTAAGAAGATGGCGAGATTGAAGACATTGACGCACAAGATATAGATAGTTTGATACAAGCTTTTTTCATTGATTGAAATCAGGGGGAGTAGTTGTACTCTTTTTCCTTCGCTCAGGTTTTGTCCCACTGTGTTTTCTTGACAAAGTTTTAATGAGGCGGTATTTGAGTACTCCAATTTTTGATAATTTTTTTTCTTTCTATTGGTATTTTTGTCCTATTGGATTTTTGCCAAACAACGAAGCAGTTATTGTGTAATAAGTCATTCAAGGAGGAGTGTTGTAAAATTATAGATAATGATGAATGACTATTTAGTTGTATTTAGATGTTTATATAGTTATCTACTTACTCCAAAAGAATGTATTCTAATAAAATTGTAAATCTCTATAAAACCATATAAATAAGGGTCACTGTTATAATAAATAAACAGAATTGAGTTTGGATTCTCCCTATTCTCTTTACTTTTTCTGTCTACTTCTCTAGTTCATAACAAGAACAATAATTTTGTAGACCGTTAAATGGCCGCCATACAATAATTGAAATTTCAAATCTTGTACTATAAAACCATTTAATTATTAAGAAATCATTAATGCTGAAAACTACAACATATTAATCCGTTTGATTTGATGTTAAAGAGTTTGAGTCCTTCTCACACTGACTTGAAACAATAAAAAGCAAATCACATGTAGGAATGGACCGGTAATGTCTAAGTAGAGCTTTTGAATTTGACATACATTAATTGTAATTTTGTCTGTTACATTATTACGGTTTTGTTGTAATTTCTACAATGATCATTCTTATAATGTCTATCGAAACACTTACTTACACTAATCTAATTAGTGTAGGGCAAATGGAAATTATAACAATGCCCAACGTAGATATTAGAACGGTGTTGTACATTGTTAATACTTTAAACTAATTACAATTTAAAACAAGAAATATGTAAATTTTTATTAAATATTTTTTTTATTGGTAGTTTGTATCGTATGTCCAGTTTTGACGGTGACGCTCAATAATTTTGTATAATGTTGGCATTTACAATGGCTGCTAGCACAGACTAATTGCTGTTTATTTACTAATCAATGCTTCTTCTCTAAAAAAGAAAAAATATATATATGAAAGTTAAACTTCGTGTTGTTGCCTATAATCCCAATTGTTTATAAGCTGAATCTTTTCACTAAACAAAGGGTAAATTTTATCCACAGTAACTAAACTTCCAGCGAAATCTCAATTGGATCACTAGACTTTGATATTTTTAATTAGTCACTAAACTTTAATTTAATTTCAAATTTCACCACTATGTCATATTCTATCACTCATCATTTCCCAAACTAATAGAAATTGCTTAGTTAACAACCATATGATAACTTATTTTCAAGTAAACGCTATGTAGCACTCTAG
The DNA here is from genome assembly GCA_023638005.1 of Forsythia suspensa. Lineage (NCBI taxonomy): Eukaryota > Viridiplantae > Streptophyta > Magnoliopsida > Lamiales > Oleaceae > Forsythia > Forsythia suspensa. The sequence goes on from CM042669.1 coordinate 18,075,722, forward strand.
AAATGAAAATAGTAAAATAAAATTCTAATTGCAATTTTTACTCTAGATTAAAAATGTAATAACTGAAATTAAATTACTACGGTCAAACCATTCGTCCCTCCTATAAATAGGTGAGGGCTCAGTTCATTTTGAAAAAAATTAGAAGCTAGCTCTTTCTTCATGAAAATGTATTTTTATCTTTTTTTAAGTATTTTTAATTTTATAAAATAGTAGAAATGACACCTAAGCAGTAAAATACCACTCGTACACGGATTTCTGAGCTGGAGGACCCCCATAGCATTTTTTTTACTTAGTAGTCGACCCCCACGAAATTGATTAGGGGTCGACCCCAGCCTTTAGTGAGAATTATCTTTTATATTTTATCTCTATCTAAAGAGTGTCACTAAAGTATTGTTTGTCTTGGGATGTTTTTGGTTCTTCAAAATATCAAATTATTGGGAGGTCAGGTTTCCTCAAATTAACTTATCTATTTTTCTATTTCTTCTTATTTTCTTCACTCTTCATTGTGAATAGTTTTCGTTCATAACATTTGATATTAGAGATGAACTTAGATCAATCGCTTGAATAACGCGTGGAATCAGGGATGGACGAGTGACACGGAGCCGCTCGCCGAAGAATGGAAGCTTGCAAGTTTAACCAAAAATCAAATTAAACCAGCTTTGATACCATGATAAATTAATAAAATAAATATAATTGAGATAAAGTAACGAAAAGAATATGAGAAATTGTATAATTGTTGTCTTATTATTACAAGGTAGAATATCTTATTTATAGTGTTATAATAGTCCTAAAAGAAAAAATTACGTAATAATTACATAATCAACTATAAAGAAAAATAATCTCATACAATCGAGAATATACCAAAGAAAATAATATCATGATCTTTTCATATATTCAACAGTTTTAAAAGATTTATCTATTAAGGGAAATTTATAAAAATAGTCAAATGCAAAGAGTGATTTTGGAGAATAGCAACTTTTAATAACATTTGTAAAATAAGAAGTTATATTATAGTATCTCCAATGCACTCCGTTTATTGCAGTCTTTTTGACATGTAAAATAGACGGACTTTCAGTCCATGTGGCACAACGTCTATTGCATAGACAGTCAAATTATAAATGAAAAATTGCCAATAAGTCATCCATAGGTGACTTGTTTCTAATTAGGTATAAACACTTTTCAAAATTGTAAATAAGTCATATTAATTTATCTACTACCGTAATTACCCCTGTAATCTTTTAAACAACTTTAAACCAGATTTCATCAACTCACGATTCTCATTCACAAACTACTATTAACAACTTTCTTCTCCAGATCTCCCTGATCACCGATCACATCACCGGCGCACCTCGTAGTCAACGTTCTGTGAGTCGCTGCAATCTAAAAACCTTCTTTTGTGTTCGCAAATGATTATTTCAAGAATTTCATGGTTTTTCAGTTCTGTTTTTTTTCTTAATCATAAAAGGTGGCCTAATTTTACTTTGTAAGTATATTTCAGACACACTTTCCATAAAAGTTTCTGCTGGTGGAGATTTTAATGGTGTTTTACAAAAATTATGTAATAATTAGAATTCATTAGAAGTTGACACTATTTTATTAAGTTATTGTATCCCTGGACATGATAGGTGTTTTCTAAGAAATGAAGAAGAATTTAGGAACATGATTTCTTTGATATCTGCGTTTGAATTGAAATTTGTTGATATTAGTGTTTCAAACTCTAAAATAGTATCACTTGATTGTAAAACAGTATTACATGATTGTGATACTGTTTTCGGGAATGAAGGATCTGTCATAACTAAATATTGTTCTTCAACAAATAGTAGGGTATTACTTTCATCTAGTTGGTCAAGCGTAATCACTCATGTTGGACAGAGTTTGAAAGAGGTGTAGCTGAATTTAGAGATGCTTTATGCAAATTTTCGATTGGGAGAGGATTTAAGTTTGATTACATGAGAAATAACAATGATAAGGTAGATGCGCAATGTTCAAACAGATATTCTAATGATTGTAAGTGGTATGTTTGTGCCACAGTATCAAAGGTTAGTGGTTTTTGTTACATACGAAAGCTTGTGAATGAGCATAGTTGTCCTATAATGTTGGGGAAAGAAAAAAGTGAGAGATTAAGTTGTAAGGCAATTTCTGGTTTGATTGTTGATATATTGAGGGAGAAACCAATATTGTGTTCTAATGATGTTGTTTCACACTTTTTAACAAATTACGGTTACACAATAAGCTATGAGAAGGCTTGAAATGCGTTGGAGAGAGCGAATGGATTGATTTTTGGTTATGCATCTGAATCTTTCAAGCAGTTACATTGGTATATTGAGGCTGCAAGGCCATTTAATCATGGAAGTTATATTAATTTAGAGGTGGACCAAGTTTCTAAAAGATTCCAAAGATTGTTTGTTTCTTATCATGCGTGCATTCATGGGTTTAATCATTGTCGTCCCATGTTGTTTATCGATGGAACATTTTTGAAAGAAAGGTTCAAAGATATCTTGTTGTCTGCAACCACTAAGAATAGCAACCAAGGTTAGATACTGATTTTCTGTTCTTTTGTGATACTATTTTTATGTTATTTTTGTAATACTAGTTAAGAATACGTGCTTTGCACGTGATTTTGTAATAATATTATGATTTTTTTATTTTAAAATTATCGATGAATATAACACTTAAATGAAACTCATTTTCAATAATAAGTTCATCAATGATTATGACCAACTAAGGAATTATATTCAAACTTCTTGGTAAAACATGTGGTTCATTAAAAAATACATAGCCTACGTGAATATTAAGTTTGAATGATTATTGATACTCTTTTAATTATATTTTAAAGCATAAATCTAATGGCATATCAGAAAATGTAACTTTCTTTTATGAAAATTAGTATCAAATTCTAAAATACATGAAAATAGTAGATATAAGTATAACACAATTTTTTATTGATTTTCTGTATTTATATCATTATAAAAAGTACACGAAAACAAAATATTTAACATTTTTAGGTAATTATTTCTCAGAAAAAATAATCTCAAAATTCTTTGACATAAGATAAAGGAGAATTTTCTATTGAAATATCCATTCAGTTTTAATGCACCTATAAATTAAAGGATTTTTTTTGTTCTCTTCATGCATTCTTTCCCATAATTCCATTTGAAATATTATTAAATTTCAAAAAATTCAAAACAACTAGATATTTGAACAATGATTTTAACTCATCACATAAAACCACTTATTATGCGAGATTTACCTTCACCTTATACATAACATGACTCACTTTAACCAAGTTATGTCTTCCTCAGCCGCGTGCTTGAAAGAGTTAGAGTAACACCAATTCTCATTGTTCTAACTCGTTCTTCCACAATAAATATATGTTTAATTACTTACAAAATGACATGAAACATCATTCGAGTTTAAATATCTTTGTTATCAAGACTACCACAATAATTAACATTTTTACATCGAACAAATATTCTAAATCAAGAAAAAAAAAGATATATAAATCAAAATTTAATATCAATATTATCATCATATATATTTTTAACACATCCATTATTACCACATTATTATCAAACTAATTATCAAAGATTAAAAATCGTCATTGCGAGGAAAAAATATTCTTGGCATAATAAAAAACAAAGACGAATAACAAAGGAAAAAAGTATGAATCAATAATAAGAAAGTCGAAATACAAAGTCAAATTCATCTTGTTTTGTTATGTTGATGAAGAAATTTGCTTAAATTCTCGTACATAATAAGATTGACTCTTTGATTATTTACAATTAAAGATAATAATTTCAAAATATTAAAAAATTTCTTAGTATATTTTTATTTATGTTCATTAATTACAATATATATAATAGAATTTAAAAAGACAAATCACTTTCAATGATCAAAATGTAATATTTATATAGTATTAAATAGTTTAAATTAAAGCCAAAATAAATTATATTAATTAAAAGATGATTTTAAGAATTATAAGTTATTTGAGGAGCAATATCGTCCATAAATGTTTCTCCCATATTTGGAACAGAGGAAGAAAGTATAAATCAATAATAAGAAAGTCGAAATGCAAAGCCAAATTCATCTTGTTTTGTTATGTTGATTAAAGAATTTGTTTAAATTCTCGTGCATAATAAAATTGACTCTTTGATTGTTTACAATTAAATATAATAATTTCAATATATTAAAAAATTTATTAGTATATTTTTATTTATTTTCATTAATTACAATATATAATGGAATGTAAAGAGACGAATCACTTTTAATGATCAAAATACAATATTTATATAGTATTAAATAGTTTAAATTAAAGTCAAAATAAATTATATTAATTAAAATATGATTTTAAGAATTATAAGTTATTTGAGGGGCAATATTGTCCAAAAATATTTTTCCCTTTAAGGAACTTTTAGAATTAGTATAGATGATTTATAAGATCCCGTTAGAAACTGTTGTTCTGTTATTTTGATATTATTATTTTGTGTAGGCTTATATCCATTGGCTTATGCTATTGTAGATTCTGAGAACTACGATAATTGGTTGTGGTTCTTAGAATAGTTGCGTAATATTGTTCAAAGTACTTGAGAGCTTACATTTGTGTCTGATCGGAATGTTGGGTTAATGGAAGCGTTGCCTAAGGCATTCCCTACATCGAATCATTTTTTTCTGTTTACAACACCTTAAAAGAAATTTGAGGGATAAATTCAGTGGTGGTGGCTTCTCAAACAGTTATAGAGAGCGTAGGGTCTGGTTGTTCCGGGAATGTGCGCATGTTCCAATAATTGTATTATTTAACCAGAAGTTGGAGGTATTGAAACGTGAGGGGGGAGCTATTTTTCAAAAGTTTCTAGATGGGTTACCATTTGAAAATTGGTCGAATGTTCATAGTGTTGGAGGTCGATATGGAGAGATGTCATCAAATGCAGCTGAGTCTTTCAATGTATGGATAGTTGACTGTAGGAGTTTGTCCATAACCCGAATGGTTGACATGTTGAGGATAAGCTGATAAACATGTTTGTTACGAGAAAAACTGATTCTGGTAATGTTATGATACTGTTTTATTTTCTAGATGATACTTTTTATTTTCTGCATGATACTGTTTTATTTTCATTGTGATACTGTTTTATTTTCTGCATGATATTATTTTATTTTCTATATGATTCCGATGTCAGTGATTGGACAGGGGTTGTCTGTCCCAAGATGATAGAGAAGTTACAGGGATATGCAGATGAAAGTCGATCATGGAATATTAAGCGGTCTTCTTATACAATTTTTGAAGTTTTTTCAGATCCATCGGTTTGTGTGGATATCTGCAAAAGCACATGTTCTTGTTTCCGATGGCAAATTGAATGGGTTCCCATGTGTGCATGCGATTCTTTGCAATTAATAGATCCGGAAGGCCCATTGATGAATTTGTTGATTATTATTTTCATGTTGCAAGATTCCATAAGTCCTATGAAGAAGCTATACATCCCATTCCTACATCAATGAGGTTGGAATATGAAAATTCTGCCAATTTTGACATTTTGCCTCCACCTATAAAGAGACAACCTGGAAGACCTAAAAAGAGACGAATTAGATCAAGGGGCGAACAAGTGCGAATGATACAATATGGTAGGTGTGGAAAGTTGGGTAATCACAATAAGAAGACTTGTAAGGAGTCATTGGTCTAAGAGATTGTTCCCATGATGGATATTATTCATTCTTTTTTAAATATATAGGAATACAGTTGTGTTGTAATGATTTGTTGGTTGAATTAATGAAAGCAACATTTATTTTCACAAAACAGTATCACAAAATATTTATTTTCACAAAACAGTATCACAAAAATTAACAAAATAGTATCACTAACAGCATCTCATTAAGAATATTACGTTGCAATACAATATCATAAATTACTATAATCCCTGGTGTTTTTGAGAGTTATATGTTCGTGTGAAAGATATTATTGTTTCTTTTTTAAGTTTTTTTTATAGAGAGATATTATTTGTTGGTTGAATTAATGAAAACAACATTTATTTTACAAAACAGTATCACAAAATATTTATCTTAATAAATATTTGTTTGATAGTGTAAATAGTTTAACAAAACAGTATCACAAATAGTTTAACAAAACAGTATTACAAACAGTATTTCATTAATTAACATCAGTATGTTTGCAATACAGTATCACAAATTGTATTCAGTATCAAAAACAAAACTGCAAGTAAAATTTACAGTATCAAACAAAATCCGCAACTAGGAAACCTATTCATCTAGAATGAAAAAAATCTATTCATCCATTCATTCATCTACAATAAAATCCTTGATGAATTGAGAAACCATGTTTACTTTATATTGTCTAACTTCTTTCATTGTCATGGTTTCTTCTATCTCTTCATTCTTTGCCAGTCTTTCCATCACATGGCAAACGTGTATTCCACAATCGACACTACAAAACAAAATTCAGAAACATGTAGTAAATGTCGGTGTGCTGCATATTCATTTAAACACAAGATAATACAAATAGAGAGTTTGAAGGATTAGTCTCTTCTTACGTCCCAATGTGTTGTTGCAGACATTTCTCCTAGTAGATCAATAGATGATTGAATTCTTATTCTTTGTATACAACAGTATTTGTAACAGGAGATTTCATAAATAGTTCTTTTTGTTTGCTCTCAACATATTCTTTCTACACATATTTAGGAAAAAACAACAATGTAAAATGTTAGACTTGTATTTTTAAACTCACTGTAAAAACAGTATATGGTACTGTAACAACTCATTATCTTACCAATATCATAGCATCGTCCATATATCTTTTTAAAGTCCTGTCTCTCGGCAAATTCATCATTGTAATGTATCCATTGACCGCCTCAAAGTCGAATGTGAGTAGTGTCCAATGGTTTAGAACTACGCCGATCCTCTTCATCCGCTTTGAGTTCATCGAGAACAAAGAAAAGTCGAGGTCGCCCGGTGTTGTGGAGGTGCTCCAACACTATGTCGATTTTTTGAGATCATGGAATTGCCATTTCAGGATATGTGGCATATAGCTGCAGTATTCAAGTATAATATCAAGATAAGAAATTATTTTGTTGTTAGACCTAAGTTTGTAAATGAAATATTTATGTTAAAATTCAATAATTCACCCAGCACAAAGAATCAAAAATAACAAATCTTTTGTTGTAAGTGCTGTCTACAATTGGATTATTGGCCTTTAGAATTTCCCCATATGCATCAATTACCTGCATATAAAGTATCATAGTTATGTTTTGTATAAATTTATAATTTGGGAATACATTTTTTGGTTTTTACAATCTTACTGTATTTGATATTGTCTGGTCTCCAAGAATATCAAATAAATCTCTCAATGTCACAAAACAGAATTTTGCTCCTATCGGCATGTAAACCGTCGCTCTGTAATATAACACATCATTAAATCAATGAAACAGTATCACAATATCATAAGTAAAACATTCAGTAGTTGAAATAGTATCACAATATTTTTAAATAGTATCATGAAAACAGTATCACAATATTATAAGTAAAACATTCAGTAATTGAAACAGTATCATGAATGTTTTACTTATGATATTACTGTAGGGAAGATACTTACGATGGGTCGTGAATTTTTCCGATCTTTACGTTCTTCTTCCTGTCATCTACAGTTAAATGTTTTGCTATTAACCATTTTGCATTGTTTTCGTTGGTACTTTTTTTTTTCCACATTGAAAGATCGGGAAGGTCCTCAACATTGATGATTGTATTGTCATCATCTTCTTCTTGCACTTGAGATTTAGTCTTTTTACCTTTTGTGACTCTTTTTTTCATAGCAGAGTAGGTGAAATCATCATCCCTCTTCTTTTTCTTTCCTTTTTTTCTTTTATTCTTTTGACCATTGAAGTTAGCTTTGTTGCATCCTTTGTTTTTTGGACCTATGTGTCATTGAAAGCTTAAGTGACTTCATGCACTACCTTTTCAGTCACCTCATTTACAAGTGAGGTATTCTCTTTTTCTAATGATTTGTTCTCACTTGTAAGAGATTCCAAAGTTTGTTGCAGCTTTTTGAGTTGTTCAGCAATGTTATTCTTTTCTTCCAAAACTGCTGCATGTAGAGCTATTGACTTTTGTAGTTGATCTTCTATAATTCTTATTCTTGTGCTCATCTCGTTGAGCTTCTGTATATTCCTTTCATTTTGCAAAGTATCAAAAGCATTAATTATCAGCATCAAAGTATTAAAATCATATTATTATCAGTATCTTAATTAAACAGTATCAGAGACAATGGTATCTCAATAAAACAATATCACAATAAAACAGTGGTATAGATAAAAACAGTAACATAGTAGTTTTAAAATAAAACAGATCATATATTCTAGTATTATAGATTTTTGTATCATATAAATATATATTAGTACCTTTCATTCTGACGAGACGCTTTTATCCAACGCAGCTTGTAAGATGCGCTCCTTTTCTCTAGAGGCTTGTAATTCATCACGGAGTCTGGATGAACTAGTTATGGCTTTCTTCTCTGATGAATCTTTGATTGCAACTTCTGCCAGACGACTTAAGGGCAAGTGTAGCCAACTGTCATCCTCTTCAAAACTTCCATGTTCTTCTTCATTGATGTTGCCTTCCTCACTTTCTTCCTTTTTGTTTTCTTTTGTTGAAACACTCATCTATTCGATTGTCATCACTTTTTTCCTTTTCAGTAGTATCTTTTGTTTCCGTATCAACTTCATCAGATTCTCCATCTCCAAGTGATTCTTCATCTTCAGTAGATTCTTCATTTTCATTGGATTCGTTATCTTCATCGGATTCTTCGACAACCTGCAATGGTGTGGTTGAATAATAAATATTCTGGATGTTTGTATGTTGAATAACTCTTCATGTAAGATACTGTATGCTGTGAATTGGTGATACTGCTATTATTTTTCTTTTTGATAGTTCGTGTACAGTCGTAGATTTTAGACTACATGTCAGATCTCTAAGGTCCTATTTAATGTATTTTGGTTCTGCATTCTTCTTCAACGCTTTGCAGACTTTGAGTTTTTCCAACAACCAATATTGGATTTTCATAAATAAAAACTTATTAGTGTGAATATCACATTTAATGCAAAACAGTATATATAAATCAAATAGCTTACTGCTAAAACCATCACACAGCCTGTGACATCGATTGAGTCTTCATTTTTACATAGGAAATAAATTAGATATTCAAAGATGTGCTTCGACAAATTGTAAATTTTAATCTTGTCGAGATCTTCAACATACTTGATATATCCCCAGCTCAAAGTCAAGGATTTATTTGGCACAAAGAACGATGCCATCAGGAAGAGCATCATTAACCTAGAAACATCGTCGATGTCTTCTTTCTTGTTCCCATTTGATGCAGCCCTTAATTGTGTAGATATTATTGTTTTGGTCAATCTACGAAAGTCTCTGAACCTTCGTTGGGAGAAAACTGAAATCGATGTTGGCTTTTGTTTTTCAACCTCCATTAGATTTTCACCTTTGACGATTCCAAAAATACCCTTCACATCGTCCATCTTGAACTTTAGATGGGATTTGTTTATCAAAAAATCCTTATTTGACTTGTCGAAGCACTCAATGATCTTATACAGATCCATATCACTTCGACGACAGCAATGTCTGTCAATTTTGTCATCCAGTATCAACTTGATAAGATTGTAAAACGGTAATTTCTTCAACCCATCCGTTTGAAGTTTTGTTAATGATAAACCTTTCACCTACCTAATCACTATTTGGAGGTTAGAATGGTATCGTGGGCAAGGCTTCTTATCCACAGTTACTTTTCTTTGTATAAAAATAGACTTCTTTTTTTCCATCGATTTGTAACCAGTTGTTTTGTATCCAGAAGTATTTTTGTTTTGCTGCATCATAAACAAAAACAATATCAGAAGTATCAAAATATACTAATGTATATTACCTAAATAAAACAGTATCATGGATTAAAACTAAGACATTCAAACAAGATATTCTGAGTTCAAACCTTGCCATAATTAAACAGTATCAAATATCACATAGATTAAAACAGTATCATAGATTAAAATAGTATCAAAATATACTAATGCACATTACCTAAGCAAAACAGTATCATGGATTAAAACTAAGACATTCAAACAGTATTACAGGTTCAAACATTGCCATAATTAAACAGTATCAAAGATCACATAGATTCAAACAGTATCATGGATTAAAATTAAGACATTTAAACAGTATCACATGTTCAAACTTTGACATAATTAAACAGTATCAAAGATAAAACTAAGAGATTAAAACAATATCATTAGAAACTGGGAAATAGAAACAGTATCATGGATTAAAACAGTATCAAAATATACTAATGCACATTACCTAAATAAAACAGTATCATGGATTAAAACTAAGACATTCAAACAGTATCACAGGTTCAAACCTTGCCATAATTAAACAGTATCAAAGATAAAACTAAGAGATTAAAACAGTATCATTAGAAACTAGCAAATAGAAACAGTATCATGGATTAAAACAATATCAAAATATACTAATGTACATCACCTAAACAAAACAATATCACGAGATTAAAACAGTATCATGGATTAAAACTAAGAAATTCAAACTGTATCACGTGTTCAAACCTTGCCATAATTAAACAGTATCAAAGATAAAATTAATATATTAAAACAGCATCATTAGAAATTGACAAATAGAAACAGTATCATAGATTAAAACAGTATCAAAATATACTAATGCACATTACCTAAACAAAATAGTATCATGGATTAAAACAGTATCATAGATTAAAACTAAGACATTCAAACAGTATCACAGGTTCAAACCTTGCCATAATTAAAGAGTATCAAAGATCACATAGATTCAAATAGTATCACAAAATTAAAACAGTATCATGGATTAAAACTAAGACATTCAAACAATATAACATGTTCAAACATTGCCATAATTAAACAGTATCAAAGATCACATAGATTCAAACAGTATCATAGGATGAAAACAGTATCATAGATTAAAACTGTATCAAAATATATTAATGTACATTACCTAAACAAATTAGTATCACATGATTAAAACATTATCATGGATTAAAACTAAGACATTCAAACCGTATCACAGGTTCAAACCTTGCCATAATTAAACAATATTAAAGATAAAACTAAGAGATTAAAACAGTATCATTAAAAACTAGTAAATAGAAACAGTATCATAGATCTAAAGAGTATCAAACATTTTGCATGGTTAAATATCACGTTCTAACAAAAAACAGTAACATAGAAACAAGGAAAAAATTCAGTATCATCAAAACAGTAACATTAGAAACTGGCAAATAGAAACAATAACATAGATCTAAAGAGTATCAAGTATTTTGTATGATTAAATATCACGTTCTAACAAAAAACAGTATCATAGAAACAAGGAAAAAATTCAGCAAAAATAGAAACAGTATCATAGATCGAAAGAGTATCAAGCATTTTGTATGGTTAAATAGCACGTTCTAAGAAAAAATAAAAAAAAAATCACCAAAACATTAACACATATTATACAGTACCACGCATTTCAAAACCCTATATCACTTGTTTTGACAGAAAAAACTAACTCACGGCAGCTACATTATCAAAAAATTTGTCGAAGAAATTACCTTCGCTATCGTTGTATGCGGTTAGGATTTGCGGTGAGAAGAATCAATCACGAAGAAGATGAAGTGTGCTGAAGTAAATGGAGGTTTTCATATTGGTGTACATGTTTAAATAACGGTTTTTGCAATTTGAAGGCATATTGGACTTTTGGCACTAAAGTATGACTTTTGTTGAATTATGATTGGGCCGTATGACTTTTTAGCCCAATTTGACAGTAACAGTGACCGGTCCAAAATTTTTCCAATTATAAATTTGTCTCCAATGGGTTCCGTTTAAAATTAATATTACTGCATATGTGGCATTAAATTTTTTTAAAATTGGCAGATCTTCAATTTATATTTTTATTGTCTGGCTTTTTTTATAAATAAAATCTTTAGATTAATTTAAATTTGTTGAGTCATTCCGTCTAGAAGTCCGTCTAAGTTTAGACGAAGTCTATTTTTGGTATGCCAAATAAGCTAGACGGGGTCCTCGTCAGCATGCATTGGAGAGAGTTTTTTATAACTCCGTTTATATATGCTTAAGTGGCAGGTCTAAAAAGAAATAGACGGAGTGCATTGGAGATGCTCTTAGAATTACAGTTTTTATTTATTTCACTTAAAATTTTTAATCTTTGTTCATTGTAACACTTATGTTCCTAAAAAAAATTTCATCAAATTTTTATCTTCAACCATCCATTAATTGGCGCATTTCATCATTAATGATGATTTCTGTAAAAATATTTTGTTTATGTGCTTTGAAATGAAGAAAAAATATTTTATCGCACTTTTTTATTTATTATTTATTTAAAATATGATGGGTCCTTCAAACGGATTTTTTGAACGAAAATTATTATCAAATACAGAATATGCTAACTAATAGAAAGTTGATGCTAAGAATACAATAAAAATAGTTAGAAACATAAGGATTATAATAAGTAAAGATTGAGAGTCTTAAGTGCAATTAAATATGGTGCAACAAATAAAACATGTGGTGTAAATATATTTACCCTTGAAGAAATAGCAACTTTTAAATTCAAAAAGTCATTTATACCCCTTTGCAAAAATTGCAATTTTTTTTCTAACTTCTAATAAAAGTTATCTACTGACGTTAAAAAAATGACAGTTAAACTGTTGAAATACAGTTCAACTGTTGTTAGTTTTTTTCTTTTTCTTTTTGTCATTTCAACAGTTCAACTGTCTAAATTCTAAAAAAATGACAGTCGAATTTATAATATATATATATATTGTTGACCGACAAAAACTGTCGGTCAACAGTAGCTTTTTTTTTTACAAATTGAACTATCTTTTTTTTTTTTTTTTATAATTTCGATGGCACCCACAATTTGAATTTGCTTCTTCTATTTACACATTTTTATTCTTCAACCAAACATTAATACATGAATTCAGTCGCTTCCAATAATTTTTGAGAAATTATATTCAATATATTTTCATATCTAAAACCAAATCAAGCTAATCTAGCACAAAATCTATTGAATTTTTATTTTTTATAACCCAAGTTAATTTATCAAAACAGTAACTTACTTGAGTTGGATTAACTCGTGATGAGAGGGTGGTGGAGCAAGACTTGAGTTTAGTGAAATAGTACATCTAATTTTGAATTAGATTTGACTAAAATATAATGGTGTTTTAAATAAATATTTATGAATATTTTTGTCTAAAATGATTATTTTCCAATTTGTTATAAAAAACTATCATATTTTGAAAATATCACGTACAATCAGATAAGTCTTATAATTTCCTCACCTATTAAATGGTATAATTTAATACTCTTATAAATTCTATATTATTTCTACTTTTTATAAGGGGAAAGTCTCGAAGGCGAAGCCACCCACTTGTGTCAGAGGTCTCTTGACCAAACGGATTGTAAATCGAGGGATGTGTACGAGTAGTAGAGACTTGAGGGAGAGAGCCAACAAGCCAACCCCCAGACCCCAGGACAGACCCTCAAAATATTTCAGTGAAAATCTGCTCCACACGAAAATCGAACTTGCGTTGTCGAAGAATTTCTCCCCACATCACCTAAGACTTTACCAACTTGTCTATGCCCCTGGGAGCCTAGATTATTTATACTTCTATTCAACTCAATGTGAAACTCTCGTTCGTACGTCTTCTCAAAGTCACGAAGACAAGTAAGTCAAGCTTTGCATTTAGTTGTCTTGTCACTATCAGCATTGACTCAATCAATTTTCTAGTCAGTTTGATCAGATCAAGAGTAGATTAACCTTAAAGGATTTGGAAAAATTGCATAGCACATGTTTGTATCGTTGAAATTATTTTTTAAATATTAAAATTATAAATTATTGAAATTATTTTTTAAATAATGAAATTATAAATTATTGGTGAACATATAGATAAAAAATAAATTGTAAGTAGTAGATCCTATATAATAATATGTAGATAAAAAATATATTAAATTAATTTAATCAGATGAAATTATAATTTCAACAACTCCGAACATGTGCATACTCTATTGATAAATTATAATGCAACAAACTTGGCAGTTGGATATCAAATCATTCAAAATTATTGGTGCAAAGCTTAGGCTTTTCTGTAAATGAAATTATAGATAACTTTATTTTTTCAATTACATTCAAATAGTATTGATAAATTAAATATTCTTTTATTGTAAAAATAAAAAAAAATAAAAATAATGATGGACTTTCAATCCTTCTAGTTAATGTGGTTTTTGTACTCCAAAACTTTACTTTTGAGAATTTGAGATGTCAAAAGTACACTAAAATTGAAAAGTTTAAATAACTGAACTGTAGGGTGTATTTAATTTTGATTAAAATCAGATTTTTTTGTAAAAATTAATAAAAGTTGTTGAAATTTTTAGTTGAAAAATTGTAAAAAATTGTAGATTCATAAAATGTATTGTTAAAATAAATTGTTGAATTTGACTTTTTAATAAAATTAAAAGAAAAAACAAACACTCTAAAAACAAAAAATATTATAACAATAATTTCGTAGACCATTAAATGGCCGCCATACAATAATTGAAATTTCAAATCTTGTACTATAAAACCATTTAATTATTAAGAAATCGTTAATGCTGAATACTACAACACATTAATCCGTTTGATTTGATGTTAAAGAGTTTGAGTCCTTCTCACACTGACTTGAAACAATAAAAAGCAAATCACATGTAGGAATGGACTGGTAATGTCTAGAGCCGTTGAATTTGACAGACATTAATTGTAATTTTGTCTGTTACATTGTTAATACTTTAAACTAATTACAATTAAAAATAAGAAATATGTAAATAGAAGAATGGGTAGGAGATCTTGTCCACCTGTTGACACCTTCCTATCCACAAGGGAGCAGGAGATCGGTACTCTATGTAAATATGTAAATTGCTTGTAGTCATTTCTAGTTTAACATATTAAATTTTTTTTTATTGTAACGTATCTCCAGTTTTGACAGTGACGTTCAATAATTTTGTATAATGTTGACATTTACAATGACTGCGAGCACAAAATAATTGTTGTTTATTTACTAATCAATGCTTCTTCTCTGAAAAAGAAAAAAAAATATGAAAGTTGAACTTCGTGTTGTTGCCTATAATCCCAATTGTTTATGGAGTGGTGATCTCCTGCCCATTATTGACAGGATAAGAATCACCCACCGCTGACGTGGCTCCCACCACGTCAGCGAGTTTCCATGTCAAAAAAAATGGACAGTCCATTTGTTTACACCTTATTCATCTGCCCCATTATCATCTGCCCTACTATTTATCTTGCCCGAGAAGTTTAAACCCTCCTCACTCTTTCTCAACCAAACGAAACCGGCAACCGCCCCCATGCCATCTGACCGGATAATTTCATTTGCTTTTCTGGCGACCTTCTAGTCGCCTACCCCTTTACATTTGTGGCTTATGATCGGCGCGAACAAATCTAAAATTAAGCACCTCGCCTCGGCTCAAATCTGAAAGTAAGCATTCCATCGGCCCGAACACTCCACCGGAGAAGTTCTTCTCCGGTGGAGTGTTCACACCGGAGATCCGAAGTTGAAGCCGCGGACATTGGGGCAAATGTGGTTGAGTTTTTAGAGATAATTTGTTCGAAATCGTCGTGATTTGGGTTACTTGTTGAACTAATTAAATTTAAGAGCTTTTGCACTTTTTCTGTTGAGGGGTTTTTACTTTTTAGTGAATTTTTTACGCAATGCAGTCGGATCATTAGAAGAAAGTGAGTTTTTTTCCTAAGTTTTATTATTTTTTCTATAGTCTTTGATTCAGTTCTGAGTGAGAACAAAAAAGAAAAGAAAAAGAGAGCTCTTATTGATGTAATTTTTTGGATTCAATTTGCGTGACTTTGTAAATGGTTGATTAAAATTCAAAGGATGGGGCTTATTTCCTTCATTTGTCTGAGTCCTTAAGAATTTATATTTCAAATGGAGGAAATGATTTCTTCTTATGTCTGGCGTATTTGAAGAGCGAGCTGTGTTAATTTCAGAAGTGATTGCAATTGAAAAAGCCAATGTGGGAGAATGGTTTTTCTTATTATTCAAAAGAAAGAGACGTTGGCTTTATAGCCTACAAAGAGAATAAAATAACAGAAAACTTTAATTCTAGAAATGTGGGATTTTCCTAACAATAATTCAAATGTTCCCTAACAACTAGGAATTATTCAATAACAAACATTCAACACTCTCCCTTAAACTAAATTATCTAGATGTATTTAGTTTACTTCAGACACAAACACCAAGCAGTCCTCTATGCTTCACAAAGGTTTCTAGCTTCAATGGTTTGGTCAAGATATCAGCAACCTGATCTTGACTTTTGCAGTATACCAACTGCACAACTTCATCTTTCGTCAGATCACGTAGAAAATGAAACTTGATATCAATATATTTGCTCCTACCATGCTGCACATGATTTTTAGACAGCTTGATAGTAGAAGTATTGTCACAATACAACACAGTTGGTCCATTTTGAGCATGATGAACTTCTTCAAGTAACCTCCTCAGCCATGTAACCTCCTCAGCCATACTCCTTGACATGCACATGATGAAGATGCAATAAATTCAGCTTCAGTTGTGGACAAAGTGACCACTGGTTGTTTTCTTGAGGACCAGGAAATAGCTGCATCACTTAAGAAAAAAGTATAACCTGATGTGCTCTTTCGATCATTCAAATCTCCTGCAAAATTATGTCACTAAAGCCTATCAACTCACCATTGCCACCCCTCTTGTAAAAGACCCCATAATCATATGTTCCTTTCAGATATCGAAGGACCCACTTTGCAGCTTGCAAATGAAGTTATGTAGGATTTTCTATAAACCTGCTAATTAAGCTTATAACAAATATCATATCAGGTCTCGTAGCTAATAAGTACATCAAGCTGCCAACCAATTGCTTGTAGAAGGTCTGATCAACTTTCACTCCTCCCTCATCCTTTGAAATTTTGAAACCATGAACAATTGGATTTTGAGAAGGATTGCAATTCTCCATTTGGAATCTTTCTAAAATTTCTTGTGCATACTTCTTTTGATTGATGAAGATGCCGGTAACAAATTGCACAACTTCTATTCCGAGGAAGTATCTCATCTTCCCTAAATCTGTCATTTCAAACTCCTCCTTCATAGAGAGTTTAAACTCTCTAATCATTGATTCATTATTTCCTGTGAATATTAAATCATCCACATATAAGCACACAATTAATAATTTACCTCCTTCCGTTTTGATGAATAATGTGTGCTCATAAGGACATTTCTTGAACCCAGCCTTTGTGAAGTACCCTTCTATCCGGCTATACCACGCTCTAGGTGCTTGTTTTAACCCATACAAGGCCTTCCTCAATTTGTAAACCTTGTGTTCATTTCCTTTGCTTACATATTCTTGTGGTTGTTCAATGAAAATTTGCTTTTTTAGCTCTCCATGCAAGAAAGCTGATTTAATATCAAGCTGAAACAAAATCCAATCATTGAGTGCTGCCAAGGAAATCACCAACCGAATTGTATCATGTCTCGCAACTAGTGCAAATACTTCAGAATAATCAATCCCATACTCCTGTGCGTACCCTTTTGCCACAAGCCGATCCTTGAATTTGTCAACCTCTCTCTTCTCATTGAGCTTAGTTTTATAGATCCATTTTACACCTACTGCCTTTGCTCCTTTAGGAAGATCAACTAACCCTCGGGTGTCATTTTTCTTTATGGCTTCAATCTCGGCATCCATTGCTTGTCTCCACTTTTTGTTCTTGACTGCTTCAATAAAAAGAATTGGATCACTGCCTACAGAGAGTGCAAGATAGACTTGAGGGTCGTCATCAGACAGCTCTCCTCCACTTGATTCTTCTTCCATCCAGACTGGTCTTCTTCTTTGACGTGACATAATATCAACAGGTGTTTTTGGTACTTTATTAGTGTCACATGAAGTAGTGCTTGTGATGTCATCAGTTTGTTGCATTTTCTGTTGTAGCTCTTCATCACCATTTTCTTCAAGGTCTATGACACTTTCATTTATTCCATTACCACTTCAATCCCAACAAGTTTCCTCATCAAATACAACTTCTCGGGAAATGATAATCTTCTTTGTCAAAGGATTGAAGAGTCTGTAGGCCTTTGATTCTTCACTTACCCCAAGAAGCACACACTTAACCCCCTTGTCATCAAGTTTCTTCCTCCTTTCACCTGGAACTCATGTATAGGCTATACTTCCAAATATTCTGAAGTAGCTCACAACAGGCTTATTTCCAGACCAAGCTTCCTGTGGAGTCACATTTTTTACAGCAAACGTGGGACTTCTATTGAGCACATGTACACTCCAATTGACAGCTTCAGGCCAAAACTCTTTGGAAACTTTCTTCTTAGACATCATGCTTCGAACCATGTTCATTATGGTTCTATTCTTTCTCTCTAACACACCATTTTGATGTGGTGAGTATGCAGCAGTTAATTGTCTCCTAATTCTCTTAATTTCACACCAGCTCGTAAACTCTTTTGACATAAATTCACCCCCACGATCAGTGCGCAGTGCTTTGATAGACTTTCTTGTTTCTTTCTCAATAAAAGCTTGAAATCTCTTGAGCATTATAATGGCTTCAGACTTTTCACACAAAAAATAGACCCATGTTTTTCTACTAAAATCATTTGTAAAGGTAATAAAATACCTTTTTCCACTATTTGAGGTAGGGTTTATAGGGCCACAAATGTCTGAATGAATGAGTTGCAACAGCTGATTTGCTCTCCAGGTGCTACTCTTTGGAAATAATTCTCTTTGTTGCTTGCTCAAGATACATTCTTCGCAAATACGTGAAGAAGATTGGATTTTTGGAAGCCCTCTCACCATATGTTTTTCCTCCAGAGTCTTTAATCCATTGAAGTTTAGATTACCGTATCTGTAGTGCCAAAGCCATGTAGAATCTTGCACAGTTGACTGACAAAAAACTTGATCATCACTTGCAGTTTGAGTCTCCAAAGTAAACATGCGATTACTAGCCATCTTCACCATTGCTACCAGCTCATTCCTTGGATCATATATTTGACAATTATGCTTCTGTATTATAATTGCAAAGCCATTTTCTTGCAGCTGACCCAAGCTTATCAAATTGGTTTTGAGCTCAGGGACATAAAACACTCCATTTATAGTTTGCATGGCTTTGTTCATCATGATTTTTACATCTCCTTTCCCCGTAACATTAATGCTCTAATTATTGGCTAGCTTTACTGTTTCTCGAAATGTTTCATCGAGCTTGGAGAACAATTTTCGATTACCACTCATGTGGTTGCTATATCCGGAGTCGAGGTACCATACCTCTTTTGCATAATCTTTCTCTGCATAGTTTCCATGAGCTTCTATGTCATCCACGCAAGCCATCAAGAGCAGCTCCTCTTCAGTTTCAATAAGATTTGCCTTTGTATCTTTCTCTATTTCAGGACATTCCCACTAATAATGTCCCAACTTGTGACAATTATAACACTCCAATCTTGACTTGTCAAATGAGCCTCGACCTCGACCCCTTCCTCTACCTCGAAAAACTTCACGACCTCTGCCTCTCCCTCGAGATGATTCACCAGCAGTAGTCACTTTTAGAACCTGCCTTTCCTCCACATGACTGATCATTCGCTGTTCATGAACCAAAAGTTAGCTCTATAATTCATCTATTGAAAGACTATCAATATCCTTTGATTCTTCGATAGAGCATACAACATAATCAAACTTTGATGTCATCAATCGAAGAATCTTCTCAATTACTGTGACATCTTCCAGAATTCCTCCATGAATCCTCTTCCGATTTGCAATCGCCAATGTCCATGCAAAGAACTCTTTCACTGTCTCTCCAATTTTCATGTGAAGAATTTCAAACTCCTTGTGAAGAGCTTGCAGTTGAGCACGCTTAACCCTGGTTGTGCCTTGGTATTTCTTCTTGAGAGAGTCCCACATGTCCTTTGTTGTATCTTTCTTGAGAATTGTCTCAAGAATTGCACGATCAATAGCCTAAAACAGGTAGTTCTTAGCCTTCAGGTCCTTCAGCTTCTCGGCTTCAAAATTCTTGTTGCACCTCAGTCAACACTTCTCCTTCTTTTGGCTCCTTTATCCCATTCTCAATTAGCCCCCAGTACTCTTTTGAATGGAGAAAATTCTCCATTAACATACTCTAGTGGTCATAATGACCATCGAAGCGAGGGATCGCCAGTTGCACAAAGCCACTTCCATTTTCTGACGCCATGGATCTTGCTGCTGCTTCAATTTCAGGCATTCAACGGGGCTCTGATACCAGATGTTAATTTCAGAAGTGATTGCAATTGAAAAAGCCAATGTGGGAGAATGGTTTTTCTTATTATTCAGAAGAAAGAGACGTTTGCTTTATAGCCTACAAAGAGAACAAAATAACAGAAAACTTTAATTCTAGAAATGTGGGATTTTCCTAACAATAATTCAAATGTTCCCTAACAACTAGGAATTATTCAATAACAAACATTCAACAAGCTGTTCTTGGTCTGATTTGTAAATTCATTTATGCAATGTTCCAACTTTTGGTCGTTAATAGTTAATTTATCGATTGATTAAATTAATAAGGATTTGAATAACGATGGTGAAATAATGTTTGAGTTTTGGCATTTTCAAATGGGGTCGATTACATTTCTCATGTTTGTTGTTATCCAAGAAATGAATGCTTTTGGTTCTGCTTTTGACATGGAATGCATATATCGGTTGGTGATTCTTATAATATCAGCGCGAATACTCCATTGGAGAAGATTAATTTACATCACCCATCGCTGCCCATAATGCTTTTCTTCTCCGGTGGAGGCGGACTGGGTTTGGTTGAGAGAGAAAGGAGGGTTTAAAACTTCAGATTGTGCACAGGAATAATGGGGCAAGATGAATAGTGGGCAGATGAATAATGTGTAAACAAATGGGCTGCCCAATTTTTTTTGACATGAAACCCACTGACGTGGCTTCCTCCACGTCAACGGTGGGTAATTCTTATCCTGCCCATAATGGGCAACACCACTCTTGTTTATAAGCTGAATCTTTTCACTAAACAAAGGGTAAATTTTATCCGCAGTAACTAAACTTCCAGTAAAATCTCAATTGGGTCACTAGACTTTGATTTTTTTTTTAATTAGTCACTAAACTTTAATTTAATTTCAAATTTCACTACTCTGTCATATTCTATCACTCATCATCTCCCAAACTAATGGAAATTGCTTAGTTAAGAACCATATGATAACTTATTTTTTACGTAAATGTTATGTTTTTTTTTTTAATTCAACACACAATCACATTTTCAGTGTGGTTGTCAGGCCTCCACTAGAAAAGGATGGGGGGTTTGAATACTCCAACCATATATAAATAACTCATAAAAAATAAGTGGGAGGGGGACATAAAACCTGACCTCCAATCATAAAAATTAAAGCAAACAAATAAATAAATAAATAAATAGTAAAGTAAATAAATAATGAGGTACTACTTCCTAAACAAATAGTCTTAAAAATATTTTATAGACCCCTAACTGTAGGAAGCCCATGTCTATCAATCTGAACTAAGCTGCGGTAACATCGCGGTAAGTCTTGAGCACTGTACTCGAAATAACAACGACGATCTCAACTCTCTGAAGCAAGTAAGTCAGCCACCTGGTTGCCCTCGCGATAAATATGAGAAATAGTATCACTCTAGAAATGAAAATAGTAAAATGAAATTCCATTTGCAACTTTTACCCTATGTCAAAAATATAATTACTGAAAATAAATTACTACGGTCAAACCATTTGTCCCTCCTATAAATAGGAGAAGGCTTAGTTCATTTTGAAAAAAAGTTAGAAGCTAGCCACTTCTTCACGAAAAGGTATTTTTATCTTTTTTAAATATTTTTAATTTTATAAAATAGTAGAAAATGACCCATAAGAAGTAAAATACCACTCGTGCACTGATTTTCGAGTTGGACGACCTCCATAACATTTTTTTACTTAGTGGTCGATCCCTACGAAGTTGATTAAGGGGTCGACCCCAGCCTTTTTTGGGGGTTGCCCTACCTTATACCCACCTACTAACCCAAAAAAAGGGGTTGATCGTTCCCAATGGGAAGGACTGGTCTACCGCTTCTATGGGGGTCGGCCATTCCCATAGGAGGATCAACCCCCGCTCAAAGGATGGGTCGACCTCCTCCCCCATCTCTGCCTCCTATTTGCTGGCCACCTCTCGATTATCTTTTTGGGCCATTTCCAAGTCCCAGTTTATCCTCCAGACCGTATTTTTGAGGTGTAAACCTCCGTTGGCCCTGGTTAAGATTTATGGATCGAAATAAGTTATGTTGTTGAGATTAAATAACAAGAAATTATTTTCTTTAAAAAATATCTAGACGTCATAACCAACAGTTAAATTAAGTATGATGATTTCAACTAATGTGCAAATTACTATGATGTGCATGGTATTTGTTAAGAATAATTTGTTACAATTATATGTTATTACTGTGGAATTTGGTGATAACTTATGAGCATTTATGAGAGTCGGTCGATCTCTCCAACTTGAAATATATGCATTAGCGTTCATATTGAGCACATTGATATTGTGATAAGTGTGAATCCCGTTATAGTGTACCTTACTTGACTTCTCTTTGGGTATATACACTTGCTCGAGGCCCCCGAAAGTTATTAAGGGTAGCTGACTGTTACCACCCGATTTTGGTAAAGCCTCCACGTCAGCAAAGTTCTAATAAAAGTCTCATCTAGGCCTCGCTAAAGCCTTATAGGCCCAGCGAAGGCCTTCCAGATTCATAAAGGTTCCATTGGCCCGACGAAGGCCTCGAAGGCCCATCGAACATCTTAACATTCCTGAATCAGAGTATTGCGAAGCCCATGAAGGGCTTCGACACTCATGGCCAATCCAGAGAGCCTCGCCCGGCTTCGTATTTATTATGGTCCGCACAAACTAAAAGGATATCTCGTGAAAGATTGTATTTGATTGTCAAAAGAAAACTATATCCCAATCTAATAAAATCAAGAACACAATCTTAGAGATTGAGAGAGATTGGGATGCAATCTCGGAAGATCAAGACGAGATTGGAACCTACCTTATCTGATAAGGAAAGAGAATCCCAATAGAATTCTAATTGATTGCTTTCCTGAATCAATTAGGATTCTCCCCCTATAAATATCATATTCAGGTTTATTCCAATGTACGTACTTCTGAGTACGCATTCTTTAGTACGCACTTTTTATGCTTAAGAATCCCACCCTAAACTCTGCTCAAATCTCTGCCTGCTTGTCTCTCCCACACCCCTTCTTGTTCCCACCCCCGTGTATCTCCCATATACCGGCAGTTGATTTGATCGTCGGAGTGCCAACGATCGCCGGACCCTTTTTCTCCGGAGATCTTGGTCCCTAACGGTCGTCTTAGTGTGTAGGTAACATACGAGTGGCGGAGGAGTGATCGGAGATTTGTTGGCACGTGGAATGGTGCGAGTTCGGGGCGTCAATGATTGGCGCCATCTGTGGGAATCGAAAAACCTTACACGACCAACAACTTGTGGTAAAACGTGTTTTCTACCCGAAAGAGCATGGCAATAGAAAACTCCATGGAAGAAGAAGTAAAGTCCCATCATACCGACTTGCATGGCGTAAAAGCGGTCAAGACTTTCAGAATGCAACCCACTGCTAGAGAAGAAGACAACGATAGAGACGCCCGAAGTTGGACAACAACCGGATGAAGGTGGCGCTTGAACTGTTGGAGAATCAATCTCTTCAACATGGACCCGAGCGTAGCCGTGCCCGGCGAAGCCCTTCGAGGTCCGGCTCTATCGAAAGCCGTCGGTCTCAAGATGATTCGCCAATCCTCAATGGGAAAAATCCCAGGACCAAGAGAAACCTCGTGCCTCGGGAGTGGGGAAGCTGGTCGCCTCCGTCAGCGTATTCGACAGGTTGAAGTCTGGGTCATCTCTGGCTCGACCTCAATCGTTGAGTAGCCGGCGAGCAAGCCCAAATGATGACCACTGAGAGAAGAGAATGGACTCTAGGATCATGGATGAAAGACCAGAACGGTTGTGCGACCTTGATGACGACGATGATCTCCCATTCTCCAAATAGTTGAAGGCTAGAGAACCCTCCGTAGGGTTCAAAATGCCTCCTATGAAGAAATATGACTGGAGATGTGATTTCACGGATTCCATTGGAGGTTCACTTTCTAAAGGCCTTCGTCCTCATTTAATGCTTCCTCTTAAAGTCCTACGCTTGATATAAATAATAGGCTTAGACTTGGGGGACTACTGTTACCACCCGATTTTGGTAAAGCCTCCACGTCAGCAAAGTTCTAGTAAAAGTCTCATCTAGGCCTCGCTAAAGCCTTATAGGCCCAGAGAAGGCCTTCCAGATTCATAAAGGTTCCATTGGCCCGATGAAGGCCTCGAAGGCCCATCGAACATCTTAGCATTCCTGAATCAGAGTATTGCGAGGCCCATGAAGAGCTTCGACACTCATGGCCAATCCAGAGAGCCTCGCCGGCTTCAGATTTTATTATGGTCCGCACAAACTAAAAGGATATCTTAGGAAAGATTGTATTTGATTGTCAAAAGGAAACTATATCCCAATCTAATAAAATCAGCAACACAATCTTAGAGATTGAGAGAGATTGGGATGCAATCTCGGAAGATCACGACGAGATTGGAACCTACCTTATCTGATAAGGAAAGAGAATTCCAATAGAATTCTAATTGATTGCTTCCCTGAATCAATTAGGAATCTCTCCCTATAAATATCATATTCAGGTTTATTCCAAGGTACGCACTTCTGAGTACGCATTCTTTAGTACGCACTTTTTATGCTTAAGAATCCCACCCTAAACTCTGCTCAAATCTCTGCCTGCTTGTCTCTCCCACACCTCTTCTTGTTCCTGCCCCCGTGTATCTCCTATATACCGGCAGTTGACTTGATCGTCAGAGTGCCAACGATCGCCGGACCCTTTTTCTCAGGAGATCTTGGTGCCTAACGGTCGTCCTAGTGTGCAGGTAACATACGAGCTGGCAGAAGAGTGACTGGAGATCTGTTGGCACGTGGACTGGTGCAGGTTCAGACGTCAACACTGACGAAATGGTGTTAGAGGTTCGGAGCCGAGATGTACGGCGGTGTCGTAGGTTCCTTAGTGGCATTGGGACTGTGTAGCGACATGTCAAGCACCGTATACAGTAAGCCAAACATAAATATTATAATGTATTCCTATCGGTGTAGCCTCCTAAGTCGTGTATGAGATCATGATGGACGCATAGGCATCGGTAGATGATGCGTGCTTATTATTGGCCATATTGTGATTGAGCTCATACGATACACTATAATGTGGGATTTGGGCCCATACGTGATTGACATTTCATTAGACTTATCATATCATCATATTTACTAAACGTTATTGTTCATATATCGTATTTTGTATTGTAGATACTAATAAGATATATAGAATAAATGTATAATACAGAGCATGTCAAGATTTCTTCTGACGGTACGACTATATACGTGCCTACTGGACCATGCAGCATTATACAAGATTCTATACACTTTTAGATGAAGAAGAAGAGCTAGAGACGTATATAGACGTCTTAGATTATACTTATATTATAATAGAAGTTTTTTACTCTTTCACTAGCCACTTCATCCACATGATGAGGGGGACGAATGATTTCCTTTTTGTTTACTGTTTTAGTCTATATATAGTAACTTGGTAGGAAATGTAAATGTATGTATAGAACAAGTCTGAAAAATGGTCTAGCTGCCACCCCCACCACTGATCGTCTCATCAAATCTTTGGAATTGACCAATATCATTTTGTTCTTTTGATATTGTAAATATTTGGCGTCGTTCTAAAGAAAAAATATTTTGACTATATAATAGAGCGGTGGATATTAACTTTTCCTTCCATTGTTTAGATGTAATTTTATTACTTGCTTTAATTAAATATATTTATATGAGCTAAAATTTGATTATATATCTAAAAATAAATAAACAATACTTTTGAGGCACATGCCCAAAATTAGAGTGTGATAATTATTTAAGTGGTATCAGAGACAAATTTAAATATTTTATAAGGTAGAGCGTTACAACTTACACACAAACAAGAGTATAAAGTAGTGTTACACACTGCGAAGAGAAGTTTTTGTCGCAAAGGGGTGGGGGCACAACACATCTGAACAGACACTACCTAAAGTGTCTCTTAAAAATCGAAGGGTTGGAAACTAATCAGGTGCAACTCCATTTCGAATGTCCTAGTGCAACTTCATTTCTAGTCCGAATCTAAATAACTAAGTGCATTCTTAGGAAAACTTGCGGCACAAAGGCATGATGATATTCATAGCAAGTGGTGAGTTTTTGCTTAGTATAGTGGAAATTGTTCATTTTACCAATCTCATACAAATATATCTCCAACCCAGGTACAAACTCTATTCTAAAAATACTCTTCATTCATATACAATTAGCTTACACAATAACAAGAAAGGATATTTAATAACTTATTTAAATAAATATACTGGTATTTTATAATTTACGTCGGACATATGGTCCGATAATAACCATAAAGGATATATAGTTGTCACTGCACACTACATAGATAAACAAGATCATGCATAAAAAATTATTACCTTTAGAGTAATTGGTTACTTTCATAATAGAATTAATATTTTTAATATTTTAATGAGCATTATTCGAGAATTTAATTGCGAAATGTATTTTGTAATTTTACTTTTGACAATGCTAAGCCAACAATGTAGTCGTACACAAATTAGTTAATAAATTAAATCTCATTTTGGTGGAATATTATTTCATGTTCATTGCATATGTCATATTTTTTATTTAATTGTCAAAGATGGACTAAAATTAATAGAAAAATAGTTAGAAAAAATTAGGTATGCTATAAACTTTATTACAATCTCACCCACCAGAAAACAAGCACCCGATGGTCTATGTGTAGAACATGTTCTTACAGTAAGAACATTCTTCACATATGTAGGACATAGATTGAACTCTAGTTATCTTATGTTTGAATCATGTGAAGGTTAATAAAATTGCATTATTGCATATTACAACGGCCGACACTCACACATTCCAGAATATGATTTGCAATCATATAATTGGAAAATTTCATACCATGTGAGAAAAAATTTGAATTTTTTTTTTCAACGCTATGAATGTATGTTCAGGCGTATATTAAGTCCGGTAATCTAGAAAAATGTTTATGTGAGATATATGATACAGACGCAAAAAAAGACCGATATGAACGTTAGACGACCCCCGTATCAGTGGTTTCTTCGTCATCAAATGACGACAACGATTTACGGACTTACCTTAGTTCTGTTAGGAAAACTCAACATTGTAGTAGTTCTTCTTCTTTCCTTTCCCTAGCTACGAATGTAGGAACATATACAAGTAACATACCATTAGAGTTAGTTAGGTATTTTGCTCACGACATGCTTAGTATGTTAGATTTGAAAGAGAGACAAAATTTTAATATACTTAGGTGGTGGAGACATAATAGTCTACTAAGACCTCCGGTATCTATTGTATCATCGAAGTCTATTTTTAGTGTAGGTGACAGAGATTTGTCTAATTACAGATCAAGACTTAAAGTAGGCATACTAGATAGTTTAATGTGTCAAAAGGCTAGGATGATGTAAAGCTTCGAATCCAAAATAACGTGGACAGAATAATAGCTGAAGTATTTGATATCTGATTCCATAATCTGTAAGTATTGTTTACATACATTATTTTAATTTTTCTTACTTATTACAATTTTTTACACGTAATAACTTATTCGTGTACAATTTTAACTCCGCATACATTAAAATTATAAAGTAGACGATCTCAAGCTCGAAAAAATTATGAGGGTTTCAATTTACAAATTTCTCGCACTGTATTTCATTTTGGATTTTTTAATCTGTTTAAAAAAATTCTTATTAAAAAAATAAAAAATAAATTGAGTTAGGGTCGTGGGTGGCTCGGCTCGACCCACGAGACATAGGCTGAGTTGGGCTCAGGTGGCAACGGGTCAAGCTGAGCCCATTACCACCCATACATTAACGAGTACGTGGAAGATCTATTGCGATATAACTGTCAATTAAGTAATTTTCATCAATTTGAGAGACGACATGCTACGAAATGACGAGATTTAAAATTAAATTAAAGTACAATAGCCTGATTAAGTCAAATTAAAGTTCATGATTCAAGTGAAATTTCGCTAAAAGTTCAGTGACCATAGATAAAATTTACCCCTAAAGAAATGGTAGCATGAGTCCCACATTTTCGTCTCCACAAATGGAAATAACACTTAGAACTTGTATTTCTAGAAATAATTTTAATATTGCAAACATTGTCATTTATTATTAAAAAATTGTATATTATTTTATATTTTTAATATATTAAATTAAATAGATTGAAAAACATGGAAAACAATTTTATCATGTTCCTATATTGTCACGCACAAAATTCAAGATGAATTCCTAAATTGTAGTCATTTCCCATTTTGAATAGAATCCCTAAAGTGCTAGTGTCTTCAATTTTAAAGTTGTATACCCAGATTTCTCCTCTATTTTTTAATTGTGAAAACCCTAAAACATCTAGAACTCTACTATCATCTTCTTTAGGAATTTGAAGCTCATAATCTGAAGAACAAAAATTGCAGTAATGGATACACAAAGTGGCACTCACGTATCTCGGTCGATGTCGAAAAATGAGTCGCCAGTTGAATAAAATTTGCCTGATTGTAAAGTTTCAAATCGCCGGCGCATGAAATATTCAACCTCAAAAGAGTCCCCAAAAAATCAAAGGTCTGTAGATGTGAAATTAATTGCAGTTATTCCTTGCCTTTTGTAGCTGTCCATATGCCATCTGTATCGGTTGGTGTTACAAATGATCTTCAAGTGATAGTTATGGGGTTGCCAAATGTTTGATAGTGTTTATGTATAATTGTCCACGTTAATGTTTCATGGTGTGTCACAAATGTGATTTATGTAATAGTTTAGTAAGGTAAAGTATAACAATTGTGGTTTTATCTATTATAATTGTCTGTTACAATTGATAGTATCATATGTATCATAAATTATAACAAATGTGTTCATGTGTGATTTCTTATTCTTGCCATTTTATGTCAACTGCTTGTGTAGGCTTATTGACATTTTTGTCACAAATGTTATGTAACATTAAGTATTACAACAATTATTATCATAAGCTTTACTCTATGTACTACGAATTGTTACAAATGCGTTATTGTTGTGATTCGGAGCAGAGAGTTTTATTTTTTCTTCTTTCAATAAAATTTACTAATATCCATGTGAATTTGTTTTTATGAAGAGACATAATTTTATTTTCAAATGGATATATCACAATGAAATTTAGATGATTGAAAGAGTTATCCCATAATTAAATATCATGCAATCTTATATTACAATGACTATCAATTATTTAGCTTTCAGTTATGGTATTAAATGTAATTAAAAAATAACATTAATAATTATAAATAAAATGATACTACCAGTATTTTTATAATATATGATACATATATATTTTTCTATAATTATTTTTAAGTAAATCCCGCCCAATAACAAGTTGTTGAAACTTGATACTAGTGGAACCTTTGTCAGCAAGTATTTAGAAAGTAAAAAATATTGTGGATCGCGTTGGGTCCACGAACAATCCGTATTGAGCCACTAGTCAAAACCAATTCAACTAATCCAAAACCCTTGTGTTACTATCTTGTTTTTTACTTTTAGGAACTTTATTTTATTAATATTTTAATTTTACAATGGTAGGATTTCATTTTAGTTTAATGAGTCAAATTAGTCATAGGAGTCATCGTCATATTTTTTGCTAATTATTTGACATTATTATGTAATTGAGTTAATGTTTCTTAGTGAGAATTATCTTGTACATTTTATCTCTATCTAAAGAGTGTCACTAAAGTATTATTTGTCTTGGGATGTTTTTGGTTTTTCGAAATATCAAATTATTGGGAGGTTGGGTTTCCACAAATTAATTTTTCTATTTTTCTTATTTTCTTTACTCTTCGTTGTGAATAGTTTTCATTCGTAACATTTGATATTAGAGATGAACTTAGATCAATCTCTTGAATAACACGTGAAATCAGGGACGGATTCAAGATAAATTAGCTGGGGGGTTTGCAATTTTTTTAAAGAGAGCTTTGATATTATGAGAAAAATGAAAATACGAAAAATAGGAAGTATAGTGAGTTGTATATGAAATTTTTTTTTCTTTCATCTTTTTATCTTTTTCAATTTTCTCCTTAGTTTGTTCCATATTCATCACCTAATCAACCAACACCCATCTATACCTTTATATAAAACCTCAATGCATGAAAGTTGAATTTTCACTCATCAGTCTCAAATCTTCTTCCCAATAAATGATATATAGTAATATAGATACATTTAATTAGAGAGAGAGAGAGAGAGAGAGGGGGGAGAGAGAGAGAGAGAGAGAGAGAGAGAGAGAGAGAGAAGAAATTATGGGTTTTTCTGCAATTCAGTTATTGGTTTTAATGGAATTCTTCATCACATTGTCTTCTTCCTCAACATGCTACATTGTCTTCTTCCTCAACATGCACAGGACCTAACCAAGCAATACAGGTTTTTCTGTTGAATAACTTATTTGAAAAACACAATCAAAATCTGCAGCAATTTGAACTAAGAAGAACACATGAAACTAATAAGAACGGACTTAAAGTGCTTAAAACGTTATCCTAACATTAATAATTGAACTCTCTCTTAAAGAATAAGATGCTAAAGGGTCTTCACTCAAAAAGTTTTAACGAATTTCAACCTTCAAATCGGATTGCACTAGCACTAATGAAATCCGAAAAAAATACACTATTAATGTTTAAAAATCTGAGAATTTATGAAATGAATTTGATGTTAAACACTTTAATGTTGTTTGTGGATGATTTCTTGTACTAAGTTACATCAAATTCATCTTGGTTTTATAGTTTAAATACACCCAAAACTGAATGACACAATTCTTGGACCGAAGAGGCACCTTTTCGTACCTTAACTGCCTATTGGTCATGGTCCAACAGCGGCATGCTTGTAGGGGCTGAATCGAGCCCAAGCTTATAGGGGCAAAAGCGTCTGTTTGATGCAGGTCAACCACGACATGCTTGCCGCAGTTGAACCACGGCAAGCCAACATGGGCTTTTGGCCCCTGTTTGCCGTGGCTGGACCGTGGTATGCTTGCCGCAGTCTGGTCGCAATGGCCCAAAATGGGGTCGGTTGTTGAAACAGACCCCTACATTTCACTTCTCTTTTATTTTAATATCTCTCTTTCTTAGGCATTAATTAATATATTTGAACAATAATATTTCTAGCAATCCTCTACTTGTTCAAATATATATATTGAACTCAGATTTTAAAACGATATTCGCACCTAAAAAATGTATCTTTCAATTTGAACTTTATCTTAGTGTAAACATCGCAAAATATTATCAAAATCTCAGGTGGCCTTAGCTTTGAACATGCTATTCCTTGTGATATTACTGACAATGACACACATACGAATACTCTCATTCAATTTATTCCGCACAAGTTTGCTTAGCTCGTTAATGGCAATGCGCTAACCAATTTCATGGACTTTTCATAAAGTAACTCCAAATTTTCTCTGAAGCTACGCCACTTCTAAGTTCATATAGATGAAATTCTTATAGTGTATTCGTTACAATGAAAACGTTTGTACTATGTACTGAATTTCATTAAGAGTTTTAACTCAGCCCTCCACTGTAAAACCAACACTTACATCATTATGATATGGTTGTTTTGTTTAAGTACTACGAATCATTCACTTATTGAATAACTTGTTATTACACTTTGAACTTGTGAATTACTTATTTTGTAATGACAAGTAGGGTTGCCATTATTGGTGAATTTAATTTAGGAGTTTCAACCATATCCTATTCGATATTAATCTTACTAACTCTTTAGTAAGTAGCATTGTAAATGGATCAGCTAAATTTTCATTTGTTATTACAAAAGTAAGAGAAATTATTTCACTTTTGATTAATTTCCTTACATAATCATGTCTAATACTCATATGTCTAAACTTTTTATTATAAACATCACTATATGCTCTTGCTAATATAGCTTGACTATCACATAGTATTGAGATAGAAGACTCATTCTTTGTATCCAATAGAACTTCATATAAAAGATCTCGGAGCCATTCAATTTTTTTTTCCTATTTCTACTAATGCAAAAAAACTTTGATTTCATAGTTGAGTGTGTTATACAAGTTTGTTTCTTAGACTTCCAAGAAACGGAACCTCCTCCAAGAGTAAATACCCAATCTGAAGTAGACCTGCTTTCATCCGCATTTGATATCCAACTAGCATTAGTATATCTTTCTAAAATAGCCGGGAACTTAGAATATTGGAGTTCAAGGTTTTTGGTCCTTTTAAAATAACCAAGAACTCTACCACCAACTTTTCAATTTTCGGAACTTGGATTACTTGTAAACCTACTAAGTTTACTTATTGCAAATGCAATACCCGTTCTTGAACATCGTACTGCGTAAATTAGACTATCAATTGCACTTGCGTATTCAAGTTGTGTAATAGCTCTTCAATCATTTTTTACAAGTTTGATACTAGGATCAAATGGGGAATTTTATATTCAAATGTTTGAACTTATTTATCACATTCTCAATATAATGTGATTGTGTTAATGTATAACCCCCACTGTTCTTAATCACTTTGATACCTAATATGGTATCCACTTGACCAAGATCTTTTATTTTAAATGTAGAAAATATAAACTTCTTCATTTCTATAACATCATTTACGTTATTACTTATAATCAACATGTCGTCTACATACAAGCAAACAAAGACAACATATCTTTCGCAAATTTTAGTATACAAACATTTATCTACCATGTTGTGCACAAAACCAAAAGATAAGATAGCATTATCAAATTTCTCATTCCATTTTTTAGGTGCTTGTTTTAAACCACAAAGAGTTTTAACTAGTTTACATATTTTATTTTCATTACAAGGCAGTATAAAACCTTACAATTGTTCCATGTAAATTTAATCATCTAAATATCTATTTAAAAATACAGTTTTTTACATCTATTTGATGAACATATAAATCATGAATAGAAGCTAAATCAAATAGAATTCTAATAGTTAAAATTCTAGCTACATGTGCATATGCGTCAAAATAGTCTATTATTTCCTTTTGTCGATAACCTTTTGCTACTAATCATGCTTTAAAGGTTTGGATTGAAGCATCGGTGTTATATTTCCTTTGAAATACCTACTTTCAACCAATTGGTTTTGAACCTTTTGGTAAATAGATAGAATCCATCTTGTCATTTATAGCATCTTTTCAAAAAATATTATCTCTAGAAGCTATAGCCTCTTTATAGATTTTAGGATCACTCTCGACCTGAAAAAAAAATAAAATTGTTCTTACTACGTCTTTCTCATATGCTTCTACCAAGTATACAGTGATTCGTTGAAAATCTATATCATCCGGTCCTAATATATTTTCTTTATGGACTCTTTTACTTCTTTGAAGTTCACTAGACTCAATAACATCTTTAAAAGATGTTTCTAATGATTCTCTAGAAGTCGGAATCTCCTCTTGAAGTTTCATTGGAGTTTGAGAAGTTTCTTCCATACTTAATGAATTCTCAAAGAACTCCACGTCTCGGAATTCTATAATAACATTAGATTGTTGGTTAAGTAACTTATATATTTTTCTATTTAAAGCATATCCTACAAAGGTACACTTGATGCCTCTAGAACTCAACTTAGTCCTTTTGAGGTCGGTGTTCTTGTAATATGTAATACGTCCCACGCTTTAAGATATGCAATGTTTGATTTTCTCCCTTTTCACAATTCATAAGGGGAAACTTTCAATTTCTTTGAAGGAATTCTATTACAAATATGACAAGTAGTAAGCAAAGCTTCATCCCATAAATTATAAGATAATTTAGCATGCAATAACATAGTATTAACCATTTCAACCAAAGTCCTATTCTTTCTTTTTGTCAAACCATTTTGTTCGGAAGTTCTAGGAGCAATACATTGGTATATTATGTCATGTTCTTCACAAAAGATATTTAATTCATTAGAGAAGTATTCTCCACATCTATTATTTTTAATAATTTTTATCTTTTTTCTAGTTGATTTTATACTTCGATTTTGAAAACTTTAAACATGTTAAAGGTCTCATCTTTATGTTTCATTAAGTAAACATAACAAAACCTAGAAAAATCATCTATAAAGGTTATGAGGTATTTATTTCTTCATCTAATTAACATGCCATTTAATTCACAAATATATGAATGCATTAATCCAAGTATACTAGATGATCTATCAACACTATTGAAAGGTTTCTTAACTATTTTTTATTTAACACATAATTCAAATTTATCATGCTTTTCTAATTCGCAAGAAATCATGCCACTTTTTATCATTCTATTTAAAGTAGAATAATCTATATGACATAATCTATCATGCTATAATTTAGAAGAAACAAAAAAGCAAAATTTAGAGTTTTATTAATATTGTTGTCAATAGTACAAAGCATGATCATTCCTTCAGTAGAATAACCTTTTCCAACAAAAATCTCATTACGAGATAGTACAAATGTTTTCGACATAGACTTCACTCCTGGTTTTTCCAATAGATCTCCACTAACAAACTTCCTATTCATATCCGGAATATGTAATACATTGGATATAATTTTTTTTCCCGAATGTGAAATATAATTCAATATTCCATTTGCCAATGATGCTTGAAAAACCTTCATTCTCCATTTGGATTTGTTGTTCATCGACAACCTCTTGATAGGTTTTGAAAAAATACCCATCATAACAAACATAAACGGTAACACGTGTCATACCACCATCCGGAACTTTTCATTTAACAACATTGATTTCGCTCACAGTAGCAACTATGTCTTCGGTGTCAATGGAATTCACTTTGCCCTCGGTTTTGCTTTGTTTCCGATACCGACAATCTTTTCCAAAATGACCGAGTTTCCCACACACAAAGGAATTTTCTTTAGGCTTCTTTTTGAACTTCCTAGAAGTTTTCCTCTTGAATGATTTGTTAGTGTTCTCTACATCATTGGTTTTTGAAATGCCAATATGAAAATTTTTATTCTCATCTCGTGCCCTCGACTCTTCCTCAATTCAGAGATGTTTTTGAATTTGCTCCAATGAAAAGTCTTCGAAATTATGGATAATTTTCTTCCTATATTCGATACTAAGTCATTGGTAATTTAGCAATGATAGCCCCATCTTGAAAAGATTCGGAAAGTTCAATTTTCACAACTTTCATTTTGTTAATAATCACTTGCAACTCATGCACTAGTGGCAATATCAATATATTATAAAAACATTTAAAATTTAAAAATTTAGAAATTAAAAATTTCTTAGTATCTTCCTCTCCGACCTTTTATTTATTTCCAAATGATCCGAAAGAGCATTTAAAATGTGTCCTCGACAAATCAACTCATCATCTTAACGCCTCTTCCATTCCGCCTTTATTACATCTTTATCTGTATCTGCCAAATGTGGAAATGTCTCCAAATTTGGATCAAGAACATATAAGATTTTCAAAGCTGTAAGAAGAAACTTCAACTGCTTGCCAACGAGTGAAATTTGTTCCATCAAAGTGGTAGAGCCTCACCAAATCTTGATTTATCAATTTGATTGTAGCCATTGTGGTTTCATTCTCGGATGCTATAATTATTGCTTTTAGATTGTTGAATAACTTACTTGAAAGTGGAGAATGAAATAGAATCAAAATCTGCAGCAACTTGAACTAAGAAGAACAAATGAAACTAATAAGAACTAGACTTGAAATGCGTAAAACGATGTCCTAAAAACGATATTTGAACTATTTCTTAAAGAATGAGATGCTAAAGAGTCTTCAATTAAATAGTTTTAGTAGATTTCAAGCCTCAAATCGGATTGCACTAGCACTAATGTTGTTTGTGGATGATTTCTTGTAATGATATACATCAAATTCATCTTGGTTTTGTATTGTAAACACACCTAAAATCGAAAGACATAATTGTTGGGCCGAAGAGGCACCTTTTGGTTCCTCAACTAAAACTTTATGTTGGCTGCGGTCCAAATGCGGCATGCTTGCCACAGTTGAATCACGGCCAAGCTGACAGGGCCCAAAGCCCCTATTTGCCTCAGCTCAACCGCAGCAAGCCAACGGGGGCTCTTGGCTCGTGTTTGCAGCGGATTGTTGAGATCGACCCCAATATTTCACTTCCCTTTTGTTTTTATGTCCCGTAACTTTCTTAGTCATTGATTAATATATTTGATTGTCAAATTATACGTTATGTGTAAGATGAACGAGTACTTTAAGATTTTAGATGTAAAAATTAAAATTTTTGTCAAACGATCATACTTTCAGGGTCGGTTTTGGGCCGAGGCAAGTGAGGCAACCGCCCATAGTCCAAAACCGAAGGGAGCCATTTTTATATTTAAAAAAAATTGTTTGTGATTAATGAAGTTGTCCAAAAAAAAATATAATATTTGTGCAAAAGTTTGAAGTCCAGCAAAGCAAAGTAAGCCGCATTCCATGAGAACCATGACTATTTTTAAGTAGTGGCCCAAAATTGATGAGACATTTTTTTAAAAAAATTGCATCCAAGCCCATGAGCAGCCCCTGTAGAACGACTTATCGACTTTCTTGCGCCTAATATTTGAAAACGCTTCAAGCCCCAAAAATGTCAAAACTGACCTCACTCTCAATAAAGTATTTTCAGTGCCTACGTAAAAAATAAACTTTGAGCAAGCACATCAACAAGACAGGAGAAGGTAAAGTTTTGGATTTTTCCAAATGCTGCAACAGAGAGAGCATCTGATGGTGCTTCAGCCGCATGCGAAAGGTTTAATATGATCATTTTAGGGCTTGTTTAAAATCAATTAATATTTTGTTAAAAATTAAAGTAAAATTCAACAATTAATTTTAATTACACATTTCAAAAATACACAATTTTTTATAAATTTTCAACTACACACTTCATCAACTTTTACCCAAAAAAAAAAAAGTCTGATTTTGATTATCAACACACCTCTTAATTTACAATTGTAAGATTTTAATTTAGTTGAATGAGTCAAAATAGTCATAGGAATCATTGTCATATTTTCTTGTCAATTATTAAGCATTATTGTGTTAGTAAGTTAGTGATTTTAGTAAAATTATTGATTCGTTGTGCATGGATTGTGCAAGCTCTCAACTATAAGAATAGTTCAATATGCTCATCGGTGCAATACCGTCATCCAAGGCACATTAGCATAGTGTACTCCTCTTGTTTGAATCGAGGTTTCAAATCAAACCTCTCCTCAGAAGAAGAATAGATGGGGGGCAATTCTTGTACGTTTTATCTCCAATTAAATAGTGTCAAGTCAATGAAAGAATTCTTTTGTACAGACGTATTGTTTGTCTTAACAAGTTTTCGATTCCTCAAAATATCAAATTGTTATAAGGTTAGCATATCGATTTCGCTATTCTTTTCCTATTTTATTTCACCATTCGTTAAGATGTGTTTGCGGTCATAACACCTTTAGGGCATATTAAACTCGTATTCACGCAGAACTTGAATTATTGTTCTGCCTAAGAAACGACTAAAAATAAAATAAAATTATAGAGTTTTAATTAATTATTCTACACTAACAAACAATCAACTTTAAAGAAAATAATCAAACGAGCTGAAAATATGACAACCACGAATATTGCAAAATTCTTTCTACATTTTTGATAAATTTTTTTGTAAATTATAAAGAGTAGATCTTACTAAATGTATAAATAACAAAATAGATAAAAATAGTGACACCTATAAATTTTGTAAATAAAAATAATGTTTAACCAACTTATAAATACTTATAAACACGAACAAACGTGTCCATATATTAGATTCACATCTCATCCCTCTACTTCGTTGCTAACTTTAGCATAGGACAAACTTAATTAGGGATCTTCTAGAGCTCTTTAAACGTGTT
The DNA here is from genome assembly GCA_023638005.1 of Forsythia suspensa. Taxonomy (NCBI): domain Eukaryota; kingdom Viridiplantae; phylum Streptophyta; class Magnoliopsida; order Lamiales; family Oleaceae; genus Forsythia; species Forsythia suspensa. The sequence goes on from CM042669.1 coordinate 18,113,809, forward strand.
TTCTTGTCGAGTAGATATTCAGAAATACGTTATCATATTAACAAAATAAATCAGGATTGAAAAAATTTCTTCCAATGATTGTGAAAGTAAGAGTATTGTGAAGCAAAGACTTCAAGAATTGAACTTGACACCTATCAAAGGTATGTTGGTGAGTAGCGTTAAACAGGACTAGACTGTATATTAAATATATATTGACCAGCTTAGGAACTCAGCCAAAGAACCTCCTATGACATGTGACATTCGTTCAGTATAACTGCTCTGGCAACTATAAAACGGTAAACATGTAGTATCACCCTCGAGCAATCTGGACATCTACAGCGTTAAATACTGAAGAGAAGCTTCTGTAGATCAAATAACACTTACCCCTTTCATACACTTAAAAACCTTGCAAACCATCATTCCATCTTACGCTCCCCTAGGATGTTGATGTTAAATATATTGAGATTAGGTATTGAACAGCAAAAATGCAGACAAATGCAGCTATATAACATGAAGAAACCATTCACATACCATGTCATGTGTGAAATAAGTGACTACGCGAATCATTAGGTGAGAAGAAATAATGCTACTCAGAAAGAAAGAAGAAAAATGATTCAAGCCACAACATTTCAGGCTAACTGGTAGTCCATCCAACAGGAAAAATCCTCCAACATTATAAAGTAAAAGTACCAAAATCTCTTCCAGCATAGATCTGCTTAAACTTTAATGGCGTACTTTCTCAATGGGAAGTACTTCTCTTTCTTTTTCTCCCTTTCAGTCTTCAAAGATGCCTAAAAAATGCAAAAGTAAAATTTGAGATATGTGGGCATAAAATAAAATTCACATTGCAATGGATAATTCCAGTAGCAGGAAAAAGAAAAGACAACAAAATAGCTAGATGTGTTATCATGTATAGAACATGAAATGGAAAATTCTGTAGCAGTAGTAAAACAAGCCAACGTTGTTGTATAGGTAATAGCATGCCGTTAATAAACAGAATATGTATTGATCTTTATCATATGAGGTTGATAAATTAACAATGGCCTCACATTCTAATTTCACTCAAATTGCGTACTGCTTAAATTATGCCGCCCTTAATCTCCAGAAGAATAGCAATGTAAGGAAGTCTTAACAAGGAATCAAGAAATGAGCTAAAGGGAAGAAGAGACTCTATAATATAATGGAACTCCATGACCTTGGAATGAAATCATCAAGACACTAGTGCCACCAATTGAAGGGACATCAATTCAATAGACAAAAGAGACCCCACCCATAGTTATTTCAAAGAATACAGGAATACATTTGTATTTTTAAAGAGCAGCTGAAACAAGATTGCTACGATAATGACCAGAATTTATATGGTAAATCTCGTCAACATCAAGCTATGTAGTATTCTACAGATAGAGTTTGTCGACAAGTCCTGGATTCTCAAATATGAATAAAGCAAGCTGTATATAAAGATTTATTTAAAAAATTTCCCACGAGGAGGCATGTATTATTAGTTCCTTAGTCCATGTTGGAGTATGATATTAGCAAAAGTGACCAAGAAAAATAACTAAGCATAAAATAGCTACTAAGAAATTCAGGTTGCAACAAAATTGTTGGTGAACAGGACTCATTCTGCAATGAAAACTTTAGAAGGTGCATGTTCTCTACAGATCAGATCAGTCCGCAAACAATGCGAACCTATCACAAAATTACATTTGGCAGATAACAGCAGACAAGAATTTGGGACTAACAACTACAGAACTACTAGTATATTACAGCTGTAGTATATATGTTTCCACTTTCCACAACGGCCTTTAAGAATTAATAAAAATGTCCAACATAAAACCATCAAGAATAACACTACATTTACAATAAAAAGTAGCAGTGAAAAGTCCATCAAACAACTCATGAATCATGAAATATTATAAGACTATCATGTCGACTTAGCCATTGATAATAATAACATATTATCCAAAGAGAAGAAATTTGCACAAGTTTTATGGTGATACTCCATTTATCATATAACCATGGTTTGTGAACCAACAATTCAATAATTCAGTGTAAAAAGCCAAGCTCACGTGAAACAAGTGTCCAGAAGGATGCACTGGACTAGGAAACATCCATAATTAAATAAAAAACTAACAAGAATCAGAATAAAATGTCTTTCAACTGCAAACAAATAATCAGAAATCAATCTGCGGTTTAAACACCAAGTAAAGCTCCAATCCACGTACCAGCAACGCTATAAACAACAGAATATTTGACACCATAACCACAACAACAGGGTAATTTTGAAGGGAAAAAAAACCTGGTGCTTCGTTAGGCGCCTGCGAATGGCGCGGGTCTTCTTCGGGCGGAGATCAAGAGGCAAGTATTTCTTATTCTTGTAAGCTTCCCTGAGAGCGGCCTTCTGCTTCTGTGAAATCACGGTAAGCACTTGAGCTATGGAGAGCCTCACCACCTTGATCTTGGACAGCTTATTGGCGGCGCCGGCTGTCGCCTTGGCCACCCTTAGCAAGGCCAACTCCGCCTTCAGATCCTTCAGCTGCGCCACCAACTCCGCTTTGTTCTTCTGCCTCAGTTCGTGCACCTTGATTCTCGCTGTAAAAGCAAAAAATGTAAAAAAGAGGGGTTAATACATACGTACAACGATAGGGATTTTACGTAAAATGATAATGATTCATACCCATTTTGTCTCTCTTCTCTCTCTCTTTCTTAGGTGGGAAGGGGGTGGTGGATTGAGGAGGCGGAGAGGATGATGGGATGAAGAGCAGGCGGCAATTTATTCTACTGGATGTGAAAACCCTAATTCTTGAGCTGTGATCTGTGGCGCGTGCGATGATGGTGTGGCGATGCCGTGTTTGGCTATGAATAAAAATTTACCTAACTTGCTTAATAAGCAAATAATTAAATTTTATATGTTATTATTAAAAGTTTAAAAGTTAAAATAAGTAATTATTTATTTAAGGGATTTTTTTTATAAATGTGCCGATTTTCTAAAATAATTTCAAAAAGTCATTTTTGCTTCATTTATTCTAAAATACTGTTTTTTAAAAACTATTATTTTAATTTATTATATTATATATTACATATAGTAACTAAATCATTAATTACCAGATTTAATGAAAATTCACATATTATATAATCTTTTATTGTTAATTATAGTAACCAAAACTTTAATAATACTAGTTAGAAAGCGCGTCGTTGCACGTGCTTTTATAATTATATTGTTAATTTTAATATTTTAATATTTTTATTTTTAAATTGTTAATAATTAAAATATTAAAGTAGTCATTACAATAAATATTTAAAAAATATGGTTGTTGATAACATATTGTTTTCTATTGTTAAATTTTGATATTTTTATTTACATTCATAGAATTACAATTGCAATCAAAGATGAGTTTTATATAGTATTAATACAAATAGTAACTTGAATTCGATTTTTGCTTTTGGTGATTTGAGCTTTGATAATTGACGAATTATTGATATCATATATTATTTATGGATCTTAAAGGTTGTGTTTTACAAAAAAAATTATTAATTTTATTTGAGAGAATGTAATGATTAATAATATAATATTATACGTTTGTTTAGAGTAGTGACTCAGAAAGTAAATATATCTGTATATGTATGTTCTCTTTTATTTAAGCATGTGATTTGATGATGTAAAAACGATAACAACATAAATGTAAGTAAGTAAACAAAACTAAGGAACAATTCTCTCACTCTTATATATATATATATATATAATTATTAATTAAATTAAAATTTAAAAAACTTCATATATTAGTTGTCAACTATAATCACTATAATTTAATGTATTCAAAACAATATTTTCATCTCCATGATTTGAATTTTAATCCGGTAATAAAAAAATTTACAATTTTTTTTAAATCCATTTTTCATTTCTTTCATCTACATAAGGCAAAAAAAATTTGAAATCATCTTTTCACCTTCATATTTAATTTAATATATTAAATATTTACAAATTTTAAATATACATTTAATAGATTGTTAAAAATTTAATATATGATAATAATGAACAATAAAAGTGTAACAAATAAATATTAAAGGATAATTGCATTCATTTAAGTATAATTACAATTAGATATGAGTTTTATATAGTGATAATACCAATAATAACTTGAACCCGGTTAAGACCTTTTGGTGATTTAAACTTGAAGATTGACGAAACAATTAATATCAAATCTTATAGTATTAATGATCTCCGCATTTTGCATTTTACGAAGAATATAATTAATAATTACTAATTTTATTGTGAGAAAATGTAATGATTAACTACATAATATTATACGTTTGTTGGAGTAGTAGTTCATATAAACAATATTCTTTGTATATATTTTCTTTTTATTAGACTTGTTTGATTTGACAACGTAAATGAAACGTCATAAATATGAGTAAGAAACAAAAATTAAAGAAGTGTGAATACTTGTCATGTTATAAGAATATCGTTGATGAATGAAAGTAAGAATAATATATGACGACGAGTAAGAAAAAAATGAGAAGAACGTTCTCTCTCTCTCTCTCTCTCTCTCTCTCTCTCTCTCTCTCTCTCTCTCTCTCTCTATATATATATATATATATATATATATATATAATTAAATTAAATTAAATTAAAATAAAAAAAAGTTTTACACGTTAGTTCTAAATTATAGTATATGTTTGGTGGGGTTTAAAGATTTTGAAAAATTTTGGTAAAATGTGTTTTGAAAAGATGATAAAAGTTGTAGGTCCCATAAAATATGTAGTTGAAAATAAATTTAAGAAAAAATAAGAATTTAAAAAAAAAAATAAGAATCTGAATCAAACATCGTCGTAATCACCGTAATTTAATGTATTGAAAATAATGTTTTTATCTCTATTTCAATTTTGACAACTATGATTTGAATTTTAATGCATTGATAAACAAAATCACAATTTTCTCATTTATTTCTTTTTTTTGATTGAAATTCATTTCTCATTCCTTTTATCTACTTAATGCAAAAATAAAAAATAAAAATTGAGATCATCTTTTCATATTCATATTTAATTTAATAAATTAAATATTTAAAAAATTTAATTGTATAATTAGTAAATTGTTGAAAATTTAATGTAGAATAAGAATAAACAATAAAAGAGTAATAAATAAAATATTAAAAAATAATTATACATTAATCAGTACTAAAGGTGAATATGAAATTTTAAAAAGTTTGTAAGGGTATAATAGTCCAAAAATGTTTCTCTATTTAAGCCCCTTTTAGATTAGTATAGATATATACATGACAAAATCTTTTATTGTTATAACTATCAAATATATATTATTTATATCAGAAATATCTGTAACAAACACAAACAAAACTCATATTTTTTTCGATTACAACATTTATAACAATCTGTGTTACAAATTGAGATGTAAAACATCAGTGATACAGAATATCAATCTATGTAACATGTGATGTATAAAATAATATAATATAATCTGTAATATATTCAGTGATACAAAATATTATTTGTAACATGTGTATTAAATAATGATACACAATATCATTTGTAACATCTATATCAAATCGTGATACTAAACAGAAACTATTACAACTGCAAAACCTACTCTAAACTTCAACAAGTTCGTATTAATATACACATTGGACTCTAAAAACCTATTGATATTGTGCAACATCAGTATGATATAGATATGTAACACAATGTCAAATTTAACAAATAAATCTCATGATTTCATCATTTTTATCACATGTAACATCAGTGATACAGAATATCAATTCATGTAACATGTGCTATGTAAAATAACATAATATAATCTGTAACATATTTAGTAACATATTCAGTGATATAAAATATCATTTGTAACATCTATATCAAACATTGATACAGAATATCATTTGTAACATCTGTATCAAATAGTGATACTAAACATGACTAAATTGACATAAAAATATAAATATGGGGATCAACTTGCAAACATCCAAAGTTGAAAGACTTGGATTGCAAATAAAAGAGAATGAAATTAAAATGAAAGAGGAAGTACATAGACTAAAGTGAGATATTATAAAAATGAAGGACTTACTATAAAAATAATCAGGAACTCAACAGCAAATTTGGGTCAAAGTTCATCAAATTCACATGGTCTTTAAATGTCCAGATTTGATTTAATTTATTATTTTATTAATTAATATAATATTAATTATGACAGTATTTTTAAAATAAATTTGTTAGGTTGATAAAGTTGTAATTATTTTTATATTGGTAAGTGGTGAATCTAATTTCTATTTTATTTAAACATGTTGAAGCTTTTGAGCTTTTCTTGGGTCAATCTTAATTTTACACGATTCAATATATAATGTAAAATAATATATTTTCCTTTGTAAAGTGAAATAATGTAAAATTATATAAGAGAATTTTGAATTGTGCCTAGAAGTAAATTAGATTGTAAATATGATAACTCGTGATAATATTTGTAAATATGTCATTTTTTTATACAAAATTTCAAATATATCCTTTTATAAAAATGACCACTTTTTGTTTGGTTAAAATTTAACACTATACTTATACAATAGCTTCTAAGAAAAGTTATCAGTCTAAACATTGACAAATCAATTTGAAAATTGACAGATCCACCCAAAAAAATATACATTTGGCAAAAAAAAAATGAAAAAAAATCAATATAAAGGGCAAAAATCGACAAAATGATTTAGCAAAAAACTCGATATTGTGGTAAAAAAGTTGACAAAAAGAAAAATTAGTGTGTGCGAATGGTACGTAATGATAAAATTGGGAAGAGAAATTTACTCAATTTTGTCAACAAAAATGGGCACAGTTTTGTGCCCAATATTTTGTTGACAAAATGTGCATTGTTTTGTGTCCATTTTGTAGTGCCCATTTTTGTCGACGATGTCGACAAAATGAGCATCCAAAAAATTGGTGTCTATTTTGTCGACAAAGCTCAACGAGGATTTTGGTGCTCATTTTTCTATGTTTTTGGAAAAAATTAATCAATTTTATTCTCCACAAAAATACCCAACAAATATGATTCAAATCAATAAAAATACATACATATTCTTACTATAATATAAGTGTCTATCACATGTTTATTGTTCACCTTTCAACCAACACGACATAGTTTTGGTATTTTATTTTTCTTAGTTTTGTTCAAATCTCACCATTTTTGTAATAGCCCCAATTCTTGACTTTTGTGTGTTTGGTGGAATCCCATATTTTAGTTACACGTTAATGATGTGAACTTGAAAGATTTTGCTAAATTTCATGTTTCTCTAAACTGTAGTTTCTGTTGTCCAACTCAAAAATCTGCGGCACCTTATATATTAAGTATTTTTACATAATTCCAGTTGGAGACGATATCCCTATGGGTTACCTAACCATTGGCTTTGGTTTCACATAATTTCATGTTATATAACTCAAGTTATGGACAATTTTATAAATCTATGACAAGATGAATCCGAAGCTGCGCCCAGGATGTTTTGATGAGCATTTTAGTATGTCGAAACATCTTTGTCGGACTATCAAATTTTGATATGTGGTAACTACATAAGTATTTTATGTTCCCCGAAAATTCCATATTGTTTGGTTTCTTTGACATAGAAAATGATCATTGAACAATATGAAATTTTCGTAGAACATAGAATACTCATGTAGCTACCATATATCAAAATTTGATAGTCCGACGGCATGTTTCGACATACTAAAATGCTCACCGAAACATCCTAGGCAGTTTCTCGGATTCATGTTGTCGCAGTTTACAAAATTGTCCATAACTTGAGTTATATAACATGAAATTATGTGAAACCAAAGCCAATGATTAGGTAACCCATAGGGCTATCGTCTCCAACTAAAATTATATAAAAATACATAATATATAAGGTGCAACATATTTTTGAGTTGGACAACATAAATTACGTTGTCAACTTACAATTAAAAAATAAAATTAAGACTTTGTCGTGGAGTAACAAAAAATTTTGACATAGAAAACAATCACCGAACAATATGAAATTTTCAGGGAACATAGAATACTCATGTGGCTACCACATATAAAAATTTGATACTCTGACGGCATGTTTCGGCATACTAAAATGCTTACCGAAACATCGTAGGCAGTTTCTTGGATTCATGTTGTTGCAGTTTAAAAAATTGTCCATAACTTGGGTTATATAACATGAAATTATGTGAAATCAAAGTCAATGGTTAGGTAACCCATAGGGCTATCGTCTCCAACTGAAATTATATAAAAATACTTAATATATAAGGTGTAACAGATTTTTGAGTTGGACAATAGAAACTGCGTTGTCAAGTTACAATTAAAAAATAAAATCAAGACTTTGTCGTGGAGTAACAAAACATTTTTGACATAGAAAACGATCACCGAACAATATGAAATTTTCAGGGAACATACAATACTCATGTAGCTACCACATATAAAAATTTGATAATCCGATGGCATGTTTCGACATACTAAAATGCTTATCGAAACATCCTAGGCGCTTCATTTGATTTATCTTTGTCATGAGCTTACAAAATTGTCTATAACTTAAGTTATATAACATAAAATTATGTGAAACCGAAGCCAATGGTTAGGTAACCCATAGGGCTATCGTCTCCAACTGGATTATATAAAAATACTTAATATATAAGGTGCAATAGATTTTTGAGTTGGACAATAGAAACTTCGTTACCAAGTTACAATTAAAAAATAAAATTAAGACTTAAAGTCTTCTGATTGAAAATTTTTTTTTGACTTTTAGTCTTTGATTTTTACTTTTACTCGATTGAAAGTTTTTTTTTTTTTTTTCTTTTTTTGTTAGACTTTTAGCCAATTAATTTTTTTTTTATTGACTTTGTCGGGGTTAATCGACAAAGTCTTTTGATTGATTTTATATATATATATAGTTGCGTGGGCTTTTAGCCCATTTCTTTCTTCTTTTTTTTTGTTTGTAATTTGCACTTGACAAAGTTACTCGACAAAGAAATTTTTTTTCTATATTTTTTCAAATTTTCATTGTTTTTTTTGTTTTGTCGAGTTTGAGATTTTTTTTTCTTTTTTTTGGACTTTGTAGAGTAACTCGCTCCAATTTGAATTTGACATCTTTTCGGTTTTTTTTTTTAAATTTGGACTTTTTGTCCCAATCTTTCAAATTTGTAACTAATCTACCCTAAACTTTTTTTTTTTTTTTTGACATTGGCCATCCCAATCTCACCCCCTTTGTCCTACAAATTTGCTTTAAATTTTTAAGAAATCAACATTTGTTGACTTTGATTTTTTTTTTTTGGTAAGATTTGGCTTTGGTTTTGTCAAATAACTCTAAAAAAAAAAATTAAAAAAATTTGTTATATAACTCGACAGTTTTTTAACTGGAGCTCAACAAAAAAAAATGAATAAATGAGAAATTATATTTATGTATTTAAAAAAAATGTCGAGCATTAACTTTAATTATTTTTTTTTTTTTTTGTGTGTGTATGTCGAGCCAACAATCAAAATGGAACCATTTTAATCTTTCTTAAATTTTACACTCCCCCAACATTTATAATAGCCCATTTTCACCTTTTGAAATTATTATTATTATTTTATTAATATTTGGGTGTGTGTTTGTCGAGTTGTCGAGTTGCTCGACAAACACACACACCCAAATATATACAGTCATAATGGGCTTCAAGCCCAATTTTTTACTCTTTTTTTTCTTTTTTTAATGTATGTGGGTGTTTGTCGAGTTACTTGACAAACATTCCCCCCACCCAATCATATAATGGGCTTCAAGCCCATTTTTACTTTTTTTTTTTTTTTAAATATATGTGAGTGTTTGTCGAATTACTTAACAAACATCCATCCCTTCCCCTACAATCAAAATTATAGTAATTTTCTGTACTTAGGCTGTACGTAGGCATTGTTATATACATTCAATTTGTATATACAAATATAAATCTAAATGTAGAATACGTAAATAATCTAAATTTACAAATGTAGAATACATAAATAATCTAAATTTTTTCATTTTGAATCAACATTTAAGACTGTAATATTATATATACTTGAAAAAAAAGACAAAAGCTCACGTCTAACCACTCGATAAAATTATAAAAAAAAAAAAAAAAATTCAAAAGTAATGTTGTCGATGGCGTGAACAGTTAATTCCTAATTCACTCTTTTTTTTTGTTAAAAAAAAATTAATTATTAAATATATGCAGCATTTATTTAGAATAATCTGTAAAAAAAAAAAAAAAAAATCTCTCACAATTCAAAGGTAAACTGAATTAAAATAAAAAAAATATTAAAAAAAAAAAAAGGTAAAGTCAAAATGGGCTAAAAAGCCCAACACCCAAATTTGATTTTTTAATTTTTTAATTTTTTTAAATATATGTGGGTGTTTGTCGACAAACAAACACCCACCTCTCCCTTTGAAATTTTTTTCAAATTTTTTTTATTTTTATATTGGGGTGTGTATTTGACAAACACACCCCCAAAACAAAAAAAATGGGCTTTTTAGTCCACTTAAAACTAATTTTTTTTTTTTTAATTTGGGTATGTGTTTGTCGAGTTCATTTGAACCTTTATTTATTAATTTTTTGGTGTGTTTTTTTTTTCTATAGTTTAGTAGCAAATATATTTTCATTTAATTTTTTTCTATTTAATTTTATTTTTTCTTATAAGCAAATTGAACACAATTCTCTCTAAATTTTTTTACATTTTTCAAATTTATTTAAATATTTAATTTCATATATTTTTTTGTCATTTCAATTATATTTAAAACTTAAATTTTTCCCTACATTTTTTATGTACGTGCAACACACGTAGTCGAAAAACTTTTTTTTTAAAAATAAGATTAATTCGTAAGCAAAGTAAAGCAACTTTTGACCCTTTATTTTTTTTTATCGTTTTTCGAGTTACTCAACAAAGTACATTTTGACAATTTTTTCAATTTTGTTTTTTTGTTTTTGTTGAGTTACTCGACAAAGCCCAATTTTTTTAATTTTTCAATTTTTTTGTTTTGTTTTGTCGAGTTTAGAGATTTTTTTTTCATTTTTTTGGACTTTGTCGAGTAACTCGACAAAGTCCAATTTGAATTTGACATTTTTTCATTTTTTTTTTGTAATTTTCGCTTTTGGTCCCAACATTTCAAATTTGTAACTAATCTACTCCGAACCTTTTTTTTTACATTGGCCATTCCACTCTCACCCTTTTGTCCTACAAATTTGCATTAAATTTTTATAAAATCAGCTTTTGTTGACTTTACTATTTTTTTTAAAGATTTGGCTTTGGTTTTATCGAGTAACTCTAAAAAAATACAATAAAGAAAAAAATAAAAAAGTTTGTCAGATAACTCGATTGTTTGATAACTGGAGTTCGAAAAAAAAATAATATGATCAAATGAGAAATTATATTTATGTATTTATAACAAAAAATGTCGAGCATTTAATTTTTTTTTATTATTTTTTTATTTGGGTGTGTGTTTGTTGAGCCAACAATCAAAATGGGACCATTTTGATCTTTCTTAATTTTTTTTTAATATATATATGGGTGCAAAATGACCCAATTTGACTTTTTTTTTTAATTTTTTTTTATATTTAGGTGTGTGTTTGTCGAGCTACTCGACAAACACACACCCCCCAACAATTAAAACATAGACATTTACCTTTTAAATTTTTTTTTTTTAATATTTGGGTTTGAGTTTGTCGAACAACTCGACAAACTCAAACCACCCAAAAAAAAAAATCAAAATGGGCTCAAAGCCCATTTTGACATTTTTTAATTTTTTAAATATATTTGGGTGTGTATTTGACAAACAAACACTCCAAACGATTAAAATGGACTTTTTTGCCCATTTTAACTTAACTTAAATTTTTTTGTTTTTGTTTTTTTTAATTTGGGTGTGTGTTTGTCGAGAGCATTTGGACCTTTATTTATTAATTTTTTTGTGTGTTTATTTTTTAGAGTTTAGTAGCAAATAGATTTTCATTTAGTTTTTTATTATTTTATTTTATTTTTTCTTATAAGGAAATTTTAGAGAGAATTGTGTTCAATTTGCTTATAAGAAAAAATAAAATAAAATAGTAAAAAATTAAATGAAAATCTATTTGCTACTAAACTATAGAAAAAAAAAACACACAAAAAAATAAATAAATAAAGGTCCAAATGTGCTCGACAAACACATATCCAAATTAAAAAATAAAATAAATAAAATAAAAGTTAATTTAAAATGGACTAAAATTTATTGTTTGGGGGGTGTGTTTGTCAAATACACACCCCAATATAAAATATAAAAAAAATTAAAAAAAGTTCAAAATGGGCTAAAACCTTTTGATTTTAGGGGGAGGGGTGGGTGTAGTGATGGCAACGGGGAGGATCGGGGCGGATGGCCTGTCCAAATCCGCCCAGAAATAATTATAGGAGATCCAAATCCGCCCCGTGATCCGCCATTTTTCGAGGTGGATCGGGGCGGATCGGATACGGATAGGGGCGGATTAGAGCCCTGATCCGTATACTGATCCATATTTTTTTTTTTTTTGCATTCAAAAAATTTAAAATATATTGAAATAAGCTTTACTACTATACTATAAGAGTTTAAACAACATCATTCTCCTCACTAAACCTTGTGCAAGGTCCACAATATGTCGAAGGTGATAAATTTTTTATTCAAAAAATATTTTAATTATCAAATCACATATAAAATAAAATATAAATTCAATATTTTAATTCTTTTTTTTTAAATTCGGGGCGGGGCGGGGCGGGGCGGGGCGGGGCGGATCGGGATAGCCCCGATCCGATCCGCCCGAGATCCGCGATGGATCACAGATATCTGTCCCGATCCGCCCCGTCGATCTGCGGATCAGGTATTTTTCGCTCCATTCGGATCGGGTATCTATCGGATTCGGAGCGGATCGGATATTTTTGCCATCTCTAGGTGGGTGTTTGTCGAATATATTTAAAAGGGTTTATAACATATATACCTGTATATAAGATGGGGTATGCAATCTTACTGGATGGTAATTATAAAAATTGGGTATTACTAAATAAAGAAATTTTTTTTGGAATTACTGGATAATTAATGCCATCCACAACTCCTCTCCCTTCCATTTAGATACTTCCGTTATTATATATTAACATTCCATCATTATCTCTATTTTTTGAATTTGAAAAGGCAGATTATCATATTTCTTCCACACAAGAAATAATCAATTTTAGGATTCTCTCATCTTCTTCAGTTGTTCTTCACTGGTTCAGGGTAATGAAATCAGAAATTTGACTGCTGCAATCTCTTACGACAGATTATCATCATATTTGGGTTTTGTTACTTCTACTTCTCTGGTGGAGGAGCTTATCACCGGAACATTGTAGAAATCGACATTCTACAAGAATATATTTTCAATTTCTGGTTTCTTAATTCTCCATAGTGCCATCTCTGAAGGAAATACTGGAATTAATTCACGATACCAAGAACCATTACGTTGGAGCAAATTCTGAGGTAACTATTTTGCATTGTAGATTTAACCATTTCTTTAATCATTTTCTTTGAATGTAATCTGAATATGAACCAAAAATTTGTTTTGCTGTGTTCGTCAAATTTTGGTCACATTTTATGGAATCTACCTAATCATGTATTAATTTTGAATGGTTATTTGTTAATTGTTTCTGTGTCTATTAATTCGTTAACCAAACTGGTAACATGTTGATCTAATAATTTTGAAATGCCCTGTCCACATGCTATAGCAGTCCTTAGTAAAAATAACATGTCGATCTATGACTACTGCTCACGTTATTATACCAAAGAATCGTATCTTGGAGCATACAAAGGTACAATTTATCCACTTGACGAGTCTGATTGAAATATATCTGAAGATATACAAAATGCAGTGGTTATAGCACATATTTCAAAGAGAAGCTCTGGAAGACCATATGAGAAGCGGGTCCGTAGTGTGTATGAGGTCAAGAGGACATTGAAATGTAGTCGTTGTTCAGAATACGGTCACAATCGAACAAGATGCAAAAATTCAGCTCCCTTAAGAGCTAATGTGGACAGAAAAAGGAAGGAGAATTCTACTAAGCACCTGGAGGTATAAATTTGATCTCATTTGTTCATTAATTATGATTTGGAATTTACTTTTACTAATACTATTATTAACAAAATTGCAATTATATTCAATATAAATCTTATAAGCCTTTTGTTTAAATAAGTCTACTTAAACTTTCCAATTTTGGGATTGTTTCATCTGTGATAAATTGGGGTTTCATCTGTGATAAATTGGGATTGTTATTTGCTTGCATAGCTGACCACATGTAATTTATCTTAGTACAATTTAATGTTCATTGAGGAATCGTGAAATTTGAACAGTTCTATTGTTCTATATATTTTATTGAAGAATAATTTGGAATAGTCATCCCCTTGTAGCAAACATTTGAAGGTTTGCCTTTAATTGGCTACTGATTGTTAATGTATACAATTTATTCTAGTTTGTGGGATATTATTAATAGGTTTAGTGGAATTACAGATTCACTCCTAAATAAAGGTGGGATAATATTGTTAGCAATTGGTAGTAACACAATTACTGAATTTAGCGTGCACTATACTAGTTCAGGTTAAGCCGGGGAATTTTCCAGATTCAGTGGTGCTTGAAGCATTAACACTGCATTAACACTACTATGTTTGCTTTGAAGAGTGGTAAATGCTGATGGAACTTGACATATCTGAGACTAAATCCAACAATTTGGACTTGGAGTATGGTAAGTAGGAAATTTTTCATGTCATCCTATAAGCTTCTGTTTTGCGATCATATGAGCTATCGATCCCAAATCTACATCGAATGACATTAAGCTATCACTTTAACTAATATCCCCTTGATTCATCTACAAATGACAACAGAAGTTCGAAATAAGTGAAATTGAAAAATAAAGTAATCCGACACACACAAAGAAGTCAATCAAAACAAAGGAACTTGAAATAATTAGTGGTTTGGAACCAACAGAGTCATTCTCATTTTGTAAAGAAGACCTCCATTGTCGAAACGCGGAACAACGATTTAATATGTCATCCATGATTGTTGGCACGTGAGTGAACACCATAATTCCACGGTTAACAATGCAGTACACCCAAAGTAAGGAAATGATTGCTTACTATGTTTCTTAATGGTTAGTTGTGAATTAAAATTATGACATATCAGTGTCTAATTCGATCACGCATTGGCGTAACGTTAGTTAATACACTTCTCAAATACTAAAACGATTATAAAAATATAAATTAACCAAGACTACAAAATAAAAAGAAAGGTCTAAAAATGACAAGAGTAGAATCACCATTTAAGAATTCTAGAGTTCAAAGTTACACCATCTATCATTAGGCCGAATCAAAAGAGTTGATTGATCAATCTACATTAATAACATTCCCAGATACTTATATGTTCATAATAAATATGAAAATAAAGAAGCTATCCATGGCATTAAAGCATTTCAAGATTCCAAAAAATCAGTTGTCCATCTATAAATATAAAAAAAAAATACTAGATGAAAGTATGACGTGATACAACATCGTGTTTGTTCCATAACACATAAACTACTTCATCAGCCTTGAAAGTGGTACATGGGGCTTCTCGATTGCATACTTGTAAAGTTGAACAGCCATGTTGTACCGCGCCATGCGTGTATCAAACTTATTCTACATCGCATTTATCTTTTTCTGAAATATGCACTCCGCGTACTTGATCACGAAAATCCCATAATCACCGCTGTAAGATACATAAAAGATGTAAGATAAATATTCAAATATTAGATGGAAAGGTCTACAATAATACAAGTTGTAAATCTTACCCATTTGTTTGTTGCAAGATGTCTTTACAAAGTCTGTATGACAGTGGACTTTCGGGGGTCACATAACTGAGCACCTTGGTTTGGCGAATGAGATAGGGGATGATGTGATGTAGTGGTTCCACGGCATCATTTACGGCAACATCCCTGATTGTTTTGAGTGATGAGTTGTACACATCCAGGCGCCAGTTCGCAATGTCGAAATGTGCTAAGATCCAATGAGCGCACTTATCCATGAACACGGGAATAAATACATGATCAATGTCTCCCCAGTTATTCCCAACCCATATCTTGTTCCCAGTAACATAAGACATAAGTGAGGTAAGTTTTTCTATCATTTTTCTGTCATTTATGAATTTATGAAATGTGGAACGAATCTTCACATCGAAAAGGCAATCAGTACAAGTAGTTCTGGTTTCATTCATGCTGTTGAACTTCATCCTCATTCGCAAGTAGTAAAACATTGCATCGATATGCTGCATCATGTTGTCAGACATCATCCCATAACATGAGAAACCCTCTAATTAACATTATTTATGTAACACAATTAACATTAATAGATACCATGTAACATAGCTACAGATTTTTATTACTACTATATTATATAATGATTGTAACACAATATAATAACGTGATAAAATATATACATGCTTTCAATAGAGTAATTATAATTACCATTAGTAACATCATACCATAACATGAGAAACCATCTAATTAACATTAATATGTAACACAATTAATATTAATAGGTACCATGTAACATAGTTACAGGTTTTTATCACTACTATATTAAATAATGAGTGTAACACAATATAATAACAGAATAAGTAACATAGATACTTATTATCATTACTGTACATACGTGAATGATAATCACACTTACCCAGTAATATTTTGCAAAAAATATAAATAAGGAACGTGGATAAATTTTTTCATTAATGTACAAACGTGAATTATGAAAAAACTAACCCCGTAACATGTGAATTCATGCTATTAATGTAAAAAATAAACAATTAACATTAATACGTAACATAGATACTTCCGTTAATTGTTTCTGTGAAGGGATACTGATGATATTGCTGTTCCATGACAAATGAGGACCTATTATATAAGATGCACTGTGTTGATCCCAAAAAGTACATAAGGTTAGACAAAATAGAATATTATAGTGGTAATGTCTTTTGCTTTACAGAAAAAAGTTTCAATTAAATAGAATGTGGGAATTCAGTTGTCTTCGGAATTCAGTTGTCTTCATGCATACAAAAACTTATATGGCACTAACGAAAGTAATACGTCTAAAATGTGATTAGTTGCAGAATTCCAAATATAATATATTTGAAAAATAAATTAATATCAATTGCAGAAAAAATATTAATGTTCACAACTATACATATGGATAATAGCCCAGAAAATCTAATAAAATGTATGTCGTCTGTTAATAACACATTTTACCTTGGAATATGTGATCTACTGATTACTAATTTCACACATGCATTTTAAAAATCTATCAGTACTCAAATAAAATAACACATTTTCACTTTGTAAGTATGGCACTGACACCTTCTTCTTTAGCACCTTGTTTTTGTTTTTGCTGCTACGTCGTTTTCTTTTTGTGGATGAGCTATTACGTTTGAATGGACCATTTCGTCTAGATTTGTTCACGCTACGTGACTTTGCTATTGTTAGAATACTGTTTAAAAAAAAAATTAACACGATTTCTGAATATACGGCTGATCGTAAAAATCTGTTTTAGAAACTCAAGAAATAACAAAGCATGCCGAAAGGTTGAAATGAAGTGAAATATACTTATAGTGATGAAATCGGAATGTATTTTAATATCTTGAATGTGCAAAACCCTCTGAAAGCCGATGGATTTTGGGGTTTGGGTGTGATTTTTAATTGTTCTAGAGATTTCTTATGGAGGTGTTTCAGGCTTGAGTTTCTTTTTGACAAAAGAGGCTTACTGAAATACGTGAAGGACCTTTGAGTCAATTTAAACAATGAATCTCATTAATCAAGCAAGATAAGAATTAATGCCTATAAAATAGCAATCTTGTTAATTAGTTCGTTTGAATTTCAAAAATATATTTTAATGATTAATTAATAAACACAGTATATATATATATATAAATATATATATTTTATTTAGTAGTATACATTTTTTTGAATTAATCAAGTATATTTATAACTTTATAAAAAATGTAGGTAGGATTCCTAATTATCACTATTTAAAAAAAAAATTTAAAAATCAAATTTGGGTGTGTGTTTGTCAATCAAAATGCCCATTTTGACTTTACCTTTTTTTATATATATATATTTTCGATTTTAATTCACTTTATCTTTGAATTGTAAGGTAAATTTTTTATATTTTTTTACAGATTATTCTAAATAATTGTTGCATATGTTTAAGAATCATTAAACAAAAGAAAAAAAGAGAGAGTGAATTAGGAATTAACTGTTCACGCCATCGACAACATTACTTTTGAATTTTTTTTTTTTTTTATAGTTTTGTCGAGTGGTTAGACGTGGACTTTTGTCTTTTTTTTTTTCAAGTATATAGAATATTACAGTTTTAGTTATTTGAGTGATTAGACGTGAGTTTTTGGATTTTTGTCGAGTTGCTTGACAAAGTCCAAAAAAGGAAAAAAATTCTAAACTCGACAAAACAAAACAAAAAAAAAAAAAATTGAAAAAATTGGACTTTGTCGAGTAACTCGACAAAAATCCAAAAAAAAAAAAAAATTTCTTTGTCGAGTAACTCGAACCAAATTTTTTTTTTGAAAAAATAGTCAAAATGTACTTTGTCGAGTAACTCGACAAACGACCAAAAAAAAAGTCAAAAGTTGCTTGACTTTGCTTACACATTAATCTTATTAAAAAAAAAAAAAAAATTTCGAGTACGTGTGTTGTACATGAAAAATGTAGGGAAAAAATTTAAGTTTAAAATATAATTGAAATGACAAAAAATATATGAAATTAAAATATTTAAACAAATTTGAAAAATATAAAAAAATTAGAGAGAATTGTGTTCAATTTGCTTATAAGAAAAACTAAAATAAAATAGTAAAAAATTAAATAAAAATCTATTTTATACTAAACTCTAAAAAAAAAACACACCAAAAAAATAATAAATAAATGTCCAAATGCGCTCGACAAACACACACCCAAATTAAAAAAAAAAAAATTGAAGTTAGTTTAAAATAGGCTAAAAAGCCCATTTTAATTGTTTGGGAGGTGTGTTTGTCAAATACACACCCAAATATGGAAAAAAAAAATTTAAAAAAAAGTTCAAAACACATTTTGATTGTAGAGGGAGGGGTAGAAGTTTGTTGAGTAATTCGACAA
Organism: Forsythia suspensa; assembly: GCA_023638005.1. Classification (NCBI taxonomy): domain Eukaryota; kingdom Viridiplantae; phylum Streptophyta; class Magnoliopsida; order Lamiales; family Oleaceae; genus Forsythia; species Forsythia suspensa. The sequence goes on from CM042669.1 coordinate 18,132,941, forward strand.
ACACCCACATATATTTTAAAAAAAAAAAGTAAAAAATCAAAATGGGCTTGTATATATTTGATTGTATATATTTGGGTGTGTGTTTGTCGAGCAATCTCGACAAACACACACCCAAATATTAAAAAAATAATAATAATAATTTCAAAAGGGGAAAATGGGTTATTTTGATTGTTGGGGAGTGTAAAATTAAGAAAGATTAAAATAGTCTCATTTTGATTGTTGGCTCGACATACACACGCCCAAATAAAAAATTAATAATAAAAAAAGTTAATTCTCAATATTTTTTTTAAAATACATAAATATAATTTCTCATTTATTCATTTTTTTGTCGCGTTCGAGTTAACAAACTTTCGAATTATTTAACAAACTTTTTAATTTTTTTTTAGAGTTACTCGACAAAACTAAAGCCAAATCTTACAATTAAACTCGACAGAGTTACTCGACAAAGAATTTTTTTTTCTTTTTTTAGGTTTTTGTCGAATTACTCGACAAAGTCCAATTTTTTCAATTTTTCATTTTTTTTTGTTTTGTCGAGTTTAGAGATTTTTTTTTTTTTTTTTTTGGACTTTGTCGAGTCAATTTGAATTTGACATTTTTTCATTTTTTTTAAATTTGCGTTTTTTGTCCAAATCTTTCAAATTTGTAACTAATCTACTCCCAACCTTTTTTTTTTTTACATTGGCCATCCCAATTTCACCATTTTGACCTACAAATTTGCATTAAATTTTTAAGAAATCAACTTTTGTTGACTTTAATTTTTTTTTTTTTTGGGTAAGATTTGGCTTTGGTTTTGTCGAGTAACTCTAAAAAAAAATTAAAAAAGTTTGTTATATAACTCGACAGTTTTTTAACTGGAGCTCGACAAAAAAAAAATGAATAAATGAGAAATTATATTTATGTATTTAAAAAAATGTCGAGCAATAACTTTTATTATTATTATTATTATTTTGGGTGTGTGTATGTAGAGCCAACAATCAAAATGGGACCATTTTGATCTTTCTTAAATTTTACACTCCCCAATATTGAAAATAACCCATTTTCACCTTTTGAAATTATTATTATTATTTTTTTAATATTTGGGTCATTGTTTGTTGAGTTGCTCGACAAACACACACCCAAATATATACAATTATAATGGGCTTCAAGCCAATTTTTTACTATTTTTTTTTTGTTAAAATGTATTTGAGTATTTGTCGAGTTACTTGACAAACACCCACGCCTCCCCCTACAATCATATTGGACTTCAAGCCTATTTTTTACCTTTTTTTTTTTTTAATATACGTGGGTGTTACTCGACAAACACCCACCCCTTCCATTCCCCTACAATCAAAATTAGCCCATTTCAAACTTTTTTTAATTTATTTTTTAAATATTTGGGTGTGTATTTGACAAACCCCCCACCCACCCAAAATTTCACCCCCCCACCCCACCCCAATAATTAAAATGGGCTTTTTAGCCCATTTTAAAGTAACTTAATTTTTTTTTTTAATTTGGGTGTGTGTTTGTCGGCGTTTGGATATTTATTTATTATTTTTTTGGTATGTTTTGTTTTTTTTTAGAGTTTCGTAACAAATAGATTTTCACTTAATTTTTTACTATTTTATTTTATTTTTTCTTATAAGCAAATTAAACACAATTCTCTCTAAATTTTTTACATTTTTCAAATTTGTTTAAATATTTTAATTTCATATATTTTTTTTGTCATTTTAATTATATTTAAAACTTAATTTTTTTTTATATTTATGTGCAACGCACGTGACTAAAACTAGTGTGTGTGTGTGTGTGTGTGTGTGTGTATATATATATATATATATATATATTTGATGTAATGGACAATAAAATACAGTTTCAAATATCAAATCGGTCGACTTCGCTCAAACAAACGGTGAGAGATTTGATAATTTCATTGAATCTGGCTATAAAAATGGGATAATCAGGGCACAAAAATAACAAAATGAAGTGGAAAATGGAGCTTCTAGTTGCGACAATAGAGTTTGTGGGAGGGCCTCGACATTCACGGCCGACCCATAGGGCCTCTTTAGGCTTCGTATTTATTATAACTAGCAGGCAGCACGATATTTTGGAATGACCAGAGAGATAATTGAAGGTAGATCGTGTTGGATAGGTACACAGATCCTCATAAGGAAACCAAATTGTAATCTCCTAAAGATTATGCAACGTGATAAACTCAAATAATGTAGATAATTTTGGAGATTACCCTGACAATGAATCATCCCTATCTCATAATTGATTTATTTCTTAAATCAATTGGGCTCTTGTGCTATAAATACAATGTCTCTGGTTGTTCTAAGGTACGCTCTTTTTGCACCTAAATTTTACCATAAACTCTGCTCAAATTTCTGCCTGCTTGTCCATCCCACACCCAATTACTTTTCCTCCCATGTATTATTTTTATACCAGTAGTTGATTTGATCGTCGGAGTACCAATGATCGCCGGACCCTTTTTCTCTGGAGATTTTGGTGCCTAACGATTGTCCGAGTGTGCAGGTAACATACAAGTTGATAGAGGAGTGACTAGAGATCTGTTGACACGTGGACGGTGCAGGTTTCGACGTCAACAATACGTATATAATTAAATTATCTATCATAATTGTCTATCCTTAAAATTTGTAATTAGTTAGCTGATTTACTGTTTTAACATTAAATATAATATTTTTTAATGAGGAAAAAAAAAGACAATATGTTTGTGACTGGCGAATTAAATTGTTTCTCGAATTGTAAAAGTGTGACCAACAAACATAGCATTCTATGAAATGATACTGTTGTCCAGTTGTCTACATGCATAAGGTAGGATACAAATTTTGATATGTGAAAGTAAGCCAGTACACCAATTAAGTAATCTAGGAAAATTTGATTGGGTGAAAAAAAGTAAGCCGAATGACTTTTCTTTCTTCGCAAATCCATGTGATAATGTAATAATTCGAATCTTATTTGTTTTGAAATTAGATTTTTATACTTGAATTTTATATAGTACCGTTGATTATGTTATGTCATAAAATTTTATAAGACAATCACGCATTTGTCAATTTGTGACCACATCAACATTATTGGTCGCTCAATTAAATGTAACCTTTTAATTTTTGTTATATTCATCATTTCACAATAACAACCCCGTTCTCCTGCCCACGGTGGATTTTTCTTATACTGTCCATTGCCTATATGGCACTGCCATAACATCAATTTTGCACACATAAGCTACTGCCACGTTATTAATTGTGTTGTAAAAAATTGACAATCAATTTTCTCTCACACTACACTCTCTCTCCACCTTTCTCCTCCCAAATGGACCTCGGCCAGCACAAATGGTGGCGCCACAAGAGACCGTTGTGGAGATGGCGATGGGTTGCTGCGTCTCAGATAATCTTCATTTCTCGATAGATTTGGTGGCAGACACCGATGGGCAGGTGGTTAACCTTATAAACTTCACAACCGACACCACTCCTTATGCGATTCAGGTGCTCCAGGTCGGGAAAACTGGATGGATGAGGAGAAACCGACAGAAATAGAGGCGAGGAAGCGACGATCGATGGTGGGTTTCAAAAAAAAAACCACTACATTGGTTTTAAAAATTGGAGGAGGAGGAGAAACCCCTACACCCGCGGCTGCTCCGCCATCACTCGGTGCCAGAGTTGAAATTTTTTTCCACTATTGCTATTATTATTTTTATTGGAAAAAAATAATCATTTTTTAACCTTTTTTTTTTCGAGATTGGGTGTTTGGTATACGAGAAAAAGTGCAGATTTAGGGGTTTGTTAATGGTAAATTATTGCTGAAATAGGTTTGCTGAAATGGGGGTTGCTGAAATGGTGGTGGACTGGTTGGTAATTTGAAAACGGAAATGGTGGTTGGTGATTTAGGATAGGAGATGGGAGTGGTGAACACGTGAGAAAAGTATTGTTGAGACCGGAGATGAGAGTAGTGGGTCACGGCGATGGCATTGGTGGGTCCGGCCGCAGAAGGTGGTGGTACGTCCGGTGGAAGAAGGTGGTGGTGGTTCTGGCGTCGATTTTGCAATCGGAGAGAAGATATTTAGGGAAAATTGAGGGGAAAGGTGGAGAGAGAGTGTGGTGTGAGAGAAAATTGATTGTCAATTTTTTACAACACAATTAATGACGTGGCAGAAGCTTATGTGTGCAAAATTGATGATATGGCAGTGTCATATAGGCAATGGACAGTATAAGAAAAATCCACCGTGGGCAGGAGAACGAGGTTGTTCACAATAAATATACTAGTGCTACATTTTATGATTTGAATGTGTATGTTCTTTATCATTATCTGGTGATCTCTTTGAAAGTATATAAATTTATAAAGAAAATAATGCATGTGATTGAGTATTTGGTGATTTATGTGATAGTTATTCTGTGGTTGTGACTAGCCATTTGGAGATTTAGTTTGTGACTGATGTGGTTGTGACTTTGACTGGCCATTTGGTGATTTAGTTTGTGACTGTTGTTGCTGTGGCTGACGCTGAGTATTTGGTGATTAAGTTTGTGACTCATGTTCTGTGGCTGTGACGTTGCTTTCATGTTGGTTTGAATTTCGACAATTGTGAACAGTACTATGTTGCTTTGTAAGTAAAAAAATGTGATCACAAAAGACTATCTAGTGTGATTACTGGAGTTAGAGTGCTACAATGATTCGTGACTTACATGCATGTTTGGAAATTAGAATAGTTGTATATTGTGATTGATGTAATAACAATAGATGTTTGTTGTGACTTATGTTCTGTTGCTATGCCTTTGCTAATGTGCTATTCTTCAATTTACTTGAGTTATTATAAAAATATTGTGTGGCTTGAATTACACAATTGTGACCAATAATTTGTGTCTTTGTATTCACATATAATTATGAAAGAATATTGATGTGACTACTGGAGTCTGAGTGCTATAATGATCTGTGACTTATGCGTGTGTTTGGGGTTACATTTTTGTGACCGTCAAAAATAACAAACTTATGAATTGTAACTTCCATAAAAGTTAGACAAGTACTTGCAATTTCAATTTAGCATCTTTCATCACTTGAGTGGGATGAAGGCGACTCCCGATCAAACAAGTATAGTGACATGGATGAAGGCATATGTACAAAGTGTGTCATCTGGGTTGAGCAGTATTGTCATGTCTTCTGAATTTCTTCTATGATGGCGTTCCTGTTCATCCATGAGCTTTTACCAAAATAAGAAGAATTATGAGAGACGATGATGGTTTTTCCCTAAAATGATTTTTCGAAGAAATGGGGTTCCTAGATGATTTTGGACGTCTCAGGCAGTGGGTTTGAGAAAGATTAGATTTTCTGATGATGCTTTGGATTTTGAGGTTTTTCTCACTTCAGTTTGAAGAAGAATGTCTCAGGTAGTGCGTTTGAGAAGACTTAGAATATCTCCAATGCACTTCGTCTATTGTAGTCTACGTGGTAGGTAAAATAGACAGAATTCTAGTCTATGTGACACTACGTCTATTAAATAGACGATTAAATTATAAATTCAACTTCAATAGATTTCATCTAAAACTAATATTACCACTTATGTGGCATTATTTTTTTTTTAAAAAAAAATTGACAGGTCTTCAATTTTTATTTCACTCGTCTGACTTTTTTTAATAAATTATTGAGATTGATTTAAATTTGTTGAGCCACTCCGTTTTTGGTGTACCACATCAACTAGACAGAGTCTTCATCAGCATGTATTGGAGAGAGTTTTTTTATAACTTTGTCTATCTGTGCTTATCTAGCATGTCTAAAAAGCAATAGACGAAGTGCATTGAAGATGCTCTTAGATTTTTTGACGGTGTTTTGAATTTTGAGGGTTCTCTATTCAAACATAATATCACTTTCTGATTATTAAGAAACGATAAAAAAAAACTATATCTTAAATTGAAATTATATGGATTAATTAATTACATTTTAATTCATTATTTTAAAAAAGACATGATTTTGCAAATTTATTTTTCATAACTTGATTAGTCAACATTCTTGGTTAAGAAAAGTGTTTAATCTAATTATCTCTAAATTTTTTAAGAGAAAAAAAGGTATAATACCGAACATTCTTATGGCCTATGGGAAAATATTGCAGGGTTAGAAATCTTGGAAAAATTGCAATTTTTAAGAAAAAAAATTGAATTTTTTGAATTTAATTTGAGTGATGATAATCACTCGTTGTAGAGGATATGTAACTAATATATCTATGATATGATATTAATTCTCTCCAAAATAATATATTTTAAATATTCTAAGTCTGTTATTTCTCTTTAATGATGGGATATATACAACGTTTTCCAAAATATATCCTTTACATGGTCAAAAAGAAAAAGTCCAAGATTTCTCCATATGTTTTTATGTTGATGTGAACTTAGATTTAGATTACTTATGTGTGACACAAATTTCTTAATATAATATGGCAATCATTGTTTGTGAGCTTAACAATATCATTACTAGATTGTTGGAGCTTGGGCTCAGGTATATTGGAGCTTAACAATGTCCTTACTAGGTTGTTGTCCAACAAGTGTCTTCAAGGATTACACATAAATTTGACTAATGAGAGACTCATATTTATAAAAAATAGTTTACTAAAAAGTAGGAAGATAATACTTCATCGATTCAAGATTTCTTTTAAACGTGAAGATATTTATTATTTGTATGATGAGAATAATTATTATAAAGATTGTTATGATTTCACCATAATTTTGTTGGTCATGTGAAAGAATAATTCACGTGGTAATTCTGAGTCGATTTTATTAGATTTAAATATCAATTAAAATTTTGTCAGGTTGATTTGATCTGTATTCTAAAACTGAAGTTATTTAACTATTTATGTATATATGGGATGACAAATTTGATCAAATTTGATAAGATTAAAAACATAAAGATAAATCTAAGAGCATTTTCGCAGCACTCCGTCTATTACAGTCTATGTAGCAAGTAAAATAGACGGACTTCCAATCCATATGGCACCACGTCTATAGAATAGACGGTCAAATTAAAATTCATCTCTAATGCATTTCGTCTAAAATTAAATTTGTTGACTCATTCTATCTAGAAGTCCGTCTAAATATAGACGGACTTCTAGACGGAGTCTATATTTTTATGTGCCACATCATATAGATGGAGTCATTGTCAATATGCATTAGAGATGGTTTTTTATAACTCCGTCTATATATGCTTATGTGATACGTTTAAAAAGCAATAGACGGAGTGTATTGGAGATGCTCTAATAAATTTATGAATTGCCATATACAATTGAATATATTACCTCTCATGATCTCCTTACACACACACACACACACACACACACACACACATATCAATTCTATATCTACATATTTTTTGGCCATGTCATAAAATCCGAACCACGTAATTTTAGATTTTTAAAATTAAAAGTAGAGCTTGACACATGGTAGAATCGCGTAATTTGTACATGGTAACATAAACAGAGCTGATCTACTCTCCACTGTGGGTAGTAGATATGACGGACAAGTAATGTGTGTCATGTGGCTATTGGACAAGTAATTGAATAATGGTTAATCATTTTTTTTCTATCCAATAGCCACGTAATATGTGTCATGTGGCCTTTATAACTCCTCCCATACTCCTCCCCACTATGGAGAGAAGATCATTTTCCGTAACATAAAATGTTTTGGAACTTTTATATGACTCCTACAAAGTAATAAAATCTTTCTTGACTTTGAATTCTTCATGTATTACCACTTTGCCCCATAGCCTTTGAAAAAATGTACTTTTTTATATATAAATTATCAATTTTTCAATTAAACTTTTTAGAGAATTTTCATTTTGGCACGTAATATGTTGAGTTGGAAGTTTTAATTTGTCAAGAAAAAAGATCCAACGTTTATAACAAATAGGAATATGATTCCACAATTTTTAAAGTCCAATCAAATTTCAAATATTTTTTTTTTCAATTTTTGGTCCAAAAATCAAATTTTAATTATATGGCAAATGAATCAAACAAAAAGTCATTTAATAATGAAAATTACATCCACTACTTGTACATTTGAAAATAATTTTAAATTTATAAACGGTAACTTTTTTTCTAAGAATACTGTCTTTTTTAAATATTTTAATTTATTAAAATAAAAATAATAATAGCACACACAATAACTAAGAAAACATACCTCTTAATCCAATTTTAAAAAAGAATCCTCAAATTGAAGGATTCTTCCAAACCTTCAATCTCATTTCCCTTAATTCCTTGCATAGGACATACATTCCATTCATTTTCTCAATCTATACCCGTGAAACCATGAATCCTAATTCCAATTTCTTTATCTTCTTCTTCAATATTCTGTAATTTCTTCATTTTGAATGCAAGAATCAAATTAATAGATACCCCAACTCGTATGGTTACTCAGTCGTTAACCAAAGTAGGGTAGCCAGTGGAGATAAAGTCCGGATCAAAGTATGATTTATTTGTGGAACAAGACAAGACCAACTTCCTCAATTTCAGTCGCGAACGCTTAATTTCTTCGACATAAAAGAGTCATAAAAAATCAATAGTCTCGTACATGGAATTCAGGCAATGTAGACCAAATGATGAACTTGAAGAAGATTAAAGTCTAACAATGCCGAAGCCCAAGTATTTCGAATATTTCATATTATGTAATTTTTTTAATGAATTTTTTCATTTTCTAAATTGCTAAGATTGTGTTGAACTAGCTAAGATTTTGTTGGACTGGTTAATATTTCATCGTATTTGCACTCTTCAATACAATCCAATCAGCACTATTAGCTGGAGGTATAATATCAACAAGCTAGACATAAGTAAAACCATTTGGTAAAAGAATTCTAGCCCTTCTCCCATGTGATCAAAGAAAATATTTATAATTATCTTACTATATATTGTATTAAAATTTGTTGAAATCAATGTAACTTTCAATATAACATTGTATGAAAAGTTATCAATATTGTTTCTTCTTACAACATAAACACTTTGAACAAATGTTACAAAGGAAGCGATTAACAAATGTGATGAACTAAGTATAATAATAGTTGGTAGAATCTGTAATATCGAATGCAATGCATAGTGAACATAAATATTAGCCAAATGTGTAACATCGAATGTAACATAAGAGTAACACATAATGGGTGGCATACAATCTAATACAATAACTAGGGGATTTTGGCGCAAATGATCCCTAACTTTTGCCATTAGTGTGGAATTGGTCTCTAACGTTTAATTTTTGACAAACAAGTCCCTACCCTATGTGTTTTGGTGCGAAATTGGTCCTTATGTGATGAAAAAAACAAATATGCCCTTATTTTAATTAGAAGAAATTGTATATTGATTCCTAATCATTATAAAATATGCAAATAGGTCCAATACTTTTATTTTTTATAAAAAAATTAAAGAAAACTAATGAGTTTTTTTTTTGGAATTAAGACTTTAGTAATAAATATGTTAAATAAAATTATTATTTTATTATTAAGTAATTATATTATTTAAAATTTAAAATTTTAATTTATTGTTGTATAAAAAAAAAATAACTTTGTCACAAACTTGATATTCAAATACTTTTATTTAATTGAGTTATATGTTTATTAACTACAAATATTAGAAATACAAATCATATTTTAATTTATCGTTTTATTTTCGCTCAAAAATAAAACACATAATGTGTAAATTAATTTTATTAGTATTTTTATGTTAAATAAAATGTAATAAAAAATTAGTTCAATGTCATAAAATTATATATGTCATTTTGTTATTTATTTAACTTAATTTTTAAAGTAAAGAGGGAGAAAATTTTTATAAGTATGAAGGGAGAAAAATGATTTCTCACAATGATTTCTCCCTCTTTAAATAATATAATTACTTAATAATAAAAATAATAATTTTATTTGACATGTTTATTACTAAAGTGTTAATTCAAAAAAAAAATTCATCGCTTTTCTTTGATTTTTTATAAAAAATAAAAGTATTGGACTTATTTGCACATTTTGTAATGATTAGAAATCCACATACAATTTCTTCTAATTAAAACCAATGGCATATTTGTCATAAGGACCAATTTTGCACCAAAATACATAGGTTAGGGACTTGTTTGTCAAAAAATAAACGTTAGGGACCAATTCCACACTAAGAACAAAGGTTAATGACCATTTGCGCCAAAATCCCCAATAACTAGCATGTGACATAAAATTTAACACAGATTCGATTCACCAAATGTGTAACATTGAATGTATAATAAATCTAAAATAAAGATTAACATAATACACTACAAGAAATAGTGGCAACATTGGCGACAAATAGCGACGATTATTTTTTTGTCGCTATAGAATAGCGTATATAGCGATGACAAACTCATGTCGTCGCTATAGTGTAGGGAGAGATATAGCGACGACATTTGTCGTCTCTTTAAATCAACTTAGTCATGACTTTTGTTTTAGAAGATGGCGGAAGCATTGCCATATTTTTTTTTTTTTTTGAAATCGGTGTGAAATTTGATTTTTTACTAATATTTATTTATTTTATTTTATAAGCAATTATAGAAAATGTTGCTCATTCAACTAATATATATTATAGAAACAAATATAATCATAAGAATTTATTTGTTTATAATGGTTTGGTTGTAACTTAACAATCGTTAGGTTATAGGTTCAAATCACATTACAATTATTCTAAAATAAAAATGCTTAACAAAACATGGTGTGTCGGGTAGGGTCGGGCCTTTGGTGGGTCGGGTTTCAAGCCCATGATTAGCATGTCGGGTCGGTGTCCACCAAGTGTATAAAATTAAGGAAAAATTTGGTCGGTCATCGTTAACGCCATAGTGGGTTGAAAAGTCATATGTTATAATCTTAATTCAACTAAAGTCATACTTCATTACTAAAAGACCAATATACCCTCCAATTGTAAAACTGCATCATTTAAACACGTAAAACCAACAAAATCATTTCAATGCCTGCTTACAAACTCCTTCATTTACTTTTAACAATTTTCATCTTCTTCTTGTGTTTGATTCTTCTTACCATAACCTCAGAATCGCATACAAACAATTCGAAAGTCGATATTTCAATGGCGAACATATTGTTTTATTTTTTTTTTTTTTGTATAAAGTAACCATTTTCGGTTAAAAATAATCATGAAAATATTGAGATATTGTTCCAATTGAAATATATGCAATGCAGTTAATAAAATGGAGTTTGGATAAACTGATTCAACTAGTTTTTGATAATGTAGTTGTTGTGAGTTAGGATTTTATGTTAGAACATGTAAAATGCTTGATATCTTTTTTCAATATATGATAATCGTTTCTAATGATAGTGAAATTTGCTGATTTTTTTTTTCTCTGCTTTTTAATGATAGTGAGCAGTTATTCTTTCTTCATCTTGGCATTGCTCTGAAGTATGTGTTTGCTTGCTTTTAAGGGACTCAGATATCTTGGAAGAGCTTTAATTTGCAGCAAAATGATGTACATTAATCTGTAATACTGTTTTAGAGGATTTGTGATACTGTTTTGAAAAAAAAATTAAAGATTGTTAAACATATGATTCTTGTAGTGAACCTTTATGATTCTTGTAGTAATAATGAAAAACTAGGATCTAATCAATCAAGAACTGGGAGTGTTAATGAAAAAGGATCAAGTTCAAAGGATGTTCAACAAGAGAAAGATTAATGGTGGCTTCAATAAAGATATATTTATCCGTGATACTGTTTTAGAGGATTTGTGATACTGTTTTGAAAAAAAAAAATTAAAGATTGTTAAACATATGATTCTTGTAGTGAACTTTTATGATTCTTGTAGTAATAATGAAGAACTAGGATCGATCAATCAAGAACTGGGAGTGTTAATGAAAAGGATCAAGTTCAAAGGATGTTCCAAGAGAAAGATGAATGGTGGCTTCAATAAAGATATATTTATCCGTGATCTTGTTTTTAGAGGATTTGTGATAATCGTTTTGAAAAAAAAATTAAAGATTGATATTTTAAGCTAAAGAGACGATTTCAAACGGGTTAAATCCATCATAGGCGTGTAGCAAAGCTACTTGGTCTTGACCGTCTCGTCGAGACCATTCCGAAAACATATTATAATAAAAATTACGAGCACATGTACAAATTCTATGTTCATTTCTATTGTGATACTATTTTTTGTGATCTTTGTTTTGCATAATACTGATGATCAAACAACACACATGACTATGATATCATGCTTTTATCTTTGATATTGTATTATGCAAAACAATATAATGGATTAGAACATGGATTAAAACAATTATAAAAATTACTAATGCACATTACCTAAACAAAACAAAGATCATAGATTAAAATAGTATCATAGACAAAACTAAGACATTCAAACAAGATCACGGTGTTCAAGCCTTGGCATAATTAGACAATGTCAAAGAATAAAAGCACGGTATCATAAATAAAACTCATTCCACATAGAATAAAACAATATCATGGATTAAAATAGTATCAAAATATACTAATGCACATTACCTAAATAAAACAAGATCATAGATTAAAACTAAGACATTCAAACAAAGATCATAGGATTAATACATATGCCTACAAAGTTTTAGATGACTTCCTTTAACTTGAGAATGATTGGTAGTTCTTCTTTCTTCATTTTAGCATTGCTCAAGTATGTGTTTGCTTTTAAAGGACTCGAGATACCTTGGAAGAGCTTTAATTTGCAAACAAAGGATGTACATTTATCCGTGATCTTGCTTTTAAAGAATTTGTGATCTTCGCTTTGAAAAAAAATTAAAGATTGACATTTTAAGCTAAAGAGACTACTTCAAACGGGTAAAATCCATCATAGGCGTTGGCAAAGCGATCTGGTCTTGACCGTCTCGTCGAGACCATTCCGAAAACATATTATAATAAAAATTACGAACACGTGTGCAAATTCTATAATCATTTCTATTGTGATCTTGTTTTTGTGTGATCTTGTTTTATATAATACAAGATCAAACAACACACACATGACTATGATATCATGCTTTTATCTTTGATATCGTTTAATTAGTCATATGTTTTGTTTGATACTTTATTATGTAAAACAAGATCATAGATTAAAACATGGATTAAAATAAATATCAATTTATATGAATGCATATTACCTAAACAAAACATTATCATGGATTAAAACTAAGACATTCAAACAAGATCACTTATTCAAACTTTGCCATAATTAAACAATATCAAAGATCACATAGAAGTATCACGGGATAAAAACAAGATTCATGGATTAAAACGGTATCAAAATATACTAATTACCTAAACAAAACAATATCATGGATTAAAACAATATCATAGATTAAAACTAAGACATTCAAATAATATCACAGTTCAAACATTGCTATAATCAAACAAGATCACAGAGTTAAAACACTATCATGGATTAAAACGATATCAAAATATACTAATTACCAAACAAAACAATGATCATGGATTAAAACAAGATCATAGATTAAAACTAAGACATTCAAACAATATCACAGTTTCAAACATTGCCATCATTAAACAAATCAAAGATCACATATATATATATATTCAAACGAAGATCACGAATTAAAAAAACAATTATCATGGATTAAAACATGTTTCAAATGATAGTGAAATATTATGACAAATTTTCAATCTATTAAACATTGCCATAATTAAACAAGATTATAGATTAAAACTAAGGCATTAAAACAAGATTATCATAGATTAAAACTAAGACATTCAAATATTAGATGATGGAACATTCAAGCTCCTATTTACAACAATTCTATGTCCATTCATATTGTGATATCGTTTTCGTGATCTTTGTTTTTGTATAATATAGTATCAAATAAAATACCATGACTAAACATTAGATGATGGAACATTCAATCTCCTATTTACAGCAATTAGATGGTGGAGCATTCAAGCTCCTATTTACATAAGATAGTAGAGTATTCAAGCTCATATTTACAGCATTCAAGCTCATATATACAACATTGTATGCTCATTTCTGTTGTGATACTGTTTTGTTTAATACAATATCAAATTGCTATTCTATATTGGTCAGCCTCTCTTGCAGCACGGATAGATTAATGCTAATTGTTAAGACATTAAGAATAGAGTACAACCACAGAAGATGAAGAAATAAAAAAGCATACAAACCAAAGATAAGGATTCAAACACTGTGACCAAAGTCCATAAAACGTTATTTTTTTAGTTTCACAGCTAACAAAATCTTCACCAAAAAAACTGCCTAAAAAGTGATCCAAAATCTTCACCAAGAAAAGTGCCTAAAAAGTGACATTGTGCCTTAGAAGCACTCGCCGGAGGTCGCCGGAGGTGGAAGCGGTGGTCGCTGGAGGTCGCCGGAGGCCGAGGCGGAGGTCGCCGGAGGTGGAGGCGTCTTTGGAGGTGGCGGAGGTTGTCATGGGAGGTGGAAGCGTCTTGGAGGTGGCGGAGGTTGTCGCCGGGAGGTGGAGGAGGTTTGTGGAGTTGAAAGATTGTGTCAATGAAAATATGGTTAAAAGGGGTGATTTTGGAATTAATATAAAATATTGATGTGAAGTATGACTTAATCACAATTTTAAAAAAAATTTTGACCTAATTTGAAACAAGTCATGTGGAGATGACTTATTTGCAATTTTTCCTATAAATTAATTTTTTAATTATTAAAAATTTGATTCCTATAACGACGACTTGGTTAAGATTATAGCGACGACAAAATGTCGTCGCAATAAAACTAAACCTAATACCATATAGATACGATATTTAGGAGATTTTGGCGCAAATGGTCCCTAATGTATGCATATAGTGCAGTTTTGGTAACCTTTCATTTTTGGCTAAGAGGTCCCTAACCTATGCATTTGGTTGCAAAATTGATCCATATGGACAGAATCGTTTAATTGTGCAGTTTGTTGGGTGCGTACTTTGGGATTTTGGGGCAAATGGTCCCTAATCTTTGCCCTTAGTGTGGAATTGGTCTCTAACGTTTATTTTTTGGCATACATGTCCCTAACCTATGTGTTTTGGTGCGAAATTTGTCCTTATGGAATAAAAAAGACAAATATGCCCTTAGTTAATTAGAAAAAATTGTATGTGGATTCCTAATCATTACAAAATGTGCAAATAGATCCAATACTTTTATTTTTTATAAAAAAAATTAAAAAAAACTAATGAGTTTTTTTTTTTTTTTTGAATTAATACTTTAGTAATAAACATGTCAAATAAAATTATTATTTTTATTATTAAGTAATTATATTATTTAAAATTTAAACTTTTATTTTATTGTTGTATAAAAAAATAACTTTGTCATAAACTTGATGTTCAAATACTTTTATTTAATTGAGTTATATGTTGATTAACTACAAAATTAGAGATCCAACTATATTCTTCATATTTTAATTTATCGTTTTATTTTAATTCAAAAATAAAACACATAATGTGTAAATTAACTTTTATTAGTATTTTTATGTTAAATACTAATAAAATAAAATTTAGTAAATAAATATACTAATTTTTATCAGTCACTACCACCTACCATCATGCTGCTGCCAAACTATTAAATACGGTAAAAAAAATAATTTGGAACGTGGACATTCAAAAAAAAAAAAAAAAAAAACTCAATAGTATGTACACACTCCATTGAGAAAATTATATACCCACAATCACACGACATGTCAAATAAAAATTATACAGATGTCAAATAAAACTAAAATTTTATTACATTTTATTAAATAAAAATTATTACATAAAAACTAATCTTATTACATTTTTATTTGATATAAAATACTAATAAAATTTAATTTACACATTATGTTTTTATTTTTGAACGAAAATAAAATGATAAATTAAAATATGAAGAATATAATTGCATCTCTAATATTTGTAGTTAATAAACATATAACTCAATTAAATAAAAATATTTGTACATTAAGTTTGTGACAAAGTTATTTTTTTATACAACAATAAAATAAAAGTTTAAATTTTAAATAATATAGTTACTTAATAATAAAATTAATAATTTTATTTGACATGTTTATTACTAAAGTGTTAATTTAAAAAAAAAAAAAAACTCATTACTTTTCTTTAATTTTTTATAAAAAATAAAAGTATTGGACCTATTTGTACATTTTGTAATGATTAAGAATCCACATACAATTTCTTCTAATTAACTAAGGGTATATTTATCTTTTTCATCCCATAATGATCAATTTCGCACTAAAACACATAGGTTAGGGACATGTATGTCAAAAAAATAAACGTTAGGGACCAATTCCACACTAAGAAAAAATGTTAAGGACTATTTGTGCCAAAATCCCAATGTACGCATCCAACTAATGGCACAATTGGATGGATTCCATCCATATGGACTAGTTTTACAACCAAATACATAAGTTAGGGACCTCCTAATCAAAAAAATAAAAGGTTATAGACCAAAACCGCACTAAGTGCATACGTTAGGGACCATTTGCGCCAAAATCCCCGACATTTAGCGACGACTTTACATTATAACAGCGATTTTTCGACCTATAACGACAACATAGACAACATTTTTTGTAGCGATATTTAACAACATGCAACATAAAGATACCATTAAAACTTAACACAGAAACAAGTGTGTGTTTAACATAATTAATGGCATAAAATTAACCATAATAACATATAATACAACAAGATGGAATCTATAACACAAGAATTGGTAACAACTTCACGTCAAGTTCATGTTATATGATAAAAGCTTTTACGAAATTCAACTACAAATATACACACAATTATCACAATAGAAATTACATAATATTGCAAACTTTGTAAGAGCAAACCATTTAACATTATGAAATCCAATGAAACATAATTAAATTTCTCGTATCATAACTTAATTAATGAATTAACATCTACTGAACTTTGAATTACAAAAAAATACTTGGCACACAATTTAGATTGCAGTAGAAAATTGGATTCATTGGTATCAAAAGTTCGATGTTCATCCGCCATTGATGTTAATGTTTGGCAGAGAGAATAAGATTTTTTCCAAAAATATAATTACTCTAATTATGGGATTACAATCATATGCATTGTTGTTGGCAGAAAGAGAAAAATCTTTTATTACAATCACAGATATTTTTTAAGCTTTTTTTGCATGGATTTTCTTAGTTACAAAATAATATTAATAATAATAATAATTTTAAAAAATACAACGAATATTTTTAAGATTTTTGACACGCAACAATTTTATTATTATTATTTTGAATTAGTGGTTTAATGATGTAAATTTCCCAACATGTGTAACCCTAGACGCTAGTAAATAAGATTTAATAATGAAATCCACAATTTATCACTACGGCTCCCACAAATTCGACTTGATAGTTTTTTCTCTTGAGTTTGTGAAATACACCACTTCAACAAATAGACAATGTGTTTCAATAACATTTTTGGATTAATGATCCCAAATTCAAGTTGATTCTCTTTTGCTGCTTCAAGAAGAAAATCAAACCTAGTCCATTTTCTTATAGAAGGACTTGGGGGTTCTCTTTGTTTTGGTATTATCTAAATCAGATAACATTAAATAGATTTTCTCTTTCATACTTAAACAAATTCTACATATCCACTAAGTCTTCATTCAAAATGACTTGATTCTCACTAAGAGAAATCATAAACATTTGACTTCAAAAGAATTGAGCCAAAATAGAGATGCAAATTCACAAAAAAAATAAAATAAAAAATTTAGAGAATCATCGTATTAGCATTTTCTTATTTGTTAAGAAGATGTAATGTGTCAAAGTGTTGAAAATGTATTTAGGAGACAGTAAGTTCAGGATAGTAGATCTGGACTTAGAACTGAAAAATGGGCTTGGTCGGGTCGGCCTGACCTGGCCCGCCAGAGCAAGGTCACACTTGAAATCTGATTGGCCGGACCATCCCAGCTTTTGTGCACTAAAATATCCGGTCTCGCCCAACCCATCTGGACTAACCCGATCTTAATTTAATTTTATTTATTTTTAAATAATTTTTTTATACATTCTATTATATTGCATCAAATACAATTTTAAAAAACTTAGACAATATATATTTTGATATTTTTAAAGAGATTAATTTATAAAATTGGGACTCTCACATGTTAGTCAATACATAAGCATCAATTTTCTTTCAAAATATTAATATTTTTTTGGTTAATTGTAAACTATTTTTTTGACACCTTTTTAAAAAAAATATATAAATAGTAAAAGCATGCTAGTCTTATTGCTTTGAAATATAAACATGTTTGGCTTAAATTAAAAAATTTACTTATAAGTAAATTTAAAATAAATAATTTACTTGTCATACCAAATATAATTTGGATTGAAATTTGAATTAAACTAAATTTTAATTAAATCTAAATAATTTTATGTTGAAACTTGGAGTTATTGGACTAATGTTTCAAGAAAAGACAATTTAAATTGGAGACTTGACCTTAGGCCAATTTTGATTGATATTATTTGGATTATGTATTATGAATATTCACAAAATGAGTTATTAATGTTAATGAGCAAAAAAAATAAATAAATAAAAATTGGGCCAGCCCGACTAGCCCGGTGGGCTAGATGAGCCGGGGCCATATAGGCTCGGTTTTGTTTGGGCCAACGCCAGCCCAACTCAAAATCCGGATTATCCACCCGATTTTGCCACCTCTGAACTCATTAAACCTTGGCACTAAATTGATCCTTCAAATCCTTTTTCTTATTCGAGAAAGAAAATGGGACATTCATGATTCAGGCAAGAAAAAAACTCAAATTACCTAACACTGCAGATAAATTTTTCTGTTCCTTAACAGAATTTAAAGATATAAAAGAGGTTTGGCTAAAATATGTGAAAAATAAAACTTTAAATAAGGTAGCATACATGTAACCCTAGTAAATAAAGAATGATACACCTTGTAAAAAGTTTGGAAATGGATGGTTATTACTCATGGTATGTATAATTTTTCTACCGTAAGATGGAAGTTACTTGATAGAAATTTTGAAGAATTTGACGCTCTTTGGAGTTGACTTAAAATTATTCCCATCGAAGCCATAAGTCACGAATGAGCTATGGATCAAGAACATAGTGTTGTGTAAAATATCTGATTATATATCTCCATATCAAAGCCTTTGAAAAGTTTATCCTCGAATGTGCTTGGTCCAAAATTCAAATTTCAATTATATGGCAAATAGATAGATTAAATAAAAAGTTATATTAGTAAATAAGATTTTTATACCTTACTAAAGAAGCCATAATAAATGAAACCCACAAATACATCACTACAACCCACAAATTCGACTTGATGGTTTCTTCATTTGTGTTTGTTAAATACACCACTTCAATTGACCGATAATAGATAAGAAATTATGTGTTTTAAAAAGTGTTTGAAATAATAATCCCAAATGCAAGTTGATTCTCTTTTGCTGCTTCAAATAGAAAATCAAACCTAATCCCTTTTTTTATTGGAAGACTTGGGGTTCTCTTTGTTTTAGTATTATTCAGATAACATTAACTAAATTTTCTCTAAAATACTTGATTCAAAACTGACTTGATTCTCATTGAGAGAAATCATAAACTAGCCAAACGTAAATAATGAAGTTTCTATTAGAGTCATACTGATTTGAAACCATTAAAGAAGCATCATAAAATTTAGCACAAAAAACACTATCAAACAGAAGTTGCAACATTTGCAAAAATCCTAATAAAACCTTTAGACATTAAAAGTAAAATTGCTGAACGTTTTCTAACTCTTGATGCTTATTGTGTAACTAGAAACTAGAACAAAGAGAAACATATTCCTGAATCACTTTGGTGGTGGGAAAAAGATTTCTTCAGCCTTCCTCTTCGAGCTGAATTTTTCCTCTACTTCAGGAGACACGTTGAATGATGCTTGTAGGACTTGGGGGGACAATGCCTTCCAAACTGAAGTCCTTCCAGCTAAATGAGTGAAAACAGGACTGCCAAGGACCACATATTTTAAGTCAGAAACATTCAAAGGAAACAAATATAACGTAGACATAATAAAAGAAATAAATATAAATTGATTTAGCAAACATTAAAAAGTAGAACGCACTTGGGAGTTGTGATGATAGAGAACCACTCCAAACCATCAGTATCAGCAATCTTTGAAACAACAAAGAACCTTGGAACAATGAAAAGATTACCAGCTTTAACTGTTGTTTCCAATACACGTTGACCATCAACACCAACAACCTGAGCACGGCCACTGCCCCTGACAATGTAAGTGACTTGCAAAGCAGAATCACAAGAAAAGCCCGGAGAACACATTGCACTCCCATTTAATCTCACAAGATCAGCCCCAAGTCCAACCTCACCGACCAACGGCAAATTCTTCGTGTTCAAAACAACGACCTTTCCACCGTTCTTGATGTCCACATCCAACGGAGCTTCCTCACAGTTTAAAGCCATGCCATTGCGGTGCTCCGCCTTGGGTTCAGGCATTTTGAAACCGGGATTGATCTTCACAATACCCTTACCAGACTGCTGACCAACGAGGGTCTTCACAACACTCTCTTCCAAGTCCCATGCCCTACCAACAAACTCAGTTGAGAATCCAGTGAAGATGCCATTAGACCCTGTTAAAAAGAAGTCGGTAAATGAACCAGCTTTGTGGGCTGTTGAGGTGTCTCCAAGGAAGAGGACCACTAGTTCAGTATCCTGTTTGTTGTACCACCAGGTGACAACACCAAAGGGAAGTGCAATGGCATCACCCTTTTTGATTGCAAGCACCTTTTCTTCTTTTTCTGGAAGCACAATTCCAGCCACTCCACTACCTAATGTTAAAGAGGAAAAAAAAAAAGAGAATTTATTTAATGTATAAGAAGGTTTGTTAGTAAAGAGGTTTTCACGTTGGTTGGAAAAACTAGATCAAACACGTAAATCAAGACTATGAAGTAATAACAACTGACATCAAATTTAAACCATTAGGTTTTGGACAAATTCCAGTATATTTATTTGTTTAGATTTTGACAAATGACCTGAAGCGTTAAAACCATGATCCTAACAGTTTAAATCTTATAATTACTGGAATAAACAGAGAAAGGCTTCAATCTTCATATAATAAATTATTACTTGGTGACAGATGATTGCTGATGTCTTGTTTAGTAAAGAAGAAAACAAATTCAGATTTTGTTCTCTATATATATAGTCCATCATGTCCAATACTATGTGCCTAACATAATGCATAGTGAAACATCATAAGATGTGCATATGAAGTGGACTTTTCACGATTCGTACTAATAGAAGATGTGATGTATAACCACAAATAAACACATTATTCTAACATAATAGCATGATAAGTATCATTATCTGAAAAGGGCAGAAAATTAAATTGATTTATGCAAGCATAATCAGAAACTTTATGCAAGCATAAGAATAGAAACTTTATGCAAGCATAAGAATAGAAAACTTTGCACAAGGTGTTCAAGATGCCAATCACTAAAAAGGTTGAAAAGAAAACAATTTTTCTTTGAAATAATAAATCAATTCCTATGGATAATTCCAAGTTCATAAAAAATATATAACCAACGTAATTAAATCGTATTCAGCCCTCAAGTATATTTCAATAAACAGAATCAATATAACAACTTAAATCGTATTCAACCCATGAGCTTATTCAATAAACAGAATCAACATAAGATTATCCAGAAACAGAATTCAATACAAATTTCAACAAATTAACCATCAATAAATCTTCATGAATCAAAAATAGTTGAAGATGACCGATTATGCAAAAACAACAAATAAAATCTCGATTGACAAAATATTAATCAAGCTTCAGTTTAGGAAAAAAAAAAACTCAAAATTAAATTGAGTCCATTAATCAACAATATGAAAAAGAAAAAAAAAAAAAACAAAATCAGACCTTGAAGGACATAAGCAACCTTGGCGGAATCAGAGTAACGAGGCAGAGCCAAGCCATTTTTCTCGAGAGCAAGCTTTGCAGCACCGATGTTGCTTTCACGTAGCATCGGCAGTTCATTTGGGCACCACGCATAGTACGCGCCGCCGTCTCCTCCGTACACCTTCTTCGCCAACTTGGGTGACAGATCAAGATCCATCTCTCTCTCTCTCTCTCTAAAACAGGATATAGAATTTTACAGAATGCAAAGAAAATCAGAACTCGCTGATTGATAATGAAAAAAGGGGTTAATCGAGGTTGGTATTTATAGGGAAATTGTATTGCAGAATCCATAAGGATAATATTTTGAACGAATTTCTGTTAGATTGAGAGTATATGTGGGATGTTGTTAATTAGGATAGAGTACTTCTTTTTATATGAGAAAGATTAATTAATTAATTAATTAACTAATTATAAGTAATTTACTCTAAAGATAATTCTTTAGTCACAATTCTACCATATTAGAGCATGTCGAATGCAGACATGAATTGTACTAAAAAATATATAACGTTAGTCTAAATTGATTACATAGAAAAAATAAAAGAGTGCTATACATCCTCAAATTATTTAATTACTATTGAAATATTTGTTAAACTTTTTTTATTTTTATTTTTTATAATTTATTTCCATCAAAATATGTGTTAATAATTATTTAATTAATTTTTTTAATTTGTCTACTAATATCTTTTATACATGTGGACTACAACCTTTCTAATCCATATCTTTATTTGAGATGCTATTATATTCGATCTCTATTTTATTTACCACGTACACAACACTCTACATTATTGTATTAGAGATGTTCTTATAAGTAATTTACTTCAAAGATAATTCTTTATCACATATCTTAAGTATTTATAATTTGATAAATATTATTTTTATTCCCATTTTTTATAGTATCTATAATTTTTATTTACTTTAATTCAATTAAAGTAAATACTTTTTTAGTCACATATCTTAAGTAATTAATTGATTGGGAAGGTAAAGTGATGAATGTTTATCTGCATGTTGGGAGTTGGGCCAATCAACGAATATAATTAAAGTTGAGCACGTGTTTGATTTTTATTTCACTTTTCATCTTCAAATATATTTATCACTTTTACTGTACATTTGGTAAATGGTGAATAGACAAATATAATGAATAAAACTTATTTTATCATGTCTGAGCGGAATTAAATTTTTAATAAATTTTTATCCAGATAATAATTTAAGCAAAAAATAAAGATAAGTTTTATTCTCGAAAGGAAGATGACAAAATTTTTATTCGAATAAAAATCTTTTCAATTTTTTAAAAGACAAACGTACCTTTTATAATATACAACAAATATATTTCTGGACATCCATATCTTAGGATAATCGCTATAGTCCGCGGCCATCCTTCCTCTACCACCTACTGTGTCCGCAACAATCACTGTCCACCCCTCCTCTACCTCCCCTATCGTTATCACCGCTCCACCAATTTTTTTTTCGTTTAATAAAAAATAATAGTAGAAATGTCTTTTTACGAAAAATTGAATTTTCAGCAGTGACTTTTTTTCATTCTTATATTTAGTTGAACCAAACAATATAATAATAATCTATTATCTGGATAACTATTATTTAGATAATTTTTATTTAGATAAATAATTTTATCCACAAATCAGACGGGCTCTTAATAATAATCACCCATTTATGTAACGGGTTAAATAATACGAGCAATGAAATATAAAATTATGAGACTCAATTTATTATCTAAATCATTTAATGTTAAATAATCTGATGATGATCATCACTCGTAGTAATAAGTACTATTACTCACAAAAAAGTAAAGTAGTTATATTTATATCACAATTTTTTCTTTATTATTAATATACATTTTCATTTTATTAAAAATACAGATGTCTTTAGATTTTTTGTTGCATACT
This sequence comes from Forsythia suspensa, assembly GCA_023638005.1. Classification (NCBI taxonomy): domain Eukaryota; kingdom Viridiplantae; phylum Streptophyta; class Magnoliopsida; order Lamiales; family Oleaceae; genus Forsythia; species Forsythia suspensa. Next base: position 18,156,723 of record CM042669.1, read on the forward strand.
TATCTTCAATAATTCATAAACATTTAGTGATTGATGTATAAAAATATTCTATTAGTGTACTTTAAAATGATGGGCAAATATTATATTGCTCTTTTGTATTTACTTTTTCTCTCTTTTTTTTTTTTAAATATGAAGGATAATAACAACTTTTTGAATAGAAGTGATCAGATGTGTTTATAATTAATAGAAAAAAAAAAAAAAATTGCCATTAAAAAAATAAAGATATAGGCACGCCCCTAAAAAAAATAATAATACCAATTTAAAAGTGGTGGGAGAAAAAAATAAGTACGGTGTACCACCCAAGTCCATAAGTGAAAGAAACATTTTTGGACCACGATGCCATCACTATTATTTCATAATTCATGGATTTGTCCTTAATTAATATTATTTTTAATATAATATTAAGTAATAATGTTATACTTTATAATTTATCGATGTCCCTTTAAAGCCCTCAAATTCCAACTTTTCACCTTGACGTTATTTTGTATGTCCTCCTCTCCCCTCCTTCACAATAATTTGCTGTGGGGGCAGAGTCGAGAATTTTATCCAGTGCGAACAGAAATTAATAAATGTAACAATATAAAACAATGTAATAATACAATAATACAAACAATGATATACATAACAATTGTTCTTTACGAGTTTTCATGATTTGATATTGTTATACATAGACTTTATTATTAATTTTTAATTAAATATCTTTCTCTACATAAACAATTCTTCTAGTGATCACCCATCCGTTTGCACAATCTATCATTCACAATGCTCATTGCAGAAAATATACTCTACGGTAGGAGTAGCAAACGGTAGAATTAGCGCTAAAGTCAAAAGCTTGTAAACCAATAGATATAATTTATTTTCTTTGTTATAACTAACTTTCCTTGCAACATCACTAATGTCATTCAACCCTTTAAACGCTTGGTTGGAGCTCATATCAAAATATAAATTTCAAATTGATCATTAAGTATGAAGAAATATACTTTAGAAAAATCTTCTAGATAAAACTCAGTAAGTTGAATCAAGCTAATTTGTAGAAAATGTAGTTTCTAAATAACTAAACATAGTAAATGACCATTTTTTTATCATTCAATTTAATCAATTAAATAGACTAATGAACAAATTTTCCCTTTTCAATAATCAACTGCAAATATGGATTGCAATTTCATGTAATTATGTTCATATAGCTAATAGCCTATAGAGTAAAATTATTTTGGTTTGGACATTTGCTCCTATAATCTCATTAAAGAGAGTGCCTCTCTTCGTGATGATGAGAATCGCATTAGATTCAATAATTGCAATCAAGCTTAAATTAGTACTTATAAGCTTATGTTCATATAATCATGTGCTTATAAGCTTAGTCAAACATAATAAAATTATTTTCGTATTTGTATTGGAGAAGTCACTCTTTAGTCCAACATGTTCCTTCCACAAACAAAAGTGTCGATGTCCTATATTTTCATTCCAGTAGTTTCATTGTTAGTGTTATATTCTCTACATGTGACATCTTCACAAATTTATACAAGAAGATATAATTAAGATTTAATCATAAAATTTAGAAGCACAATTTACTGTTCTATTTAATTTTGTTATTCTTTCGTATTATATATAGTACTTTAACCAAACAATTTTTGTAGAACATTTACATAATATTTACTCACAAACAAACATAGAAAAGAGTTTATTGTTTAGGGTTTGTTTGAGAGTTTTAGAGTACCAGTTATAAGAGTTTTTTAAAGTATCGATTTTAGACGTTTTTTAGTGGAGCGGCTTTGGGAGGTTTTTAGTAGCGGTTTTCTAAACTATCCAACTTTTGATTGAGAGTTTATTATTTAGCAATTCTAAAAGTTTTTTAAGAGAATCAAATTACATATATGTCCATTATTAAAAAATTAAATTAAATTTTAAAATTTTATATATCTACCTATCATTGAAAATATAAAATTAAATTTATGTTCTTACATGTGTTTTTTTCTTTTGTATATATATTTTTTTATTTTTACAAATATTAAGTTTATGGTAGTTTTGAAAATAATTGTTTCAAAGGAGGTAAATTGGAAGAAATTTTGAAAACGACAAAAAATCACCGATTTCGAGGGTTGGGATATACGCTTCAAATTACACTACACTAATTTTGGGCGGTTTAAAACCGCAAAAAATTGGTGTTCTAAAATACTAACAAACACTGATTTTCTCAATCTTTCATAATCGGTACTATCAAAAGCTAATCAAAATTGGTGAAAAAAAACTACCTAGTAGACCCTTAGTTTGCCATTTACTGAGTCTGTTGGTAGAATTTTGAGCACCAACCAACGAGAAGATCAACAAGAGATTGAAGAGTAATTTTAGTTTATTAATTTCCTTTTGGGCCATTTTTATGGCCCATTTAAAGTGTGAAGTTTTTCTTTTTTTTTTTCAGTGCACGCACGAGCCTGCTTTTTAATGGACCATCCAAAGTCCAGTGGAGCATCTGCCTGCACTAAACTTCATAAGGCTCCGCCACTGCCCTTTGGCTTAGTTTGATAGAGAATAGTTTTTGTTGTGTTACAGAAAAAATTAATTGTAAGTATTATTTTAGCATTTGATTTATTTTTATAGGATATTTAATTACTAAAATAGATATTAATTATAATAATATTATTTTGTATTATTATTATTGATATGTAATATTTTTTTCTAAAATATTATGTAATATTATTATTTGTTATCATTATTTTAAAATGAAAAAAAATTTAATATCTAACTTTTATAATTTATAAAATTATAAAATAAAAAATTTAGTCGTAGAAAATGAATTAATTTAAACTCTTGAAGTAAAAAAATTAAAAATTTATATTATAAAACAATTAAAATTTGGGCGGTCTTGTTTTAACAATTTCCAAGGAACCTAGTGCAGGTCGATGATGGAGATAATTATTTTTGTTGGGCCTACATTGATTTTGGTTATTGAAATTTGGAAATTTGGAAGTCAGTTGAATATTGACCATTTTCATCCTTCGAGTGGTTAGCACAAACCTTTCATATATGATTTATTGATTTAGAACATGTTTTGCATGATTTTAATTTTTTTTTTCAAACTCATTTTTAACCACATATTTAATGAGATTTATAAGTTTTATCAATTTTTCATCCACATATTTCACCAAATTTTTTCAAAATCTTCTAAAAACTTACTTTCAAACTCCAACTGTTTCGCACATTTTTGGTTCGTGCTAACAATTAAAAGATTACTTAGACAATGTGTAAGGAACAATACCTCTTGGGACAATGTCTCAACAAAGGGTGTTTGAATTGAAAGATTATATTATACAACTTACTTTCAATGGGCACAAACACACAAAGTTACAAGATTCGTAAATAGAGAGTAATAAACTTAAACGTAAATTCACATATTTCTATGTGTGATAGTTGTTCTTGCTTTCTTCAATTACTTCGCCTTATTTATACATTGATCACCATTTGCACAATTCTCGTCCATGACTGACCATTATCTCATAGCATTTCTTTTAAATAAATTCTCATAACTGCCATAACTTCCACAACTTCCCATAATGTCTTTTTTATTAACTAACGGTTACTTTGGATTATGGGCCACGTATAAAACTGCTTCATTACTTGCGTGATGCAGTTATCACTTCATTCGCCCAAACCCTGCTCCATTTTGCCATATCGTTAAGACCTTTGTACGTTTTGGGCCATTCTTATCTTGACAATTCTTCTTGGTAAGCGTTCCATACAAAACATAGTAATCGAATGATCTCCCAGATGGTTCGCCCAACAAACCTACTACTGAATTGCCTTCTTAGTATAGCTGCCCGAGTAGATTGTTATATGAAACTCCCCTTATTCTTCACTCTACTTCTAGATCAATCTCCTCTTCTATGTCTGTCATTCCGTCATCTTCTTTCTCACTGTTGTCCTGAATGACTTGACTCATATTAGATGTGCCTTCTTCGTCGCATTCCAATACGCAAGCTACCCCAACGGTTTCTTCTATCATCGCCTCTTCGCTTTCTTTGTTTTTAAACTCGTTGGCCAATAAATAATTACTAGCCATAACTGGGGCAGAGTGCTGAACTAGATGGTGATCAATTGCCCAAAATCATCCTCATCTTCATCTTTCTTTCTATGCTCAAACCTTGATTTTCCAACACATTCCTTTTCAATTGACTCTTTTGCTAACTCCTCTATATCTTCTTTTTCTTTGTCCTCGGAAATACTTTTATTCATCATTTTACTTTTCCTCATGGTTTTAGAATGCTCTATATCTTGTTTTTGTCTCATCATTTGCCCATAGTTTCTTTGAAAACGTCTCTGTTGGTCCTTGTCATTTCATTGAATGGAATCATTCTTCCTACTCTAGGATTATATGAATGCCACACATTTGGGCGTTGAGGTTGTGGCCTGAAAGTTTTGATGCCCTGAAATGAGCCATATTGCCTTCCATAGAATGGTTTTACTTGCCCTCTAAACAAACACTCAAAGGCGTTGGGACGCGGTTCGTCCTCGCCATTATCAACTACTAACTTGAATCTTTGGAGACCAAACTTGTCCAGTTTTGGGATGACCGTGTTGACATCTACTGGCTGTGGGAATAGATTTTCGTCCAATGCCATCTTTTTTCTTTGACTCAAATGTGATTCGCCTTGACTCGATAGCATCTTGCAAGACATGACGAAGAACCAAGCAGCTATTAGTCGTGTGAGACCATGAATTAGGCTATTTACAATATTTTTTAACCTTGATGTGCTCAGGGTTTGGCAGTTTATGCTTATCGCTTAGCTTTATTTGCTTATCTTTATATAACCGGTCAAATATTACATTGGCTTTTGTTATATCAAATGAGATTGTTCTAGCCTTTTTATTCTCTTTTTTTGCAGGCTCGTTCTTAATAGGCATTCCTGATTTAGCCAGTATCGGGCACCCATACGTGTCTCCCTTGATCAACTCGGCCAGATACACTTCGGCCTCGGCTTGATCTTGATTAGTGTCAATAGCGTGCATATCAAAATTCGAGTATCTATAATAGGTCCCTTTATTAGATTTTTCCATTTGTTCTTCTTCTCTTAACAATCGCTCATATCGTATAACACTCGCGCTAAGTTGAAAGAGATCAGAAAATTCTCTATCTTGGAACTTCCTTTTTAGATCAAAATTCAAACAACTTTGAGCGATCCTTACAAATTCTTTTTTGGATAAAGGTAAAAAAACGTTTGTTTCTGGCCATTTTAAATCTTTGAAGAAAAGATTCAACCCATTCATTTGGCATTTAATGCAAATTTGCTAAATCTGCCAAAGTGACTTGTGATTCAATTTTGTAAAACTGGTCATGAAATAATTTCTCCAAATGTTGCCATGTTTGGACAGAATTTGCTGGCAAATTAATGAACCACGAAAAGGCTACCCCAGTTAGTGAATTTCGAAATAATCTCATCTTGTGGAAGTCAGTAACTTCGCCACATTGCAACGTGAAATACCCTACATGTTCCAAAGTGGACACTTCTCCTAAACTAGTGAACAAAGAAAATTCAGGCACCTTATACCCTCTAGGCCATGGATATGCTTGATCTACCCAATTTGGGTAAGGCTTTTTGTACGTCGGTCAAATTATTGGCCGTATTCCAAAAGCCAACTGATTTCTACAACTTGATCTCTCAAAGTGGCATTGGGATCAATAGGCACTCCTATGGGTTGATGTACGTGTGGCATTGCTTGAGGCCTAACAATGTTCGGCCCCATGTTAGGCATGAAGGAGCCATTATTTGGCCCATTATTGCCATTGATATGTAGATTCCCCCCATCGTTGATACATGTAGTATTTTGTCCCATTTATTGAACATTTTCTCTCGCGTTAGGGCTAACCCCCATGTTAGATGTCCCAGCACCCTCTAAGTTGACCGTGGCTGGTCGTATGTGAGGTGTTTCAACTCCTTGACTCGTTTTTACAAATGGTGAACCATTATCTACAATACTTCTGGTTTGGAAATGATTTTCCATACCCAAAGGATTTGATAGATATATTAGGCTTACCATTTTGTTCATAAGTTCGTTCAATATATTTAATTGCTTAGCCATATGATCATAATGATTGTTTCTATTTTGAGTGAGTCTTTCTACAGTATGAATGTTTTGCAAACTTACCTGTTCAACAATGTCTTGCGTGAGTTCGACCAACAATGTACGCATGGTGTGGGGACTTAACTTCGTCATAAACTCATAATAACTAGCATTTGGTCTTTCCATCTCCGGGGTACCTTGTTGACCCTCAAATTGCTCGATCACAGAATGGACAGACTGTTGGTTTGGTGACTCCTTGCCAGAATTCTTTTGAGGCATGATGCCTCCAATATTTCTAACACCAAATGTCCCACTGAGCGTGCTAAATTGTTTCGCGCGTTTTTTGTTCGTGCTAACAATTAAAAGATTACTCAGACGATGTGTAAGGAACAAAACCTCTTGAGACACATCTCAACAAATGGTGTTTGAATTGAAAGATTATATTATGCAACTTGCCTCCAAAGGACACACGCACACAAAGTTACAAGATTCGTAAATAGAGAGTAAAAAACTTAAACGTAAATTCACATATTTTTTTGTAAGATAGTTGTTCTTGCTTTCTTCAATTGCTTCGCCTTATTTATATATTGATCGCCATTTGTACAATTCTCACATATGATTAACCATTATCTTATAACATTTCTTCTAAATAACTTCTCATGACTGCCATAACTTCCATAACTTCCCATAATGTCTTTTTCATTAACTACTTTACTTTGGATTATGGGCCACGTATAAAACTACTTCATTACCTGCATGATGCAGTTATCACTTCATTCACCCAAACCCTGCTTCGTTTCGCCCTATCGTCCAGACTTTTGTACGTTTTGGGCGATTCTTATCCTGGTAATTCGCTTAAACTCCATGTTTGGACCTCATGTTTTGGACCTTTATTTTAAGCCTTTATTTTGAGAATATTTTGTGTGTCAACACCAACAAACAGATACTTAATTGTAGTTTTGTTTGCTTATTTACATTGAAAATTATTTGTAATTAATATGATTTTCTCAATCACATGGTGGATTTGGGGAATTAAATCTGTTTGTTTATTTTATTTCAAATCTGTTATGCGCACAATATCATCTTACACTCTAATAATATTTTTTATTTCAAATTTGATTAAATCTTTGGGCTAAAGGATGAATCTCACGAGAAAATGTGTCATTTGCGTCTCAATACTCTTAATTGATGCTAAAAACACCTTGGAGATCTGATGTCATTGCCTTCCAATTCTTATTTGTTTTACGGAATTAAAAAAATTGTATAATTATATCTTGTCTTAATTTTTGGCTAATTGATGTATTGATTCTTGTCTTAATTAATGATGGATGCCTGTGTGTGAAATGGACGAATACAGGGATATGTATTCTAAACTCCTGAAAGGATATTTGACCGTCTTCGTCCTAGGCTTTCATTATGAATAAGTGGTTGTTTCGAGCACTCGGGTATCCTCGAACGCGTCATTTGTAATTATTGAAATATTGAGGAATAGCACAATCTGTTATGCAACAAAAATCAAATCATATCATAATTAATATCTTCTTTTAACATATCTACATACTCCTTCTCACCAAACTCGTAGTAGGAGTTTGGCTCCAACATACAATTGAAATCAAATACGGGGTATTATGTTATAAATTTGGTGAGAATAATTCGACGTGATTGTGTAAGAAAATAATCTCTAAAAAACACCAAGTTAAATAGAATTATTCAATGTAGAGAAACAATAATCTGGACAATATATATAGCAAAGAAGAAAATTTCAATCTTCCACAACGGGACGTCAAAGGTGAAAAGGAAGAGGCTCAGATTTTAGCCAATCTCCAACAATGGTAACACCATAAATAATGGCTAAAGTACACTCCTAATTAACCCACAAGATTCCTCACAAATTGTTAAAATGGTGAAGAATAGAAGAAAAAGATGATGAATATTTCTATGTATTTACTTTCAGTATTGCAGCAGCTTTTATACAAAGAAAACATAGAACTAAAAAGGTAAATGAATATTCTTGATTACACGATAATGGGGTGAATATTTTTACAATTAAAACTACATATTCACCTCCCATAATAAGCATATATTTTTTTTAATACTCTCCCTCAAGTTAACGTGTGAATGTCAAGAACACCCAATTTGCTGAGATACGATTGAAAAATGACTTGTCCCAATGCTTTCGTGAAGATATAAGCAATTTGCATTCCTGTATGTATATAGGCAATTTCTAATTTTCTATTTTGTATTCGCTCACAAACTGTATGGCAATCCAATTCAATGTGTTTAGTTCGCTCATGATAAAATGGATTTGCTGCTATGTGTATGGCAGATTGGTTGTTACAAAAAAGTTTCGTTGGCTCTTGATGATCGACCCTTAAATCCCTTAACAAATACTTTAGCCAAGTCAGCTCACAAGCAACTGCTGCCATTGATCAATACTCGGATTCAGCTGAAGACCTTGATATAGTTGCTTGTTTCTTGCTTTTCCAAGACACGAGTGCTTTCCCAAGAAAAATGCAATAACCCGTAACTGATCGTCGTGTTGTTGGACATCCAGCCCAATTGGCATCACGATACCCAACTAATTTCAACTCACCATGTGATGGAAAAAATAATCCTTGGCCTGGTGCTCCCTTCAAATGCCTTAGAAGACGATACATAGCATTAAGGTGAGGTCTTCTCGGTTGTTGCATAAATTGACTAAGTATGGTGACCGAGTATGTGATCTCTGGTCTTGTGATGGTAAGATAAATCAACTTTCCTACCAATCTCTGATAGTGAGTTGGATCTTTAAGAAGATCACCATCAGACGGAGTTAACTTCAAGTTTTGTTCCATAGGAAATTTACTTAGCTTAGCACCAAGTAAACCTGTTTCCTTTAGCATATCAAGTGTATATTTTCGTTGAAAAATACAAATCCCAGCGCCAGAACGTGCAACCTCAATACCAAGAAAATATTTCAATAGTCCAAGGTCCTTATCCTAAAATAACTACTTAGAAGCTTCTTAAGATCATTAATTGCTTCTTCATCATTTCTCGTAATGATCATGTCATCGACATAAAGCAGTATAGCAATAAAAGATTTGTCACGAACCTTAATGAATAAGGAGTAGTCGGCCTTTGATTGTTCAAAGCCAATATTTTAGATTGTAGAAGAAAACTTTTGAAACCAACTTCGAGAGGCTTGTTTAAGGCCATACAACGACTTATTGAGTCGACATACAACTTGCTCTCCCTGTCGACGAAACCCATGTGGGGGATACATATAAACTTCTTCAGAAAGGTCGCCATGTAGAAAAGTATTTTGAACATCCATTTGGTGAAGGCTCCAATTTCAGATGGTAGCAACGGCTAAGAGACAATGCACATTGATTAGTTTAGCAACAGGAGCAAAAGTCTCTTTGTAGTCAATGCCTTTACTTTGTGTGAAACCTTTAGCGACAAGGCGGGCCTTATATCGCTCAACTGTGTCATTAGAATGATATTTGATTTTGAAGACCCACTTACAACCAATAGGATGATGACCATGGGGGGTTGGTACTAATGTCCATGTATTGTTTTCCTCAAGTGCTCTTATTTCTGTTTGCATCGCTTCTACCCATCTAGGATCAAGGCAAGCCTGCTAATAAGATTCTAGTTCTACCAAGTGATGAATGTTACGCACAAAAATTTGATGAGCAGAAGATAAGTGAGAATACGAAACATACCGTTGGAGAGGGTGACGAGTACCAGACATGGAGGAAGAAGTTGCGCCAGGGGCAAGCAACCAAGAGTGATTGAAATGATAGTCATGTAGTCGAACTGGTAGTTGTGTGATACGACTAGAGCGACGTGGGATAGGCATTTGTGGCAAGGGTGATGTTTGCTCGACGAGGTTGACATTGTCATCTAAAGGTGGTGATAAGAATTCTTGACCAGGATGATCTTGTGGAGGTGTTGTGATAGTAGGAGATGATGAGAGCTCATCGTGCGGTATAGGCAAAACAAGAGAGTCAAATTGGTGTTCTGGTGGAGAAGTGGAGAAAGGGACCATGTGTTTATGGAAAATGACATCATGTGAGGAGATGAATTTCTTTGTATCTAAGTCAAAAACTCGATATCCCTTTTGTACAAGTGGATAACCGACAAAAATACATCTTCGAGCACGTTGATCAAATTTGTGAGTAGGTATAAGGTTTGTTGCATAACACAAACACCCAAACACCCTAATATGAGAGTAATTAGGTGGTTTACTATGTAAAATCTCATACGGTGATTTGTGTGACAGTAAAGGCGTAGGCAAGCGATTGATAAGATAACATGCAGTTTGAACACTTTCCCCCCAGAATTGTACAAGTAAATTCGCTTGAAAATGAAGGGCACGTCTAACATTAAGAAGATGATGATGCTTGCGCTCTACAACCCCATTTTTCTGGCAGGTAGAAGTACAAGAATGCTAAAAAATTGTCCCGTGTTCATTGAAAAAGGGACGCATAGACATGAATTCACTTCCATTATCACTCCGTAAGGTCTTAATATTACAATTGAATTGAGTTTTGACCCAAGAAAAAAATATTTCAACAATATTTGTGTCTCAGATTTATGGATCATAAGATGAATCCAAGTGAAACGAGAAAAATCATCCACAATAGTCAAAAAATAACATGCCCCAGAATATGAATTCGTTCTATGAGGTCTCCAAATATTACAATGAATTAAATGAAAAGGTTCAGTAGAGGAAATTGAACTACGAGAAAAAGGTAAACGTGTTTGTTTGGCCAATGGACAAACATCACAAATGTGTTGAGTAGCAATTATTTCTGGGTTGGTTTTGGATAATGTCTGGAGAGGGGCAGAAGATGGATGCCCTAGCCGTTGATGCCAAAGTTTGGAAATATGATAAATATTGTTTGCTAGGTGTGGGTTTTGCCTAGGTGTGAGGTAGTACAATCCACTATGTTGCTTGCCCAGGCCAATAATCTTCTTCGTAACCATGTCCTACACCACACAAAATTCAGGGTAAAAAATCACGGTACATCCCAAACCTTGAGTTAGTTTACTCACTGATAATAAATTAACTCTAAATTTTGGAACATGCAATACTTCATCAAGAGTCATATCATTTGACAATTTAATGGACCCAATAGATTTAATTTCTGCTTTCCCACCGTCAGGCAGTTCAACATAGTCATATTGTGTATCAGTTTTGTTGTGCGTTGGTAATAATTTGGATATGTGGTATGTTGCTCCACAATCCACAATCCAATAAGATATCAAATGCAAGCCATGTTCAGTTGTGGTATTACATGTAGGAGTGGTTGTACCTGTGGTATTTTCAAATGGTTGATTATTACCGTTCCCTTTTTGAATTAGGGCCATGAGTTGATTGTATTCCTCAGAAGTGAAACTGACTCCTTTAGTAGTTGGTATTTTGGTTGTCTCCACGGCATTTGCTTGAGTATTGTGGGCGGTTGGTCTCCTTCCTCTAGGTTTCACGTTCTTTCCATGGAATTTATGGCCAACTGGGAATCCATGAATGTAAAAACAACGATCAATGAGATGACCATCCATATCACAATAACTACATTTGAGTTGCCTCTTTGGAGCTCCATTTCCTTGTGGCACATAATGTCTATTGTATTGGCCAGTTTGCGATGCTTGATGAGAGATTTGCATTGCATGAATACCACTATTGAGTTCACGTCTAGAGGCTACATCAACTTGCCTTTCTTGTTGAAGTACCAAAGCATGAACTTTTCTTGTATTTGGAAGAGGATTCATCATCAATATAGAACCCCGGATAGCAGCATAAAATTCATTTAGTCCCATGAGAAATTGCATCACCTTCTCCTTCTCTTCTCGTTCACCCAAATTCTTCAATCCTCCACAAGTGCAAAGCAAGGGATCATGATATGAAGCCAATTAATCCCAAAGAGCTTTCATCTTTGTGTAATAAATTGAGATAGATTGCTGCCCCTGTTGGTATTCGACAATTTCTTGTCGTATTTGATAAATCTTAGAATCATTTCCCTGTGAAAAATCTGTCCTTGAGGTCATTCCAAACATTAGTTGCTGTATTTGCATACATAATGCTGTTGGCAATGTTTGGATCAATTGAATTTAAGATCCAAGATAACACCATATCATTGCATCGCTTCCAAATGGGACATTTCGCATATGCAATTTTTGGTGTCTCGATGGTCCCGTCGATGAAACCAATCTTGTGCTTTGCGCTGAGGTTGATTCACATAGCACGACTCCATTACCTATAGTTGTCTCCTTCAAGAAGTTTGGATACCAAAATGATTCCAGGATGATCGGAGGAATGCAAAGCGAGATGATCAGCAATATCAATTCGCGTTTCTATGATTTGTGTTTCAGCCATTCTTGTCGTATTTGTATTTGTAGCGGAAGTTCATTGGGTTCAATAGTCACCAAAATCGGTGCTCTGATACCATGTAAAAATGGTGAAGAATAGAAGAAAAAGATGATGAATATTTCTGTGTATTTACTTTTAGTATTACAGCAGCTTTTATACAAAGAAAACATAGAACTAAAAAAGGTAAATTAATATTCTTGATTACACGATAATGGGGTGAATATTTTTACAATTAAAACTACATATTCACCTCCCATAATAAGCATATATTTTCTTTAATACAGATGGAAGGTTAATCTTCCCAAAAGAAGAAGAAGAAGAAGAAGGAGAAGGAGGGACGAAAATAGGTCAAATGAAGAGGCGCCGCACAGCAACGTACAAAGGCAGGGAAGAAAGTTTTTTTTTTTTTTTTTTTTATTATGTGTATGGTATGTTATGGTATATAACCAAAGGATAACCAATATAATATATATATATATATATATATATATATATATATATAAAACAGGATCAACTATATATATATATATATATATATATATATATATATATATATATATATATATATATATATATATATATATATATATATATATATATATTACATGCCAAGACCAAGATTAAGTGCCCTAATTTAAAAAGAGTTATCTGAGGATTAATTAACCGAGTAACTGGGTCGTGACCCATTACTCAAAGTTAACTACAAAGTACTTTGACGTGTCTTTGTAATTGGGCTGCCTAATTGTTGGAGATTGGGCATTTATAATAAGTCTTCGATCATCGGCCAAATCTACGAAATATAATTAAACCGACTCATTTAATTATCATTGCCTTTTTGTTTGTTTGGGACAAAAAATTCCAACAAACCTCCACCTTGGTTCCAAACAAAAAAAAAATCTGCAAAAACTCAAAAGACACGTACTGAGTAGTTGTCAAAAATGAATTCTAAACTAATTAGAACTCAATGTATATGTACCAATATTTAGAAGTGTAAGACAACTTCTAAACTTTACCAAAGTGAGCACCTTAGTACCCATATCTACAGGGTTATAATCCGTATGCACTTTCTCAACTTTAGTCAAATTTTGAGATACCACATCTCTAATAAAATACAGTCTAACATCTATATGTTTAGTGTATTAATGAAAAACAGGGTTCTTACACAAATGAATAGTTGATTGACTATCAGAATATATAGTCACTTTATCACTTAAAACACATAGTTCATTAAGTAAACCTTTAAACCACATAGCTTCTTTAAAGGCTTGAGTAGCAGCTATATATTCAGATTTAGTAGTGGAAAGAGCAACTATATGTTGGAGTTGAAATTTTCAACTAACACACGAATCACACAAAGTGAACACATAAGATGAAGTAGATTTACCATAATCAACATCAGTAAAATTCTTTAGTTTCACACCATTAGAAACAATTTTATATATTAACCTCACATCATAGGTACTTTTCAAAAACCTGAGCAACCATTTCAAAGCTTTCCAATGCATGGGTCCTAGATTAGACATGTACTTGCTCAAAGTATTAATAGCAAAAGCCAAGTTTTTGGCCTAGTATAAACCATCAAGTACATCACAGAACCAATCACATTTGAATATGAAATTTTATTCATCTATGCAACTTCTTTTTCATTTGTAGGTGATTTTTCTTTAGACAAAATAAAATGATTACCAAGAGGCACAGAGACAAGTTTACAATTAAGCATACCAAACTTTTTCAAAATCTTAAACACGTATAGAGTTTGATGTACAATTAAGTAAGAATTAGACATATCTCTATTTATTTCCATGCCAAGTATCCTTTTAGCATGCCCAAGGTCTTTCATATCAAATTCTTTACTTAACTCAATTTTAATATTGTATACCACTTTCATGTTAATAACATGCCATCCACATAGAGTAACAAATACACATAATCATTTGTGCTGTGGTGCTTGGAATACAAACAATGATCAAACTCACTCCTCTTGAAACCAATTGAAAGAACATATAAATCAAATTTCTTATACCACTGTCCCTTGGCTACTAGCCTAGCCTCGTATCTCACATGCTTACTCTCAGTTGTTTCTTCTTCTACCTTATAAACTCGTTTACATCCTACAATGAATTTATCCTTTTGTTTATGTATTAATTCCCAAGTTTATTTTTAGCTAGAGAGCTCATCTCCTCTATCATAGCACTCATCCACTTGTTAGATTTCTCACACTGCATAGCCTCCTCATAGGTATTGGGCTCCTTATTCACTAGTTCTTGATAACTAGCATAGGCTATGGTATAGTCAGACATCCCTTGGGTTCCCTACGTGATCTTCTCTCCATATCTCTAGATAATTAATAATCAGCTAGAGAGTTTTGGTCAACGGGATGGTCTTCTATTACATTCTCCTCTCTTTCATTCTCTACAACCTGTTGATCTCGTTGGTTATCACTTTTCACCTCAACTGGAGACTCACCACTAATGGTTTCTTGCTGTTTTTTACTTTCTAGACAAGGCATTTCTAGCTCGTTAAATTTGACATCTCTACTTATGATAATCTTTACACCATTTTGATTCCTATCCCACAACTTATATCCCTTAACTCCCTCAGGGTAGCCCAGAAAGACACATTTTCCAACTCTAGGTTCAAGTTTTCCCTCACTCTGATGAGAAAAAGTAGTACAACCAAAAGTTTAAAGTATGGAATAATCAATACGTTTACCAAGCCATTATTCATAAGAAGTATCACCATTTAAAGCAGCAGATAGAGTCATATTAGTTAGATAGCAAGCAATCATAACAGTTTCACCCCAAAACGATTTAGGCACACTAGAACTCAACATCATACATCTAACCTTATCAAGAAAAGTACGATTCATCCTTTTAGCATTCCCATTCTGTTGGAAGAGTGTAAGGCACAATTTTATGTCTAGTAATGCCACACTCATTACAAAAGTAATGAAAATCAGCATTGCAGAATTCAAGACCATTATCATTACGCAAATATTTTATCTCTTTGCTAGTTTGATTCTCCACTTAAACTTTTCAATTTTTAAATTTAATAAAAGTTTCACTTTTATCTTTTAGCAGATAGACCCACACACGTCTGGAGAAATCATCAATAATAGACAAAAAATAATTGTTACCACCAAAAGTAGGATTGCTCCCAAGACCCCACAAATCAGTATGAATGTATTCTAACACTCTATTTGTCTTGTGTGTACTAGATGAAAACGATATCATACGATATTTTAAGTACACAATGATCACAAAAAGACATGTCAGACACATGATCCTTACCAAATACACCCTTATTATTAAGGAACTTAAGTCTCTTAACACTAACATGAGCAAGTCTATTATGCCACTTCTGTGTATGATCAGTGTCAATGGAAGTAATAATAGAATTTAAACCACTTACCACTTCAGCACGCACAATGTAAATGCCATTTCTTCTGTTGGAAAAATATGTGTTATATTTTTCATCTTTTTATATTGACTCTCTTAATTAATATAACTGATTTTTAATGTTAAAAGAGCAAGTTAACGTTTTCGTTATAACTGGTCTGGATAACGCCAGTTCTGATTGCTTGCGTTGATAAGTAGATTATTTTTCTAAAGTTGCATTTTTATTCTATTTCATACATGATATATTCTAATCTCGTGAATATTATTAACAGATTATTTTGTAGGTTAAACAATCTTTTCTTAGATTTGTTTAGGAAGGAAATATTTAAAGAAAATCATAAGTTTCCTAAATTCCTTCATTCTTCAAATCTAGAATATATTGTTATATATTCTTTCCTACTAATTTTCTTACCATTCTAGTTGTAGATTTTTAGGTAAGAAATAATTCATAATTTAATTACTTCTTTTACTATAAGTAAGAGTACAAATTAATAAAGAATCAAGGCTTTGAAGTATAATTTTTGTTCTTGTTTTCTCCAAGCAAAAACTGCCCGAATTCATTGGTGGAAAAATAAGACTCGATACTTCATTGATTCAACTTTCAAAGCAAAAAAGTTTTTTTTCAAACTCATTGAAGAATCAAAAATTAATTGGTGCTGAAGGAACAATTTCATATCTTATTCAATCTAATTGACGTGAAGTTAAGAATGGGAGTTCTTAATCCAAGTGGTGATTGTGGTAAAGTACAATAGGAAAGTGGTGATAAAGTCAATACCGATGGGTTTGATTCCACTTCATCAACAATTCAGAACAAGAAGTATCAAATGGAGTTGATCTGTTTTCTTTTGATTGTTATTTTGTTAATTTTGCGAAATTACAAAAATTGATACTATTGTATTTTTTGAACAAGATTATTAGTGGATTGTTTTTACCCATGGCATGGAGGCCCGTGGATGTTTTTCTTTGGAGTTTACCACATTATATCTTGTGTTCGTATTTAATTCTTTAAATTTCACACTTAACAAGATTAGGTAAATGAACACTGCTGTGAGAGTCAGAACTGCTATCATTGTCACTCGACAGTTCTGACTACGATATGTCCACTGCTTGTTTAATTAAGGTTAAAATTATTTTTAATTTAATTAATCTAATTTTAGAAATTTCAATTGGTATAAGAGCGGGTACACTTTATAAGTGCAATCCAAAGAAACCTAGATATGGGCGGAGCTCCATTTATACCACCAATTTTAGATGGAACATATTGGAAAATTAGGATTCAAGTCTACATTCAATCTCTTGATTAAAAACCTTGGCACTCTATTGTCTATGGTTATAAAACTCTCACTATTGTTAAAAATGGTGTGGAAAGAGAGAAAAAGACAAACGAGTGGACAACAACTGATTTTAATTATACAAATTGAAATTCAAAAGCTTTAAATGCCATATTCTCTTTTGTGGATTCTAATCAATTTCGTTTGATCTCTACATCTGAGGTTGCTAAAAAAGCTTGGGACATCTTACAAATTGCTCATGAGGAAACCTCTATTGTAAGTCATCCGAACTTCAAATTCTTACTCTAAAATTTGAACAACTAACCATGAGAGACAATGAACAATTCAAGGACTTCTATGCAAAATTCAGTGACATCACCAATACAACTTATACTTTGGGAAAGATATATTCAGAGAACAAAATTGTAAAAAAAATTCTCAGATCTTTGCCTAATCGCTTTCACTCCAAAGTAACTGCAATTGAAGAAAGTAAGGAGATTGAGAATATGAAGGTAGAAGAATTGGTAAGATCAATGATGACATATGAATTACATCTACAAAAGAGAAAGAAAGAAAAGGGATATGGTATTGTCTTCAAAATTAAAAACGATGAAGAAAAGGTTGATGGTGAGAAGAGTGAAACAAATGAAAATATGGCCATGCTCACCAAAAAATTCTAAAAATTCCTAGAAGGAAATAAAAAATGAAAGAACTTGAATGCTCCATTACAATAAAAGAAGAGATTTCCAAACAACACAAAGCAAAATCCTACTACTTCCATGAATAGATCAGAAAATTGGATTCAATGTCATGAGTGTGAGGGATTTGATCACATAGCCTCTGAATGTGCAAATACTTTGAAGAAATCTCATACCAAGAGGGCTATGAATATCACTTGGAGTGAAGATGCTGAAAAATATTTAGATGAGGATGAAGACGACAGAACTACTGTTGATCAGGTAACGTCTTTAACTATGAACTTAACATCTCGTACTGATTCCGTGCAAAAATTGACTGCAGGTTCTGACTTCTTGACTACAACATTTGAAGAACCAGACCGTGTTTGTTCTAACTACAACAGTATAAATAAAAAATTAAAAGACGAACAGGAGAAGAACCTTTCTACTCACGCCAGGAATTTTTGGAAGATGATAAGACTGCAATTGATTCTCAAAATAATATTCTAACCAACCTCTTAAAAGAAAAGGATGATCAAATTACGGACATTCTTGATGAATTAAAAGTTTCAAAAGAAAGAATCAAGCAATTAACAATTGGAGCCTCTCACTTAAGTAAAACACTTAGATATGGAAGAGCCTTAAATGTCAAAGAAAGATTGAGGTATGTTGAAAAATGTAAAAGAAAAGCTGGGAATGATCAATTTCGTCAAAGAAACACGTTATGCTGTTTTTCTAGACAGAACTGCTCCCAATGCTGTCATTACTGTGGATAACTCGTCTATGGAGGTTCTGCCCAATGCCAAAACTCAAAAACACTCACAACCATCACTTAAACAACCAGCGTATTGATTCTCGATGCAAAGAGGTATATCGAAATATTTTGTAAAATATTGGATATGTGGTAATCTTGGACATGACTCATTTTATTGTTTATCTAACAAGAACTTGATTAACAGATAAATGTGATGCCATAATAATTCTAAAGTAAGACAAATATGGGTTAGAAAAAAATGATTTAAATTGTTATATGGTTGATGTTGCCTATAGAACGTTTATCCCTAACTCATGGTATTTTGATAGTGGTTGTTCTAGACATATGACTGGTAATCGATCATATTTAACTAACTACAAGAGTCTTGCATGTGGTTTGGTTACTTTTGGTGACGGGGCATAAGGCAAAATTGAAGGTGTATACACTATCCTAATTGATGGATTCTCAATTTTACAAGAAGTTATGTTTGTGGTTGTTTTAAAAGCTAACTTGATTAGTATATGCCAATTATGTGATGAGAAACACTTTGTTATGTTCTCAAAAAATTCATGTAAAGTCTTGAACTATGATGGTAACTGTATCATTCTATATGGTACCAGATCTAGTGATAAATATTATCTTCTTGACACCAACATTACTTGTCATATTTCAAAAGCTGACTCTACCGAATTGTGGCACAAATGGTTGGGACATTTGATCTATACTGATTTGTTGAGACTAACAAAATTAAATGCAGTACAAAGTGTTCCTAAACTTACTAAAAAATTTGAAGGATTGTGTAGTTCATGCCTAAAAGGTAAGCAAACCAAAAGTACTCACAAGCAAGGTAAGTTTCTTGCTACATCTCATGTATTAGGATTACTTCATATGGATTTGATGGGACCTATTCAAACTGAAAGTATTGGTGGCAAAAAATATATCTATATATGCATGGATGATTTTTCTAGATATATTTTGTGTAGATTTCTTAAGAGAAAAGTCTGATATTTTTGAAAGATTTAAATTTTTGCACCTAAAAATAACAACAGAAAAAACATTTTGAGGGAATAAAAATAATGAGGATTAGAAGTGATCATGGGGAAGGAGTTTGAAAATACTACTTTCTCTAATTTCTATGAACAAAATGGTATTTTTCATGAATTCTCTGCTCTTAAAACCCCTGAACAAAATGGTGTTGTGGAAAAGAAAAATATGTCTCTACAAGAGATGGTTAGAGTAATGCTAAATAGTAAGAAGCTTCCTATTAAATTATGGGCTGAAGCTATTAGTACTGCTTGTTATATTTTGAATCGTGTGTCCTTAAGAACATGAACCACTCAAACTCCTTATGAAATCAAAAAAAGGAAGAAAACCGAATCTCAAATATTTCTATATCTTCGGTAGTAAATGCTATGTTTTAAATGATCAGGAATACTTGGGTAAATTTGATTAAAAAAGTGATGAGGGAGTGTTTATTGGTTATTCTGTGAATAGCCGAGCTTACAGAATTTATAACATGCGTACTCAGACTATCATTGAATCAATCAATGTAAAAATTGATGACATTGATGATTTTTCATCCTATTCACATGAACCTAATATTCAGACCTTAGAAGAACAAGTTGCTGGACATTAACTTACTCAAGACAATCACGTGCCTGCATCAGATAGTGATAAACAGACGGAACAGCCAGCATCTAGTTCTGGTGTCTCTGTCCTGCTCTTAGAAGTTTTGACGTACTAAATACAAACAAAGAACAGAACATAAACAATGAATAGAACATGAGAAGGCAACCTTCTTCTTGGATACAGAAAACACACCCATTGGACAATATTTTCTCAGAAGACGGTATGATGATTAGGAGGAGGCTTGCTAATGAAATTTGAAATGTTTGTGACACTTCACAAATTGAATCCAAAAATATAAATGAAGCAATTATTGATGAAAATTGAGTTTTAGCCATGCATGAAGAGCTAGCTCAATTTGACAGAAATGAAGTGTGGAAACTTGTACCTCGGCCAAAGGACACAAATGTGATCAGGACAAAATGGATATTCAAAAATAAATTAGATGAACATGGCAACATAGGCAGGAACAAGGCACGTTTGGTTGTACATGGATATACTCAACTAGAAGGAATGGATTTTGATGAAACATTTGCACCTGTGGTTCGACTTGAATCCATTAGAATTTTACTATAAGTGGCATGTCAAATAAGGTTCAAGATGTACCAAAGGGATTTCAAAAGTTCTTTTTCTGAATGAAATTCTTAATGAAGAAGTCTATGTTGAGCAGCCTAAGGGATTTGTTGATCTTTATTTTCCCGACCATGTATTCAGACTGAAAAAGGCCCTATACAGACTAAAGCAAGCTCCACGTGCTTGGTATGAACGATTAACCATGTTTTTGTTGGAACAGGGATACAAGAGAGGAGGAGCTGACAAAACTTTATTCATCAAACATTTCAAAACTAGATTAACAGTTACACAAATCTACGTCGATGATATTGTGTTTGGTTCTTTGTTAGAAACAAAATCCAATGAGTTTGCTACACTTATGCAAAATGAATTCAAAATGAGTATGGTTTGTGAACTAAATTTATTTTTAGGTTTGCAGATCAAACAGGTTGGATTAGAGATTTTTATCTCATAGGCCAAGTACGCTAAAAATTTGGAGAAGAAGTTCGGCCTTGAACAAACCAAGTCCGTCAGAACTCCCATGGCCACGTCTTTGAAAATCTCCAGAGATGACCAGGGCAAGGAGGTTGACTCTAGCTTGTACAGAAGCATGATAGGTAGTTTGTTGTACCTGACTACAAGTCGTCCTGACATATAATTCAGTGTTGGAGTTTGTGCACGTTATCAGGCCAAACCAAAAGAATCACATCTTGCAGCAGTGAAGTGAATTATTCGCTATATTAAATGTACTTCTGATTTTGGTTTATGGTATACTAATGATACTAACTCTCATCTTGCAAGATACACTAATGCTGACTGGGCTGGAAACGTGGATGATAGGAAAAGCACGAGTGGATGATGTTTCTACATTGGTAACAATCTCATTGCATGGTTAAATAAGAAACAAAACTCTATTTTCTTATCTCATCGCAGGTTTAGTATATTCTCTTGCGGGTAGTTGTTGCACTCAGCTACTCTGGATAAAACAAATGCTATGTGATTATGGTATTGATCAAGACTCTGTTACTATATTCTGTGATAACGCTAGTGCTATCAATATCTCTAAAAATCATGTTGAGCACTCTAGACCAAACATATTGACATTAGACATCATTTTATTAGAAATTTGGTCAAAGAAAAAGTAATTACTTTGGAACATATTCAGATTGAGTATCAGTTGGCTGATTTGTTCACCAAGGCCTTAGATTCTGCTAGATTTGAGACTCTACGAAAGGGCGTGGATATTTGCTTGATGCATTAGTTTTCTTTAACAAAAAAAAAATTACTTAGTAGAAGTAGTGTTTTTCCTTTTTGTTTGATTTTATCATGTGTGTTTGTTTGCATTTGCTTATTTATTTATTTATTTTTTTTTTTAAAAAATTAAAAAAAAGAGGATGAGTATTCTTGCAAATAGCATATGATATAAATGTAGACATATCAAAATTTTCAAGTATCTTTTTCACATAAGAATGTTGATTTAAAATTAGCATGTCATTCTTTTTATCTCTTTGAATTTACATACTTGAGATCCTTTTTGCAGCACCTAAGTCTTTCATATCAAATTCAGAGTTCAATTTGTCTTTAATTCTTTTAATTTCATCTTTATCATGACTCGAAAGTAACTTATCATCCACATAGAGAAGCAAATAAAGAGAATTTGACCCTCCAGAGCCTTTACAGTAAAGACAAGAATCAAACTTGCTCCTTCAAAAACCAAGATTTTGAACAAAACTGTCAAATCTTATGTATAATTGCCTTGGAGCCTGCTTAAGATCATACAGTGATTTCTTTAGAAGACAGACCATATCAGACTTCTCTCTCTTCTTAAAACCAAAAGGTTGATTCATATAAATGGTTTCATCTAACTCACTATAGAGAAAGGCAGTTTTAACATATAACCGATCCAATTTCCATCCAAATTGAGTTACTAAAGACAAAATGATTCTTATGGTAGGATGTTTTACTGCAGGTGAGAAGATTTCAGAATAATTTACACCCTTTCTTTGAGTAAAGCCCTTAGCCACAAGTCTAGCTTTGAACCTGACATTTTCACATTCTTTTATCTTGAAATACATTTACAATCAACTACTTTTTGATTTTTAGGTTTTTCAACCAAAATCCAAGTATTGTTTTGAATTAGAGAACTCATTTTTTCTTCCATTGCCATTTTCCATTTCAAAGAGTCTTTACAGTTTATTGTTTCATCATAGGTAATTGGTTCATTTTCAGTTACTTCTTGATATGTGAGAAAAGAGACAAAATTATCATTAGTAAACCTGGCAGGAGGTCTAATCTGCCTTCACTGTCTATCTCTTGTGAGTTGATACTCATCAATAGGCAGAGTTGCAGGATCAGTTTGATTTTTATCCAATTCATCTTCTTTTTGAAAATTATTTTCCTGATGATTCAAGTTATCTCTTTCTCTCAAATTTGTGCTGGTTTCTTTTAAACAAGGCATTAATGACTCATTAAAGACCACATTCCTCCTAATTATGACTTTAAACCCTCTCTTTTCTTTAACCCAGAGCCTATATCCTTTTATGTTTTTCCCGTACCTAAGAGAACACATTTAATAGATCTAGGCTCTAATTTACCTACATTTTGATGAGCATATGCAGCACAACCAAAAATCTTAAGATGAGAGTAGTCAATTGGTCTTTTGGACCAAACAACTTCTGGAACTTTAAAGTTTAAGGCAGTTGAGGGACTTCTAATAAATAAATAAGCAGCACTTATAACAGCTTCACCCCAAAACAATTTAGGCAATCCAGAAGTCAAAAGCATGCATCTTACTTTGTTTAAAAGAGTTCTATTCTCTCAGCAATTCCATTTTGTTGAAGTGTATATATCATTGTTCTATGTCCAATGATTCCATGTATTTTGAAAAATTCATTAAACTCATAATTGCATAATTCAAGACCATTATCAGCCCTCAAAATTTTAATTTTAAGATCAACTTGATTTTCAATTTGATTTTTCCATGTTTTAAAAATAGAAAAGGTTTCATCTTTTGTTTTTAACAAAAACACTCCAGATTTTCTTGAAAAATCATCAATGATCAACAAATAATAATTGAATCCAGATTAAGTACACACAGAAGCAGGACCCCACAAGTAAGCATATAAGTAATCAAGAATTTTTTCAGACTTATGAAATCCAGGTAAAAATGGGAGCTTAACTTGCTTTCCTAAAATATATTTTTCACAAGAAGTAATGTCACGTAGATTCATTTTACTAAAGACCCCTTGATTCTGCAAAGATTTAAGGCCCTTATTACTTTTATGACCAAGTCTTTCATGCCATAATTTTGAAAAGACCAATTTTTTATCTGAAATTGCTGCTGATAGACTATAGACTGATTTTGACTTTAAAAAAATATAATCCATGTTTCTTCTTAGAATTAATGATTAGATCACCATCTTTGAAGATTTTTATTTGTCCATTTCCAATCCTAATGTCAAACTATATATCATCTAAGACACCTAAGGATATTAAGTTTCTTTCAAGATCATGTACAAGTCTGGTTTTGGGAAGGATAAAATTTGTTCCATTTTCTAAAACAATACTTACTATTCATATTCCTTCTATATTACAGGTTATGTAATTTCCCATAACAACATGACCTCCATCAGACTTTTGATAATTTGTGAACCAATATCTGTTAGGGCACATATGAAATGTGCATCCAGAATCAAGAATCCACTCTTGATTTAGATGCCTTTTAGAACTGACTAGAACTACACCATTTTCAGAATCTTCTTTATTATAGGCCATGACTGCATTTCCTTCTTTTTTACCCCTTTCTTTTAGTTTTGTCTTTTGAACAATCTTTAATAAAATGCCGTGTTTTTCCACAAAAATAACATTTCTTTCTTTTTGCATTTTTTTAGTATTTTCTTTACCCTGGCCTTTTCTTTTTCCCTTAGATTGATCTCTTTTGGAATGAAAATTAGACTTACCAGAATTTTTTCCTTTAACCACTAATGTTTCCCCCTTTAAGTTTTCTCTAGACTCAGATTTTAGCTCTAAATCTTTTTTTAAGGGCACTGGTTATTATTTCAGTGGTTAAACTATGCGTCCCATATTCTAGATTATTTATCAAATCTTTGTGCCTATCACTTATGGAGTTTAATAGGACCACAACTAATTGATCTTGTAAAAGTATTACTAAATTTATTGTCTAAATATAAATGTGTAATTCATGGAATGTTAGTTTTTCAACAATTTTATGATATGGAATTGAATATTATCAGTTAAAATTTTATTGTCAAATTATTGAACTCATTTTTTACAAATGAATAATATTTTTGACACTGTTACATAGACACAATTACAATCAGAACACGTGAATTGCACGTGCCCCCGCTAGTTTTATGAAATAGCAGGCCTACATTATTTTTCACTGTTTGTTGCATTTTTTTTCATGTTTCCATTCATCGAACATCACATTTTTTTAGTTTTTGTATTGTTAATTCCTTTTATAAATTGGTGCCAATTTCATTTGCACTCAGTTTGTATTTATGTGCCTGAGAATTTTATTTAAGTACAATGTTGATTCGACTTAAAAGAATTGTATTTAATTTTTGTTGTACATGTATGCATCAATTTCTTAAGAACTGTGTATGATTATAGCCTCTATTCCATATGCAATTGATGTTTTCAAGTTGAACAAGCAATTAACCTCAAATGTTGAATGATTTGGATTGGATTGTTGAAATTCACAACTTTTGCATGCAACATATTCCATGCACAAGTGGGAAAGAATGAAATGACAATGCAATAATTTCATAAACTTAACGACACCATAATATTCTTGCTTCCATTCTATAAAAAGAATAAGAAATGCATCCATTTCCTTGCCCATATCAAATTGCAATATGTTGGGATTTATGGTCCCAAACAAACAATTAGGTAATAATGATTAAATAGGTCGGTTTAATTATACTTCATAGTCTTGATTGATGATCGAAGACTTATTATTAATGCGTAATATCTGAAAATTAGGCAGCCCAATTACAAAGACGGGTCAATGAACTTTGTTGTTAACTTTGAGTAATGGGCCACGACCCAATTACTTGGTTAATTAATCCTAAAATAACCTTTTTTAAGTTAGGGCACTTAATTTTGGTCCATGGCATGCAATATATAAGATCTATCATATATATATATATATATGTGTGTGTGTGTGTGTGTGTGTGTGTGTGTGTGTGTGTGTGTGTGTGGCTTATTCCTTTGGTTATATACAGAACATACCATACACGCAATACAAAACCAAAAAAAATAAGCTTTCTTCCCTGCCTTTGTAGGTTACTGCGCAGCACCTCTTTGTCTGACCAATTTTCGTCCATTCTTCTTCTTCTTCTTTTATAAAGATTAACATTCCCTTTCTCAGGAATCTTGTGGGTTAATTAGGAGTGTGCTCTGGCCATTATTTGTGGTGACACCAATGTTGGAGATTGGCTAAAATCTGAGCGTCTTCCGTTTCATCTTTACCGTCCCGTTGTGGAAGATTGGAGTTTTCTTCTTTGCTTTATATATTATCCAGATTATTGTTTCTCTACATTAAATAATTCTATTTAACTTGGTATTTTTTAGGGATTATTTTCTTACAAATTGGTATTAGAGCTTGGTTGGCTTTTGAGAATTTATTAGACGGTGGACGACCGGTGGCAATTGACAGATGATCGAAAGCAAACCGACAGCAGCAACAACAGAATTTTTTTGGCCAAAAATTTCTTTTTATTTTCAAAAATTATTTTCGGGATGAAATAGCTTATTTGCGATTCTGACTCTTTTATTTTATTGTTTGTAGAATAATTTTTTGGACAACAATGCTTTTGTTGGATAGTTTGAATTCGAGCTTGGTGTCATCTTTCTGCTCCAAATCTACAGAAATTTAAATCTGCAAAAGTAAGAATAAAATAAAATAATTCGCATCTCTCCAATATTACGAACCGTCAGATTGGTCCGTTGATCCCTTTTTAATTCATGTAATAGCATGCCATCGTGTGGGGTGGCCATTAGGTTTGGGGTTACCGTGTGGGATAACCATTGTCTGTTGCTAGGAATTTACGTGCCCATTATTGTAACTTGTGTTTTTGACTTTGTTGTTGATTATTTGCAATACTTCGTTTCTATTTTGGATTATTATTACTATTTTAGAATTGTCACCTATACTTTACCTGTTTGAAAATTCTCTTGATCTGATATCACGAATCTCATCAAACCCTAAGAATTTAAAATGGTGTATATTGAGGCCTTTTTACTTTTTTGCATGATTATCTTGAGGTGCTTGTTGGTGTATATTCTTATTTGTTGAGATGTCTGCACATCATTTTGACTTGGGTGCCTTTACTGGTAAATGTGATTTTTCTATTTGGCAATAGAAAATAAAAGATATTTTGGTTTAGCAAAAAGTTTCAAAAGCTATTGATAATTCTTTTGGTCATACTGTTACTGAGAATGAGAAAAAGAGTTCTGATGAACTTGCTTATACTTCTATCATATTGTATTTTATCAGACCCTGTTTTGCAAAAAGTTGGAAAATTTGATTCCACATAAAAGTTTTAGAAAAAATTAAAAGAGCTTTATTTAACCCAATCCACTCTAAACAAAATTTATCTCCTTAAAAAAATTCAATTTTAAAATTGATCCATCAAGGGATTTGGATGACAAACTTGATGTTTTTAATAAGTTTGTGCAAGATATTACAAACTGTAGTGAAACGGTCCCTGAAATTAACAAAGCAACAATTTTATTAAATGTCATTCCTGATTCATATAAGAAAATCAAGAATGCAATCAAGTATGGAAGGGGAACCCTTACACCTGACATTGTCATAAACTGTCTAAAAAGTGAGGATAAGGAGTTGAAGTTCGAGAAAAATGAGAGAAAAAATGGTGAGATCTATTTTGTGAAGGGTAGACCTCAGTCAAGGAGTGGGAGTGGAGGTGGGCAAAACTGTGGTGATAATAGAAATGGTAGAAGTCATTTTAAGTCACGTGGTAGGGCAAAAGGGAAGAAGTGCTATGGTTGTGGCAAATTAGGCCATTTCATTAGTGACTGCTATAAAGAAAAGAATAAATAGATAGATCAGAGATAAAATAATGTGACGAATGTGGTGGTACCCAGAGAGGAGTCTGGTGAGGTTTACATGCTTTTAAATTTCTAGCCTGGTGAGATTAATTTATCTATGAACTCCCATATGGAAGAGTGGATTCTTGACTCCAGTGCATCTTTTCACATCACATCAAATAAACATTGGTTTGATCATTTGCATGAAAGTAATCATGGGAATGTTGTTGCATGGTGTGGTGTTGTATATAACATTACTGGCATTGGTGATGTGACTGTTAGATTTGATAGTGGCTTTGTGCACATATTGAAGGGAGTTAGATGCATTCCACACATGGGTAGAAATTTAATTTCTACGGAGAAGTTGGAAGAAATAGGTTTTGTTAGTGTGCTTGGCATGTTAAAAATGACTAAGGGTGCACTTAGAGCCTTTAAGGTTGTTAGAAGATGAAAGTTCTAAAACATAGATTAATGAAATTAAAAATAATTTTTATCTTAATTAAACAAGCAGTGGACAGATTTTAGTCAAAACTGACGAGTGACAATGATAGTAATTCTGACTCGCACAAGAGTATTAGTTTACCTAATCTTGTTAAGTGCAAAATTTAAAGAATTAAATACAAACACAAGATGTAACGTAGTAAACTCCGAAGGAAAACATCCATGGCCCCATGCCATGGGTAAAAACAATCCACTTGTTCAAAAAACACAATAGTAGCAATTTTTGTAATTTCACAAAATTAACAAATTAACAATCAAAAGAAAACAAATCAACTCCATTTGATATTTCTTCTTCTAACTTGTTGATAAAGTGGAATCAAACCCACCGATCTTGACTTTATCACAACTTCCCTATTGTACTTGACCACAACCACCAGTTGGATTAAGAACTCCCGTTCTTAACTTCACGCCAAGTAGATTGAACAAGATATGGAATTGTTCCTTGAGCACTTTTATTTTTGATTCTTCAATGAGTTTGAACAAAACCTTTTTGCTTTGAAAGTTGAATCAATGAAGCATCGAGTCTTATTTTTCCACCAATGAATTCGGGCAGTTTTTGCTTAGAAAAAAAAGAACAAAAATTTTATTTCAAAGCCTTGATTCTTTATTGATTTGTACTCTTACTTATAGTAAAAGAAGTAATCAAATTAAGAATTATATCTAAAAATTTACAACCAGAATGGTAAGAAAATTAGTATGAAAGAATATATAGAAAGATATTTTAGAATTGAAGAAGGAGAGAATTTAGGAAACTTATGATTTTCTTTAAATATTTCCTTCTTAAAAAAATCTAAGAAAATAAGAAAAGATTCGTTAACCTACAAAATAAGCGGTTAATAATATTCACGATATCAGAATATATCGTGTATAGAAACAGAATAAAAACACAACTTTACTGACCTGAAAAATAATTTGCTTATCAACGCAATCAGTCAGAACTGGCGTTATCCAGACCAGTCATAACGAAAACGTTAACCTACTCTTTTAACATTAAAAATCAGTTATATTAATTAAGAGAGCCAATATAAAAAGATGAAAAATATGACACATATTTTTCCAACAATCTCTCTCATTGGCGTTGCTTAATTACAAACACATAACTATCAGATTTTTAATGTAAGTGTGATGTATGTTATGGCATGTGAAAAATTAAAGAAAGAGCATCAACATATACGGGTTATAGCTCTCCCTAAGTGTGTAAACCAAAAACTCCTGCAAAGAAATTAACAATATATACAAATACTACACACATTATACACAACTTTAATATTGCTCCCCCTGAAAAAGATACCATCAAAGTGTAATCATCAAAACACCATAAACTTGAAAATACTACTAGCAAAGTTTAACTACCATCATCAAAGTATAAACAACAATCACAAACTAACAACCACAAACTTAAAAATATACTTACTATACTACTCCCCATTTTGGAAGAAGAACGCCAAAGGAAATACCAAGAAGGGAAGATAAAAACAAAAGTAAAGTAGTATTTGAAGTGAAGGAAGGCAGAATGTAAGAGTTAATACAGCCATCCATAACCAAATAGTTAGAAAGTTAGAAGTCAGAACCAGAAACAGTCAGTTCCGTGAAGATTTTGACTTCTTTGTACCGGATGCAGATGCTTTTGCATCTCTCTTGCGAACAAGGGCATCTGATGGAACATTTGGCATAGGTGCGAGGGTGGGGCAGCAGTTGTCTGAACTACTGGGTCAGAAGTCAGAATCTCCATCTCACCTCTGGGATGTGGAGAGAATTCCAGAGTAACTATCTGGTATATAGACTTTATATGCCCATCGCCCAGATATTCCAGTTTACCCAACACCCTACGCATGAAAAATAAATTCATCAAAAAACTTTTGGTTAAGACAAAAGGTTGGTCTACCTGTGTTCTAATCAGCCCCATCTGAGTTTCCAGTGCATCCAGACGTCCAGACTGGTCCAACGAAGATAGAACGTACCTTGGAACTCTGGGAGTGGGATGCGGTGTGCTACCCAAATTTGTAAACTCGTGAGCACCTAGTGCTGGAATATCCTCAAAGAATATGTCTGAATCCATGGCAGGCACTTCTTGATGAAGAAGAAAGTGATGGATGAGAGCTGGATGCGGTAGCCTGTACTGCTTGGCCCTCATCAGCCCTTCATAAACAATTCTACCAAAAACTATTTTTGACCCAATCAACTGGTAACCTCATCTCTAACTTGTATAGTATAACAACCCTGTCCCTCAAAATTTCTGATCGATGAGTCAATGGATCAATATTGTTGATAAGAATCTGATGAAAATTTTTGTATTTGGGCAGTAGTTGGGAAGCAGTAAGTTCTCCTGATTCCAGCCAGGCACAGCCAGTCATTTCCTGTGCAATGCTGTCCTTGGTCAATTCTTCATCACTTGTGACAGACATCGTAGTTACCCTAAGCCAGTCCCTGAGAGAGTCAAGACTGAAAGTAACATGTCTTTCCTGAACATAAACCTGCCACCTGAATTCATTGCCAGCCTTCTCCAGATTTTTTGAAACATTGGCCATAAATTCCTTGACCAGAGTTGCATTGAACGGTCCAGAAAAACTTAATAGATTATGCAATTTGTGAAAATCAACAATTTCAATCAATCCAAACGAACAAAATTCAGGAATTGCTACCTTGTACTCAACTATAAACTTACGATAGGTGGTAAAAGAAAGCAAATTTTTTTTCTCGGCGACAGAAACGATGGTGAGGGGTTAACAGAGTGTCTACCTCTAGTTAATGTTTCAAGTCTGAACATTTAGGGGTCTGAACTTGGAGTAAGAAGTACTTTGTAGGCGCCTCCTGAGGCAGTGGAAGGCATGTTCTGACCAGCAGGTGTGGGTTCTTCAGCAACATCACTAATTTTACTTTTTCCTTTTCAATCCTCGTGGCTTTTCTAGGTTGAGAAGGTGTTAGAGTATATTTCAAGGATTCATCAAGAGTAACATTGAAATCAGAATCTAATTTTTGAGAAGGGGGCTTACTTGAACCTTCTATGAATTGGGGAGGCTGTTCAAACTCCTCATCACCAGTCCCTTCCTCCTCACGAACTTTCTCTTCAATTCCAGCATTGTCAGACCCACTGTCACCCATAGATCCATCATCCTCATCTCTTTCTTCAACTGGTTCTTGAGCACTTATGGTGACTTTCTTGCTCAAAAAAGTAATTAGGTATTTAGATGTTGGACGGGACTGTGATTTAGAATGGCTGATCTGCGGTTGATATGCAATAATGTCTATCGGTTGGTCAGCCTAAGATGCAACAACTGCTGGAGAAGTGTTCGGGTCTGAACTAGAGGGTTCTAGTCTTCGTGCATTTCACCGGAGAGTCTTTACCGGTGATATTTGAGGCCCCATCGCAGTTTCAGCAGCAATCGACGGAGTAACAATGTTCTTGGATGAACCACCAGCATTTTTCTTTGATTTTGGCATCTTGGTTTTCACCATTTTTTCAATCTGAAATAAGGAACTTAACACAATTTCAAAATCAAGTGCAAGCAAGAATTTGATGTTAAGAAATTTGGAAATCAAGTGTGAGAGATAAATGAGAAAACCCTAAGTCACAGTTTAATAGGGGAAGAATTTTTAAAAATTGCACAATGAAGGAACAGTTTATTTTGAGACATGTTCAAAGCAGTTTCCAAAAACTGATGATTGGCAGTTATGGACATAAAAATATTCCTTAACCAGATATGTCAAATTTGAATTAAACTGCCTAAAATACTAATTTATGGAAAACAGAATTTTTAAATTTAGAAGATTAATTTAATATTCAGTACAGAATAAGATCGGATTCCGTAAAAATTTATCCAAATTTTTCTCAGTTAAAACCGATTGTGCTGCCAAAATTAAGATGTTTATTAAAAATTCTACGAAAAGGCCCACACAAGAAAAATACACAAAATTAATAAGACTATTTTGTGAGAAAAAATTGAATATTTTAATTACGATCAGTCCAAAAATATCAAAATCACCCGGAATCTTTCAATCAGATATATGCGCATAATTAGATTTAATTAATTGGTCAGATTTATAACGTGAGTGTGTGATAAGACATACTAGACTAGTCAATCATTACCTATCCCACTAATCTAAATTAAACCTTGTCAAGAAGATAAGTACTGAGAAGTATTTCAAACCAGTCATCATCTGAACATATCTCTTTAAATAGAAAAAATATGTGCGTGCCAGACATGAGTACCATAGCAATTTTCTTTTGATTACTCAGAGTATTGACTTTATTTATATATATATTTTTTGTTTTGTCAAAACACTGAATTTATAAGATCATGGAGTTGACTTTCTCACAGCCATAAAAGTAGCCATTTTGTACATGATTTATGTTCATTATCAAGGACGGCTGCACGTATCTATGGTGGTAGCCGTCTCCTTTATGAAATTGTCTGTTTAACACAACAACATACTATAGTGCCAAGAGACATAGATAGTGACCATAGGTCACAACAAAGTACGAAATTACTTTGGAGAGAACAATCTAGTCAGTAGGAAGGCACAATCAAACAAGTCAATATGTCCTCAAAGTGTGCTTATCAGAGCATATTTTACCATAAGTATAATGAGCATACCATACTAATTGGTTAATCCAAGTAAATCTCAAATGTAATAGGATCTGTTATATATGTTATGATTTGTTCCATACCTGATCTTGCTTATAGTATTATTGTTCTGAGTAGATTTATGGAAAATCCTAGAGAATGCCATGGGAAGCACTTAAGTGGCTTCTCAAATATTTAAATGGCTCTTCCAATTTAGGTCCGATCTTTAGAAAGTGCAAAGAAGTTATAACCTTAAAAGGTTATACAGATTCTGACTTGCTAGTGATAGAGATAATAAAAGATCAATCTCAGCATATTTCTTTACCTTATGTAGTACTGTATCAGCTGAAAATCTCAAATTCAAAAGGTAGTTGCTCTTTCTTCTATTGAAGCTGAATATATAGCTGCAGCTAATGCAGTGAAAGAAGGCATATGGCTTGGTGGTTTATTAAAGGAATTTGGTTTTGTAGATGTTAATGATGTTTTGTTTTCTGATAATCAAAGTGCTATACACTTGAGTAAAAATCCCATGTTTCATGATAGATCAAAACATATAGATGTTAAATATCATTTTATAAGGGATATCATTTCTAAATGAATTCTCAAATTGAAAACGATTGAAATTTAGTTCAATCCATCTGATATGGGAACTAAAGTCATTCCTTTAAATAAATTCAAAAATTGGTTGAAAATTCTTTCAATTGATTATGTTGAATCTGATTAATTGTTTTCCCTTTTGTCTTTAAATTTGCAGGTACAGAGCAAATGAAAACAATGAAGAAATGTGTTCTTAGTGTTCAAATGATAACCAATTCCTCGTAGCAAGGTGGAGATGTTGGGAAGAAACGGTTATGCTACCAGAATTAATAAAGTTGTTAATTGCAAATACGTTTCTGTTAGTTGATGTCTTGCACAAGATTGAGACACCTGGTGTACTGGCTACCCTTGGATTATGTCCTTTTGGCTTCCATTATATGCTTCCTTTGGCAGATGAGATTCATTCAATTTTTCAGACTTTTGGTTTTCATCCGGGCCTTCTAGTTTTACAGAGAGGAAACGCTCTCGTTTGTCCTCTCAAGAAGAAAATCTTCATATCCTTTTTTCTTTTCTTCCTTTATCAGTGTAGATTGATTCCTGGTAATTATTAAAGAACATATGGTTCTTTATTCTTGTTTGTCGAATCAAAAGAGGGAAGGTATTGGTGTTCTTTTGTGAACAGTAACTAATAAGTAGTTTGTTTGGGGTTTCTTGAGATTTTAACTTTAGTGGTTTACTGAAAGTTGTAATACTCAACATTGCTGTACATTTGTTGTCGGTTGGTTGATTATTGATGCTTAGAGCATATTCTACATTGTGGATGCTCAACAGAGAATGTAGGTGTTAGAATTGGTCACCGAACTTCTAGGACTTAGGCTGAAACAAATCTTGTAATTTTTACGATTTTTTCATTTGTTATTACTTAGATCGGTTGAATGTTTTAACCTTCATGAAAGTTATTGACATTTTTGGACCTTACACAGGCCAACAAATAAGCTTTGCTCTATTGTAGATAAAAGATATTCAAGTGATTATGACAATAGTAACCAATTAGTCATTTGTAGTTTGTATTCAAATCTGCTAATACTAAAATTTGTGATGGTGCAACTATATTTTCCAACATTATTGGTAATAAATTCGACCATATAGGTAACTTAACTGGAACATGTGTGTAATAGCTTGAGAATGGAAAGTTGCAACAAAAATAAGTCATAATTATCTCCATCACATATTTAACTCACGAACTTTTTATTTTGTTCCTTATTCTATCTTAATTCTTAACTTTGACATGTCCATGGAAAAATACCTTTAGTGTGTGAAATTGAACATAATATTACAATGTCAACATTTACATTGCATGTATTATATTTTCTCAATATTGTCAAGATCATTGTATGATATTGATGAGGCATATGTGTGCACTAATTACAGTTGTAAAGCCTTTGAGATAAATAAGTAATGAGAATTGAAATTATCGAAAAATGAACATGCCCTATCCTTTTAATCTCTTGCCACGTTTTTTCTTTTTTGAGAGATATCCAATAACACAATAAAAAGTCTACTATTTCGATGTTATGCCCACTAGTTCACCAAAGTTGAACGTATATAAAGGCAAAGTACTGCTATCTACTTCACAAGACTCGAGAACAAACTCCAAGAATATAATCAAATAAATTATAAGACACTTCAATAAAATATCAACCCTAGCATCTATTGGTTCCACTTGAACTGAAGCATATTTGGGCTTCATTATAAATACCAACTACCAAAAATATCCATAACTAGAAAAAAAGAACCCACGTGCAAATTAGCTAGTGGCTAAAAATGGAATACTAAAATGAGTAGCAAACAACAAAATATTACAAAAAAAATCAAGATTATGGAAGCTGTTTTCCTTTTTGTGGAAGATGTTTTCCTTTTCCTAAGTAATAGTAACTTGTTTCTGGAGTTGTGTGGGTTGAACCAAGAAAAACAGCCGATTCTTGCTGTTTATTAACAAATTCGAAGCAGGTAAGGAACGATCTATGACAAAATAGTACTTCTTAAGGTAGATTCTCGACAAAAGTTAAAATTTCAATTATGATAAATGAAATTATAGGAAAAAAGGCATGAAGAAAGATTGTTACTATTGCAAGCATAACTGGTTTTTTCTTTCTTTCTTCCTTCTACACAGAACACAATTAAAAGCACTCATAGATAATAATCCACAAAGGCAAAACTCAAAAAATTAAATTTCAATACTATTAAAAGAAATTATGAAAAAAAAAGTTTATCCTCTGTTCTTGATCTTTGTTCACAGAACTTAACATTTTTTTTTAGCTATTTTAACTTCTGTGAAAGCTGAAATTACACTTCATAAAAAAGATCAGATAAAGAAAATTCCAAACCCACAGACGACTAAAGCCCATTTAATGTATCATTTGAGAAAAGGTAAAAACTCTTTAAAATTGAAAAAAAAAAGGATCATACTTTTTTATTCAATCCCTTTTACTTTTAAGAAGTATGCTGACTTGTAACTGATTAGTTGAATCCCATGAATTAGAGTTGATGATTTCATCCTTTGGCATATTTTTCTCTTTTATGCGCTTGACTCTGCGCGTTTTCACGAGATAAGAACAAGAAGTTGGCATCTCTAACAAATGAGCAAAAGAGAAATAAGTTCTCTTTCGTACAACAACAATATTCACTTGTAGTAAAGAATAATGTTTTCATATTGAATTTATATGAACGCATTTACGTTTGAATCTGTAAAGTATTATTCAAAAGGAGACATCTTTGAATAATTTATAAGAAAATTGACCTTATCTATAAAGAAGGTCAGACCCATTTGAAGAAAACAACACCATAAACCTTAAATACACCTCAACCTGCAAGAGCTTTGCCAAACACCACAACCACCCTCCGTCACAACAACCCGACTACGCAGCTTTCTTTTAGGTCCCACCATCAAAACCCTCCTCCAATTTCGCGTAATCCCCAATCCTGAAATCACCTTTAGTAGCATCACAAGTCACTGCCAAGCGGTGAAAGAGAAAAAGGGCTAGAATAAATGACGGTGAAAGAAATATAAAAAAGACAAAAAAGTGCAATATAATTGTGGGCTGAACAGTAGGTCATTAAAACTGCATATTGGTTGAAACTGTGAATAGTGCCAACACAGCTGGCTCTTATATGTTATTAGGATTTTACCAAATTCATATGTCCTTTAGCTTGAGCTTGCATTTACCGCAACCAATTTGTGAAGTTGAAGTGGACCCAATTAAACTTTGTCTCAGCGTCTAAGCGAGCAGCGAACCCTTCACTATCCCTTTCGAGGCATATGAAATGCACTATTCTTCTCCATCTTTCTAGTATCCTCAAGTTCTTGGATACACTCAGTACAGGCGGGTATCCCATCGCGGCGGTTTCCACGGTTAGAAATAAGCTCATTTCCTATGCTAGAAAGATGGTCTACCGAAAATGATAACTCCCGAGCCCCGAATTTTTTAATTTTCCTTTCCTTTATGGGAGGAAGCCTTTCACTTGTCAGTTGCAGTGTCGGACCCATTCAGAACCAGTGGGGGCAATTGCCCCCGCTGAATTTCATCAATTTTGATTTTTTTTTTTTTTTGTTTCTTCCATGGTCCAATACCATAAATCCAGCCCAATTCCAATAAGCATTTGGTTTTAATTATAGTTATTTTGCTCTTAGATAAGTCATGAGTATTAAGTGAGTTTTGCACTTTTGCTTATTTTTCTCTTGATTAGGATGTAATTCTAAAAATAGGATGTCAAATTGCCAATGTAATTTATTTTTTCTTCATAAGTGGTTATTTCATATTTGGGTTTTAGCAAATTTGTCCAGAAAGCATTTTTTTCTCCTAAATAACTCATGAATAGAAGATGGTTTAGTTGTGTATGTCGTAAGAAATGTATTAATGAAATTGATAGTGAGATTATTTTACGGTGTTTTCAACGTATGAGAAGTCGTAAAGAACAATTATAAAAAAAGTACTACATTTTGAATATTGTCGTTATTGTTTTATTTGAAATTATTTTTACATAATTCTGTATCGTCCCCACTGAATCATAATCTTGGGTCTGGCCCTGGTCATTTGATCGAAGATATCCATCCCTGAATCGGATCATCGTCGCGAATGTCCATTGCTTGAGTCATTTGTTTTTGCATTAATTGGTAGTTTATCATTGTTGTCATAACTATCGATGTCACTGTGAAGGCCAAGACCTCATTGTGATAGCTTCGTGGGGGTCATTGCATATTTTTCCAAGTCGAATGTGTTCCCAAATAATGCTCCATAATGATGGTATATTTCACGGCAATTGAAGTTTTTGAACTTAGCATTCTCCGTCTTTTCCTGCAATATTAACAGATGACTCGTTAATGTTTCATACAAAGAATGCTAAATAGAACGAAACAAATTACAATCCCGAAGTTAAAATGAACATAAACCAAAAACACTTATTATACATACCATGATTCGTGTATGGAAGAAACACAAGACAATCCACACATGCCAATGCACCATTCAGGCATATCACACCATTTCAGTATTAAACAAATCTTAGATATCAAATTTATCCAACCTGTGAAATGTATGCAACAACTAGACAGAGTCACATTTGTACCGAAAATTCACCAACCAACAGGTATGAAAGCCCTCGTATTTTGGCACGGGCTAATGTGCAACTATGACAAATTCGCAAGTTCTAAATGCATGACGTTTTCGAACCGCAACAACAACACATGCCCAATTCTAAAGCTAATACAAATTGAATCCTATATTAAAAATAATTGGCGGCTTGAGTATCTTATAACACATATGATGTATGTTGATATGCCAATTACATAGACACAACTATTGGAAATTGGCACGAGAATTAGCCAGAAAATAAAAAATTTCTTTAATTCAATAAAACCAGGATCTTTGCTAGGCATTCACGTATTTATTATAATTAAATACTAATGATTTAGTATTATACCTAAATCGATAAACGATATTAGTCTTCAATCTGATTCACGAATTTCTTGTTTTTGATTCACGAACTTGGTACTTCAAACATTCAAGTTTTCTATGGTATTCTCCCAAATATAGATTACAATAGTGTTTGGCACCTTTTAATTGAATTAAGAACTAATTTATGGACTGGTCAGATTTAGAAAACAAAGAAGATAAAATTCAAGTCAAACAAGACTTAAGAATTTTACATTCTTCTATTTTCTTAATTGATCGAATTAGTTTATGTCACAAGCAATGTGATATAAGTATAGCAAGCATTCTGATTGCAAACAACGACAAGAGTCTTAATTGCATCCAAGTCTAATTAGTTTAGGATTGATTTAATTACACATGTAATCCTTGAACATATCACAATTATAATCAAGTCCAAAACTTTTATAGTAACTATGATTAAGCCCAAGACTTTATAGAGCTATCACAGACCTATCCAGACATATATTTTCCAAGCTCCAATAATTAGATTCTGTCTAGCCGACCACAGACCCCTAGATCTAATTATTAGTCTTTTGCTTTTTTCACTAAAGGCAAGAGACTGCACTCTCGAGAATATATAAGATTACAGAAGCTGTAATACTTACCTCTAACCTACCGTATATATATTTTTCATCCCTGTCTGGATCTGATAATTAGGTATGAGCATAAATAATCATTTTGCCCTTCTAATTATTCTCACTAACTTATAATTTTCATTTTCTTCAACGGTCCTATGAACTAATTCACAGATGTCAAAGTTTAGCCGTCACTAAACACTGAGCTCAGATTTATAACCGTTAAACAAAAAATACTTAAGTTATCACTCGACCCATTTTCAGGACGACACTTCTTGACACGAATTCGTGTTCTCTACTTCGCTCATTCTCAAGCTCCCAACTTACCGAGATATTTGATCAACTAAATTGATCTTACCCATTGGTGAATTAAAGAACCATCAAACTAACGAAAAGATATGCACAATTCTGTCATAGAATTTAGATGAAATACCCGGTGATCATGTAGAATTTAATTATTCGTACGGTCATGCTATATGATTAAATTCGACATGTGGTCTGTTCAATAGACTCCAAGTGTACTAGTGTCCATTAATCTATTTCTACGATAAGGACAAATCGCAAATCTGAATGATTAAATAGTCAACACTACAACCTTCCAGTACAATGCGCCAACCCTTATACATTAGTTGTGAACAATTTTATTGATGATTAAAATATAAGTTGTGTCACAGTATGCTTCTCAACGTAAGCACCCAACTTATATTATCACAAGTTATCATTGGCACTTTAATTACATTTTGAATATTAGAACAAACTTGTATTTATCATAAAATTGTTATTTTATTATAGGAAAAAACTATACTATATGGGCATACTACCCAACAACAACAAATCAAATGAAGCTGAAACCAGAACAAATATTTCTACACTGGAAATTAGAGATTTGTAGCAGGGTCAAAATAATACTTATATTTTACGGTCACACCACTTATCGTCGCCAACGATGACATTGTCACGATGACTATACTCAATTCTGGTACGTTAGAGTAGCTCGTATAGTTGTTTGTGTTCCAGTCCCTTTACATCCAAATGATTTGAGTTGTCTACGATTCTAATTTTTTCAGCGTCATTGTTCCCACTAGGATTTTCTGAAGAACTTTCTATTGCGATGACCCTCAGTGATAACAGTTTCACAAGCCGTGATTAAAATATGATGCTCCAGTTCATCCTGTAGGTGCCCAGGCCTTGCCCTTTCTAGCGTATTTCGATGCTTGTCTCGGATCATTCGTCTGCTCGGTCGGTGAATGATCAGTGGTGATCAAAGGACAATTTGACATTTGATGATTTGCCCCATAATTTACACAAATTGAAACTGGTGATTGGATCATGTTAACAGATTGGGAGTGCTTTAAGGTTTCCATCTGCTTTGACAATAATTCAATTTTAGCAAGTAGCACTGTATTTATGTATACCTTATGCAATCCAGCTGTCTTTTTCTGTGAACCCCTGTCTGGCCACATTACAAACTGCTCACTCATTGTCTTATATAAGTCATAAAGGTCCCATCCGACCTATTTTGAATAGAGCCACCTGCAGTAGAGTCAACCGCAGAATGACTAATTAGAGTCAATCTTGAGTAGAAATAATGATTTCGTGCTACTAGTGAGAAACCATGATTGGGCACTTTTTAAGTAGTTCCTTGAACCTTTCTCACGCTTCTTAGAATTTTTCTGAATCCGCATGCTGGAAGGTTGAGAATTCATGTTTGAGACAGTTTACCCTGGTAAGAGGAAAATACTTTAATGTAAACTTCTGAACCAGATCTATCCATGTGGTGATGCTTCCAGAAGGTAACGAATCCATCCATTCCCGAGTTCTATCTTTCAATGTGTGAAGAAAGAGTCTCATCCTGAGTGCTTGTTCATTGACACCCTAATATTTAAAATTTCCACAGTATTCCAAAAAATAAGAGAGATGTTAGTGTGGATTTTCATCAGTTCGCTCATAGAATAGTAGGTTGTTTGAGAACAAATTGATCACATCTGGCCTTACTTGGAAATTGTCATGCCCATATGGGAACATGAGGCATCATGTACGATCCCATGAGCACAACTCTTTCATTAATTGCTACTGCTTGCACAATAGGGGCGAGAAGATTGCCCAAAGCTAAATTCGCTGGTGGTGGATATTGGACTTGGTTGTTGTTGTGAGCCATTATATTTTGTTGATGTAGTATCTGTTCCCTTTGTTCATGTTGTCGTCGGTGAAAGGTCCTTTCGATTTTCGGATCAAAATCAACTAGATCAAGGCTCAACGAACGGCGCATGCACAAGCGCGGACCTGAAATGACGAATAAATAGGATTTGGTGTCCAAAGCGAAAGAAATAAGGAAAGAAAAAATGTTAAATCTAAAATTAATTAAAATAATAATCTAATAAACCAATATCCGGCAACGGCACCAAAAACTTGTTGTCAATTTTAATCCCGCAAGTGAACGAATCGTTAACAAATAATATAATGATAAGTAGAGTGTCAAACCTACGAGGATTGGTAATTAATTACTACTTTAATTTAAAGTAACTTTCACAAACAAACACACAATAAAATATTGATTTTTACTTAACTAAAATTAATCTAAAGACTAGTATAAAGAAATAATACAAACACAATAGATTTTTGAAAAAAAAAAAATCACATGAGAAAATAGTTAGGACTCCCCGATATCACTATTTAACTCTACTCATGCTCAATTCATATTTTGGTGTAAATATTGTGTTACCTGTCAACAAATTCAATTTAGAGTATTAACATTCGCCTCTATCAAAATCTAGTTAACCTACCTCTCAATATCAAATTTACCTCTCTCAATAAATAATTCAATGTGAAAGATGTTTAATCCCTTAGGACAACCACTTGCAATTTCTTGATTTAACAACTTATTCATGAAAAGCAATATTGAGGGTTCTACATGCAATTTCTCAATTAACATGCAACTAATTTTATGAATTTTAACTCTCGTTAAAATATCCTAAAAATAGATCAATATGCCAATTCAACACAATTTATATGAAAATAAATCGAAAATATAGAATTAAACATGAGTTGAAGTCAACAGCTACATAGTTTCTTCTAAAAAATAACCTAGTCGGACATGGTGAAAAATAAAGTAAAATCACATAATAATTCATGTTTTGCTAGATGATGAGAAAAGATAAATACAACCCTTAATCTTGAAAGTCTTCATGTTGCCTCCGTCTTGAATCTCCTTCCCAAACTTGAATTCTCTCCTTAAAATATTTCTAAAATTGTGTATATTTTTCTTGTGAAAAAATCTCTATCTTCTTCTCTAATAATTTGTATTTATCAATGTTCAAAAACAAAAAAAAGAGAGTCTAAGTCAATAAGTAAACAAAAACAATCTGTTGTGCATGGATCCTTGGAAAGTACATGTGATCGCATGGGCCTATGACCCGCGATCCCATGGAAGGATAAATTGGGCCTTTGCTTATAATTTTAATGGCCCGCGATGGCAATGGACTTGATCGCATGGGCTAAATAAATCATCACTTTACTTCTTAGTCTCCATTTATTTGCAAGATAAGTCTTCAAATCTTTCGGTATTGCCAATTTGGCCATCGAATTTAACCTTTTATTTCAATTTTGCCCTTAAATATTTGCATCTCAGGTCCTTAGACATTGGGATGGTTGCATGTTGGTCTCCATACTTCCACTTGTATATCAATTTAGTCCTATTTTGCCAATTTTGCTCCAAGCACCACCAAACTCGGGTTTTGACCTACAATAACAAAATCAACACATAATTAAATAAAATTACTCTTAAATGCACTCACAATGGTCAACTTTGACGGTCTAAATAAGGGTAAAATCACACTTATCACCTTCCTTAGGTAGTACACAGGTAATTGCTGCTGGTTTTCTTCTCTCACCAAGATCGAACTCAATACTACCTCTAACACAGCTACGTATAGAATCAATGTTTCTCCCGATGCTGGTTTGGATAGGATAATAGCCTACCCTAAATGATTTTTCAACACATTGAAGACAACTTTACAATTCACCGTCCACTCAAACTTCTTTCCGGCTTTGATAACATGAAAGAAGGGATAGCATTTGCCAGTTGCCTTTGAGACAAATCTACTTAGGACAGCGACCATCTCCGTGAGGCTTTGCACTTTATTAGGTTTGTTGGTGCATCACATGTCAAGTAATGTTTGAATTTTCTCAAGGTTAACCTCTATGCCTCACTGATTCACCATATATCCTAAAAACTTGCCCGTTACAACCCCAAAAGCACACTTTAGAGGGTTTAACTTCATTTGGTACTTTTAGAGGAACGTTAACATTTCTCCTAGGTGCTTAAGGTGATCGGTGGCTTTGAGAATTTTCACTAGCGTATCATCAACATATACCTCCATAGTCTTACCAATTCAGCCAGCAAACATTTTATTTAGAAACCTTCGATATGTCGCACTTGCATTTTTTTAAACTAAAAGGCATTACCTTATAGCAATATATGTCCTGATCCATGATGAACGAAGTGTGTTCCTCGTCTGGTCTGAACATAGAGATTTGGCTATACCCTTAGAATGCATCCATTAAGCTCAAACGTTCGTGTTCCACCGTGACATCAACCAATTGGTTAATTCTGGGAAGAAGAAAACTTCTTTGGGGCAAGCCTTATTCAAGTATGTGA
Source organism: Forsythia suspensa (assembly GCA_023638005.1). Taxonomy (NCBI): domain Eukaryota; kingdom Viridiplantae; phylum Streptophyta; class Magnoliopsida; order Lamiales; family Oleaceae; genus Forsythia; species Forsythia suspensa. The sequence continues at coordinate 18,200,310 of CM042669.1, forward strand.
AATCTTAGCACATCTGCCATAGGCCATTTTGAAATTTAACTTATATAATGTTTGATGACTAATTTGCACACTTTTAGAACTTGAGAAGTACCAATTATTTCATGATTATAGAAATTCGGGGACCAATGTGGAAGCCTTTACAATTTGCAAGATCAATGTTGAAGGTTGGGAGCGAAAAAGACCAAACCTGTACGAAATACTTGAAGTTTGTGTAAAAAGGACCAAACCTGTACGGACCAAATTGCAAAATGTTGAAAATATTGGGACCAATTTATAAACTACAGTCTAGCCGCGAATGCAAACTACGGCTTACACCTGGCCAAACAAAGAAAACCAATGGTTTGTATTTGCAAACTCCGACCCGACCGAGCATATTTTAAAGATTTTTGGCTATGAAAGTCGGGGATACTTTGGTTGTTTCCTATGCACGAATTTCAAGATAGGGTAAAACTATATAAAGACTTAATCTAGGTCAAATTAAGAGGACAACATAGAAAAACACAAGTTTGAAGAGAGATTTGAGAGGTATACAAGAGATGTCAAGAGTTTCGTGGTGGGTTTCAAAAGTTGAAGGTCAAAGCTTGGTGCAAGAACATGTTTTCATCTTCTTCTTATCTATTTACTAAAGTTGATGATGTACTCCATTGATATTTTCTTTTTTGTGTTGAAAATATCACGTGTGGCTAAAATTCCCGTGTTGGGACGAACAATGTACATGTGGTTTGATTATTTAATTCCAGTTATTGAGATTTGACTCTAATTCTTATCTTGTATTAATTTCTATCGTGTTTCATTTTGACTTTTCATGAATTTGGCCAATTTGTGATTATATTTTGTGAATTCGTGATGAAATTGAGAACTATTTCACTAATTTAGCACTGCAATAGGAAACCCGGATTTACATAAGAGATAGAAATATACTCTTTTAATCTGTGCAATTGTTAATAATTTTTTGATCGTTCATGCTCTCTATTAGGCTAAAAGTCACATGGAAATATAGTGAGTTTACTTAATTGATTGCTAATGCAAGATAAGTAACGTTGTGATATAGTGAGTTTACTTAATTCACACAGAAATGTTTGATATTACTTTAGAGAAATTATCAAGTAACGTTGTGAAATTGATTGCTAATGCAAGATAAGTAAATTGTCATGGTTTGGTACGAAATTGAATATGATAACTATTGTTAAATCATGAGTCCTAACATTTCTTTAATTGATCATTTTTCTCAAAAAGAAAAAGCACTTTAGACATTAGGTTAAAATTAGTTTAGTGTTTAAATATAATCAAAAAAATTGTTTTCTCTAGAATCTTGATTTTTAATTCATATAGCTCTCAATTGATTAAAATTAATTGGGATAACTAGTTTTCGTGGGTTCGACATAATGAACTCTTAAAGTCTGCTTTACTACTTGTTAACGACATCGTGCACTTGCGATTTTTATTCGAACAAGTTTTTGGTGCCATTGTCGAAGACTGTGTTATTTACTTTGATTTTAGTTAATTATATCGCTATTTGAATTATTGTTTATTTTTTCGCTTTTAGGCACTCCTGTTTGGTGCATGACACAATCAGATCATGCAGATTTAATTGTTGCTGATCCAGAGATCGAGTGTATATTCCATAAAAGACATCAAGAAAAAATATATAACATATTGCAACAAATCACAATGGATGATTTACCACAAAATGGAAACAATCTAAACAATGGAGACCCATATTCTCCATAGATTCAGCTTGGAATTAGACAACCAACAGTAATGGCTGCTCCACCAGCACCGTTAATTAATGACGATGATAGTCTATTTGGGAAGCTCATGGTCTTTATGTATCCTTGGAGTCAGTTCAGTATAGCATCTCCTGCCAAGACATCTCCTGCCTTTGGACTGGATAATTTTCAGCTCAGACTAGATATTATAGGTATGACGAGGAATATGTGTGTGTTCAATGTGAAAGCAGATGGAAATCCTCATGCACTTGTATCATAGTTTTTAGAATTATGTGATTTAGCTTCATATCAGAGAGTGTCAAACGATGTAATGAAGATGAGACTCTTTATACACATTCTAAAGGGAGCATCTCGTGACTGGATATCATCTTTTCTAGACATAAGCATCACTACTTGGGATGATTTGACTAAAAAATTCTCGACCAAGTACTATCCATCAGGCATGACAATGGACCGGGCCGAGCTGCATAAAAGACGAGCTCGGCTCGTCTCCAATTTTGGGGCTCGGTTCGGCCCTAATTTTTTTTTTTTTGAAAATAAAAAAGAAATACAATATCGAGAAATGAATCCTTTATCTTTATGTTAAAAATTAAAGATTTAAATCCCTCTTTTTTTTGTTTTTTGTTTTTTTTTAAATTTTTAAATAAAAAAGAAATACAATATCGAGAATCTTTTATGTTAAAAATTAAAGATTTAATACATTCATCTCTTTTGTTTTTGTAAGTTTTTTTAAAATTTAAAAATAAAAAATAAATATCATATCGAAAATTCTTTATGTTAAAAATTAAAGATTTAAAACCCTTCTCTTTTTTTCGGACTTGGGACCGGCTACTTTAAAAATAGGCGGAGTAAAAATTGTACACGAACAAGATGTTACGTGTACAATTTTTTATTAAAATAAGAAAAAAATATCAAATACATAAATACTAATGCAAAATAATACTTACTACTAATATGATTAATCCATATTCAAATCTTCAAGTTTTTCGGACATTATTCTGTCAATTTTATCTTGAATTCAAAGTTCAGCGTCATCCCAATCCTTTAGACACAGTAAGCTTTCTAAAACGTCGGCTTTGAGTCTTGACCTGATATCAGATAAAATCCTTCCACTTGTACTAAATGCAGCCTCCGATGCTACAGTTGAGATCGGAGGTGTTAGCATATCACGTGCTATTTTTGAAAGAATTGCAAAACTATGTTGATGTTGTCTCCACCATAGTAGTGTATCAAAGTTTTTCTTCTCTTCGTCATCTAAAATACTAAGCACATCATGCGCAAAATACCTAATTGTTGACCTTGACCACTCTTACGTGTATTGACGTAACTCCATAAGTTAATATCATCAGTTGATGACGAAGTATATGTTGGATTAGGAGATCGTACAACGTTCGTACCGGCCTTTTCAGCATAGATCTCATACAGGGAACATAAATTTTGTTCTAAATTAGCACACTTGACTGGATTTTCGTAAGTTAATTTATCTGAAATTGCCATTATTGTTACTTTCGTACCCTCTAAGTTAAGTCGAGGATCCATGATATATGCTAATAGAAATAACATAGGCAATTGTTCTCAATATTTTCTAAATTTAACTTCTATAACATGTATAATACTAGTAAAAAGAGTAAAATTCTTATACCTATTAAAATTGTTAGCAATATAATAGAAATGATTTAAAACAAGTAGAGTAGTTGGGTAATACACACCAGAACATGCAGTTGTTGCGTCGTAAAAAACTTTTAAAAATTTTCTAACATGACCATATATTTCTCAATCATGTAATTCTAAATCATATTATGAGCTGTGTGAGTGTCGACCATTATAATAGACAGTAATGCAATCTTCATAACCTTCACACGATTCAAGCATAAAATATGTTGAATTCTATCTATTAGCAACATCAATTGCAAACATTTTTGATTGCATCCCATTTTCTGTACATAGAGAAGCAAAAACTTGTTTTCTTGATGGTGATACCGAAATATAATTAATAGCATATCTAACTTTTTCTAATTGAGGTTGTATAAATTTTAATCAATCTTGTATAATTAAATTAAACACATAACATACACAAATAATATGAAATAAAATACTATCAAAATCTAGACTACAATGTTACATTAATTTTTTAATTTCTATATTATTTGGGCCTGCATTATCAAATGTAAAACTATGAGCCTTAGAATCACATTTAAATTCTTGTAACACACCTAATAAAACTTGATAAATATTATTTCCATTATGAAGATAGTCTATTTGTTTAAATGCTATTACTTTTGTATGCATTATACAATTATTATCAATATAGTGTGCAGTTGCAACCATGTATCTTTTTTTATTACAACATGTCCATAAGTTTGATGTAAAAGATACAACACCGTTGTAATTATTAATATCATTAATAATATCTTCTTTCTTTATATTATATCTAACAATAGTATCTTTACGAAGTGTATTTCTAGAAATATTAACATACCTGGGTTGGAGATATTTTTGGAAGAATTTCGTCTAATGAAGATTGTCCAATAAGCATAGTGAAAACTTGACATTTGCTATCAATTCCGACAGTCCTTCGTGGCGCATGAGTTCTTATGAATATATTCAGTTGTTGAGAGTGGGACTACTAGACCCGGCTCGCGGAGATCCAAACTGGAGTTGTGCCTGATTTGTATCCACACCTCCATGTTTGTATTGACACTTTTTGAAGTGTCTGTTTAGATGGGTCGTGCCTATCCCCTTATGCCAAGCAAACTTCTCCTGACAGTGTTTACACTGTGCTTTGAACTTAAGGACTCTGTCTACTAGTTTACCAGTCTGTAGCAACTCAAAATGCTGCCAGCACTTAGCATTTTGTTTGGTGGCTTTTCGTTTAGTACTAGAGCCAATGGTAGTTTGTGTATCGACGTCTTCATGATTGTCTTCCAAATCAATTGGATCAGTGCTACCACCAAACATGATCAAGACTCCTTTTGGTTTCCTCATACTATTGCAACGCCCCATGAGGATGGAAACTTCATCGTCATGTGATTAATTAACGTGATGGCCTGCAAGTCTTTCAATGTAGGCCAACTGAGGACTCGATGGTAGGTTGAACACGTGTCTACCACCAAAAATTTCATAAATTCTCTAATGGTACATGGCGACTCCTCCATTTCCAAGGTGAGGATTATCCATCCTTCCAGAATGAGGCTGTCACTCATAAATCCAAATAGCGGGTCTGGGATGACGGTTAGCTTGTGGTCCATCTCCATCTGATCGATGACACTATTGAACAGTATATTTACTATGCTATTGTTGTCAATTAACATCCTACCAAGCCCGTTGCGGGCGACAATGGCACAAACTACAAGTGCATCACAATGCGGGTAGTGGACTTCGACGTCATCTTCTTTTGTGAATGTAATTGGTGAAGCTCTAGTCTTGTGTTTGTGGACCTGCCAGCTTCCAATGGTTTTTTTTGCCGCCTTGTATAATTCTCTTGCACATACATTGTGTGGCCTTCGACATAAGTTCCCAAGATTATTGTGTACATCTTGCTAATTGGGATTGTACTTGCAGGTTTATCCTGCTTAGGTATGTTCACACTACTTTTGTTGGCTCTGTTGCCATTGTGGGGATAGTTTCCCTAGCGTTAGAGTTGGGGCCATTGTCCATTATTGAGAGGTCTTCGCCTACCTTGTGTCTTCTAGCTTCTCGTCTCTTGAGATTGGTTTCTACGATTGATCAATTCTTTCACATCCGGACAGTCCTCAGTGTTATGACTTCTGGTCTAATGGATCTGGCAAAACCTGGAGGCTATTGCAGATGGTGGATGAGCGTTTACTAGTGCTCTAGACCAGTTTTGGTTTGATTGAACATTTTGTAATGGTCGTTGCTGGTCCTGGAAAATGTCGACCCTTACAATGATAACGATCCCATTTCTCCTCCTAGGCCTTTTTCCTATTTTTTGTTGTTTCCTCTAAGCGGATTTCTCTCTAGATAAGATCCACCAGGTGAGTATATGTTTTTGGTTATCTATTCTTGATGTTTAACGCCTTTTTATCAGAGATGTTTTCGATCTTGTTGATCACTTTTCTGAACCTTTGGAAGTAACTTTTTACAGACCATCCTTCCTTTTTACCTTATATCATTGAGCTTGGCCACCTTTGTTATGGTTGTATGGTTGCCTTATGAGGACGTTGATGAATTCCAACTTCAACTAAGACTAGCTTCTGATTCATTCTAGTTTCAGCTTATTGTACCAACACTTCGCATCAGAAACAAGCGTAGTATGGAAATTCGTGCATTTAACTGCAAGATGTAACCTTAGAGCTTTGTCTAACCTTAGAGCTTTGTCTTGTAGATGTTAATGTAGTCTGTGGGGGTCGCCTCGCCTGTTGTATTTGTCTATGGAGGGCATTTTAAAACGCATTGGTAGCTCTTTATCTTTTAATATCCACATCTTAGAAGTCTTTCCTTTTCCCAATCGGGCCTCATAAGCCCACTGTTACGACTACTTGGATGGTGAATGGATGTCCTAGATGATTTGACTCTGAGCCTTTCGAACATATTGACGGACCCTGTGGGCCTTTTTCTCGTGCGGGAAGATCTTTCTCCTGTTTCTAGTCGTTTGATAGCCTTGCATATTGGTTCCGAGGTTCATGCCTGCTAGGTACTAACGAATCATCTTAAGATCAACAGTTTTCTATGAAGTCGGATCTCGAAGGGCTTCGTTGGTTGCGGTTGTGTTTGCTCTCTGATGGGACTTTCTTGTGTCCCAATTGCTTGATCATGTTCCTCATTCATGTGTTTTTTTTCTCCAGCTCAAGGATATCTCATTCTGATGCCTTTTTCTGATAGTATCTAATTCTTCTTCGGTGGGTCACATTCCAAAGTTCTGACATTTCTCTTTGTCCTGCTCATGGTATTGGGATTCAACGTCCTCTTGGAAATTTTCCATCAACATGGCTTCCGTAGGAGATCAAAACACGTTTTACCACAAATTCTTTTGGTCGTGCGACGTATTTCAGTTCCCACAGACGGTGCCAATTTTTTGACATACAAAAATGTACTATCCACATGTCAATAGATCTCCAACCATTTTTTTACCACATATATGTTACCTGCACACTAGGACAACCATTAGGCACTAAGGTTACCAAGTAAAAAGAGGTCGGCGAACGTTGGCACTCCGACGGTCAAGTCAACTGTCAGTACGAGATAGTATGTGAGTTTTGAGTGTGGAAGAGACAAGCAAACAGAGATTTGACCAGAGTTTAGAGAGAATAATGATTACCTTTGAATGAAGAAGAGCCATGTATTTATAGGTAAGAATTCTAGCGTATTAAAGATAACAGTTAATTAGTTACTTGGTTGTGTTCTATTTCCTTGTGAGGATAGGATTAACCTCGGATTGATTGGGATCCCTAATATTTCACCCCTAATCTTTTTCAATCCTCAATATTGTGCTACTAATTTTTAAGGATTGATATGGAGTTTCCTTATGGGAGTTGTCTTGCCAGTCAAGAGTCATCATTTCAAAATTATTTCTCCAATTGTGGCTGAAATTTCGCCTTGAATGATGGACCAACCGAGGCTTCCTTGTAGTTGTGAAGACCACCTTAGTGGTTCGCTTGGTGGCACGTGTTCAACGGTAGGCGAAGGCTTCATATGCAATGTGGGGTTGCAACTGCCACATGTTGCAACCTGAGCGAACGTCAAGGTAGACCTTGCTGGACACGTATGCTAATGTGGCATCCTACCAAATCTAGGTGGTAACAATAATCCTCCAAGCCTGAGTCTAAGATTTATATTAGGCGTAGGATTTGAGTGTAGTCTTTGGCTTTTTAGTTGTGTCTATGGCTTTACGGCTAAGTCTTTGTGAGCTACGGATGTAGACGAAGACCATGTGTGACGAGAGTGTTTCTGTGAGTTGTGACAGGGTACGAGGCCTACTGTTAGGCGAACACCTTATTTGTGGGGCTCGTGGACCATGTGGCATCCTCGTCGAATTAAGGTCGTGAGAGCCATATCATTTTTTCAACCTTTGAGCCATTGTGTTATCTTAATTCCATCATTTAGGAGGTAAAATGGTACTTTACTATTTTCACAGGAATTATGCTTATTTGATAAGTGCATTTTGTGCACTTATTCAGATCCTTAAACTAAGCTTTTAATTCGTTATTTTGGTAATTTTCTACTTAATTCGGTGCATTATTCTTTACATTTCAGTTTTGGACCCGTCTGTGAGAAATTGGAGAAGAATGGATGAAAAGAGGTATAAATTGAAAGATGAAAGACCATATTGCACATCATTGAAAGATGAAGGACCATATTGCACATCATTGAAAGATGAAGGACTAAATTGCACATCATTGAAAGATGAAGGACTAAATTGCACATCATTGAAAGATGAAGGACCACATTGCACATTATTGAAAGCTGAAGGACCAAATTGGAGACTATCAAAAGTGGAAAGACCAAATTACAAACTATGAAAGTTGGAGGATCAAAACATAATAATTAGAAGTTGCGGTGGGGCGGCGCTTGACTTTATGGTGGGCGAGCGCCAACCGGGTTCACAACAAGCGTAACGCAACTCCACACCGGGCGATCGCTGGGAATGGCACAGGCGATCGCCCGTGCCAAATTAACTAAATTTGGTCACGCGAGATTTTTTTCCTTTTTTGAATTCTAGTCTATTTAGGTAACTTTTGGCCAACGATTTTTAGGTCTTTTTGGCAGCTTTTTGGGGCACCATTAGAATAGTATATATATGAGTTATTAACTCATAATAGGTTGTTGAGTTTTTGGGCGAAAAACATAGACGAAGGCATTAAACGGAGATCAAGATCGCTTCTTTGAAGAATGGAACGAAGATCAACGACGAGCAATTATTCTTCCAAGTCTTCTTCTTATCCGGGTGATGAATTCCATGTGTTCTTCCCCTTCTTATTTTCCTATTATTAGTATGCTAGGCTAGTTTAATTAGTGCTAGAATTACGATGAAGCTTGTAGTTTGAATTCTTTCATCTTGAGACTTGGTTTTTGACACTTTACTTCAATATAGTTTTGAATAATTAATTTTGTTTTGTTTGCATCTACAATTATATACGTAGTAATTGTATGATTGTTGTGGTGTGTTTTACTATCGAAAGATCGAAAGCATGCTAGACGCTATTTTAATTATCTTAAAGTCCGATAGGGGATAGAAATATACCGCTATGCTTTAGGTGATCTTTAATTATCCATAGACATTTAATGCTTTCATTTGTATTCGCATTCGTCATAGAAATATAGTCGAGTCATGCATATGAATAGGTTTAACTTTATTCGAGAGAAACTGTTGAACAATCTAGGGATATTGATCTTCATAACTGAATTAATTTGTCAAGACCAAGAATCGAGATAGAAGAAATAATAACTGCAAGTGGATTCGGAATTCTAGTACTTTTCCCTTTTTAAAGTTAAATTAATCTTTAGTTAATCTTAATCCTTCATTAATTTGAGCAATAGTCGTTTAACTGCTTTTTATCTTATTCTTTCAATTAGTTATAAAACACAAAATCTCTCAAAGTTCTTTAGATTCGGTTAAGGTTAACGTGATTAAATTGAATTATCTAAATCCTCGTGGGATCGATACTTGGACTCAAAATCCATTCTACTACTTGAGCGATCCGTGCACTTGCGGAATTATTAAAGACATAAAATTGCTATCAAGTTTTTGGCGCCGTTGCCGGGGATTTAGTTTTAATTCTGTTCAATTACTTTAACACTAATTCGAACTTATTTTTTTTATTTGCGTTAATTACTTATTTCTTTAAGATTTACAGTGTTTGCTTTACTTCCTTTCAGACCATTGCATGCGAAGTGAGAGACACGAGTCTCTAATTCCAGTTGATCCAGAGATCGAACGCACTTTTCATCGCAGGCAGAGAGAAGCAAGAAAGACACAACAAAAAGAACAAAAACAGCCAGACATAATGCAGAACAACGAGATCGCTCGGGCCAGACAAGAGATAGATGAAGACAATATGCTAGTTGGAGACTTTTTGACTCCACAGATCATACAGAGCCAATCCAGCATTGTCTACCCACCTTTTGGGCAGCCGAACTTTCAAATTGAAGACTAATGTCATTCATCTATTCCGAGAATGGACATCAATTCTATGGCGGGACCGATGAGAATCCACATACACACGTTTCAAGATTCTTGAAATGTGTCAACACTTCAAGTATCAAGGAATCTCGAGACGACGCCATCCATTCTACGTTTGTTCCCACATACTCTTCGGGACAAGGCTCTTGAGTGGTTGGACTCACTACCAATTGACAAAGATAACCACCGGAATGATCTAGCCCAAAAGTTCTCGCACTAAATTTTTCCCACCAAAGAAGATCTCGAAGTTGAAGCATGATATCTCCATTTTTCAACAATCGAAAAGTAATCCTTTGATGAGGCGTGGACCAGATTCAAGAATATGTTAAGGAAGTGCCCTCATCACGGTGTTGGCAGGGGGCAACAAATTCAATATTTCTATGCTGGGCTACTACCTTCATTTAAAAGCATGATTGACTCTTCATCCAATGGCTCTCTATCTACCAAAACAGTGGTTGAAGCTCTAGATTTGTTTGAAAGAGTAGCTACCACCACTGCCATGTGGCCATCAGATAGAGCTATACAAAAGAGAACTGCGGGGGTACATGAGGTAGATACTTTCACAGCATTGTCTGCACAGATAAAGTCGTTGGCACACAAAGTGGAAAGTATGTCATATTCAGCCAATGCAGTGCAAACAAAGAAATCAGCATGTGAAGAATGTGGAGCCAGTCATAGTACATCAGAATGTCTTATTCTATTACTACAGCCTGAACAGGTCGATTACATTCAAGGTGGTCAGCGCCAACAAAATAACCCGTACTCCAACACATATAATCCAGGGTGGCAAAACCATCCAAATTTCTCTTGGAAGGACAATCAGAATAATTTCAGACCACAGTTTCAGCAGCCAGAAAAGTGTACATCATTAGAAGACTCAATCACTAAATTTATCGAGAAAACTGATAAATTCATAGAGAGAACCGAACAGTTCATGCACAAGACAAATACTAATATTCAAAATCAAGGCATTAACATTCAAAATCAAGGCGCTGCAATAAAGAATCTTGAGACACAAATGGGACAGATGGCAATTGCTTTATCAGGCAGAGCACCAGGTACTTTGCCCGATGTCTGAGGTGAACCCCAAAGAACATGTTAAAGCCATTACTACTAGAAGTGGAGTTCGATTACGAGATCCATGTCAAGAGATCGGGTTGCAAATGAAGAGGTGGTACCTTCCAATCGATGAGGAACACGTGGTATGATCGAAAGCGGACAATAGCTATGAAAGAGAGTTCGAGCACACCACGAAGTTAAGGCAACCGTTCCTATCAAGCCATATGATCCTCCAAATCCCATTTCCTCGGAGGGCTACAAAAGCACAAGTTGGACAAGCAATTCGAAAAATTTCTTGAGATCTTCAAAAACTACATATCAACATCCCTTTGCGCAGATGCACTTGCTCGGATGCCCGTTATGCTAAATTCTTGAAAGACATCCTTTCAAATAAACACAAGATGGAGGAACATGAGGCGTGATGTTGACGAGAAGAGTGTAGCGCCATTCTACAAAATAAACTACCTCCTAAACTCAAAGATCCGTGGAGTTTTACAATACCTTGCACCATTGGTGATTTTTGTTTTGATAAAGCTTTATGTGATTTAGGGGCTAGTATTAACTTGATGCCGCTTTCTATTTTCGTGAAATTAGGTTTGGGGAAGCTAAAGCAACTACGGTAACTCTGCAATTGGGTGATCGGTCTATTAAACATCCAAGAGGAGTTGTCGAAGATCTTTTGGTAAAGTGGACAAATTCATCTTCCCACCGATTTTATCATTCTCGACATGGAGGAAGATAAAGATGTCCCACTTCTTCTTGGTCGACCATTTTTAGCCACTGGAAGAGCTCTGATCGATGTACAAAAAGGCCAACTGATTCTGAGGCTTAGCGAGGAGCAAGTCACATTTGATGTCTTCAAGGCGATTAAATACCCAACCGAGTCAGATAGCTGTTTCAAAGTTGATGTGGTTGATGATGCAGTACATGATAATTTCCATCTCCATAATCCATCAGATCCATTGGAGGCTTGCATTGTGCATTCTCAATCCTCTCACGCTGATTCTAGTGAGGTTGAGATGTGCGCAAGATATCTTGAAGCTAATCCTCCATATACTGCCGCCCACCACGATTTGAGGAGTTGGGCACGGGTTCTATAAAACATCGCCTTACATTCAACGACCTCCAAAAATAGAGCTCAAACAGTTGCCCTCTCATCTCCGTTATGCCTACCTGGGGGAGTCCTCTACTTTGCCTGTAATCATTGCAAATTCAATTAATAAGCTTGAAGAGGAAAAATTACTCCGAGTGCTTGAGAACACAAGAGCGACTATTGGGTGGTCTATTGTCGACATCAAGGGTATCGACCCTACTCGCATGCATGTATAAAATTCTCATGGAGGATGATTTTAAACCAAGCATTGGCGGTCGTCGAGAAAATTTGAATCCTAATATGAAAGAAGTGGTCCGAGCGGTCATAAAGCTAATGGATGGGATAATCTACCCGATCTCGAGGCCGGTGCTTGGGTCGATCCAGTTCAAGTAGTACCAAAGAAGGGAGGTATCACTGTGGTTCAGAACGAAAAGAATGAGTTGATTCCTACCAGAACAGTCACATGATGGAGGGTTTACATTGACTACCGCAAACTCAATACTGCTACTAGGAAGGATCATTTTCCCCTTCCATTTATTGATCGATGTTGGAAAGACTGGTTGGATATTCTCATTCTTGCTTTTGGATGGATACTCCGGGTATAATCGATTCCAATAGCACCGAGGATCAAGAGAAGACCACATTCACTTGTCCCTATGGCACCTTTGCTTACCGTAGGATGCCTTTTGGTCTATGCAATGCTCCTCGCCACTTTTCGGTTGCATGATGGCCATTTTCTACGATATGGTGGAAAAATTCATTGAAATATTCATGGATGATTTCTCGGTATTTGGCTCATCCTTCGATGAGTGCTTGAGCACTTACACCGGTTTTGCAACGGTGTGAAGATGCAAATTGGCTCTCAACTCGGAAAAATGTCACTTCATGGTTCAAGAGGGCATCGTGTTGGGACATCGAATTTCAGCTAAGGAGATTGAAGTGGATAAAGCAAAAATTCAGGTTATAGAAAAATTGCCGCCGCCAACTTCTGTCAAGGGTATTAGAAGCTTTCTTGGGCATGCCGGGTTCTATCGTCGTTTTATCAAAGACTTTTCAAAAATCACAAAGCCTTTGTGTACTCTGCTGGTCAAGGATGTGCCCTTTGTCTTCTCTCGAAGAGTGTCTATTGGCATTCAACCTCTAAAAGAGAAGCTCATTTCAAAGACCAAAGATGATAATTGCACCGATTGGGGCCTCCCGTTTGAACTAATGTGTGATGCAAGTGATTATGCAGTTGGGGTAGTGTTGGGGCAGCGAAAAGATAAAGTTTTTCATGTGATACACTATGCCAGCAAGACTTTGAATGAAGCACAGCTTAATTATGCCACTACTGAGAAGGAGCTCCTAGCTGTAGTCTATGCCTTTGATAAATTCAGATCATACCTTGTCGGATCAAAGGTGATAGTTTACACTGATCATGCACCACAAGTACTTATTGGCAAAGAAAGATGCAAAACCAAGGCTAATTAGATGGGTATTACTTCTACAAGAATTCGATCTCGAGATAAGAGATAAGAAAGGAAGCGAGAATGTAGTAGCTGATCACCTATCCAGACTTGAGCGGGAAGAGCGGATCGAGAGCTTGGATATTAATGAGGTGTTTCGGATGAATGATTTTTCGAGTTGGAGAAAGCACCATGGTTTGCGAATATAGTAAATTTCTGGCCAAATCCATCATCCACTTGATTATTCAAGTCATCAAAAGAAGAAATTTTTTCGACTTGAAGCACTATTTTGGGAGGATCCCATTCTCTATAGACGGGGTCCGAGATCAAATTATTCGACGGTGTGTTCTCGAAGAAGAGGTCCCTCGAGATACTTGGGCATTGTCACTCTTGACTTCTGTTTGGACACTTTGGTGCCTCTAAAGCAACTACTAAAGTTCTACGATCAGGTTCTCTTGGCCTTCTCTTTTTAAAGACGCTTACCTTTTTGTGAAGGAATGTGATCAATGCCACTCACGGGAAATATCTCAAAAAGGAATGAAATGCCTCTTAACAGTATACTTGAGGTCGAGCTTTTTGATGTTTGGGGTATTGACTTCATGGGGTCATTCCCTTCATCTTTCTCCAATCAATACATATTGGTTGCTGTGGACTACGTATCTAAATGGGTTGAGGCCGTTGCCTTACCTACTAATGATGCACGGGTTGTGATGGAATTCTTAAAAAAATGCATTTTCACTCGTTATGGTACACCCCGAGCCATTATTAGTGATGGTGGTAAGCATTTTTGTAATCGTCAATTTGAGTCCTTGTTGGCTAAATATGGCGTTCGACATCGCATTGCTACTCCTTATCACCCTCAAACAAGTGGGCAAGTGGAAGTCTCCAACCGGAGTTGAAGCGGATTCTCGAGGAAACGGTGAGTTCATCAAGAAAAGATTGGTCAAAGAAACTCGATGATGCTTTGTGGGCCTCACCGATGCGACTTTCAAAACTCCTATAGCCATGTCTCCCTACCGGTTAGTTTTGGGAAAGCGTGCCACTTACCGATTGAGTTGGAGCACCGAGCATATTGGGCTGTCAAGAAGTTGAACTTTGATCTAAAGGCGGCTGGTGAAAAGAGACTCCTTCAATTGAATGAAATGGATGAGTTTCGGTTGGAAGCATATGAGAACGCGAAATTGTATAAGGAGCGGACCAAAAAGTGGCACGATATGCACATTCAAAGAAGAAACTTTGAGGTTCGGCAGCAAGTCTTGTTGTATAATTCTCGCCTCAAGATTTTTCCTGGCAAGTTGAGATCTAGATGGTCGGGTCCATATACAATCACACAAGTCTATCCATATGGGGCGGTAGAAATCAGTCATGAAAGTAAAGGCACGTTTAAAGTCAACGGGCAGCGTTTGAAGGTCTATTGGAATGGTGGATTCTCGAAAGAAAAGTCCACCGTTCAACTTGCACTCCCGGAATGATCAACCCGAAAAGTCGAGCTCTAGACTATAAGTCGAGCACTTAATGGGAGGCAACCCATTTTTCTATCCTTTTTTTTAGACGTCTTTATTTTCAATGCATGTAGTAGGAATAGCTCTATTGCTTTCGTTTTTGGTTTTGCATTAGTTTGTGCACTAAGTTGATTTTTAGCTTTATTTCATCCTCATTTTCAATTCAACACCAATTTAGGATTTCATATGATCATATAGCCATACATTAGTCAAAAGCATGAAGTGAGTTTTAGTACCGGTTTGGTTGTTCTAATTCACCATTTTTCATTTTGGCTTGTGCTTAAAATTTCATTTGTTAAGGTATGTCTATTTAGTCACATTCAAATTACATGTGTTTGCCTTCACCGTTTCCATTTTTGCACATGTTCATTGTTTGACATGTTGAGATTGGTCTATTTAATTTTAGTTTGTAGTGTACTTAAAAAAAAAAAAAAAAAAAAAAAATTTGGTTGTTTGGTAACCGGGCGATCGCCCGATCCATTGACTTCGAGCGATCGCCTGTTTCTCTTAACCACAGGCGACGCCCAGACCAACTGGGCGATCGCCGGGTTCTCATCTGGCGTTCGCCCAGGGTCCGGCTGGGGTTAAATACCCCAGCCGCAAGCTTAAACGTCCCCAGTCAAATTTTTTGTAACTCTTTCCATACCAAGCAACCTCCCACCTCAACTTTCAACCATTATATCAGTTTGTGCTCTTCCCTTCCTCACTCCTACATCAAAGTTTGCATCTCCTCATACTACATTAACGTGCACCCCTCCTTTTGGCCGAAAATTGTCCTCCAAGGTATGCCCTTTCTTCCTCTTCTCGGTTTTGCATATTACTTTGATATTTTTTTGAATTGTCTCTTGCTATATTGAGGAGAATGGGCTTAGGTAGTTGTTGGGGTGTTTGGATTGTTGATTTTGAATGGAAATTTTGGGTTTGATTCATACCCCTAAGTCATTCTAACTCTTGAATAAATTTGGCGCCTACCAATTGTTTGATGAAATGTCTAAGTGGCGTTTCTTGTGAAATTTGGGATACTCGTTGATTTAGCTTAGTTCATACGCCTTTGAGCATGCTAATTGTGCCTACATTCATTCGAATCACATTCTACACTTGGCCATTACACTTAGCCACATGTTAGGAGGCTATGGCAAGCCATGGCTAGGCCCATGCCATTTCACATCACCACCTTAGTCCCCTTCCATCCAACTCATATGATCTCCGTTCGCCTCAATTTTGGGCGGGATACGAGACCAATCTATGTAGTATCTTGTGTCCAAAGTTGGCTCGGGAAACTTCAACATTTCTTCACTTTTCCTGGTGGTCAAAAGTAGTGCATGGTCTATGTGTTAACTATGAAAATTCACCATTTTATTGGCTTTTGAGATGTTTTGCTTATTCTTGAGTTTATTTTGTGCCTAATTATGTTTCTCTTCTCTTTTTAGGTACCTATGGCTCCAAAACGGAAAACAACAACTCAAGACAAGGGTAAGGAGAAGGTCGGTGAAGGTTCTACCGTCAGTAAAGCAGTCAGGAACCAACTAGTGATGGTGGCATACCACGGTTCCAAACTCCTGATGCTCAAGAGAGATATGAAACAAAATGGAAAGGGAAGAACTATCACCAAGAGAGACGGGTGCAATGGGATGATTTTCAGGGGCATCTGTTGGAACTTGTGATCCAGCAGAGTGGTTGGAGTAAAGTAGTTGCAGCTCCACATCCAGCATATATCACTTTGGTTAAGGAATTCTTTGCCAACTTCAACAAAGAAATTGATACTCCAGATTCGTCTCATCGGCATAAGACATGGGTACGGGGCAAGTGGATCCGTTTCAGCCCTGCAATGATTGATCGATACTATGAACTATCCCGTGCGGGGGTGGATCCTATGCCTACTGAAGAGGACATGCAGTCCGTGGCTCGATTCTTGTATGGTAGAGAGAATGCATGGCCGTTGGCCACTTCGCATTTCAAACATGATGAACTGACTCGGGAGCTGCGAGCTTTACACATTTTTGTCTGCACCAATATCAATCCTACCACTCAGCGCACGAGATTTGTTGGGGAGAGGGCTCGCTTTCTTTACCATTTGGCCCGGGGCAGAAAAATAGATTTGGGGACGCATATCTTTGACTTTGTTCGGGAGTTAGCAGCGTTGGTTGACTCCAACTCCCAACGCTCTATTATGTTCCCATGTCTGATTAGTGGGATTTGTCCGGAGGCCGAGTCCCCACATGTTGCCAATGGAAGAAGCCGACACTCCCAGGGCCCCTCTCACCCATAAGATCGCTGACAATTCGGAGGCCGGATGAGAGCCGAGAGATCGTCGGCGCAGCGTGTTCCAGTGAGTACAACCTGACGAGGAAGCTCATGATCCGGCACCTCCAGCACCCCAGCCGGCTATAGCCGTTGAGCCCCATCTTGGCATTCAGTTCACTCAAATCCAAGTGGCTCTGACAGAGATTGGTAGATCGGTGGGCAGCTTGCACGACACTTTGCGCGAGGTGCAACACACGCAGCATAACATGCAGCAGGAGCTGGTTCGAATAAGTGTGCATGTCCGTGGACTGGAGCACACAGACGTCGGCATTAGGTCACAACAGCGCACTATCAATTACTCCTATCATGATGTCAACCGAAGGATGATACACTTTGAGAGTCGACTCGAGATGATTGACGGGACTGTCTCCCGGATTGCCGATTCCATTGACTCATTGCGTCCTCCCGCTTCTGTTGGACCAGCCGATCCACCGAGACCTTCTTCTCCACATTTACCTCTAGGGAGTACCTGATCTTTTTCCTCATTTACTTTTGTTCTAATTTGCTTACATTGGGGACAATGTAATATTTTCTTTTGGGGGTGGGTAAAGTATCAGGATATTTATTGGCTGCTTTTGAATGCGTATCACTCGGGTCTATATAACTCTATAAAAAAAAAGAAAAAAAAAAAAATTTGTCTAGTTGTTGTTAAACTTCTTACTGCCAATGATGATATTTGTTTGAAAATCGAGTATATTTTTAGTGGAATATTAGACAACGATTGAACTTGTGCTTTTATCTGGATTATTATCCATGTTTGACCTGTTTAATGAAGCACAAAGCCACTATTGATTTATCATTTATTGGGACCATGATTTGAGTGTATGAGTTGATATTGTTGACTTAGTATCATTATGAAAAAATTCCGTTCCTAAGTCCTTAAACTAGTAACCAAACTGTTTGAGAACAGTTTGGGGGTGTTAAAGTACTACTTATATTTTGAGAATTTTGATGGTTTTGGTTTTCCGAGTCTCATCTTTGGTTGAATAGGTTATAGTAAAGGAATCTAAACCGAAATTTGCTTCTCATCTTGAATAAATAAAATAAAATATGACTCGAGCAATTAAGCTGTTAGGGTATTTTAAAACACAGTGTCCTAAAGTCATCGACTTGGGAGTCATCGACCCAAAGCTCGTTACATGAGTCCAAAAAAAAAAATATTGTCCATCTTTGCTTCTCTTATAGCACATGGGACTCGAGCAATTAAGCTCTGTTAGGGTATTTCAAAACACAGGTGCCCTATGGTCATCGACTTGGGAGTCATCACCCAAAGCTCGCTACTGGGGTCACATAGAAAGCTAGTATGAGAGAAGTATTGCACAAGATGTAAGATCATTTGTATGAGTAAAATAAATAAAAAGTCTTTGAAGATGCTCTTGTAAGGATTGCTAGATTAAAACCCAAGAGACTAAAGATGAGAATTTAGAAATCATTCACCACCCTAGTTCTGAGAATACAAGTTCTAATTTTACCACTTTATTTGAGAAAAGCATTGTGTTGATCAATAGGAACCAAATTTGCTAGAACACCTCGGGATTGGAGAGAAAAGCATAAGAAGTGTGATAATTTACGAGAGGTGTAAGGAAGAAGTGCCTACAATGGGTTCGGGACTGTAAAAATATCAACAACACAATATTGGTCGTGGTCTAATACATGAGTAAGCTCAATTTTTGGCTAATCACACACTCACTAGAGGTCGAGCAATGGATAAATGAATTTTTTTTGTGTTGTTTGATCTTTTTCTAAAAGTGTTACTTGATTTTTCAAACATGAGGCATATAGTAAGACATTTGACATAAACTCAATCATTGTTATTTTGTTTAGCTTAGTTTAAATTTGTGGTTTATTTTTATTTTGTTTTGTTGTTCGAGGACGAACAAAGGTTTAGTTTGGGAGTGTTTGATAAGTGCGTTTTGTGCACTTATTCAGATCCTTAAACTAAGCTTTTAATTCGTTATTTTGGTAATTTTCTACTTAATTCGATGCATTATTCTTTACATTTCAGTTTTGGACCCGTCTGTGAGAAATTGGAGAAGAATGGATGAAAAGAGGTATAAATTGAAAGATGAAAGACCATATTGCACATCATTGAAAGATGAAGGACCATATTGCACATCATTGAAAGATGAAGGACTAAATTGCACATCATTGAAAGATGAAGGACCAAATTGCACATCATTGAAAGATGAAGGACCACATTGCACATTATTGAAAGCTGAAGGACCAAATTGGAGACTATCAAAAGTGGAAAGACCAAATTACAAACTATGAAAGTTGGAGGATCAAAACATAATAATTGGAAGTTGCGAAATGGGCGAAGCGCCTTGACTATATTTCGCCAAATAGGGTTCACAACAAGCGAACATAAACTCCACACACAGGCGATCGCTGGGAATGGCTTCAGGCGATCGCCTGTGCCAAATTTGGTCATGCGAGATTTTTTTCCTTTTTTGAATTCTAGTCTATTTAGGTAACTTTTGGCCAACGATTTTTAGGTCTTTTTGGCAGCTTTTTGGGGCACCATTAGAATAGTATATATATGAGTTATTAACTCATAATAGGTTGTTGAGTTTTTGGGCGAAAAATATAGACGAAGGCATTAAACGGAGATCAAGACTGCTTCTTTGAAGAATGGAACGAAGATCAACGACGAGCAATTATTCTTCCAAGTCTTCTTCTTATCCGGGTGATGAATTCCATGTGTTCTTCCCCTTCTTATTTTCCTATTATTAGTATGCTAGGCTAGTTTAATTAGTGCTAGAATTACGATGAAGCTTGTAGTTTGAATTCTTTCATCTTGAGACTTGGTTTTTGACACTTTACTTCAATATAGTTTTGAATAATTAATTTTGTTTTGTTTGCATCTACAATTATATACGTAGTAATTGTATGATTGTTGTGGTGTGTTTTACTATCGAAGATCGAAAGCATGCTAGACGCTATTTTAATTATCTTAAAGTCCGATAGGGATAGAAATATACCGCTATACTTTAGGTGATCTTTAATTATCCATAGACATTTAATGCTTTCATTTGTATTCGCATTCGTCATAGAAATATAGTCGAGTCATGCATATGAATAGGTTTAACTTTATTCGAGAGAAACTGTTGAACAATCTAGGGATATTGATCTTCATAACTGAATTAATTTGTCAAGACCAAGAATCGAGATAGAAGAAATAATAACTGCAAGTGGATTCGGAATTCTAGTACTTTTCCCTTTTTAAAGTTAAATTAATCTTTAGTTAATCTTAATCCTTCATTAATTTGAGCAATAGTCGTTTAACTGTTTTTATCTTATTCTTTCAATTAGTTATAAAACACAAAATCTCTCAAAGTTCTTTAGATTCGGTTAAGGTTAACGTGATTAAATTGAATTATCTAAATCCTCGTGGGATCGATACTTGGACTCAAAATCCATTCTACTACTTGAGCGATCCGTGCACTTGCGAAATTATTAAAGACATAAAATCGCTATCATTATTCTTTAGTGGTGGGCTTATTTGCAATTTCCTTTAACTTCCCTATTAGTGTTTTGGTGTTACGTTTTAGTTTTCATTTAATAAAAACTATATCTTCGAGAAAGTCTTTCCTTTTTTTTTTTTTTTGAATCATCAATAATGTTGTTGAATCATCGAATCTTTGATTGACATGCTATTTTTTGTTTGCATAATATGAGTACCCTAACAATTGTATTGGTATTGTTGTCTTATATAATCAAAGCACATGTTTGATAGTGATGAAATAATATTTTAAGTGCTTGTGAATTATGAGTCTTATTGAATGTAATAAGTTTATAATAAATTGTAGGTCCTACAAAATATTTGGATAAAAATTTGTTTGACCACTTAAAATTATAATTTTAACTTTGACCAATATGCTATAATCGACAAGTACTTGCGTTTCTAACACAATTAATACAATTAGTAATTTTTCTGAATAAAACTAAACTACATGCACAATATAAACAAGAAGTGAATAATTGAAAATGTTAATTGTTGTGACTCAAATCTGAAAAATAGCTTATACGTTTACACATACCATTTGCAAAAATTAAGAAATGGTCCTACACAGACAAATTCTTTGGATCTACACGAAGTATGCATAATTGTAGGAATTTGGTCTCGGACGAGCATGCATGTTAGGTGAATTGGCGTGGTCTAATCTAATTGATTGAGCAGGCAACTTCGGGGCACGTTGAAAATTTAATTTAAATATATGTTTATTTTTTTACTTAATATTTTAATTTTTTTCAATAAAGTGATTTAATATTACATTACACATAAGGTTCTTTGTGTAAGTCTTGCCGGCAACTATTTAAAAAAAAAAGGGACACTTATCAAATATTTAATGAAAAAAATAAATATGAAATGTACTTCAACTTGAAGAGACGTGTTAAAAATATAATTTTAATAAACAAATCTTCCATTTTAGAATTAGGTATAAATCAATTAAAAATATTAGATGTCACTAAATTAATACCGAAATTTCAATTATATCATTATTTATTTTTTTCAATCAAATCACAACTTTCACGCTAACTTTATTTTAGTCACTCCATTCGTTCTCGTTAGTCCCAAAAAAAAAAAAAAAAAAAATCCCGCATCATAATTAGATATAACATAATGCTACATTGGATTATCACTCAAAATTATCATAGATTAGATTAAGAATCCTAAAATATTGTAATTAACCCAGAAGACAACTACCTCAAAAGCATAGTAGATATTCAAAGGTATTTTGCACGTTGTTTGTTGACTATAAAACATTAGGAAAACTCAAATCACAACGTGCAAACTACTAAGGTTTTAGGATAATTACATTATTCCATAAACAACCAAGTATGCAATGAATCTGACAAAGTTATAATTTATTATTCAAGAAGATGAATGGCTGAAAATATGAGCTTTTATAATGGGAAAATACATAAAAATGATAAATAGTAAATACGGTCTCTAATTTTTATCTTTTTTATACTTTTGTTCTTAATCTTTATTTTTTGACATTATTATGCTCAACTTTTGATAAAGAGGCGCTTGCAATCCTCACTGACAATTTCCATTCAAAATCCTCGTTAAGCATACATGAAATGACAAATTTACCCTTAAATTTTAATATACTAAAACTGAATTCATCTTCAACCACCGCCTGCCACCCCAAACACCGTCAGCTCCACCCTTGGCCACCACCAGTCAGCCTCTTTCATCTTAGTATATTTCATCTTCAACCAGAAACTGAAAAACAATATAAACACTTTCTATCAAAAGATTATACGGATGAGGAATATTTCAGATGCATTTTGTTGTGCAAATCCATGAATCCAAAGTAGAGAAAACAAAAAGTGAGGATCCCTTTTAAATAGGTGCACATTTTGTTTTCAGATCCAATTTCCTTGCATTTGTTTCATATTTTTTTTGGGTTTAATTAGTACATAAAAATTCGAAAATTGAAACTTGTATACCATTTGAGTTTACTTCATTTTTTTATTCAAATCCACCATTAAAGATATATCCAAAAATTTCAATATGCCTTTTTAATTTACTACACAAAACCCTGAATCCATTTCATAAACCCATTAAATCCATTTATTATACTGCACAAACCCATGAATCCACTTCACAAACTCTCGTGCTTTTACGGCAATGTACATGATGTTCATTTGAACAAAGTGGTTAATGATTCAGATGTTGCTGTGGTGGTGGGTGGTGGGGGCAGAGGTGAGCTCGCAGGCGTAGCTACCATGGGTTGGTTTTTTTTTCTTTTTTTGTATCTATTTTTTCTCTTGTTCAAGTTGAAGGGCAAATTTGTCATTCTATGTCCACTTAACTGAAACTTTGGATAGCAACCACAATTAAGGATCATGGGCACCAATTTATCAAATTTTGAGAGTACTATTATTAAAAAAATAAAAGTCAGGGATAGAAGTGCAAAAAGAGTAAAAAAAGTGATGTAGCTCAATTTACCCATATAAAAAAGCATTTGTTACGTCTTAATATTGGTTGCTTATAATTGGAATGCGATGTGTTTGAAGTTGGTAAATGGCAAAATTGTAGTGGTGGTTCCCAAATATGGGTGTTGTAGGAAGTTGGTAGCTAACTATTTTTTCTTGTCAAACAGGTCATTGACTTTTTAAGATTGTAGCACAGTGCTCTAGTGAAACAGGGCATTGACTTTTTAAGCTTGTAGCACAGTGCTCTAGTGAACATTTTTTCATCTATTTGAAAAAAGGCACGTGAAATATATGTGCAACACTTTTTGACGGGTAAAATAGATTAATTTTAAATAATTTTAATGAAAAATAAATAAAAAAAGAAAGTGAAAGAAAAAAAAAAAGAAAAAAAAGACAAATTTGCGTCTTAGTCTCCTCTAACCTCGCCCATAACCACTCCCACCTTTTACCCTCTACCTCTGGTTTGCTAGCAAGCATCCCTGTCTTTCTCCTTCCACAACACCTCACCCATCCTCCCTAACCCCGTGCTGGTTCATCTTGCTCCCTGCGTGGGATACCATTTTGGGCGAGTGGAGTGTGGAAGAGGGCAACCAACTCAAGGGGGGAATGAGGGGACTTGAGTTTCTCTTTTTCATTTTTTTTTTATTGATTTAATAAGAATGAAGAGTATAATCTAAACAAATCTTAACTTTCTAATGAATCAAGTTGCTACAAATTTGAAAGATTAGCAACCAATACACCAAGAGAAAAATATTGAACAAATTTAATAAGTTGGGGATCTCCAGTGCAATTTTCCCTTTGGACAACTGATTTAACTAACCCCTCTGCTTCTTTCATTTCCCTCTCCTTATATATCTGAGAGTTTTTCTCTCTCTCTCTCTCATATTCTCTTCCTCTTTTTCAAAATTCAACCTGCAAAACACCAAGAATCAGAAATTAATATTCTTACAAGTATCTCAACAGAGAAACGAATTCAGTTTCATGGAATTAGTGAACAATAAGGAACTACATGGAACGGAATCCGTAAAATGGATTCTGGAGAGCATTGAGATTGATAATATGGCTGATGTCCCACTAATTGAAGATGAAAAGATGGGTGGTTCTATACAAAAATTTACAAATCAAAAATCTTTGGAGAAAAATGCAAGCATGGCTAAAAAGAGGAACCAAATTCTGGATAATGTTCCTAGGATGGGAAGAATGAAATCTGGCGCAGTTCGAGGGCTTAGGGGCCTACGATTTCTTGACAGGACAACAACGGGGAAGGAAGGAGATGCATGGAAGGTGATTGAGAAGCGTTTCAATCAACACGCTGTTGAGAATAGGCTGTTTAAGGACAAATTTGGAGCTTGCATTGGTATTTTCTTGAAACTTAATTTCCTGTAAACTTGACATTTGTGTTGCCTTTGATTTTCAGTTGGATGTAACAATTTCATTTTCTTCTTAACAAGGAATGGGAGACAGCAAAGAATTTGCCGCTGAGTTGTTTGAGGCGTTGGCAAGGCGTAGGAACATCAGCACAGAAAACGGGATTAATAAAGAAGAACTAAGAGAATTTTGGGAAGACATGACAAATCATGACCCTGATACTAGGCTTCATATTTTCTTTGACATGTAAGACATTCTGAGACTTTAAGGAGAAGAAGGATTATTAAATACTGACTTTGAACTAATTTCATTTGACAAATTTGTAGGTGTGACAAGAATGGTGATGGAAAGCTATCGGAGGGTGAGGTTAAAGAGGTGAGGCCTTTTGATTCCTTCTTTCTCTTCTTCTTCCTCTTATATGGAATCAAAACTTCTTGACATTGTTATGATTAAGGTTCTAGTAATGAGCGCTTCGGCAAACAAACTGTCTAAATTCAAGCTACATGCTGCAACATATGCTGCTTTAATCATGGAAGAGCTTGATCCTGATCATCATGGATATATAGAGGTGAAGATATTTTTTTGTTCTTTTTCTTTTTTCTTAGCTGAATCTTCTCTTCTCCAGTTCTGATAATCTATTTTCGACAGATGTGGCAACTTGAAGCTCTGCTAAGGGGAATGGTTACCTCGGACGAAGGCAAAAACTACATGAAAAAGACACAAACTCTGGCAAGAACTATGATCCCAAAACAATACAGAACACCAGTAAGCAAATTTGTATCGAAAAACTCTGAGAAAGTATATGAGAATTGGAAGAGAATATGGGTACTCAGCTGGTGGTTATGCATAAATCTTGCACTTTTCACTTGGAAGTTCAAACAATATCAAATGAGGGGCGCCTTCCAAGTCATGGGTTACTGTCTCTGTATTGCCAAGGGTGCTGCCGAGACTCTTAAGTTCAATATGGCTCTCATTCTCCTTCCCGTGTGCAGACGAACTCTTACAAAGCTCAGAGAAACATTCCTTGGTACCTTAGTCCCCTTCGACGATAACATTAACTTCCACAAGTTGATTGCACTAGCGATTGCTGTAGGAACCTTTCTTCATACTAGTATGCACTTGAGTTGCAATATTGTAAGGTTGACATCTTGTCCAAACAATCAATTTATGGATATTTTCGGACGTGCCTTCAACTATCACCAGCCGACTTATTTAGAAGTCGTTGGAACCATCCCGGGAATTACTGGAGTTGTGATGATAATTCTGATGATTTTCTCCTTCACATTAGCAACACATTCATTCAGGAGGAATGTCATCAAATTGCCATGGCCTTTTCACCATTTAGCAGGATTCAATGCCTTCTGGTATGCACATCATCTGCTGGCCCTTGTTTATATCCTCTTCATCGTTCATGGGTACTACCTATTCCTCACCGAAGAGTGGTATAAAAAGACGGTATGTAGGCACAATGTCGAACCACGTAACCAAATATTTTTGTCTTTTCTTGAAGGAAATATACAAGTGTTTTTCCAAACGGTTCTATTTGCAGCCTCATGTACAACTGATAGCTGATGTTGAACAATGAATTTGTTCTGCAGACATGGATGTATGTTGCTGTACCAATGCTTGCCTACACCAGTGAGAGAATCCTTACCCTTTACGATCGAAATTACAGGGTCGACATCATTAAGGTTGCCATGTGTAACTGTGACATTGGTTTTTCAAATGCATACCATGAATTTAAATTCATCCTGTTCTTAATTTGGGATTTGCAGGCTGTCATATATACAGGAAATGTATTGGCACTATACATGAGCAGACCTCCAGGATTCAAATATAAGAGTGGAATGTACCTCTTTGTCAAGTGTCCAGATATATCAAATTTTGAATGGTAATCAGAAATCATCTCAGGTTGTATTGTTAATCTGGCAATATCATTGAGCAAGAACTCTTTATTGGACTTAGTGAGCTTAATCATACTGAACACTCATCCCCTCGACACGAAAACCTGTAGTAGTAAATTCGACGTAGCTCATGTTGAGGGTGAACCACATTATATTTTTGTGTGTCTGCTATTCTTACGTTATGATATTCTTCTGCCTATTATTGTTCTCGTTAGTAGAAATTAGGCTTAATCTGTGACACTCTGTACAGGCATCCCTTCTCTATCACTTCTGCACCAGGCGACGACTACTTAAGCGTCCACATACGCACACTGGGAGACTGGACTACAGAACTTAGAACGCAATTCGCCAAGGTGATATTATCTTCTTGCACTCAACCAATTTCCTGATATGTTAAACATGGCTGTTATGGTTCTAAGAGAGAAACACATGAATGCAGGCGTGTGAACCTCAATGTACACAACCAAGAAGGGGAAATCTAGTAATAATGGAAACAAAAGCATCTTCAGAAACACAACATTCACAAGAGTAAGCTATTTCTATCTGGCAACGGTTTTTTTTTTAAGTTAGCATATTTGGCATCATATCTAGTACTTTTCGTCTTTGAGCCAGATTCCCACAAATCCTGGTTAAAGGACCTTACGGTGCACCAGCGCAGAATTACAAGAAATATGACATTCTTCTGCTCATTGGTTTGGGGATTGGAGCAACCCCATTTATCAGCATTATAAAAGATATCTTGAATAATGAGGCTGAATTTGTAAGTATTAAAGCACGTTGATTTTCATTAATATACACGACAAATTAATATATGAACAGAGTCAGACGATCACAGGAAAAGACAGATAGTCAATCATTCGATAAGAAAGGTCCCCAAAGAGCATACTTTTATTGGGTGACACGAGAACAAGGATCCTTCGATTGGTTCAAAGGTGTCATGGATGACATTGCAGAATATGATCATAATGTATGCAGTTTCACTGTTTTTCCAATGATAACAATTCATAATCTGAAACATTTTCTCATGGTACTGTCGAATGTTGCAGCATGTAATAGAAATGCACAACTATTTAACAAGTGTTTACGAGGAAGGAGATGCTCGATCAGCGCTAATAGCAATGGTTCAATCTCTGCAGCACGCTAAAAATGGTGTCGATGTTGTTTCAGAAAGTCGGGTAAATTTTTCCCAATGACATCAAATCCACTTGCAAATTTTCAGTTTTAATAATACATAAGCTTCTTGTTCTAACTCACAACTGAAACAGATAAGAACACATTTCGCAAGGCCTAACTGGAAAAAAGTCTTCACGCATTTGGCCACGACACATCCATCTTCGCGGATTGGTAAGATATTATGATATTCATCTCAAGTGTGCGTTGTCATCTAGTTAGTTCTTAATATACCCATGTCAGAGCGACTCAACTCCTAGGTAAGTGAAGTGGCTTGCTTAATTCCCTATCTAAGTAAATCCTCCAGTGAAGATAAATATCTTATGTTCTCTTCAAATTTTCTTCTTTATTCTTGTGGAAGTCCCCTCAGAGTTTTGACCTAGGCCTCCCAATTGTTTGAGTCTCTTCTGATCCGTGAGTGGTGCATACACTCTACCCATGCACGAATGCTGCATGCGTGTGCCGTGTGCGTGTTATGCAGTTGGGAGCCTCTACACCTCGTTTATCTAAGACTTGTGTGTTGAAAACATCAATAGAGTTTATCTAAATGATATATGAATGCATTTCAGGTGTTTTCTACTGTGGAAGTCCAACACTAACCGAGCCGCTTAAACAGCTTTGCCAGGAACTTAGCTTGACTTCATCCACCCGCTTCCATTTTCACAAGGAAAACTTCTAGAACGGTGAATCCCAACCTGCATACGGTTTCCCTATGCTTTAGACGTAAATGCAGATTCAAGAACAATTTTGGGTGTGAATATTTGTACATTACTCAACAGTTTAACGAGCTACATTATTGAACTTTCGGCCTTGTTTCAATACTTCAACAGTTGTCACCTCCAGTTATCTTGCATAAGTATTTAAAAAAGTCAGGAAATGAGTATTTGGCACATTCTTACAAGAAACTTATGAACCACTTGAATTTTTACCTTTACTCTTACAAGTCTATTTGATGAATGATTCAGATTCAATGTTTTTCTTTACACATCTACTAGTTGATCTTTTAGACTTCCCGTAAACAATATCAACTTTGTTCTTCTTCAGTTGAACACATTGAAAGCATTAATGCACATTATATTAACAAATATTCACTTACTTTATTTATTCTTTACCTTATTCATTATTCACCTTGTTGGTAGAATTATATTTGTAGTAGAATATCATGTATATAATATTTCTATTTTAGGTAAAATTCATTTCCTATTAATATATATACCTTGTACTCTTATTCATTCAATTGAATCGATACAGAGAATTATTTCTCCACATATATTTTCTCTCATATTTTTACATGGTATCAGAACAACGATTCTGAGCAACGATGTCTGGCACAAACACCATAGAAGCAACGATTACCCAATCGGATCCCATGGCTCTACAGTAATCTAATCATTCCGGCCTAATCCTCGTTTCCAAACCACTTGATGGAAACAATTATGGACAATGGAGTAGGGTTATGAGAATTGTCCTCATTGCCAAGAATAAAATTAGATTCGTTGATGGAAAGATCAAAGTGCTAGAAGCAAAAGATGAGAAGTATTTTATATGGAAACGGAGTAATCACATGGTGTTGTCCTGGATACTTAATTCGGTACATCCATATATTGCTTAAAGTATCATATACTTTGAATCTGTCACAAAGGTATGGAACGACCTACAAGATCGATTTTCTCAAGGTAATGATGCGCGAATACATCAGATTCGCCAAGAAATTGCTGAGCATCGACAAAGAAATCAATCGGTGTCAACTTATTACATCAAATTGAAGGGACTATGGGATGAATTTGGTTCTTATCATAACCCAATTGGATGCACTTGAGGGAATCTTAAGACACTGGCTGAAAGGGATGAAAAGAAGAAGGCCATGCAATTTCTGATGGGGTTAAATGATTCTTATTCCACAGTTCGTGAAAACATACTTATGATGAGCCCATTCCCATGTACCAGAAAAGTCCACACTATTTTAATGCAACATGAAAGACAAGTTGAGGTTTTAACAGGTTGCGAAGGGTAACATTCAATCAATTGGGAGAAATCGAATTGGAAAAGTGACAATCGACCCAATCGGTCGACTGTTTCGACGAAAACTGGACAGAAACAATGCGCTCACTGTGGGATGGCTGGCCACATTGTTGACACCTGCTATTTTATCCATGGCTTCCCTCTAGGGCACAAGCTTCATGGGAAGGACGTGAAGCCAAGAAACAAACGCATCACAAACACTGCTACCGCTTCTACACCTGATCCAAAGGAAGGAAAAACCCTCACAGCCAAGGAATACGAGCAGAGCATAACACTTCTAAACAACAAGACGGGTAATGATAAGTCTCATGTTAACACCTCAGGTATCAATTCCTCTACTACCTCTTTGAGTAATTCATGGATCATTGATAGTGGGGCCACTGACCATGTGATGAAAGATGGGATCGTTGAGAATAAATCAATGCCAAAGCACAAAACTGTTCAATTACCGGATGGGGTCATTCTCTTATTAAATCTATTGGTGCCGTTAACTTAGGGAATAATATAACTGTTGATAATGTACTTTATGTTCCCAACTTTAAAGTTAATCTGTTATCTATCAGTAAACTTACAAGATGGTTAGGTTGCTATGTGACATTTTTTCCTGATGTTTGTCTCATGCAAAATTTTACTACGAAGAAGACGATTGGCTTGGGAAGGCAGAGTAACGGCCTATATTATCTTTCAAAAAGACCACAAATACATCATACTGCCACTGGATCAACCAATCTATGGCATAGACGTCTTGGGCACCCTTCAGCCTCACCTCATCAATTTCTAGCACAAAGTGTTTTAGATATTAGTTTTGATTTCCTCAATATTTGTGATGTTTGTCATTTGGCATAATAATATAGACTTACCCTTTAAAGTTAGTCAAATTTCTAGCAATAAACCATTCGATTTGATTCATTGTGATATCTGGGGACCTCATAGAATTTATTCTTATTCTGACGCTAGATATTTCCTTACAATTGTTGATGATTTCTCTCGCTATACTTGGGTACACCTTATGCGTGTCAAATCTGAAACTCAAAGCATAATTAAGAATTTCTTTGCTTGGGATAAAACTTAACACAACCTGACTATAAAAACCCTACGATCTGACAATGGTCAAGAGTTCTTATCCTTGCAAACATTCTTAGATGAAAATGGTACCACTTTTCATAGATCATGCCCTTATACCCCTCAACAAAATGGAGTGGTAGAGAGAAAACACCGCCACCTCCTTAATGTGGCTCGTGCTATTAGATTTCAAGCCAATCTTCCGTTAAAATTTTGGAGAGAACATATCAAGACAGCTTGTTACCTTGTCAATTGGATACCTTCTCCATTGCTCTCACACAAAACACCATATGAACAATTGCACAAGAAACCACCACCTTATTCCCATTTACATGTCTATGGTTGCCTGTGTTTTGCCACCAACCTTAAACCCAGCCATTAATTTGACACACGAGCCAGACGGTGTGTGTTTCTTGGGTACCCCCAGGATAAAAAAGGATACCTCTTATATGACCTAACCGATAGAAAGCTAGTGGTGTCCCGAGACGTCGTGTTCCATGAAACCATATTTCCATATGCCTCTCAGTAAACTGATGACACCAATTCCATCTCGTTGCCATAATCTATGCCTCTGGATGTTGAAATGCTACATTTAATATACCCTGAGGACCAACATATAGCAGAAACAGATAGCTTGCATGAAGATCCCGAACACTGGTCAATCGATCGACCGGATCTCTTGTCTGGCTAAACCGATCGACTAGATCCATCATCCGTTGCAACAGAGAACCCAACCCAATTGACCTTCCGGTCGACCGGTTCTCTCATCTGTTTCAACAGAGAACTCAAAGGATTGACTGCCTTCACTAACCGGTTAGTCAGAGCAACCCCCTGTAATACCAAATGGCCAAATTCGATGGTCCACAAGATCAGTTCAACCTCCAATTCACCTAAAAGATTACCAAATCAATCATGCTCTGCCTACTCAAGCTGGGTCTCTTCTAGTCAAATCCAATACTCGACATCCTATATCAAGGTATGTATCATATAGCAATCTTTTTTCTATTCATCGTGCTTTTACATACAATGTTTCTCGCATCATTGAGCCAGCTACATATGAGGCAGCATGTTAGGATCCCAAATGGGTAGCTGCTATGAATGATGAAATTCGTGTCTTGGAAGAAAATAATACTTGGTCTCTCATCCCCCTTCCTCCGAGTCATCATCTTATTAGTTGTAAGTGGGTGTTTAAGGTCAAATTTCATTGTAACGATACAGTTGAAAGATACAAAGCACGGCTAGTGGCAAAGGGGTTTACACAACGAGAAGTGATTGATTATAATGAAACTTTCGCTCCAGTTGCTTACTTGCTATCGCATCTATTCACAATTGGACGCTTCATCATATGGATGTCCAAAATGTCTTTCTTCATGGTGATCTCGATGAAGAGTTCTATATAACTCTCCCACCTGGATTTCGTCGATAGGAGAAGACACCACTTGTATGTCGACTCCATAAATCTTTATATGGATTGAAATAGGCATCTCGTTCTTGGTTCCAAAAATTTGTATCTGCTATTATTCAGTTTAGGTTCAAACACTCCATGCAGATTACTCACTATTTACCAAGGTCAATGGTGATTCTTTTACATCTATTTTATTATATGTGGATGATATGATCGTCATAGGAAATGATAAAGAAGCAATTTCTTCTACAAAGACGTTGCTTGCATCTCAATTCAAGTTGAAGGACCGTGGCTTATTAAAATACTCTTGGAGTAGAAATTGCTCGCTCAAGATCAGAGATTTCAATAAATCAAAAGAAGTATACTCTTGACATTCTTCAAGAGGCTAGATTACTTGGAGCAAAACTTGCAGTATTTTCCATAGAGCAGTCATTGAAATTTAATTCGACAGATAGAAAGTTGTTGAAAGATCCCATATATTATCGACGGTTGGTAGAAAAGCTCATTTATCTCACCATTACTAGACCGAAAATCTCATATTTGATCAATACACTCAGTCAGTTCATGCAAGCACCTAGACAACCCCATCTTGATGTAGTTCACCGATTGCTCCAATACTTGAAAGGGGCACTAGGACGAGGATTATATTTTCCATCAAGTGAAAAATTGCAGCTAGCAGGATTTTGTAATGCAGATTGGGCTGGAGATATTACTACATGACGGTCAGTTACGAGATATTGTATATTTTTAGAAAATGTGCTTATATCATGGAAAAGTAAGAAGCAAACAACTGTGTCCAAATCTTCACCAGAAGTAGAGTATAGGGCGATGACTTCCATTACTTGTGAGTTTACATGGTTGAGATAGTTGCTGACAGACTTATGTGTGGATCACCCACAAACAACAATCTTATATTGTGACAATCAAGCAGGAATGCATATTGCGACTAACCCATGAAAGGACAAATCACATTGAAATAGATTGTCATATTGTTTGTGAACGAATTGTTAATGGAGAGATCAAGACTACCTATGTTCCAAGCAGCAATCAAATTGCAGACTTATTTACTAAAGTACTGGGCAAGGAGGTATTTCACAGTTTCACTCGCAAGTTGAGCACTTTTGACATACATGCTCCAACTTGAGAAGGAGTATTAACAAATATTCACTTACCTTATTTATTCTTTACCTTATTCATTATTTACCTTGTTGGTAGAATTATATTTGTAGTAGAATATCATGTATGTAATATTTATATTTTAGGTAGAATTCTTTTTCTTTAATTATAGATACCTTGTACTCTTATTCATTCAATTGAATCAATACACAAAATTATTTCTCCACATATATTTTCTCTCATATTTTTACACATTAATTGCTTTGCTTATCTTGTGTGCAATTGAATTCTTAGCTAATAACTAAAATTACAAGTTTCTAGAACAATACATTGTTAAATTTTCACATAATTGAACAAAAAAATCTCATTATGTATCTCGTATTCTGTGAGAACGATGAGATTCTCAACCAATTCCAACAAAGCTAATAACAATAATATATAACAATAATATGCCAATCAAACAATATATATAAATATAAAAAAGGATCTCAATTGCAAGAAGCATCAATTTCTACGTGAAAAATTATCCAATTTAAAAATAAATAAACAAGGGGAATTTAATTTCAACTTCCCTATGACAAGCTCACCATAAAAGAGTATATCAGCTAGACTTACGAGATAAATTAAGTTGAATCCAAACAAATTATGTTCAAGAACACAAGATTTTTGTGCTTAAGCCCCGGAGGTTCGATGACCGCTTCTAACACTTAATCTCCGTTCAGCATCCATAAAAAATTACACTCAAATCTACTAGCACATTCTCAAATCATGTAAAAAGTACAGGAAGATTCTCACTCAGAGAACCAAGAGTGAACCTCTCGCAAACAGATCACAAACCTCTCACTAAGAAAAGGTTATTGTTCACAAATATAAATTTAAACCTTTCTCTTGTACAACATATTTACTCAAAAAAAGAGAGGAAGAAGATGGAGATTTCAAAGAAAGCGAGAGAGAGAGAGAGAGAGAGAGAGAGAGTTTCTTGAAAAAGTATTTGAGGAGTGAGCCCCTTTTATACGAACAATTCAAATGCCAATCCAAAGGCTGATAAGATACCACATGTCTTCATCACTTTCATCAGAAAGGTCATTTGAACAAAGTAGGCTTGGGCGTCGGGTGAATTGGTCCGAGTATTTCAATACCCAGAACTACCCATTACAGTCCTGGTATTTCGTAAATGAAATCCATTCGGTTCAACGTAATTATTGAAACCAAACCCGAACCGGAACCGCCGGTTCAGGTTCGGTTCTACCCATAACATTTTTTTTAAAAAAAATTTAGTTAACATGTTTTGGGGAAAAAAATAAAAATTATAAACTCGTTAATATTAAAGTACGTTACATATTAAAACAGTTTTTGAAACATATAAACATTAATTGGAAGAATAGACACCAAAATTGTAAACTCATAAATTAGGATTAGAAAAAGAAAAATTACCTCTCAAAATTGAGGAATCGTTTCGGTTATAGAGGAGTTTTGCCTTCGCCGTCTCACTGTTTGTTAAGTGAGAGAGAGATGAGCGAAAGTGCGAGACATACGACAATTTTTGTATTGAGAATTTGAGGTTTGGGTAATTAGAATTGGGTCAATTGAGTTTGAGTTTAAGAATGATGGGTTTTGTACTTTTTGTTTGGATCTTGGATAATTGGACTCTTGTCTTTGGTACCGTGGTGTTGGATTGTGGGTCAATGAATTAAGGTGAATAAATTGTAAAAAATAAAAAAATTATAAAAAGTTGACAAATTCGGCTCTAATCAAGTACCCAATGTTCTAGTTCAAGAACCAAGAATCGACCCGAACCAGATCGGTTCTCGGTTCTCGGTTCTGGTTTCTAATTTTATTATTTTAGAACCGGACTAAGTTCGAAATTCGGTTCCGGTTAAAATGCACATTCCTAGAACAAAGCATGAATGCAAAACACGCTAATTCCTTAATTGCGGTAATAGAAGTGGGCCACAAAAATGGGCCAGACTTCATCACCAGGTCTGATCCTCGCTCATTGGGCTCAAGGTAGGCAACCCATCTTTAGAGCATCTCCAACTAGCTCTTCAAACATAGAGTACTCTTTAATTTAAAGAGTCAATACTTAAAATTATGTTTCAATGGACTGTCTAATTTAACATTTTAATTTAGAGACTGAATTTGGCTCTCCACATTTGGAGAGCCAAACTTCTCTCTATTATTAAATGCAATGAAATAAGTTCAATTTTCAATACTTTCTATGTTGGGTTTAATTAAATAATATATACAAATTGGGAGATAAATAGATGATAAAAAGAGAAGAGATAAAAATATATTAAATGCTTCTTGAAAAAAAGTAAAATAAAGAGTATAGAAATAAAGAGGCTGTTGGAATGTTTAAAACAAATTGTTCTTTAAATTTAATGATACTCTTTAAAATGCTAAAGATGCTATTTAAATATACACAAGCTATTGTAGATGCTCTTACAATCTCCACATTTGCTGAACTAAAAGCCATACCAATGGATTTGAGACAAACCAAACTTTAGATCCCACGCTCACTTACCTTTAAATGGAAGAAGAAAACTTATTAGTTTGATTCTAAATTCAAGTGACTCAAGGAGTCGTTGAACTTACACAATGGTATCACCTTTGTACCTACTTCAGTTGGATTGCACTTAGTTGGAATTTTAATCAACTTAATGATACTCCTTTCAATCACATATCATATGAAGTGAAATTTAATATCTTTATGTTTTGTTCTATCACGAAATATATGATTTTTGCTCAAGTATATTGCACTTTGATTATCTATATTGAGCTCGACCTCATTTTCTACAAAACCAGTTCACCCATTAAGCATATAAGCCACATTCCTTCTTTAACTATCTCTGACGCAGCAACATATTCAACTTCAGTTGAGGAAAGGCAAATAGTTTTGTTGAGGAAAGGCAAATAGTTTTTGTAACTGGGATTTCAAACTAATGCAAGTTCCATTTATGCAATGGATGATTTTCTATTATTTGAGTTACCAGCAAAATCAGAGTCCACATATCTTCTGAAATTTATTCCTTTTTTGTTCATTGAACATTTCCTTTTAGGTATCTAATTAAAGATTTTAAAGCATCCAAATGTAAATGCAATACTACTTAACATACTAACAACATATGCAATATCAAGTCTACAAGATACCATTGCATACATGACAGAGCCCACAATATTAACATAGGGAATATTTAACATATGTTGTTTTTATTCTTTATTTTTAGGTAATTGTTTTGAAGATAATTTATAATGATTGGCTAGAGGCAAACTAATAGGGTTTACATTATTTAAAAGGAATCTATTAACCACTTTTGCGCATTATTATTCTTGACACAAAAATAAACTTTCTTTAGTCATATTTATTTTTTTAATTGACATCCCTAATATTTTTCTAGCATGGCCAATGTCTTTCATTTCAAACTCAGACTTCATTTATTCTTTTATTGATTGAATTTTCTTAACATCATTACTTGGAAGAAGCATGTCATCTACATACAACAAAAGATAAAAGAATTAAGAGTATTCATCTTCATTAAAGTACAAACAGGGATCATAATCACTTTTCTTAAAGTTTATAGTCTGAATATAAGAGTCAAACCTCTTGTACCATTGTTAGGGGGCTTGCTTTAGTCCATACAATGATTTTTTTAAGTAAGTACACACTAAGTCTTTTTTACCCTTACATTCAAAACCTTTTGGTTGAGTCATGTATATTGTTTCATCCAAATATCCATACAAAAAGGCAGTCTTTACATCCAATTGTTCTAATTCTATGTCAAATTGAGGTGCTAAGGTAAGTAAGATCTTAATTTAAGTATATTTTATAACTCGTGAAAGTATTTCATTAAAATCTATGCCTTCTCTTTGTGTGAAATATTTTGCTACTAATCTAGCTTTATTTCTAACATCTCTAGATTTTAATTCACCTTTTTTTTTTTAATCTTAAAACACGTTTATAATCTATGAGTTTATGTCCAATTGGCTTTTCTATTTTCAGTAAGGAACTCTTTTTTCTTATGTTGATGCGAACCAATTATTTAAGCATTTGCTTGTTATGGTTTCTTCTTGTGTTTTTGGCTCTAAGCTAAGAGGATCTGATTCTAAATATGCAGACACAAAATCCACATTTTGATATCTAGAGGAATGTTTCATTTGTCTCATTGTTCTATCTCTAGCTAACTTATAGTCTCTTAACTCATTTTCAACATCTATTTCTTGTTCTTGTTTTAGGATTTTCTACGATATTTTGAGGTTCAATATTAACTTCTTCTTCAAGCTGATATACCTCAAGTTGATCAGTTCTAATTATTTCTATAATCACAAAGTCTTTTTGTCCTAATTTATCTTCTATTTTGTCACTTAGATAAGGAAAGATTTCTTCATTGAAGATTACTGACCAACTTATGATTACTTTGAACCTTTACCCATAACCTATAACCTTTCGCCCTTTCTCCGTATCCTAGAAAAATACATTTTACTGATATAGGATCTAATTTACTAACTATTTGATGTGCACAAGCAGCACATCCAAAGAGTTTGAGGTGAGTGTAATCAAGTATTGTTTCTCACCATATTTGTTTAGGGATTTAGTAATTTTGAGCAATAAATGAACTTCATGTAACAAGATGTTTTAGCTGTTTCACCTCAAAACAGCTTTGGCAGACCTGAACTTATTAACATAGACCTTATTCTCTCAAATAATGGTTCTATTCTTTCTTTCTACTGTACCATTTTGGTGGGGTGTGTTTGTGCCTAAGAATGGATGATTGTTTGTAGTATTGGTCAAATTTAACATAGCAAAACTCTAACCAATTGTTTGTTTTAAGATTTTTATTTTCTTACATTTTTTATTTTCAATTAGTGTTGTCCACTCCTTAAAGGTAAAAATGTGTCAGATTTAGATTTCAGCAAGAAAGTCCAAACCTTTCTTGAGAAATCATAAACTATAAGTAGAAAATACTTATGACCTGACAAAATACTCACAAAGTGTTGGCGCCCATAAATCACTGTTTATGTATTCTAAAATACTTATAGATTTATGAACTCTAGATTTAAAAGGTATTCTACTTTGCTTTCCTAATATACAATGCTCACAAAAAGTCATTTTTTTGTATATCATCCTTTCCAAAACCTCATTTTCCCTCATTTTCTGTTGAGAAGTTGAAGACTTTTCTCACTAAGATTGTCAAGTCTTTTATGCCATAGATATGATTTATCAGAATGACAGTGTTTACAACAAGTTTTGAAAGACATGGAGTAGCCATTAGAACATAAATTCCATTGATTTAGAGACATTTGACATTAGATTTCCATTTTTACTAATTTTTGTAAAATCATTCTTAATTTAGTGTATGTTCTTCATCATCTAGGATCCCTAATGAAATTAAGTCCCTTCTTAAGTCTGGAACATATCTTATTTTTTTCAAGCATCATGAGATGATCATTGTTAAGTTGCAAATACAATTTTTCCAGTTCTTTTTACTTCACACTGACATCATTTTCTAATTTTACCAAAACTTCATTTATGCTTGTAAAATTAGTGAACTAGCCCCTATTTGGGCTCATGTGAAAAGAGCACCTAGAATCAAGAATCCATTATTGATTCTGCTCATTGGAAGCGAAAACATATGCCACTCCAATGTTAGCTCTTACCTCATTATAGACAATAGCAGCCCCAACTTCATTTTGATGATTTTTTTTTCAAATCTTTTATTCTTTAAAAAAAATCTTTAATTAGATGACCCAATTTCCACAATAATAACAAGGGGTGAACATGGTTTGGTTTGGACGGTTTGTGCCATATTTTCAACTCAAACCATTTCACGCAGTTTGAAATTTTTCCAAACCAAACCAAACCATAATTTGCAGTTTGGTTCAGTTTTGATTTGTGGTTTACCTATCGACACTATAGTGATATATCTAAAAAAAGTTTTTTTTATTCAACACACCATCATATCTCTAGTGTGGTTGTCAGACCTCCACCAGGAAAGGATTGGAGGGAGGGAGGGTTTCAGATATCCCAACCATATATAAATAACTCAAAAAAAATACTTGGGAGGGGGACATAAAACCTGACCTCCAATCATAAAAGCTAAAGTAACTAAATAAATGAATAAATAATAAAGCAATAAATAATGAGGTACTACTTCCTAAACAAATAGTTCTAAAAAAAATTCTATAGACCCCTAACTATAGGAATCTCATGTCTATCAATATGAACTAAGCTGCGGTGATGTTACGGTAAGCTGAGATGAACACCTATTTGGTCTGGTGACACTGTCTAGACCAATACTGAAAATAGCCTATCGCACATCAGTTAAAGTAGGAGTCCGATTAAGCTACAAAATGTCCTCATCGGACACCAATATAGGTATAATACCAGGTCGAACAGGGTCGAAAAAATGAGGAGGAGCCGATAGAAGTTCCTGGAAGAAAGATATTGCTAAAGGCTGAATAGTCTCAGGAGACTTAAACACCTAACCCGAAGCTGAAATAATAGATCGGATCCTGGATCGAATGTGTTGTCCCTAAACTATAGAATGGAAGTATCGGGTATTATGATCACCCTAACAAGTCCAACGTGCCCCTGCCTTTTATTTCCAAAAGACCTCCTAAATAGATAAAGTATGGTTCAGAACTGCCTCAGCCTGATGCAAAGTATCACGATGAGAAGGAGAATAATCTTTGTCATGGTCTAACTCTACCTCATCTACCCTATACTTTGCATCCCTAACCCTCGAAAAAATATTACCAAATATATGTCGATTCCACCAACGAAGGCCCTGTTTGAGCCTAAAATCTTCTCCCAAAGTGCAGCCATTCCCGTAAGATGGGTAGGAAATGGCCACTTTTGAGATAAAAACCCCAGAAAATCGTGATGCCTAAACCAAACATTGAGAAATCAAAAAGGATGAAGCCCTAAATCATCGTCAGAAGACCACTGAATTAGAAGAGGTAAGTGATCATAAGTTCTTTGGTTCAAATGATGAACCAAAAACTGAGAACAAAATGAAGTAACCAGTGAGTTAATCAAAACTCTGTCCAGACACTTCCAAACCCCCCAATTTGTCCACGTGTACTAACTTTCAGAATACCCTGCATCTATCAAACCACAATCCATCATCATATATGCAGCAAAGTCTGAAGTATCCCTATCACGAGTATTCCTACCAATACACTCACTATTGTGAGTGGTCACATTAAAGTCTCTCCCAACTAGCCATGGCCCATCCACAAAAAGGGATATCTGGTGAAGAACTGCCCATAAATCCCTACGTCCAACCGACGAGCAAGAAGCATAGACCAGAGTAATAAACAACAATCTCGCTAATCTAGGATCCTCAATTTTAATGTGAAAGAATTGGGGATGATCAACAATCGAAGTAATAGTAGTTCCCAAATTCTAAAAACACCAAATCTTATCTGATTCATTATGTAAGCCTACATAGAGAGAAATCGTCGGATAAAGTCAAAGTTCTTCCTCAAAACAAACGGTTCCTACACCACCAAAAAATACCCCTGATAAAGTCGAACCAATTTCTTAAGTCGTCGACGAGTGGTAATACTGCGCACACTTCTCACATTCTAGATAATAACACTCATCAAAAAGACTGGCTACATGACGAAACATTTGTCTGACTACGAGTCACCCGTTTGATTGGGCGCGGGATATCAGTAACTTTCAAAATTTTCTTCCTATGAACTGCAGTAAAACCATCGGCCTCTTACTGTTCATCTAAACCAACCAAGTTATCAGAATAATTCTTACAAAAATACTCATGCATCTAACTGAATAGAACTAGCAGTATCAGAAAAATCGAAGCCTCTACATTTTCATGTCTATTGAGGCGTGGACTGACATGTTGATCAATATCAAAAACTGGTTGTACTACCTCTGAAAATAGGAAACTGACGAGGGACAAACATCTTGTGATCTAATAGTGGATTGGAAAAAATAGCATCATGAAAGGGCTTTGAAGCCACAATAGTGGGAATAATATGAATAAGCTGAATGGTGGGTCCTACATAAACCACTGGAGGTAGTATAGCAACAACTGAAGAAGAACCAACAGCTGTGATCCACTGTCTAGGAACCTTAACGACAACCTCATTCTCCTTACCTTTCCCAACCCTATCAACAATAGGCACCGAAGCATCAACAAGCTTATTAGCCGGAACAACAACAGGTTTAGAAGCCTGGGTAACAACAATATCCACTGGTAGAACCCCTACCCTGCACTGATCAATAATAGGGCCCATATAACGGCATTTGGTACAAAAATATGGCAACCTCTCATACATAATAGGCTGTCAAAAACTACGGAATTCACCCCGATCAATCCAAATCCTATCTAGAAGCTTATGCTCTATATTCACCTCAACATAAACCCTAACTTCACTAGGTCTCAACAAATCAACAGTAGCCTCATCAATCCTCAATGGCACCCCAACAATTTTAGATAAAGAAAATAAAAATTCCTTTACACGCAAATGAACTGGAAATAAAAGAAAAGATATCAATACAGGGGCAATGGGGGGTCTCAACATCGGGATGAAAATCACAAGTCTACTTAAGCACACGCATAGGACAACCCTCAATAAACCAAAGTGGTTTTAAAAACAATCTACTATAATCATCCTCATGTGTCAAGTGAATCAATATGTGTTTGTAATATATAAGCCCAAGTTTAAAATCACCACAAAATCCAAACTTTTGAAAACTAGAACGCACATCCACCATTTTAGGCTTGTGATGAGAAAACTTGCCAACAAGTGTGAACTTGAATGGCTCAGCAAGAGAAGCCTCCTCGTCAGAAGAAAAAACCAAGGCTGGCTCACCACGATGCAAATAAGGATCCTTAGCCACAAACTGATAGCAGGTAAAATTAGGAGAAGCCTAAAGGACTGAAGCAAAAGACTATTCACACTTTGTTCAGCCAGAAAAATATTCTGTCAATTAGTGACAGCAGCAGCATAAGTCTTTCTATGCATATTCAACGCAGACTGAGCTTGCTG
This sequence comes from Forsythia suspensa, assembly GCA_023638005.1. Lineage (NCBI taxonomy): Eukaryota > Viridiplantae > Streptophyta > Magnoliopsida > Lamiales > Oleaceae > Forsythia > Forsythia suspensa. Next base: position 18,242,597 of record CM042669.1, read on the forward strand.
AGGAAATACATATGGGTTTGGAGCAATCAGAGATGAAAAATTTGGTAAACGGACAGTACCCAAAAAACCAACTGGAGGCATACGTGCAGTAGCACCCAGAACTGGTAGCACTTGTGGGCGTGCAGTGCACGGACCATTGGGTGCATGCAGTGCACAATCTGCAACTGGGTCTTGTACCACCCATTGCGCGATTCTATGGTCAGTGATGGTTCCAAAAGAGGTGGGCGCGCTCAAAAGAAAAGGAGAGGAAGTTGCGGCTTCGACAGCCTGAAGGGCAGGGGCTTGGGCGCGATTTAGCACCACCCCTGGCGTGACTCCATGGACGATAGTGGGTCTGCTTGTGGTGGCAAGGGAAAGGTCATCGGAGGGTGGCGCATCACCCAGAGGTGGCACAATTGAAACGTGACCAGTGAATTGGGCAGGAGGTTTTGTGGTTCAATTAGACCACTTTCAGCTGGAAGTGGTGAGGAGAATGGCTGGCGAGGGTTAGCCGACCACACTGAAGACCTTATCCAGCAGTTTAGGTGGCGGGTAGGGCACATTATGGTGCGTGTGTGAGAGATCTTCCATGTGCATGCGTGAATTTCTAAAAAACAAGTTAACATATAAATTTAAATGAGAAGTAATAATGTTAAATGCTAAATTACATTCATATTTGCTTGAAATTCGAAATACAAACAAATAGGCAAAAAAGTAGTAGCAAGTTAGCACTAGCAACATGGCAATAGCTTTCTCCACTCAAAACTTTACAAGCAACAATATAGAAGTAGCAGCACCCATTGAGGCTTAATCGGCAAAAGCAGCAGCAGCACCACCATAACATTCCTTCATCAGGAAAAGCAAGCAAACATTTCATGGTTATCAAATGGGATAGCCAACAAATTACTAGATTGATTACCAACTAATAAGTACAAGAGTGTAAAAATTGCATTCTAACCACTCATTTGATAATAATTGGTTCAATATCTCGTGTTGTAACACATGATTCGGCCTTTGTATAATATGCAAATATGCAAATATTAATTAGTCCTTATTAATGATATTGACAAGCAATTAAAAAGCAATATGCATAGAAATATCAAAATTGATAATAGAAAATAAATGTCACCTTCAACAGCTTTTTCCGAGTCATCCAATGCCTCTATCTCATCCAAATATTGATGAAGCATTATAGGTTCTTTGCTGCTATGCAACCAATTCTTCGTGCATATTAAGACCTCAACCATCTTCGTACCTAATGAACTCCTAAAGGATTCAAGCATCTAATCACTCGTGGAAAATGCTGACTTCGAAGCGACCGTGGATATTGAATTCCTAATATATCTTTGGCAATTTGGGAGATAGTTTTGTACTTGTGCGCATTCAATTTCTACCAAAGAAATATGTTAAAATTGGGATCGGTCAAATCTTCACAACAGTCAGACAAATAAGTAACCAAATCATTCTTCTTAGATTTAATGTTTTGCATAAGTCTATCTTTAAAAATACAATGAATGCGTTTAGAAAGACCTAAAGCGAGTTGTGTAGGACTTTGGCTACTACTTTTGCTAGTCTCCTTTGATGAAGCTGATGGTGGAGTGACTAGAGTCCCCGTACTTCATAGAATGCATACAACATATGCAGTGTCTCTTCAACTCTTTTCACCAACTTTTTTGCATTTTCTACATCGTAAATAAGTTCAAACCCGGGTTTAAGAAGTTCCAACTTGCATCTTGGGTAAAAAACTATTGCAATGAACAACAATTGATTAAACTTTCCAACATTGCCTCAGTACTTATCATATTTTTTTCGCATACTAATTGCCATAGATTACATCAAAGTGTTAAATTCTTTATCTAATTCATTCAGCTCTACATGAATTTCACATATCTCTTGAAAGAAAGTGTTTAAAGTTACATACTTCGAACCACTGAATTTTAATTCATTTCATAGAAAGTCCTCAAGAACCTAACAAATACTTTTTCTCTATCCCGATCGACACGTGTTGGTGGTCCATTTATATTTCTTCCATCGGATCTGTCTTCATTAAAATAGTTTGTATAGTTTCCATCGCTTTCCAAAACAACAAATGCTTTTTTAAACTTCATAGCAGCTTGCAACATCAAGTATGTGGAATTCCATCTAGTTGTTACATCCAAACACAACAAAGCTCGAGACTCAATATTTGCTTCCTTGCAACTCTCCTTGAACATTTTTAGTCGTTCTGAGAAATATCTAACAAACCTCACTACATAACGAATAGTTGAAATAGCATGGCTTATTTCTTTCAAGCCAACACAAACTATAAGATTGAGTAGATGAGCACAACATCTCATATGAAGCATTTCTCCACCCAGTACTAGACCGTTCTTCTTCTCCTCCTCAAAACAACTCTTTAATCTTAATAATGCTACATCATTAGAGGAGGCATTATCAACAGTCACACAAAAATTCTTATTGATTCTCCAATCTTTAAGACAAGAAATCATCTCCTTTCCCACCATATCTCCCTTATAGCTTGGGACTTGAATGAAACTTATAATCCTTTTTTGAAGTCTCCAATTATTATCAACCTAATAAGTAGTTAAACACAGATAACTAACATTCAGTATCGATGTCCAACAATCAGTAGTGAAAAAAACTCAATGTTCAATTTATTCTTCTCATTTAAGAACATGTTACATATATCCCTTGCCATTGTCATACTTAAAGAAAATAAAAATTCTGAAAAAATATACCTTATATAACACTGAAAACCTTCATCTTCCTCATGTCAAAAAGGTAACTCAGACAATATGAAGTACCTTGTAATCTGTTCTCTAACCTCTTTCTGAACAAACTTGACAGGTTCTTCACGGTTACCAACATCCTTAGAAAGCTCACCAATTTTATACATTCTATAGCCAATCATTTTCTTTTGCTTTTTATCTTGACCCTTATATTGATTCCTCTTGCACAACTTCGTGAGATGATTCTACATTGTAGTAGTTTTACATTTTTAACACGATGCTTATATTTTTGTCCACAATAATTATATTCTGCCATCTCCACGAATTTCAAAATGATCCCATACCTCGGACCTTTTGTTTCCCTTCTTGCCTTTCCCATCCATTTTCATATCCTCAAGGTTGTACTCTATTGGAATTGCATCACTAGCTTCTTCTAGAATTGGATCCATATCTGTAGAAAGAAAAAATAAACAAATCGAGAAAGCTAAGCTATGGAAAAGAAACAACGGGGTAATACATGTAACTAACTAAACATATAGTTAATTTGATTTCATATAGTTAAAAGACCCAATAAGCATATAGTTAATAGAACAAACATACAGTTAAAAACCAACAACATATACAATAGCCAATAAGCCAAAAAAAAATATTTTAAAAATTAATTGCAAAAATTCAAAGAACCAATAAGATTGAAATAATACCTTAAATTTAGGGGTGGTGGGCGGTCAGTAGTGGAGCTGCAGCAGCACGACGAGTCTCAGACTAGAGTAGCATAGGTACGGTTGCAAAGCAGGTGGAAAATTGTCCAAATCTAATGAGTTTTGGTTAAAAAAAAAGTGTTGTGAAGTAATCCTTAAAAGAATAGTTGAAGATTTATGGAGGAAATTTGATCAATGGTGGGAAAAATTTGAAGATGTGAAGTTTTGGGCGTGAAATTGCTTGGAATGGCAAACTAGATTTGAACCTCTAAAGTCTAAAGTTGTGATGTTCAATGTCTCATTTTTTTAATATTAAAAAATTAAAGTATTGGGCCTTTTTAATTCTGAAGTCTGAAGTTCAATTTTAAAAAATTGGGACTTTTCGTTGTTCACTGCCAGCTACCCTAGTATGGCCCAATTCAAATTATCATTTTGTAATTTGTATTTCTATAGCCTGTAAATTGATATTTTTTTTCTTCTGAAAATTGTAAAATTTATAATTTAATAAGATTAATTTTTTAATTTAAAAATTTAAAAGCATATCAGTTCAGTTTTGTGCGGTTTTTGAAAATCGAAACTTAAACTAAACTATTTTGAAACGGTTTAGTTCATTTTGAGGAGGAAAATCAACGGGTCCACGTGGATCCCCAACCAACGATTTCAAACCATCGAGTTCGATTTGGTTTGTGGTTTCATAGTTTTTTTTGTGCAGCCCTAAAATAACATTTCTTTGTCTTTACCTTTGATTTAGTATTGGACTTCTTTTCTTTCCTTTACTATAGGTATTTTTCTTTGTGTTGTTATTGTTTTCTTGCTAAAGTTACTAAAGTTACTATTGTTACAATTATTTTCCCCTTTTTAAGAGCTTTTGGCTTTTACCATTATATTTTCAACATTTAAAACTTCCTTTTGTTCTAATTCTGTCTTTTAAGGATATGTGAATAATATCAACATTTATGTCATCTCTGCATATTCTAGGGCATTTTTTATGTATACTTTTCACCTAAATCATTTAATAACCTACCACTTTTTGATCACTAGCTATCTTTTCTCCACAGTTAATCAGATCTTGAGTTATTAGTTAAATTTTGTCCATATTTTCTTCAAGATGAACACTATGGTTAAACTTAAAACTAAAGAATTGTCTCCACAAATAACATTTATTTGGTAAGGTCTTAGTGAGATATAATTCTTCCAGGTTTGTCAAACTATCATAAGCTTTCTTAGTTTCTCCAAATGTTCTGATGACACCATCAGATAGATGAATAAATAAGGTACTCTAGGCTATTTCTCCCTGTTTGAATTTCTTGACTTCATTAGTGCCTCAAGGCTACGATTTATCAACGACTTTTGCAAATTTTTGCTAAAGCACAAGATCCCTACTTTTCTAGCGCTAGAGACTAAAGTCTCATCTTTTATTCCGAACTTCTATATCTACTTTAGAAACAAATATTTCTGATTTTACCAAAGTCAAATTGTAAAGCAGTATGTGCTTTAAGTGTCACAAAGATCACTAGTTGTGAACTAATGACATATTATGACACACAGTAAAAACAGAGGGCACGTATTACCAATTATTCTTGATAAGAAGCAGTTTATATACAAGTATAATTCTGTTTACACTTTGTAAATGAAATATCCACAGAGTTGGTTCAGATCAACTTATTCACGTGCAGATCTTGAAAATTCTAATAATGTGATACAAAGTGACATGCAAATTCAAAGGTAACTTTTATGTACTCAACATTTATTAAAAATTTCTTAGTCCACAAATTCATAATCAAGAAAGTTTTAACTCTTCCTTCAGTCGAACCCTAATTCTCTTGGATTCTAGGCTTCTCTTGAGGTATCCTAGACAAAGGTAAAGTTATGGTGATTTAAATGAGAGTTTAAAAAACTTGTTTAATACTTACTATTAAAAGGTAAATGAGAGAGGAATTGTTACTAGAAATGAGTTTGCATAATAAAGTAATACAAGAATACCAGTTTCTTCAAAGAAAAATTCAGATGTAAAGGTTTCTTTGATAGATCTTCTCAGAAAGTTTCACATATGGGGTCTCACAAAATTGATTCGTAGTATATGAATAGATTGACCAAGATTAGCATTCGCCCAAGCTCTGATACCGTTGTAAAGAATAGATTGGCTAGACTTTGGCCTAGATATGTTCTTACGAGCACCACCAGATAAAGGTTGATCCACATAAAATATTCATGAACACAAGATTTTTCTGCCTAAGCTCTGAAGATTTAGTGATTGTTTCTTAACACCTAATACTCTATTTTTCAAAAATAATTGCTGTCAAATCCACTAACGCGGCCTCAAATCAGGTAAAAAGTGCAGATTACAGAAGATTATTACTTAGAGAACCAAGAATGAACCTTGCACAATCATATCACAAACTTCTCACTAAGAGAAGGTTACTGTTCAAAAATATAACTTGTAAATCTTTTTCATTTTGCAAAATATTCAATCAGAAAAGAAAATGGAAGAAAATGGAGATTTCAGAGAGAAACAACACAGTGAGAGATTAAGAATCCTTGAAAAGAAAAGTGTGTGCAGGAGGAGTGAGCGCCTTTTTATAGAAACTATTATGATGCCAATCCAACAGCTGATAAGATACCATGTGTGTTCATCACTTTCATCTGAAGGGTCATTTGAACAAAGTGTGAATGCAAACACGCTTATTCTTTAATTACGGTAATAGAAGTGGGCCACAGAAATACGCCAGACTTCATCACTAGTCATGATCTATTCACATTAGGCTCAAGGTAAGAAACCTATCTTTACACTTACAATATCATAACAATTAACATAATTACTATTGATGCAGCATCACTAATTCAACATCTTTCAACATTGATATTACCAACAAGAATTAAGGATTCACCAAACTGAAATATGTAATGGAAGAATTGTAGAGCGCTATTGTCACCGCATAAAGTATGAGCCACAACCAAGACAACATTAAAGATTTTTTTTCTCCCATTTTTATCATATTTTCCTTGGATGATATGTAATTTTATCTAAGTATAAAACAACAAAATTTATGCATCCTTACCTTACAACCTGTACAGGTGCCTCGACAAGCACTGGTCAAGCTCAACCTCCTATAGCCCTAGCAGGCGGCATCTCTAGCTAGCAGCCGACTTAGTCAAAGACCAGTCAAGCTCCATTGCACTCGCCTTCTCCCATTTTTCCTCTTTACGTCTCTCTCTGCCGATGGCGGTCCACGAGATCACCTACTGACCATAATGATCAGGTCGTTGGAGTTTGCTAGACCATTAGCGTGAAGCTCTAAAATTTCTGCCTAATTTTTTTTTCCATTGGCTGTGATATATGAGTCCGATACTCGACTATACAGGTATGATGCTTGTTTTTAAGATAACTTATTGTAGAGGTATGATACCTTAAATGTTGCTCTAGTATTATCCCCTGTTAATTGGTTATAGTACCCATCATGACATGTACGACAAGTGTACTTTTTCTTTCAAATTCAGTTTAAGATTAGGAGAAGATGTACACATGTCCCATTAATTGTCTTTGAGTTAGATTATAGTAGGATCTTTTGTGGGTACGATTCATGAATTTATTGAATGTGGAATTTATATTAAAAGAAGATGTTTTGATGTCTAACCTCTTATCTTTGATTTGAGATTAGATCTAATGAGTAAGTTAGATAAGTTGAAGGGATTACAAATAAAATTTTCTTCTAAATGTTGACATGACAAATCATTATTTCTCGAATGGAAAAAGAAACCATAAGCTACTTTAATTTAGTCAAAAGTAATTGAGATGTACTTATAGTTCAATAAAAATCCATAATAACATAACATCTCAACGGGCTATTTCAAATGTGCAATCTACTGCCATTGTCACAAGACGTAATTTAATACTAGTCCCTTGCATTACTTAAAAGAAACTTAAACATACATAATATGGCTAGCTAAAGAGCATCTTCTATAGGATCTTAAAGCCGGTTTCCAAGAAGTCCATTGTCATAACATAGTACTATAGAGCCAATACATAAGAGTAACATCATGCTTGTATAGGCCGGGTTGTCTAGGGTAGTATGACCAAAGTTCCATCTCCGTAACCCATAGATGCTCTTCTCCGTCTCCTCCGATAGCATCCATTTTTGGCCAATGACACCAAAATTATCTCGATCCATCTACACTTTGACATGAAACGTCAATAAATAACGATATTCAATGGGCAAAATATGGTTCTTGTGTGATGTGACACATAAGAATATCTTTTATCTTGTCTTAGGACCCTTTCCTTAATATTTGTACACCATGTATAAATTGAAGATATTGTACTACAATCACTTGGCCAATTGGTTGATTAGTCTCTACAAAATTTGGGTGTACAAAATTCTTAAGAAAAAACTTAGATTATCACATATGTTAGACTTCTTTTAACATACATCAATAACATTGATCTTAATATATGATACGATAGTCTTTATCCTGTCATAGAGAGCAATTAATCTTATTCAAGGCTCTCTACCCTTGTGAGTCTCATCAAGTCCTAAATTATCATCATGAAATGGACACTTAGTCTTAAGTCTATATTGGGCTCTATTTTTCTTCTCAAGTTCACATGAGTGTCAAGGTAACATTATGCGAGTCCAAGTCCCAATATTTGCTTGGGTAAAAATGATAACATCTCATCTCATATTATCAACTCAAGCAACTTGAGCTTAAGCAATCATATTTGACTTAACATACATCTTACTCCCACATTGGATGAAGTGTACATAAGCACATTTCACTTCAAGTAAAATCTTCACATAGAAATAAATAATTCGTCTTACATGCACTACAAGAAATATGACATTCAACAACTATACAAATGGTTGTAGAATATACATATTTGGTTGTTGATTACATGCAACGACCAAAATCAATTAGTCGTTCGTTGGTTGGCAAAGAGGTATTGGCGAATGTATTCAACGACTACAAAATGGTTGGTCGTTACATGTACTGTTTCAGCAACTAAATAAATGGTCGTACATGGTTTGTATTGACAACCGATTCTTTTTATCCCAACCACTTTGTTGGTTGTTGTATCAAATATTTTAGTCGTTAATATTTAATAGTGGCAACCGATTTTTATTTTCCAACCACATATTTAGTTGTTGTATCAAATTTTTTTGTCGTTAAAATACAATAAAAGCAACCAAATTTTAGTTGCCTTTCATTTCAACAACGACATAAATGGTCGTTAATATTTAATAGTGACAACCAATTTTTATTTCAACAACTACTTGATTTGTTGTTGTATTAATTATTTTTGTCGTCAAATTATAATGAAAGCAACCAAATTTTAGTTGCCTTTTATTTCAACAACAAAAGAAATGGTCGTTAATATTTATATTGAAAGCCAATTTTCATTTCAACAACTGTTTGATTTGTCGTTATATTAAATATTTTGGTCGATAAATGAACATTGAAGCAACAAGAATTTAATTGCCTTTCTTTTTAACAACAAAAGAAGTGGTTGTAAAAAATTTATATTAACAACCAAACTATTAAAATAACGAGAAATATGATTGGCAACAATAATATTCATGTCTCCATAACTTTCACACATTCACATCATACTACAAGCAAATTTTACCCACAACCATAAATAATTATAAGAAGTAAAAGAAATAAATAAGATTAACAAAAACTAAAATTTTCATGGGCCTTCAATCAATTAAAATATATTGATATCAACTACAACTATATATCAATATCAAATGTTATGACTTAAACAAAAAATTACACCCGATTCACCATTGGTGTTCTCAATATAAAAATAAGAAATGTAGAGAAGCGGACTATTGTATCGATCGAAGAAAAATATATCTATTACCACCATCACAAAAATAAAGTCAAAAACTCATTAATTATCACCATTAGACGGAGACGCATCGGGTTGAATAAATTTGCAGAAAAAAACTCTTCAGAATGCGATTTAAGCATGTCTCGCATTGATTTCAACCGAGAACGAAGATCTTGAACCTCATTCCGTAAAAGCAACATTTTCTCTGAAGTACTACAATTTTCCACCCTTGTCTTCTTTAGGTTTTTCCATTGATCAACGTAGCTAAATCTCTTGCCCAAAACTTGCTCACATATTTGATTCTTTCAAAGGCGTAAGTGTTCATTCGGTCTAGTTGAGAATTACATTCTTGTAAAAAGTCCAACATTTGATTACAGAGATCAATGTAAATTATAAATAAATGATTATAATTTTGAAATATATATTATACCATTGCAACAAATAAAACTACTTACATAATAAGACTCCACTTCTTTGGTTGTCCACCCACGTTCACTACAGTTCATGTCATAAAAAAATTTGATCTCACCAGGTAGCTCTTTTGTAAGCGGATCCCTCTGTTTAAAAAAAAGAATTTGATGTATGAAGTTGATAAAATATAATATTGTATCATTATTTATGACTTACCATTTCATGTGCATGTGCAGCATAAGATTTCGATCCTTGAAGAGTAACCAACTTTTTTTGGCGGTTTGCTTTGCTCACTTGGACTTTTTCTACAATGTATATGTATCACAGTTCTAATCAAAATGCATAATTAGAAGCATTGTTGACAACAAGTGTAAATTGCTTAAACAACAAGAAATATAGGAAATAAAAAGTGACAAAATACTAGAGAAAATAAATAAATGGGACAAAAAATAATAACTTTTTTCCAACAAGAAAGTAATAGCAATTATAAAGAGTTCTAATTTATCAATCACCCATTACATAAATCCATAGATTCCATCAATAACACGCACTACAAATAGTAAAATTGCACATTACTAACCTTCATCTCATCCCTTGCAAAATAATTACAAAGAAAATCCCAATCACTTTGCTCCACTATAGACGCAGGCTTGTTTCTTTTTGCAGATCCAATATCTTCATTGCCACCCATGCCTTGAAATTTTTTATGTAGTCTACAACGGTACTCCTTCCACTTCTTGTTCATTGAACGATCAATATCATCTTTGATTAGCTGGTTCAACTCAAACTCGAATTTTTCCTTTAACATAGCCGAATACAAGACATAATAACACAGTCCAAGAGATTACAACAGTTTGATTTTCAATAGTTTGATTTTCATTCTTTTTTAATATCATACTTTATCTCCATATGTCATTATATAAGGTTACTACAGTTACATTTTAGACTGAAAAATGGCTATGTTCGTCAATGAGTTGTTGGCCGTCCATAGATTCTAGTTGATATATGTTGCTAAAGGCAGGTCTCATATTTTAGTAAATGTTGTTATATAATAACTAAGTAGGGTTGGTGCGATGATGCTCACTTTGTGCAATTCTTGGAAGAAAAATTTCATTCTACATGCATATGTCACGATCTAGTTATCATGGAGCATTATTGTACTACTAAAGCAAATATTGTTAGAAAGCCAACTTTTCCTAAAGAACAAACGCATATGTGTTTGTTGCAACTTCCACGAGTTTCAAAGAATTTATACATGCCTTATTGATGGTTCATTTTTCGTTTAATTTCAGCCCCTCTAGGCCATAATATTTTGCCTAAGTCTCTTAAGTGCTACTACTTAACACCCCAATATATACAAAAGGATGACTCATCCATAATCGTATAAACCACTAAGAAGAAGCCTTCCATCAAGAGATCGGGGAAAATATCTCCTAGAGATCTTCATTCTTGATTTTTACTCTAATGATTTAATCCTTTTGAAAGAACATTCAATCTAGTGTGTTATTTGGAATAAAGCAATTTCAACATATTTCAAAAGAAATGGGGCTTAACCACCTTTTAAATCATCATTGATACCTTAACACTTTAAAATACCATTGGAATAGATAATTGACATCATTAACGATACGGTCACTTATTTCGAGGACAAAATGTTATTGTATCTGAACAAAGTGAAAAGCTTACAATCAACTAAAAAAAAAATCATTGATATGTTTCATATATGAGAAAAATAACATTCAATAGCATATATAAAACAAATCATATGATATTGAGTTGTGAATATGGAAAAATGTAAGAAATTTCCATACAAAGATCATTCATATCTGATTTCACTTACTTTGACCATGTATCAATAATACAAATCCTAATTAATTTTTTTTATACAAGCAATTAATCTCAAGAGTAAATGCTTGCGGTTTCTAATCACCATTATTGCACAAGATTACATATTCAACCCTCCAGAGAAAGCGAGTCAAGGCAATGGAGTCTAAACGCATAAATTTCTCAATTATAAATCCAAACTATTCTACCAATTATCTCGCAAAAAAAAAAAAAACCCTAGATATAACATATACAAATACAAACCATGTACCTAGTGACTGCGAGAACGAGATTAGAGAATGAGAGGAGTTTGGGTCGTGAGTCGTGACCACTGATCACCGGAGACAGTCCGGACTCCGACGGAGAGAGAATGAGAGACAGAGAGAAAGGGTTTCCTGTTGCGGCTGCCAGCTGCGTTCTCTGGTTTACGAATTGGGAGAGAACAAGAGAGAGAAGAAGGGCCAGTTTGGTGGTAATTGATCAAATAAAATGGGCTGAGATTCTTAAAATAGGATTCTCAATTTTAAGAGGGAATTTAGCATAAAACATAAATTATATATTTAATTTTTTCCCTTCAAATATTCTATTTGCCGGGACTAAAACACAATAAAAAAGTGGGAATTTTTTTTTTTTTATTTGCCTACAAACGGATTAATTTTTTTTGTCGGCAAAAGATATATTTTACCCAAAAAAATTTTTGTCGAGAAAAATACACATTTTCGTGGGCACAAGTCCTCTCATTCTTGAAAATTTTGAAGTAAAACATAACCCTACAAAACATCGTATTTGTGGAGAAAAGTAAACTCCGGCTACAAAATTAAATTTGTCTCCTAAAATTTTGTATGCAGAGGATAAAATTTTGTAGTGTGTGGCGAAGATGATTAAATGAGAACAAAATCGCATCTTGTATGTAGAAAGCGATAATGAATCCCAAACTTGGTTATGCTCATCTAATGCCGCTAAGCTTCAAAGAATTAGAAAAATGAGCCGATGGCGTCCAAGTCCATGGAAATTATAAGACCTATGCATAGAGATGGCAAAAATATCCGATCCGCCCCGAACCCGATGGATATCCGATCCGCCTCGAGCGAAAAATACCTGATCCGCGGGTCGGCGGGGCGGATTGGGACAGATATCCGTGATCTTCCGCGGATCGAATCGGGGCTGCCCCGATCCGCCTTGCCCCGAATTTTAAAAAAAATGGATTAAAATAATGAATTTATATTTTGTTTTATATGTGATTTGATTATTTATTTTATAGATAATTAAAATATTTTTTGAATAGAAAATTCATCACCTTCGACATATTGTGGACCTTGCACAAGGTTTAGTGAGAAGGAAATTAAGGAGGATGATGTTGTTTAAACTCTTATAGTATAGTAGTAAAGCTTGTTTCAATATATTTTAAATTTTTTGAATGCAAAAAAAAAAAAAATATGGATCAGTATACGGATCGGGCTCTCGATCCGCCCCGATCCGTATCCAATCCGCCCCAAAAATGGCGGATCGCGGGGCAAATTTGAATCTCCTACAATTATTGCAGGGCGGATTTGGATCAGGCTGATCCGCCCCGATCCGCCCGTGCCATCACTACCTATGCAAGCCCTTGGTCACCAAGCCGACCTCGTCTTCTCAAAAGGCTATTGTAAAGATCACTAACCAAGCACCGCTAAATGTAATCAACTAAGACCTTGGTTGTTAATTCTCATTTTGGCCACAACAAAAAACATAGGATTAACAACTAATACTTTGGTCGCACAACATATTTGTAGCTAACTCAAAATTTAATTGTATACGATTTATTGTCAACAACCAAGCATATAATTTAGTTGTTGATAACGGTTTTGATGACCACGTTTATTGGTCGTGATTAGTAATTTTAACGACCAGCCAATATGGTTGGCAAATATTCCTTTTAACGACCATCTAACATTGGTTGTAACGTTTTATCACTTTTAGCGACTGAAATAAGATGGTTGTTAACTTATTCTAAATACAACCAATTATTTGGTCGTCAAATATATTGTTTTATTCGTTGATTGTTTTGGTAGATTTTAAGGTTTTGGCGCCACACATACAACGACCAGCTTTAACTGGGTTGTAAAACATTTACAACTAATGGTCGTTGTTAAACATTTGTAACGACCATATGCATTTGGTCGTCAAAATATTAATTGTTAATTCTCATTTTGGCCACTACAACAAATATAAGATTAACAACTAATATTTTGGTCGTTACAACATATTTGTAGCTATCTCAAAATTTAATTGTATACAATTCATCATCAACAACCACGTATATCATTTAGTTGTTGAAAAGGGTTTTTAATGACCAGATTTATTGGTCGTGAATAGTAATTGTAACAACCATCCCATATGGTTGGCAAATATTTCTTTTAACGACTATCGAGCATTGGTTGTAATTTTTTATCACTTTTACCGATTGAAATAAGGTGGTCGTTAACTTATTCTAAATACAACCAATTTTTAGGTCGTCAAATATATTGTTTTAGTCGTTGATTGTTTTGGCGGGTTTCAAGGTTTTGGCGCCACACACATAACGACCAGCTTTACATTGGTTGTAGAATATACAAATTTTACAACTAATGTCGTGGTCGTTACAACTCTTCTCCAACTAGCCCAAAATACAATAGTTTGTGACACATTATTTGCGACTAAACATTTATTGGTTGTAATGTGTTTTTTTCACTTCAACGACTAAAATATGATTATCGTTAAATTAGTCTAACTACAACTATTTATCTGGTCGTCAAATATATTCTTGTGGTCGTTGATTGTTTTGGCGGGTTTGAAAGTTTTGGCGCCACACATACAACGACCAACTTCAACTTGGTCGTAGAAAAGAATAAATTTACAACCAATGACGTGGTCGTTAAAGCTTATCTCCAACTCGCTCAACATACAACTGTCTGTGATACACTATTTACCACTAAATATTTATTCTGGTCGTTGATAAATATTTGTAACGACCATATTTACTTGGTCGTTAAAAAATTTATTGTTAATTCTCATTTTTCTTGTAGTGATGTCAGGCACATAAGCATATTTTACTAACATATGTTCTTGTATTTACTCAAAACTTAATATTTCAAAACAGATCAAGTCAACATATAACTTTACTTAACATATGCATAAAGAGTCATATTTCATGTCTATTCTTCCTTTGCTTGGGCTTGTAAAGAAGTGATTCTCGTATTAAAATTTGTCCAAATGTGAGTTTTAGTAATAATCTTTATGTGGGATATCATACCTGGCTTAATGGGTATTATATCATTTGGGTGCGAGAGTTTGGAGGTTACTACAACACCCTTACCTCATATTTAAACTTAGTCTCTGATATCATTTAAAATAAACAACAGAAGCAAAAGATAATACCCACTGCCAAGACATATCACGCAAAATGAATTTTCTTTACAATAGGTACTAACGTTGCAAAATATTTACAATATCAAAGGAACCCATAGCAATTATTTCTACTATGAAAATACTATAAGATTAATGTCCAAGATCTAAATTATCGGGTCAGACTTAATTACTTGTGGGGCTAAATTAATTAATTAGATCCATTAGTTGTGGGCTAACACAATTCTAGTAAGATTAGAACTAGAGTTAGTGTTGCCTGTATAAAGTAGGCTACATTTTGTGGAATAACGATATGTCTTTACAAGTTGCTAGCACAAGAAAGAGACATAATTAATATCAAATACTCTCAAAGTTTCACTTTCATATTTTCTTGATCGTGAAAGTCTAGATCAATTATTATTGTGTGGATTACCGTTGGAGGCTAGACAATTAGACAGCTATTGTATTGAAAATTGTACATCCAGCTAATCAAATAGTCAAATTCTATAATGTTCATCAAGTTAATTTTCTATCAAGAATTCTATCTAAGTACAAGATTGTTCTAGCTTATAGGAATTGCAGATTTTTTTTTTTTTTTATGCATGTATAAGTCAATTCCTTATAGTAATATTAGAGTATCCATTGTTACTTGTCAGAGTTCATTAAACTGCTTTGATGAGTCGAACAATAATTGTTATTGAAATATTTATTTTATTTGAGTTTTGACATTAAAATAAAATTTGTGAATTTTTTGAAAAAGAAAAATCTGAAATTGGTTATGGATTTGTTAGAAACGAGAAAATCTAGACAAGCGTTGAAATGGTTGGGGGATGAGGTGGTCACCGGCGACGGCACTCTTGTAGTCACCGCCACTAGATGAAGCCACCATCAACGGTGGTATGTTTCCTTTAAAGGCTACAGACTCAGTTGTGAGGATCAGCGGTCCCTGCCATCGACCTTCATCTGCACTCAAGCACTTCCTACAAAAACAAATGGTCACTTCTTTGTTCGTGTAGAATACAAGTGACTATCGGTGTTACCAGTGGGCCACCACCCCTTTTACTTAACTCTTTCGATTCCATATCATGATGAAACCCTAAAAGGGTTTTCTATAGGGATGGCAATGGGCGGGTCGGGCGGGCCGGCCCCGCCCCCCGCCCATGAACTTTTGGCCGCCCGCCCGCCCACCCGCGAATTTGCGGGCGGGACGGGCGGCGTCGGGCCGTTGGACCCGCCAACCGCCCCGCGAACTTGTTTTTTTTTTTTTTTTTTTTTGTTAAACTGAAAAATAATTAAAAATATATATACAATTTTTTTAAATATTTATACCAAGCAAAACAAAAAAATTATAAGATTTGGGTTGTGGTATAGTGGTTAATGTTAGTAGTTTATAAGTTTTAACCCGGGTTTGATTCTTCTTTAGTCTATTTTTAGTGAAAATCATAATTTCTACTATATTTTATGATTTTTCAAAAAAAAAAAAAAAAAAATTTTAGGGGCGGTCGTCGGGCGGGGCGGGCGGGCGGGGTTGGTTGACCGGACCCGCCCCGGAGGGCGGTTTTTTTTCGCTTTCAAACCCGCCCCTATTGCTTCGTGGGGCGGGCGGGCGGGCGGCTTCTTGGCGGGCGGGCGGGCGGGGGTTGGGTCGGCGGGTTTTTTGCCATCCCTAGTTTTCTATGGGTGGCCAAATTGGGAATTGGTGCCTTCTCTACAATTTTAGAAATAGCATAAGAAGGCCCAATGTTTCAAAATTAAAAGGGGGCCTTCAAAAATTGCATAGAAAGGCTCATTGGTTTTAAGATTCAACGGGATGTCTGCGCAATTCAGAAATTGCATAGTAAGTCCTCAAATTTGAAAAAGAAAAGTAAGGTCTTAAATGCAATTTTTTTTTTTTTTTGGAAAATTGTAATTATTAAATTTTTATGCTGGTTAAATATTCATTATGACTAAAATTATTTTTAAATCATATTTTGAATTTTTTGATTAGATTAAATTTTGAATTTACTTTATAAAATTGCAAATTTCATCATAATGCAAATTTTATCTTCAATATAGGGTATGACTTTAAACTGTGAGATAAAAATAAATTTTAAAAATTCTCCATATTAATAAAATCAATTGATTAATTGCTTAATTTTATTGTTGAAAATTAATTAATTAATTAATTAATTAATTAGATTTATTATTTAATTCGTTCTAGTCCGTTTTGAAATGTCTGAAAGGTTTAGACTGTTATTGTCAACACTACACGTTTTAAAATAAATATATTTTTTAGATTAGATACTAAAATGATGTCTAGTGGATAATTTTAGACTCGACCCATGTGATTTGTTGTATGATTAATGTATTTCTATTGATTGTTGGTTGGACATGGGAGTCTATTATTTAATTAAATGGGTCTATGAGCCTATTATTTATTTAATTAGAATTTTGAGCTCCTTTATTTATTATGAGCTTGCGTTCTAACTAGTATAGGATAGATGTTGCAGTTGGATCACAAGGAAGCAACTAGTATATGATACATGTTACAATAGGAGATGGAGAAGATTGTATTTAGCACCTAGGAATTGATTGACTAGTCCTCTTTTTGACTCGAGAAGACTAGATAGATAAAATCTATAATCATCCATAGTTATTATTAAGTATGATTGATTGAATGTTGGATATTAGTTAATATACATAAATGTGATAAGACAAACACCTCTAAATTAAAATATTAAATTCATATTAAATGGTTAATACAATGTGCTTCTATTGTTATAGTCAAAACCAGAGTCAATTATCAATGCCAGTTTGTTTAGTCTCTCAACACTGCCCGTTCATAGATATGATTTTCACTATGAAACATTCCATGTTTCTTAACAATGGGACAAATTTAATTAGAAATTCTGTTTTTTGTTGAGTCGCTCATGTAAATAAAATTTTAGGGGCACAATCAACTAAACACATAAGATGTGTGTGACAATAAGTTGTCTACTTGATGATCTAGGGTCATATAGAGATGTCATTGATAGGAGTATCTACCTGGATGTTTTATTAGAACTTGTTAAGTTGCTGAAGGTTCAAATAAAACAAAAATCATCATAGCCCAATGAGAATCTAACCGGTTCTATTAATTAACGTTTAAGGGTGATTAATTTAATTAAAACAGTGAGAGTATAATTAATATAATAGAAGTCCATGTTAGATTAATTTTTTGCATTTTAATTAATTGTTCTATCTTGTTATTTAAAGTTGAATCGTAAGTAACCATATGAGTTTGAGAGGCATACTGGATGCCAACAAACTTACCAAACCAAATTTTTTAGATTGGCACTATAATATGAGAATTGTTCTCAAGCATAAAAAATCAATATGTCATTGAGCAACCAATGCCGAAAGCTCCTACTAAGGAGGCTACGTCGGAGAATCTGTAGGCTTATATAAAATATAGTGATGAAGATAATACTGTAACTATGTCACCTGAGTTACAAAAGTAGCACGATGGTATGAATGGATATGCCCTTATATATATCATATAAATGAGTTGAAAGATGAACACTTATGAGACATCTAAAAGGTTATACAGGGGTATGATAGGAAAAGGATTTTCAGTCATTGCTCATGTGCTAAAGATGATTGGCCATATTTTAAAATTAAATTAGTTGGCTTTTACCATGGACCACGAGATGAGTGTTGACTTCGTTCTATGGTCCTGTCTAATAGCTTTTCGTAGTTCATTATGAACTTAAACATGAATAAGATTTAGTGTACTCTACTTGAGTTAATAAACATGCCCAAACTGTTAAGCTCAATATCAATAAAGGTAATGGGCAAATCTTGGCCATTGACAAATTTAAGGACACTAAGAAAAAATCTAAAAGGACATTTCAGAAATGATCCAAGAAGGTCAAATATGTTGGAAAAACAGTTAAAGCAAACAATGACTATTCCAAGTATGATGATTCATATTTTGACTATAGAAATAAAGGGCATTAGAAAAGAAACTGCATAGCATAAAAGCGATAGAATTAACAACTCATATCTTTGGTATTGCTGACTCAATCATATAAAAATACATCACCAAGTTATATAAAGATGGATATTTTGATTCAAATGATTATAAATCATTTGATAAGTGTGAATCATGTTTGTTGGGCAGAATGACCAAGACCTCATTTACTGAAAAAAGAGTTAGAGTTACAAAACATTTTGGGTCTTGTACACACTGATGTATATAGACTAATGTCAACATATGCTAAAGGTGGATTTTCTTACTTCATCACGTTTACAGATGACCGTTTGAGATATGGTTTCATCTACTTGATGAAATTCAAGAATGAAGCATTTGAAAAGTTCAAAGAATTCCAGTAAGAACTAGAAATGAAAAATGGAAAAAATATTGACACTTAGATTTGATCAAAATAGAGAATATTTGAAGGGTAAGTTTTTAGATTATCTAAGAGGGAATGAGATTCTCTCGCAGTGGACTCCATCGTATACACCACAAGACAATGGTGAGTCTGAAAGAAGAAGGTGCACCTTACTTTATATGGTACAATCAATAATGAGCCGTACAGTTCTCCAAAGTTATTTTTTGGAATATGCACTTAACACTAAACTATGTCCCATCTAAATTGATAGATAAAATTCCATATGATGTGGAGAGGAAAAAGACCCTATATTTCATACATGGAGGTTTGGGAGCCACTTATGTGAACCTCGTTGCATCGGACAAGCTATGAGCTAAATTCGATAAGTATTTAATGAAGGGTATCCAAAACAAACTACTAGATACTATTTCTACTTTCCCATCGAGATGAAAGTCATTGTATCGAAACATGCTATATTCTTAGAGAAAAAGTTCATTCTAAGAGAGGAAAGTAGGAGCAAAGTAGATCTTGAAGAGGTTCAAGAAAACCCAAAATAAAATTGACTAATTAGATGAGCCAATGGCTAAGCTCTGCGTAAGTCAAGTATGGTCCTTCGTTCTCTTTGGAGATATGACCTCTTGATTACCAACGATGCATTGTTAATCGAGGAAAATGAACCTACTACTTATGCTTAATCGAAGTCAAGTATTGACTCAAAGAGATGGCAGGAAACCATGGAATTCGAGATGAAGTCCATATACGAAAACAAGGTTAAGACCTTGATTGAACCGTATGAAGGAGTAAAACACATAGGTTGTAAATGGGTTTAAAAGAAAAAGGTCGACATAGATGGTAATTTTCATACTTACAAAGAAAGATTGGTTACAAAGGATTACAAGAAAAGACAAAGAATTGACTTTGGCAAAACCTTATCACCAGTGGCTATGTCTAAGTCAATTAGGATTCAGTCTGCAATAACAAATACCATAGCTATGAGTTTTGGTAAATGGATGTGAAAAGTACGTTACTTAACGAGAATCTTAGCGAAGATGTGTACATGACATAACCCAAAGGGTTTGAATCCATAGATCCAAACACGGTATGCAAACTTCAGAGATCCATACATAGATTAAAGCATGTCGGAGCTAGAATCTTCGTTTACATGAGCCAATCAAAACGTTTGATTTTATGAAGAATGAAAATAAACCATATGTGTATAAGAAGGTTAGTAAGAGTAAATTCATGTTTCTAATTCTGTATATGGATGACATACTAGGTAACATTGTCCCTATGCGAAAATAGTAAATTGTGGTTAACCAAAAATTTCTCCATGACAGATATGGGAGAGGCAGCAAATATTATCGGGATAAAGATTTATAAAGATATATCTAAGAGAGTGCTTGGCCTATCTCAATCCACATACATAGACAATCTTGAGAAGATTTAGTATGGAATAGTTCAAAAGTGAACTCTGTCCCATCGGGCATGAGATCTATCTCTCAAAAGAGATGTGTCTGAAAACACAGATTGAGAGAGATCGTATGGATAAGTTTTCTTAAGCATTAGCAATAGGATTTATCAGGAATGACATGCTATGTACTCGACAGGATGTTTAATATGCTTTGAGTATCACAAGTAGGTTCCAAGTGAATCCTGGCAAGAAAAAAATGGATTGCGGTCAAGAATATTCTTAAGTACTTAAGAAGGACTAAATACATGTTCTTATTGTATAGAAGAAATGAACTTAGAGTTCAAAGACATGCCGATGTCAAATTTCAGTCTGACAAAGACAATAGTAAATCCCAATCTATATATGTATTTATTCTAAATGGTGGTGCGGTCAGCTAGAAAAGCTCTAAACAAGATACAATCACTGATTTAACTACAGAAGTCGAATACATAGCTACTTCAGAAAGTAGCAAAGAAATTGGTCTGGATTAAGAAGTTCATCACTGTACTTGGAGTAGTTCCTTGTATTGTTGATCCAATACCTTGTATTGTGATAACAATGGAGCCATCGCACAAGCAAAGGAACCCAGGTCCCATTAACGATCCAATTATATATTGAGGCGGTATCATCTCATCAGAAGATATCATACTAAAAAATAATATAAAGATAAAACGAGTCCCGACAGACGATAATGTAACAGATCATCTGACAAAGTTGTTCTCCCAACACAAGTATGATGGTCATGTTAAATCTAGTGATATTAGATATCTGAGGGATTGGATTTAGTTTGTATGAGATATTTGTGATATACTCTTTGTTAGACATTGATGTATATGAATAATTTTATTAATTAAATATTTTTCTACATTTCAATGGCAGTTCTGTTATTTAAATTTTCAATAATGAAGTCCGAAGAAAATTTAATGATAACTTATTAATCACAAAGTGTTCTGATTGTGAGATACATGTTATAAATAACTTATTATTAAACTATCCCTAGTCATATGAATAATGAGATATAGATATCATTATTACAGGTAGACTAGTATATGTTGCATTTATTTTGAAGAAAGTAGCTGATCTCACGAGCTAAAATATAGAAGGATATGAGTGCATCGTTATAAGAACACGGCGTTGGATGACCCACATAGAGATTCCATATGGATAATTATCCAAGCGTCAGTTGTAAATCTCTAATGCGCAGTAGTGGATTTGGTCATTTGACTTGAGAATATCATAGTATCTTATGTGAGGACCGATGTACTTTGGCGAGCATTTGATGAGGCTATGAGATTATGAGTCATTAGAAAGATGTTGTACAGGTATCGTGAGAATTATATGAAGATTGTAAATATCTACTATGAGGATTCATGAGTCTTGGAAGTATGAGATTATAACTTGTATTTTGCCCATTTAAGTTGATATAAAGTTCCTTGGCGGGGTAGAGTTAGAAGTTGAAAATGTTTCAATCGTAACTAGATTAGATCAACGAATAATTAAGGTGAATAACATAATTGGTTGAAATAAGATTGACGTTGATCCTTATCTCTTAACCAATTGGGTCATATTGATGGATAAATTATATTTCCATGGTAACCGCACATATACTAGTTCTGTTATACCATATGATATTTTTTCTCACATAGATTACTTTGACACATTGCTAGATGTCAATCTTAGACTGCGACGTGTAATGATCGATCTAGATGAATCAATGAGAATATCAAAGCATTTTCCATTGTGAACGGAAACCTAATAAGTCACAATCGAAAGGCAAAAACCGAGTATCTCGAGTTGGACCTTGTCCAAGTTGGAGATTGTAAGATTAATGTCAAAGATCCGAATTACTAGGTCGGACTTAATTACTTATTGGACTAGATTAATTAATTAGGTCCTTCAGATATGGGCTAATACAATTCTAGTAAGACTAGAACAAGGATTAGCATCGCCTATATATACTAGGCTACAGTTTGTAGAATAATGATCTGTCATTACAACCTGCAAGCATAAGAAAGAGACAAAATCAATATCAATTACTCTCAAAGTTCTGATTTCATATGTTCTTGATCGTGGAAGGCTAAATCTGTTCTTGCTATGTGGATTACCATTGGAGGCTGGACAATTGGACAGTTATGTTATTGAAGATTGTACCTCCAGCTAATCAGATAGTCAGATTCCATGGGGTTCATCAAAGTATTTTTCTATCGAGAATTATATCTAAATACAAGGTTGATCTGACCTATACAAAATGCAGATTTAATTTTTGTTGTGCATATATACGTCAATTCCTCACAAATACAATGTTTCGTGTAGAAAAACATCATTCGCTGGTTCAAAATTCCAAGAGTAATTGTTATGGATAATGGAAGGCAATTTGAAAACCAAAGCTTTAAAGGTTTTGTAGAAGTTGCGATTGATGCCAGTTGCACACCCTCAAAGTAATAGGCAAGTTGAAGTCACTAACAGAGCTATATTTTAGGATCTTAAAACCATATTAGGTAAACAAAAAGATGTCTGGGCAAATAATCTTCCAAACATTTTATGGACACATCACACTACACCGAGAACATCGACTGGGAATATGCCTTTTGAACTGTCGTTCAATCATGAAGTAATCATTTCAGCAAAGGTGTTGAATCCTCTATTTTCAATGTAAGTCACGCAACTTGATTTGAATGCCTACTAGGTAGAGTTTGACATGTAACAAAAAGTGAGGAAAAAGTAATAATCAAGAATCTGGCCTACAAATGAAAAGCTGCAAAGTTTCAACTAAAGGGTCATGCCTCGAAGTTTTCTACACTGGGATTTAGTTTTGAGAAAGGAAAAAGTCGTCGATCACCCATTCACAAAACTTGACCGAAAAATTCCAGTTTGGAGAGGACCATTTGATGAAATTGGGTTTACAACTTAAAGGACTTGACCAAAAAATCCCCCAATCGTCCATGGAATGATGAGAGTCTAAAATAGTACTATTTGTAAAAGTCAAAATAGCGAACTTATAACAAATCCAGAGTGGTTGCTGTATTCCTTCATTGTCAGTTTCAGTTTTATATTTTGGGATGGAGTCTCATAGTATCTTACACTTCGGTTTTCTCCACTTCAGTGATATTGAAAATTGCTAGAGTTGGGATAAGTGTTGAGAGTACTAAGGAAAGGTCAACGTAGCTGGGATGTCCTCCCAAACTTCAACGACCTTATATAGAATTGTTGATTTGCAAAGAAAAGTGGTAATAGCCTTGTCTAAGAACACATCGCTATAAAAATGGTAAGACTTAGGCTCATATAAGTGCACATCACCAATGAAAGTGGTAATAGCCTTGTCTAAGCACGTATCGCTAGCAAATGAAAGTGGTAATGCTTAGCCCCATCTAAGCACACATTGACAACAAAGGAAAGTAGTAAGACTTAGCTTCATCTAAGCTCACATTACAGATAAAAGTAGTAAGACTTAGCATCATCTAAGCATACATCGCCAAGCAAGGAAAGGGATAAGACTTAACCTCGTCAAAGCACACACTACCAATGAAAGTGGTAAAACTTAGCATATCTAAGCACACATCGCCAATGAATGTGGTAAAACATTAACTTGTCTAAGCATACACCGTTAGCAAGGAAGGTGGTAAGACTTAGCCTCGTCGAAGCACACATCGCCAATGAAAGTAGTAAGACTTAGCCTCATCAAAGCACACATCGCCAACAATAAAAGTGGTAAGACTTAGCCTCGTATAAGCGCACATTACAAATGAAAATGTTAAGACTTAGCCTCGTATAAGCACACATTACCAATAAAAGTAGTAAGACCTAGCCTCGTCTAAGCACACATCGCCATCAATGAAAGTGGTAAGACTTAGCGTCATCTAAGTTTACATAGCTAGCAATGGGAGTTATAAGATTTAGACTCATTTAAGCATGCACGACCACTGAAAGTGATAAGACTTAGCCTCATCTAAGCTTACATCACTAGAAATCAAAGAGGTAAGACTTAACATCGTCTAAGCTCACATCATCAATAATGAAAGTAGTAAGACTTAGCTTCGTCCAAGTTCACATCACGACTAAAGATAGCAAGATTTAGCATTGCCTAAGAATACATTGACAACTGACAACCTGTGCATCATATGATCGATGGTAAAAACTGCTTGAATGTGGCCAAGGTATGGCCATGCTAAGTTCGGACATAGTTGGCTCGCCTCGGTCGGTAGACTGGCATGTTAGAAAATCTTCTAAACCACAAATTTTGAATTGCAGATGCTAACTTACAAGCAATCAAGGTAAATGGGAATAGAGAAAAACACATGAAATATAGAATTGTATATATGATAAGTCTACTACATTCCACCATCCCAAAAGTGGAAAATATTTGACTGCCTTACCAGACGAAAAAACAACCTAGTTAAAGTCAATTACAAACCGCCACTTGAAAAGTAGAAATAATCGCCTCCATACTGGGTCATAAAAACATAACTCACAATATCTTAATGAACATTGTATTAAAATCATTCCAAGCTAAAATCTTAAAGAAAAGTAAATGCACTTAGCAACATTCCTAGGGTAGGATGAAAAGCTGGAGAAAGCCCAAAGGTCCAGCTTCCAAGCTGCTAATGGCATCGCCTCGTCCACATTGATCACTCATTTTTTGCATCCAGAACCTTATCCATTTTCCATAGTTGTGCTAGAAAAAAATCCAACTCAGTCGAGTTGATATCCAAGTGCTCATCGGCCATCCATTCCTTAGACTTTTTAATAGACTGGGTGGGAGCAGCTCCTAACGTAGTTGACTCCATCGGGATTACAATATGTATAAGACGAGTATAAAGAAGACAAAAAAAATGTTAAATCAAAGAGAATACACATAGGTTCATGTTGAACATGGTCTAACATAGAATATACACGCTAATCTTTCTTTACTAAGAACTTTGTTCCAAGTCACACATGCATAAATGACTTCATGATCTTTCTCTTGGGATTTTTTTGATCTCAAATAAACCCTAGACAGTAATGATTAATCGGACCCGTTATATCTTCATAGGCTTTGAGCCTAGGATTGAAACATAATTGTATAGTTCATTCCACAATGTGTCACCCAAAATTAATGAAGGACTTAATGGGTCACTTGGAGATTTTAATGTACATTTGGAACATTGCTTAGTGGCATAGCGTGTTTGACCCAGTTTAAAGTGGGACGGCTATGTTTAGGGTTTAATATATTTGGGGGATATATATATTTGGGTTATAATATATTATAGGTTAATATATCATACTATTACCATATATATAAAAAATATATTACACACATATATAAGTGCTTGGTTGGGCAGCTTATACACACAGTAATATACCACCATATACATTACCACACGGAAGTTAGTGTCAGGCAGAAACCAAAAAAGACAGAACTTCAACAAAACCAAAACTAAAGGTAGAACTTTAGCCATTCTTTTTCTTAGTGAAATTGCAGCCACTTCCCTCCTTTTATTTCTTTTATGAAATTGGTCATTTTCTTCATTGTCCTTATTACTTGGTGTTACCTTTGTAGAGTTGGATAATATTAATCTGAGCCCTGTCGATTGTTCTTGCAAGTAAACAAAGATCCGGTGAACTATTTTCCCCAACAATTGGTATCAGAGCCTCAGTGTCATTCCGTAGTGCAAGAAAATTAATTTTAGGTTGTTGGATTAACGAAGAAGAAGAAGCTCGAATCTGTCCGTCCATAATTCAGCCAAAGAAGATGTCATCTTTGTAAACAGAGACCATATTCTAGCTCCTGACGTCAAGGCAGGGCTAACAGTAAGGCGCGTGTGTCGCGTGGAACAACGGAGGCGGCGCGTAGGTGGTGCGTGAAATCGGCTGTAGATTTCTTCAGGCAGCACATATGGGCGCGTACAGAGGTATTCCAGAGAGTGGCTAGTGTCATTGTTATCCTCATCCTATTTCTGACCTTCGGTGGCTGTCAGTTCAATTTTTTATGGTCCGGACAGTTTGGACAGCGGTTCGATAGTGAACATATTCGACGTTTGCAAAACATTCGTGGTTTTTTTAGCTTGTGTGGTTGCTGTTGCTACTAGAATTCTTTTAAATTATTTCACATCTCTCCTATTTAATATAGACTATCAGATTGGTTCGCTTTGGTAAATTAGCTAATCTCTTTTACATTCTAATACTAACAGGTCATCGTGTGGGGTGGCCATTGCCTGTTACTAGGAATTTACGTGCCTATTATTGTGACTTGTGTTAGTTTTTGTTTTGGTGTTGATTATTTACGATACTTTGTTTTTGTGCATTATTATTTAGAACTGTCATCTGGACTTTACCTGTTTGACTATTCCATTGATCTGAGATCACAAATCTCACGAAACCCTGAGAATCTAAAACAGTGTATATTGAGGCCTTTAGTTTTTTCTGCGTGATTATCTTGAGGTACTTATTGGTGTGTATTCTTATTTGTTGAGATGTGTGCACATCATTTTGACTTAGATATCTTTACTAGTAAGGGTGATTTTTCTATTTGGCAATAGAAAATGAAAGGTATTTTGGTTCAGAAAAAAGTTTCAAAAGCTATTGATAATTCTTTTGGTCCTACTATTACTGAGGATTAGAAAAAGAATTCTAATGAACTTGCCTATACTTCTATCGTATTGTATTTATCAGATCCCGTTTTACGAAAAGTTGGAAATTTTGATTCACACAAAAGCTTTGGACAAAATTAGAAGAGCTTTTTTTAATCCAATCTACTTCAAATAAAATTTATCTCCTTGAAAATTTTTTCAACTTTAAAATTGATCCCTCAAGAAATTTGGATGACAATCTTGATGTTTTTAATAAGCTTATGCAAGATATTACAAACTGTGATGAAACGGTCTCCAAAATTAACAAAGCTATAATTTTGTTAAATGTCATTCTTGATTCATATAAAGAAATCAAGAATACAATTAAGTATGAAAGGGAGACCTTTACACCTGACATTGTCATAGACTCTTTAAAAGGTAAGGAGAGAGAGTTGAAGTTTAAAAGAAATGAGAGAAAAAATGGTGAGGTTCATTTTGTGAGGGGTATACCTCAATTGGGGATGTGAGTGGAAGTGGAGGTGAGAAAAATAGTGATAGCAATAGAAATGGTAGAAGTCGTTCTAAGTTACATAAGAGGGCAAAAGGAAAGAAATGTTATAGGTATGGAAGAAGTCGTTCTAAGTCACATGGGAGGACAAAAGGAAAGAAATGTTACGAGTGTGAAAAATAAGACATTTCTTTAGTGACTGTTATAAAGAGAAGAACAAACAGAGAGGAGAAGATCAAAGAGAGACAAATGTAGTGACCTCTAGTGATGAATCTAGTAAGGTTTACATACTTTTAGAATCTGAACTAGCTAAAATTAACCAGTCTATGAACTTCCATATACATGAGTGGATTCTTGACTCCAGTGCATCTTTTTATGTCATATCTAATAAATGTTGGTTTGATCATTTACATGAGTCTGATCATGGATATATAGTTGCATGGAGTGGAGTTGCTTATAGAATTACTGGTGTTGGTAATGTAACTATTAAATTTGACAGTGGCTTTGTGCATACATTGAGGGAAGTCAGATATGTTCTACATATGGGTATAAATTTGATTTCTGTAGGAGAGTTAGAAAGTACAGGTTTCATGGGTAGGCTTGGTAATGGCATGATTAGAATGTGTAAGGGTGCACTTAGAGCTTTTAAAGCTACTAGGAGAAATGGAATATATATTACACATGCTGAAGTGATGAGTGGTCTAAATTCCACTATCTTTTTCATTGACAGTGATCACACACAAAAGTGGCACAATAGGTTATCTCACGTTAGTGTTGAGGGACTTAAGTTCCTTAACAACAATGGTGTGTTTGGTAAGGATAAGGTGTCTGACATTCCTTTTTGTGATCATTGTGTGCTTGAAAAACATCGTAGGATATTGTTTTCATCTACCACACACAAGACAAATAGAGTGTTAGAATACATTCATACTAATTTGTGGAGTTTCGGGAGCAATCCCACTTTTGGTGGTAACATATATTTTGTCTATTATTGATGATTTCTCCAGACATGTGTGAGTTTATCTATTGAAAGATAAAAGTGAAACTTTCATTAAATTTAAAAATTGAAAAGTTCAAGTGGAGAATCAAACCGATAAAAAGATAAAATATTTGTGTAATGATAATTGTCTTGAATTCTACAATGCTGACTTTGATAATTTGTGTAATGATTGCGGCATTACTAGACATAAAATTGTGCCTTACACTCCCCCAACAAAATGGGGTTGCTGAAAGGATGAATCATAGTTTGCTTGATAAGGTTATATGTATGATGTTGTGTTCTGATGTGCCTAAATTGTTTTGGAGTGAAACTGTTATGACTGCTTGCTATTTGACTAATATGACTGCTTCTATTATTTTAAATAGTGATACACCGTATGAAAAATGGTATGGTAAGTGTGCTGATTATTCTATACGTAAGACCTTTGGCTGTGCTGCTTTCTTTCATTAAAGTGAGGGAAAAATAGATCACAAGACTGTGAAATGTGTTTTCTTAGGATACCAAGAGGGTGATAAGGGATATAGGTTGTGGGATAGGAGCCAAAAGGGTGTGAAAATTATCATTAGTCAGGATGTCATTTTTAATGAGTCATAGATGCCTTGTTTAGAGAGTGAAAAATAGCAAGAAACCATTAGGGAAGAGTCCCTAGCTGAGGTGGAGAAAGTGAGTACCCACATCCCCATTACCCTTAGTGAGGTGAAGAGTGACATACATCAAAATTAGCAGAACATAGATGTAGAAGGTAACGAGGATGTGATAGAGGAAAACCCCGTTGACCAAATTCTTTAGCTGATTATCAATTGGCCAGAGATAGAGAGAGATAGAGAGAGTAGACCATGTGGGGAACCCCAAAGACTATCCGACTTCAATATAGCCTATGCTAGTTATCAGGAACTAGTTGATAAGGAGCCAAATACCTATGTGGAGGCAATAAAGAGTTAGAAGTTCATAGAATGGTTTAGTACCATGAGAGGAGAGATGAGTTCTCTTGTTAATAATCAAATTTGGAATTTGGTTCCTAAACCTAAGGATAAATCCATAGTGGGATGCAAATGGGTTTATAAGGTGAAATGGAGAACCACTGAAAGTGAGCCTGTGAGATACGAGACTAGGCTAGTAGCCAAGAGACAGTGGCATAGAATGTTTGATTCACATGTTTTTATATTGGTTATAAGAGGAATGAGTTTGATAATTGCTTGTATTACCTGAATCACAGCACAAATGATAATTGTGTGTATTTGTTACTTTATGTGGATGACATGTTATTGGATGGACCTAACATGAAAGCGGTAAACAAGATCAATGTTGAATTAAGTAAAGAATTTGATATAAAATACTTAGGACATGCTAGAAGGATCCTTGGTATGAAAATTGATAGAGATAGGTCAAATTCATGCTTATCTGTGTATCAAACTCCTTATGTGCTTAAAATTTTGAAAAAATTTGGCATTGTTAATTGCAAACCCACTTCTGTGCCTCTTGGTGACCAATTTATCTTGTCTAAGGAACAGGATAAGAAAAAAGAGTTTATGAGTAAAAACTTTTACTCAAATGTTATTGGCTCCTTACGTATTTGATATTTTGCACTAGGCCAGTATTGGCCATTACTGTTAGTATTTTAAGCAGGTACATGTTTGATCTTAGTCCCAAATATTGAGAAGCTTCAAATTTGTTGCTTAGGTATTTGAAGGTTTATGACCTTGCAGATATGGGCACTAAGGTGCTCACAATGGTAAAGTTTAGAAGTTGGCTTACACTTCTAAACATCGGTAAATGTATGTAAAATTCCAATTTGTTTGAAATCTTTTTAGCAACTACTAAACTATTTTAAGTTTTGGTGTTTGCAGGTATATTTGGATCAAAATGGAGGTTGTTGGGATTTTTTTTATCTAAAATAAACCTGGATCAGTGATGATTAATCAGATCCGTTATATCTTCATAGGCTTTGAGCCCAGGATTGAAAGATAATTGTATAGTCTACTCAACAATGTGTCAGTCCAAATTAATGAAAGACTTAATGAGTCACTTTGAAGTTTTAATGTACCTTTGGGTTGTTGCTCAGTGGCCTAGTGTGTTTGACCCGGTTTAAAGTGGGACGGCTACGTTTAGGGTTTAATATATTTGGGGTATATATATATTTGGGTTATAATATATTATGGGTTAATATATTATACTATTACCATACACACACACACACAA
Organism: Forsythia suspensa; assembly: GCA_023638005.1. Lineage (NCBI taxonomy): Eukaryota > Viridiplantae > Streptophyta > Magnoliopsida > Lamiales > Oleaceae > Forsythia > Forsythia suspensa. The sequence continues at coordinate 18,273,488 of CM042669.1, forward strand.
AACACACACACACACACACACACATATATATATATATATATATATATATATATATATATTACACACATATATAAGTTCTTGGTTGGGCAACTTATACACACAGCAATATACCACCATATACATTACCACACGGAAGTTAGTGTCAGGCACCAAAAAGGACAGAACTTCAACAAAACCAAAACCAAAGGCAGAACTTCAGCCATTCTTTTTCTTAGTGAAATTGCAGACACTTCCCTCCTTTTATTTCTTTGGTGAAATTGGTCATCTTTTTCATTGTCCTTATTACTTGGTGTTTATTTGTGGAGTTGGACAGTATTAATCTGAGTTCTGTCGATTGTTCTTGCAAGTAAACAAAGATCTGGTAAATTATTTTCTCCAACATTTTCACCAACTCACTGAGGTGAAACCGTATATCGTGAATGGATCTGGGTGAAGCATTAGGTAAGCATGTAGAAGTTGAGTTACTCAGCAAATTGAATAGAGCCTTATCTCGATTAGACCCTCTTTTCTCTTGCCAATGTCGACTGCTTTAGATCATCTCCCAAGGGCTTGAATGAATAGTCGACAGGGTTTAGTATGCTTTCAAGGTCAACCTTTATCTTTGTAGTGTACAAAAAAGATACACACATTAGAGGCACATCACGACAATTCGAAGCTTTTAAGAAACCATTAAAGACAATTATTGCTAAAAGTGCTAAGTGTTTAAGGACGTTAGGCCTGGTAAACTAAAGAAAGACACTGTCACTAGTAGGATAACAACTCTTCCCACGGAAAGCAGACGTCGACCGCCTGGTGCCACAAGGCCCCTAGCGCCTAAGATCAGCTAAGACCAACCTAATAAGCATGTTACGTTAGCTAGCTAGAATTAAACCTATAATAAGCAAATGATTACCTAGTAATGGAAAATAGATAGCAACTTGAAGGAAACAGAAAGTTTGGCACTTCCATATGAAATGCAAACCCTATATTTATAGTGGAAGAAAAATTTCCCAAGTACAAGTTTGCATACTGTCGTGAGAAAAGTTTCTTAAAAATGATGGACCGGTCGGGCCATCTCAAAAGGTGTAGCTTTACAAAAGTGTAGTCTATAAAAAAAATTCAAGCCCGGAGATCGTCCGTGCTATTCTGGTAAAATCATTTACCAAATTGATGATGAAGGCAAATGCATTCTAATAGAATCTTCCTAAGGTAGGAGTCTGGCTAGTCGATTCTTGTCAAGGCAAAGAAAAAGCTACTTAATTTGAAAAATTGCTTGCTGACTAAAGTGAAAATGTCATAGTCAATCCCAACTGAAAGTACAATTACATGGGCAAATATATATATGAATATAAAATGGGAGTTGGAGGGCTTGACATCCAAAACATCAAGTCTAAACACCCCATTGGAGAAAAATCCAAAAGTTGGCTAAAGCAAAATATCATCAGTAGGTCTAAACACTCCCAACAGGGCAAAAGTTGGTTGAGGAAAAATATTCCCAAGTAGGTCTGAACACCCCAGTGGGTAAAAATCCCAAAGTTGGCTAAGACAAAACATCTCCAATGAAGTTTTCCACCCCAGTCAAAGATGACCCGTGCTCGAGATCATAAATATAATGGAACAATATATTATAGTGACTTTATGCATTCATATATGAGAATAAGAAAACATAACTTTTCTTCTATTATGACAAAAATCAACAAGAAGTAAGAGAGCTTAAACTTTCCATATCAATTTAGGGACTAGGAAGAAATTGGCCGCCTCACTACTGTAATACCTGTATGGCCGGCCCACCAGGTCTCGACAAGCACCAGTCACTCTTGACAAACTATCGGGCTTGGCTAGCCATCACTTACTAGACCAATCAGTCGAGCTCTACCTGCTACCCAACAAGCAGCACATGTAGCCACCCGTCAGGCCTAGACTATCCCGGTCGTGCCCAACCACCGAAATATTTTAGAATTTTTTGATGATTTTTAGGATTTTTTTGGAGACTTTTAGGAATCTTAATAAAGTTATGGGGTCGAAAAAGGTTCTTAGTAAATCTATTGAGAAAAATGATAACTGCAAGTAGTAGCGGAGCCAGAAATTTAAAATTGAGGGGGGTCTAAAAATAGAGATGGAACATAGGCCGGGGGAAGGTAATTCCTTTTACGGGGGTTCGGGGGCAGCACCCCGATTTTTTTTTTCTCAAATCACAATTATTGAACTCATTTTTATGAGAATCTAATATTTTTTTATGGTAACTCGGCCTTTCGATTCGATAGAAGAACGTGCATGATTCGTGATTTGAAATTCACATACTAGAAATGTGAAATCCAGTGGCAGAAGATGATGAATATCAATATATTTTTAGGCCTTCTTTATTCAGGTTATTCATCTTTGTTGGGCGTTAATTGATCATTTGGTTTGTAGTTTGGTTGAGTTTGGACTATGTTAAAAAATTTAAAAAAATTATTGAACATATGAAAACTATATTTGGTTATAGTAACTCTGTAACTTATAGATTGGACTATGTTCAAAGTTTGGACAATTGGCCTTCATAGAAAATCCAAGTAAATTAAAAAAAATAAAAAAATTTATTGTCAAAAAGTTGGGGGTCCCGTCTCCCCAAGGACCCCACCCCACCCCCACCCCCCACCCCCACCCCGACATGCAAGAATTACTTTGGGAATTTAAAAGTGTAAATAATATATTTATCATAATTGCAATCAAGCTCCTAGAGAAAACTATATATAGGAGCATAAGGCTTTTCATTTTCATGGTTTTTAAATTGTCTTGGAAACAAGACGCTCTGTTGTGAAAGGTAATTTTCCATCATATAGCATATTTAATTACTCATAAATGAGCAAAAATGGTAAAAAGATAGTATAAATGATACGATACCCGCGATGCCGGCACACACATAGCATAAAAATAAAGTAACAGACGAGTGGAGGATGGGCTCGACCCTCCGGACCTTTTGGTGGATAAGGACCCCACATGCGGGATTCAACCGCCTTGCTTCTTGACGCCAACACCTTTGGCTCAATCATGCTAGCAATTTTGGACGAAAACGTGTATAACCTTTTGTAGAAAACTCCAAATTTGAATTCATAAAATGCGTTGGATTACTGACTCGATAAGCTTTCCAATGATATATTATATGAATTGTTAATAGCTCTATATACATCTTAGAACTCTAGTTTCTCCATGTGTTTTGCCCATTGGTTCCCATGTGTCCATCCATAGTTTCACTAAAGAATCCTATTTTTGGTATTTTTAGACCCGATTAATCTCTAAGTTGTGCCGATTAGGTAATAAGGTCGTGATTAACATACATATTGATTATGTAGGTTTTAACGTACATACAACAAGTTGAGGTAGATAGTGACGATTTACACAAAATTTAGAAGAATGAAGCCTTTATTGCTAGGATAGGCAATGAATAGGTAAGTGTTCAACTACAACGCAAGACAATTATATCTATATTATAACGTGTTTCTATATGATTAAACATGATGTGTTGTTGTTGATATGTACATGTATATATTGTCATTGTCCTATGATTGAAGTATTTGAGATATTATCTAATTATATGATGTTGTTTTACATATGCATACGCTGGAATAATGTTACACATCATATGTGATAAATCTCTTTGCATGTGCATACATATGCATGGACATGAGAAAAGTAACGATGCTTAACTCGTAAAAGAATATATAATGAAAGTAAGAGAAAATTGATGGTAGATAATCAATATGATATACAAAAAGGAAAATAATGTAATGCCCCGGATTTTCTCAATCTAGAGGGTCACTAAAATAATGTCTAAAATATATTTGAAGACTCCAAATGCTATTTTCCATGCCCTTGAAAGGTTTTAAAAATATAAGATTCGCAGAAAATAACAAGCTCGCAAGGGAAAGAGGATTTTTCTTAAAATTTCTATGGTTTTGCCTATATCGTGATAGGTGTCGCCACAATTTATTTGATCATCCAAAAGTATTCCAAAAATTCCAAAAATTGAACTATATATACTTGGAACTACAGACTACAATATGTTAAAATTTCAAACCTTAGCTACTTCGTTTGGTAGGTAAAAATATTAGCCGAATTTGCTTGAAAAACTATCCCGCTAAAACATTCATAATAAATTAATACGATAGAATTTTTGATTGATTCTAATTATTGTTATTAGATCACATATAGGGCTTTCCATAGCCACTGATTTCACTCAAAAACGCCAATAGTAGAAAAAGTTGCGATTTTTTCAAACTATGGGTAGTAAGCTAAAAATTCAGAAAAATGTAACTAGGCAATTTCGAACTTGAAATTTTTAACAGCAATGGAACCAACATCTCGTTTTCTATAAATATTACATAACTAAATACTAAAAATTAAATACATAAAATATCGTATTTACATCATAATTGACTCAATCGTCTTGACGTCAAAACTTAAATTAAATAAAGAATTTTCATGTCATGCTTGCTAACCTACGCCATCGAATCAACGCCAACCAATTCAATCTAAAAATTTGTTCGTTTTGGGATGAGTATTTCATAAGAAACACTCAGTAGCCATACATACTAACATATGGAAAAATTATGCGTAAACATAAATACTCATGCCATCATTTTAAACGTACATAGGAACAACATAAATTGGTAACCAGCACCATATAAAATCATAAGTAATTACCTTCAACACTAATATATTAAAGTGATTACCTTTAATCACTATCATAACGTTCCTTCATATTGAATTTGCATGGAATTTATATCACATAATAATTTACCAAATATCATTTAAAAATCATAGTAAAAATAGTAAGTAAAACTACCTCGAAAACGAGTTTTCGGTTGAAGTCGTGATGTGAACATTGGATGCACCTTTCCTCAAAATAATAATTGTGTCCTTGCCTTTTTTATTTACAAAGTCCTTGTGTTATAGTGTGGTTTGGGTGACTAAAATAGAAGGAAAAAAGGATAAGGAAAATCTCATCTTGCTGGCTGAAATTGAGGGCTAATACAGGAGCAAAATTGATGCTAAAATGGCTGCTGATTTTATATTGTTGAAGCCAGGTCTTTGGGGAAAAAAAGGGGGAAAATGATGAATAAAAAATAAGGTATTGAATGTCTACTTTTGGAGGCCGAAATGTATAAGAAAAATATATGAAGAATATGATGTAAAATTCGATTATGGAAGGCAGGTATTGAGGCCAAAAATTACAGATAAGAACATGGCTGCTAGATTATATTTGTGGGTACTGAAAAGAGAAAAAACAAGAGGACCTATGGAGGCCAAAATCTGGACAAAAAGAGGGCAAAATGATGAACAAAATGGGTGTTAGTTTGCTAAAAATAAAAGGAGGAAATGAAACTTTAAAATGGTTGAAAACTTGAGAGAAAATGAATAATTTGCTCGCTGAAAAATACAGACCTTGTGCATGGTTTTTCTTCAGTAAAAAGGGGCTGATCAATGCATTTTTTTGGAAGCAATGAGAGTGGGTTTAGTGGTGTATAAGTGGGAAGAAAATGGTTTGATTAGTAGAGATAAATGGGGCTTTTTTTCAAGGTTTTTGGGGCAGCGTTGGGGCAGTTTTTCTGTTTGCTTGGGAGAGCTCTTTTGGGACGGTCTTTGGCAGGTAAGTAGGGGATCTTGGGATGGTTTTTCTTCAGCAAAAAGGAGGAGATAATTTCTGGTTTATGGAGTGGAAGTGGGGTTGAATAATTGTAAATTGGTGGCTGAACAATGAGGGGGAGAAAGGGACTAAGGGGTGATTTCATCACTGATCATGAAGCAATTTTTGGGAGCTCTTAGGCACGTTTTTTGGTAGTTAAGGGAGGGAACTTGGGACATTTTTCTAGGAGTAAAATGGCTGAAATTAGAGGGTGGAAGATGTTTGGAAAATTGGTAGGAAATGGGATGAAATGAAGGAGATCATGGGTGGTTAAAATTTTGGATTTTAGGGTTGTTTGGAGTTGATTTTGGCATGAGAATTAGGGGCTGTTTAGGAGTTTAATTTGGAGTAAGATTAGGTGTTGTTTGGATGTTTAATTAGGATTAAAAAAAAATAATTGGTTTGGTGATTGACAAAAATTTCTTTTTGTTTGACACAAAAGATATGGCTAATATGTGAAAAAGTATAACGGGACTAAAGTGTTTGAAATGCATTAGGAAGATCGCAACGATGCCAAAAATTGAAATTAATTTTTTCGTGAAATTTTAAATGTCAACCAAAATTTCCGGTCATTACAACCCTCCCCACTTAAAATAATTTCGTCTTCAAAATTTAACTTACTTGGTTTACAAGGTCTATGTACTAAGCTAAAACATCTTATTCTCTTTTTCCAAGTGACCCCATCCTCCTCGTGTTTACCCCACTGAATTTTAACTAAATGGTTCTTCTGGTTTCTCAGAACATGGACTTTTCTTTCTTAGATAACCGCACGTGCTTTCTCATAAATCATATTATTCCTTAAATCCAACGACTCATATTCTACCACATGCGTAGAATGCGTATGATATGCACGAACTTCCTTAACATCAAAATGTGGAAGACGTCGTACACGTTAAGGATAGTTGAGGATGGGTTGTGGCCCATCTCCAGTATGCGGGTGGTGTCGGGAGGTCCCTTGGTGTCCTTATGACTTTGGATCAGTACGACGAATACCATATACATAGGTCAGACCTAGACTAATTTTGTGTATGTTATATTTTTTCAATGCAGTATTTTGAGTCTTGGTGGGCAATGATCGATACAACTGTAATCTCCTAAGTTTTGGTAGGTGAGGATGGCCATGGGCTCTGGATGGAACACTTGTTATTGGGCATGGTGATATTTGAGCTCATACAGATACACTGTAATGGGATACAAGGCACCAAGAGATAAAAGACGAGCACAATATTAATCTGAGAACAAGTAAATATTGAGAAATACGTGCATCCCGGAATGAGATCATAATGAAAAAAGAATAGAAAACCATGCATATGTCTATGCATATCATTACTTACTTAGTATTCGCTCATAGAGTTTTGCATTAAGCATGACAATGCATGTATTGGAGGTTGGTGCATACTCTTAGATGACGGGATGATTGTGTAAATGGGTACCTACCCGTGGTTTAATAGGTCTATACTAGAGAAACTCGAAAAATGTTATCAAAGATTCTTAAGGATTTATTTATCTTTTGTAAATATTGAAATATATATGATAAAGTTAATTCTTGACTATCTTTCACTCTCTATTTGAAGTAAACAGTTCTAAACTATAATGCTTTTATTAATTAAAGTTAAATTAAATATTAATAAAATCACATAAAAAATATTTATTATTTTAAATATATCTATACTAGAGTAAGAAAAGATATTTGAAATTTAAATATTACTTTCCATACAGTTATACAATATCGTTAAATGAATTGAAAACCATTTTAAGAATGACAACAAAGCCTTTTGATATAGCATTATGTTATTGTTCAAAAATTTTGGTAATAAAATTAATTAAATGCATAGAAATTTGAATAAAATTTGGGGTGTCAGAACCACCCTTGCCATCTCTCCTATTTTTTCCATCTTAACGTCTCTCTTCACCGATGGATGATCTACAGGGTCACACAACGGCCATAATGATTAGGTCATTGGAGTTTGCTCGACTGTTAGACTTGACTGATCTATTGCCTATTCAAAAAGACTCCAGAACCCGTCAGGTAAGCCACCGTAAAAGCGGGCCAGGCCCACCTAAAGTTAAACCCATCCCAACTTATTCTTAAAAACGACCCCGAGTAGTCCCCTCGTCTCAAAACAGACCTCACACTACATTTTTTCCACATGTGTCCATCTGTCATTCGTAGATTGTCTACCACGTGTCATAAGTAGGTTCCGATATAATGGTCCCATTGCATTCATGGTAAAGGGTAATGACATATTTTCATATACTTAATACTATGTTCCTTTTATATGGATTCTCTCTACATATGCTCCTCAGAGTACTAATTTTCACACTAGAGAAAGAACAGAGGACTTAGCACTGCCCTTCTTTGTAGGTATTAGGGTAGCTTAGAACCATTTATAGAAGGAAAATATTGGTTGGCTGCTACCAAAAAGGACCATCACAAAGGGATAAATCTTGGCTGCTATAAAAAAGGACTCGACCGTATTGAAAGGGTTTGACTAGTAGAAAAAGTTATCTAAACTTACAACATCATCCTCTTTTTGTTTACTTCTTTTATTCCTTTTTTGCTTCAAATGCCTTTTTTGCCCCTTGACTTGCTGCGTCCTAGTCTAGGCTAGATGTGTCTAATGGGCTGGGCACCAATTGTTTTGTTATAATTTTTTTAAAATTGGCAGCATAACAATCATGGGCCCATAGGCAATGACTAAAAGTGTTCGCCCTTTTTTGGGGATTTTATCATTAATAAGCTATTTTTTAAAATGAGTTGTAAAAACTCATTCTTGTCACATATATTCTAAAAATAATATTTTTAAAAAACTATTATTTTAATTTATTATACTATATATTACATATAGTAACTTAATCCTTAAATATCGAAATTGATTAGAATACATATATTATATAATCTTTTATTGTTATAGTAACCGAATCCTTAAAAATCGAAATTGATTGGAATACATATAATTACAAAATCTTTTATTGTTATTAGTTGGCATGTTATGGCATGATTGATTCTTGACCAAAATTTTAAAAAAAATTCTCATCATCGACATATCATAATTAAAGTGTAATATAACTGTCAAATATATATCACTTGTATCAGAAATAGCTGTAACAACTACAAAATAAAACCCATGATCCTTTCAATTTCAACATTTGTAACAATTTGTGTTACAAATTGAGATGTAACACATAATACCAGTTTTCACACAAAAAAAAAAACTCATTATATACTCAATTGTATCATCTTTGATATAGGATATCAATTGAGGTGACAATCTGCATTAAGAATCAACACATCATATTAAACATCAATTTACCAATAACAAGTTGTAACATCTTTAGCAGCCAATGATATATAATAAAAAATTATGTAACATGTGTTACATAGTAACAAATTGTGTAACATAATTTGTATTCTCGTGTAACAATTCAATCAAAAACATTTAAATATAAAAAATAAAGTTCTTAATCAAAATATCATATTAATATCAGTGTTACAAAATAGTATATCAACAGTACGTGTTACATGCAATTAACCAATAACAAGTTATAACATATTTATCGAGTCTTACAGAATAACAAATTGTGTAACATAATCTGCATTTTCATGTAACAATTCAATGAAGAAAATTTGTTATTTTCAAACACACCAAAATTTTCTATTTTTTGTATTTAAATTTTCTTCATTGAATTGTCACCCAGAAATACAAATTATGTTACACAATTTGTTATTCTGTAACACTCGATAAAGATGTTATAACTTGTTATTGGTTAATTGCATATAACACGTATTGTTGATATACTGTTTTGAAACACTAATATTAATATGATGTTTTGATTGAGCACTTTTTTTTATATTTAAATATTTTTTTATTGAATTGTTATATGGGAATACAAATTATGTTACACAATTTGTTACTATGTAACATAATTCCATCAAGAAAATTTAAATAAAAAAAATAGAAAATTTTGGTGTGTTTGAAAATAACAAATGTTTGCTTGATTTAAGAGTTGTTTTCCTTTTCTGTACGAATTCCAAAGAGGGTTTGTAAAATTGTGTATAATGATATATTTTGATTTTATTTTATTTATTAGCATAATAATATATGGGATGTATTTTTAAAATAAAAAAGCTAAGTTTGTAACATTAGAAATACTTTTAAAATGGTAAGTAGTGGGTATAATTTTCACCCTTTTGTGATAATTAGGGCTTGTACCAAATACTTTTTAAGAAATTGAAATGTACTTACTGCCAATTGATATATTATTGATAAATATTGACCATCTTATACAATCTATTGATAATTATTGTATAATAATATTTTCAATTATCATTAATTTTCATATTAATTTCATATTAATTTCATATTTAAGGATAAGTATAAAAAAATATCCTCAATTAAAGGGAAGAAAATTTAACATTCCTCATTTGTTGAAGAAAACGTAAAATGATCAAAAGTCGTGGATGTTGTAAAATTATGAGATAATTATTGATAATTATTTAGACTTATCAGGATACTTAGTCTTATCAGTATATTTAGATAACCATTGTTTGATTGTATCCAAATCTCTTTGTAACCTACTTTGGAATCTTATAAATATAGGTCCATAGTTATAATAAAATACACAATTCATTTTGCATTTCTTTTATTTTCCTACTTTATTTCTCTAGTTTCATAACACGTTATCAGCACGAATGCTCTAATCCAATTATTGAGTTATCGTAATCATTGAACCCAATTTCAAAGTTCCATCCGAGTAACCGATTTCATAGTACCCAATTTCAGATTCTGTTATTGGTAAGCAATTCTATGTCCCATTATAATTAAAAGGTCGGTATTGGTTAGTTATTTATTGTTTGCATTAAAAGTCAGCATTAGATAATATTTTATAGTTTCTTTAAAATTATGATTTGTATAATTTACAAAAACTTGATTTGTATCTTTCCAGTAACAATAAATATGAACATAAGAACATCTATCTTGTTCACCTTTGGTAAATATTTTACAATCAAATCAAAGAATTAATTGGCAAACATCTTGTTAGCCCATATTCATCAGATATTAGCATTACGAAAGTACTTGGATTTCATTTGGGGCAACTTGTCATTTGTTCGAATACCCATCCAATAGTTTATATTTAGCTCTGACAATTTCTATTGTGTTATTTGTTTTATTTCTTCTTTATTACGTAATTATGAATATATGTTAACAAGAAATTATTGTAAGAAACTATCTATTTTTGCACAAGATTTGTTTGTTTATTTTTTACTGATTATGATTTTCTGAAAAAACACAATTTTACAAGTCTATCAATATTCCATAAGGATATTGTATTGTATGTCACAACCCAATATTTATTCTAGAAGAATATTTTATTGTTGCTTCGGAATAAGCAAAAAATTATATTATATTAATATTTCAGTAGATTAATTATTGCTCCCAAAGAGCCTAATTTTATAAGATATAATTATTTTGGAGAGCAAATCTTTATTTTAGAATAATAATTTGTTGTTGCTCCTGAAGAAGCACAACTTTATAATATTTTGACAAAATATTAGATGATCTGGAAGGGCATAACGTTACAATTTAAATATTTCAGAAAAATATTAATTTTTATGACGTTATAATTTTTATATTCCAGAAGAATATTAATTAGTAGTCGAAATAATATTTTATTGTGATCTAGAAGAAGCACATATCTCGAAGAATATCATATCACATAATTAAATTGTGATATAAATGAATAATTAATCAATTAATGCTTATTCCTAAAGGAAAGTATATAAATCATGTTACGTTGACATTGATTAGTGTGAATTATATGATTATACAATGTCTAATAGAAAATTAATTATATTTTCTTGTTCATTGTGTAGTTACTCAAATGGCGAATATAAAAAAACTTGAGTTTGTTGCAATTGATCTATCTGGCAAAAACTATTTGTCATAGATCCTCGATGCTGAGATTCATCTTATCTCAAAGGGTCTGGGAGCGATAATAAAAGAAGGAAACGTAGCATCCCTGCAGGATCGTGCAACAGCGACTTATTTTTCTTCGTCACGATCTCCACGATGGATTGAAAATTGAGTACCTTACTGTAAAAGATCCAAAAATACTTTAGAAAAACTTGACTGAAAGGTTTGACACTCAAAGGACTATAGTCCTCTCCAAACCCCGGTATGAATGGATGCACCTTCGCCTACAGAACTTTAAAACAGTTAGTGAGTACAATTATGAACTATTCAGAATAACTTCAAAACTAACTCTGTGTGAAGAAAAAATCTCTGATGAAGATATGTTGGAAAAGACTTTCTCCATCGTCCATGCCTCCAATGTGATCCTTCAACAACAATATTGTGAGCGTAGTTTTAAAAAATACTCAGAACTCATATCTTGCTTGCTAATTGCTGAACAAAATAATGAAGTGTTGAAAAATTATGGGCTATGTCCAACTGGTTCCACAGCATTGCCTAACGTAAATGCAATATCAAGCCGTGGACGGGGACGCGGACGCGGACGCGGACGCGGACGTAGACGTAGACACGAACACGAAGATGGACACGAACGTGGGCGAGGACAAGGACGTGGATTTGGATGAAATAATGGACATTATCAACCACAAGGTGACAGCTTTAAAAAGCACAAAATAAATAAAAATAACTCGTCCAAAAAAGAGCACGAAGAAAATTGCTTTAGATGTGGAATGAAGGGACATTGGTAGCGTACCTATCGTACGGAAAAACTTCTTGTGGATCTCTACCAAAGATCAATCAAGGGAAAAGAAAAAGTGGAGACAAATTTTGCTGACTTTGATGGTCCAATTGATGTGACTCATCTAAACGTCTTTGATTTTTTTGCTGATCAAAGTGGAAATATCAATCATTTGATCGAGGGAGGAGTGATAGAAAAGATAGACTAGTTTACTTTCGATATAATAGTATTTACTTTGATTCAAAATTTTAGTTTGAAATAGGTTCTTTTAAAGTTTGAAACTTTGTGTTGTTAAACTAGTTCTTAGTTGATTGAAATGTTTTTATGTTTAAATGTTTTTAGTTTTAAACTCATTTTTAAAATTATCTATTTGGTCATGTTTATAGATTCATGATGAATTATCAAAATATCTGTTTAGCTGATAGTGCAACTACTTATACAATTCTTCAAAAATAAAAAACAGTTTTTGAACTTAGCATTAGTAGAAAATAATGTTAATACGATATTGGGTACATCAAATATTGTTGAAGGCTTCGGAAGAGCTAGTATTATCTTACCAAATAATACGAAATTGCATATAAACGATGTACTTTATTCTAGCAAATCCAGAAGAAATTTACTTAGTTTTAAAGATATCCGCAGCAATGGATACTACATTGAGACAATGAAAGAAAATAATTATGAATATACTTGCATAATTTATTTTGTATTAGGCCAAAGTAGATAAAAAGAAAAACTCATGGCACTCCCATCTGGCATGTATTATACATTCATAAAAATATTTGAATCAAACAATGCCACGAACTCGAAGTTCGTTGAACCAAAAAGCTTTATGCTTTGGCATGATCGACTTGGACACTCAGGAGCAATAATGATGCCCCGAATAATTAATAACTCACGTGGACATCCTCTAAAGAACCAGAAGATTCTTTTACCTAATGATTATCCATGTGCTGCATGTTTACAGGGCAAGTTAGTCATTAGACCTTCTATTACAAAGGTTGTGTTGAATCTCCAACTTTCTTGGAAAGAATTCATGGAGATATATGTGGACCGATATACCCACCATGTGGACCATTTAGTTATTTTATGGTATTAATTGATTCTTCTACTAGATGGTTACATGTATGTTCACTTTCTACTAAAAATGTAGCTTTTGCTAGAATACTTGCTCAAATTATAAAATTACGAGCTCAATTTCTTGATTACTTAATCAAGACAATTCATCTTGATAATGCTGGTGAATTTAGATCACAAGCATTCAATGATTATTGTATGTCAATCGGGATTGTCGTTGAACATTCAGTAGCTTATGTCTATACACAAAATAGTTTAGTAGAGTCATTTATCAAACATCTTCAATTGATTGCTAGGCATTTACTTATGAAAACAAAACTCCCAACATATGTTTGGAGTCATGCTATATTACATGCTGCATTTTTAGTTCGTATAAGACCAACTGTTTATCATGAATACTCACCTTTACAACTTGCATTTGGTTACGAACCTAATATTTCTCATCTACGAGTTTTTGGTTGTGTTGTCCAAGTCCCAATTTCACCCCCCACAATGTACAAAAATAGATCCCCAGCGAAAACTTGGAATTTATGTTGGATTTGACTCACCATCCATTATTTGGTATCTTGAACCTTTAACGGGTGATTTATTTACTGCACGTTTTGCAGATTGTCATTTTGATGAAATGGCTTTCCCAGCTTTGGGAGGGAAAAAACTACATCCTAAAAAACAAGATAAATTTTTTTTGGAATGAAACAACTCTATCTCATTTTGATCCCTGCATTAATCAATGTGAGCAAGAAGTTGAGAAAATCATTTACTTGCAAATAGTTGAAAGCCAATTACCTGATGTATTTGTTGATACAAAAAAAATGACAAAGTCATATGTTCCAGCAGAAAATACTCCTACAAAAATTGATGTCTGTGTAAGACAATCTGCCATAGCAAATGAATCTCAAATACGCCAAAAGCGTGGTCGACCAGTTGGTGCCAAAGACTCTGTACCTCGACAAAAAAAGGTACAAGAGAAAATCCAACTAAAAACTTTTAATAAAACAGTGGTAGAAACGATTGATCAATTAAACACTGATAATGTGATTCCTGAAGAATCACAAGTGTCCGAAAATACTGAGATTTCAATAAATTATTTATTATCTCATAAATTATGAGAATGAAATAATATTGTCGTGGACAATATCTTCGCCTTTAATGTGGCACTAGATATCATACAAAATGAGGATCCTGAACCACAATCTATTAAAGATTGTCAAAATAGAAATGATTGGCCAAAATGAAAAGAAGTCATACAGGCGGAGTTGAATTCCTTAGAAAAACAAAAAGTGTTTGGACATGTAGTTCGAACCCTTGAAAATGTAATCCCTGTAGGATACAAATGGGTCTTTGTCAGAAAAATAAATGAAAACAGTGAAATTACAAGATACAAAGTCCGACTCGTAGCACAAGGCTTCTCACAAAGACTTGGGATTGATTATGAAGAAACATATTCTCCTGTAATGGACACCATCACATTTAAATTTTTAATAAGTTTGACTGTGTCACAAAGGCTCGATATGCGCATTATGGATGTAGTAACTGCATATCTGTATGGTTCACGTGATAGTGACATACACATGAAAATCCCTGAAGGATTTAAAGTGCTAGAAACAAATGATTCATTCTCGAGAACAATGATCTCAAAAATCATTGTATGGATTAAAACAATCCGGACGAATGTGGTATAATCACCTTAGTAAATATTTGTTGAAAGAAGGTTATAAAAACAACGATGTATGTCTTTGTGTTTTCATAAAGAAAACATATATTGGATTTGCAATTGTGGCAGTTTATGTTGATGATATAAACTTTATAGGAACTCCTGAAAAGCTCAACAAAACTGCAAATTATTTAAAAAATGAATTTGAGATGAAAGATTTGGGAAAAACCAAATCCTGTCTTGGATTACAAATTGAACATTTCCCAGAAGGATTATTTGTTCATCAATCTTCTTATACAGAAAAAGTCTTAAAATGTTTTCATATGGATAAAACACATCCATTGACATCGCCTATGGTCGTTCGATCACTTGAAGTGAAGAAAGTTCCATTTCGCCCACTTGAAGATGAAGAAATAACTCTTGGACCTAAAGTACCATACTTAAGTACAATTGATGCATTAATGTATCTTACAAATTGCACTCGACCGAACATAGCTTTTTCTGTAAATCTCCTTGTAAGATATAGCTCTGCACCCATTCAAAGACATTGGAATGGTCTTAAACACATTCTTCGTTACCTAAAAGGTACTGTTGACATAGGATTATTTTATTCACAAAAATTAGGATCGTCTTTAGTGGGATATGCATATGCGGGTTATCTCTCCGATCTACATAAAGCTAAATCACAAACATGATATGTGGTTACATGTGGAGAAACAGTAATATCATGGAGATCTGTGAAACAAACATTGACAGTAACATCTTCAAATCATTTGAAATTATTGCAATGCATGAAGCAAGTCGAGAGTGTGCATGGTTGAGAAACATGACACGTTATATCCAAGCATCATGCGGATTACTTTCAACAAAGAATAGTCCAACAATATTGTATGAAGTTAATGCATCTTGTATTGCACAACTCAAAGGAGGATACATCAAAGGGGACAGAACAAAGCATATTTCTCCAAAATTCTTCTATACACACGAGCTTCAAAAGAATGGTGACATCGATGTTCAACAAATTCACTCATGTGACAATTTGGCCGACTTATTCACAAAAGCATTGTCGACATCTACATTCAAGAAATTAGTGCACGAGATTGGGATGCGTCGCCTCAATGATCTTCAATGATTAATATTAGGGGAGTAGATGTACTCTTTTTCCTTAGTCCATGTTTTGTCCCACTGAATTTTCCTGGCAAAGTTTTAATGAGGCAGCATTTTATTAATACTCCAAAACTTTAACAATTACTGTACTTTTTTTTCTTTTCGTTTGATATTTTGTCCAACTGGATTTTTATCAAAAGAAAGTTTTTAGCGAGACAGTTGTTGTAGAAATAGTCATCAAATGGAGAGTGTTGTAAAATTATGAGATAATTATTGATGGCTATTTAGACTTATCAGGATACTTAGTCTTATCAGTATATTTAGATAACCCTTGTTTGGTTGTATCCAAATCTCTTTGTAACCTACTTTGGAATTCTATAAATATAGGTCTATAGTTATAATAAAATACACAATTCATTCTACATCTCTTTTATTCTCCTGCTTTATTTCTCTAGCTTCATAACAGTGGATTCATTTCTTCAAATTGTCAAAGACACTTCAAATTAATGCAATCACAAATTCTTTTCAATTCATTCAGAATCCAAAAAAAAAATAGCACCAGTCTCAAATCCCAAAATCAAGAGGAAAAACACTAACTTCGACGAAATTTCTCAATTGATTGAGTGGCCCATGGGACGCAGGCCTCAAAGATGACACCCAACACATGGGCTAGGTCCAATCCATAGTCTAAGAATGTCTCAAACTTTTACCATTTGTTAGCCTAAACCACCTCATCACCTCATACTATTATATGAATAGGATTATGCGATAGTAAATGGTTTTTTTTTTTTTTGCTAGGAAATCAATTATTAATAGTGGATTAATTAGCTATCTTAATCTTTAATTTAGAAATAAATGTTACACCCAAAAAATACACTTCCTATGTGGTTGGCCACATAGGCCCAGAAATAAAGTTCGCTAGAAGATTCTATGGGCCTGGGCCATCAGGCTAGTGAGTGAAATACCTACATATCGAAAGGCCAAGGTACAACTGTGTGCCTAAAGCCTCGATGACCAAAGCATATTCTGGTGATTGGCACACCTACATCATGGGTGATGTGACAATACTCTTGAATAAAACCTTAGCAACCCCGACACAACTTCATCTCGGGGAGTAGCCTCATCAATGATGGTTCACAAGCTCCACCTTGGGTCTAGCATGCCACACATTGGCATGTCCGAAAGGACATCATTGCCAAGATGTGACATTTGTCGCCTAGGATCCGCAGAAGGTGGCAAAAGTAAATGACATTAGAAAGAAAAACATGGAAACATTTTTGGATCAAATGATGGAAAAGATGAAAGATGGATAGTATACCCTGGTAATTCGGGTATAAATATGCCATTCCTCATTTAGCTAAAGCTAATCAAAATTTCTCCACCTTTGTATTATTATTCTAACATACCTTGAGCTATATTCCCGTCCATATATATTTTTCTTGTACCTAATTTGCTCGTCGGAGTACATATGGTCCACCACCTCATAAGATCGACTGTCGACAGTCTAGTGTGCCATCTGGTTTGTAAGTTGGCATCGTTTGGATGATGACGTGGTTTGTTTAAGTTGTTTTCGATGTTTGATCGAATTGTGACGTCAACATATTGATGTTGTCTATAGAAAATCACACATAACTACGAAAAAACCGCGTGAGAAAAAGACAAAGAAGCCCAAGTAAGAATAATACATAAAAAATGACAAAGCGGATTTGATAGTGATGGAAAATGCTAGTCGAATAATAAAAGTCGTGCATTCATTTCTTCAAATTGTAAAAGACACTTTATTGAAAAGACTACACGATTTCTCCGATGATTGATAAAGTAGAGAACAGGGATAGGGTTATCGAACAAAGTCATCTACAAAAAGAATGCACCTGAGAATCCACCAAACTGGGACACCGAAGTGACAACCCAAAATCGCGCTACCAGGCTACTAAGCCACTTGCCGACCTGCCTTATGTGAAAAAGTACATTTCTACCAACATGAGCGAGAGTCGAAACAATCCAATAGCGTCTTCAACAGGTTGGAAAGCCTCGGTGGTGCCAAAAGCGAAGCCACACCCACCATAAAGGAAAAAAATCAAGCGACGCCCCACATCCCAATCTAAGGAGCGAGTAATAGATCACTCTTCCCATAAGAGTTAGAAGAGCATAATAGGTTTCCTATGCTAAAAATGCAGAAGTACAATGGAAAAGAAAACCATGTCGATCATGTTCGGGAATATAAGACCCACATGAACTACCTATGAGTGAGCCCAGTGCATAAGTGTCATGGATTCCACATCACTTTTTTGAAAGAGCCAAAAAGTGGTACAACAAACTAGCTCCAGGCAACCTTCACAGCTGGCCCGACCTAAAGAACCAATTCTTTCATATGTTTATGGTAGGAACCCTTGGCTTAGTCCCAACATGTAGGATTCATGACATGGGACATGAGCCATGTGAGTTCTTGAAAAGTACCTCAGCTATTTCACGCTAGCTAACGATGTACAGAATAGTCCATAGGTGAAAGGCTTGTAAGAAAAAGTTTGTGGTTGTCACAAAAAAAAAAAAAAATGCACATTTTTTGTAACGACCACAAACTTTCTCCTACAAGCCCTTCGCGCAAGGGCTATTTCGTACACCCTTAGCGTACGTACTATTTGTTACTTCTAAAAAGTTACTAGTCCATATGGATGTCGCGTCAAGACGAAGAACATGTGGCATGGTTGATTGACTCCCTGGATAAATCCAATCAAATGCTTGTTTCAAAGGTCGAAGTTGGAAACCTCAAACCGTCTAATAGCCTCAAACTGAATGCAGAGATAGAGATAAAATCAAACATAGCATGTAGTCTCAAGTTGAGCCTCGGACTTTATTCTTCTTCCTTAGATGGAACACTCTGACAAATTGGACTTAAAACATTAAATGAACCGTACATTTGTACGACGAACATGAAGTTTGGACAAAATGTTATTTGCCTTAGTATTTAGACTCCAATGACGGATAAATGTCAAATCATAAAATATGAGAATGAATAAATTATCCTTTAAGAGTCCCCTATAAATAGATGACGAAATTTTAAAGAAAAATGCTGCAAATTTTATATAAAGAAATTTCATAGCCAAAAAGGCTACATGTATAAGTAGAATATAATACATTTTTCTCAACCACCATGTCTGATTCGTCGGAGAATAAGGGCGATCGCATTCACCTCATGTGTCTTCCAGCTTCGACCTTGACAGTTGGCTTTAAGAAATTATCCAATTTTTGAGGTCCACGGTTTCACGCTGGTTGTGAAAACCATACGAAAACCACAAAAGAGATATATGTGAGGAAAAAGAGAGATACACGTGAGGAAAAAGAAAATTCAAGCAAAACAAGTAATTTGAGGTAGAAAAAAATAAGAAAAAGTGATAGAAATGATGAGTGGAAGCGAGTCAAGAAGTGAGGAGAAACAAGATTAAAGTTCCTAATAGGAGCAGGATGGTGGTCGTGCAGCTTATATTGAAGGATAGCCACGAATAAGGAATCATCGGCTATAAAAAAAGGTGGCACAATTAACAAGGATCGTGATCGACATGGTCGCCAACATGCATTGCTTTGGTGACGCGAACGCCGCCTTGAGGCAATTCTTAATGCAACAAGGTCACCATCTTCCACCTACTAGAAGAGATGGATGATGACAGAGATAGACTACGCCCTTTTTACTTAGCCCTTGCTTTCTTGTCTTGGAGAGATAGAAGGCTGGGGTACTTAGACTTATTCATCTCAAAAGAATATGCAAATATAGAACGCAGCAAGTTTCTACTCTAAGGAAAGTACAGTTCAACGTAACCGATCATCTGTGTCTTACCTCGGCTCACAATTAGATCAAATTTAGTCAAGTACTTATGTCGCTTGACCAAGTTTTTGAAAGTTCACTCTTTATCAAGCACGCTGAAGAGCCAGCAACTTGTTCCTGCTCAGCCTCGATCAAACTTGGCTTACAATTTGGCTATACAACATGTAAGAATTGATTAAGAAATACTTATTACAAAAATTAAGTATTAGATACCAACACTACCATCCCCACTCACTCAGATGACCGTATTCACTGGACCCTAACGTCTGGCCGTTTGAGAGAAACACCCAGTCGCCACAAATGAAGAAAAATGAATGAGAAAGGTGTAAGAATTAATGTCCAATGTCCAATTAGTTGGGTCGGAATTAATTATTTATTGTACCAAATTAATTAATTAGATTAATTAATTGGGCCCATTTGTTGATGGGTTCTAGTTTGACTAGAACTAGAGTTAGAGTTAGCCCTACCTATAAATATAAATGCCACGACAGATTGAATCACAAGTTGGTTTTCATTACTTGCTAGCACAAGAAAAGGACAGTCAAATACAATTACTCCCAATAGGTTTCGCTTTCATATGTTCTTGATCGTGGAAGTCCAGATCTGTTCTTGTTGTGTGAATTACCATTGGAGGCTGGACAATTGGACATGTATGATATTGAAGATCACACACTAGCTAATCAGAAATCAGATTTCACGCTATTCATCAAAGGTAAACTTCTATCACGAATTTTCTCTAAGTACAAGGTTGATCCAGCTTAAAAGAATTGAATATTTAATTTTCGTTGTACATGTATACCTCAATTCTTTACAGTGGTATTAGAGACTACCTTGTTACTTGTTAGAGTTCGTTAGCCTGTTTTGATGAATCGAACACTAACAATTGTTATTGGTATATTAATTTAATTTGAGTTTTGACAAAATATAAATTTTTGAATTTTGAAACCAAAATCTGAAATTGGATTTTAGATTTTAATTGTTTATTTGGAACGGATCAAGGTCGGAAAGATGTCCGATATGTTGGTGGCCGACGACAGCGCTCTTGAATATGCCATCAGAATCACCACCACGCTACCGCTACTAAAGGTAGCAATGTCGCGACCATGACAATTCACCGCTCACGGTCAAGGTGGTGACTTTCTTAAGATTTCCAAAAGGGTTTCAGGATTTCTTAAGATTACTGGCGTGTTTTTCATTAGTCGGAAAGAGGGCTTTCAATGTAATTTTAGAAATTGCATTGGAAGCCCTCTAATTTTCAAAAGATGAAAGGGCCTCCTATGCAATTTTTGAAATTGAACGGAAAGGTCCACTGTTTTAAAATTCAAAAAAAAAAAAAGAATGGCTTTCTGCGCAATTTCTAAAATTGCACAAGAAATCCCTCTGATTTGACGAATCAAGGACTAATGTGCAATTTCAGAAATTGCATAGTAAGTTCTCAAGTTTTAAAAGAAAATATGGTGCAATTTTAGGTTTTTGGAAAAATTGTATTTATTAATTTATTTGATTTTTGGAAAAATTGTATTTATTAATTTATTTGATGTTGGTCAATTATTCAAAATTAAATTAAAATCCTTTTTAAACCATATTTTGAATTTTTGACCAGATTAAATTCTAACTTATTACTTTATAAAATTGTAATTCTGACCATATACAAATTATGTCTTACAATTAAAGTATGACTTTAAATTGGGAGATAAAATAAATTTGAAAATCTCCTTTACGAGTAAAATTAATTGATTAATTGGATTAATTGATTAATTTTATTGTTGAAAAATTAATTATTTAATTAGATTAATTATTTAATTTTCTCAAGTCTGTTTCAAAATGTCTAAAATGTTTAGACTTATATTGTCAAAGCTGCAAATTTATAAATTAATATATTTTTAATATTAGATATTAAAATGGATGTTTAGTAGATGATTATGGATTCGACCCATGTGATTGGTTGTATGGTTAATTATTGTGGATATTACACCCACTACTTACAAATATTAAAATAATTCTAAATCTAACAACTTAGCTTATTTATTTCAAAAATACTATATAATTAATATTATATTAATTAATAAAATAATAAATTAAAATCAAAGGACCAAGACCACGTGAATTTTCAAATTTGTTAATTGAGTCATTGATTATTTGCACAATAAGTCCTTCATCTTTATAATATCTCCACTTTAGTCCTCATACTTTCTCTTTCATTTCAATTTTGTCCTTTTTTATTTGCAACACAAGTCCTTCAACTTTTAAATTTGTACAAGTTGGTCTCCATATTTATACTTTTATATCAATTTAGTCCTTTGTATCACATAATATGTTACATATTATATTATGTTATTTTACACATCACATGTTATATGAATTGGTATTCTGTATTACTGATATTACGTATGTTATAAATGATGAAATCAATAGTTTTATTTGTTAAATTTAGCATTGTGTTACATATATATATCATACTATAACAAACTTATTGAAGTTTAGAGTTGATTTTGCAGCTGTAACAGTTGTAACAATTTCTGTTTAGTATCACAATTTAATACAGATGTTACAAATTATATTGTTTATCACTGTTTGATACAAATGTTACAAATAATATTTTGTATCACTGAATATGTTACATATTATATTATGTTATTTTACACAACACATGTTACATGAATTGATAATTTGTATCACGAATATTTTACATTTTAATTTGCAACACAGATTGTTACAAAATATTATTTGTAACATTTGTATCAAACATTGATACACAATATTATTTGTAACATATGTATCAAATAGTGATACTATAAAGGACTAAATTGATATAAAAGTATAAATATGGGGATCAAGTTGTAAAAATTTAAAAGTTTAAGGACTTTGGTTGCAAATAAAAGAGGACAAAATTGAAATGAAAGATGAAGTATAGGGACTAAAGTAAAAATATTATAAAGATGAAGGATTTATTGTGCAAATAATCAAGGACTCAAAAGCAAATTTGAGTGAATTCACGTGGAAATATATTTTGTGGTATAAATTTGATTTTAATTTATTATTTTATTAATTAATATAATTTTAAGAATGTAGTATTTTTAGAATAAATTTGTTAAGTTGATAAAATTAGAATTATTTTTAAAAAGTAGTTTATTTATGAAAAAATCTCTTAATTATTCCTGTTAATTATTAGTTGGGCCTGCGAGCATATTATTTAATTTATTGAATTTTCAAGCTATTTATTTATTATGGGCATGCGTGTCCATTTATTAAGGCATGCGTGCCAACTAGTATAGGATACATATTACAGTTGGGCCACAAGAAAGCAATTAATATAGGATACAGGTTGCAGCAGGAGATGAAAATGTTTGCATCCAGCATTCGATGAACGAATGCAACGTCCCTTAGGATTTGACTAACTAATCTTCCTTTTAGCTCACGAAATTAGATAGATAAAGTTATAATCATCCACAGTTATAATTATGTATGATTAATTACATGTTAGATGTTAATTAATATATATATATATATATGATGCGACAAACTCCTCTTTATCAAAATATTAAATTCGTATTAAATGGTTAATACAACGTGCCTTTTATTGTTATAGTGAAAAACTAGAGTCCATTATCGATGTCAGTTTGTTGAGTTACTCAAGGTTGCTCACTCATGGATATGTTTATCACTATAAAACATTTGATGTTTCTGAACAATAGATCGAATTTAACTAAAATTTTATTTTTTGTTGAGTCACTCAAGGAAATAAAATTTTAGGGACACAATCAAGTAAACACATAAGATGTGTGCGACAATAAGTTGTCTAGTTGATGATCTAGGAGTCACATAGAGATGTGATTGATAGAAGTAACTACTTGGATGTTTTACTATGATTTGTTGAGTCACTCAAGGTTCTAATAAAACAAAAGAGATCTTAGCCCACTGGGAATTTAAACGGTTCTATTGATTAATGTTTGAGGGTCATTAATTCAATTTAAACAATGGAAATATAATTAATTTAATATAAGTCCTTGTTAAATTAATTTTTCTGCATTTAATTAATTGTTCTATCTTGTTATTTAATAGTTGAATCATGAGTAACCATATACGTTTGAAAGGCATATTAGATGCCAACATATATATCGAACCAAATTTTCTAGACTGGCACCGCATTCTGAGAGTTGTTCTCAATCATGAAAAAAAAAAATGGATATGTCAATAAGCAGCTAATGCCGGAAGCTCCTACTGAGGAGGCTACGTCGGAGAATGTGCAGGCTTACAAAAACACAATGATAATAGTAACACTGCAACATGTGATGCTTACAGTATGTCACTTGAGTCAGAAAAGCAGCACGAGAGTATGGATGCCTATACCAAAATATATCATTTCAAGGAGTTGAATGATGTACAGTCACGAACTGAACAGTATGAGATATTCAAAAGGTTATAAAGAGGTATGATGGTAAAAAGATCTTCAGTCAGTGCTCATGTATTGAAGATGATTGATTATATTGAAATATTAAATCAATTAAGTTTTATCATGGACCATGAGCTAAGTGTTGACTTAGTTATGTAGTCCCCACGTAATAACTTTTTTCTAGTTTATTATGAACTTCAAAACGAATAAGATTCAGTGTACGCCTACTCGAGCTGCTAAATATGCTAAAAACTGTTAAGCCCAATGGAATGGGTAAACTTTGGCTATTGATACCTCTAAGAGCACTAAGAGAAAATCTAAAGGGACCTTTTAAAAAGGATCCAAAAAGGCCAAATATGTTGTAAAATAGTTAACCAAAAACAAAATCTGATGATCCGTGTTTTCACTGTGAAAATAAAAGGGCATTAGAAGAGGAATTGCAAGGCATAAAAGAGATAAAACTAATAACTCAAATCTTTGGCATTGCAGACTCGGTCATTTAAATAAAAATGCATTACTAAGTTGCATATAGATGGATTCTTGGATTCAAGTGATTATGAATCATTTGATAAGTGTGAATCATGCCAGTTGGGCAAAATGACCAATACATCCTTTTCTGGAAAGGGAGTTAGAGTTGCAGATTTTTGGGTCTTGTACATACTGATGTATATGGAAAAATATCTAAAGATGCTAGAGGTGGCTTTTCTTACTTCATCATATTTACAGATGACCATTACAAGATATGGTTTTATATGCTTGATAGAATTCAAGAGTAAAGCCCTTGAAAAGTTCAAAGAATTCAAGCAAGAAGTAAAAAGGCAAACCGGGAAAAACATTCTAACACTCAGATCTGATCGAGGTGGAGAATATTTGAATGATGAGTTTTTAGACTATCTAAAAGAGAATGAGATTCTTTCGCAGTGGACTCATCTATATACACCACAACTAAATGGTGTATCTGAAACGAGAAACCGCACCTTACTTGATATGGTGTGATCAATGATGAGCCGCACAGTTCTTCCAAAATCATTTTGGAGATATGCACTTAATACTACATGTTATACACTAAACTGTGTCCTATCTAAATCGGTCAATAAAATTCCATACGAGTTATGGAAAGGGAAAAGACCCGATCTTTCATACATGAAGGTTTAGGGATTAGACGCTTATGTGAAGTGCGTTGAATCGGATAAGCTATGAGCTAAATCTGATAAATGTTTATTTGTGGAGTATCCAGAGTAAACTGCAAAATACTATTTCTACAATCCCATCGAGATGAAGGTCATCATATCGAGACTTGCTGTATTATTAAAGAAGACAGTGAGAACAAAGTAGATCTTGAAGAGGTTCAAGAAACTACAAATAAAATTGACCAATTAGATGTTCCAATGGCTGAGCTTACATCTGATGAAGCACGGATTGAGAAAGTGGGAACCATCAGTTCCCAAGGACACACCAGCTCTACGTAAGTCGAGCAGAGTCATTTATTTTCTTCTGAGATACGATATCCTGATTACTAGTAATGTATTACTAATCGAGGAAGATGAACCTACTACTTACGCAGAATCGAAGTCAAGTATTGACTCAAAGAGATGGCAAGAAGCCATAGAATCTGAGATGAACTCCATGTACGAAAACAAGGTTTGGACTTTGGTTAACCCACCTGAAGGGGTAAAACCTATAGGCTGTATATTGGTTTACATGAAAAAGGTCGACATGGATAGTAATGATCATACTTACAAGGTAAGATTGGTTGTGAATGGTTACAAGTAAAGACAAGGGATTGACTTTGACGAAACCTTCTCACCAGTAGCCATGTCTAAGTCAATTCGGATTTTACTTGCGATAGTAGCATACCATGACTATAAGATCTAGCAAATGGATGTCAAAATTGCATTCCTTAATAAAAATTTTAGCAAGGATATGTACATGACACAATCTGAAGGTTTTGAATCCACAGAGCCAAACAAGGTATGCAAACTACAGAAATTCATATATAGATTAAAGCAAGCTTTTTGGAGATGAAATCTTCATTTTGATGAGACAATCAAAATATTTGATTTTATCAACAATGAAGATAAACTATGTGTATATAAAAGGTTAGTGGGAGCAAAGTCGTGTTTCTAATTTTGTATGCGGATGACATACTATTATTAGGAAACGATGTCTTCGATGCCAAAAATTAGTAAAATTGTGGTTATCTAAAATTTCTCCATGAAGGATATGGAAGAGGCAGCGTACATTCTCAGTATAAAGATCTATAGAGATAGATCTAAAAGAATGCTTGGCCTATCTCAATCTACGTACATAGATAAAATCTTGAAAAGATTTAGCATAGAAGAGTCCAAGAGAGGACTCTGTCCCATCGGACATGGGATCTATCTTTCAAAAGAGATGTGTCCAAAGACACAAATTAAAAGAGATCGCATGGATAGAATTCCTTATGCATCAGCAATAGGATCTATCATGTATGCAATGCTATGTACTCGACCAGATGTTTCATATGCTTTGAGTGTCAGAAGCAGGTTCCAAGCGAACTCTGGTGAGAAATATTAGATCGCAGTCAAGAACATCCTTAAGTACTTAAAAGGACTAAAGATATATTTTTGGTGTATGAAGGAAATGAACTTAGAGTTCAAGTTTATGCCGATGCCAGCTTTCAATATGATAAAGACGATAGCAAATCCCAGTCTGGATATGTATTTACTCTAAATGGTGGTGCGGTCAGTTGGAAAAGTTCCAAACAAGAAACGACCAGTGATTCAACTACAAAAGTCGAATATATAGTTGCTTCAAAAGTAGCAAAGGAAGCAGTCTGGATTAATAAGTTCATTACTGAACTTGGGTAGTTCCTAACATTGTTGATTCAATACTTTGTATTGTGATAACAATGGAGACATCGCACAAGCGAAAGAACTCAGGTCTCATCAATGATCCAAATATATATTGAGGCAATATCATCTCATCATGGTGATAATCTTAAGAAATAACATAAAGAGTCCTAAAATACTATAATGTAGCAGATCTTTAGACAAAGTTGTTGTCCCAGCACAAGCATGATGGTCATGCTAAATCTAATGGTATTAAGATACCTAAGTGAATGGATCTAGTTTGTATGGGACATTTTGTGTTATACTCTTTGTTAGACATTGAAGTATATGAACAAATTGATTAATTAAATACTTGTCTATATTTTAATGGTAGATCTGTTATTTATTAAATTTTATTATTTAAAATAATAGAGTCCGAAAAAAAGTTCATAGTAACTTGTTAATCACAAGGCGTTGTGATTGTGAGATACAAATTATAAATAGCTTATTTTTGAAACATCCCTAGTCATAGTAATAATGAGATGCGGATATCATTATTGCGAATAGACGAGTATGTGTTGTATTTTTTTTGAAGAAAGTAGCTGATCTCACGAGCTAAGATGTAAAGAGACATCTGAATGAACACATGAATGCATTGTTATGAGAACATGACATTGGATGATCTGCCTAGAGATTCCACATGGCGTCAGTGGTAAATCTCTAATGTACGGTAGTGAATTTAGTCCTTTGACTTGAGGACATCATAGAATCTTATGTGAGGACCACTATACTTTGGTGAGCGTTTGACGGAATTCGAAGATTTTGAGTCACCAAGAAGACGTCGTATGGGTATAGTGAGAATCATATGAAGGTTGTGAATGTCGAATATGAGGATTCGTCACTCCTGGAAAGTAGGAGATTATAACCTGCATTTTGCCTACTTATGTTGATATAAATTTCTTCGATCGGAGTGGAGTTATGAGTTGAAAACGTTTCAATCATAACTAGATTAGATTAACAAAGAGTTGAGATGAATAATATAATTGGTTGAAATGAGATTGATGCTGATCTATATCTCTTAACCAATTAGGTTATATTGATAAAGGGATTATATTTCTACGGTAACTGTACATATATTGGGTCGGTCATACCACATGACATTTTCTTTCTCATGGATTGTCTTGACACATTGCTAGATGTCAATCTTGGACGGCGGTGTGAATTGATCGATCTAGGTAAATCGATGAGAATATCACTAAGTTTGTCATCATGAATGGAAACCTAATGGGTCACACACATAAAACGAGAATTGAGCATCTGGAGTTGGACCTTGTCCAAGTGGGAGATTATAAGAATTTATGTCCAATGTCCAATTAGTTGGGTCGAAATTAATTATTTATTGGACCAAATTAATTAATTAGATTAATTAATTGGGCCCATTTGTTGATGGGTTCTAGTTTGACTAGAACTAGGGCTAGGATTAGCCCTACCTTTAAATATAAAGACCATGACAGATTAAATCACAAGTTGGTTTTCATTACTTGTTAGCACAAGAAAAAGACAGCCAAATACTATTACTCCCAATAGGTTCCGCTTTCATATGTTCTTGATCGTAAAAGTCCGGATCTGTTCTTCTTTGTGTAGATCGGGCGGAGGTGGGGGGGTCTTGGGGGACCAGACCCCCAACTTTCTGAAATTTTTTTTTTTTTTTTAAATATTGTGTTTGATTCTACTATTTTGGAGGGAAGATAGATTATTCTCAGCAAGAGTAGAGCCAATTAATTAAATGTAGCCCACAAATCTTGACTTTTGGTTACTTTATTTATTACTAATTTATCAATTTGTCCTTCTATTTAATAATTAGATACACACAAGAAGGGTAAAATTGAAATTATAAATTTATTGAATAGAATGTGGGCCAAAATTTGTTTAGAAAAAATCTATTTTTTTCTAAAATAGTAGAATCAAACATGCTTTTAAGATCACTCATTCTTCTTAATAATCAACCAAAACAAAAAATAGTAAAGCTCAAATCCAACAATGAAAACAAATAAAGTCCAATCTAACTCGGATTAAATTGGAATCATTCAATAACCAAGAAGAAAGTATTGAAGTTAGTCTTTTCAAGCAATCAGAACAAACACGAAGTGAGTATCGAATACGTTTAACTGCATGAATCGATTGTATTCAATATTTTCTTGTAAACTTTTTAAAGATTATGACATAAAAAAATATTAGATTCTCATAAAAATTGACTTAGTAATCGTGGTTTAAGAAAAAAAAATTGGGGGCAGCGAACCCCTGAAAAGCTTCCCGACCCACCACTGTTTAAGGACCCCCCCAACATTAAATTTCTGGCTCTGCCACTGGTGTAGATTACCATTGGAGGGCTGGACAATTGGACAGCTGTGGTATTGAAGATCGCACATCCAGCTAATCAGAAATCAGATTTCATGATATTCATCAAAGGTAAACTTCTATCACGAATTCTCTCTAAGTACAAGGTTGATCCGGCTTAAAGGAATTGAATATTTAATTTCCGCTGTGTATGTATACATCAATTCCTTACAAGAGGGACACCTAGTCGCCACAAACGGCCCCCATTAGACAAGCCCACCCATTTGACAGCAACTAGGTTAACGTTGTAACTATTTAAGACTTCACTGATGAATGGTTTTAGCGAAAGCCTTAAGCTTGACTAAAGTATCGTTGCACTGAAGGCCATACCTCATGAGAGTAGACTGATCGCTAGATCATCTAGCCACGATACAGTCAGCTCTACTAAATAAGGAATACTAACATATCCCTTAATTTCAGTAAGGTCGCATTTGATACATGTGCTGGGCTATCTTTGATCCCACCCAAGTTTGTGGCTTCTGATCCTTGGCTTCGATCTCAACGTTGACCCTGGCTTCGGTTTCAACTCCAATCTCATCTATTCTAGACATCTCGGTCTCACCTTTAACACTTTCTTGAGGATCATCTACATACTCGTCCGACGCATTTAGTTCTGTGGATTTACCTCTATCAAAAACTCGGTTCTCAATCGAGTTCAAAAAATTCGTTCATCCCCCCTCACTATCCAAAATAATCCTAAATGGCATATAGGCTTGGATGGTCCATACTAGAACCAATGAGACTATGATTTATATGTAATTGTTGCCATTGTGTGTGGCTTGATTAACCTCACGAACATGATTCTCTTGAGGCAACATTTTTCAATACCTTTAATAGAGTAGAAAATGACGAAGATTAGCAAGAAATTGAAAAAAAAAAAAAAACTAAATTTGTTCTCAAGTGGGTTCTTTGGTAGCAAAGGGCATAAATGAGCAGAAGGCACAAATTTGCTCTTTAGACTTGAAGGGTCGAAAGCAAAGGTAAAGAGTAAAATGAGGTATTCATCCCACTTTTATAGATTTCTGAGAGAGAGTCCCACCCGTTAGATCCACTACAAAAAAAGATAGCTATAGCGACGACACTATTAACGACCATGCAATGTCACCCCTACTTGTACTGTATAGTAGGGACGACAAAGAAATATCGTCGCTATACGTTTCAACTCTATAGCGACGACATAAGTCGTCTTTATATTTGAAAGGTCGTCGCTATTACTTTACATATATGGCAATGACATAATTTGTCGTCACTACATATATTCCAAATGGCAAGAATAATTTGCGCTATTTTTGTGTACATATAGAGACGACATAAGTCGTCGCAATATAGCTATAGATGTTGTTAGTCACGTGAAACAAACATGATTCACCTCGTAATTTGTATTGATGTCTATTGAGACAACATCGTTCATGATATAGAGTTGTCAAAATTGGCGAAAAATTGGCGCCCATTTCTTATCTAT
Organism: Forsythia suspensa; assembly: GCA_023638005.1. Classification (NCBI taxonomy): domain Eukaryota; kingdom Viridiplantae; phylum Streptophyta; class Magnoliopsida; order Lamiales; family Oleaceae; genus Forsythia; species Forsythia suspensa. Next base: position 18,304,563 of record CM042669.1, read on the forward strand.
AGCGACGACATTTTTTATCTATAGAAAAAACTATGTCACCGCTATATAATCTCCTTTTTCAATTCTCCATCTCCGTATTTGTGAATTTTTTCCATCTCCATCTACATCTCTATCATTTTCTCCATCTCCATCACCATCTACATCTCCATCATTTTCTCTATCTCCATCTCTATCTTCATCCCCATCCCCATCTTTTTTTTTCCATATCCATCTTGTTTCCATTTTATTTCTCCATTTGTTTCCATTTCATTTGTGAAAAAATAGTATTTTTTAAGTAGATATTGATAAAAGTTGGACAAAAATTAGAAATCACACAAAATTGTCAGATTTTTAGAACGGTTTGAAAGTATTTATAAACATGGCTAGGCCATACATAAACGACAGGGAAATGATTAAAAGTCTGTGCACAAGATGTTTAAACGGTCTCACCCATCCATTAGAAACTGTCGAAGTTCACATATTTCGTCATGGTTTTGTAGAGAGTTATGTAACTTGGATACACCATGGAGAGACCGAGGTTCAAACTGGGAATGTGTATTCACAAAATGAGAGAGCAAGTGTGGAGGATGAGATGATGGATAACGTAGTCGGTGATGAGAATACTAGTACAGGCACCGATGGTTACTATGACGAATTGTTTGAGGCTCTGCATTGAGAACTATACCCAAGAGTTCCATCATTTTTGTCCTTAAATTTTTTATTGAAGTTGATGCGTATTAAGGTTGTGGACAAATCGACAAACAAGTATTTCGATGATATTTTGAAGTTGCTAAAGTTAGCTTTCCCATACATAAACCTGGTGGACTTTCACTACGAAGCTAAGAAAATGATGACGAAGCTTGGTTTGGATTACAAATCCATTCATGCCTGCAAGAACGACTCTTCACTGTTTTGGGATGAGCATGCTGATAGATAAACTTGTCCGATCTACTAGGAAAGTCATTGGGTGCACTCTTCTGAGAGGTGAATGAAAAGAATGTTCTACATAAGGTGTTGCACAATTTTTCTTTAGCTTCTAGACTAAAACATATGTTCGCGATGAAGGATACTGAAAAACTCATGCGGTGGCACAGTGTAGGAAGGTCTAGGGATAAAGATGAAAACAACATTCCGTTGACGCAAAGGCATGATGGGATTTTGACAAAAAAAAAAACATCCACTATTCGTAAGTGAAAAATAGAATGTCCGATTAGGTTTGGCCACAGACGAATTCAATCTATTTGGTAACATGAGTCTAGCGTATAGCATGTGGCCAGTAGTTGTAACCATTTACAACCTGCCACTTTGCTTATGCATGAAACCCGAATACATCATACTTACTCTCTTGATACCAGGCCCTAAAGCACCAGGTAAGGACATTGATGTATTTTTATGATCATTAGTTGACAATTTAAAGGAGATATGGGCCAATGGGATTGACATGCGTGACACTGGAACCAATAATAGGTCGGTATTCAGAATGTGTACAACATTGTTGTAGACAGTTAACGATTTTTCAGCGAGAATTAGTTTATCAGGTTGGAGCGGTCAAGAAAACATGGCATGTCCTATGTGCAACAAAGAAACTCCTTCAGTCTGTGTAATGGGTAAGACAACTTACGTGGGTCACCAATAGTTCCTGTTGTCCAGGCACCATTTTAGAAACAATTTAGACTTTGATTAGAGGACGGAGAGGCAACCACCTCTGCGTCGGTTAACGCCTATAGACATTTTAGCCCAGTTAACCTGTGTGAGACATAGTATTCCAAGAAAGTACCCTAACTACGGGGGTGCTAGAAAGAAAAGAAGTGACAACGAGTTGAATTGGAGAAAAATGAACATTTACTATGAGTTGCCATATTAGTCTTCTACTAAGCTAAAACATAACATCGATGTCATGCACGTAGAGAAGAATGTTTGTGACAGCTTGCTCGGCATACATTTCTGGACAATCCATTCAATTCAAAGGACGTAGTCATTGTCAGGTGCGTTTTGACATAATTAGGGATCAAAAGAGAATTGCACTTGTATCATATCTCGAACAGATGTATGAAGCATGCCGCATGTTACACCATGTCCATTGTAAACCATCAGAGGTATTGTAACTTCATCCAATCGGTTAAGTTTCTAGATGGCTTCACTTCTGATCTTTGAAAGAATATTGCTCATATTAACAGCCGCATTATTGGGTTGAAGTCACACGATAGCCACATTATCATGCAACGGTTATTGCTAGTCAAATGTCGCGCGTTCTTGAATAAAACTATTTCCACTACAATTATTGAACTGTGTACGTTCTTCAAGTAGCTTTTTGCAAGAACACTAAAGATTAGCAATATGATGACTGCCCATAATCACTTGATACTCATCCTATGCAAGTTGGAACGAATATTTTCGTCAGCCTTCTTTGACATCATGATTCACCTTGTAATGCATCTGCCAAAAGAGGCAATCCTTGGAGGTCTGGTGCACATGAGATGGATGTATCCGTTCGAGCAATACCTGAAGAAACTTAAAGACTACATCAGAAATCGAGCTCAGCTCAATGGTTCAATAATTGAAGGATATGTTGTTGACGAGGTATTGACTTTTTGTTCAAGGTATTTCAAGGACATTGAAACAAGGTTCAACCGATCGGACAGAAATGAGGATGTAAGTGTTCCATGAAGAAAACTTTCTATTTTTCAGTCGCAGTGTCGCCCAATTGGAAAGAAGACACCAACGATGCTTCCTGCAAATGTTTTAAATCAAGCAATATTTTACGTCATCAACAACTGTACTAAAATTGAGAGATTCTTGGAGTAAGACCTCGTTCTTAAATATTATTCAATTATCTTGAATAAGCTTTGGCATTTTAAACAAACTAATTAGTTGATCTTATATGCCTTGTAAAGGGAACATAGGCAGGAGCTATTGTGTAATGGCTGCCCAAACATCGACGAGGTGCATAGAAGAGACATTCACGGTTGGTTTTATAGGAAGGTAAACGAACAACGACCAAATACATTTCAAATATGTCCACATTTTTCTTTCACTTTATCTAGGTATATGCACTGCGCTAAAATCATGCCCCTCAAGTTTTGCATGAGTTATTTTCATTGGCCAATAGATGTTACCAGTAGGTTATGTCTTACACGGCATGTGTTGTAAAAAGAGTTCACTTCCTAATAGATGATTGTGATATTCGAAATAAAATACACAATAGTGGTGTGTCCGTCCCAGGGATTGGAGGTGAGATTTTACTATGGAAAGCTGCTGCAAGAGATACTGAAGCTACAGTTTGGACCAAAAATTTCAATTTTTATGTTTCGATGCAAATGGTTTAGGTGTGATGGGAGACGGAGGGTAACTAAGAATAACATTACCAGTATTGAAATCAGTGCACATGTGTACAATGATGATCAGTTCATACTTACTAGCCAAGCACAATAAGTGTTCTACGTTGAAGATTGTTCTCGTGGTCTGAACTAGCGAGTTGTACAAGTAGTCTATCACAAGAGCACTTGGGATATTATGGGATCTAACATCACAGAGGTAGACCTGTTCCACAATAACAAATCTTCTCATTTTTCTCTGATAGTTGATCTTGACAACTTAGAGCACGTATCCTTGCACCGGGATAATGGTCAAGCTGATGAGATAGGAGCACCATTTATTATGAGAGCCTTGTCTAATACTGTAGGAGATACTTTGTTCATTAACGATGAGGATGTGGAAGACGATACACATAAAGAATACGAGGATGACGAAACATGTAGTGAAAGCAATGAGGACGACAATGACGATGATGAGGATCAATCATATCATAAAAGTGAATCAGATTCAATGTTGTTGTTCGGCATTAAAATTTATGAATTAGACTTATAAAAATTCTAACCAGTCATCAGCCGTCTAGTCTGCCGCCCAAAAGTCTATCGACGTCCATTATTCCACCTTCCAGTTTGCTCCGTCTAGGTTCTAAATCCTCTTCTTCAATTTTTTTAAGTTTTCATGAATCTTGATTTGTGATAGTTTGTATTTCATTTCTTGAATTTAGAATTTTTAATTTTTTAATCAAGACAGTTTGATTATGAAGGAATAATTACATATTTGGTCCCCCAGCCTTTCAAAAATATTGGTAATATACTCATAACATTTAAAAATAGCACCAGACATCCTCAATATTTGAAAAACTTGGCATAGTATGTCTTTTATGATGAAATTGCCGCCCTTTAAATAAAAAAAAAAAAAAGAAAAAATGTTGAAAAGTAACCAAATGTACCCAAAAAAAAAAATAACAAAAATGTTCATTTTTTTGGTTTCCATTTGAGCTTAAATGGCCATTGCTTTGTATTTTACATAGGCAGTATCTCAAGAGATAACTTCAATTCAAGTTGCCAATCTGTCAACACAAAACAAAATTTTATAAATTTCATCCATTTATGTTCTACTATTTCACTTTGCAGATCAAGAAATCATACTAAACCAGTGTCGGAGCATGGCTGCAGATGATGGGTTATTCTCAAACTTTGAGCAGTCGAGTTAGAAGGAGGTTGATAGGATTACTGATCGATGTAAGGAGACTAGGGTGAAAGTTACTCTGGTGGTGGATTTTGGGTTTTGGAATTTTTGGAGGTGGTGGTGGATTTTAGATTTTGAAGTTTGATAAGGAAGATGACATTTTTGTTACTTATTATTATTATTTTTTGGTACATTTGGTTATTTTTCAATCATTTTTTCTTTTTTCTTGTTTTTTATTTTTTGTTTATTTAAAGTGAAGGGCAATTTCGTCATAAAGGACCTACTATGTTAAGTTTTTCAAACGTTGGAGATGTCTGATGTTATTTTTAAATATTAGAGGTATATCTCCAATATTTTTTAAAGGTTGGGGACCAAATATGCAATTATCCCTTTTGTGAATCACAAAATTGATTTGTGAATTTTTTGATTTTGTGGTCCAGTGACATTGAGTCTTCCCCATTTTTGATTTGTGAATCACGACATTGATCAAATATTTAACTACAATTATGTTAACATGTAAAGATGTATGTTGGATTTTTGTTCTGTAGGGGTTTGAATTTATGTTCTGTTTTTTCAAGTCTGTTCAATCCATTTGAATCTTTGTTTTGTTGTTTTAACAAAAGGACCAAAATGAATAATTTGTAAAGTTGGGGGACTTATTTGTAACAACAAATGTTTAGGGACCATAAATTCTAAATTCTGTTTATTAAGTTCATAAATGACTACTAAAATTAAGCGTTGCACGTTATTATAGAATTTTTTAAAAAATCTTGTAAAAATATTATCTGTAGATTTTGGTTAATAGTAATTGTGCTAAAATTCTCAATTAGGGACTATTTTTGAATTACAAACAAATATTTGGGACCAATTGCACAAATATACGTAAATTAGGGACTAGTGTGCAAAAAAAAAATTACAGACCATTTTCAAATTACAAACAAAGATTAGGGACCAATTACACAACAACACAAACGTTATGGACTGATGTGCTAAAAAACAAAGTCAAGCGACCATTTGAAAAAAAAAATTGGGGCTGATGAACAAAACAAAGATTAGTGACCTTTTATGAATTAAAAACAAAGATTGGGGACCATTTCTACAAAAAAAATACATAATTTAGGGACTTATGTGCAACATAACAAATTTTAGGGACCATTTCAGTACTAAAAATAAAGTTTAGGGACCATTTCTACAAATTTACATATTTTAGGTACTGATGTGCCAAAAAATAAAGTTTAGGGATCATTTGCACAAAACCACATAATTTAGGGACTGTTGTGCAACATAATAAATTTGTAGGGACCATTTCAACACTAAAATCAAAGTTTAGGGACCATTTCTATAAAAACACATAATTTAAGGACTGATGTGCAACATAACAAAATTTAGGGACCATTTCAGCACTAAAAACAAAGTTTAAAGACCATTTCCACAAAAACACATATTTTAGGTACTGATGTGCCAAAAAAAAAAGTTTATGGACTATTTTTTAATTAAAAACAAAGATTATGGACCATTTGCACAAAAACACAAACATTTGGGACTTATGTGCAAAAAAAAGTCAAGGGACCATTTGCACAAAACACATAATTTTGGGATTGGTGTGCAAAAAAACAAAGTTTGGGGACCAATTCAGCACTAAAAAGAAAGATTGGAGATCATTTGCACAAAATACATAATTTAGGGACTGGAGTGCCAAAAAACAAAGTTTAGGGACCATTTTCGCACTAATTGATGTTTTCTTTTATTAGTTGCTAGTATGACTGACGTCATGTCGCACGGAGGTGATGGTGTAAGCTATCTTCCACATCAGCCACCCCGCCGGCTCAATTCATCCTGTGAGTCCGGTAAGAATTTTTGTTTCAATATTTTTTATTTTGCACTTTTTTATAGTGACTTCGTTATCGAGAAATTTTGTATAAAATATATCGTATTTGTTCTTTTTCAACGCTCCCGTCTAAACGACGGGTACCTCTCGAGCCATTAACCTTGAGAAGGTTTGGCAGGCAAATAGGAAGAGGTCACTTCCTATCACGTTCGACAATGTTGAACATACAATGCAGTCGATCGGGAGAATAACGCGAAGTTTTTCACACGCTTGGTTGGGAACCAAGTCAGGTTCACCGTGCCCCCTTACTAACCTTCATTGACAGAGGTTTCAGAGGAGCAGCGGGCACGGTTACGTAGCATCATTGAGGTAATGTCTTACAATAGTTTTGACATTAGGGCATTTTCTAAACATATTGTTCCATATAATATACATTCACGAATATTTTTTCAATGTTGCAGAGCTACTTTGATCTTTAGGGCGATCGACCACCCGACGGGTACCGAGCGGTCTGTACCGATGTAGATCGCTTGGCGGTTGATTGTTATCGCGATTACAAACTTAAGACGCATAATCACTCGAAAGAGCACGGGTCGATCCGTCCATATGGCGAGCTGTCTATCGAACAATGACAGAAGTGCATTGACTTCTTTACAAGTCCTACTTTCATAGTACATACTATCATTTACTTTTTACTTTTTTATGTTAATATTTTTATAACTATAAAGTGTTACGTAATCAATTATTTTTTATGTCTTCAGGAACGGTTGACAAAGAATAAGGCCAATCGTGGTAAGGCTAAATACCCGAGCGTAAAAGGGTCAAAGAGCTCATCTGCCACACGTTACGATTAGGTACAAGTAAAATTTTCAATATCATTTTACAAATCTTCAATGCATTACATATGCATGTCTGTTAACTAAATTTTACACTTGCAATTATTGTAGCGGGACCTGAGACACAGCAATCGCCGGGCATTATTGAGTCGTTTCGGACTTTCCACACATTCCGGGATGGCAATTAGGTGAATCCGGAGGCGGCTAGTGACTACATGATGACAAATTTCTATTTTTTAATATTGTTAATTTTATCTGACATTATATTATTATTTTTTATCTCATTAAACAGGATAAACTTGTTGAGGTGGGGGAGACTTAACAAACTCAGGTCGCCTCCAGTAGCTCATTAAACAAGATAAACTTGTTGAGGTGGGGGAGACTTAACAAACTCAGGTCGCCTCCAGTAGCGCATCGGTTAACGAGCTTACTAGTGCAAAAGAGGTTCTCGGAGAACGACGAGGACACGTCTGAGGGGTTGGACTGGTTCCGAAGGGCACCTCTCCCTCCCTAGATTCGACCGTTGCATCAAACGCTCCACGAGAAACATCCAATTAGTTCTCTAGAGACCCCTGAAATGATGATCCTCGGTTTACCATATTTGAGGCCCATCTGCGCCATATGGAAATGACAATTGCACATCTTACGATGAATCTGCAGTAGACAAAACCAGGGGTTGTGCCAAACGTGATTAGGACGAGGACGAGAATGAGAACGACGGTGGGAGTTTGGGGGATCTGTAGATTTTATGTACAATAGAATTTTTTTTATTTTTAAAATAAATTTAGAATATTTATAGCAGCGACATAGTCGTTGCAACAATAAAAAAAATCTTGTATATTAGCAACGACTATATATCTTATATATATATATATATATATATATATATATATATTGCGGCGACATTATCGTCGCTATTAATTAGAATACCTAAACGTCATAACGACAATATCTCTGTCGCCACTGTTCATGCTAATAGCGACGATTTTTGCGACGACTGCGTCGTCACAATTTCTCTAATTCCAAGAAATTGAGCATGACAATATAACGGCGACATTGTCGTCAGTATAGATTCAAATGTATATAGCGATGACATATTGTCATTGCTAATTACTTAGATGAACTAATCTATTGAGATGACCTACAGCAACGATATTGTCATCGCTATACATAAAAAAAACGACAAATGATCTTCTAGCAGCAACTTTTTTCGTCGCTATAGACCTCCTTTCTTGTAGTGATCTGATGTAGCCAATCTGAGTTGGGTGTTCTATACTTAAATCTAAGCCCTAGAATTCAAAAGGACACCATATGCAATTTCAAACAAAGGCTCTAAAGGCTACACGCACCTCACGTGTGCGTCATCCCAAAGTGGGCATGCCATGAATTGCAGTGATAATCATTATCAGCAACAACGTCTCCTCATTTATGTAACTATATTTGATGTGACAACTGGCAGCTGAAAGACGCGTGCTCATATTCTATTAGCGTCTCTCCAAATTCTAGCTTAACACGTGTCATGGCACCAACTTTTCTAACGTTCAAGTTGCTCACCTCACCTAAAGTTGAGGCTCAGGCATGGGAGACTAACAAACAAGGCATTGTACATCGCTTACCACAATTGAAGCTGAGGCTCGAATTTGAAGGACTAACGAACAAGGCATCGTGCATCACTCGTCCATTCCACTTCGACAGTTATGCATAAAAAATGTAGTAGGTATTAAAATTCACACTTATTTCTTCGGCAATGATGCCTTAGACGTACAAGGGCTAGAGCTTATGAAGTTCGCTCCATGTCTCACCCTTTCCACTTCGGCAATTGTGCCTCGGAATAAAAAGAGGCCAACTATTAAAAATCGCCCTGACTGCTTCGACAATGATGCCGCGGATGAACAAAGGCTACAGTTTCCAGGTTTCTTTTAAGACAAACCGAGTTCAAGTTATCAATATTTTTTATACAACGAAAGTTACTTGGGTCCTTAAATTTAAAATCAACACCTAACATTCACTTCACGATGCACAGTGTTAATTAGAGCGATCGAATTACATAACTGAAGAACTATTGCAAATGAAATATTTGAATATTATTGATAAAGAAAAATACTACAACAGCGGTAAAATATCTAAAAAAGTACCTTTGTAGCCTCTTATCGGCCGACATAAAATGGGAAAAGAAAAGCTAACTAGTTGATCACCGATCGAGGTTGCTTGAACTTATACTTCTATGCACGGGACGTCCAAAAGATTTTAACAATTCTATCATACCAAGTGATTAATTGAAAAGGTTTGTCTTCTGATTTGCTCAGGCAACTTGATATAAGGAACTTTTGTAGCAAAGCAAGTGCAAGTGGGTCATTAAATCCTCACTCCGTGCTGGATCTAGTTTTTCAATAAGCCAAACAAATTCGACAACAAAACCTTTTGAAAAGTCTTTCATTCATTTACAACCACCTTCAACAAAAGTCCCACTGACATTGTTTCACCCTTCCCTCATTATGGGTATGATTTTCTTGAAGGAACATCTCAATAAGCTTTCATCGTAGAAAAGACAAAGGACTGAAAAAAAAATTTGGACAACTCAACAGGGTGTCAATGTGATTGCTCTATAAATCGAAGATGGGGTAAATAAAAATGCTTGCAAATTTATTCTCCCTAATTATAGTTAGCAAATCCCAATTGCCAACCGTTCAATCCAAACCATTTCAAATCCCAACCGTTGCTTAAGGATTAAATTTGGGCCTTAGAATCTAAAAATGTGCCAGAATTAGTTGAAAATGAACGACCAGGTTGTACCACGCGCCTCGTGCATGCGTCAAGACATGTGATGTTTGGTTCCATTTTCTAGTGATTCGATTGCTAAAAATTTACCTCGAGATATGAACCATAGTGTAAATTCAATGTACATAATCATAATTGCCTAGGATATAATTTGTCGCGTCAAACTAGCGAACTCTTCATTCAGTCTACGACACGTGGCATTAGCAAATCCTTTGGAATTCAGTCAAGTCTTCCACCTCATATAAATATGAGTCTCAGAGTTGGGAGAACTAATGTCAAATATGAAATATGGTACAAAGATATGCTACTAAAATCAGTTCTTGTTCGGGATACCCTAGAATATGGAGAAGTTAAACAAGAAACCTATTTAAATTCTAATTTGGTAATTATGCTTCAAATATAGAGAAGCCACACTATTTACTCAAGCTTTGGATTCTACTTCAACAATAATCCTCGAAACATGTTGAAACCAGAAATGTAAGCCATCTCTCAAATCTTAGTATCCGCATTGGCATTGCACTTGTTGTATTGCGCCGATAGGAGACCCCGATAGCAAACAATTTCTGTGAATTAACATTGAAAATCATCCACCTCACATGAATATGGGGCTCAGAATTGGAAGACTAATTTTACATTTGAAAAGTTACTAGTCCACGTAGACACCACGTTAGCCTTAAAGGACGTGTGGCATGGTTGATCGGCCACTTGTATATGTGTGGTCAGATGCTTGTGTCAAAGGTCGAAGTTGGGAGACTTGGACATCACGAGCCTCAAACTTAGTGTGTAACCTCATGTTGAGCCTCGACATTAGCCTTGGTACTTCTTCCTCAGATGGGACACTATGGCTGACTAGACTTAAAACATCAAATAAACCGTACCTCTATGCGAAAAACATAACAGTTTAGACAAAAGGCTATTTGTCTTAACACTTAGACCCGTAATGGTGAATAATGTCAAATCATAAAAACAGAACATCAAATCATAAAAAAATGACTAAATTATCCTTTAAGAGTCCACTAGAGGACGAAATCTTAAAGGTAAAGTGTTATAAATTTTATACAAAAAAATCTCATATAAAAAATGGTTACCTGTATAATCAGATGATTATGTATTTTCTCCAACCATCCTGTTCGATTCATAGGATAATAAGGGTGACTATGTTCTTATCAAGTGTCCTCTAGTTTCTACATTGACAAATGGCTTTAAGAAATATTATTTGTTTTTTTAGGTCCACATTGTCCAACAGGGGTTAGACCTCATAATGGATTTCTTTCGTATCTCTAGCGATTCAAACCATTGACCTCTTCATTAAGATAAACTGAATTTGAATGCCGGTACAATTGGTATCAGCATTTAGCTTAAGTTCATCTTAAGGAGAAGATCAAGATTTTCAATCACTAGGGTCGCAAAATAAATCAATTATGGTGTTCAACTCCCAGTGGACAATACATAGCCTTTGAGCAAAGGCTTCTAAGGAAAAGTATGTGGTTATTACATGATAGATTGACCACTTCTGGAGAGACAATCGAAACAAAGGACCCTCATCGTATGATGGGTTGGTGGATCTGATCAAAGAAAAGATTCATGATCAATTCATCTAGACAATATCCAGTCGAGGTAGGGTCGTCCTTAGGTATAGCTACCAAGACGCTAAGGTGAATGTTTTCATACTAGGAGCGCCATATGGACACGTAGATTCAAACCAGTACACAAGAGACAGGACTCCATCTTCGGTCAGTATTGTCGATACCACACTAACGAATACATGGACGTGAAAATCGTAGTTGACAATCTTACTGCTGAAAGGATCAGTCTATCGAAGCTCGACAGCCTTAGCAAGATGCGTACTATCCCTACAGTGCAAGAGGACAACTCGAGCATCTGAGGCATCGACAAACATGGTAGAATCTCGCATCTCAAAGTGATGGCCTTCTGATGCAAAACCATCGTGACAACCGAGATGGTCAATGACCCGTTTGATAAATTCAAACAATCTTTGGAAATCTTTGGAGGCCCTTACATTGGATAATGGTGGATGAACGCCTATAGGAGCTACGTCTGGGAAGTAAAGGGCCTACCAATGACAATCTACTTAGTGTATGGCGAAAGAGTCCTAAAGGTTAAGAGGGTAAGATCAAAACCGGTAGGTTTCACGGACTAGGACGAGATAGCGAAAAATGAAATGGGGAGAATATTGATAGACAATAGAAGCACAGTCAATATCATCTTGAGTTCTGCCTTCGATCAAATGGAGGTAAACCATCCGCTAAGCCCTATCACAGACCATTTGTACGGTTTCAAAGGTAAAGGCATCATCTCAAGAGGTAAAATTACATTATGTGTCGTTTTGGGAGAAGCCCAAGGTTGACCTAAATGTTCTTGGATTTTCTAGTGGTCTACACTAGCTCAGTCTACAATGTCATACTTCGATGATAGACCCTAAATGAGCCGCAAGTTATCACCTCAATCCACCATCTTGCCATGAAATTTTACACTCAGGTTGGGGTAGCCACCATTGAGGACCAAAGTGGATTCAGATAATGTTATTTGAATGTCATATACAAGGCTACCTCTCATGCCAAGTCCAACCACATCATGATGGTGACACTGAAATAGGCGAGGCAACGGCAGATGTCCCTACGCTCGACGTAGAAATGCAAAACCCAAATGGTGATGTAATGTTCGACAACGATATGGATCCAAGGATTATTGAATCCGAGTTTCAAGCCTCACTAGTGAAAAAGCTAAAAAGCTTCACCCGATGACACCAAAGTACTCCAAATTAGCAACAATTTGTCCGAAGAAATGGACAACTTATAAAAGAATTAAAAGAATATTGAAAGTAATAAAATTTCATCAACGATACGGTCAGATCTATTTTTGTCAGCGATCAAAGTACCGTCGGTGGTTATTGCATTACTGACGACATTATCGTTAATAATTGTTGACGGAGGTGCTCAATCCGACAATAATATCATCGACCATTACCAATGGAATTTTCTTTCGTGAGTATTCGCTCTATTAATACTTTTATTATTATTATTATTATTATTATTCTAAAAAAAATCCCCTCAACAGTTTTCTTAAGGTCACTCAATTACTTGAGCCATCCCAATTTTTCAGTTTTCTTTTTACTTTTATAATTTTTTTTACTATTAAAATTATTTAGGGACTCATTATAACACCTCAAAATGTCTTTTATATTTAATTATATGAACAAATCGAGTTAAATTGACGTTAAATAGAATTTTAATTAAATTGACATTTAAAAACAGAAACGAAAATGAGAATATTAAATTCAATTCTAGCAGTCATCTTTGACTTATTATTTTTGTACTCATCATTTAACGATTCTTCAATCTGAAAGATGTGTTGTGAAGTTTGTCATAAATACTTTGAAACGGTACCATAAATCTACATTGACAAGTGAAGAAATATAACCCAAAAATAAGCCGAAAGAGGTGGCGCAAAAATAAAAATTAGAAGTGAAAAATCGAATTATTAAATTCATTTCTAATAGTCATATTTGGCTTGTTATTTTGAATTTTTCGTTTAACGATTTTTTAATCCAAAAAATACATTACGAAGTTCGTCATGGATGCTTGCAAATGGTATAAAGAACATACTTCGTCGAGTGAAGAAACATAACTCAAAAATAAGTTGAAAGAGGTGATATCAATTAAAAAAATAAAATTTGATCATTATATTTATTATAGCAGTCATTTTTCACTTGTTATTTTGAATTCTCTATTTAACAGCTTTCAATTCAAAAGATGTCTTGTAATGTTTTCTGTGAATACTTCGAAACTGTGTCAAGAACTTAACCCTACGAGTAAATAACATAGTCCAAAAATAAATCGAAAGAAGTGACGTCAAATGAGAATTAGATAATAAAAAATAAAATTATTAAATTTATTTTAAACATCCATATTTAACTCGTGTTTTGAGTTCGCTGTTTGATTTTTTTTGTTTTTTAAATCTACAAAATATGTTGCCCTGGCAAAAAAAATTGATCCCTCAAGTAAAAATTCTCGGCTCCGTCACTGATTCTAGCGTTCACTTTCTGAAACTCTCAAATAAACGTTTGGAAAACTCGGAAAAAAGTCTTAATTCTCTTGCATTTTTTAATAAAATTTGAAAGCTCTAAGAAACTTTTTTGTTTTAATTCAGAAGCTCTTACAATTACCCTAAAAATATTGGATTTTTATCCGATATATAATCTTGTAAACAGTTTCACTTTGTCGTTTTCCCACTAATTTATTACACAAAATCCAGAGTCTCTTCTGCATCCATTCAGTAGACTCCAGTTTGGGAAAATGTTCCTCTTGTGACTTATTAAAACAGTGTCTTGTTCTTATTTTACTAACTGGAATTCAATTTTACAATTTCGTACAATGGCAATTGCTAGTTTCTTATGACTTATGCATGCAAGCCTGGAAAATTCTACTTGTATACCTTTTCTTACCACCTACTTTACCACAGTGTATAAATGACAATTTTGTCCCACAATTAATTTAAAATTACTTGACAAGCATTAACTCTCGACTGCTTTAGCTAAATCACCATGTCAAACTCTCGAAATTACAGAAGAGCCTAACTTATATCAAATAAGTTTTAAAATCCTTTTTAAGTAAAATAAACTAAAATACCCTTATTTTTTAACATATGTTAACCGACCATTAACAAACCATGGATCCATTAATGACGTCTTTGGGTTTGTTAACAGATGAGCGGCTCACATTAATGTGCTTGGGGTTTATTAAGACTAATTTTGGCCTTAACAGATGTTCACACCTGTTAACAGGCCTTGAGGTCTGGTAAGGCCAAGTTTGATATGTTCACACCTGCTAACATACCCATGGTTTATTAACGCGGATCTATGCAATTATAACTGATTTTTTCAATTAATCATCTCAAATTAACTCAGATTTGCAGAAATTTAAAATAAAAATCATAATTCATACTCATATTTATACATATTTTCATGATTTATACTATAAAATCTCTTATTTCTACCGTGAATTAAAAAAAGAAGATGGAGAATGATGAATTTCTATTTTGAAATGAAATTCTTACATAAATTAAATATGTTGGATTTTAACATTGAAATGGGTTAGATTCTAACTTTAAAATATTATTTTTTTCACATACAAATGAATTTGAAATCGTTTGAAATGATTATAAGTGAGAAAGAATGCAGGGTTATATTTGATAATTTACACACCAAAAATGGTCAACGGCCATTTTGAAAAATTGGCCGGGTCACCCGGCCATTCAGCACCATTCCCACATAAAATCCAAAACACACATCAGATACCGATTATTCCACCATTTTTGTGGCCCAAAATACCCATTTTCACTTCCATTTTTTTCGAAGCTGTGTATGAGTGCTTGTCTCGCTGAAATTTTTGAAGATTTTTGAAGATTTTCACTTTTATTACAGAATATTTTTGTAATTTTCACGGCGACGGTCACGACAAGTTGTTCAAGTTTTTTCAAATCTGGTGTTGATCGAACTGAACTGTTGGCCAGAGGTCATGTTGAAGAAGGACTTTTCGCGTTGAAATTTCGAACTTCGGGCCTTCATTTCGTTCCCCCAAGTATTAATTAACAATTTTAAGGAACAAGAAGATCCTATTTTATTTTTTTGTTTTATGTTGGGGGATAAAATGACTTTTCAATTTGAATATTTTGGTGTCTATGGATTTCTGGAGAGGTTCATTGGTCTTTTCTGAGGTCCTTTGCTTAGAGTAGAAACTCTCTCTCTCTTTTATTTTGGTTAGTAATTTCGGTGCAATTAAACGGAAATTTCATATCTGTGACTCCAGCACGTGTGTGTAAGTGGTGTGGTGGGATGGGGTGGGGTGGTTAGAAGGAGTTGTATTTGGTTGTTATGTTCAACATATGCGGGAAGAGATTCTGTAGCTTGGCTGCTAGATTATGATCATTATTATTATGACTTGATTTCTTATAAAAAAAATATTTGAACTAACTGTTAACTATGATATAGTAGATTTTATATGGTTGATAACACAAAAATATGGCAAAAAATTTAACTTCTATACGAGAAAAAAAAATTTTTTTTTTCAGATATTGTTGTGGACAATTTTGAAGTACAAGATAGTTTCAATGGAAGAAGGAAAATAGCTTAAAAATTGTCGCCGGAGACTCGTCGAAATGTCGCTGGAAATTGTATTTGTAGTTATGGGAAGAAATGAACAAATGAGGAGACTATTGATTTTGGACAAAATTAGATATGGAACTTACTGTCACTGGCGGATCTAGTGTGGGGGCAGTTGCCCCCATTGCCCAAGTAAATTTTTCCAACTGCCCAAGTAAATTTTTTAAAAGTTTTAAATCTGATATGCAATATGCACCCGCTGCCCAAATGAATTTTTTAAAGGTTTTAAATCTTATATGCAATAGGACAGCCATTTTTTTAAGTTATTTTAATTTACTTTTTTAGCCCCCTCTTTAAAATTTCTCTCTTACTAATAATATATTGCCATTTATACAAATGCAGCACTCCATTTTCATTCTTTACCGTGAAGAATCAGATTTAGAGGTTAGGGCAAAAGGAAAATAGATTTTAAATTCTAATCCTTCATTCCTTCCGAAGTTCTGATTATCCACCAGTGCCCGTGCCTCCATCTTGAGGTAATTTTTTCTAATAAATAATAATTTTCAATTCTATTTGACAAATCATATTTTGTTTTATTATTTTCCATAATGTTGCCTAGATCTGAATCTTGCGGAATTACGTATTGTTGGAACTTGGTTTGCACTTTGCAAGATTCTTTTTCCTGTGATTTTTTAATTTTGTGTTAGTATTTTGATTATAAGATATTGCTCGGCTGCTTGTTGTGCATGTGTTCATCAGAGGTTCATGAATATGAAGCTCGGCGAGAACAACTATGAGGACATAAATGTAAATAATTTAATTTACAATTTTTGTGCTACAGTTTTTTTTTTTTTTTTTTTTTGGAAAACTTATGTTAGAACTTGGAATTTTTGTAGAAACAACTTAATGTTGTTTGAGATTGAATATTAATGCTATCTTACAGTACTTTATTTAGCAATAATATTTTTAACATTTTAAATTTAATATATGTTATCGCTTTATTTGCCGCCACAATACAAAAATCATGTCACCACCCCTGTTTACTGTAGGAGTGAGCATTGAATGTTATTAATTTTTGGAAATCAAAATCTCGTGATATATTATCAAAATATCATGATATTATGGTGGCAAAATCTCGCGGTCATCGACGCGGTTAACGCGGATGTACAACAGGCTAAACTGTGCAAGCCTTGACTTGTCTGGGAGTCCAGAAGACTACAAAAGGCTGAATTCCTCATATATTGCATGCATGCAGATGCAGGCAGGACAATAAAAAAAGGGAGATTTTGGGAATTCCAACCCATAAAACAATTATAAATAATGGGTAAATTTCATCTGGTTCACTAAATTCTCAATTGGATAGCTCAAGTTCAATTTAATTCCAATTAAATTTCAAATTTACCACTCTATCGCATGTATCTCTCAATTGATGAAAATTGCTTACTTAGTAGTCAGACTGATTGGATCTTCCATGTAATTGTTGGTGGCATAGCAACTTACAACTATGTCCAGGTGCAAAAGTGTTAAAATTAAGAACACGAATTTTAACTTTTTAATTTAGGAATATAGTCTTTTAACATTTTTGATTTTTAGGTGCCGCGTAGCGATAGAAGGTAACAATATAATTGTCAACTAAGCAATTTTTACTAGTTATAAAGATTATCTATTAAGGACAACATGCAACAAAAAGAGAAAGGGTGGTGAAATTTAAAACTAAATTGAAGTTTATTAACATTAAGCTTAAGTGACCCAATTGAAATATCACTGAAAGTTGAGTGAGTGTAATGAAATTTAACTACGGAAAATTCCCCAAAGTCCAATGCAGATTCTATTTTGGAAACAAACAGTGTTACATTATGTAAAGGCAAACAGTGAATAAACTGTAGTAGCAGAAAACAATACTGGTTACTGCAAAATTAGACAATTCAGATATTTCCAAGTCTACAGAAAACATAACACTAAAGACACAAAGAAAGTGATAGATAGGGTTAAGAAGTGGTTTCTTGATCTATCAGGTTGGAGGGCCTTATGGGGAAGAGTTCCAGGGTTTGGAGGGGCCTAGGGTTTCTGCAGCAATGTAAAGTGGGGCCCAAATCCATAATCATCATAAAATCATGAGGACATTGTCTGATCAAGCAATCTTTTGGAAGATCCGACGTCCATGAGTAATCCATCATATGTCCTCCAGTATCTTTAACAACACCCTAACCATGTCAAAGAGACAGAAAAAGAGAAAAATAAATATAAAAATGTGTAGCAGATTCACCTGGTGACCTAGTTGTAGGTTTAGCAAATTTCGTGCACGTGTAAGTGTAAAGATGATCAGAGTTCAAGTATTGCTATTAAATTTGTAATAAAAAAACTGAATGTGGTCTGCATGAGATGTACTTAAATATTGCCTAGTTACTGGGGGGGGTCAATTTGTAATTAATAATTCTGTGAATATAGTAGGTATATAGCATTAACGTGTTACATGAATTAAATATTTTCTCCTATTAGGATGCATACGACGAGAATAGAATAAGGGTCCGTTTGACAGAAATTATAAACTAGTTTATAAACCAATTTTTAGTTTATTTGACCAAAATTGGTTTATTTGAGTGGAAATTATTGACTTTTCATGTTAAAAGTGGGTTGAAAAGTCAAAAATGACGGCTGAAATAAATCAAAAATAGTTTATAATCCATGTCAAACAAGCTCTAAAGTATTACTTTGGTTTGGTGCAATACTGTCGATAAGATAACTCACTGTCTAAAGAAAGATTTAATTTCTGAATTTTATGAATGAAAAATTTTAAAAAAATAATAATAAAAAACGATATATAATCATTTTCCTAATCGATCACTTTGCATGATATTCTTTAATCTCTATATAGAGCAGGTGATGTGGCAATCTTCCTCTGAAACTTTTTACATGATTATTTAATTAAAAATTGATGGCAAAGAGAATGTTAACAAGAACAACAACACAACATACTTGTTTCAAATTTAAATTTTAAATAAAAAGAAAAACAAAACCTGGAAACAATTTAAATAAATAAAGTTTTATTGGATCTAAGAGTAGTAGATGATGCAGTTCAATATAGTAAGAGTCTCGTTGCTACTCATTCATAAAAAATTGTGCACAAAACATGCTTTTCATGAAAAAAAAAAAAAAAAGATTCGTGTCAATTTCTTCCATCCCTAATAACTTATGCTTTCCGATGAGACAATTCAACATATTATCAATGCATGACAAGATTTCCGAGTTCGAGTCTGATTACTATCAATTTATGAAAATCATGCACATGTTAGGAAATACATTACTTTGTATCCGTTTGACAGAGATTATAAACTAGTTTATAAACTAATATTGGTTTATTTGAGTTGAAATTGTTGACTTTTCATGTTAAAAGTGAGTTGAAAAGTCAAAAATGACGGTTGAAATAAACTAAAATTGGTTTATAAACCATGTCAAACAGGCTCGCTTCTAGACGCAGTGGTTGAAAGAATATACCTCATGATTATTTTCTGCTGAATTGTAGCCAGGTAACTGATGGAAAGCTGAAGACAAGATATGAGAATCAATATTGTTGTAATGGGCATGCTGATGATCAAGATCAAACGTCTGTTGTTGCTTGCTGATGAGTTTTTTCCTAAGCTTTTGCCTGTCTCTAGCTTTATGATTCTGAAACCAATAGAACACATTTTTCCCTTGTATTTTACCATAATAAGAGAGATGGGCTGTGATTTTTTGTATCTGAGAAGCTTTTGGAGTTCTCACTCCTCTTCTGTACAGTTCCTCCAAGATCATCAGCTGTTCTGGGGTTGGACACCATCTGGTAGAACTGGATGGAGACATATTCTGATTGTATGAATTTGTTGTAAAGCAATTGTATGGAGATTTTGAGAGCTTCAAACAGGGTTTAAATAGAGGAAAATAGACAGAAAAAAAGGTTTTATTAATTAATAATTATGGAGGTTGTCATGCTGATGTCAATATAGAAAGAGATAGAGGAGAGAGAGAGAGATTGATGTTTGGTTATAAAAATGCTTACGTCATTGTCGCCCGTTCATTTAATTCATAGCAGAATGATATACAAGGCGAGACAGATACCTGCAGTCTGCAGACAATTTTTTAAACACTTATCTGACTGATATGTAGCTACATGTGATAATTCTGCAATTCTACAACTTAAAAACACATTATTTGATATATAATTTCAATATTAATTTATATGAAATTTATTTTTAACATTTTACTAATATATCGTTTGAGAATTTAAATTTTATAATTTGTATGTTTGATTGAAATTAATGGGCACCTATAACTATTGATTCTTGGAGTTCTATATTAAAAGTCAACTTTATTAATTAAATTAAAAAGTGTAGTCCAAAGTCCAAACATTTGATTTGCATTAACGGTTGGATGAAATACAAAAATATAGGAATATTTTTGTAATTATTTTTGTTATAAAACAACTAAAACAAGAGCTGAAAATGAAAAGGACAAAAATATATATCTCAAGTTTCATATAATTATTCCCAAAGCTGTACTTTTTTATTTCTTTTTCCTTTGCTTCTTAAAGTACTTTTAATTTGAATAGTTTTGAGAAAGATATTACTAGAAGTCGGTTTATAGAGTCGAAACATTTTTATGTTTTAATTTCTTTTGTTAATGCATGGTAAATGAAGGTTTAATTGAACTTACAATTATTATTAATTATTTAAAACAAATATGTCTCTCTGTGTGTGATGTTTTGCATGGAGTAAGTACGACCTAGGAATTAGGATAAGTACGTAGGGTAGCTTCATTGGAAAACCCCAAGAATCATAATATTCTTCTTGTTGAGAACTCTTTTTAGACTATTGGAAAATAGTGTCAGTTATAGATGCTATTTTAAATATTTCTATATATATTTTATGCTACATTTTTTCGTTAACCGGGACAAGTGAAAAAATTATCAAACTGGAGTATAGTAAGTATTGTGGGAATTTATAGTGGAGCGGTGAGATGCTTAGAGATTTTTTTTAAAAAAAAAAAAAATCAATAACGAAAGTGGTCTATTGGATTGACATTGATACTAAGAGATAAAAGTCGAGAACGAATGAGATTAGATACTTATTAGTGGCCTAGTCGTAAACGATGAATACTATGCATTATGTATTGACCCTTGTAATGTTGTAGATAAAGCATTAAATATGAGCCTTGAGATTATGTTCGCAAGAATAAAACACAATAGTATTGACAGAGGTCTGCACAAGTTGTAGAATGTGTAATTTAATATAATGCAAAGTGAAAAACACCAAAACTTGACATTCTGTCTTAAATTAAAAAGTATAATACTCATTGCTTAATATATGTGCAAGTGTGTGACCTAAATAATAAATGCAAGCATATATATGCCTTATATGTGTCATAAAGGCAGTGTGCCAATATAATTGATATCAACCGTCCGATATAAAATTTGTAAGAAATTAGACTGCCACTTTTTAAATGCACTCAATTATATATATACACACATTAACTGATTAAGAAAGTAAAAATTAATAAATAAAAAAAGCAAATAATTCAGCACGTACGTTCTATGAATGTTGGGTACAAGAGACACCCTTATCATTATTATATCTAAAGGTTTGGCGCGTAAAAATAAAGATGGACCGTGGATGAATAATAAGTTGGTAGGTGCAGACCGTGCAGTAACTTCATTGCTAACTGGAAGATGACGCTATACGTTTAATTGATTGTACTTTATCAGATTAACGACAAAAATTATATTAAATTTTTGATCGAAATCTTGTTTCTTATACTTATTATTTAGTGTGATTGTCAAGGGAGGATTCAAACGGTTCTCTTGTACTGCATGTCTAATTTGGCTCCTAGTGATAATCTATTAATCCTGAGAAATTTTAACAAACCTTTTTTAGATAAAATACATTTGTAGGAATTAAGTGCCACTAATTAAATTTATAAGTGGAGATCAAAGTACTGTAACAAAATTAAATATGAACTCAACTTTGCAATATTTACCAAGTTTAGTATATACTCACGTCACGCAGTCTTTGATTAACTTTGTTTCCTTGTGCCTCAAACCAAGAAACTTCCATGCAAGAATCAAGGAAATCACGTTCAAATATAACCTCGTTGAAGTGAAAGAAAGAAAATTAATTGAAATAGTCTGTTGTGAGGAAGAAAATCGAGAAAATTGTAATCTTAGCAATGAGGAAGGATCAGTCCTGCTCCTAACTGATGTTATAGAAACAAAAAATTGTAAAATTTGCACCGAAAGAATGCCCGCGCGAACATCATTGACGGCTGGGTAACACTCGACCCTCGCTCAATCAAAAAATTCTCTAGGCCGTGTAGGGTGCACAACAACCTCATGGTTGGGTAGCGAGGGCAAAAAGGTCTCAAAGCTGGGTAGCACATTGTGAAAGTTCTAACAATAATATAAATTAAACTAAAAAGAGAAGAACAAAGAGGGAGAAAGAGGAACTAATCCTATTAAGTAACCGGACATAATAAAATAATATATACAACTCATATTTATACTAATACAAACCCTAACCTATATAAGGTAAAACATTCTATCATTAATACTAATATATTATTAGTATAACTCTAATTACATCCCTCCTCAAATTCACGATGCTATAGCTGAAGAGACAAAATGTAAAAAATAGTGTCATTCTGAAGATGGTGGCGAATGAGATGACAATCAATCTCAATATGGTTCGTTCGCTCATGGGTCGGCAACTTCATTACAAAAACTATAATACCAATCTGAACATATCAAAGTAATCAAATCATAAGAATGTAAATTTTAAAGACTAAAATTTCAGATTAACTTGATATCAAACTGACGAACAAACAATCGTACAAGAACCAAAATTCACTACAAAAAAGGAGGTCAATAGCGGCGACTTTTGATCAACTGTCGTCCCTTTACATGTATAGAGACGACAAAATCGTCCCTGAATGTCGCCGCAATAATTTAATGCTTCTAGAGTAATAGCGACGACATGTTCATCTCAACATTGTCATGGTCTATATCTCGAAATTAGAGAAAAAGAGATGACAATGTCATCGATAAAGTCGTTACTGTTATCTGAAATAGTAGCGATATGAATATGGTCACTATTATCTTTTATATACAACAATTATTAACGACGACATTGCGTAAGATATATAGAGATGATTTTGTCGTCGCTAATGTGAATTAATTTGTTTTATTTTAGCGACGACATTTGTCGCCGCTATAAACATTATAAATTTTTTAAAATTTTTTAAATAATATATAAACAATTCTAAAAATCTACAGATTCCTCAAACCCTCGTTCTCCTCTAGCACAACCCATGGTATGCTATTCTTCACAAGTTGAATTTTCCACTGCATTTGCCACAGCTGAGCCTCATACATATCAACCGAGGATCATCATTCTGAGGGTCTCCACACAACTGATGGAAAGTTCCTTGTGGGACCTTCGATGCAACGATCGAACCTAGGGAGGAAGGGGTGCCCATCAGAACCCGTCCAACCTCACGGACGTGTCTTCGTCGTTCTCCGAGAACTTCCTTTGCAATAGCACACCCATATAACAACGCACCACTGGAGGCGACCTGTGCCTGTTGAATCTCCCTCAACTCAACAAGTTTATCCTATTTAGTGAAAAAATAACAATAAATAATAATATCACGTCAGATAAAATTAAATTAACAACATTTAAAAGTCCTCACGTAGTCACCAGCCGCCTGCGGATTCACTCAATTGCCATCTCGGAAGGTATGAAAAGTTTGGATCGACTCAATAATGCCCGGCCACTACTGGGTCTCAGGGTCCCGCTACAAAAATTTAAGCGTGAAATGTAGTTAAACAACATGGTTATGTAATGCATTGAATATTTCTATAATGATATTGAAAAATTTACTTGTACCTCATTGTAACGCATGGCAGAGAAGCTCTTCGACTCCTGCACGCTCGGGTATTTAGCCTTACCCCGATTGGCCTTATTTTTTGTAGACCGTTCCTAAGATATAAAAAATAATTGATTAGCAGAAAACTTTATAGTTATAAAAATATTAACATAAAAATATAAAAAGTAAATCTTCAATACTTATCACGAAAGTAGGACTGGTGAAGAAGTTAATGCACTTTTGTCAGTCCTTGGCAGACATCTCGTCGTATGGATGGCTCGGTCCGTGCGCTTTCAAGTGATTATGCACATTGAGTTTGTAATCTCGATAACGATCAGCCCGCTAAGCGATCTACAGCAGTACAGACTGGCCGGTACTCATTAGGCGACCGTTCGTCCTGATGATCGAAGTAGCTCTGCAACATAGAAAAATTTTCGTTAATGTATATTACATGGAACAATTATTTATGGATTGCGCTAATGTAAAAACTACGTAAATCAATACCTAGATGATGCTACGTAACCGTGTCCACTACTCCTCTAGAAACTCTGTCTATTAAGGGTAGCAAGAGGGCACGGTGAACCTCACTTGGTTCCAAACTAAGCGCGTGAAATACTTCGCGTTATTCTCGATTGCATGCATTGTATGTTCGACATTGTCGAATGCGATGGGAAGTGGCCTCTTCCCGTTGGCCTGCCAAACCTTCTCAAGATTAATGCCTCGAGAGATACCCCATCGTTTAGACGGGGGCGCTGAAAAAGAACAACTATGAACCATATCATACTAAATTCAATGATGTTTGTAAAATACAAACAAATTGATTTTAACAAAAATTATTACGAGACTTGCAGGTCGAATCGAGCCGGCGAGGTGGCTTATGTGGAGGATCGCCTGCACTATCTCCTCCGTGCGACATCACGTCAGCCATACTAACACATGATAACATCGAACATCAATTAGTGCAAAAAAGTCTCTACACTTAGTAAAATTGATCCCTAACTTTTATGTTCCTGATGAATTTGTCCTAAACTTAGTTTTATTTCAAATAATCAACTACACTATGTGTTTTTGTGAAATTGATTCCTAACTTTCATATTACTGCTTAATTGGTCCCCAACTTAGTTTATTTCAAAAAAGTAACTAAACTTTTAGTTTTTGTTAAATTTGTAATAAGTTTTATTTTATTGATGAATTGATCGCTAAACTTATTTTATTTCAAATAAGTCCCTAAACTTTTAGTTTTTGATAAATTTGTAATAACTTTTATTTTATTGATGAATTGGCCCCTAAACAAATTTTATTTCAAATAAGTCTCTAAAATTTGAATTTTTGTTAAATTTGTAATAACTTTTATTTTACTAATGAATTGGTCCCTAGACTTATTTTATTTCAAATAAGTCACTACAATTTGGATTTTTGTGAAATTGATCCATAACTTTTATTACTGATGAATTGGTCCATAACTTAGTTTTTTTTACAAATGAGTCTCTAAACTTTGAGTTTTTAGTGAAATTTATCCTTAACTTTTATTTTATTGATGAATTGGTCCCTAAACTTATTTTATTTCAAATAAGTCCCTAAAATTTGAGTTTTAATTAAATTTATAATAACTTTTATTTTATTGATGAATTGGTCCCTAGACTTGTTTTATTTCAAATAAGTCACTAAACTTTGGATTTTTGGAAAATTGATCCATAACTTTCATTTTATTGATGAATTGGTCCATAACTTAGTTTTTTTGTAAATGAGTCCCTAAACTTTGAGTTTTAATGAAATTGATCCCTAAATTTTATTTTATTGATGAATTGGTCTCTAAACTTATTTTATTTCAAATAAGTCCCTAAAATTTGAGTTTTAGTTAAATTTGTAATAACTTTTATTTTACTGATGAATTGGTCCCTATACTTATTTTATTTCAAATAAGTCATTACACTTTGGATTTTTGTGAAATTGATCCATAACTTTTATTTTAAGAATAAATTGGTCCCTAACTTAGTTTTTGACAAATGAGTCCCTAAACTTTGAGTTTTTAGTGAAATTGATTCCTAAACTTATTTTATTTCAAATAAGTCCCTACATTTACCGATTTCATCAAACAAAGCCACATTTAAGCTAAAACCAACCTTAGTTAACACCTGATTCACAAAATAATTAACAAAATAATTGTGCAAAATTCATTCACAGATTGCGTAATTCAACCTCATACATATCCTCATTCACAAAATAAAGCCAGTGAAATTCATCCACAGTAAAATGAATTAATCAAACCAACCGAAAGCAAAAATTAATGATGAAATTATCAATTAAACTAGTAATTCCAACATAAAGATTAAGCTAGATGGTTATTTAACCAATTAATAAACGAAGATTAAACAATTAGGGCTTCTCTTATAATGCACAATTTTTTTAAAAAAAAAAAAAAGAATTTTCATGATAAAATGACAGCAAAGATGCTCACGGTGGAAGGTAGAGGACGACATTAAGAAGAAGGCGGCAAAGTGAACACGGTGACACCGGAGGTAAGACGTCAGAAAGGTTTTGCTGAAATAGTTTTGCTTAAATGGGGAAGATGAAGGGTTTTCTGCGATTTTTAGATGATTAACGCTATACTTATGGCGATGACATTTAATTTTTTAGATGATTAACGCTATACTTATGCTGAAAACGTGCCGCCAATTTTATTGTCGTCGCTATATATGTCGTCTTTGTTGGTTATTTGCAGTTAGGTCCTTCAATTTTAAATATTTTTTATTTTGGTCCTTGTATTTTCTTTTTATTTCAATTTCATCCTCTTTTATTTGCAATGTAAGTCCTTCAAGTTTTACAAGATTAGATATATAGGTCACCATCACCATATTTTTGTACAATTGTAGTCTTTTTTGTCTTATATTCTATCCACAAATGTAGGGATTCCATCCAAACTCACGTTTTGACCTATAGTAATGATTGTATGAATGAAAAATATTCAAACCGAAAATAGTAACAACAACAACAAAATTTTTATAAATTTATTTCATAAATTTTAGTGACACACAACAACATTCAATCTGATTCACTATCATGATACGATTGATCCTCATCATCGTCACTGTCGTCCTTATTGATTTTACTTGATGTTTCGTGATCCTCGTATTTTTCATGTGTGTCGTCTTCCACATCATCGTCGTTAATAAACGAAGTATCTCCTGCAATATCAGATGAGGCTTTCCTAATAACCGATGCTTCTATCTCATCAGCTTCACCATTATCTCGGTGCAAGGATATGTTCTCTAAGTAGTCAAGGTCAACGATCAAAGATAGACCAGAAGAGTTGAAATTGTGGAGCAAGTCTATCTTTGTGATGTTAGATCCAATCATATCCCACAGCCTTCTATGATGGACTACTTGTACTACTCGCCAGTTCGAACCACGGAAAAGGATCTTCAATGTAGAATACTTGTTGTTCTTGGCTAGCAAGTATAAACTGATCATCCTTGAACGCCTTTGCACTGATGTCAATACTAGTAATGTTATTCTCAGTTACCAACCGTCTCCCATTACACCTAAACTATATATATCATAACAGAAAAACTAAAAGTTCCGGTCCGTATTATAGCTCCAGTATCTCTTGCAGTTCTCTTAGTAAACCTCACCCCTAGTCCATAGGATGGACACACCCATGTTCTGAGTTTTTCTTTGAATATCAAGATCGTAAGTCAGGAAGCGAACTCCTTTCACAACACAAGCCGTGTAGGACATAACCTGCTGGTAACATCCACTAGCCAACAAAAACAACGTATAAGACACTTGATGGATGTAGCTTTGGCACATTGCATATACCTGCATGACGAGGATTATTCAATGTTATTGAAATGAAGAATGTGGACATATTTGAAATGTATTCGGTCGTTGTTCGTTTACCTTCCTTTAGAACCAATCGTGAAAGTCTCTTCTATGCACTAGTTCGATATTTGGATGGCCATTGTTCAGTAGCTCCTGCCTATGTTCCCAATACAAAGCATGTAAGATCAACTAATTAGTTTGTTTAACATGACAAAGTTCATTCGAGATAAATAAGTAATATTTAAAAACAAAGTCTTATTGCATGAATAGCTTTCAAAATAATTATTCAGGACGTAAAATATCGCTTGATTTCGAACATGAGAAGGAAACATCGTTGGTTATTTCTTTCCAATTGGGCGACATTGGGACTGAAAAATAAAAAGTTGTGTCCGTAGAACACTAGCATCCTCATTTCTGTTTGGTCGGTTGAACCTTGTTTCTATGTCCTCGAAGTACCTCGAACAAAAAGTCAATGCCTCATCCACAACATACTCTTAGTTATTGAACCCTCGGGCGAGCTCGATTTTTGACGTAGTCCTTCAATTTCTTCAAGTATCGCTCGAATGGACACATCTATCTTATGTGTACCGGACATCCAATGATTGCCTCTTCTGGCAAATGCATTACAAGGTGAATCACGGTGTCGAAGAAGGCTGGCAAAAAGATTCGTTCCAACTTATAGAAGATGAGCACCGGGTGATCGTGTGAAGCCATCATGTCGCTAACCTTTAGTGTTCTTACACAAAGTTGCTTGAAGAACGTTCACAGTTCAATAATTGTAGTGGAAATAGTTTTATTCAAGAACGCCAGACATCCAACTGGCAATAACTGTTGTATGATAATGTGGCAATCGTGTGACTTCAACCCAATAATGCGGCTATCATTAGGAGCAATATTCTTTTGAAGATTAGAAGCGAAGCAATCTGAAACTCAATCGAGCGGATGAATTTACAAAACTTCTGACGATTTGCAGAAGACATGGTGTAACATGCAGTAGGCTTCATATACCTATTCCCATTCTGATATAAGTGCAATTCTCTTTTGATCTCTAATTGCATAAGATCGCGCCTGGTATTGACTGTGTCGTTTGATTTGAATGGTTCGTCAAGAATTGTGCCAAGCAAGTTGTCACAAACATTCTTCCCTACGTTCATGACATCGACGTTATGTTTGAGCTCTGTAGAAGACCAATATGGCAACTCATAGAAAATACTCATTTTTTTCCAATTCAGCTCGTCATCACTTCTCCTTTTTCTAGCACCTATGTAGTTAGGGTGCTTTCCTAGAATACTATGTCTCACATGGCTTAACTGTGCTAAAATGTCTATAGGCGTTAACCGACGCGGAGGTTGTAGCCTCTTCGTCCTCTCGTCAAAGTCTAAATTGTTCCAAAAATGATACCTAGACAGCAGGAATCGACGGTGACCCACATAAGCTGTCTTACCTATCACACGTACTGAATGAGTTTCCTTGTTGCACGTAGGACATGTCATGTACCCCTGACCACTCCAACCTGACAAACTACTTCTTGTTGGAAAATTGTTAACAGTTCACAACAACCCTGCACGCATTCTGAATATCGACCTGTTATTGGTTCCAGCATCACGCGCGTCAATCCCATCGCCCACAACTCCTTCAACTCGTCCACTAATGGTCGTAAGAATACATCAACGTCCTTACTCGGTGCTTTAGGACTTGGTATTAACAGAGTAAGCACGAGGTATTCAAGCTTCATGCATAACCAATGTGGCAAGTTGTAAACTATTACAACTACTGGCCACATGCTATACGCCAAACTTATATCACCGAATGGATTAAATCCATCTGTGGCTAAACCTAACCTAACATTCCAGATCTCACTTGCGAACAGTGGATGTTTCATGTCCAAAATCCACCATGCCTTTCCGTCAACGGGATTCTACATTTCATCATCATCACTAAACCTTTCTATACTGTGCTACTGCATGAGTTTTGCATTATTTTTCATTGCGAACATTCGTTTTAGTCTGAGGGCCAAGGAAAAATAGTGCAACACCTTATGCAGAACATTCTTCCGTTCTTTCCCGTAAGTGTGCACCCAACGACTTTTCTGGCAAATCGAACAAGTTTGTCTATCGAAGATGCTCACCCCAAACAAAGGCATCGTTCTTGCAGGTATGAATGGATTTGTAACCCAAACCAAGCTTCGTCGTCATCTTCTTAGCTTCGTAGTGGGAGTCCACCAAGTTCATGTTTGAGAAAGCTAACTTCAGCAATTTCAAAAGATCATCGACAAACTTGTTTGTCCATTTGTTCACAACTTTAATATACATCAACTTTACTAAAAGTGTAGGGACGAAAATGATGAAACTCTTGGGTATAGTTCTAAATGTAGAGCCTCAAAAAATTCGTCACAGTAACCATCAGTGCTTGTACCATCAGTGCTTGTACCAGCATGCTCATCACCGACTACATTGTCCTTGACATCCATGATCTCATCCTCCATACTAGCTCACTCATTTTGTCTATACATATTCGCAGTCTGAACCTCTGTCTCACCATGATATATCCAGGCGACATAACTCTCCGTAAAACTTTTACAAAATATGTGAGCCTCGACAATTTCTAATGTATGTGTAAGACAATTTAAATATTTTTTGCACGGACATTTAATCATTTTCCTGTCATTTACGTATGGCCTCGCCATGTTTATAAATGCTTTCAAACCATTCCAAAAATCTATAGATTTTGTGTGATTTCTAATTGTTATCCAACTTTTATCAATATCCATACTTGAAAAATACTATATTTTCACAAATATAGTAAGGATAATAGATGGAGATGAAGAAATAAAATATAAAGAAAATGATTATGGAGAAAAATGATAAACATGGAAATTTTTATCGATGGAAATGGAAATATTACAGACAAACAGTATAGAAATACGGGGACGGTGAGCTGAAAAAGAAAATTCTATAGCGACGACAAATGTCATCGCTATAGATCAATATCGTCGCTAGACCACATCACATATTACGAGGAAATTAATAACTCATGTGACTGAAAAAATCATCAATAAGTCTATTGTGATGACACATGTCATCGCTATAGACAAGAATTGGGCGTCAAATTTCCCGCCAATCTTGATATAGGTTTATAGCGACGACATTGTGGTCACAATAGACCACATTACATTTTACAAGGAAAATCATGATTCACGTGACTAACAACATCATCTGCATATCTATTGAGACGACATATGTCGTCGCTATAGGCACAACCAAATGGCATTGTTCCCGCCATTTGGAAAAGTAATTAGAGATGACACAAGAAGCTGTCATTACAAATTACAAGTAATAGAGATGACTTGATAATAATAGCGACAACATTTCTTTGTCGTCTCTATTATATAGTACTAATAGAGGTGGCCGCTATAGACACAGTTTCTTGTAGTGATTATAGAAAGAAAAGAAGAGGAGAAAGAAGAAGATAAAGGAAATGAGAAGAGAAGAAGTGGATAGGAAGGAGAAAAGAGAAAGAGAGATGGAGGGAGAGAGAATAGTTTTTATTCAATAATCAAAGTATCAAATTCCAAATTAACTAGACCAAATTCTAGATTAGTGGACTAAATATCAAATACCAAATTTCAGATTAACCGGAAATAAAACCAACTAAATTCCGGGCAACTGGACCAAATTCTAAATACCAATTTTTGGATGCAAATATCAAATACTGAATCTCATATCAACAAAACTAAACAAATTTTATATTATTACCTAGATGCAAAACAAACCAAATTCTAGAACAGAACAACTGGACAAATTCCAAATTTCTAATTTCAAACTGACTTGTACATAAATACCCCAAACAAGTCAAATGGTCCAAATAATCTAATCAATTAAGACCCAAATACTAAGCCAAATGACAGTATATATAAAAAAAAAGACTTGGTCGGACGAGTAGCTCAAGGCCACTCTCCGGAGAACGGAAGCGACTTCAAGTTTAAATCAAGTCGGATTAAGCTTGTTTTGATACAATGTGAAAGTTCTAACTAAAAAGAGAAGAACAAATAAGGAGAAAGAAGAACCAATTTTATTAAGCAAGCGGGTATAATAAAATAATAGATGTAACTCGTATTTATACTTGTTGACGTCGAAACATACAACGTCCACGTGCAATGAGATCTCTTGATCACTCCTCCGCCAACCTCAGATATTACACAGTACACTCAGACAATCGTTAGACACCAAGATCTTCGGAGAAAAAGAGTCCGGCGATCGTTGGTGCTTCGACGATCAAGTCAACTGCCGGTATTAGAGTAATACATGGAGAGCAAAAGTAATTGGGTGTGGAGAGACAAGCAGGCAGAGATTTGAGTAGAATTTAGGGTGGGATCTTAAGTGCAAAAAGAGTGTACCTTGGAATAACTAGAGACCTTATATTTATAACGCAGGAGTCTTGATTGATTTAGGAAACAAATCAATCAGATACACGATCGGATCCTCCTTCCTTATGGGATAGGGATCATTCGTTACCGAGGCAATCTCCAAGATTATCTTCCTTATTTGAGCTTATCACATTGCTTGATTTTAGGAGATTATAATTTGGTTTCCTTGTGAGGATCCGTGCGCCAATCTAATGTAATCTATCTTCAATTATCTCTCTGGTCATTCCAGAAGGGTTGATATGAAGCCCTGCAAGGTCCTATGGCTCGGCCGTGAATGTCGAGGACTTCTATGGGCCTCGCGGTATTCTAGTTGTAGAAGACTAAGATGTCTGATGGGCCTCCGAGGCCCCTTTTAGAATTTATGAGGCCCTTATTGGGCCTATATAGGGAGCTCGTTGGGCTTTTGCTGACGTGGAAACCTTATCAAACTCGAGTGGTAACAACAGTCCCCCAAGTCCAAGTCTATTATTCATAATAGGCGTGGGACTTTGAGAGTGAGAGGAGAAATATTTGACAAAAACTTTGAATTTCAGCAGAAAACGCGGAGTCTGGTCCTTGCGTATGGTCTTTGCAAATTGGGTTCTTATCCAGTATTAGTCCCCCAAGTCCGAGGCTAAGCATTCATGACGGGTGAGGGCTTCAGGGGCCCAGGCCTTTGGTGACGTGTCCACGGTTAGTGTGATACTGTCAATCAAGGCTGTCATTTCGTGGCCAGGCAATCATGGGTAAGAGGATGTATGTATTTAATGAAATGGCGCGTGGTGGATAACGGGTGCGTGCGAGAGGCGTGTGTGTTCTTGTTGTACTAGACGCTTGGAGTTCTGTTTCCCGCTTGTTGCCCAATTTTAAACACGCGTCCACCATCCAACGGCTCATATGTAACACTTAGAAGTTGGATGGTGGGGATTGGAATGCCTCAATCTATAAAGCTTGGTCCCCTCCTTCATTACAACTTCTTCTTGTTTTTGTGCCCATTCTGAATGTTGCGGATGCTCTGCCGGTAATCGAGAAAATCCAAGTGTGGGCGTCGTTCCAACTGCATTCTAGAGGTAAGTGCGCTCGAGAGTTGCTGTGATTTGTTTCATTGGTTGCTTTTGTGATTATTTCTTGATTCCGTAGTGTGGGGATTATACCTTCTTGCGCGTTCCGATGACAATATGGGCATCAACTTCTGGGGTAGAGAAGGGTTTGTAATGTCGTCTGGAAACGACGACTCACAGAATCAATCGGACACCTAGACAAACCTTAGTATTCGGGGTTAGTCATCAACATCTACCTCATCATCTTTCTTATCTGAGGTCGTAGGAGAAGTGAACCAGGTGCCTTTAGCCGCAGTCCCGTTGGCTCCGTCCACAAGTGGAAGGGAGGTTTGTCCATCCAGCCTGTCGGAAGAGACCACGAAAAAGGGGGGGTTGGACGCCGGAGTGCCTGAGATAGGGGTTGGACGCCGGAGGGGGTCGCTTGATAAGAGGGATGTCCCAGCAGCCAAGGCGCTTGACGAGGAGCTCAAGCGGTCGGCCACCGAAGCATCCATGGCATGCTTGAGGATCGCTGAGGGAAAATTGGAGGATATACGGCTATCCTATGATATTTTCTGCGTCTCAGAATACTCGTGGCTCGTGCCCGGAGGAACGCACTGACTACCCCCCTAAAGGATTTGTCGCGATTTACAAACCTGCGATGCAGTAGGGTCTCCACCTGCCTATGCATCATTTCTTTCGCGAGGTTCTGAAAGATTAGAATTTGGCCCCTTGCCAAATAATACCGAATGGTTAGGGGCAGATGGTGGCCTCATACCTATTGTGGGGCGTTGCCGAGGTGGGAGGGAACCTAACCCCGAGGGAGTTTGAGTCTATATACCAGCCCTACCGATCCGCAGATTGGTATAACATTTTTCTCGGCCAGGCCATAAATGGAAGATGGCCACCGACAGTCCCAACAAAGTACATAACTGGAAGGAAAGGTTCATCTTTGTAGGCGAGGACTGGAAATTTATGCCAGATGACCCTCTTCTCCATGTGTCTATTCCTCATCAATTCGGAAAACTTGGTATATACCGCCACATTTGTATGGAATTTTGACCATAGTTCGTGACTTAATGTATTGCTTGCTTTTGTAGATTACGGAAAGCCACCAATCCTAAAGAGGGGCCAAGGAAAGCTGAGGTTGAAGTGGAATAAGATGTGAGCTCTCAGCAGCGACTTCAGGAGCCTCAGTAACTTGTTGAAGGATGACAACTTATTAGCCAGCTGCGGACTGATGGGTGTGTTCCGTATGTTTTGATATATTGGTGACGATGTGAAGAGTTGTCTCAACGTGTTGCATATTGGTGTTTGTGCTAACAGCTTTCAGGTTCAAAAATATTCATGTGCTCCGTCTCGCCCGTCCTTGCCATTGGAGAGGGTTCTTCGGCCCAGGCACTTACGAAGGAGGCATCTGGTCCATCGCAAAGGTCCAGGATGCTATGCCATCAAGGTCTATCCACCCAGCAGCTTCCGATCCCCCAGATTCTAGCTAGAATGTTCCTCCTCCGCCCCTACCTTCATCCTCCTACCCTCCACCCAGCCCTGTTCCATCTAAAGATAAGGAAAAGAAAATTGCCGAGGACAAGGGTGATGCGGTCTCACTAAAGAAAAAGGCTCCCGCAGTCGCGGGAGAGTTTATGAGGGATGTCCGCAAATCGAGTCGGGCTGAGGGTGCAAGGAATTCTGGCTCTTCGGCTGGGCAGGGGAGTCTCTGTCTACATTTTCCAGGGCAAGGGAGAATTGGAAACCTCCGTTATGGAAATGATCCATGTTCATCCTTTATAATGATGGCAGCGAGCGTGCACAAATACTGGACCCAAAAGTGGAAAAAGGTGGCCGAAGAAGCTACTATTCGCGAAGCGGCTGCAGATGGTAGAGATGAACTTAATACAACAATTAGTTATGACCAAGGAATTGTTCAGCACCTTGGAAAGCTTTGATGGCCACTGTAATGAGGAAAAGGCCAAGTCCATTAGGTTGGCCGAAGAGCTGAAAGCCATGAGCCTCGAGAAGGCGTAGCTAGAGTCTGAAAAAAGGAGTCTTTTAGTTCAAACTGGACTTGGTTGTGATGAATGAGGCAGACATGAAGAGAAAGTATGAGATTGAGCTGAAGGCCGCCAAAGAGAGTTTGAAACAAGCTCGAGATCAGAAGAGGGATGTCAAAGTTTCTCAGAAGCGCGTCGAGGAGGCTTAGAAGCTAGGCCGAGATCGGACCCTTGTGGCTGAGACTACATTAGCCGCTTCGAATAGCAGGGTAGAGATCGTCATTGCAGAAAGGGAGAAGTCGCTGACCGAGGTAAAATAGGAGTTGGAGAGAGTACGGGCCGAATGTGCGGTGCCGAGGCCAGGGTGGTGGAGGCATATCAAGACGCATTCATGGACACGCCTGAGTATCAGGACCTCGCTCATCACTTGATGACCATTGGGAGCGAACAGTTGGTGGAGCGGATCGCAGAAATCCATCTAGAGTGGGACATCTCTTTCCTTCGACAAGCTCCTACCGAGGCTTTGGTGCCTGAAACCGTTCCCAGCGAAGCCAATGATCAAACCCCCCACCGGTTGTGGGGAAAGGCCCACAATGTGCCTACCCTTAGAGAGGCGGCAGGGCATCTGAACTTTGAACCTTGTCATTTTCTTCCGCGTATGTTCCAGAATTAATTGTCAAACTTGTTTTCCTTAATGTGTCCCTGTCCTAGCATTAAATTTTATGAATGATTGCACATGGGAAGTAGCTCCTAAAATCTAGGAACCACTCCATTGGGCATTAATGGTGCTAACTTTTGGCAGAATCCAAAGAGTTAGCGTCTTTAATGTCCTGGGGAGGCAGCACATTTGTGTGGCGTTCTAAATGCCCATGGAACATTCATATTCATTACTTTGTGTCAAGTTCCAATGCAACCTCTATATATAAGTAAAGAATACACTGAGAGCCTTCCATCGTGCTCCTTATGCATGTGCAACTCCAGTAAATTGCGTGAATTAGATTCTTGTGTCCCGAAATTTCCCGAGTCGTGTGATCTGGCCTTTCGTATCAAACGTGCTATGGAATTACGGATAGGGAAATGGCGTTCAGAATGCCTACCAATTGGAGAATCAACATTCAGAGGACCAAACGCCCAGCTAATCAACGTTCAGGAGACTAAACGTACGGGGGGATTGGGAGCCTTAGCCTGACCATGCCCCGAATGGCGGGTCTTTGATTTGGGTGATGGGGCTGGGAGCCCACTGCCAAAAGGTGTTAATGGTATTTTTTGAGCAGTATGGCCTAATTAGTCACCAAATCAACTCATGTTGGTTCTAGGAGACTCCTGATCATGGTGGAATCAGATCCCCAACTTCCTGATGATGCTCGGAGTGACGAAGACCAGGGAATAGGCTTAGTAGATCTAATATCCCATCATGTGCCGACCCAAAGAGGCAGCGGGTAGTAGAATAATTATCATGTATATTTGTTTATGCCCTGTATTCTGAATTATGTTGAATAAAACACGATTGTATCGAAATTTCCATGGTTGTTTCATTTGTGTTGATTGCTTGTGGTACCTGGGCTTCGGATTTTGTTGACATTTTGTGGCGCCAATGAAGCCACACGTACCATTTTTTAGCCACCAAATATTTCTTGAGCGATGGTATACATTGCGCATCGTCGAACTTCGACGGTTCGCGAAGAATAGTCAATACTAGCGCGCCATATTGAAGTTCTGGCGTTTGCCTCCGCGCAGTCGTCCTCCCCACCGCTGAAGTTCTAGCGATCACGCAATAGCAAGGCATATGGATCAGGACGTCCTCGCCTACCTCGCAGAGCTTTCACCCTTACGTTTCTACGTGGGGTAGGCTTTGGTGGTATTACCATGCATTGACGTTCGTACAATTTACGAAGCGCGTATCCCCATGCGCCCTTTACATCTTCCTAGGGTTTATCTGGTGTGCATTTACTCCTTCCCATTATACTGGTTTATCTGACTGTTAGTATTCTGTCGTCGTCTATATATGTGTTTGCAGGATTTCACTTTATTTTTCTCATCTTTGCTCTCCTACTGCCATATTCAGATCCAGGTTACTGTTGCTGGCCATGTCGGGCTTTTATTTTTCTAGTATCCCAAAGCTTAAGATTAGACGTGGGAGTTGTGAATGACATTCTCCCTCCCCATTCAATACCTTCCACGGTGTCTGATCCCAGGGTTACTATTTTGCAAACGCCAGAGATAACGGTGGGTAGCCCTTCTTTTATCCTTCCAGCGCCGGAGGTGACATCGGAAGTACCTCTCACCTCATCTCCCGTGACACCCGTGCCTTCGTCGGGAAGGCAGGCGCCAATAGTGGAGAGGAGGAGGCCGGCCCTCCATTATCCTCCTCCTCCTCCTCCTCCTCCTCCTCCTCCTCCTCCTGGCAAGTACGAATATATCAATATCGGGTCCTGCTGGGACAAGCTGGACCCAGCGGTCTTAGGAAAGCTTCCACTCCCAGCTGCCAAAGCAGCGGCATCCGTTAATAAATATTGGACTTCTGCCTTTGGAAAGGCGGCCGACAACGCAAAATTGACAGAGTTGTTGAAACTGGCTGAAATGTATACCTCTCGTAGTCACGTGCTTAACTGCGAGTTGTACAAATTGTTGGAGATGAAGTTCGACGAGTTACGCTCCACCGCTGGAAGAGATGGGGATGTTGAGACGTTACGTGTAGAAAACAAAGATCTTCGGGAGCAACTCGCATTCTCCGAAGAGGCGAGGGCTCGGGCAACATATGACGTCGTTAAGGCTAGGACAATCCAGAGGGCATGTGTCGATGCTTAGAAACAACATGAAATCTTGTCAGGACATGATCTATGCCAAAGATAAGGAATTGAACGAAGTGCTGACTGAGTTTTCGAAGGCCTAGGGTCTACTGGCTAAACTCAAGGCCTTAGGTTACGCGTATCCAGAGGGCCCGACCAGGAATTAAGGACCCTTTTTGTTCTTTCCAGTGTTGCTTTCTGATTTGTAGATGTAGGCCATTGAAAATGTGTCATCTTAGATTGTCTTACCTGACAATGTGGGCTAATGGGAATGCATAATCTTTATTTGTTTAAATACGCGTTGAATGTTTATTCAGCGAGTTTACAGAGTTGGCCACAAAACACACTTCCTCACTGCCGAATCGCTTTCATTTTCTTGATTACGCATTGAATGTTTATCCAGCGAGTTGAAAGAGTTGACCGTAAACTACACTTCCTCGCTGCCGAATCGCTTTTACTTGTTTGATTACACGTTGAGTGTTTATCTAGCGAGTTGAAAGAGTTGGCTTGCTTTAACTACATGTTTATCCAGCCGAGTTGAAAGAGTTGGTATCCACTTTTACTTTTACTTGATTATTACGTTGAATGTTTATCCAGCGAGTTGAAAGAGTTGACCGCGAACTACACTCTCTCGCTGCCGTATTGCTTTTACTTGCTTGATTACGCGTTGAATGTTTATCCAACGAGTTGAAAGAGTTGGCCGCGAACCACACTCTCGCTGCCGTATTGCTTTTACTTGCTTGATTATGCGTTGAATGTTTATCCAGCGAGTTGAAAGAGTTGGCCGCGAACCACACTCCCTCGCTGCCGAATTGCTTTTACTTGCTTTGATTATATGGAGAACACTTTGGATTCATAAAACGATGAATTTTATTAAAAGGCGCGGTGTCTCGAGGCGCCAGACAAAATGCTAGAAAATTGAATATTACAAAATAAAACTACTGATGATACGACCGCAGATGGGCGATGTTCCAAGGGTACCTCATCTCCCTGCCTTCCAAATCTTCCAATTTGTAAGTTCTAGGACAGATTTCTTCGATGACTTTGTAAGGTCCTTCCCAGGTGGGCCCGAGGGTTCCGGCCCCTACTTCTCTATTAGTTTGGAATACTTTCTTCAGGACGAAGTCGTTGATGTGGAAACTCCTGCCCCTGACTTTGGAGTTGTAGTATCGGGCCATCTTCTACTGGTAAACTTTGAGATGGAGCTGCGAGTCCGCATGTCTCTCATCTTGTAAATCGAGGTTTGCCCTGTGCAAACCCTCATTAGTCACTTCGTGGAAATGCAGGTGCCTAGGAGAGGGCATCCCTACTTCGACGGGAATCATTGCCTCCACTCTGTATGCCATGGAGAAAGTGGTTTCACCAGTAGCCATCCGAGAAGTGGTCTGATAGGACCATAAGGTCTCGGGTAGTTCTTCAGTCCATAAGGACTTTTCGCAATGCATTCATGTTGCATGCCCTTGCCTCCGATCTTGGCCACCCCTCCGGGTGT
This sequence comes from Forsythia suspensa, assembly GCA_023638005.1. NCBI lineage: Eukaryota > Viridiplantae > Streptophyta > Magnoliopsida > Lamiales > Oleaceae > Forsythia > Forsythia suspensa. Next base: position 18,344,037 of record CM042669.1, read on the forward strand.
CGAGAACTTCATTACCAAATGGTGTATGGACGTGACCGCCTACAAATCCTTCAATGCAGGCCTTCCAGGACTCCATGGTGGGCGGAGCGGTATCCAATATCAAAAACTCCATAAACTTCCTGAGGTGGCACGGAGGTTCTCCGAAATCTACCTCATGGGTAATTCTTCCTCGCGGGACGAGGCTATCTCCCGTGAAACTGAATAAGCGGCTCTGAAATGGCCGTTAGTTCATGATCCACGTCCATTTGATCGAAGGCACTATCGAACAAGATGTTTATGGTGCTTCCATCGTCGACCAGCATCCATCCTAGGCTATTTCTGGCAACGACGGCACGGACTACCAGGACATCGCAGTGAGGGTAGTGTATGCCCGCCTCATCTTCCTCAGTGAACGAGATATGCGGTGCTCTTGGTTGGTGTCCGTGGACCTACCAACTCTCCATAGGTTCTTCCCTTGCCGCCTTTGCGTAATTACGCCGCGAAGTTCATCATGTGCCCTCCGACATAGGGCCCTCCTATGATCATGTTTATCTCTCGGACAGAGAGGGCTCCCGCAGGTCCCTCCACCCTCGGCGGGTCCCTATTTCTGTCATTCTTCCCATCGTGGTGGGGTCTATCGTTCTGGTGTCGATGAGGAGGTCTTCGCTCCTGTATTGGCAGCCCTCGACGTCCTTGCACAAGTCGGTTCCCTCTCCATGCCCGTGGCTTTCTCGATTGATCAATTCTCTCACGTCCGGCAATCCTCCATATTATGCACCCTGGTCCTGTGTATACGAAAGAACTTGGGCAGTGTTGCGGCTGGTAAGGGGGCTACTACAGGCGCTCTGGGATGGGGGACAGAGGATACCTCTGTCTGATTGAACCTCCTATAATGGTTGTTTGTTGGTCCGAAAGAGCACCTTTTCTGAAAGCGAGAGAAACGAGGTTCGGGAGAGCGTCGCCTCTCTCTTCTGTAGCAATCTCATCTCTCCCTTTCAATCTTTTTTCTATACTCGATCGTCTCCTTTGATCGAATTTTGCACTGGACCAAGTCTACCAATTGATTGTAGGTCTTCGGTTGACTATTCTGTACATCCCTCCAGAAGAGAGTGTGCATGTGTAGTCTAGTTACGAGTGCATCCAAGGCTTTTTCATCGGTCACAGTCTCGATTTTGTTGATAACGTTACTGAACCTCTTGAAGTAGCTCTTGACGGTTTCTCTTTCTTTCTGTTGGATGTCGTTGAGCTGGGCAATGTCAGCTATCATCGTCTGATTACCAATGAAGGCATTGACGAACTCCCTTTTGAGTTGAGGCTAGCTTCGGATGCTCTCGGTTTCAGATTATTGTATCACCTCTTTGCGTCGGATGCGAGTGTGGTATGGAAGTTCTGACACTTCACCGTAGGGGACTGGCCTTGGAGCTTCGTCTTATATGTGTTTATATGATCCGTAGGTCACCTCTCTCGTTATATTTGTCTATGAGAGGCATTCGAAAGTTCGCAGGTATCTCCATTGCCTTCATGTAGTTGGTAAATGGGAGATTCTCGTCATTGTCGTCCTCGTAACATTCTAGCCTCTCTTTCTCCTCCTCGGTCTTTACGTGACTCTTCGGGTCCTTCTTCTTTTTCATGCAAGCCTCGTTGTGCTTGCTGAGCCTGTTGTGTGGGGGTAGGGGTGGTGCTATCGAACACCCCAACCCAACTTGTCAAACACGCTAGCAGCAAGAACGGGGCGGTTTTCCCGCACTAGGAAAGGTCTCTCCCTCTGGTCATCCTACGAGGACTTCGAGGCGAAGTTACGAAGGTTCCAGCCGTTTGAGACGGGCAGTTCCTCTTGGGAACAACGGCTTTCCAGTGAACCGGACCGTGAAGGGCTCCTCTAGGCACGACTGCGCTCGGGTCCATGTTGGAGGGATTGATTCTCCAACAGTTCAAGCGCGGCCTTCATTTGGGCATTGTCCAGTTTCAGATCCTGGTTCTCCAGCTCAACCGTTTGCTTTTGCCGTTGTCTTCTCCTCTTGTGGCAGGTTACGTTCTGTAGGTCCTGAACGCTCTCCTGTCGCAGGTCAGTATGGTGAGACTCTACTTCTCTCCATGGAATGTTTGGTTGTCATGCTCTTCCCAGAAAACACGTTTTTACCACAAGTTTCTGGTTGTGTAATGTTTTTCATTTCCCACAAACGGTGCCAATCTGTTGATGTCGAAACCTGCAATGTTCACATGCCAACAGATCTCCAGTTACTCCTCTGCCAACTTGTATGTTACCTGCACACTCGGACAATCGTTAGGCACCAAGATCTCCGGAGAAAAAGGGTCCAGCAATCGTCGGTGCTCCAACGATCAAGTCAACTGCTTGTATTAGAGTAATACACGGGAGGCAAAAGTAATTGGGTGTGGAAGAGACAAGCAGGTAGAGATTTGAGCAGAGTTTAGGGTGGGATCTTAAGTGCAAAAATAGCGTACCTTGGAATAATCGGAGGCGTTATATTTATAACGCAGGAGTCCTGATTGATTTAGCAAACAAATCAATCAGATACCCGATCGGATCCTCCTTCCTTATGGGATAGGGATAATTCGTTATCCAGGCAATCTCCAAGACTATCTTCCTTATTTGAGCTTATCACGTTGCTTGATTTTAGGAGATTATGATTCGGTTTCCTTGTGAGGATCCGTGCACCAATCCAATGCAATCTGTCTTCAATTATCTCTCTGGTCATTCCAGAAGGGTTGATATGAAGCCCTGCGAGGCCCTATGGCTCGGCCGTGAATGTTGAGGCCTTCCATGGGCCTCGCGGTATTCTAGCTGCAGAAGGCTAAGATGTCTGATGGGCCTCCGAGGCCCCTTTTAGAATTTACGAGGCCCTTACTGGGCCTATATGGGGGGCTGGTTGGGCTTTTGCTGACGTGGAAGCCCTATCAAACTCAGTGGTAACAATACTAATACAAACTCGAACTTATATAAGGTAAAATACTTTATTATTAATGCTAATATATTACTAGTACAACTCTAACATATATAATATACTACTATTAGTATAACTTTAACACACGCAACTAGGCCACTAGAGGCCTCCAAATGCTTTAAATGGCTGGGTAACCCGGCCTCCAAAGGCTTTTGTGGCCTAGAAATATCCTACCTAGCCAAAAAAGGCCCCAAGGCTGAGTTGTTACCTACCATCTGATGGTTGAGTTCTCACTCGTCTACGAGTCCTCCCCTGAGTCAAACTCGACCACTCATACTTACAGGCGATCTTTTTATTTTTTGGATCTTTTCTTCTTGGATCTTTAAAACTCTATATTAATGCAGGTCAACACTAATTAATCCATCGCTCAAAGACCTAACAAGTTTCACAAAATTCTTACACCATAGTACTAATGAAGGCAAACCCTAGATTCATAATTTGGAAACGCAACATGTCTTCAAAGATAATTGTAACACCTCCTCCACATGACATTCAAGTTAAGTTATTTTATTCTCCTTCTACCAGATTATATATTGAACTAATTCTTACAACGGGAGAGAGTTTTATGCGTCTTTTTCAGGCTAACGATACATTAGAAATGCATTTTTCATCCTCGGAGTAACACTTCTGGTTACCCCATTTTAAAGGTACAATCATTGGCTCCATCTGTGAAAAACTTGGACGAAGAAGTTATGATTTGACCCACTATATCTAGGAATAGACCAGTGCCAGCACTATCCTATCTACCTTCAATAAAAACAGAGTTTAAAACTCAATTGACAATTCCTTACACAACTTCGTGACTAGAGATTAGTTTAACACTCTTAGCACCCAGGTGGCTACCATAGTAGCATTATTGCATAATCAAGCTACTGAGGCTCAACGCCAGGAGCTCAACTAATAACCACCTTGCCTACCATCTGCTCACACTATGGGCCTCCTCCGATGCCCACTTGTCACTAGAGCTGGCAAATGGGTTGGGCTGGGTCGGCCCAGTTCAACAGAACTGGGCCACATTTGAAATTGGTCCTGGCCAACCCAGTCCAATTTTGTGCGGGCCAGCCCATCAGGCCAACGAGCCAACCTAGCTCTAAATTTTTTGTCTTTTTTTAAAACAAGGTTTTGGAACCAAACATGCTAAGCTTGACAGCGTATGAGTGGAAAGGTATCTCCAACACCTTGGCGAAGATGTAGGGTAGTCTCCGGAGCTTCCTTTGCCCATCGACGTTCGCTTGAGAAAGGCCCGATGCTATGTCGTGCTGCACAATGATCCGTATCAAATGAACCTTCATGGCAGGGCTATTTCAAGAAACCTGAATCAAAGGTAAAAAACAACCCAGATCGTAACTGTGCAAAACGGCACAGCAAGATTCGATTTTTGTGGCAAAGAAATCAAGAAATCGGGTGATTCAAGACTTGTAGGTGACACAAATAAAAAGTGTATGCATAGATTGTAAGCGCTGCTGCAAACTTGGGTTCAAGGAAAAGAACGGTGGAGGTAAATATTTGACGCAATCCCTGTGCCAATTTTTAGCTATAGGAATGATGAAGTTTGTGATGGAGGGTTGTCTTGGTGGTGGTACTTGAGAATTTTCTTAGTGGGTAGGTAGTTAAGGCGGTCACATTTGTATATAGTTGGAAAAGTGGCTGTATATGTTGACATGACTTGTTTACTGTAAATGTCAATTATAATTTATAAGACCAGAAAAAATACACCACATATCAAAACTCGGTGGACAAGGAAGCAGTAGTCATGAAAACTGATTTTTCAAAATTAGGTCAACCCGGTCCTAATACTTGCTGCCAAATCCAATTCAATTAGTCCATTTTCATTTGGAATCCAGGTAGTCCAATTCATCAGATTCAAAGCCTAAAAAAAATCGGGCCAAGCCCGATGGCCCAGTGGGCTACTGGGTCGGGCCAGTCGAGCCCAATTTTAGTTGGGCCAATATTTTAATGGGCTAGCCCAACCCAAAATCTGGGTTATACTGGCCGGCCCGTCGGGCTGGGCTGGATTTGCCACCTCTACTTGTCACACTTAACAACCACCCCTGACAAATTTAAAAAATAGATAGAGGTATTGATGAGCAGCAAGATCGAGGATTCCATGACAAAGAAGAATGATAAATACCTAAAGTTGGTCATAGAAGATGATCCATTTTCACCTAATGTCATGGATGTTTCCCTACTAGAATGATTCGAGTAGTTGGACAATGAAAGTATGATGGAACTACATACGTGCTGAACCATATGAGAACCTTTGTTGATCAGATGAGGCTCCAAAGGATTCCAAATGCAATCATGTGTTGGGCTCTTCTGCCCACATTGAAACGCGAAGTAGGAGACTGGGTGGATACTTTGCCCGCCAAATCTATACGGACTTACGATGATTGTTCAAGAGGTTCACTGCTTACTTTGCCAGAAGAAACCAAAGCAAAATACCACTATTGGACTAATCCAATTGCCATAGGAAAAAGACAAGACAATGAAAGACTTCATAGTTGTCTATCGTGACATCCATGATGAAAGGCACTCGGAACCACTCCTTCAAGATGTCTTTTTCAAAAACCCGCAGATTCTATGCATGAATTGTTGAGATACCCTGAGGAAAAGGAGAGAGCCAGATATCGCAATAAACATTGGACAAGTAATGAGTGGGAAAAGAACTACTCTAACCTAGAGCCACAATGATTTTCATAGTCGTGGAGAAGCCGAAGGAAGAAGAGACACTAAGTTAACACCCTTAAACACTTTAAGAGAGAATGTGGATTATGTAGATAAACGGGATGACGGAACTCGAATGGCATCAAAAGATGCTTGTACCTCGACATTTTTTTCCATTTGGTAAGAAAAAAATTTGAAAAAGAGTCAATATTGCTCCTATTAGAGGGACCACATGCATTATTTATAATCTATACCAAACGGATGCTAAGAGGTTTGTTTACAATTGAAAGAAGAGATCGAACGCCTCTTAAAAAGATGGCACCTAGCCAGATTTGTAAGAGTGGACAAAGAAAATGAAAAATTTAATGAAGGGATTTGTGACCCACCATCTCGGGCTAGAATAATCAACATAATCGTCGGGAAATAGCAGCTGGAGAACTCCAACTCAATTAGAAAAACCTATGTTCGCTTGGGTGGTACGAGTTCTACCATGAATAAACCCAGTGGAATCAGTGCCTGACTTTCAATGACGATGACCTTATCGGGGTATCTATCCCGCATGACGATGCCCTATACATTGTCAGGGACATTGCAGATTTTGATGTAAAAAAGGTCTTAGTTGACAATAGCAGTTCAGTAAACGTGCCCAGCGAGAGGCATTCAGGTAAGTTTGAAAATATCTCCCGAGAAACTTTGGCATGTGTGCGCACACCTTTGCAAAGGTTTAGCCAATCTACCTTGATACCACATGAGTTTGTTGAGCTACTAGTTACATTAGGAACACATCCAACCAACATAGTCGTCATGACTAGGGATGGACAAAAACTGACCCAAATCGGTCTCACTGCCCGACCCCGATTGATTTGGGTCAGTTTTTTACTATAATTGGGTTGAGTTCGAGTTGGCCAATTTAATTTTTTAATCAGGTTGGGGCACATAAACTAATCCAACCCAAACCAATGAGGCTCGATTATGAAAAAAGATAATTAAAATCTTACAAAACAAAATAACAAGCCCTTAAAAACGGAAATCATATTGTGAATCTAAAATTATCCACTACAAAAGTTGCCACCAACCACCGACCAATCCACAACCCTCGACGACAACTACTACACTTGGTTAGCAACATTTTTTGTAAATTTTATAGCTCAAATTAAAATTTTCAACTCATTTAATTGAATTGTAATATTGCTGGTTAAATTTTTAGACTTGGTCATGCACCAGTTGCCCCTAAATTCTTTTATTGCTAGTTAAAATATGCCTCTATCATCCAAAGTTTCACCCCATTTGGGTCTTTTGACAATGGAAAATAGTTCTAGAAATTACATTTTTGATAGGTGGAAAATTATGCCCTGAATTTTGATAGTTGTTAGGTTGACATTGGAAGCATTCCAATTGAGTCCAGATGATAGTTGTTTGCTTGATGATCGTTGTTTACTGAACTACGAAGCATTTCATTTGAGTTTAGATAAATTAAATTTTCGTTGCTCTATTTTTTTAAATTGAGAAAAAGAGAAAACAGAGTGGGAAATTTGTTGATTGAAAGATGAATGAAGTCCCAATCCTATGATTTGATATGGTATAAATTCTGTAAATATGTGGTTTGATAGTTGTTTGCTTGTAATTTTCCTTCAATATATACCTTTTTGATTTATTAAGAAAAAATATCTAATTTATTGATTGATATTTTTGGTAGAATATGTTGATAGTTATGGATATGTCTGAAGAAAGGAAAATTATGGCCCTATCAAATGACACAAAATTGCTATCAGATCTTGCTCAACATCTAGCATCAACGTTAGGAAAGAAAAAATCTAATAGAATAGCTTCATATATTTGGGTTCACTTTAACTATTGGACTCGAGAGTTGATCCAAATATTAGGTGCAAGTGTAACTACTGTGGAGTGGATTATGCTTGTAGAACCAAGAAGGGTGGGACCATCCCTCTGAGTAACTATTTGACAAATAAATATTAGAAGTATCCTCGTAGATTGCAAGATAAGAAGCAAAAAATCCTATCTTTTGAAAACCGAAATGAGGATAGTGGAAGCAATCTAATAGCTATTTCTCGTAGTAAGGAAGAGTGTAGGGTTGCATGTGCAGAGATGGTAATACTAGATGAACTTCCTCTTAGGTTTGTTGAAACTTGTGGTTTTAAACTCTTCTGTAGTGTAGCATGTCATCAGTTTGAGTCCTCATCTCGTAGGACTCTTGTTAGATACACTTTTATAGTTAGCTAGGTATTTCACGCACGATATGGTAAGTATTTTAGATGGCGAAGAGATAATTTATATATATATATATATATATATACTACGATGGTGGAGACAAAATGAACATCAATACCAAATTCTTTTAATTATGGCACGCAGTTTACTAACACCTCCGGTATCAAACTATAGCATAAGAGTCTGCTTTTAGTATAGGTGATAGGGTTCTTCTAATTTTAGGTCAAGATTTAAAGCCTAGAAAGTTTATTGTGTCTGAAGGAATGAGAGGATACCGAACTTCGGATCCATGATAGAGTTGACAAAATGATGGTTGAAGAACGTCCCGATTTGAATACTTGAATTATTTTTAAGTATTGTTTGCGTAAATGTTTGATATTTCGTTCATCTTACTTTTACAAAAAATTGTACACGTAACAACTTGTTTGTGTACAATTTTAACTTCGCCTACGTTCAAAGTAAATGATCTCAGACCAGGAAAAAGGATGAGGGTTTTCAACTTTTAAGTTTTAACTGAAAAATTTCTCACACTTTATTTCTTTTTTATTTTTGAAAGTTGAAAGTGGGAAAAAAAAAACCAAAAAAAAGAGCAGGGCTCGTGGGCTGCTCGACTTGTTCGGCCCACGAGCCAAAAGGCCGAACCGAGCGCCTCTTTAAGGGACGAGCCAAGCTCTACACGAGCTGAGCTCGGGCCGTGGACATCAGCTCAATTCATTACCACCTCTACACATGACCAAACATGGTTCAAGTAGTAAAATAAAATGTCAACAACTCCAATCACAAACTGAAGGTGACATGAAAGCAGTCAAACGAATCTTCAATATCTAAAAGAGAATTTAGACTTTGGTATCAGATTTTTAACTCAAAAGTCTTACTAAACTTTATACTTTTTGTGATTCAGACCCGGGCCGGTGTCTTGATACTAGAATCCAAAAAGCAAAGCCTTTAACTACACCAGAAATTAAGTGGATTATGTTTCTTCTTCTAAATATTGGAATCAAATTAGACCAAGTTTCGCGACTGCTTGTGATAAGTTAAGCGCATACATGATTGTCAATCTTGTATTCGACGCAAGAAAATAAAACATTAAGCACATGTTTAGTAGTTTTGAAATTATTTTTTAAATGCTTAAAAATTGTGGATCATATTGAATGTGTGAATAATAATTAAATAGTAAGTGGATCTTACAAAATATTTGGATGAAAAATATGTTTAACGAATTTGACTAATTAAAATTAAAATTTGCTTTTCCAAACATGAAGTGAGATGGAATGTTGCTTCGTGCAGGAAAAGGTGGCCATTAGAGCTCTAGTCACGTGACTGTCATGTTGGAATATTTTCTCAAAATTTGGTAGTCAAAATTTAGAAGATATCTAGGTCGACTAAAATTGAACAAGTTTCAAAATCTTGGACACCTTGGTAGTTGAAACTTGAAAGCTTGGAAGACATCTAGGTCGATTAAAATTGAACAAGTTTCCAAATTTTGGACTCTTTGGCAGTCAAAACTTGGAAGAAAATTAGGTTATACGTTAACTATAAATTGACATAGTTTATTCTCTTTTGTAAATATGACTCGAAGGTTTTGTGAGAGAAAAATTGTAAGCATAGCATCCTAGTTATTTTTCTTGTTCTCTTTGCGGGTTGTACAAAGAGTAGAAATTGATGGATGTGGTAAATATTATGATATTATTTTTCTTAAGATATTTGAAGATTTGAGTGAGTGAAATCTATATGATTGTAACAATTTTTCATATAGTAAAAACTTTGACAGTACATAAATTTTCTCTATCTTTTATATTTTTTCTGTTTCATTACTTTTCTCTGAATAAGAATCTTGTGGACAATAAAGAAATTGGTCTCAATTTTCAACAGTGGTATCAGAGTATCAAGTCGTTCAGAGTTTTGGCGTACAGAGAAGATATGTCTATCAAATATGATGTGGAAAAATTTGACGGAAGAATCAATTTTGTCTTGTGTCAAGTACAAGTCAATGATATTTTGATTCTATCTGGAATGCATAAGGTTTTGAAAGGGAAACCAACCCCTATTTCTGACAAAGATATTGAAAAATCCAATATGAGCGATGAGGTTTGGGAAGATTTTATTTGAAAACTACAAGTACAATATGTCTGTGTTTAGCCAAAAATATTCTTGCAAATGTTTATAGAATATCTTCTTGAACAGTTGTATCAAACAAAGAGTCTTTCAAATCGATATTACTTAAAATAACAGTTTCATTCTTTGCGAATGAATGCATGTACATAAATTGCAAACCACCTGAATGTTCTCAATATGATTGTTTCTGAACTGGAGGCTATTGGAGTTAAACTTGATGATGAAGATAAAGCGTTAAGACTAATCTGGTTTCTTCCATCCTCCTATGAACACATCAAACCAATTTTGATGTATGAGAAAGAAATTGTGAGTTTTGAAGAAGTTACAAGTAAGTTAATTTCTGAAGAAAGAATGTTGAGTGGTGGAAGTAATATTTCATCTGAAAACTTATTACTCGTTGCTGAAAAATGGAAGAAGAATAACTCCATGAAAAGGAAAGTATTTTGTTGGAATTGTGGACAACCTGGTCACGTGAGAAAAAATTGTCCAAAATGTGGAGCAGGCTCGACAAACTGCTTGACATCAAATACAGACAATATGTCTCTCTTCATGCAAGATGATGATGTCGCTTGAGTAAATATTTACATCCTCGTGGCATGCGCTAGTTGCCATGATAAAGATGATGTTACTATTAGCGGGTCCACATGTTTGCATACGGGCATTAGTTTGATATTAATGCAAGGTGTATGGTAGAATTGATGTTAATGGCTGATGAACTTCCAAGTAAGTCAAACAAGGGAATTGTACCATAATATTTTAGTAAATATATTCAACATAAGTCGATGAAATTCTTAGAATTCGTGAATTCTAAGTGATTATACTTATATGGTGGAGTATGTTAATTCTCTATTTTGAGAATTGGAATTGTCAAAGTTTACTGATTTTTTTAAGTATCGAGATGAAGAGCTGTATAAGAGATGATTGAGTTTTGACTCATTTTTCGTCAATGTGGAGATTGTTGAGATATTTTCTCAAAACTTGGAAGACATTTGAGTCGACTAAAATTGAACAAGTTTTCAAATCTTGGACACCTTGGTAGTCGAAACTTGGAAGATATCTATGTCGATTAAAATTTAACTAGTTTTCAAATCTTGGAATCCTTGACAGTCAAAACTTGGAAAAAAAATAGGTTATACGTTAACTATAAATTGACCTGGTTTATTCTCTTTTGTAAATGTGACTCGGGGGTTTTCTGAGAAAAAAATTGTAAGCATAGCATCCTATTTGTTTTTCTTGTTCTTTTTATGGGTTATACAAATAGTAGAAATTGGTGGGTGTGGTAAAACTTAGAATATTATTTTTTTAAAGATACTTGGGGATTTGGGTGAATGAAATCTATATGATTGTAACAATTTTTTATATAATGAAAATTTTGACAGTCCATAAATCTCTATATATATCTTTTATATTTTTTATGTTTTGTCATCTTTCTCTAAACAAGAATCTTGTGAGCAATAAAAAATTGATCTCAATTTTCAACATGTCACACTGTTTTCTCCATCATCTGCTCAAATAGTTGAAGCTGATATATTTACGAAACCCTTGCCAAAGGTATTGCTTAGACATTTTCGTGACATGCTGGGAGTTCATCATCCTTGATCAAATGAAAAAAAAAAAAAAAACCAATTAGTGAAACTATTACTTCGTCCACACTATCTCATACTCCCTCCGTCCCAAATATATAGTCTCTTTTCCCTTTTTAGGATGTCCCATATATATAGGCATCTTTCTATATTGAATAGTAAAAATTTTATTCTTTTACTATTCTAACCTTATTTAATTTGCATAGATATATCTAATTTAATCTTGATATTTTAAATTATTTACATTACCAATTAAACTAATGACATCTCCACATCTTTTGGAAAAATGAAAACAATAAAAAATTGACTTTCTCTCAATAGTAGTGAGTTGCTAATTTTCACGCAGTAATAAATTTTTCATTAACATTATTTTTACAAGTAAAATTTATTAAATAAGGGTAAGATAGGAAAATTATTTGTATTTTTTATTTTTCCCATACTGTTTTAATCCGCGTGAAAAAAAAATAGGGCCTATATATTTGGGACGGAGGGAGTATATTTTAATGCAGGCATGTTTGCTAAGCTCCTTTGAGAGAGAAATCTTTCTTTCACAATTAAATATTTCTATTTGACAAAATTTTTGATAGAAAAATTAGTAAATTTTGATAAAAGTTGATGTAATATGTGATTAAAAAGTTGATAAAAGTTATTATTTCATAAAATGTGTAGTTAATATTAAAATTAACGTTCTTTATTGGAGACTGATTGTTGAACTATAACAAAAGATTGACGCCAATATGCTTCTTTCTAAAGGTTGAAGATCATCTTAATATCATTACAATAGATTGAGGACCAACCACACAATTTTCATATTAGAACTAAAGGAAACCGGAAAATGATTGTCATCTCAAAGATGAATAATTAATTATGATATAATTTATTTTTAATTGTAATTAAAGAATTAGTAAAATATACCATATGTCCAAAACGACAGTAATTAATGTGATTTGACATTTCACTTTTGACCTTCGTGTTATGCCTCCTGGCAAAAATCATATCATTTCCTTGTTTCACACTCCATCTATTAATTAATTGCTTAATTAATCCTTACCAGTTACCATCTTAACTCAGCCAATAAATAATAAAGTTTTAAAATAAAGCATTGTATGATATTGTTTAAATATTAATTAAAAATTTGAAATCAAAATAAACAATTAATTTTAACTATATATTTTATGGATCCCACAATTTTGATCAATTTTATAACCACACATTTGATAAACTTTTATCAAACTTAAAAAATAAAAATATAATTTTTAACAAAATCAAACGGACACTAATTAATTATTTTAATTAATTAAAGTTAAGAATAAGTAAACAAATTAATTGGATAATAAAGTAAGAATTACCTTTAAAATAAATAATAATTTTATATTATTTTAATAAAAGTAATATTAGCGTATGTTTGAAAATAAAGAAATCCCAATAACTTTTCTGTTTTCAGGCTCAACTAGAAATGTTTAAGCCAAACATGCAGTTCTTTGTTTGGTATTGGTTAAGAGTCGAATATGTGTTAACTAATGACACGTGATAATTTAATTAATACTTCAACAATTTTTGTCATTCTAGGTTGATTATGTAGCAATGCTAAGAGATTAAGGACCTGACATACTTTTTTTTTTGAATTTTGAAACTTAGAGCATCTACAATAAATATGTTAATTTAACTATTATTGTAAGATGTTAACTAGAAATCAAATTTATCTCTCCAATTAATATGTTAGTATGTTATCTAATTACATTTATTTTTATCATAAGTTAATTGGTTTGCTAACAATAGCTAGCAGTTTAGCTAATGGACGTGGCGTTTAATTAAGTTTTGTATTTTATCCTTGTTCCAATCTCATATATATATATATATATATATATATATATATATATATATATACTAGTTATGGCTACGTATGTGAAAAATGTAACGAAAAGTTTTAGGTTGAAACGATAGGAACCTTTTATACAATTATTTCTAAAAATAAATTAAAAATTAAAAATAGGTCAATGTCCATGTGTAAAAAAAAAAAAAAAAATCAACTTACAATGTTGTCGAGTTACTCAACAACACAAAAAAAAAAAAAAAAAAAAATTCAAATTCAATGTTGTCAAGTAACTCGACAACATTATAAAAAATAAAAAATAAAAATTCAAATTTGCTTATAAGATAAAATAAAAAAGATTAATGAAAAAATTGAATGAAAATGTATAAAATAAGAACAAATAAGAAAAAATAAACTAAAAAAAAAATTGTCAAAAAGATTAGAAAAAGACAAAAAAAAAAAAAAAATGAATTTTTTATAATTTGTCATTGCTCGGCAATGACAAATTACAATTAATTTTTTTTTTTTTAAACACACACATATGTATTACAAAAAAAAAAAAAAAAAAATGGTTACTCTTTTTTAATCATTTTACCACACATATTTTTTTTTTTTTAAAAAAAAAAATTTTTATATGTAATACAATAAAAAAAAAAAAAAAAAAAAAAAACTCTTTGGTTCATTGCCGAGTTGTTGCTCGGCAATGGCAAATTACTGTTAAATATTTTTTTTTTTAAACTCACACATATGTATTACCAAATTTTTACGTTCATCGTGAATGAAGACAAATTCTTCGTTCACGAAATATTTTTTTAAAAAAAAATCCACACATGTATTACAAAAAACAAAAAAAAAATTATTTGGTTCATTGCCTCGACAATGACAAATTACCGTTAATTTTTTTTTTTTAAGACTCACATACATATTACCAAAAAAAAAAAAAAAAAAGTTCTTGGTTATTTGTGTGAATATATATATATATATATAAATATATATATATATATATTTAAAACCCACACATATGTAATAAAAAAAAAAAAGAATTTTTTGGTTCATTGCCGAGTTGCTCGGCAATGACAAATTACTGTTACTTTTATTTTATTTTTTAATTCACACATGTTTATTACAAAAAAAAAATATTTGTTTACTGTTCACGAATTTTTTTTTTTTTTTTTTTGAAAAAGCACACATATGTAATACAAAAAAAAAAAAATTCTTTGGTTCATTGCTGAGTTGCTCGGTAATGACAAATTATTGTTATATATATACTAGTTTTAAGTCCGTGCGTTGCACGTGTAGCAATATAACATTGTAGAATTTAGGACAAATAAATGAATATTATAGAATTCGGACATAATCCCACAAAAAGAAAAAAAAAAAATGGTCGAATTGAGCTTTCAAGAAAATTTAAGATGAATAAAAAATGTTGAAAATATATTACGAAATTAGATATCTGGTACTCTTCCATTATATTGTGGTAACTTTTATATAATTTTTTTAATTTTAAGTCTTAAATCCAATTTGACAATTTTTTAACTTTTTTTTGGTGCCTAGTTACTCGATAAAGGGAAAAAAAATATATAATTTTTTGGGTTTTTAGGTAGGAAAAAAAAATTTAAATTTATTTATTTATTTTTTTTGTGTGACTTTACGTGCAACTCGACAAAGTCACTTAAAATATATATATATTTTTTTTTGACTTTGTCAACTCGACAAAGTCATTTCAAATGATTTTTTTTTCCTTATAAGCAAATTTTAGAGAGAATTGTGTTCAATTTGCTTATAAGAAAAAATAAAATAAAATAGTAAAAAATTAAATGAAAATCTATTTGCTACTAAATTATAGAAAAAAAAAACACTCAAAAATAATAATAAATAAAGGTCTAAATGCGCTCGACAAATACATACCCAAATTAAAAATTAAAAAAAAAAAAAAGTTAGTTTAAAATATGCTAAAAAACCCCAATGTTATTGTTTGGGGTGTGTTTGTTAAATACACACCCCAATATTAAAAAAAAAAAAAAAAGTTCAAAATGGACTTTTAGCCCATTTTGATTTTTAGTGGAGGATACCCACGTACATTTAAAAGAAAAAAATTAAAAAAGCAAATTTGGGTGTGTTTCTCGACAAACACACACTCATATCAATGAAAATGGACTTTTAAGCCCATTTTGACTTTACATTTTTTTTTTATATTTTTTTTATTTTAATCCAGAAAACCTTTGAATTGTAAGGTAAATTTTTTATATTTTTTTTTACATATTATTCTAAATAAATCTTGCGTATGTTTAAGAATCAAATTTATATATAAAAAAAAAGAGTGAATTATAAATTAACCGTTCACGCCATCAACAACATTACTTTTGAAATATTTTTGACTTTGTGGTATGTGGCATTTTATTCATATAAATAATTGAGCAACCCGTGAATCTCAAATTTCGGTTTGTCGAGTTCCTTGATAATTTAAGCACATGCATAGTTTTTACTCTATCATTTATTATAACATTCTATAATAAATTATATATGATATAAAATTATTATATATTATATTAAATTATTATAATATACTTTATTTTAACAATTATAATAACACGATTGAATGGAAATTTATTATAATAATTATGTCAATTTATTATACTAATTATATAAATTTTATTAAAATAATCAATTTTAGTATAATTAATAATTATAATAAAACTTAATATGAATTTATTTTAAATAAAACATTTGTTTTTTAAATTTGTAGTTGGTGGCATATAAGCCGATCGATATATTAAATTATTATAATATATTATATTTTATTTTATTTTAACAATTATGATAACACGATTGGATGCAAATTTATTATAATAATTATGTCAATTTATTACAATAATCAATTTATTATACACTAGAATAAAACGTTTACACAACAAATCTACAATACAAATTTAATATAAAATGTTATCAAATTGTTTAGAAAAAAATAAAAATCAAATGTTATCGGCTTAAAAAATTTATTTTTCAAATTGCATGTGTACAATTTGTTTATAACATAAAACAAAAAGTTCAAGCATTATCATTAATTGTTGATTTTTTCATTGAAAAAAAAAAATTAGAAATGGAAAAGCTCAAAAAAAAAAAAAAAAAACCTTTGCGTGAACATTAAACTCGAAAATTTTTTTCAAGTTACTATTCAACTCGAAAAAGTAAAAGCTCACCTAAAAAAAAAAAGAAAAGAACCTTTGCGTGAGCGATAAGAATCGAAATTTTTGTCGAGTTACTATTCAACTCGAAAAAGTTTGTCGAGTTGAATAGTAACTCGACAAACTTTTTCGAGTTAAATAGTAACTTCGAAAAAGTTCTTGTTCACCTATTTTATTTTATTTTTTAAAATTTTATTTTGGGTATGTAGACCAAGTATAAGTAATTTTAGTGTTGTAGTTTTTGTCCAAATGTTAAAATTTTTTTTGTATTAATCGCATTTATTGACTTTTATATAATTTTTTAATTTTAAGTCTTAAATCCAATTTGATAATTTTTAACTTTTTTTGTGCCTAGTTACTCGATAAAGGGAAAAAAAAATATATAATTTTTTGGGTTTTTTGGTAGGAAAAAAAAATTAAATTTTTTGTTTTTTATTTTTTTTGTGACTTTGGCGTGCAACTCGACAAAGTCACTTAAAATATATATATATATATTATTTTTCACTTTGTGAACTCGACAAAGTCATTTCAAATGATTTTTTTTTTCTTATAAGCAAATTTTAGAGAGAATTGTGTTCAATTTGCTTATAAGAAAAAATAAAATAAAATAGTAAAAAATTAAATGAAAATCTATTTGCTACTAAATTATAGAAAAAAAAACACTCCAAAAAAATAATAAATAAAGGTCCAAATGCGCTCGACAAATACATACTCAAATTAAAAAATTAAAAAAAAAAAAGTTAGTTTAAAATGAGCTAAAAAACCCCAATTTTATTGTTTGGGGGGTGTGTTTGTTAAATACACACCCCCAATATTGAAAAAAAAATTTTTTTAAAAGGTTCAAAATGGGCTTTTAGCCTATTTTGATTTTTAGTGGAGGAGTGGGTGTTTGTCGAGTAACTCGACAAACACCCACATACGCTTAAAAAAATTAAAAATTAAAAAAAAACAAATTTGGGTGTGTGTTTGTCGAGTTTTCGACAAACACACACTCATATCAATGAAAATGGACTTTTAAGCCCATTTTGACTTTACAATATTTTTTTATATATATATTTTTAATATTGAATCACCGCTCAAGCATAGACATTAAATAATGATGAGATATTACAAAAATTTCCGTAATCTTCATATAAACTTTCTCTGCATAACCAAAAGATACAAAAGTATTATCTAGAGAAAATAGATTAATACAAATTTATCTGCCTAAGTGAACATTTGGGGAAAAAAAAAATTACAAAAACTATCACAAAAAGAGTTCAAACAATTAGTCAACAAAGATATATAACTAAGACAAAAGAATTTGTATACTGAAACCTAAATAATTTATATTTTAATGATAACTAAGTTTCAAAAATGCCATTGGCTTAATAAATTGCCAGAAGTGATCAGCAATGTTTCTAGGACTACTAAATAGCTCCCATTTCAACAAGCCGAAAGCCAAAGTTTAAGTTGAAATTTTATGTTTTGAATAACCCAAAACAAAAAATCTATACAAGATTCCCTAACTATTTGGAGCATAATGTCATTATTTTTCAGAAGTTGTTGTATTTTCCATTTCTAGTACTTTTTACAGCAATGAAAAGAACCCCTGATTCAAGCACAAAAACTCAAACTTCTTTATATATAGACTCTCTTCAACCTTCTCTAAAGCCTAGATTTCCATAAATATCCAAAATTTCTCAATTCATTTGAAGTTTTCACAGTGACCCTAGTGATGCAAGAAACAAGTATCAAGCTTTGCTGTCACAGGTCTGCTGCAAGGTTGGCAACAGGAGACACAACTGGGGCACTTGAAGATGCTACAAAGGCTTAGACTCTTGCCCCAACTACCATGAGGCTTATATTTGCCATGTTGACACATTAATGGCTATGGATCAATTTGAAGCAACGAAGGAGTCCTATTCGGTAGCTTTAGAATTAGAGCCCTCAATCCGTCGCTCCAAATCATTCAAGGCTCGAATTGCAAAGCTTCGGGAGAAAGTATCTCCTGCAAATGTGGGTTGACTTGAAGTTCTGTTTGGCGTTGCTCGTGTTAAAGAATTGTAATGGAACTAAAGGTTAGGTACCTCAAGGATGGACCTCTTCTCCTCCTCACATATACATTAATCATACGCATCCATTGAGACTTCCATCTGTAGGTGGCACCTCAAATAAGTTGCTAATGTACCAATTGTGATGTTTGAGGAAGACAATTATCATCTGCAGTTGCAAAGTTAGAACACATACATTTGGCAATGGGCGAGTACTGCAAGTGATCGAAGTATCATTTTCTTGGTCAAAGTCATTATCATATGTGGAAATTGTTATTTTCATAATTGGACTCAAGATATTCATGGGATATGGAGTTTACTACTTACATTTCTCCATGCAATCCATCTATGTAATATATGAATCAAAGCCTTAGCAAAGTAATATGGGAAATGAGATAATTTTTGCACAAAAAAAAAAAAAAAAAAGCACCCACAAACACGAGATGCAAACATAAACTAATTCCCAACAATCTTAGAATTCAGCGAAAGGGTTTAAGAAGGGGAATTATTAGAGAGAGAAAAACAAGATAGAAAAAAAAATATATTGGAAGTCGAGGTTCTCGACAAAATGGATATGGAATCTCATGTTGTCGAGCTCCTCGACAATGGACTTCCATTTTGTCGTCTTGCTTTCGACAATTGTGGCTCACATTTTGTCGAGCAGCTCGACAAAATGACAAATGGGACTCACATTTTGTTGAGCTGCTCGACAAAATGCAGCTCAACAAAATGGGCCTTGATCAACTCCGGTACCACTCCACCAACACCTTCACGCATATTCAACTCAACAGCAACCTATGCATACACATATGAATTAATCAAAATCAACCAAAATTACTCAAATTAAAAAGTAGAGAGAGAGAGGATCCCAGAAAAAATACCCGAAGATTCAGACAACGATGCCGATGAGGGAGATGATAACGGCAAGAAAAGCAAAGGGAATGCCCAAAAGGAAGCCCAAAGGCCTGCAATCTCCATCACAACACATGGTTCAAAACTAAATTTTCTCTCTATTTCTTGAAACTGAAGACTTATGCTCAAAATGATGATTTCCACGGGACAATTGAATATGGTGCAACGATGACATTCTTTATGAAGTACTATTTAGCAGTTCTGAGTCAAAGACTGGATGGTGTGAATGATATTTGCTTTTTGTAGTTTATTGCAAATTTGATTGGAAAAACTACGATGGTAATATGTGCGTGTTTTTAACTCTATTATTGGTGATGAATGGATCCATAAGCTCACAATGTTCTTGTTGTCGAGTAACTCGACAAGAACACAAAAAAAAAAAAAAATTTTGTTTTGTCGAGTAACTCGACAAGAACCAAAAAAAAAAATATCGACAAACATAAAAAAAAAACTCCACATGAGTTATTCGATAAACTAAATATTATTATTATTTATTATGAACAAAAAAATTTGTTTATCTCGTACATTATTTGAAAGATTAAAATTAATTATTGTTCAAGTTATTGGACAAAAAATATATAAAACTAATAAACATATAAAACAATAAACAATATAAAAAGGGGAAAAAAAGAACTAAAAATTAAAAAACCTTGTCGAGTAACTCGAAAGTTAATAAACTGGAGCTCGAGATAAAAAAAATAAAAAATAAATAAATAAGAGAATGTTTGTCGAGTTACTCGACAAAGTCATTAAAAAAAAAATTCAATCAAAAGACTAACTCGAAAAAATCTTGATTTTATTTTATATTTTTTAATTGTAACTCAACAAATTGTTGTCTAGTTACCCGATAAAGATTTAATTTTTTTTAACAAAAAAAAAAAAAATCAAATAAAAATCAAATGGCCAAAATAAGGTAGTGTTACTAAAATTTCTTCACTTAGTCATGGACTAAATAAAATTCTTTTGACATAGAAAACGATCACCGAAAAATATGAAATTTTCAGAAAACATAGAATACTCGTGTAGATACCACATATCAAAAAATTCATAGTCCGACGGCATGTTTCGGCTTACTAAAATACTTACCAATACATCCTAGGCAGTTTTTCGGATTCATGCGGTCGCAGTTTACAAATTTGTCCATAAATTGAGTTATATAACATGAAATTATGTAAAACCAAAGCCAATGGTTAAGTAACCCATAGGGCTATCGTCTCTAACTGGAATTATGTAAAAATACTTAATATATAAGGTGCAGTAAATTTTTGAGTTGGACAACGAAACGCATATTAGAAAAACATGAAGTTTAGCAAAACCTTTCAAGTTCACATCATTAACGTGTAACCAAAACATGGGAATCCACTAAAATTACCACAAAACCAAGGTCCACAAAAGTTTAAGAAGATATTTATACTACTTAAAGTTTTTTGATTGGTTTATCATAGCGATTCCGGCACGCCGACGACATAAATCCGAAAAACAGCCTAGGAGGTTTCGCGGTGACTATTTTAGTGTGCCTAAACATGCCGTCGGACTACCAATTTTTTTATATGTGGTAGCTACCTGAGTATTCTATGTCCCTGAAAATTTCAGTATTGTTCGGTGATCGTTTTCTATGTCAAAGAATTTTTGTTACTCCATAACCGTGTGAATAAAATTTTAAAAATAAGGGCGGTGTTACTAAAATTTCTTCACCCGGTCATGGAGTAACAAAAATTTGTTTGACATAGAAAACGATAACCGAAAAATATGAAATTTTCAGGGAACATAGAATACTCATTTAGCTACCACATATCAAAATTTGATAGTCCGACGGCATGTTTCAACTTTACTAAAATGCTCACCAAAACACCCTAGACAGTTTCTCGGATTCATGCGGTCATGATTTACAAAATTGTCCATAACTTGAGTTATATACCATGAAATGATGTGAAACCAAAGCCAATGGTTAGGTAACCCATAGAGCTATCGTCTTCAACTGAAATTATGTAAAATACTTAATATACAAGGTGCAGCATATTTTTGAGTTGGTCAACAAAAGTGCAGTTTGGAGAAACAATTCACCTAGTCATGGAGCAAAAATATTTCTTTGACATAAAAAACAATTACCGAACAATATGAAATTTTCACGGAACATAGAATACCCATGTAGCTACCACATATAAAAATTTGATAATCCGACGGCATGTTTTGACACACTAAAATGCTCACCGAAATATCCAAGGCAGTTTCTCGGATTAACAAAAACAGAACCCTGCATATATGTTGTTCCAATGGTGGGATTTTATTTCTAATTGTCCCATGCCTTTGCCAAGTAAAAAAATTCTAACTCTTTGTTTAATAATCTAATAAGCTTAATAATCAGTTCTTCAGAAGCAGGGACAAAAAATAATACAACTCTTAGCATTTTCAGTGAATCATCTTAGATATGCACGCATGAACTCTCAAAGCTCCACAAAAATCATACCTTTTTCCTTGTGAATAATTTTAAATATTAAAAAGTGAAAAAATATACAGAGAAAGAGGGTCATAATATAATTAATTTTTGTTTAAACCTACTCTAATCAAATTTTAATTTATAACATTATTACTAAGAATGTTATAATTAATAGTTATAAAAAATAAAATATGTTGTTGATTTTTTTCATTGAAAAAAAAAATTAGAAATGTAAAACTCACCATAAAAAAAAAAAAAAAAAAATCATGAACAAGAACTTTTTCGAGTTACTATTCATCTCGAAAAAGTTTGTCGAGTTGAATAGTAACTCGACAAACTTTTCAATTTTAAAATAAATTTTTTTTTTTTTATAAGCAAGATAACTTTTTCGAGTTACTATTCACCTCGAAAAAGTTTGTCGAGTTAAATAGTAACTCGACAAACTCTTTCAATTTTAAAAAAAAAAAAAAAAATTTTCATGAGCGAACTTTTTCGAAGTTACTATTCACCTCGAAAAAGTTTGTCGGGTTGAATAGTAACTCGACAAACTTTTTCGAATTTTTTTAAAAAAAAAAAAAATTTAATGAACGAGTAACTTTTCGAGTTACTATTCACCTCGAAAAAGTTTGTCGAGTTAAATAGTAACTCGACAAACTTTTTCGAATTTTTTTTAAAAAAAAAAAAAAAAAATTCATAAATAGTAACTTTTTCGAGTTACTATTCACCTCGAAAAAGTTTGTCGAGTTGAATAGTAACTCGACAAACTTTTTCGAATTTTAAAAAAAAAAAAAAAAATTTTTTTTTTTTATAAAATCGAGTAACTCGACAAAAGTTAGAATTTTTTTTTTTTTAAAAAAATCGAGGAACTCGACAAAAGTTTCAAATTTTTTTTTTTTTTTTTTAAAATCGAGGAACTCGACAAAAGATTCAAATTTTTTTTTTTTTTTTTTTTAAAAAATCGAGTGACTCGACAAAAGTTTAAATTTTTTTTTTTTTGTTTTTAAAATTGAGTAACTTCGACAAAAGTTAAATATATATATATATATATATATATTTTTAAAATTCGAGTAACTCGACAAAAGTTTAAAAATTTTTTTTTTTTTTTTTTAAAATTGAGTAACTCGACAAAAGTTAAAAAAAAAAAATATTTTAGTTATTTATTTTTTAAATTCGAGTAACTCGACAAAAGTTAAAATATTTTTTTTTTTTTTTTTTAAATTCGAGTAACTCAACAACATTTAAAAATTTTTTTTTTTTTTAAAATTCGAGTAACTCGATAAAATTTTTAAAAAAAAAAAAAAAATTTTTTTTTTTTTATTCTAGTAACTCAATAAAAATTTTAAAATTTTTTTTTTTTAAATTCGAGTAACTCGACAAAATTAAAAAAAAAAAAAAAAAATTTTTTGGTTTTTAAATTCGAGTAACTTGACAAGATTTAAAAATATAATATATATTTTTTTTTTTAAATTCGAGTAACTCTACAAAATTTTTTAAAAAAAATGTTTTTATTATTTTTTGGCTAGTAACTCTACAAATTTAAAAAAAAATAAATATTTTTTTTTAACATCGAGTAATCTCGACAAAATTTTAAAAATATCAAAATAAAATTAGGCTACTTTTTAAAAGTTGTAGGACTTCATATACATTTTATTTTATTTTATTGTTATTTGTTTTTTTAATTATTATTTAAAGAGGTGGAGAAAATAAAATTTGTAACGAAATTTAAAAGTCGGGAATGGCCAAAGCAAAGCAAAAAAAAAAGGTTATGGGTAAATTTGTTATAAAATAAAAAGATTGTGGACTAAAAGTGCAAATTACAAAAAATAAAAAAATAAAAATTTAATGTTTCCCACTTTGTCGAGTTACTCGGCAAAGTGGGAAAATTAAAATGTTTTTAATTTCCCCACTTTGCCGAGTAACTCGACAAAGTGGGGAAATATTTTTTTTTTTTTGTTTTGATATTGTCATGAAAAAGAGCACCTACAACCAAAAAAAAAAAAATTTAAACAAATCGACTTTTCCATTGCGCGTGCGTGGGAAAAAAATTTCAAAACTTCATTTAGTCATGGATTAACAAAATTCATTTCACATAGAAAACGATCACCGAAAAATATGAAATTTTCGGGAGCATAGAAGACTCATGTAGCTACCACATATGAAAATTTGATGGTCCGACGGCATATTTCGACTTACTAAAATGCTAACCGAAACATCCTAGTTAGTTTTTCAGATTTATGCTGTCACAGTTTACAAAATTGTCCATAAATTGAGTTATATAACATGAAATTATGTAAAACCAATGCCAATGGTTAGGTAACCCATAGGGCTATCGTCTCCAACTGGAATTATGTAAAAATACTTAATATATAAGGTGCAGTAAATGTTTGAGTTGGACAACAGAAACTGTATCTTAGAAAAACATGAAGTTTAGCAAAACTTTTCAAGTTCACATCATTAACGTGTAACCAAAACATGGGAATCCACTAAAACTACCACAAAACCAAGGTCCAAAAAATTTTAAGAAGATATTTACACTAGTTAAAGTTTTTTGATTGGTTTATAATAGCGAATCCGGCACGCCGACGGCATAAATCCGAAAAACAGTCTAGGAGGTTTCGCGATAAGTATTTTAGTATGCCTAAACATGCCGTCGGACTACTAATTTTTGGTATGTGGTAGCTACCTGAGTATTCTATGTCCCTTGAAAATTTCGTATTGTTCGGTGATCGTTTTCTATGTCAAAGAATTTTTTGTTACTCCATGACAAGGTGAATAAAAATTTCAAAATAAGGGCAATGTTACAAAAATTTCTTCACCCGGTCATGGAGTAACAAAAATTTGTTTGACATAGAAAACGATAACCGAAAAATATGAAATTTTCAAGAAACATAGAATACTCATTTAGTTACCACATATCAAAATTTGATAGTCCGACGGCATGTTTCGCTTACTAAAATGCTCACCGAAACACCCTAGACAGTTTCTCGGATTTATGCGGTCGCAGTTTACAAAATTGTCCATAACTTGAGTTATATACCATGAAATTATGTGAAATCAAAGCCAATGGTTAGATAACCCATAGAGCTATCGTCTCCAACTGGAATTATGTAAAAATACTTAATATATAAGGTGCAGCATATTTTGAGTTGGTCAACAGAAAGTGCAGTTTCGAGAAACAATTCACCCAGTCATGGAGCAAAAATATTTATTTGACATAGAAAACGATTACCGAACAATATAAATTTTTCACGGAACGTAGAATACCCATGTAGCTAACACATATAAAAATTTGATAATCCGACGGCATGTTTTGACACACTAAAATGCTCACCGAAACATCACAGGCAGTTTCTCGGATTTATGCTATCGCAATTTACAAAATTGTCCATAACTTGAGTTATATAACATGAAATCATGTGAAACCAAAGCCAATGGTTAGGTAACCCATAGAGCTATCGTCTCCAACTGGAATTATGTAAAAATACTTAATATATAAGGTGCAAAATATTTTTGAGTTGGTGAACAGAAAAGACAATTTGGAGAAACAATTCACCCGGTCATGGAGTAAAAAAAATTTATTTGACATAGAAAACGATCACCGAACAGTATGAAATTTTCAAAGAACGTAGGAATACCCATGTAGCTACCACATATAAAAATTTTATAGTCCGACGGCATGTTTCAAGCGCACTAAAATGATCACCAAAACATCTAAGTCGGTTTCTCGATTCATACTGTCGTAGTTTACAAAAATATTCATACCTTGAGTTATACAACATGAAATTATGTGAAACCAAATCCAATGGTTAGGTAACCCATAAGGATATCGCTCCAACTGGAATTATGTCAAAATACTTAATGTATAAAGTGCAGCAAATATTTATGTTGGACAAAAAAACTGCAGTTTAGAGAATGAAATTTAGCAAAACCTTTAAGAATCGATTGTATTTAAGTCATTTGTTCTCCACAAAGAATCGGGGATAAAAAAGCACCAAATTTGATGACTTATTAAGAGAAAATGAATATATATTGACTATAATATATAAGAAGTCAATAATTATGGCTAAAAGACACTAATATATGTATATTAAAACAAATAAAAGAAAAGAAAAGATGAAGAAGTCAAAAAATGCAGCCAAAGATATTAATTTAATATACAAAAAGTGTCAAAAGATTAGGACAAAATGGTGAGATTTGGACAAAATTAAGACTAATACAACATCAAAACGACGTCGCGTTGGTTGAAGGGTGAATAGTAAACATGCCATAGACACTTATATTATAGTATAGATATATATATATATATATATATATATTTTAAAACTCACACATATATATTACAAAAAAAAAAAAAAAAATTTTGGTTACTGTTCATTGCCGAGTTGCTGAATGAATAGGTGTAAAAGAAAAAAAAAATTGTAAAAAAAAAATTAAAAATTAAAAAATTAAAAAAAAAATTCTAATGAACAGTAAAATACTGTTCATTGCCGAGAATCGCGGCAATGAACAGTTCAATGCCGAGATTCTTACTGTTCGCAATTTTTTTTTTTTAATATGGTTTTTTCTTTTCCTTTGTGTTTTTTCAATTTTTTTCACTTAACAAGATTTTTTTTCTTGTCGAAACTTTAGAAAAAAATGTTAGCTTCCAAGGTTGGCATTTTAACTATATTAAAAACTAATATTTGAACGTTTCCAAAGAACCACATCAAAAAGAATCCGGAGAATGCCCTTTATCAAGCAAGATTCACGAGCTCTTCTACTTTTCCCCATCGATCTTCAAAGACACCTGTCTATTAATATATTCGAAAAGTTCTCGCAGCAGGATCAAACCTCTTCTTACCATATCAACTAACAATTTGCTAACTTCCTCCGACAAACTTTCTTTGCAAAGAACATTTATAAATGCATTATAATAACTCTCATTTATCAAGTTTTCCTTCCCCCGCATAATGTGATACAGACCCAATTGCATCCTTCGCTCTCCGCCTTCCCTGGATAATACTTTAAGCATACATCCATAGGTCTTATGTTGTAGTTGGATCTTCTCATAACAAGATCTCTCAAAAACAAATCTGCGATGTGTATTTTCCAAATCGTAATGTATACATACATACATACATACATATATATATATATATATATATATTATTTCTTCCTACAACAACAAAATTAAAGCACAATGTATATATATATATATATATATATATATATATATAGTATATTACTCGGCAACCAAGTTGGTTGTCGAGCAACTCTCAGAACCAAAGTCGGTTTGTTGAGGGTTGCTCGATGGTTGCCGAGAATTGGTTACTTTTTTTTTTTTTTTTGTCTTGTTAAAAACAACAATAATATAAACTATAATTGAAGTAGATAAATTGTAGTCAAATGAAGTATTCCCTACGTGAATGCGCGCTCATTTTGTATACTGGTGTTGTCAAATGAATCTCACTTACATATGACAACAATTTCAATTTTCATGAGATTAAAAAAATAATTAATTTGCAGGCATACACAAAAATTAACATATATGCATTTGCTTTTAATTGCACAACTTCCAATTCCAAATCTAACCTCATTGTATAATTACTGTGTAATTGGCTATTGAGCTGAAACAACTTTCTGGAAAAACTTTGAATTGCAGATTGATGCCACTCTAATTTGCAATTTTCTTGTAATAATCTTCATTAACCATTCTCTAAATCATGTGGCACAGGCTAAGACATTGCCATGAATTATTAAGCAATGTAAATAAAACTAATTAACTCAAAGGATGGTTGCCGAGTAGCTCGGCAACCACGCCTAGTTGTCGAACTACTCGGCAACCAGCGTGGTTGACCAGCGTACTTGGCAACCAACCGAGCAAGTTAGCTTGGTTGATAGTCTGTGACAAAGTATATTGTCCGAATATCAAGCAACCTCATACAAATATACCACAGGATGTACTAAAGAATTTGGAAGAAATGTAATCTTTGGACAAAGTACACATAAATATTTGATTTGAAATTTTCCAAAACTATGATATTGTGTGCTTTTGTCATAGTCTTTTCCTATTATTGATGAGGGGTTTTGATGTTTCTCTAATCAGGTTAATACTAAAACACAAGTACTCATCGGGATCCAGGAGAAGATTTGTGAAGGTGTAGAACAGTTGAATGCTGATTTATTAGTGATGGTGTTCTGTGCTTTTGGCCCCAATCAGTTGAATGCAGCTCTAAAAATGGCCAATACCGGTCTTTGGTTTGTCTAGTAACTCGACAAACCAAAGCCAAAGCACCAATTTAATAAAAAAAAAATACAAAGGTCAAAAATTGCGACTATTTCATTGTCAAAACGGTGTCGTATTGGACGAAAAAAACTACAGTAAAAAAATTAAAAAATTAAGGCTCTTATATTATTGTAAGGATATAAAAGAAGATATATATAGATACACACACACATTAGGATGTTGAATAGAAGGTTAATTAACAAAATTTGACTAGTCCAAAGTGATAGTCAAACACTAGCTAAATTTAATATATAGATGTGTCAATTACTATTCACTTTATTACATATGTAGCAATGTTTAACTAAATAAAATTAACACATCCAATACAGATAGAGGTGGCAAATGGGCCATAAGGGCCAACCTATCCCGAATCAAATGGGCTACACAAAAATTGAGCTGGGCTGGCCATGGCCCGATTTTACTCGGGCCAATAATTTGCTCGGCCAGCCCAGCCCAGACTCAAATCTTTACTTTTTTTCTTTTCTTTTTTATATTTCAAAAAAAATAAAAAATTGGGTGGCACCAGTCTGCGTTTCGAAGAAGATGGCGACGTTCTTATTTCCATCGAAGACTTCATCCGGCTCTACAACCGCCTTGATCACTACCACTTTGGGTGGCTCCACTGCCTTTTTCGTGGTTGATCCCGCAGCTCGCCGCCACAGCAAGACCACCACAACGCAGCCGATTAGCACTGCTACATAGGTGGTTAAGACCATTATCAGGTCCTATTGTCCATCAACATAGCCACTACCATCGGCTGCACTGATACCATTGTCGATTCGACCGTTCGAATTTCACACCTTTTAGGATAGAAACCATCAAACCCAAATGAGAGAACTTATCTGAAGTGGGTTCCATGAATTTGTAACTGGGTCGGTGGCGGATTTTTAAAATCTTTAATAGAAGTTGTGATCCTTTGGACACTGGCAAAAAATCTGCAAAATAGTTTAACTATAGTAAAATGAGAAAAAAATTGAATAAAACTTAGGGGTTTGATCCAAGAATATCTCTCTTTGAACTTGGAAGAGGTGTGGTGACGTCACAAGAAATAAAATTTTTTGAGAGAATCTTTGACTTCTGCAGAGGAGAGATAGCGCTTTAATTATATAGATTGCTTTACAAAAAGCTTGATTTGTTTATACTTGGACCAATATTTTTTTATCGGGCCAGTCTGGCGTGGGCTAAATTGGCCTGAGTTGGCTAATTTTACCAGGCCAAATAGGTCCGGTTTTATTGGGATGTATTTTTAATGGGTTAACCCAACCCAGAGTCTGGGTTATTCTGGGCTAGCCCGCCGAGCCAACCCATTTTGCCACCTATAACTACGGATGATCTTAATCTTAATTGACATGTGACATAGTCTTTTATACTTTTGCTTATATACTGTTGTGTATATACTAAGAAACATGCTATTACTGTTGCTTATATACTTTTAGTTACGAGGAATGCTATTTTGTTAAGACGTGCAAACTTTAAAATGGCCCCCAAACATTTATTTATGTTTATTGTGTGCTTTTGTATTCAATGATTATTTTTGTAAGTTATTTAGTGACCTTAAACCTTGAATGGTGGGGAAAAAAAAGCTAGAAAAATTTAAAGATTATATTGTGTAAATTTATAAGTAAACAAAACATATTTATAATAAATTGAAATAATAAAATATTTAGTCTTCAATCTTTCAAAAAAGTAAAGTATATACTCATAACTTTTAAAAATAACACCGGACATCTCCAACGTTTGAATAAATAGCAATGGTACGTCTCTGATGACAAAATTCCTCAATAATCTCTGTTATCTGCCTCAAATGCAATTCACGCATTTTTTTACCCAAAATAAGCACTTGAAATCACATGAATAAAAGCGTCAGACCAACCCACCATGCCGGTAGAAACACAAATTTGGCCACCACCCCCACTCCTTTCCATGGGTACCGCCACACCTCATCTCTCTCCTCAAAACTTCTTTGCTAGACCACCATCTCTCTTTACCCGGGCCAGCGAACATCTTCTCACCTCCAAATCTGAAAATTACAAATTTTGGTGAGAATTATTTCCTGTTGTCTACAATGAAAATTATGAATGGAAAAATCTCCGGTGGTGTATAACTAGAATTTGACCATGGCACCACTTGATTTTCGTTGTCCTTCTCTTCTTCTTCCTCTTCAACATAATTATAATTATCGTTGTCACTATAGTACTCCCCACAATCTGTTTCACTTTCCTAAGAATCACTATCTTCATCACCTTTTCTTCTCTGAGTCATCACTTAGTTTTGTGCACAAGTGTGGCAAATGGAGATAGCGTGGGGCTGAGCTTCGGACCAGTTGCTTTCCACGGTGTCGAAGACTGGAAGACGTGGCATAGCATGCTTCTAGAGTGCTCAACCACCAAAAATTTGCACAGTGCACCTTTTCATCGCAATCCCAACAAAGGCTAGCTTGATTCGATTCACTAAACATTCTCGTCAGATTGCTGCACAATTGACACTTCTTGTTGGAAATTTTTCTTCTTTAATTCTTTATTTTCTCTCTTTTAATCTTGTTTCAATTCAATTTTTGTAACGGGTATTAGGTTGGTGTATATGTGTGTGATGTGGTGAGCACTTGGATAGAGTCTTTATACAAGTAATGTAAGGCTGAAGGAGATGGTAATATTGTCCACACTTGCTAGATTCTTTATACTATTGTGAATGCAAAATCCTCGGCCCACCACCACTGTTAATGTCCATAGTCCACAGTGAAATTTATGAATACATATTCTTAATTTTCAGATTTGGAGGTGGAAATTTGTTCACTGGGCCGGGTAAATGGATGTGGTGGTATGGGAAAGAAGATTTGAGGAGTAAAATGAGTCTTGGCGATGCCGGTGGAAAAGAGTGGTGGTGGTGGCGGGATTTGTGTTTCTACCAGCAAGATGGGTAAGAGGATGGGTTGATGTGACATTTTTACTCCTATGATTTCAAACACTTATTTTTGGGTGAGAAAATGCGAGATTGCACTTGGGGGTAGATAATGGAGAAATTGACGGATTATATCATTAGAGACCTACCATGCATATTTTCTCAAACGTTGGGATGTCCAGTGTTATTTTTATAGAGTAATGATATATCTATTACATTTTTGAAAGGTTAGGGACCTATAAAAGTCAAATTTTGTTACTTACAAATAAAATAAAGAGAAATTTATACTTTTCGTTCCCAACCTTTGTAATATGTTATTAATTTATCCTCAACCTTTTTTTTAGTACTATACATCCTCAAAATTTCACTTAATTGCAAATCACGTCCCAATTGATAAATTCTGCGATAAACTACCGTTATCCCACCTACATACACCCACTCATTTATTCACCAGTCTCACCACATCTGAGAACAAAATAGACAAATTTGTCTATCCACAAAAATATTTTCATCTTCTTAAACAACACACAACGCACACCCAACCCAAACCACCCAGCCCCCACCCTTCTTTCCCTCTATCGCCAGTGCCGATGCTTGCCAAATCCATCAATGACATAAGAAAAAAAAACCTTTTATCTTCTTCAAAAAAGAAAAAACAAAAAGAGGAAAAAAATAAAACAAAATTCAAAAACTTCATCTTCTTCTACACCCCTAACTCAACCCCTCTCCACACCCCATGACCACCAGTCCCTCTACCATTGCCACCATTGCCACCCTACTGTAAATTTTTTTGAAATTTTCCACAAAGGAATGGTAAGTATCTTGAAGCGCAATTTGGGAACACAAGCAAAGTTAATAAAAACCTTCACAAAGAAAAAAAACAGCACACGCAAATGAACGAAGAAAGTGTTCTTGAGAGTGGGTTGCAAGTGTTTTATCTCTTTAATATTTTCCATACACACACACACACACATTTCAATTCAATCACATTGACTTCATCTTTATCCCTATTTATCTTTCATCAATCACTTTTGGAAACTAAAACTGGTTTTTCTT
Organism: Forsythia suspensa; assembly: GCA_023638005.1. Classification (NCBI taxonomy): domain Eukaryota; kingdom Viridiplantae; phylum Streptophyta; class Magnoliopsida; order Lamiales; family Oleaceae; genus Forsythia; species Forsythia suspensa. The sequence continues at coordinate 18,376,169 of CM042669.1, forward strand.
GAAACTCCATTGGGAATTTGAATGAAAATTTTGGATGGTAAAGTGAGTTAGAAATGGTTAATCCAAAACATGAGGAAATAAGTGTTCTTGAGGGTGGGGATGTTGAAGAAAATAAAGGTTATTTCTTCCTTTTTCTTTTTTCATTTTGGGGTATGGAGAGAAGAAATGGGATGTGGCACATGTTTGTGTGTGTGTTGAGTTGGGGATGTTGAAGAAGATGAATGATTTTTATATTTAGTTGTTAGAGCGGTGAGAAAGGTGAATAAATGCGTGGAGTATACGTGGGTGGGGTAACGGTAGTTTATTATGGAATCTATCGATGAGGACGTGATCTGCAACTAAGTGAAAGGTTGAGATGTCAGGTGTTAAAAAATGGTTGAGAGTAGATCAGTAACAGATTACAAAGATTGGGGCGAAAAGTAAAAAATTTCCTAAAATAAATGGTGGCTATATTAACACTACATTTTTTTTTTTTAGGATAATAGCATATTTGCTCCCTAACTTTGTAAAAACGTTAGGGATATACCTTTAGCCTTTAAAAATAGCACCGAACATCTCAACGTTTGAAGAAGTATGCATGGTAGGTCCTTGATGACATGATCCATCCATTTTCTCCATTATCTGCCTCAAGTACAATTCACGCGTGTTTTGACCTAAAATAAGTGCTTGAAATCACATGAGTAAGCACCAGACCACTAGAGCCTTCCCTCCATTTTTTTTTTCACCATGTTCTTATTTATTACTTTTGTTATGACGTCTATTTTATTGCAATATATATATATATATATATATATATATATATATATATATATATACCTCGTATATATTTTCAACTCAAGTTTGCTTTCCCTTCTCCACCTCTCATGTCCTATTGAAAACATGGCAGGAAGGGTATATTGTTGTAGAAATCACATAGATCTAAAAACTTCTTGAACTGACGCGAACCTGGCTAGTGGATTCTTTGTTTGTGAGGTTACTTTATTTATTCAGAAGGTGTTGTTGACAAAAAAAAAAATCAAACACTTCACACCCGAATTTTTGTGCCCTAGGACAATCGATGTGGTTGTTTCGCGTGGTGACCTACCAATTTGTGACCAAACAAAGCAAGTAATTCCAGGGTTGCTGAATTCAAAATGAAGATATGGAGGAAAGATAAATGAATTAGAAGCTTATGTAAAGACACTTGAAGAAGAAATTAACAAACTACAATTAGAGATTCATGGCCTACAAGAAGAATACAAAAATTTTTCGCAGGAATTGAGAATGTACAAATCAGAAATGGAAGACATCAGTGGAGTTGTATTTGGATTTGGTCATTTATATTTGGGTTGTTCCTCATGTTGATCTTCTTTTTTTTAGGTGTTTGTAATTTAATTATTTGTGAAAATCATAGTTTGCATTGTTCGTGTAATTTATCCCTTGTATTTTGAATGTTGATTCTCAAACATTGCAATTTTCTGTTGCATTTGTCTCTTTATCAGTTATATGCCAAATATGTAGATTACTAATGTGAACCGTATTTTTGCAAAGGACGATAAAGGTTGGGGGACCTATTATGCTATGTCAAGTAGTAACTTAGTATTTATGATCCAACACATGTGAAAGGTTGGGGATGAATGGCACTATTGCATTTAAAGGTAGAGGATGACACATGCAACGAACAACAAACGTTGGGAACCTTTAATGCCAAACCTTTTTAAGCACATAAGGTTGAAGATTCCTCTTTTTAACTTACCCCTGTTTAAAACAAATACAAATTATTCAACTAGTAACCCAACCCAAAACATAATACACGATATTTCAATATAGACCCAAAATACAATACATGTATTCATAACTTATCCTTGCTTAGTTTTTCATGAACCCATTGGAAAGTTTATACATAAAGGACCCAAAAATATATACAAAATTTGCAAAAAATGACTGCTTCTATGAAGATGCATATTTAAATGACAGGCCCAAAAAGATATACAGAATTGAGTTTTTCTTGCGGCGGTTACTTATCTTGTCGAAGTATAATTATTGTTACATATACGCTTGTCGTGCCCAACCTTCCCACATGATGTATGTCATCTCTATCCCTTACCTATCTCTTTTTCCTGTTTTATTTGGTACTTCATCTAGTTCCCTCCTATTTATCCTCTTTAGCCTACCAGGTCATGTTCGTGCCCAATCCATTGGGTGGATCATTGGATTGTAAACATGCAAAAACATTAATTTGATGTAGCACTTATCCATATAATTTTCAACAACCATGTGTCTATCCAGCTCATTGCATGGCTACAGAGAATGCCACTCAGCTCTTAGCTTCTACAATTATACATCTTTGAACAGAAGTTAATTACATAAGTATTGGTTGAAATGAAGTTCTCAACCTCAAACTCATCATCACCAACCCATGTTGGCTTACAATGTTTTGCTCTCTCCTTGATCTTTCAAAGATTTTTCAAAATTTTGGGGCAATTCTATTATGCCATTTTTAACAAATTCTTTCTTATTTTCCATGTACGTCATGAGATAAAACCTCAACTTATCTAGAAAGAAAATAATTGGCTTGTCTCTGGCTTACACTATTGCAGTGTTGAAAGACTCACACAAGTTGTTCAACAATATGTCACACTTAGTTGTGCTCCTGAAGTGTGACATACTCCATTGCACTACCAGCTTCTCCGGCAACCATTTGTTCACTTCAACATCCTAAATTTTATTTTTTCCATCCATTCATCCCATTCACTCTCAGTCGTCGCCATGGCTGCTCTCCACAATATGCTCTTTAGATTTAAACATATATTTGAAATTATTGTGTAAATGCCTAAGACGAAAATGATGTTTTTCAAGTTTACACCATGTATACATTGCATCCACCAAACCCTTTTGCTTATCACTTATGAATATCCAACTACTTGCATCAACAACACCCACATCGTCAACCAACAATTGCATGAAACAACTCTAATTACTTTTTTTTTCTACCTCTACCACAGCATACACAACATGATGTATTGCATTGTCCTATCAATACCTAAAGTTGACAAATTGTGGCACCCAAAATCACCCTTCAAGAAATATCCATCAAGCCTCTTATTACTGTCATACACCCTACTCTAAAACCTTATTTTCATGCAGCCAAGAAAATGTAAACTCTCTTAATCTCCCTCAATTATCTAGCTATCAAAGTCTTCAAGATAATTGTGCTGACACGATTACTCATCCTTATATGCTCACAGTAATCACCCAATATTGCGAACTGTTTTTAACTTGTACCTTTAATTTCTTATAGACATTTGGTTCTAATTCTATTAAATTTCTACTTTGACGCAGTCGACGCACAATCATTTTTCACTACATCCATGAAACCATTCAATCACCCTCTATGTTATATTTAAATGTATCCATATACTTCTCGGCCAAGAAGTTTGCATAAATGTGCCTACTACGAAATGTTATCATACAATCATGGTCCAATGTCATGGTGTGAATAATGAACGTCTTTGTCGGTGGATATCACCACTCAAGCCCATATGCATTTATTTTCTCTTTATTATTTCTGCAGATTTTGAATAAGAAAATAATTTATTTTCTAAGATGGAATCATCAATTTTAAGAGAGAATTAATTAACTTTACAAGTTTCATGAGTATAGTTTTATGTCAAATATATGATGGAAACTGACACAGATAGTTGGGATTTAAGGGGTGATGCTGCATGTGAATCTAAAGCTAAATATCTGCTAAGGTTTATCAATATGGAACATTCTTGTTTGAGAGGCCAATTCTTGCTTTGCAACTGAGGTTATAGTAGGGATTGCTCGAAATCATCATATTCGATCATCTGCCTTTGTTGCTAAATACTGTGGTGGCAGCGGCATGAAGGAGGTGGCAGCGTGGATGAGGAGGTCGTGTGGAGATGATTGCTGTAGGTGGGTAGGGAAGAAGATATTTTGTACATTTTGAAAAATTATGAAACTTTTTTTTTTTTTTTTTTTTGCAATTTTTCTTTTTTTTTTTTTTAGTTTTTTTTTTGTTTATTTAATGAGGAGGACAAATCCGTTATTATTTGTCATTAAGGACGTGATTTTCAATTAAATTATGTTGGAGATGTATGGTGTGAAAAAAAAGGTTAAAGATAGTTTAGTGGCAAACAACAAAGGTTAGAGACGAAAAGTGCAAATTCGCTTTAATATTTAGTTAGTCTACTTAAAAAGTCAAATATTGCATTACAAGCAATTATAAAAATTCATAATTGTATATTTTATTTGTTGACGTCGGAATCTGCACTGTCCACATATCAACAGATCTCTAGTCAATCCTCTGTCAACCTGTATGTTACTTGCACACTAGGATGATCGTTAGGCACCAAGATCACCGAGAAAAAATTGTCTAGTGATTGTTGGTACTCCGACGATCAAGTCAACTGCTGGTATATGTAAGGGATAACAATATACGAGGGATGAGATTTGGGTGTGGGAGAGACAAGCAAGCAGAAATTTAAGCAGAGTTTAAGGGTGAGAATAATGTGAATCTTAGAACAACCGGAGACGTTATATTTATAGCCTCAGAGTTTTAATTGATTTAGAAAAACAATTAATTAAATATCTAATTGGATCCTTATTCCTTATGGGATAAGAATAATTGGTTGTCAATGCTATCTTCCAAATTTTATCCCTTATTCGAATTGATTCATATTATCACGTTGTCTAATCTTTAGGAGATTGATATTTAGTTTTCTTGTGAGAATCTGTGGCCAATCAAACACAATCTCTCTTTGAATATATCTCTGGTCATTCTGAAATATCACAATGCTCACAGATCTGTGACGAATTCGGTTGCCGGCGAAGCGTTTGGGGTTGGCCATAAATGTCGAGGCACTTCACGGGCTTCGCCATACTTATTTGGAGAGTCCCAATGTGTTGCTGGGCCTTAAATACATTCACGAGGCCTTCACTAGGTACATGAGGCTTTTACGAATTCAGAAAGCTCTCATTGGGCTTGTGAGGATTTTACAGATTGAAGAGGCCCTCGTTGGGCTTACGAGGCCTTCGCGAGGCCTAACTTGGGCCTTTATGGGATTTTTATGGGGCTTTTATTGACGTGAGTGATAGCCCAATAATAACTAACCAAGAGGTGAGTGAATTGGTTTTCTCAAACTTTTTTGAAAAATATTCTCAAAACTGATATTTAAGAAATGAAAATTAATCTACAAAAATATAAGCACAATATAATTAAATAAAAGGAAAGATGGAGTGCAAACTATATTTTTATGGAGGTTCAATCCAACCAATGCTCTACGTCCCCCGTTACCAAGCTCTCCAACACGAGCACGACCTTTCTACTATTTTGATTGACTTATGGTGCAAACCAAACCCTTATAATGTATCTGGTGACTTACAAACAAGGAGCACCGATCTTTATACAATATTGAGTTTTCAAGGGACCTCAATATAACTCAAAAATATAAAGAGATTGATTTGAGTATTTTTTTCTAGATGAATGATAAATACAAGTTTAGTTCTAAGAGAGACTAACACTTTAATGAATAGAAATAGATGAGCAAAGCTCAAGTATTAGAAGAAAACTTTGTTGAGAATGATGAATCAAAAGTTTAATTTAATCAAACAAAGTTTTTAATGAATGATATTGAATATATAAATGCAATAGAACTTTAAATGAAGTTTTTCAATATGATTCTCTTTATAAATACTCTTGTAAGTGTTGTTGAATGATAATAAATGAAGTGGTATTTATAGAGATGAATTTTTGTCACTTTCTATTGAAACGGATGACCAAACGGTCGACCGGTCAGATGGTCAAAACTAGCCGTTGGAACTGCAAAAAATAAGAATGGACACTTTTTGGAAAGTGACATTCAAACGGTCGATCGGTTCAACCGGTTTGTCAAACGGATTGTCCGTTTCTGAAGTTTTGAAAAATTGATTTTTGGCTTTGATAAAAATATTTGTATGCAAGTGATAAAAAATATTTTTGAGCTTTCATTCATTTAATTTCTAAGGATCAAAGTGTTAATACCTTTACAATTTTATCTAGAAATCTATTCTTAATCTTGATCTTCGAATTTTGAATTTCGAATATTGAGATACTTGAACTCTTGTATTGATTTTGACTTGATCTTGACATTGCATGAGAGTTCGATTTGTAGCACTTTGAATATTGCTTGAGAAAAGATTGTTAGAAAATACAACTATTTTGTTTGTTATAATCAAAACATTAAGGTTTAAAGTTAACCATAGGTCAACAATTTCTCCCTTTTTGATTATGACAAACAATGTGAGAATATAGAGATAACATAAGGTATATATTTTCCCTTTCTTTTTCAAGTAAACATGGTTTGATGAATTTGTAGTGTGATACCATTTTCATTTGATTTACCAAATGTCCAAGTTGTATTCATCACATATTCATATGTATGTATTCATATGTATTATCATATTCATCAAATTCATATGTATCATCACATTCATCAAATACATCATCATCACATATCATCGCATATTTTCCCCCTTTTGGCATAAACAAAAAGCATAAACCGAAACATTAAGGTTTAAAACATATTCTCCCTAAATGAAACAAAATATGCCATTTATTGATAAAATTGAAATCTGAAAACAATCATAGTTCAAAGATACATAAAGAAAAGCTAGAACATAGGATTGTTGTCAAAAACATAGAGACAAAACAACAACAAAAATAAACTAGTTCTCCAGTGGAGGAGGCGGAGGAAATCAGGTGCCGAGATGAGCATGAAGTGCTTGTTGGGAAGCAAGCACTTGATGGAGCAATTACTGCACGCTTTCAACCATCGCGGCGAGAGAGTCGATCCGTCCATTTAGTAAATTAAATGGTCCTCGTTGAAGCCGGAGGTGGAGGACAACGGTCGATGTGATCGTGGTCTTGGTGGAGATGGAGGAGGAGCATGTTCGGCATTACCACCTTCGTCCATTTCTTCGCCACCCTCAAATGGTAATGTAGAAGGTCCTGACTCATCGTCAAACCCTTTGGACTTTGCCACCCATTGTCCATTCTCTTTAAAGATTTTCATCGGCGAAGGGTAAGAATGTTGATGGTGTCGGTGGCTTTAGGAAGAAGGGCAACCGAGTCAAGGAAGGAGATTTTGAAGTGTTGACAAATTTTAGTGAGAATCATTCCGTAAGGAAGTGCCTTAGGTCTAGTGTTGCTAAAGACTGAGGTCATGTATTTGAGCATGATGTACGAGAAATCTAGTTTGCACCCAGGGAGGATAGAGTCGGGAAAGAAGACGTTATAATGATTGACCTTATCTAAATGACCTTTTCGAGGAACAATGATATGGGCGATGATGTTGTGTAATATATGACACGGGAGTGTGAGTTGACAACATGCCTCGACCGGGTTGTATTCTTTAGCGTGAGGAATTATTTTTGTGGTATAAAGGCGAATACCACCTTCCTCAAGATGAAGAATTGATCGAATAAGGTCTTGAGTGATTTTTATTCGTTTATTTCGATCTAGACACGAAATGCCCGACTCCGGAGAGGAAGTCATGTTTTTATATAGTTCTTTTACAATGGAAGGGTAAACTTTATCATTTAGCATGAGAATACTAACCCAACTCATCCTTACGAAAAGATCCTCTATGTGAAAGGAGGGGACTTCAAAAGAAAATGAGGCAAGGTCAATGTTCTTACCAAAGAGAACGGGACATTTGGCAATCTGAATTTCCGAGGGAGAATCCTCTTCTTCAGAGGATGGAGAAGGTTGTATTTTCCTCCTAGGACGTTTGACAACCTATTTTAACCCGGGGTATTGTGTTGGAAAACAGATTGGAAGGCTAGGGTTCGAGTTCGTCCGTTTGAGTGGTTTTTCACGATTCCGTGGCAAGAAATTGGGGATTTTGTAGTTTTGAGCGTGAATTTGATATGGGTTTTGTGATTTTGAATGTAAATTTGAAAGATTTTAGGAAGATTGGAAGAAGATTTAGAGAGAAAACCGTGGTTCGCGCGAAGTTGGAATGAAGAAATTTGAAAAATTTCTAACTTAAAACCCTGATTTCCGCTAATACAGTAACAGTCGACCGTTTCAACTAAATTTTTGAAAAATAAACTCTCTATTCAAACGGATGATGGGGCGGTCGTCCATTTAAATTCAGAAGGACGTCCGTTTAAGAGAAACGGTCAACCGTTTAAAGTTTTCAATTTTGGCAAAAGTCTCTGCTTAGACGGATGATGAACCGGATGAACAAAGTGTCATCTGTTTGCCTTCAGACGGACGTCCGGTTAAGGATGCGGTCGTCCATTTCAACAGTTTTTCTGAAAAAATCATGCATTTTCAATGATTTGGTCCTTTGATAAAAACTTTAAAACATGTTTATCATATGAAATGCAATCAATTATAGAAAACATGAATAATTAGCCACAAAATTCACATTCCTCAATTATGCCTAAATTTCATCGAATATATGAAAATCTTTCGAGTGCTAATGGTTTTGTGAGAATATCTGTCAATTGTTTTTCGGTGTTTACAAACTCCAAAGTTATATATCCCTTTTGTGCATGGTCTCGTAAAAAGTTATGTCTAATCTAGATGTGTTTGGTATGAGAATGCAAAACGGGATTTTTAGATAAGTTGATGGCACTAGTGTTATCACACATAATAGGAACATTTTCAAAGAATAGGTGATAATCTCAAAGAGTTTGTTTCATCCATAGGATTTGAGCACAACAACTAGCAGCGGAGATATACTCGACTTCAGCGGTTGACAAGGCAACGGAGTTTTGTTTCTTACTAAACCAAGAAACTAAAGCAAAGCCTAGAAAATGACACGTTCCACTAGTACTTTTACGGTCAATTGTGCAACCGGCCCAATCGGCATCCGAATAGCTAAGTAAATCAAAATGAGTTTCTTTAGGATACCAAAGACCTAAGGATCTAGTCCCACTAAGATAATGGAAAATGCATTTTACGGCACTAAGATGAGAATTCTTAGGATTAGATTGATATCTAGCACATAAGCATACACTAAACATAATATCGGGCCTACTAGCGGTTAAATAAAGGAGAGATCCGATCATACCTCGATATTTTGTTATATCAATGGAAGTACATTGCTCATCTTTATCTAATTTGATTGATGAGCTCATTGGAGTATTCATTGGCTTCAATTCTTCTATTTCAAACTTTTTGAGCATATCCAAGATATACTTGGTTTGACTAATAAATATTTCATCATTAGTTTGTTTGATTTGAAGCCTAAGAAAGAACTTGAGTTCACCCATCATACTCATCTCAAATTCTCTGCTCATACACTTAAAAAATTCTTCACATAGAGAAATGTTAGTTGTACCAAAAATGATATCGTCAACCTAAATTTGAACAACGATTATATCATTCTTCTTGATTTTTATAAATAGTGTTGTATCCGCTTTACCCATTAAAACACTATTTGATAAGAGAAATTTACTTAATCTCTCATACCGTGCTCTAGGAGCTTGTTTTAATCCGTAGAGTACTTTTCTAAGTTTGAAAACTTTATCCGAATACTTATGATTTTTAAAACCGGGTGGTTGCTCAATAAAAACTTCTTCTTGAATGACTTTATTCAAGAATGCACTTTTGACATCCATTTGAAATAGAGTAAAATTCTTCTGACAAGCAAAAGCAAGAAGCATGCGAATTGACTCTAATCAAGCAACCGGATGCAAAAGTTTCTTCAAAATCAATGCCTTCTTCTTGATTGTAACCTTGAGCTACTAATCTAACTTTGTTACGCACAATTATACAATTTTCATCTTGTTTGTTTTGAAAAACCCATTTTGTGCCAATTACGGTTTGTGAATTTGGTCTAACAACTAAATCTCAAACATAATTTCTTTCAAATTGATTTAGTTCATCTTGCTTAGCTAGAATCTAAAATTCATCAAACTCGGCTTCTTTAAAATTCTTTGGCTCGATTTGTGAAAGAAAGGCACAATTGTTATGAAAATTTCTTGAACAATTTCTTGTGCTTACCCCTTTTGATGGATCACCAATGATGAGATCATTTGGGTGAGAAGGGACAAACCTCCATTCTTTTAGTAATGATGAAGTGTTGAGATCTTCATAAGGTTCTTCTTCATTTTGTTGCATAATTGTTTCCTCTTCATGTTGAATTTCAATGTTATTTAGATTCTTTTTGTCTTGATTTAGGGTTCCAAGGGAGATTCTTCCGTCTCTGGAGCTCTTCTCTTGTCCGCCCTTGCGGCTTAAAAAGAAGAAAACTCCTCGATGTGGGGGCTGCTGTTCAATAAAATCAGACATCAGACACGCTTTTTATCTCCCAGGATTATCTTATTTGATATCTTAGCAAGAAAAAAGCGGGCCTCCCCCACAAAAAAGAGAAACGGAAGACACCCTCCTAAGAACCTCATTCCCCCGTCTGGAGCCACCTTCTTCACCCCGGCACGCTTACTTCCTTGCTCCTCACAAGGGGATGGTACCTCCGGACCACCCAAGCCATAACTGTAGTAATGAGAGCCACTCCACTTTCCAGCTATCAATGTCCGCCTTCTTGTATTGATGTCGCCTCTCTTTCTTATTCTTCTTTTCTTCTCTTTTGATTAAAAAAGAAAGGAAATCCGCAAGTAAGTTTCACGCCCTATTAGTCTAGGAGAGTCTAATAGAGCAGCGGAAGCATCAATGTCTTTTTCCTAGTAGTCGACCTCCACTCAGAATGGTTACTGGACAAGAGTAGGGGTTCTAAGGGGATTCTTCCGTCTCTGGAGCTCTTCTCTTGTCCGCCTTTGCGGCTTAAAAAAGAAAAACTCCTCGATGTGGGGGTCTTTGTTCAAGCAAATCGGACATCGACACGCTTTTTTATCTCCCGTGATTATCCTATTTGATATCTTAGCAAGAAAAAAGTGGGCCTCCCACAAAAATAGAAACGGAAGACGCCTCTAAGAACCTCATTCCCCGTCTGAGCCACCTTCTTCACCCCGCAGACGCTTACTTCCTTGCTCCTCACAAGGGGATGGTACCTCCTGACCACCCAAGCCATAACTGTAGTAATGAGAGCCACTCCACTTTCCAGCTATCAATGTCCGCCTTCTTGTATTGATGTCGCCTCTCTTTCTTATTCTTCTTTTCTTCTCTTTTGATTAAAAAAGAAAGGAAATCCGCAAGTAAGTTTCACGCCCTATTAGTCTAGGAGAGTCTAATAGAGCAGCGGAAGCATCAATGTCTTTTTCCTAGTAGTCGACCTCCACTCACCTGCCCTTTCTTTTTGCTTGACAATTGATCAAAATAGAGGCAACAAAGCCACATCGACTCAATCAAAAGCATTTAAAAACCTCCATTCCCCTTTGCCAAGGAAAGCCTTGAAAGCGGGAAAGGCAAACTATTTTAACAACGGGTTTTCTTTTTTTATAATACGATATGACCTTCCAAAATTCAACCGATGAAGCCATTCTTCACCCATACCGAGACTAATTACATCTCGTCTAATGAGCCTAGCCTAACGGTTCTAGGGCGAATTTCGTCTATTGTTGAACACTTAGTTATTCAAATGGGATTTCCAAATCTTCATCATCAATAACATTTTCTTGTTCAATGGAGTTAGTTTCATCAAAGACCACATGCATAGATTCTTCAACTACTAAAGTTCTTTTGTTAAAAACTCTAAAAGCTTGGTAGTAGATGAATATCCAAGAAAAATTCCAATATCGGATTTTGGATCAAATTTTCTTTTGTGTTTATAATAAAGCACTTGCAACCAAACACTTTAAAATATCCGATATTGGGAATTCTATTTTTTCAAAGCTCATATAGAGTTTTGGTTTTTTTTCGACTCACCAAAACTCTATTTAAAATATAACATGAAGTATTTATGGCTTCGGCCCAAAAGTATTTTGTTAAGTTTTCATTCAACATGGTTCGAGCCATTTCTTGCAATGTTCAATTCTTCCTTTCTACTACTCCATTTTGTTGAGGAGTTCTATGAGCCGAGAAATTATGTTCATATCCATTTGATTTGCAAAACTCATCAAAAGCTATATTTTCAAATTTTTCACTATGATCACTTCTAATTGTCGTAATGATATATCCTTTTTTATTTTTGACTCTTTTACAAAAATGTTTAAATGTATTTAAAGCTTCATCTTTTAAATTCAAGAAAATGACTCAAGTAAATCTTGAAAAATCATCAACAATAATAAATGCATAATATTTTTCACTTAAACTAGCGGTTCTAGAGGGTTCAAATAAGTCCATGTGGAGAAGTTGTAAAGGTCTTAAAGTAGAAGAGTGTTGTTTAAGTTTGAAAGAATTCTTTAGTTGTTTTCTAAATTGACAAGCATCACAAATTTTATCTTTTTCAAACTTTATATTTGGTAAACCTTTTACAAAGTTATTTTTGGAGATTTTTGAAAGTAAGTCCATGCTAACATGACCTAATCTCCTATGCCATAACCAAGAATCATCCTTTATACTTGAAAGATGTTTTATTTCTTTTTCAAGTTTAAATTCAATAGTTATGATGTAAACATCCTTACTTCGGCTCTCCATAAACAAAACCTTTTTAGATATAGCATCCTCAATGAGGCATTTAGAAGAATCAAATTTAATGAGATAACCTTTATCACACAATTGACTTATACTAAGCAAGTTATGTTTAAGGTTATCAACTAATAAAATATTTTCAATGAAGGGAGAAGAACGATTACCAATATTTCCAATGCCTGTGATTTTTCCTTTGACATTGTCTCCAAAAGTTACATGACCTCCATCTTTTCTTTTGAGATTTGATAGTAATGATCGATCTCCCGTCATGTGTTTTGAACAACCACTATCCAAGAACCGATTGCTCTTGACCTTTCGTGGTACCTACAAAAATATTTTTAATTTTTAATTTTTGGTACCCACATAAATTTGGGTCCTTGATAGTTAGTGTTTGTGGATTCTCTTATCCACTTGTGTTTTCTTTCAAAGTATAGCCTCTTTTTAGTTGAACAATTATAAGCAACATGACCAATTTTCTTGCAAAAACTACATGTGATGTTTTGTTGAGAAAAATTGGATGATTTCACAAATATAGTTTCAAAAGAGGTTTATATCCAATTCTCCATTTGTTGAACACACATTTTTGCTCACCAAGCATTAATTCAAAATTTTTCTTTTCTTGGGTAAACTTATGAATAATACTTGTTAAATCAACCACTTTTTCTTTCAATGAAACATTTTCTTTAATTAAGGATTTATGATTATCTTTTTCTTTTTCAAAGTCCTTTTGTGCAATAAAGAGTTTCTTGACAACCCTTTTCAATAATGAGTGTTTATTGTTAAGAATAGAGTTTTTTGAAACAAGTTTCTCAAATTCTTCAAGAATTTCATCATAAGAAGTAGATAAGTCAATGTAAGAGTCATTGTTGTTTGTACTTACTGATAAGTGCGGTTTTCGCACTTATTTTAGCCTTTAAAATTGGATAATTGTGAGTTCTTTAGAGTTGTTTACCGCTTATTTTTGTTCTTTTGTTTATTTAGGTAAAAACCCGAGCTTGGATGGTGATTGGAAGAGATCCACGCAAAAAAGGAGCAAAAAGGACTAAATTTGTGCAAATCGAGAATCTTGGGGACCAAAAGATAAATATGTCTAAAGATGGAGGACCAATGTTGCAATTTATGGAGGACCTATATGAAAGACAACCAAAACTTCAAGGACTAAAGTCAACATCTCAGATAGTTCAGGGACTAAAAGTGCAATTAATCAAAATTCAAAACCTGGCACTTGAGAATTTGGCCCATGCGATCGCATGGGCCTATTGGTGTGCGATCGCGAGATTGCATTATTTCCAGCAGAATGCATTTCACCTCTACCATGCGATCGCATGGATTAGCCATCGCGATCGCATGGTTCATTTTCCCGATCCTCTGCGAATTTTTGTTCGACTTTTCGAGGACTTTTGGTAATTTTGCCCTTCACGAATTCTAGGGTTTAAAGTGCCGTTTTTCTGCATTTTAAGGGGACTCTCTCTCTATTCTCTCATCTCCACTCTCCCATAGAAAGCTCTCACCAAAGAAGATAGTTAGGGCTCTTGAAAAAAACTCCATGGAAATGGGTTTTTCTTGATTTTTTTGTACATCATTGTGTGTATTTTGTAAATAGAGGAAGATGAATGGAGGTTTATAGTGGACAAATGAAGACAACCATGGGCTCAAGCTAAATCTTGCATTTCTCTTGACTTTATCAAATCCGGTGATGTATTTTGTATCCATTTTCTATTTTGTCTTTGTAAATACTATGGGCTAATTTTATTTACTAGGAATGAGATTAATCCATTTATGAAGCTTTAAAGTGCATTGTTCTTGTTATTGATTTCTTATGTTTGGTTTTTATGGTTGTTGGTTATTGGGCTTTATTGTGTATTGAGATGATTGATCACCATTGAAATGCTTTTGTGACTTAGTTGCTACCGGGAGGTTGAAATTAGGTTTAGCACATTTAATTAACAACACAAAGTTTATGGAATGTAGGAATACTCTTTCATACTTTGTGCAATCAATTTTGAATGTTCTTGAGTTTTAATGCAATTTTACATGTATGTTCTCTCAGTAGGAATGCTTTGGGGTCTTGTGTAAAATTAGGTTTGGCTCTACTCGGGAGAGATTGCTAGACATTTTAGGAGCATGGATTGCCATAGTAACCTCATTTTAGAATTGATAATGGAAAATGAAACTTTAAAGTGGAATAGTTGGTGAAGTCGAATTCCTAGTATTTTCTTCTAATTGATTTTCTTTCTTACAAATTTCTCTTTTAATACTTTTCTTTTAGCTTAATTTTTATTCATCTTTGAATTCTTAGTTTAATCATCAAAACAATATGTTTTATTGTGTGTTTAAATTAGGGCTAGATTGATTTAGATGTTAGCAAAATTATCTATCCTCGTGGGTTCGACACTTTCTCATCACTTTATTACTTGAACGCGACCCGTGCACTTGCGATACATTTTTAGCGAACAAGTTTTTGGCGCCGTTGCTGGGGATAGATTTAATTAGTTAGATCCTTGTTATTTCTAGCTTTACTTCTTTAATTTTATTTTTTTTATTTTTCCATTTAAAGTTCCAATGCTACCTTTGTTCTTTTCGGGCATATTATCTTTGGTGGATGCAAGATTTTGAAAATCTTGAGAATTTGGTGTTTGACCCGAGATTGAAAGAACTTTCGACACAAGAAGAGAACAAAGAGAAGCACGACATAGAGTGAATACCATGGCGGGGCGAAGAAGATCAAATGGTTGAGATTGATGAGGATGATTTGTTAGTTGGGGACATTATTACTCTAGTCAGTGGTTCAAAGCCAATCTAGTATTGCATATCCGGCTTATGGGAAGGAAAATTTTCAATTGAGACCGGATGTCATCAACCTCTTCCGAATACTCTTCAATTCTATGGGCGTTCTAATGAAAACCCTCATATGCATCTATCACGCTTCTTGGAGACAAAGGAGCAATTTTGAATACCAAGTTGTCAATATGGAAGATATCAAACTCAAATTATTTCCACATACTTTGAGAGATGGAGCAAGAGAGTGGTTGGATTCACATTCTGCGGGAAGTATTACTACTTGGAATGACCTTGTTCAAAAATTCACAAACAAATACTTTCCTCCCGCCAAAGTTGCAAAGTTGAAGCATGACATCTCCATATTCAGGCAGCTAGACACAGAAAACTTTCATGAAGCTTGGGAGAGGTTCAAAGAGATGCTTCGGAAGTGCCCTAATCATGGTATCAAGAAGGCTTTGCAAGTTCAATACTTTTATGCCGAACTACTTCCACATTGTCGTTTCATTGTTGACTCATCCTCAAATGGGTCAATCAACACAAAGACAATTAAGGAAGCATGAGTATTGTTTGAAAGAATGGCTGAGACAAGTTCAAATTGGCCGGCTGATAGGGGAGTAACTAAAAGGGTAGCAGGGATGCATGAGGTTGATGTTATATCTGCTCTTTACGCACAAAAATGGCCGCTATGGAGAAAAAGATTATGGATACTATAGCTCGCAATCAGACAGCTCATGCTATTCGTGACGCCTACTCTTGAATGTGATGGTTGTGGAGCAAATCATTCAACCGGAAATTGCCCATCTGTTGACCGCTTCTTCGACATCCATCGAGCAAGCTTGTTATGCTCGTAATCATCCCAATCGACAGGTAATATCTACTCCAACACGTATAATCCAACTTGGAAAAATCATCCGAATTTTTCATGGAGCAACAACCAACACCAACAAGTGTGCTCAGAGACAACAATCGAATTTTCAACAAAAAGGGGTTGGGAAGAAGCTTTGGCTTAGTTGGCACACCAACAGTTAAAATTTCAAGAACGAATCAAGAATCTATTCAGAGTATCAGAGCATCCGTGAAGGGCTTGGAAAATCAAATGGGTCAAATGGCAAAACTTCTCTCTGAAAGACAACAAGGGCAATTACCGAGCAACAGTGAAACTAACCCAAGAGAGCAGCTCAAAGCAATTACTACAAGAAGTGGGGTTCAGTTGCCTGAGATAGAAGTCAAAAGAAATGTTGCCACTCATGACAAGACACCCTCTATTGATGATGAACAAGGGGATCAAGCTAATGCACAACAAGATGCTAGTCAAGAAAAAGATTTGGATACTCCACCTACTAAGGCAACTCCTCAAGTGAAAGCATATGTGCCTCAATCCCATTTGCACAAAGATTGAAAAAGCACAAGTTAGATAAGCAATTTGAGAAATTCTTGGAAGTCTTCAAGAAATTGCAAATCAACATCCCTTTGTCGATGCCTTAGCTCGGATGCCTAGCTACGCAAAAAATTCATGAAAGAGATCTTATCTAACAAGAGGAAGCTAGAGGAGCACGAGACAAAGGATGTTGACCAAGAGTGTAGTGCTATCTTGCGTAACAAATTGCCACATAAGCTTAAAGATCCGTGGGAGTTTTACTATTGTTTGTACCATTGGTGATATTGATTTTAATAAAGCTCTTTGTGATTTAGGTGCAAGTATTAACTTGATGCCATTTTCTCGTCTCTGAGAGATTAGGATTGGGGAGGCAAAAGCAACAACGCTTTCTTTGTAGTTAGTGATCGCTCAATCAAATATCCTAGGGAATCATTGAAGATATCTTGGTGAAAGTTGACAAATTTATTTTCCCGTCGACTTCATCATTCCGGACATGGAAGAAGACAATGATATTCTTCTAATATTGGGCGCACCATTTTGGCTCTTGGAAGAGCTTTAATTGATGTGCACAAAGGCCGATGATATTGAGGTTAAATGATGAAGAGGTGGTGTTCAATGTTTTCAAGGCGATCAAATATCCAATGGATTCTGACAGTTGTTTCAGAGTTGATGTGGTAGACGAAATGGTGGGAGAATCGTTTGCACTAAATCATCCTCAAGATTCGCTTGAGATGTGTTTGGTTCATTCATTTACCGAGGCTTTCAATCCCGAAGAAACCAAGCCCATGGTGAAGCAACTAGAGGCAAATCCGACTTATATAAATGGCAACCACCTTTCCGGAGCTTGGAGAAAAGGCAACAAAGTTACCACCATCTATTGAAAAGCCTCCACGCTTAGAACTCAAGCAATTGCCATCTCACTTGCGTTATGCTTATTTGGGTGATGATTCTACACTTCCTGTTATCATTGCAAACTCCATCGATGAATTTGGAAGAGGAAAAATTGCTACGAGTCCTTCGAGAGCACAAAACTACAATAGGATGGTCTATCTCGGATATCAAAGGCATTAGTCCCACACCCTTTGCTTGCACAAGATTCTCATGGAAGATGATTTTAAGCCATCATCCAAAGATCAAAGAAGATTGAATCCAACACCGCAAGAGGTAGTCAAGGCTGAGGTGATAAAACTTTTAGATGCGGGGATAATCTATCCTATATCAGATAGCGCTTGGGTCACTCCAATCCAAATAATACCGAAGAAAGGAGGGATCATAGTGGTGCCCAATGACAACAATGAGCTCATTCCAACCAGAACAGTTACGGGATGGCGAGTTTGCATTGATTATTGCAAACTCAACACTGCAACTCGAAAGGATCATTTTCCTTTGCCATTCATCGATCAAATGTTGGAAAGGTTAGCCGGGCATTCACATTATTGCTTTTTGGATGGGTATTCTAGATATAATCAGATTCCGATAGCTCCAGAAGATCAGGAGAAGACCACATTCACATGTCCCTACGACACATTTGCTTATAGAAGGATGCCGTTCGGCCTATGCAATGCTTCAGCTACTTTCCAACGCTGTATGATATCCATATTTTTAGATATGGTGGAGAAATACATTGAGGTCTTCATGGATGATTTCTCAATCTTTGGAGCATCTTTTGATGAGTGTCTTCATCATCTATCTTTGGTTTTGCAGCATTGTGAAGAAACCAATCTTGTTCTAAATTAGGAGAAGTGCCATTTCATGGTCTAGGAGAGAATTGTATTGGGGCACTTAATTTCAGCAAAGGGCATTGAGGTTGACAAAGCAAAGATTCAAGTAATTGAGAAGTTGTCGTCTCCAACATCGATGAGAGAATTCGGAGTTTTCTTGGGCATGCAGAGGCTTCTATCATTGCTTTTATAAAGATTTCTCAAAAATCACAAAGCCACTTTGCAACCTTTTGGAGAAAGATACCCCTTTATTTTTCCTCAAGAGTGTCTACATGCTTTCAACATTCTTAAAGAAAAGCCGTAACAACACCAGCTTTTGGTTACACCCGATTGAGTCTACCCTTTGAGCTAATGTGTGATGCTAGTGATTTTGCAGTTGGGGTAGTGTTGGGGCAACGCAGGATAAAAATTTTCATGTGATTCACTATGCCACCGGACCTTGAATGATGCTCGGCTAAACTATGCCACCACGTAAAAAGGAGCTTCTTGCGATGGTTTATGCCTTGATAAATTTCGGTCCCATCTTGTGGGATCGAAAGTGATTGTTCATACGATCATGCCGCTCTCGAGGCATCTATTTGCAAAGAAAGATGCTAAGCATCGACTCATCGATGATGGATACTTCTACCGCAGGAGTTTGACATAGAGATCGAGAGATAAAATGGGAGTGAAAATGTGGTCGCCGATCATCTATCTAGGCTTGAGATTGGGGAAGAGTCCCGAAGTGGAGAGATAAATGAGGAATTTCCCGATGAGCAAATCTTTGCGAGTTGAGGAAGCACCGTGGTATGCGAATATTGTCAACTTCCTTGCCAGCAAATCACTCCACCGATCTCTCTAGCCATCAAAAGAAAAGATTCTTTGCAGACATCAAGCACTACTTTTGGGATGATCATTTCTTTACAGAAGGGGACCAGATCAGATAATCAGAAGATGTGTGCCAGAAGGAGAGATGATGGATATCCTACAACATTGTCATTCATCAGAGTATGCCGGGCATTTTGGGGCCTCTAAAACTGCTGCAGAGGTGTTACAGTCCAGTTTCTACTGGCCTACCCTATTCAAAGATGCCTACAGAATTGTGAAAACTTGTGATCGGCGCCAAAGGACAGGGAATGTTTCAAGAAAGAATGAAATGCCTCTTAACAGTATTCTAGAAGTTAAAATTTTTGATGTTTGGGGTATTGACTTTATGGGACCATTTCCACCATCATTCTCTAATCAATACATATTGGTGGTGGTTGACTATGTCTCGAAGTGGGTGGAGGCCGTAGCATTGCCCACCAATGATGGCCGGGTCGTGATCAACTTCTTGAGAAAGCAAATTTTTACCCGTTTTGGTACTCCACGAGCAATAATCAGTGATGGGGGTGAGTACTTTTGCAATCGTCAATTCGAGTCGGTGTTGGCTAAATATGGTGTACGTCATCGAGTGTCTACTCCTTATCATCCTCAAACAAGTGGGCAAGTCGAAATCTCCAATCGGGAGTTGAAAAGAATTTTGGAAGTAACGGTGAATACTTCGAGGAAGGATTGGTCCAAAAATTGGACGATGCACTTTGGGCGCATCAGCACCGTATTCAAAACTCCTATTGGTATGTCTCCATATCGTCTAGTGTTTGGAAAAGCATGTCACCTACCCGTAGAGTTGGAGCATCGTGCTTATTGGGCGATGAAAAAAGCTAAATTTTGATTGGAAAGAAGCCGGTGAGAAAAGACTCCTCAATTAAACGAAATGGATGAATTTCGACTTGAGGCATATGAAAATTCCAAAATCTACAAGGAGCGCACTAAAGATGGCATGACAACCACATCCAAAGAAGACAGCTTTGAGGTTGGGCAACAAGTTCGCTATTTAATTCCGTGCTCAAGCTTTTTCCAAGAAAGTTATGCTCTAGGTGATCGGGACCATTCACAATTAAGCAAGTGTATCCATCTCAAATGTGGAAGTTGAGGATGAAAGCAAGAGGGCATTTACATTGAATGGTCAAAGGTTGAAGCATTATTGGGGTGGTGACTTTTCCAAAGGAAAATCAATTGTCCACCTCACCAATCCCGCTTAATTTTGTGCTAAAAGTCTAGCTAATGACTATAAAGAAGTTACCGAATGGAAGGCAACCCATTTACTTTCTCTTACTTTTTGTTTTGCTAATAGTCCATTCTTTTGGCATGATTTAATTCATTGGACATTAGATGAATTTTGATTTTGTGTTCTTGTTTGGCGTGCCTCATAGCAACGAATCTACAACAAGAAGAAATGTAGTCTCCAAAGAATCTCCATTAGTCCTAACAAAGATTTCTCCAACTTGAAGTTGCCATCACCAACCAATTCACCCTGTGGGAGTTCCTATTTCTCCTCTCTTTAATTTTTAGTTTTACATTGAGGACAATGTACATTTTAAGTTTGGGGGTATTTGCTTGAGTTTTTACTTGTTAGAAAGCCTTGCCGGCTAATTTAGGTATTTTGCTTGTTTTTGCTTGTTAGAGAGCCTCGCCGCTAATGTTGTGATTTTGTTGAAATTGCTGTGATTCATGGATTGTAGGCATAAATGCTACTTACGGTTTTCGATAATTATACTTTTTCCATGTTAGATATCCTTTCTAGCACTCTCGTCATGATGTTCATTGCATACAAATGTTGAGTGCACTTGTTCTTCATAAGCGACTTTTAGAACTCAAACGGTGCTATCCATTACCTACATTTCATCTCTTTAATTTGTCCAAATGGAAGGATAGTTTGGGAATGGTTGAGCCGTGATTTATCTCCTTGGGAGTGTGTTGATTCCATGCTTGTTGAACATGTGTGTGGAGTAGTTTTGACTAACTAGCGTAAACTTGGTAATGATCATATCCTTGGAATCTAATCCCTATATAAAAGTTTGTTAGTTGTGCTCAAGATGGCTATACTTTTGCTCTATTTTTAATTCTTTTACCTTACTTTGTAGCCTTTTTGACTTAAGTGATTAAGTCCGTTGGGGCATCTCAAAGCCCGGTACCCATTGGTTTCTTTTAAACTGGGGAGTTACCAACATAAAGCTCGTTACATGGGTCAAATAGAAAGCTTAAGGGAGTAAGGTTGCCAAAAAAAAAAATTTGATCATGAGATTTTCATAGCAAATCTTGCAAATTTGAGCCACTATGACTACTTTTCGGGATTTAGATGACTTGTGGGTTTAAATTACTTGGTAGAAGTTTATTTGTTGAACTACTCAATTTTGGAGAATCTTCACAAGCCAAAGTAGTTACAATCATTGGCTAAATCTAATCAAACTTGAGCGGGAATGATTGAGTGACTTGAGAGAAACCATTGAGTAGACACCCGGGTTAGAGTGAAAATATCAAGTTTGGGAGAGTGCATCCAACGAGAAAGAAATGAAATTTTGACCACCGAGGGTTGGGTATTCACCAATTTTGTTTTGCGATGATTCAAAGTGACTATGCACACACATACATCTAACATGGATTAAGTTGAAAAGTTTCTTTTATTTTTAGCATTTGTGTAGATTTTTCATGAATTATAAGCAAGCTTCAAATGATCATGGTAAGGTGGCAAGCTCCCTAACATTTCGCGTGTTTGTTGTCCTTTATATTTTGATTGTGCTTGTGTGCTTGCATGACGTTTTAGATCATTTTGCTTGAGGACAAACAAAAATGCGAGTTTGGGGTGTGATAAGTGCGGTTTCGCACTTATTTTAGCCTTTAAAATTGGATAATTGTGAGTTCTTTAGAGTTGTTTACCGCTTATTTTTGTTCTTTTGTTTATTTAGGTAAAAACTTCGAGCTTGGATGGTGATTGGAAGAGATCCAAGCGAAAAAGGAGCAAAAAGGACTAAATTTGTGCAAATCGAGAATCTTGGAGACCAAAAGATAAATATGTCTAAAGATGGAGGACCAATGTTGCAATTTATAAAGGACCTATGTGAAAGACAACCAAAACTTCAAGGACTAAAGTCAACATCTCAGATAGTTCAGAGACTGGAAGTGCAATTAATCAAAATTCAAAACCTGGCACTTGGGAATTTGGCCCATGCGATCGCATGGGCCTATTGGTGTGCGATCGCGAGATTGCATTATTTCCAGCAGAATGCATTTCACCTCTACCATGCGATCGCATGGTTCATTTTCTGATCCTCCGCGAATTTTTGTTCATCTTTTCAGGGACTTTTTGGTAATTTTGCCCTTCACGAATTCTAAGGTTTAAAGTGCCGTTTTTCGCATTTTAAGGGGACTCTCTCTCTATTCTCTCATCTCCACTCTCCCATAGAAAGCTCTCACCAAAGAAGATAGTTAGGGCTCTTGAAAAAAACTCCATGGAAATGGGTTTTTCTTGATTTTTTTGTACATCATTGTGTATATTTTGTAAATAGAGGAAGATGAATGGAGGTTTATAGTGGGCAAATGAAAACAACCATGGGCTCAAGCTAAATCTTGCATTTCTCTTGACTTTATCAAACCCGGTAATGTATTTTGTATCTATTTTCCATTTTGTCTTTGTAAATACTATGGGCTAATTTTATTTACTAGGAATGAGATGAATTCATTTATGAAGCTTTAAAGTGCATTGTTCTTGTTATTGTTTTCTTATGCTTGGTTTTTATGGTTGTTGATTATTGGACTTTATTGTGTATTGAGATGATTGATCACCATTGAAATGTTTTTGTGACTTAGTTGCTACCAGGAGGTTGAAATGAGGTTTAGCACATTTAATTAACAACACAAGGTTTATGGAATGTAGGAATACTCTTTCATACTTTGTGCAATCAATTTTGAATGTTCTTGAGTTTTAATGCAATTTTACATGTACGTTCTCTCGGTAGGAATGCTTGGGGGTCTTGTGTAAAATTAGGTTTGGCTCTACTCGGGAGAGATTGCTAAACATTTTAGGAGCATGGATTGCCATAGTAACCTCATTTTGGAATTGATAATGGAAAATGAAACTTTAAAGTGGAATAGTTGGTGAAGTCGAATTCCTAGTTTTTTCTTCTAATTGATTTTATTTCCTACAAATTTCTCTTTTAATACTTTTCTTTTTAGCTTAATTTTTATTCATCTTTGAATTCTTAGTTTAATCATCAAAACAATATGTTTTATTGTGTGTTTAAATTAGGGCTAGATTGATTTGGATGTTAGCAAAATTATCTATCCTCGTGGGTTCGACACTTTCTCATCACTTTATTACTTGAACGCGACCTGTGCACTTGCGGTACATTTTTAGCGAACACTTACCTCATCCTCAATAGCCATGAAGTACATGTTGGCGATTTCTTCTTGAACTTCATCTTCTTCAAGATCATCTTCATCACTATTGTCCCATGCAGCTTGAAAAGTTTTCTTTTTGGTGAACTTCTTTTTGTTCGGGCATTCGGTCCTCTTGTGACTGGATTTGTCACAATCATAGCATATGATCTTTTTGCTTTTCTCTTCACCTTTATCATCCTTTTTTTGAAATCGCCTATTGTTTCGAAATCCTCTCCATTTCTTGACAAGAAGAACTAAGTCATCAAGTTCTTCATCACTCATATTTGTGTTGGAGGATCCTTCATCATTTGTTGATTTCAATGCAATTTGCTTCTTGGGAGGCTCATTCATCTCTTGTTTGCTTCTTCTCATTTTCTCCTTTGTTTCAGTCATTGTTGAGCTCCTACGTCATCAATGTTCCATATAGCTCCTCCAATGGATAAGTGTTTACATCTTTTGTATTCTCTATCAACATCCTTAAGGAGTTCCAATCTTCTGAAAGAGATCTAAGCATTTTACTCACAAGTTCACCGTTAGTAAACTTTCGATCAAAACTCTTGAGGCCATTAATAATATCGATAAAGCAAGTAATCATATCAACAATAGGTTCATCTTACTTCATAAAGAAATTTTCAAAATCTTTTGTCAATAGATTTATTTTAGTTTCTTTAACCTTTTTAGTAACTAAGTGAGTTATCTCCAATGCATGCCAAATATCACATGCAGAATCACATATGCTAATACGATTAAATTCATTTTTATCTAATGCACAATAAAGTAAATTTTTGGCTCTAGCATTCAAAGATAATTTTCTTTTATCTTCTTCATCATATTCTCCTCTAGACTTATGAATAGTTTGGTCTGGTATATCATCAACCTTAATAATTTTTGTGGGTACAAAAGGACCAAACTCAATGACTTCCCAAATATTATAATCTATCGCTTGAATATAAATCATCATTCTAGTTTTTCAATAGTTATAGTATGTGCCATTAAAAAGGGAGGACGATTTGTAGAATATCCTCAAGACGTTGAATATTTCGGTTAACCATTACTCAAGATTGTATAATCTTTAAAAAATAATGAGTACCTTGCTCTGATATCAATTGATAGCCCAAGAATAACTAACCAAGAGGGGGATGAATTGGTTTTCTCAAACTTTTTCAAAAAATATTCTCAAAAATGATATTTAAGAAATGTAATCCACAAAAATATAAGCACAATATAAGTAAATAAAAAAGAAGAGGGAGTGCAAACTATAGTTTTATGGATGTTCGATCCAACCAATGTTCTACGTCTCTCGTTACCAAGCTCTCCAACACGAGCACAGCCTTTCTACTATTTTGATTGACTTATGGTGCAATCCAAACCCTTACAATGTATCTGGTGACTTACAAACAAAGAGCACCGATCTTTATGCAATATTGAGCTTTCAAGGACCTCAATATGACCCAAAAATATAAAGAGATTGATTTGAGTATTTCTCTCTAGATGAATGATAAATACAAGTTTAGTTCTAAGAGAGACTAACACTTTAATGAATAGCAATAGATGAGAAAAGCTCAAGTGTTAGAAGAAAATTTTGTTGAGAATGATGAATCAAAAGTTTGATTTAATCAAACAAAGTTTTAATGAATGATATTGAATATATAAATGCAATAGAGCTTTGAATGAAGTTTTTCAATATGATTCTCTTTATAAATGTTCTTGTAAGTATTATTGAATGATAATAAATAAAGTGGCATTTATAAAGATGAATTTTCGTCACTTTCTATTGAAACGGATGACCAAACGGTCGACCGGTCAGATGGTCAGAACTAGCTGTTGGAACTGCAAAAAATCAAAACGGACACTTTTTAAAAAGTGACATTCAAACGGTCGACCGGTTCAGTTCAAACAGTCGACCGGTTCAACTGGTTTATCAAACGGATTGTTCGTTTCCGCAGTTTTGAAAAATTGATTTTTGACTTTGATAAAAATATTTTCATGCAAGTGATAAAAAATATTTTTGAGATTTCATTCATTTAATTGTTGAGGATTAAAGTGTTAATACCTTTACAATTTTATCTAGAAAACTATTCTTCGATCTTGATCTTCGAATCTTGAATTTCAGATATTGAGATACTAGAACTCTTGTATTGATTTTGACTTGATCTTGACATTGCATGAGAGTTCGATTTGTAGCACTTTGAATATTGCTTGAAAAAAGATTGTTAGAAAACACAACTATTTTGTTTGTTATAATCAAAACATTAAGGTTTAAAGTTAACCATAGGTCAACAATGAGGCCTTGCCAAAATCTGGTGGTAACAATAGTCTCCCAAGTCCAAGCTTATTATTTATGGTAGGCCTGAGACTTAGAAGAGGAGTTTTTTATGACAGAGGCATCAGATTCCATGGTGGGCCCTCACCTTGTCTAAGATTGTTTGGTAGAGTTCTTCGCAGATGCATGCTTGAATGATTTGAAATAGTACAGTCCTCCAAGCTCGAATCCTGTTTATTCATAGCGGATGAGGGCTTTGATTGGTTTGTATCCAGATTACGTGCCTGGGGTAGGTGTGATTCTGACCAAGCCGTCAATCAGTATTGTTAGGTAAGGAATGATGAAACGAGGTATCGCCATCATCATTCTTTGTAGGAAGGTACAAGTCCCCAGGCGTATTTAAGTCATGCGGCCTTTACACTTTCCTAGGGTTTTCGAGTACATCCCCCCTACACGTGTCCGGTATCTGGTGGTTTGCATTCTGGGATCTTCATTAACGGCTGGGATCAAGTGTTTCACCTATATATATTCTCACAACTTTTCATCATTTCCCTTTACGTCTTTCTCTTTACCACAATTTCAGAATTGAACCATTGTCATCCATGACTGGTTTTTGCTTCTCCAAAGTACCATTGTTCAAAATAGCTGGTGCTGGAGTTAAAAGTGGAAAAGTGACTCTTCTTCCACGACGTCCGATACCAGGTACAATGCCTGTTCTGGTGGCCACTGTCCCGTTGGTGCCAGAAACAGCTAGGGCGTTTCACCCCCTCCCCCCCCTCTGAAGAATCCTCACTCCTTTAGAAAATGTCCAACGACAGGACAAAGAGAAAAGGATTGCCAATGATGAAGGAGAGAAATGTTGTACCAAAAAGGGCCACGGAAGATGAAGATGACGCAATGGATTCCATAGGAGGGCAAAGCGAGGTCGAATGACTCATCCTCAGGAAACTAGAGAAACCACTCCATCTCCTTAAGGTATGACACGGACCACCATTCCTGCTCCTCATAGCTGGATCGAACGTATCAATATTGGGTCTCGTCAGGATGAATTGGACCCAGCCGTTTTAGAAAAGTTACCAGTCCCATCTGCTATGGTGGCGACTTCTATTCATAAGTATTGGACTCCTGCTTGGGTGAAGGTGGTGGATGATACGAACCTATTAGAGATGATAAAAATGGCGAAGATGAGCACTGCCCAGAGTCATGTACTCAATTGCGAGTTATACAAGGTGCTGGCGATGAAAGTCGACGAACTACGTGATAAGTGCGTTTTATGTACTTATTTTGGCCTTTTAATTAATCATTTATGTCGTCATATAGTTGCTTTTCTACTTAATTTAGTTTATTATTGTTTTATTTCGGTTTTGGACTTGTTGGTGAACAATTGGAGAAGTTCGGCGAAAAGAGCGAGAACTTAGAAGATATCTCATAAGGTCGAGGACTCAATTGCACTCAACCCAAAGTGGAAGGACCAAACGGAGATAATGCAAAGTTGAGGGACTAAACTGGCGATGATGTAAAGTTGAAGGACCAAAGTTGATGTCATGAAAAGATGGAGGACCCAAGTGATCAAGACTTAAAGTGGAAGGACCAAATCAAATGACCGTTGAAACATGAAGGACCAAAGCGCAAATCTTTAAAGAAGACAAGTCAAGGCGATCGCCCGCTTAATGCGGAATTTTCGTTTTATTTTCTTTCCTTTTTGAGTCCCAATCCAACTTGGAAACGTTTTGAACAAATTTTAGGTCTTCTTGGGATCTTTTGTGGGACAATAAGAGTAGTATAAATATGAGATACATTCTCATAACACGGGTTGGATTTTTTGGAGAGCAAATCAAGAGAAGACGGAAGAGATCAAGAGAACAAGACTCCTCGACTATCAAGACTTCTTCGAAGATTCCTTCTCCTTGAATCCATGCCGGGTTTTATCATTTATTATTTTTCTAGTTTAATCATGTTCTTCTAGTTTTCTTTAGCCAAGGTAGATGATGAAACCTTGTCTTGATTTAGTGACTATTTAATTATTCGGTTAATTCCTTCTTAAGAGCTTTAACGTTTATGGCTTGTTCTTGACTAAATTAATTAAATATGATTTCTTTCATCTTAAATATCATGTATTTTTGATAGTTAGATGTTGATTTAATTAATTCATGCTTGGTGATATAATATGATCTATTAATTGCTTTTGATTTTTCGTTATCTTCTATTCGAATTGGGATACATAGAATGCTTAGAACTTCTTTGATTCTTTGTTTTCTTTCAATTGAGCTTGATACGAAAAACGCTTAAGTGGTTTATGTTTGAAGCATAAGGGGAGCCTATATTTGATATTCTTCTTCTGGACTTGTTTGATAAATCTTTAGGGACGACAACAGATTGATTTCGGGTTGTCGTATGTGTTTTTCTTGGGAATTAATGAATGATTGGATAATTGCTAAATTAGACAATGGTGGATTCTGAAACCTTGGTGTTTTTACACAACTTGAATTCTCAATTCATTTATTAGCTTATTTCTTAAGTCTTTTAGTTAAACAATTTCAACAACAAATCTTCTCAACTCAACTAGCCTAGAATAACAGTTAATTGGGATTAAATTACACCTTCCTCATAGCAGTCTCTGTGGGATCGACCTCGTTTTTACCTATCTATATTCCAATAGATTCGTACACTTGCGAGTTAATTAAAATTTGACATCAAGTTTTTGGCGCCGTTGCCGGGGACTGCGTCTGAAGGTTAATTTAATTTTAGTTAATTTCATTCTTGACTAGTTATAATTTAGGATTTTATTTTGTTTATTTTATTTTCGTTTTTTTTATTTATAAAATAAAAAAAAATTCAAAAATCAAAAATCTGCATTGTGCATGCTTGGTCGTAGATCTCTAGAACTTAAGCTAGAACATCTAGATAGTGAAATTGAAAGGACTTTTCACCAACAAAAACGAGCCACTAATCTAGATAAAATTGAAGAAACCGAAGCAATAGTAGCTATGGGGGATGAAATTGAGGAGAGACCTTTCAGGGACTATTTTAGTCCATTGGCTAATTTGAGCACCTCATGCATACAATACCCTCAGGTCACAGCTAGGAATTTTGAGCTTAAACCGAGTGTGCTTAACTGTCTCCCATCTTTCTATGGTTTAGACAGTGAGGAACCTTATAATCATTTGACTGATTTCTATGCTGTATGTGAAACATTCAAATATGAGAATGTGTCTCCTGATAATGTTAAACTTAAATCTATTTCCTTTTCTCTCGAAAGATAGATCTAGATCTTGGTTTAATACATTGCACCGCTAATAGTATTACTTGGGAACAAATGGTTGCTAAATTTTTGAACAAATACTTTCCTGTTCACAAAACTAATGCTATTCGCGAGGAAATTTCGAGTTTGTGCAAAGAGACGATGAGCCATTCTATGAAACTTGGGAGAGATTCAACGGCTTCTCATGAAATGTCCACACCACGGCTATGAAAAATGGCATTTATGCCAATACTTTTGGAGGGATTGCTACCACATATTCGGGAATGGTTGATGGCCACAAGCGGGGAGAGCTTATGTCTAAAAATGCTACTGAGATCTGGACCTTCTTTTAAAAGCGGTGACAATTCACAACAATGAGCAGATCCTCTAGAACTGAGCCAAAGAAAAGGGGTATATATGAAATTCGCAGCAGTGAACCTAGCTCGAAATCAAGGAAGTCAAGTGCATGATAGAGGACATCTCTCGCAAATTGACCTCATTGACAAATAATAGTCCTCCGAACCGTAAGCGGTCTTGAGCAAGCTAATGCCCTCAACATGATGAGGAAGACTCCTTACAATCCCTACTCCAACACCTATAACCCGGTTGGAGGGACCACCCCAACTTTTCTTGGTCACAGTGGTAGTCATCAGACAGACAACACAAAGTCAAGCCCCTCAAAGACCTGAACAATTCAACCAAAACTTCGCACAGCCTAAACCATGGGAAGAGGCATTTCAAAACTTGACAAAAGCTACACAAGCTGCTTTGGAGCATCAGAATCACACCATCACTGAGTTCAAGAAGGAGATGCGCACTAGCCAGAACTCACAGGCACAATCCATTTCCAATATGGAGAACATGATGGGGCAACTGGCTTCATCAGTACAACAGCTGGCAACAACCATCGAAAAAGGTAAATTCCCTAGTCAGCCATTTCCTAATCCTAAAGGGGTGCACAATATTGGAACAGATTCAAGCAACCAACATGAAGAGGCGAAGGCCATCATGACTTTGAGACGAGGCAAACTGGTTGACAACAAAGTGGATCTTTCAAAGCAAAACACACCTCAACTAATTTCTCCAGGTAATACCTCAACTGATGATTCAGTCCAAGAGGCTCACAAAGAAGACAATGAGCCATCCTACATCCCAAAGCCCCTTTTTCTCGTGAGGTGACAAAGGTAAAGCAAGGTAATTCTATCAATGACATGATGGACATCTTCAAGCGGTAAGCATAAATATCCCTTTACTTGATGCTATTAAGCAAGTTCCTGCATATGCCAAATTTTTGAAAGACCTCTCGTACTAAAAGAGACAATTGCATGTACGTAAAAGGCATTCTTAATCGAATGTGTTAGCTCGATAATTCAAAGCAACACCCTCTTAAATTTAAAGATCCGTGTTGTCCTACTATCTCTTGCATCATAGGAAACCATAAAATTGAGAAGGCATTGTTAGATTTAGGAGCTAGTGTCAATCTTCCGCCTTACTCGTGTACATGCAACTTGGACTAAGCGAGTTAAAACCAACATCTGTTATTTTACAACCGGGTGATAGATCCGTGAAAGTCCTCGTGGCATTGTTGAGGATGTTTTGATACAAGGTTGATAAATTTTATTTTCCTGTTGATTTTATTGTACTTGATACACAACCCGCTCGAGACTCCACTAAGCATATTCCCCGTGATTTTTGGTCGTCCTTTTCTAGCCACATCTAATGTCAGAATTAATTGCGGGAATGGAGTCATGCACGCTTGTCCTTTGGCAACATGACAATTGAATTGAATGTCTTCAATGTCAACAAGCAACCACATGACAACGAGGATGTTGCCGATGTTGACATGATAGAAGCATTGGTTGATGACTCACGTATTTCAACTAACTTTGATGATGCTTTAATGATGTGTCTAACCCATTTTGGTACAGATTTTGATGTTGATGGTGCTATAGATGAGGTGAACACTTTGCTTGAGTCAACACCGTCATGGATACAAGTCGGTGGAGACAGAAAAATTGAGCCACTTCCAATAAGTGAGAAGAAGAACATCCCATCGGTTCAACAACCGCCCAAATTAGAGCTCAAAGCATTGCGACACTTTGCAAATTATGCATTCTTAGGAGAGGCAGAAACTTTACCTGTAATTATCTCTTCTGTCCTTGATGATGCACAAAAAGGTAAGTTGTTAGGTGTTTTAACTGAACATAAAGAGGCGCTAGGTTGGACCATTGCTGACATAATAGGTATTAATCCTGTAGATTGCATGCACTATATTCATCTTGAGGAAAATTCTAAGTCCACTAGAGAGATGCAACGTAGGTTAAATCCTAACATGAAAGATGTTGTGAGAACTGAAGTCCTTAAGTTGTTAGATGCTGGAATTATCTATCCTATTTCTGATAGCAAATGGGTAAGTCCTGTGCATGTTGTCCCAAAAAAATCAGGTATCACTGTAGTTACTAATGCAAACAATGAATTGGTTCCAACTAGAGTAACTACAGGATGGCGTGTATGCATAGACTATAGGAAATTGAACTTAGTCACTAGAAAGGATCACTTCCCTCTTCCATTCATTGATCAAATGCTTGATAGACTAGCAGGGCATGCTTATTATTGTTTCTTAGATGGTTATTCAGGTTACAATCAAATTCCCATAGCTCCAGAAGATCAAGAGAAAACTA
Source organism: Forsythia suspensa (assembly GCA_023638005.1). Taxonomy (NCBI): domain Eukaryota; kingdom Viridiplantae; phylum Streptophyta; class Magnoliopsida; order Lamiales; family Oleaceae; genus Forsythia; species Forsythia suspensa. Next base: position 18,407,995 of record CM042669.1, read on the forward strand.
CTTTCACTTGTCCTTTTGGAACCTTTGCATATAGACGAATGCCATTTGGTTTGTGTAATGCACCTGCTACCTTTCAAAGATGCATGCTAAGTATATTTTCTGACATGGTTGAGAGGTTTCTTGAGGTGTTTATGGATGATTTTTCTGTGTATGGTGACTCGTTTGATGATTGTTTGCACCATCTAACATTAGTTTTGCGAGATGTGAGGAAAAGAATTTAGTACTAAAGCGGGAAAAATGTCACTTCATGGTGAAACAAGGTATTGTTCTTGGCCACATTATTTCTAGCAATGGTATTGAGGTTGACAAAGCCAAGGTTGATCTTATCTCCAATCTTCCACCTCCAAAATCGGTGAAAAAGTAAGATCTTTCCTTGGGCATCTTGGTTTTATAGACGTTTCATTCAAGATTTTAGTAAAATCTCTAGACCCTTATGCAATTTACTTGTTAAGGATGTACCTTTTATCTTTAATGATTCGTGCTTAGAAGCTTTTGAACATCTTAAGAAAGTATTGACCACTTTTTGTTATTCGACCACACGATTGGACTTTGCCTTTTGAACTTATGTGTGATGCATCCGATTATCTTTGTAGGAGCAGCTTTAGAGACGTAGATTGGATCGGTTACCTTCATTATTTACTATGCTAGTAGAACTCTTAATGATGCACAATTAAATTATTCTACTACGGAGAAAGAAATGCTAGCGTAGTATTTGCTTTAGATAAATTTCGATCTTATCTTGTAGGGTGTAAAGTTATTATCTTTTCTCGACCATGTCGCCTCAAATATCTTCTAACTAAGAAAGATGCTAAACCTAGATTGATTAGGTGGGTCTTGCTTTTGCAAGAATTTGACATTGAATTTAGGGACAAAAGGATCTCGAAAATGTTGTGGCTGACCACTTATCTCGAATTGTACTTGACTGCATGCGGATAAATTACCATTAAATGAGTTGTTTCCATATGAACAACTCATGAATATTGATGTTGTGCCTTGGTTTGCTGATATTGTTAATTATCTTGTTACAGGCAAACTTCCAGAACAGTGGACTAAACAGGATAGAACTAAATTTCTGGCTGAAGTGAGGAATTTCTTTTGGGACGATCCCTACTTGTTTAAATACTGTGCTGATCAAATTATAAGGAGATGCGTTCCAGAAAGTGAATTCCACAGTGTTATGTCATTCATCATGACCACGCGTGTGGAGGCCATTCGATGCTAAAAAGACTACCTCCAAAATTTTGCAATGTGGTTTTTATCGGCCTACTCTCTTCGTGACACTCATATTTTTGTTCTTCATGTGATAGGTGTCAACGCATGGGAAGCATTTCAAAAGAAACATGATGCCGCTTAATCCTATTCTCGTAGTTGAACTTTTTGATGTATGGGGGATTGATTTCATGGGACCTTTTCCTCCATCTTTTGGTTATCTTTACATATTAGTTGGGGTCGATTATGTTTCTAAGTGGGTCGAGGCAATTCCTTGTAGGACCAATGATCACAAAAGCGTAGTGGCATTTTTGAAAAGCAATATTTTCTCTCGCTTTGGCACTCCACGAGCCATTATCAGTGATGGGGGATCTCACTTTTGCAATAAACATTTTCAAACCCTTCTAGCAAAATACTCCATCACACATAAGGTGGCCACCCCATATCATCCACGACTAGTGGTCGGTTGAGGTCTCAAATCGTGAAATCAAGCATATTTTAGAGAAAACAGTTCGACCTGATAGAAAAGATTGGTCTTTACGACTCACTGATGCATTATGGGCATATAGGACAGCTTTTAAAACACCCATTGGGATGTCCCTTTTAGATTGGTGTATGGGAAAGCCTGTCACCTTCCTATTGAGTTAGAGCATCGTGCTTATTGGGCCATTAAGAAATTCAATTTTGATATGCGAGCAAAGTCAAAAGGAAATTGCGGTAGTTGAACTTGAAGAAATTGAAACGATGCTTATGAGAATGCTAAGATTTACAAGCACAAAATGAAGGTCTTTCATGACAAGCACATAGTCGAAAATCATTCACCCAAGTCGAAAAGTACTTTTATATAATTCTACTTTTGCATTTATTTCCGTGTAAACTACGCTCCAGATGGTCGAGTCCTTTTATTGTTCCCATTGTTTATCCCCATGGAGTCATTGAGGTTGAAAACCCAACAAATGGTGATATTTTTAAGGTTAATGGCCAACGTTTAAAACCATACTTGGAGTTTCACTCTCGCGAGGGGAGGAAGAAATTAATCTGGGTGATCCCGCCTTCTTCTTTCTTGAAAATCGCTTTTATTTTAAAAAAAAAAAAAAACGAAAACTTGAAAATCGTTTTTATTTAAAAAAAAAAAAAAACAAAACTTGAAAATCGTTTTTATTAAAAAGAAAAAAAAAAAAAAAAAAAAAAAATTTGCTTTCGTTGTTTTTGTTTGTTGTTTTCTCTGCTTTTTCTTTTTAGGGATTTGCTTTTGTGCAACTGATCCTGCGGTGTCCACGGTGTTCAACATCTTTCACCGCCGGATGCTTCTTCTCCACATCTATCCTCAGGGAGTAACTCGATCCTTTCCTCCTACTCGTGCTTTATACTTTATGTTATTCTTACATTGGGGACAATGTAAGGTTTTTGTTTGGGGTGGGTTATAAAGTATCATGTTACTTAAGAACTTCGATTTGCTTATCATTCGATCTCGTATGACCTAATTATTTAAAAAATATATATATATATAAAATAATTTGTCTCGGTTGTTTGTTGAATATCCTACCGCCAATGATGATATCTGTTCAAATTGAGCACATTTTTAGTCGACTATTAGACAACGTTTGAACTCATTCTTTTATCGATTACTTATCTATGTTAGACTGATTAAGAAAGCACATAGCCACTTTGACTTATCGCTTTATTGGAGACATGACTTGAGTGTTTGTGTTGATATTATCGACCGAGTATCATGATAAAAATTCGCTCCTACATTCTTAGAGCTAGTGACTAAACTGCTTTGAGAACAGTTTGGGGTGTTAAAGTTACTACTTTTGTTCTAAGACTTTTGATGGTTTGGGTTTTCTAGGTCTCATCTTTGGTTGAATGGGTTATAGTCAAGGAATCAGAATCGAGCACTACTTGCGGTGATAAAAATTAAATAAAATATCCGACTCGAGCAATTAAGCCTCGTAAGGGTATCTTAAAACTGGTGCCCTATGGTCATCCTGACTTGGGAGTCATCGACCCAAAGCTCGCTACATGAGTCCTGTATCAAAAAAAAAAAGAAAAAAAAAAAAAAAAAAAAAAGAAAAAGAGCGACATTTATAAATTTACATCTTCACTACTCTATTAGCTTTGTGGGACTCGAGCAATTAAGTCTGCTAACTCCGGGTGCCCTATGGTCATCGACTTGGGAGTCATCGACCCAAAGCTCGCTACAAGGGTCACACGTAAAGCTAGTGAAAGAGAAGTATTGCACAGATGATGTAAGATCATAACATGAGTTAAATAAAAAAAAAAGTAGAAGTGCTCAAGAAGGATTGCTAGATTAGAACCTTAGAGACTGAAGATGAGAATTTAGAAACCTCTCACCATCCTAATTCTCAGAATACAAGTGCTAAGTTTTACCACTTTCGTTGAAAAGAAAGAGCATTGTGATGATCAATAGAAACCAACTTCGCTAGAACACCTCGGGATTTGAGAGAAAAGCTTTAGAAGTGTGATAACTTACGAGAGGTGTAAGGAATAAATGGCTACAAAGGGTTCGGGATTGCTAAAATGTCAACAACACAATATTGGTCATGGTCTAATACGTGTATAAGTTCAATGTTTGGCTATTCACACACTCACAAGGTCGAACATCGGATAAGTGAAAATTTTTGTGCTGTTGTTTGATATCCTTCTAATAGTGTTGCTTTATTTTTGAACCTGAGGCATATGGTAAGGAGTTTAACATTGACTAATTCTTCGTTGATTCAATTAGCTTAGTTTAAATTATATTTTAGTTTTGTTGTTGTTCGAGGACGAACAAATGTTTAGTTTGGGAGTGTTTGATAAGTGCGTTTTATGCACTTATTTTGGCCTTTTAATTAATCATTTATGTCGTCATATAGTTTCTTTTCTACTTAATTTAGTTTATTATTATTTTATTTCAGTTTTGGACTTGTTGGTGAACAATTGGAGAAGTTCGGGCGAAAAGAGCAAGAACTTAGAAGATATCTCATAAGGTCGAGGACTCAATTGCACTCAACCCAAAGTGGAAGGACCAAACCGGAGATAATGCAAAGTTGAGGGACTAAAGCATGGGCGATGATGTAAAGTTGAAGGACCAAAGTTGATGTCATGAAAAGATGGAGGATCAAGTGATCAAGACTTAAAGTGGAAGGACCAAATCGGTGACCGTTGAAACATGAAGGACCAAAGCGCAAATCTTTAAAGAAGACAAGTCAAGGCGATCGCTCGAAACTTAATCTTGGGCGGCGCCCGAACCTCGAATCAAAAGCAGAGAGAGCAAACATGGCCTCTGGGCGATCGCTTGGGAATAGCTGAAGCGATCGCCCACGCCCATTTTCGGTCATGGAATTTTCGTTTTATTTTCTTTCCTTTTTGAGTCCCAATCCAACTTGGAAACGTTTTGAACGAATTTTAGGTCTTCTTGGGATCTTTTGTGGGACAATAAGAGTAGTATAAATATGAGATACATTCTCATAACACGGGTTGGATTTTTTTTTGGAGAGCAAATCAAGAGAAGACGGAAGAGATCAAGAGAACAAGACTCCTCGACTATCAAGACTTCTTCAAGATTCCTTCTCCTTGAATCCATGCCGGTTTTATCATTTATTATTTTTCTAGTTTAATCATGTTCTTCTAGTTTTCTTTAGCCAAGGTAGATGATGAAACCTTATCTTGATTTAGTGACTATTTAATTATTCGGTTAATTCCTTCTTAAGAGCTTTAACGTTTATGGCTTGTTCTTGACTAAATTAATTAAATATGATTTCTTTCATCTTAAATATCATGTATTTTTGATAGTTAAATGTTGATTTAATTAATTCATGCTTGGTGATATAATATGATCTATTAATTGCTTTTGATTTTTCGTTATCTTCTATTTGAATCGGGATACATAGAATGCTTAGAACTTCTTTGATTCTTTGTTTTCTTTCAATTGAGCTTGATACTGAAAAAACGCTTAAGTGGTTTATGTTTGAAGCATAAGGGGAGCCTATATTTGATATTCTTCTTACGGACTTGTTTGATAAATCTTTAGGGACGACAACGATTGATTTCGGGTTGTCGTATGTGTTTTCTTGGGAATTAATGAATGATTGGATAATTGCTAAATTAGACAATGGTGGATTCTGAAACCTTGGTGTTTTTACAAACTTGAATTCTCAATTCATTTATTAGCTTATTTCTTAAGTCTTTTAGTTAAACAATTTTAACAACAAATCTTCTCAACTCAACTAGCCTAGAATAACAGTTAATTGGGATTAAATTACACCTTCCTCATAGCAGTCTCTGTGGGATCGACCTCGTTTTTACCTATCTATATTCCAATAGATTCGTACACTTGCGAGTTAATTAAAATTTGACATCACTACGCTCAATGATTATGAGTGCAGATGACATTGATGAGTTGTGTTCCAAAAACAAGATTCTTTGTTCAAGGCTTGCCATTTCCAAAGATGCCAGGGCACAAGCCGAGTTCAAAATAATCAAATTCGAAACGATTCAAAAGCTGTCTGTTAGGGCTCAGAAGCAATTTGAGTTGAAACTCAAAGTTGGCGAATATATGGCTTATACTAAACACAAGAAGTTGACCGAAGCCCTAGCAGAGCTTTCGAAGGCCAAAGAGTTGCTGGCCAAATTAGGGGCCTCAGGTTATACATATCCCAAAGGTTCGTGGAGGCGTAGGAATCATAGCTTCTTGTAATATTTGTTTATGAGGCTTTTATCAAATTCATCAATGAAAAATATTAATGTTTCACATCATTTGTGACGAATGTAGTTATTCGATGCTTTTCTCTCGCTGTTTAAATGTATACGCGTTAAATGTTTATCCAGCAAGTTAAAAGAATTGGCCACGAACCACACTCACTCCCTACTTTGCTTTCTTTACTTGTTTGAATATGCATTAAATGTTTACCCAGTGAGTTAAAAGAGTTGGCCGCGCACCACACTCTCTCGCTGCCGTACTTTCTTTACTTGTATGAATACTCGTTAAATGTTTACCCAGTGAGTTAAGAGAGTTAGCCGTGAACCACACTCCCTCACTACTGTGTTTTCTTTACTTGTTTGGATACGCATTAAATATTTATCCAGCGAGTTAAAAGAATTGGCCGCGAACCACACTCTCTCGCTGCCTTGCTTTCTTTACTTGTATGAATATGTATTAAATGTTTACCAAGCAAGTTAAGAGAGTTGGCCGCGAACCACGCTCCCTCGCTGCCATGATTTCTTCACTTGTTTGGATACGCATTAAATATTTATCCAGCAAGTTAAAAGAGTTGGCCGCGAACCACACTCCCTCGCTACCTTACTTTCTTTACTTGTATGAATACACATTAAATGTTTACCCAACGAGTTAAGAGAGTTAGCCACAAACCACACTCCCTCGCTTCCGTACTTTCTTTACTTGTTTGGATACACGTTAAATATTTATCCAGTGAGTTAAAAGAGTTGGCCATGAACCACATTCTCTCACTGCCTTGCTTTCTTTACTTGTATGATGCGTTAAATGTTTAACCAACGAGTCAAAAGAGTTGGCCGTGAACCATACTCCCTCACTGCCTTGCTTTCTTTACTTGTATGAATACGTATTAAATGTTTACCCAGCAAGTTAAGAGAGTTGGCTGCGAACCACACTCCCTCGCTGCCGTACTTTCTTTACTTTTTTGGATACGCGTTAAATATGTTTATCCAGTGAGTTAAAAGAGTTGGTCGTGAACCACACTTCCTCACTGTCATGCTTTCTTTACTTGATTGGATACGCGTTAAATATTTATCCAGCGAGTTAAAAGAGTTGGCCGTGAACCATACTCTCTCTTGCCTTCCTTTCTTTACTTGTATGAATACACATTAAATGTTTACCCAACGAGTTAAGAGAGTTGGCCGCAAACCACACTCACTCGCTTCCGTACTTTCTTTACTTGATTGGATATGCGTTAAATATTTATCCAGCAAGTTAAAAGAGTTGGCTGTGAATCACACTCCCTCGCTACCTTGCTTTCTTTACTTGTATGAATACACATTAAATGTTTACCCAACGAGTTAAGAGAATTGGCCGCAAACCACACTCCCTCGCTTCCGTACTTTCTTTACTTGTTTGGATAGGCATTAAATATTTATCTAGCGAGTTAAAAGAGTTGTCCATGAACCACACTCCCTCGCTGCCTTGCTTTCTTTACTTGTATGAATACGCGTCAAATGTTTAACCAGCGAGTTAAAAGAGTTGGCCGTGAACCACACTCCCTCGCTGCCTTACTTTCTTTACTTGTATGAATACGTATTAAATGTTTACCCAGCAAGTTAAGAGAGTTGGCCATGAACCACACTCTCTCACTGCCATGATTTCTTTACTTGTTTGGATACACGTTAAATATTTATTCAGTGAGTTAAAAGAGTTGGTCGTAAACCACACTTCCTCGCAGCCTTTCTTTCTTTATTTGTATAAATACGCTTTAAATTTTTATCCAGCAAGTTAAAAGATCTGGCCGCGAACTACAATCCCTCACAGCCTTGTTTTCTTTACTTGTATGAATATGCATTAAATGTTTACCCAACGAGTTAAGAGTGTTGGCCGTGAACTGTACTCTCTGGCTGTCGTGTTTTCTTTACTTGTTCGTATACGCGTTAGATGTTTATCCAACGAGTTAAGATAGTTGGCCTCGAACCACACTCCTTTGCTGCCTTTGCATAGTTTCACCATGAATTCATCGTATGTCCTCCAACATAGGGCTCTCCGATGATGGTGTTGTTTTTAGACCAGGGGGGGCTCTCGCGGGTCCGTGCACCCTTGGTGGATCCATGTTTCTGCCGTTCTTCCCATAAATATGGCGAGTTCCTTCGTCCTGGTGTTAGGGTGGAGGTCTTCACCCTTTATTAGATTGTCTTTGATGCCATCGGGCTGGTCGGTTCTCCTCTCCTTACCACTGATTTCTTCGGTTGATCAACTCTCGCACGTTGGGACAATCTTCTATGTTGTGCACCCGCCCCGTGTATGCGACATAACTTGGGTAGCGAAACAGCTGACTAGAGAATCACTACAGGATTTCCAGCATGGGAGACTGGGATTGTCTCCGTCTAATTGAATCTCCTATAGCAGTTGTTGTGTGGCTAGCGGAGAAATACTTTCCTCGAAAGCGATTGAAGCGGGGCTCATGAAAACATCATCCCTTCCTACAATAACGACCCCCCTCTCTCTTTTTGCCTTTTCTCTATTCGCGATTGTCTCCTCAGATAGGATCTCTCGCTGGATCAAATCTACCAGCTGACTATAGGTTTTGGGCTGACTATTTTGAACATCTCTCTAAAAGAGGGTACGCATGTGAAGCCCGGTCACTAGTGCATCTAGAGCTTTGTCATCAGTGATGTTCTCGATTTTGTTGATGACAACGCTGAACCTCTTGAAATAGTTCTTTATCGACTCTCCTTCTTTTTACCGAATGTTGTGGAGTTGGGAGATACTGACTATCATTGTCTGGTTACCAATGAAATCGTTGATAAACTCTTGCTTGAGTTAGGGCCAGCTTCTAATGTTTCTTGGTTTAAGTTTTTTGTACTACATCTTTGCATCGGATGTGAGGGTGGTATGGAAATTCTTGCACTTAACTGCCGGGACGTTACCTTGGAGTCTCGTCTTGTATACGTTGATGTGATCCGTGGGATCACCTCTTCCATTATACTTCTCTATATCGGACATTTTAAAGTTGACGGGGAACTCCCTGGCAATCAATTCCAGGGAGAATAAGAGGTTCTCGTCATCGTCATCAAGATCGCATTCTAGCTCTTGTTTTTCATCCTCGAACTTCACATGGACAAACTTCGCCTGTTGTGCGCTGGTAGGGACGGTGCTATGGAAGATCTCACCCTCAACCTGTCAAACACACTAGTAGCAGGAGCCAGCAAGTTTCCTCGTACCGGAAGGGGTTTTTCATTTTGATTGTCTTGCGAGGGCCTCAGATTCACATTCCAAAGATTTCTGCTATTTGAAACTGGCAGGTCGTCCTAAGATCGACGGCTCCCTATCGAGCCGCACCTAAAGGGCTTTGCCGGGTATGACTACGCTTGTGTCCATGTTGAAGATATTGATTCTCCAATAGTTCAAGCGCCACCTTCATCCGGGCATTGTCTAACTTCAGTCCTGGTTTTCTTGCTTGACCGTCCACTTTTGTTGTTGTCTCATTTTCTTGCGGCGGGTTACGTTTTGAATGTCTTGAACGCTTTCTTGCTACAAATCTGTTTGATGAGACTCAACTTCTTCTTCTAGGAAATTTTCTATCGCCATGCTCTTTCAGGTAGAAAACACATTTTTACCACAAGTTTTAGGTTACGTAACATTTTTTGATTTCCACAGACGACGCCAATCTGTTGACGTCGGATCTGCACTGTCTACGTGTCAATAGAACTCCAATTAATCCTTTGCCACCCTGTATGTTACCTGCACACTAGGACGACCATTAGACAACAAGATCACCGAAAAAAATGTTACGTCGATCGTTGGTACTCCAACAATTAAATCAACTGCCGGTATATGTAAGGGATAACAATATACGGAGGATGGGATTTGGGTGTGGAGGAGACAAGTAGACAGAAATTTGAGCAGAGTTGAAGGGTGAGAATAATGTGTACCTTAAAACAACCGGAGACGTTGTATTTATAGCCTCAGAGTTCTAATTGATTTAGAAAAACAATCAATTAGATATCTGATTGGATCCTCCTTCGTTATGGGATAAGGATAATTGGTTGTCAATGCAATCTCTCAAATTTTATCCCTTATTCGAGTTGATTCCTATTATCACGTTGCCTAATCTTTACGAAATTGATATTTAGTTTTCTTGTGAGAATTCGTATGCCAATCAAACACAATTTCTTTTTGAATATATCTCTGTTCATTCTAAAATATCACAATACCCGAGGATCTGTAACGGACTCGGTTGCCGGCGAAGTGCCCGGGGTCGGTCATGAATGTCGAGGCTCTTCACGGGCTTCGCCATACTTAATTTGAGAGTCCTAATGTGTTGTCGGGCCTTAAATGCATTCACGAGGCCCTCACTAGGTACATGAGACTTTTACGAATTTGAATGGCTCTCCTTGAGCTTGTGAGGCTTTTACGGATTCAAGAGGCCCTCGCTGGGCTTACAATGCATTCACGATGCCTAACTTGGACCTTTATAGGGCTTTTATGGGACATTTACTGACGTGGAGGCCTTACCGAAATCTGATGGTAACATTATTAATGTACATAATTGGATATAGTGCTAAAAACACTTTTACCCCTCCAATTTAGGGATGGCAACGTGACTGGGGTGTCCATTACCATCTCCTCTCTCGTCGGAGATTTTTGAGAGGCGGAGCAGGGATTGAAAAATTCTTATTTATCGTCCCGTTTAATTAATTATTTAATATTTAATATTTATTTTTATTTTTTTAAATACAATTTAAATTTAAAACATAAAAATAAAAAAATTCGAGACAGGTTCGGAGAATTCGAGGATGGGATCATGATCCCGTCTCCGCCCCAATTACAAACGGAACGGGGCAGTACATAAGACATAATTACATATCAAAAATGTAGGATGTAGTAAATTTAATAGTTAGAATACTATGGAGTATATTTTTATCTACATGAGATGCATAAATTTTCAATTTTAGGGATTGAATTTATCTATGTGAGGAAGTAAAATAGACATTGAGAGTATATACATGTTAGAGTATCTCCAATACAACTTTGAATTGTCCTAAAAAGTGTGACATATCATCCTAAAATACTTACATGGCAAGAAAAAAAAGTACAGGATGTCTAGCACACCGTCCACTTTTGGACGGTGTGTTAGACATCCTTTATTTTTTTTTTATTATTTATGTCCAATGAAATGTGTGTTAAGCCTCTTTTATTTAATTTTTTATAATTTATTTTTGTTGAAATGTGTGTTAATCATCATTTATTTAATCTATTTATAATTTATCTGCATCCTCTTTTTTTGTGCAATTGAACTATAACTTTTCCAATCCACTACTCCATTGAAGATGATTTTCTCCCCATCTCTATTTTACTTGTCACATATAGAAAAATCCACATGGTAGCATCGGAGATGCTCTTAGATTCAATTTGAAGTTTAGGATTAAAGTTGTTTAACATTGGATCTCTGTACTCAAGTTTAACTTTAATTAGTACACTAGTATATCAATCCTTGTGCTAATTAATGTTTTTTTTTTTTTTTTATGTTTAATCATTGACAAGTTTAAGTTATATTTCTTCACTTTCCTCTATTTTGCAACACAATGCGTGGAATTATCCAAAATCGAAATTGGTTATCCAGATTCAACAGGTTTTGTCATTTTGTAAAAGTTGAAATTAATTTCTTAATCATTTAAGTTGGGTTCAAGAAAATCAATATAATAAATTGTTAATAAAAAAAATAATTCTATCTTTTGTTAAAATTTCAAGAATGATAAAATCATCAAAACAAGGGTATGTGTTGAAAAATATGGAAAATTATTGATGAGTATATTTAGATATCTCTTACTTGCTCTATAAATATTTGAAACTCTATATATATATGGGTAAATTATTATAATATTCTCTCTAGTTTATAACACGTTATCAGCACGAAAAAATTCACCCAAAATAGAGAGAAGATTCGAGAACAATAGTTTAGAAAATTTGCAAAATCTGGGTAGCTTGCGCAGCTGTAATCAAACATTGATGTCTTAGAGATCCATGATCCGATCGTTTTAAATTTGGACAGCAAGTTCAAAATTCACCGTTATTCAAATCCAATGGTTAAGATCAAAATATAACAGTTCATTCGTGATAAAGCACTACGTGAACAATAGTAGTAGTTTTGAATTAGTTAGAATTCCTTTTGCTATGGTATTTGTAATTTTTCATTTGAGAAGTAACATAAGCCCCCATACTCGTCAATGAATTCATCGTGGGGGGCATTAAAGTTCAAATTTATTCGTAAACGAAAAATGTCGATTCATAAGAGTAATTTTGAGAATAATGGTTTTGTTTTTTGGAGGGGAGCTTTTTCCCACTTTTTTGAAAACTTTCGAATTCAAAATTTTAGGGGGGAAGTTTTCTCCAACTTTTGAAGACTCTCAAATTCAAAAGTTTTTTTTTTTTTTTTGAAAGCTTTGTCCTCTTGGACTCTCGTGTAAGTAGAAGAGCTACCATTGCACATGGTGTGAGATATTACTCTTCACGTCGTAAGCTACCCATACTTTCCCTTATCTTTTTTGTTTTGTTTTTTTTTAAGTTTAAGTATTTCCTTATGCACGTATAGTTCTCTTAGTATGTCGATGTATAAGTTCATTATTCAATCAAGTGATGGTTCTAGTGAGAGTGTCAATAGCCACGATAGCCAACCTAGTGGTTGTAGTTTAGTGGGGGTTGAACGTCTTTAGGATCAACGACCATGAATAAAAATGATTGGTTTGGGAGTCCTGACCACTCGACTTCATCAAGTGGAAATCAATCCCTCTCTCTCGGGAGGGTGTCAGGAGGCGACGAGACCTACATATCTGAACCTATCCAAGACATACCAGTCGAGGACCCGGTTGGGTCTATGTGGCCGAGGCTTAGATGACAGACTTAGATTTCACAGTCGAGGACCCGGTTGGGTCTGTGTGGCCGAGGCTTAGATGACAGACTTAGATTTCACATCCATCACTTCTTTATCACTCTCTTATGGAGTATTATATCATCCCAACCAACTGACCCCCAATGCTTGGAGAATGGCCAATTACTTTCAATGTCTTTGCCTTCACCATCGTTTCAAGTCGACACTTGACCTTATATGTCTTCCAGATGCATTTAGAAGTAGACTACAATTGATATGCCTACTTTACCATAAAGAAGTATTTCTCTATGCCCAAGTATCCCACCTCAAACAGCATGTGGAAAGCCTTATTTTTTTTTTCAAACCAAAAGAATGAAAGTTTACCTTTGACACCTCGTGGACAGTTCCTTTAGTTGAATCATTCAGCCAAAGTTTTAGTTGCTCTAGCAGGTTGCAATGTGATTACGAAATGGTATGCAAGTTCAAACACCTAGGTTGCCATTTGAATGATGTTTCCAATGAGAGCTTGCTATGTGTTGGGATCGGTCGCCATCGGTAGGTTTTTACTCTTATATTTTTGTTAGTTTTTGCTAGTCACTTGACCGGCTCTCTGACTAACTCATTTTTTGATCTCTAGTCTGGTATGGACTACAATTTTACTAATGTGCTGGACGAGATCGAGTTTGATTCTGATGTTGGAGGGTATGCACACTTCGATGATCTACAAAAAAGGTACAAGTGCGACTTCTACTAACACCAAGAAAGAAGCGATAGGAAAGGGTACCCCGGTCCCTACCAAAGTCGCTGGCCTAGCCGAGGATGATGATTGTTCATTCATTGATGTTGAGGCAAAGTTTGAGCTCATAGCTCATTGCGTGAACGAGACCATGGCATAGACTAAGGCTTAGGTCGCGATGGATCATCCCGATATTGACCCCTTGGGTTTGATAGCTTTCTGAAGGAAACCCACTCCATTGGAACTTCATTAGAAGTGCAACCGCGGAAGGGTAGCGTCAAGAAGTGATGGTGCTGAAGATTCGTAGGGTTCTCCGTAGTCCATTTAGTAGTGTCGACACAAAAAACAATGTCCTTTTTATTTATTTCATCTTCAGATCAGACTTATCTTGTAATATTTTGGGCCCGAGTGTATTGGCATATCAAAGAGTTTATGTAAAAATCAAAAGAAGAGAAAATACTCTTTCCTTTAATAAGTTGTAAAAGACTCTGCATATTGGATAAGATGTACCCATCTAGTTTTGTATATTTGTTTAGCATGGAATAATCAATAACCATTCTAGCTTTATCTCGTCTTTTTTCAGCTTCTTTTCTTACCATGAATGCTCTATAAAGTCAATGTCCAAATTGATTCCTCTCTTGGATTGGCAATCACTATTACAAGAAATCTCATTGCAGAAAAATGTAAAGAATGACATCTTGTTAGAACAAGTGAAAAAACAGTTTCTACAAATCCAAGAATCTGTTGTAGTCAATATTTTGACAGAATCCCTGGACAATATGGATGTAATCCTGAAAGAAGAAGAAAACCAATAAGAAAATCAAAAAGAAAAAAACTATAGGTTTAAGAAATATTAAAAACCCTATAAAAAAAATTCTTTAAAAAGAAGAAATATTTTAAAAATATGATAAACCATCTTCCAAAAGGAAAGCAGATAATAAAAAGAAATTCTGCCCACAAAAGAAAAAGAATTGCAGATGTTGGCTCTGCAATGAATCAAGACATTATGCAAATGAATGTCCAGCAAGAATTGGAAATGAAAACAAAAAAACTTTAAAACTTTTGAAAAACAAGGTTTTTACCCAGTAGAAGACCCTAATGATACAGAATCGCTATATTACTTAACTAATGATACATGTAATCTTTGATGGTCCACACAAAGGTTTTTATACAAATTGGACTGAGGTTGAACCTTTAGTCAAACACAGACCTTTCAAACACAAAAGTTTTATTTTATGCTAAGCTTGAGCCTAGATGTGCAGGCATGTTAGGGTGTTTGCCCAATGTTTAATGGGTTGCTATTTCATGATATCTATTTAACTTGTTATTCGAGGCCCTACTCCTGAATGTTTTTCCTTTATGCTTACACTCTCTGAGTGCTGGATTTCACTATATGTTCACTTGAACAGGTTTTTTGCCTACTTGATTGAATGGCTTATTGTTTCCACTCAATCAACAAATTTCGCTACCTATTCAATTGAACGGGTTTTCTACCTACTCGATCGAAGGATTTTGCTACCTACTCAATTGAGCGAGTTTTCTGCCTACCCAATTTAATGGCTTGTTGCCTTGATTGAAGAATTTTGCTACCTACTCGATTGAATGGGTTTGCTGCCTACTCGATTGAGAGGCTTGTTGTCTCCATTGAGGAATTTCGCTACCTACCCGATTGAGCGGGTTTTCTTCCTACTCGATTGAGTAGTTCTTGTCTCGATTGAAGAATTTTTCTATCCTTCAATGAGTGTGTTTTCTGCCTAATTGATTGAGGAATTTCGCTACTTATTCAATTGAGCGGGTTTTCTGTCCATTCGATTAAGTGACTTATTACCACGATTGAGGGATTTCGCTACCTACTCAATTGAGCGGGTTTTTTGCCTACTCGATTGAGTGACTTATTATTTGATATTATAAGTTGTCACAATCAAGGGAAATGTAATATAAAATGCTTGTAAACACCATATTTAGAATAAGCTCAGTTAGAGACAAAACTGAGTAAGTGCACGAAGACGTCCCAGCTAATGGGGTCCAGTAACTTATTATCTATCTAACTATGGTAAGTGTTCTCACTCGTAGAACTTCTTCAAGTTTTCAACATTTCAGAGTCGGGCCAACAGCTTTCTCTTTAAGTCTTTTAAGTTGTACGTCTTCTTTCCAGCCATTGTAATGATTTTGAAAGGCCCTTCCCAATTTGGTTCAAGTTTGGTAGGGAGTGGCCGGCTGCTGCAGTGGTCTTTAGTACTAAGTATCCTGGATGAAAAATGTAGAATTTTACCCTTTTATTGATTTCTCTTTTATTGAAGTACCTCACAGCCTTACGTTTGTAGGCGATTGTTCTTATTATTCACCCTCACTCACACCCTCCAACAAGTCTAGCTCGATCCTAGTTGTTGTGGGGTCATTTGATGGATGCATATTCTAATGATCGGGTTAAGAATTTCCATCTACACTACCACCTACATTCCAAACGCAAGGGGTTTCGCCAGTTGACTCTCTTGGAGTTGTACGATAAGCCCAGAGGACATTTAGGAGTTCGTCGGCCCCACGTTTCTCTTTCTTCTCCCAACCTAGGTCTTCAAATCCCGCAATATGGTATGGTTTGTGACTTCTGTTTGTCCATTACTTTGAGGGTGTGCCACTAATATTAGCCGATGCTCTACCTGATAGCTCTCACAAAATCTCTTAAAGATATGGTTGTAGAATTGTCTCCCATTATCAGTGAGTAACACTCTCGGTATTCCAAATCGGCCAATGATATTTTTTCAGATGAAGCCATGTATCTTTAACGTGGTGATGGTTGCTGGTGCCTATGCTTCTACCCATTTAGTGAAGTAGTAAATTGCTACTAGTAGGAACTTTCTTTTCTCCTGGGCAATAGGAAGAAGGCCTAGTATGTCCATCCCCCATTGATGAAAAGGACAAACACCATAAATAGCCACTCACAATTCAGTCAATTGATGGATAAGGTTTCCATAACTTTGGCAGTCAACACACTTATCGACTAAGTCCATTTTATCTTGTTTCATTGTAGGCTAGTAATAGCCCTACCTCAAGGGTTTAATGCAATGTGAATTTCAGTTAAGATTTCGCTGGCTTCGCTTAGTCGAAGACATTTTAGGCAATGAATTAAAAACCCTCATTTGTAGAGTTTTTCATCAATTATGGTGTACATTGTTGATCGGGCTTTCAACTTCTTAGATTCAGTTGGGTCGTCTGGAAATACACCGACGACTAGGTAGTTCAGAATTGGGTCCATCCAACATGGCTCTGTGCCTACCTCATTCACTTCAATCACACACACTATGATGGGCTAATTCAAAATATGCACACTCACTGTCCATGGTAGGGTTTTTGGACTAGTGAAGGCTAGGCTGGAAAGGGCTTCGGCACCTCGTTTTGCTCTTGCAGGACTTTTATAACCTAAAATTTTGTGAACATTCGCTATAGGTCTTTTAATAATAATAGGTTAGCCACTATAGGGGCTTCATTCTCCTCATACTCCTCGATTATCTGCCCTACCACTAACTGGAAGTCACTCCAAATTTTCAATCATGAAATCTCCAATTGCAAGGCCAGGTTCAGCCCCATGATCATATCCTCACACCCTGCATTGTTGTTTGTTGCAAAAAATTCAAAACGGAATGAGTATTCGAGCTCTTTTGCGTTTAGGCCCAAGAGTATGACCCTTTGTTATTATAAGATCCATCATCACAGACTACCAAATCTCGCTTCATGGTCTACTACCATATTGAATAGTTTGTTCTAGGCTTGAACTCAATGTCGAACTAACTCAACTCGACTGCCTATTTTATAAAATGTCCTTGAAATCTCTAGGTAGTGTAGTATATGCTTGATGGGTTGGTTAGTTTTGACTAGGACTTAATGAGCCTCGAAGTATGGTCTTAATTTTCTTGAAGCCATCACTAGGGCTAAAATTAGTTGCTCGGCCAATTTGTACCTGGCTTTTGCTCCCTTCGACACTTGGCTTACATAATATATAGGCTTCTACATTTTTTCAGAATCTTTCACCAAAACTGTGCTCATATCGTAAGCTAATATTGCTATATAGAGACTGAGCTGGTCACCCAGGTTGGGTTAGGTTTAGACTGGGGGTCATAGTAGCAACTGTTTTAATAGGCATAGTGATTCTTCGCAGTCATTTATCTATTCAAAAAATTTTATCCCTAGATTTCATTGAAAAAAAGTGTGGTACTTGTCGGTCAGCCATGACATGAAGCGATTCAAAGCATCTACCCTCCATGTTAACCTCTGAACTTTTTTTTTCTAGTAGGACTTCTCATGTCAAGTATAGCTTGAATCTTATCTAAGTTTACTTCGATCCCCACTGGGTGATCATCAAATCGAGGAACTTTCGTCCGGGTTAAACTTTAACTTGTGCATGCAGGCTATTTCAAATACCTCCTAAAGATCACCTATATCGTTAATAGCCTTTATTGTTTGCATAACCATGTCATCTACATAGGCTTCAACACAACAGTCTATGAGATATCCAAAGACCTTGTTCACCATTCACAGGTAGGTTGTGCTGGCATTTTTCAACCCCAAATGGCACTGCAGTGTAGCAGTAGTTCCCTTTATCTGTGATGAATGAGGTTATTTCTTGGTCACACACAGCCATGGATATTTGGTAGTACTCGAAGAAGTGGTCCAAAAAACTCGACCGCTCGTTCTCAGACGTGGAGTCTACGAGGTGGTCTATGCGAATGAGGGGTAAGAGTCATTTGGGCATGCCTTGTTCAAATATGAGTAGTCTATGCACATTCGCCACTTTTCATTGGACTTTTTCACCAAAATCACATTCGTTAACTACTCGGGATATTGAACTTCACGAATAAAACTTGTTTCCAACAATTTTTGTACTTGAGCTGCTATCTTCGGGCAAAAATCCCAACTTGTTTGAGCTATTTGTGAGTCAATCTCTTCTGTCTTAGGGGATCCAAGCAAACTCTTTGAGGTTAGCTTTCAAGTAGGCCGTTAATTCTTCTTTTTCTGTCGGATTAAGCACTGTCCCATTTTTCAAAACTCTGCCATCGAACAACGAGAGTTCTTCTACCAACTCTAAAGTTTCGATGTGTAAATTTGGTTGTTCCAACACATAACATCTCCTAGAAGAGTGCTGATCACCTATATACACCCTATACCCCAGTTAGTGGAGAATTTTATTGCTGGTGGTAGGTTGAGACATCGACCATAGCAGCCTTTAACAACGACCGATCATAGATCGCATTCTATGCCATAAGAAGTTGGTTATGGCAACTATGTTGGTCGGATGTGTTCACAATGTAATTGGTAGCTCAACAGTTCTCTCTAGTATTACAGTAGATTCGCCAAACCATTTCAAAAGTGTGTGCACATGTCATAGTTGCTCAGGAGATACTTTTAGACTTTAAACACCTCCCGTTGGAGCACCTTCGCCGCACAACCATTGTCAACCAAAGCGTGATATGAAGTCTTTCAGCGGCTTATCTTTTTCTGTAGCAACTATATGAGGCCAATGGAGGTCTTTTTGCTTCATGTGCTACTAGCGAAGCAATCGGTGAACCGTCTTGAATAATCATTGAAAGTTCGTATAGATTTAGCGGGTAAAGTAGCCACTTAGACTCGCGTGGGTAGAAAGCTCGGCACATGATGGCATCCGGCATCCCATGGAGCCTCATTAAGTCAACAAAGGTTCTCAAATGGTTCAACAGGTTTGTTGTGCCATCATACTTCTCAATGTCCAACTACTCGAAGCCTTCTTGTAGAGATATAACGTCACGAATTGAATTATAATCAAATTGCTTTAAGTCGGTTACCGGTGTCAATAATTGACGATTACACAATTCAAACAATCTGAATTCACCTCAAACAAAAAATTGATCAAATTCTTGATTCAAAAACCATTCCATCGTTTTTGGATCTAAAAGAATGAGATTTTTTTTCTTGGTCAATAGGTTGGTTGGCGAGAATCGTGGCTTAATTTGGATTGAAAATTGATTTCTATTCGAATAATGATTTCAAAATATTTATTTTCAAACTCTTCTTTCTAATAAAGAATAAGAGTAGTCCAATAACTGTATCTACATCAATCCACATCACACCCATTCAAATTTCATTCAATTAAGATATATCCTAAAAGATAACTTCTTTTTTCCTGGTCAAGTCAACAAAGTCATGAAATATTTTGATTTATCTATTTTTTTTCTATAAAATCAAATAGATTTACCAAGGCCAATACATGATTTTCTTTTAGTCTTTTGGGATCGGGTCTTATATTAGAAAGTCTAGGAATAGTATTACTTCCCAATCTAATTTATTTGACCTTTTCATTGGGATTGGTTCTTTTTTGTATATCCTTATTCTAAATTCTATCAACTTGTATTTTGTAGCTGCTCCGCAGATCCTTATTTATGTGGGAGCTATAAATATTTTAATCATTTTTGCTATGATGTTCATGAATGGTTCATAATATTACAAAGATTTTCATATTTGGACCGTTGGAGATGGAGTTACTTCAATGATTTGTACAAGTCTTTTTATTTCACTAATTACTACTATTCCAGATACGTCATGGTACGAGATTATTTGGACTACAAAACCAAACCAGATTATATAGCAAGATTTGATAAGTAGTGGTCAACAAATTTGAATTCATTTATCAACAGATTTTTTTATTCCATTTGAACACATTTCAATAATTCTTTTAGTTGCTTTAGTCGGTGCAATTGCTATTGCTCGTCAATAATAAATCTTTAAAACTAGGAATTCCATTCAAATAAAATCAACAGAAATGAATGTTATAATCCTTTAATTTGAATTCCTGTCAAAAATAGAATGCTTTATGTAAATTTATTACCAATATATTCCCTTTTGTTAGAATCGAATTGCTTGAATTATTGTTCATATTGAAATGAATCGATATTGATAAGGAGTTGGTTAATGATGCTCGAACATGTATTTGTTTTGAGTGCCTATTTATTTTCCATCAGTATCTATGGATTGATCACAAGTCAAAATATGGTTAGAGCCCTTATGTGTCTTAAACTTATATTAAATTCAGTTAATAACAATTTTGTAACATTTTCTGGTTTTTTTTAATAATCGTCAATTAAGAGGAGATATTTTCTCCATTTTTGTTATAGCTATTGCAGCCAATGAAGCAGCTATTGGACCGGCTATTGTTTCATCAATTTATCGTAATAGAAAATCAACTCATATTAACAAATCAAATTTGTTGAATAAATAGTTTTAATTATATAAATAGAAATTCGAATATTTAGAAATTATTTAGAAATTAATTCGAATTGGCAGGTATGCTACGTGTAAGGTATGATCGTGGTTGTAAAAACATAAGAAATCAAAGTATTTTGGCAATCTCTCATAAACCAATCCGCAAGTAGATTGATTCTGGTCACTCAGTGATTTGTCTAGTATTTAAATATATGATTCATTTATAAGTTTACTAGATCAAAAATTTATGACGAAAAAAATGTATAGATCCAATGTCACATTCAGTAAAAATTTATGATACATGTATAGGATGTACTCAATGTGTCCGAGCGTGTCCCACCGATGTATTAGAAATGATACCTTGGGATGGAAGTAAAGCTAAACAAATTGCTTTTGCCCCAAGGACCGATGACTGTGTTGGTTGTAAGAGATGTGAATCCGCCTGTCAGCCATGACTTCGGGTGAAAATGGATCCTTCTCTGGAACCAACTGCACGCATTTATCTTTCCTCTTTGTAATGGCTTCTTCTATTTTATTATTCATCAAAGCCTCCATTCACTGTTCTAGACCCGTCGGGGAAGTTGTTCAATGGGGAATAGGGGACTAAAAGGGACCCAAGGTGATCGGTTGGTGGGTAAGAAAGTGGCTAGTTGGGATTCTAGGGTTGAGCCTCGAAGGCAAGATTTTGCAATAATGTTACTAGGGTTGCCACCTGGGTGCTGAGAGTGTTGAACTGAACTCTCGCCACGAAGTCAGGCGGTGGGGGGTTGTCGATGGAGTCTCTGACACTGATTCATTTATAGATGGCTGTGGGTAGTCGGGTAGCGCTGGGGCTGTCCCATTCCCAGTTCTAGATGGTCTCTCCATAACTTTTGTGTTAAAATTAGGTTCCCACAGACGGTGCCAGTGATGTTACCTATGAAAATAGAGTCACTAGAGGATGTATGCCGAAAACTGAAGATGTAGATCTAATAATTCAATAACATGAAAAGAGAGGACGGGCATCTCTACCACGTTGGTCCTCCGGTGTGAGAATTAGTTCTTCTTCTAGATAGATAAATAATGTAAATGTATAAGTTGATAAAAATGAAGAATAATTCCTTGACCTTAATGCATTGGGACCATCACCCTTATATAGAAGGTGATGTGGTAGACGTGGCGCCAGGATCTCGGGACACGTGTTGCGCTTTTGGTCGTTGGATTTAGGGTTGGCGTGCATCGATATAATATCTTTAAAGACCTTTAACAAAAAGCTCCGGAGAGTACCGATATTACCTCCAGGCATGAGTGGTTGTGTGACCTTTCGTAGTTGGGTGGCGTGCTACCTGGCCTAGGGTTGTTTCCGGGTAGCCTTGGAGATGTGGCTGAGTACCTGACCACAACGCCATTGGAGGCCTAATATGTTCTTACCCAGCCTCGAGGCCTTTGGAAGTCAAGTAGTACTCGACCTCAAGACAATTGGAGGGCGGGTACACTACCCGGGCACAAGGCCTTCGGGGGCTTGGTGGCGTGCTACCTTACCCTGCCTTTTTGTTACTGAGAAGTGTGTTATCCTGTTTGACAGTGTTAGCAGACATTCAACCAAGGCGAATTTTGTAATTTTTCATTTGGGAAGTATCACATGTCATGTCTTGTTTTATCTTGACATGTTTCAATGTTGAGTACATTTTATTTAACTAGTTAGAAACACATCCGTTGCACGTGGTTTTGAAATAATTTTTTTAATTTTTAATATTGTCCTAATTTATATTTTTTAATTATTAATAGTTAAAACGTTAAATTAGCAATTGCAATAAAAATAGAACAATACGATTCTTGATAACATGATGCATTGTATTGTTTGACGTTATAATGAATAATGTTGATACTTTATTTACATTTATAGAAGTACAATTGCAATCGAGATAGGTTTTATATTGTAGTAATACCGATACTAACTTAAACCCAATTAATACTTTTTGGTGATTTGAGCTTTAATGATTGACGAACCCTTGATATAAAATCTTATGAAATTGATGATGACTTCATGACTGTATTTTACAAAAAATAAAGTTAATAAATACTAATTTTAGTATAAGATAACGATAGACATACATGTCATAGTTGACATGAATATTATACTTTCTTTTTAATTCTACCCTTGTTTATGTAAATTTATTTCTACTAAATCAAAAAAAAAATCAATATATATCTTGAAGATTGAGGAAAAAGTATATTTTAGATTTGTCTACCCCCTCTCCCCTCCGGGAACCAGTAGTCCACTTCACTATTCTTGAAAAAAATTCAAATGTGAGACATTGATCCAAGTTTCTCTAATCAGTTTTGATCTTAAGTCCTCAACCCATCAACAAAAAAGTCACATTAGTATTCGAAAGTAAATGAGTTAATTCTTTGAATATATTAGGAAAAATTATTTAACATGGGTGGGCACTATAGACCCTTTATTAAAAAAAATAGAGAAATTAAATAGAAAATTGTGTTAAACTTAAATTAAATAGGTGTGCATGTTATTTTTGACATACTATGATGTAACTTAAATTGGAGATAAAATTGTTTGGATTAATAGCATTTTAAATTTTTTGCTACTTCTAGACTTGGATTGTCATTGGCTTTTAAGTCGAGCTTTGATAAAGGTAATAGGACATTCTCTAATCGTTTCATGGCCCGAGCTTGGAAGAAGACTTTAAGGTACTATACATAAACTATTCTGATTTATTCAATAATATTATGAAACTTTAGTTATTTATAGTTAGAAGAAATAGTTATGTGAGGATGTGTCCTTGTTTGTTGCAGTTTTAGGTAATATTGCTTTAAACACAAATGGTGAAGACAACATATGACATTTCTGTTGTCACTTATGTAAATAAGACAATTCAGGTAATTGTTCTATCTTATTATAAGGATGCTTCTCCAGCTATGTACATGTTCTATTTAAATATATAATAGATTATCTCAAAATCTCCAATATACATGAAAAACTTTTATACATGGCAAAGCAGAGAATAATCTATGCATCTCACAGTTTTTCAAAAAATAGGTATTTGATAATTCGATTCACTATTTGCTAAAGTAGAAGTTTTATTATTGATATAAATCCTAATGAATAAAAATTAAGATAAAAAGAGTAAATTTACATTGGATTTCTCCTTCAAGCAACATATTAAAGTTAAGTCAAGAGATACAATAGTGAATAGTTCGTGTGCAAGCTGGTACAACTCTTATTAATGTGACTAAATATACCAAATTGTTAAGCGCTTGCAGATTGCCTACCGGATAAGTATGCCATAAACAAACCTAAAAATGAGTCCGTAAATCATCTCTCATTGACATTTTGGTAGATATGCATGATATCATCTTTTAATACTCGTTATCAAGATAATTATGAATTAATGTTATTCAAACCGTAAAACTTTTGCTTTTTCAAATGCTTTTAATAGTTAAATGTGATTTATTGTAGGAATCTAATATGAAAAGTTTATTTTATTTTACTTTTTTGAGAACTGACACCGTATAATATGAATTAAATATCAAATCTTGAGAATTTTTTGTATGATAATTACATAATTTTTTTATGGTCTTATTGCTATGTAATATTTGGATTATTGGAGTATGAGAAAGTACTATATTTATTTTTATTCCTTTTGGACATGATTATCTACATTTAGTTGATTGTTAATGCTTCTTCGTCGAGTTATTAATTCAAGGAAAATAGAAGAAATTTATATAGTGATAACAAATGTATAATCTTTTAAGTACATGTAAATTTTGAGGATAAAACTTCAATAAAGAGAAGCATTAATGTAATATTGCAATATTTCATATACACCAGTAGTGATGTAGCTGAATAAATACGAAAGATGACTAATATTTCAAAGTTCTTTGATTCATAAAAATTCTGATAATTTAGACAATATATGAAGAAAGAGTTTCATAATATTTTATTATCAATAAAGAGAAAGAAAAAGAAACAACAAGAACTTTTGGTTGCATTTCACGGTTTTTAAAAATACCTAATTGTCGAACATTATAAATATTTCAATTATAGTTACAAATCTCTCCTAAAAATAATTATTACGTTCTCATTTAGCAACAAAAAAAACATAAAATTAACAATAAAAAGTTATAAACCACAATTTTAAATGTTTAAAATTTTTAATTACACATTTAATAAATTGTTAAAAATTTAATGTAGGGTCATTGAAGGTGGTTTTGGGAGGGCAAGATACGTTTTATGAATGAATACAAATTTTAATTTAATTAGGTAAACTTAAAATGTAATATAATAAACAAAATATTATAAGATAATTGTACATTATTGAACACTAAGAGTGAAAATAGAATCATTACAAGAAATGTTGCATATAGCGACGACAAAAGTCTTCGCTATAGGTTGAAACGTCGTTGCTGTAATGTTATAGTGACGACAAAGTCGTCGCTAAATGTCGTCTGTATAGGTTAGTAGGTATAGTTTTATTGTGACGACATTTTGTCGTCACTATAATCGCAGCTTCTTTATCGACGATTTTGTTGTCACTATAGGAGTCAAATTTTTAATAATTAAAATAATTAATTTTATATACTTGGTGAACCCTTGACCCGACTTGCTAATTATAGGCTTGAAATTCGACCCACCAAAGGCTCGACTAGATCCACTAAGCTTTGTCAAGCATTTTTATTTTAGAATGATTGTATTGTGATTTGAACTATCAACCTAAGGATTGTGAAATTACAACCAAATCATTAGAGACAAATGAATTCTTGTAATTATATTTGTTTTTGAAATATATATTAGTTTAATGAGTAACATTTTCTATAATTGCTTATAAAATAAAAAAATAAATATTAGTGAAAAATCAAATTCCACGGAAAAATAAATATTAGTGAAAAATCAAAATCAAATTCAAAAAAAAAAAAATCTCACCTGTAGAGACGACAATGTCGTCGCTATAGATATATTTTGTTGTCGCTATAGTTAAATAAAAAAGTTGCAAAGCTTCCCGCCATCTTCTAAAACAAAAGCATCTATAGAGATCACAATGTCGCCGCTATAGGTAGATTTTGTTGTCGCTATAATTAAATAAAAAAGCGGCAAAACTTCCCACCATCTTCTAAAACAAAAGCAACGACTAAATTAATTTATAGAGACGACATATGTCGTCGCTATATGTCTCCCTACACTATAGTGACAACGTGAGTTTGTCGTCACTATATATGTTATTCTATAACGACAACAGAATAGTCGCCGCTATTTGTCATCGCTATTGCCGCTATTTCTTGTAGTGAATTTTAAAATTTTTGTAAAAGTATAATAGTCAAAAAATATTTCTCCATTTTATAGTCTTTTAGATGTAGTATAGATAAAAATACCGAATTGTCAAACATTATAAATATTTCAACCATAGTTCCAAATCTCTTCTAAAAACAAATATTACATTCTTATTTAGTAAAAAATAATAATAATAATAATAATAAAATTAGCAATAAAAAGGAATAAACCATAATTTAAAATGTTTAAAAAATTTAATTGTATGTTTAATAAATTGTTAAAAAATTAATATAGGATCATTGAAGGTAGTTTTTGGAGGGTAAAAGACATTTTATGAATGAATGCAATATTAATTTAATTAAATAAACTTAAAATGTAATATAATAAATAAATTATTATAAGATAATTTTACATTAATGAATAATAAGGGTGAATATGAAATTTTAATTTTGTTATAAGAATAGAATAGTCTAAAAAAGTTTCTCCCTATTAAGGATTTTTTAGATGCAATATAGATGTTTTTTACGAATTAGTTTTCTCTAAAGGTACGTTTAGTAAATTATACTGTATTGGGATAAGGATTAGATGGCTAGTATTAGAGTGGATATGATTACGGTTGGTATGATTAAAGTATATTGGAGTGTGCTGTTACTATCATGTGTTGGTGCGAAGTTGTATTGAAAAAATACTTAAATATTTATATATATATATATCCTTACAATAATATAAGAGCCTTAATTTTTTTACTGCTCACTTTTTCGTCCTACACGCCCGTCGTTTTTGAACTTCTTTTTACAACTATAATTTGTTTTATTTTCTAATATTTTTGAAGCTACTTTTCAAGACTTTTATTGACCAGAATTCAAATTCAGCTCCATCCTTTTACAAATTTAATTTTCATTTGTTTCTATTACTTTTCAACAGCATCAGATTTTATTCAACTGTTCACCAATTTTTTTTTAAGCCTATTTTCTTTTACACAATAAAATTTAAAAAAAAAATAAAAGCGATTGCCGAGATGGCTCAAAGAATCAAAAAAAAAAAAAAAAGTGATTGCCGAGATGGCTCGGCAATCAATTGGTTGTAGAGATGCGGCAATCAATCGGTTGCCGAGCCATCTCGGCAACCAATTGATTGCCGAGCCATCTCGGCAATTACTATATATTTTGTGGAGCTTAGCTTTAGGAATGACTTCAAATCTTAATGACACAACTCTATGTAAATACTATGTTACTAATAGAACATAGCCCGGATTTTCTTGTAGTGAGGCTCAGCTGCAAATGCAGCCATATTTTCTTGTAAAAAATATTCCAAGAAACAATGGTCAGTTTGGATTACATTATACAAAGACAAAGGAGTCTTAGTTTACAAGGAGACAACTCCAAGGATGAACCACCTAGGTAACTACAATATCAAGAAGAAAATAAATGATAACTCACTAGAAATACACATGAAGAACAATTACAAAGGCTAGAGAGCAAAGATAGCAATTACATCATAAGTATTAAGCTTCTTCCCTGGCCTTGACTAGCACTTGCAGTACCACAACAAATATAAATTGTAACTAAATTCAATTAGTTAATTATGTCTGCGCCTATACATAGATTGAATTAGGGCTTGAATAGCTTGTTTGCATTTTACTTATAAAATGGTGAAAGTGAGCCCAACAAACAAGAAATTGCAAAGTTGACATGTCACCGAAATATCTAATTAAATGGAAATGTTCTAAATGTATCTGACCTTTGGGGTTTCAATTCTAGATCGTGTTGGACTCGAGACTATCGCATATTTGTATCATATCCTCGCTATTAACGGCACTCAATGAATATACATGGATGATATTTAGACCATAAAAAACAACCTTGTACAATAACAATTAATCAAACTTATATGTGAATGTGCGGATGGAAGATTAGCCTTTATTGAACACGATCTAGGCATTGCAGCCATATCCAAGAAATTATTGAATGTATCGATGCTGCAACAAAAATTGGTGTGAAAATTATATGGTCGCTTTGCAATTTTCACTCCACGAAAAGGGTTTTGGAGGAAATGTTGGTATGTGGAATGTTGAAGAGACCGTGGCGCTGCTGCATATCGGTGGACGGTCAACCACCAAGGATAGGGTGGTGAAAATCTTCAAGTTGCACAAATGACGGTGGCGCCGCTTGCCGAGGTGGCTCGGCAATTGATTGCCGAGCCACCTCGGCAATTGATTGCCGAGATGGCCGAGATGGCTCGGCAATCAATTGATTGCCGAGCCATCTCGGCAATTGCACAAACCTCTTCCTCTCGCCACTTTTACCAAATTAACCAACCTCGCTTATTTCTTTTTCTTTCAAGAATTGTCTTCTTGATTTCTTCACGCTCATCAAATGAATCTCTTCTCTCTCCCACTCACCCTTCATGTTCGGTACTCATGCCGGGATTGTTCGATAGTCGAACGTCAATCTCTTGTTTTGCACCATCAAGCATGGTCTCGTATTTTTCCTCCGTTGCTTTCACTACCGACTTTCGATCTTTTATTTGAGTTTCATAATTTTCATGCTCAACTTCAATAGATAATAGCTTTTCTTTGGCTTCCCGGCTTCAAGAAACTTCATGTAAGGCAAATGCCAAACTTTCCATTGCCTTCTTGCCTTTCTCTTCTTCATTAAAGTTAATGTAAAGAGCCCCAAGTTCCATCAACCAAGGAGATTGCGGAAGCTCTATGTGTTCAAAGACGCATTTTAGTTTTGAAAATCCTTCCATTGACAGAGCAAGCTCGGCAATCAATTGATTGCCGAGATGGCTCTAAGCTTCTCGGCAATCAATTGCCGAGCCATCTCGGCAATCAATTGATTGTTGAGGTGGCTCGACAATCAATTGATTGTCGAGATTGATGAACAGTGTTTAATTTCTTTTTTTTCTTTTTTTTCTTGCACAAAAGTCCCTATTGTTTTATCCTCGTAAGCTTTATATGAGGTTATAAACGCAGATATTCTTTGCACAGTTTCTGTCCATTCAAGTCCTTCAAAAAGTAAATTCCTCATTAATTGAGTTTTTCGTTTCTTAGGTATGAAAGTGCAAGAACTGCTGATGCCCTTACTGAATTTGTAAACAACGAAGCCGGTGAGACTTTTTGGTTGCTCGTATATTTCTGATCCAAGATAGACTGTGCAGGCCTTACATACTGCTAAGAGATCCTTCTTATATGCCATTGTATATACACAGATTGCTTGTTGTGTGAAGGGGAAAAACTCATTTTCATACCTATCATCATCATCATCATATTGTTATATTAGTGTTCATTAGTTGCCGTTCTTGCCCAAATATGTTTCAAAATTGCACATAGTTGGAGATTTCTCGCCTTATTCTCTTACAAATGCATGTTTTCAGGGACAACTGTCAAGATAGCTGCAATTCCTTCAAATGTTGTGGTTCTTTCGTCAGACAACTTTGATGAGATTGTGCTTGACGAGACAAAGGACGTTCTTGTTGAGTTCTATGCACCCTGGTAGGTGTATATATAATATTTTCTTTCTATGCTGTTCCTTTACTTGAATATGAGATGTCAAAGTGATTGTTTCCAAAAGTTTTCTTTGTGACCATTTGCATGAAATGTGTCACTTCATATGATTGTATCCTACATTTCTGATTGATGGTATTCTTTTCCCAGGTGTGGTCATTGCAAAAACCTTGCTCCTGTAAGTAAATCACCGGCTTATCAATGAGACTGCCATGGATGGTGAATAATTTATTGCAAAACATCTCTGTTGTTTCAATTTTGTAGATTTAAGAAAAGCTAGCAACAGCATTCAAGCTGGAAGATGATGTAGTCATTGCTAATGTGGATGCTGATAAGTACAAGGACCTTGGAGAGAAGTAAGTAGTAGAAATAGTTGTTTCTTCTATTGTAATATCAATACACGCCCACTTTCAGAGCCTCCTGTGATTGGTCCAGTTAATCAAGTGCTATAGATAAGTTCCATCTCGGCAATCAATTGATTGCCGAGGTGGCTCGGCAATCAAATTGATTGCCGAGTTTGATGAAGTGTTTTACTTTTTTATTTTTTTTTAAAGAATAATTGCACAAAAGGTCCCTATTGTTTTAAAATCGTTGGAATATGCCAACAACTTAAAAAAAATTCTTTAATTTATTTTTCTTATTTTTTTTTTCTTTTACACTTAATTTTCATTCAATTTTTTACTAATCTTGTTTTTTTATTTTACCATTTACAAATTATTCTAAATAAATGCTAAAAAATGCCATTCAAAATTTCAAAATCCACTGTGTGAAATCTTGATGGCAAATTGAATGATTTTATTTTTTGACATTGATCTTTATTTTACTATTCACCAATTTTTTTTTTAAGCCCATTTTCTTTGACACAAGGAAAAAAAAAACGTGAACAGTTCTCGGCAATCAAATTGATTGCCAAGCCTACAACCTTTTTTTTCTTATTTTTTTTTTCTTTTACACTTAATTTTCATTCAATTTTTTACTAATCTTGTTTTTTTTATTTTACCTTTTACAAATTATTCTAAATAAATGCTAAAAAATTCCATTCAAGAATTTCTCCACGCACTGTGAAATCTTGGTGGCGAATTGAATGTTTTTATTTTTTTTACACATTTTCATTCAATTTTTTTATTATTCTTTTTTATTTTATCTTAAGTAAATTGAATGTTTTTATTTTTTATAATGTTGCCACATTAAAAAAAAAACGTGAACAGTAAAATTCTCGGCAATGAACTTTATTTTACCGTTCACCAATTTTTTTTTAAACTCATTTTCTTTGACACAATAAAATTAAAAAAAAAAAAAGTGAACAGTGCTCGGCAATGAAATTCATTGCCGAGCAACTCAAGAATCAAATTCATTGCTTGGTGAAGCATCTCGGCAACCAAATTTTTTTTTTTTTTTTTCAAATAAACATTTTAATTTGAAATTTTTTTTTATACATATTAAATTACCCATTTTAATTTTTATTTTATTTTAAAAATCACTACATTTTTCTCATACTTGCATTCCGTAGCTATAAATATTAAATAAACACAGAACAAAAAAAAAATTTCCAACCAGATCATATTAATTCTCCACAATCACCATCTTATTCATTTATTTAACACATCAATTTTACAAATTCTCTAACATATTTTAAGTGCATATTTATGTTCAGAATTTCGTTATACAACAAAACCACGCCTAATCCTTTCACTTAGGTAATTGATTACCGGGCATCTCGGCAACCCAATTTTTTTTTTTTTTTGGTCAAATGAACATTTTAATTTCAAATATTTTTTTATACATGTTATATTAACCATTTTCATTTTTTTTTATTCTAAAAATGATTGTATGAATAATTCTAAAACTTTTCCTACATTTTTACATACGTGCATTGCACGTAGCCAAAACTAGTATATATATATATGGGATATTTATGGTTAAGTTTAAAAAAAGTAATGCTGCTTATAAGAACTTTTTGTCTATTAATATACTTGAAAAACTTATTCTTTTTCTTAAATTTAAGTATGAAATTACATTTTTAAAAAGTAATTTGTGTCAAATAAAAAAAAGAACTCACTAATAAATTTACTTATGATTAATTTACAAATAAGTGAACTTGTTTACTTACAGTCCAACTCACTTTTGTCCTATTCTTCATTACATCAATTATGTGGAACGATAATTCACAATTATATTAATTCGGTGTAACTAAGAGATAAATTACCCAAATTAATTCAATATGAATATAATTTGCATTAGTATAGTATTAAATAAAAATTATTCTTATACAAAATAATCTACCCAACAAACTCTGAAGTTATTAATTGTAATATTTGACATGTTTCTTTCAAAAGGATGTTAAAGATGAAGATATCTCATAAGTCACAATATAGCTTTATGAGGTCCCAATAGTAGAGACATATTTGGAGTGCATGAAACAAATGTTGAAATGCCAATCATAAATGCATTAACCAAATGATTGTACATGTGGTGATTTTGTGACCACGAACCTATCTTGTTGTCACATAAATTTATTAAAATTAAATATAACCATAGAGACAAATGATAAATGTTGTCTGACTTCACTCTTTAAGATATGCCCAACTTACTGCGCCACCATCCTCCAAAATAGGTTAAAAAGAAAAAGAAAAAAAAACACCTTCCAATATACCATAATGAAAACACTCACTATTATTTAGTACCCTTGGAAAATTTACATGCAAGAAAATATATTTATATATATATTATTTTGACCATTTGAATTTATTTTTAATTGATGTCTTGATGCGAAATTTTTTTATAAATGGGTGACATGTAGACTTAAACTTGGAAATTTGTCTGCTATACCGTATTAATCTGATATGAACACGTATCGAAATAATAAAACAAACAATTATAGTTGACTTGTTCGAGTGAACTTTGACCTCCAATTCGAATTTTTGAGAAACTTAGACCTCCAACAGCATAATACCAAATAAATTCTTCTCGTTTTATTTCTTGTACACTCATTAAATAAAGATATAAATACATGATTCCCATTATTTTTTAAAAAGTATATACATAATACTCTTTATCTCCTAATACCTAAACTACCTTGACTCATTCAACTAATATAATAAGATTTCACAATTATAAAATTAAAAAAAAAAACTAAAAAATGAATGTCCTAAAGATTAAAAATAAGACCGTAACTTTTATTTCCTTTGAAAACACCATTGTCCTCAATGGTGTATTTTTTTTGAAACAAATTGTCTTCTCCTCTGTATGATAATTTTTTAAATCTCTCTTGAATATGCTTTATTGAGTCAACTTAATTGCTTGACCGATGGACGGTAGTTTAGAATTATGACTGGATCCATGTTTAGTCTCAAACTTGAAAGAAAGTGGTTTTGTTTTTTTGTGTCAAACAATTCTCAAAATAATGATGAGAAATTAATCGTACATAATTAGACTTGTACCTTAAATGAAATGTACGATCCAAGTTAATCCCACACTAGTGTATTGAGTCATTGACCCGTGTTGGAGAATCGTAGTTGTTGAGTTGATTTGGATTACGGTCACTTTTGAAGTGTAACTAATTGTAGTTGTTCAAGTTATCGAGTTTGAACCTTCTTTATCTATGTGTTTATATAGGGAGATCATCCCCCTATATAACTAATATCTAAACTAAACTAAAACGTGATGAAAAAAGAATCCACAAACCTAAAACTACCCACCCACCACGTGAATGGCTTGGCTGCTCGTTTGTGGTCTTTCTGCATCAGCTTTTGTTGGTCTCATTTGAGTGGTTTTCTTCCCGGCCATTGTTTATCCTTCTCAAAGTTTAGAAATAGCATGCTCTATTTCTAAAATTTCTTTGTGAAATTTTCTTTTGTACGTTGATTGAGATTGTGATATACTTAGTGTGAGATTAGGGTATTTTCTGAGCCTTGGTAGATATAAAAAAAATGCATCTCTTTGTGTCCATTATTTTTTTAATTTAATTTTGTTTCTTTATCTTTCACTAAAACGATCCTGTATTTGTTTATTCACAACACAAAATAAGAAGAAAAAAATTGATTAAAAGGGGGAAGGTTCCAATTCTCGAATCTTAAATTTTGACAATGAGAAATACAAACTCTGACTAACTAATACAAAGGAGAATTGGTCTCAATCAAATATCGAAATTTTAAGGTGGTAATCTCTTTGCGTTTCTGTTTTGTGTTTTGAGTTTTGAATTCATTTTGTGTTTTGAGTTTTGAGTGCTTGTTTTGAGATTTTTTAAAATGCGTTCTTTTTAAAATTTTCGAAAATTGTTTCTGAAAACAAAAAACTCAAAAACACGTTTCCTTGAAATTTTTAGAAATTTAGACTTACTTGGAATTAAAAATAATTATTAATTCAAAACAATTCAAAATAATTAAAAATAATTATTTGGAATTAAAAACAATTCAAAATAATTATTGTTGGAATTAAAAACAATGAAAAATTTGGATTATTTGGAAACAATTATTAATTAAAAACAATTAAAAACAATTATTTGGAATTAAAAAAATTAAAAACATTTTTTTACACAATTAAAATATTTAAAAACAATTATTGTTGGAATTTAAAATATTTAAGTTCAATTAAAAATATTTAAAAATAATTAAAAATAATTAAAAACATTTAAAAACAATTATTGTTGGAATTAAAAATATTTAAAAACAATTAATAACAATTAATAAAAATTTAAAACATTTAAAAACAATTAAAAACTTGAAATTATTTAAAATTACAAATAATTATTAATTAAAAATAATTCATTCTCCATTGCCCGTAATTTGTCCATTGTCCGTAGACTATAATTAGTCCAAGAAGAATATTATCTTCCTCTTCCATCTTGTTCTCTCTTTCAGCTCGGTCAGTCACCTGTAAGCATGTACTATTTTTATTTTTATTTTAGTTTTTCTTAATCTTTGTTAATGGATATTGAATAATGACTAATATTTGTAAGAAATTAGTAGAAAGATAAAAAAAAAAAATAGTTTACGGTATTTTTTTTTTAATTTTTGCATTTTTAACAATCCAGTAAATATGGTTATTTTTTAATTTCTGCATTATTTGGGTTTTTGAAACGAGCCCGAACTAAATTAATCACAAGAACAATGTTAAGAACTAATATTTGCAATTTATGTATGCATTTGTTAGGCTATCATCAACGTGTCAAGCTTCTGTGTTCAGAATTGTTTTTCAAATCGCGAAAGACAACGATGTCTTTGGACTTTACAGGGGCTTATCCCGGCTGTCGTTAGACACATTTTCTATACTCCGATTCGAATAGTTGGGTATGTTACGTGCTTTGGTGCCGTCTTCCGATCATTCGCCCTCTCTATTTGGCAAAGCAGTTATCGGTGGCATTTCCGATGTCATTGCTCAAGTACTTAATTATTTATATACTTTTGATTTATTTGCAGTAATTCTATGGGTGCGTAGTGTTTTGATAAAATATATAGTTTTGCATAACAGAAAAGGAAAAACTTGTATCGTTATAATATCGACTTCAAGTAATGTTATTTGAAATTTTAGAATCATTAGCATGAGGGAAGTTAATGTATAATATGGCTTTAAACAGTCTAGTTGATTGCGAAAGTCAAGAAGGGACATTGAATTGCGAGCGCATGAGCATAATTTATTAGTAGAAAATGGCATTTTCATATTTCTAATGTAATGTATTTTAAGTGAGAATTGATTGTATTAAATTTATAGCGGTGTCATATTTTTTTTTAATAGTCTCTATGGAGATATGATTTAGACGTGGGAATTTGATTAGTGTTATTTTTATTTTGTGTTTATTTTAAGTAATTTGATTTCATCGCAAATTTTGATTTAATTTTAGGTTTAAAATCTCTAAGAAGAAGAGGTTGGTTTTTCACATTTGTCATTTCATAATTGTTGCTCAAATCTCACTATCAAGTAAGCAATGTCTATTCTTCGCTTATTTATTGACTTATTAGAAATAATTGAAGTCTTATCGACTTATACGTGATTGTGGCCTTGTCGACTTATATAATTGTGGCATTGTCGGCTTATATAATTGTGGATTGTCGACTTATATAATTGTGGCCTTGTCGATTTTAATTTTGATATTATTGAAATATTTTATTATTTTTTTAGGCTAGTCATACCTCCTAAATATGAGTCTGCAGCTCAAAAAAGAAAACGAAAATGAAAAGAAATGGCATTAGTTCAAAGTCAAGCAGGAGATATGGATAAGTATTTTAATCAAAACAAAAAAAGGAGAGAAGAAATAGTAGAAAATTTTGTGGTTGAGGAACAACAGAACGTAAAGGAACCAACTTAGAATGTTGAAGATAATGTTCATCATATAAATTTAAATGAAAATGGTGGCTTTTCTTTTAATTTTGAGGATATCAGGAATTGGAAAAACATTGATAAAAAAATGAGAGATTATTTAGTTCAAATGGGTTCAAAAAGACTCCATGGCATCTTATTTCCCGAAGATGGTGCAAGCATCTTGATAGTTCACAATATACGCGGTTACTACCAAATGGGCAGATAGAAAATGGCTAGTATATTCAGTATCTTTGGATAGGATATTTTGCTTTTGCTGCAAGTTGTTTAAAACACCATCTACGATGAATAAAATAGGCCAATTGGATAATAATAGATACAAAGATTGGCATAATCAGCACCGGTCTAATATAAGTCATGAAGAAAATGAAGAGCATATACGCATGTCTAATTAGATTGACATGGAAAACGGACTTAAAAAAAATACAATTGATAGAAGTGTGCAATTGGTGATTGATGAAGAAAGAAAACATTGGAAAGAAGTATTAACGAGGATAATTGCTATTGTAAAAGACTCACCAAGAACAGTTTGACATTTTGAGGAGATGATTTTTGTCAACCTCTTATAAGGACTTGTTACGTTTCTCGACGATTATAGAGAAAATAGATTTGCTATTGCCATGGATGAAGCGAAAACAAAAGCAAGTGAAAATGGGAATTGAAGCTGTATTTCGAGAAAAATGCGTCATTCGAAGAAATAAGCAATTTGATGAAAGTGGAAGCGATAAGGTAAATCAATCAGCAGAAGAATCTTTTAGAGTTGATTACTTCCTTTTTATCGTTGACCAAGCTCGATCTTCGCTTCAGACTCGATTTCAACAATTTAAACAACTTGAAGAGACATTTGGGTTTTTGTTTAGTTTGTAGAAGTTATATCGTGCATCTTGTGTTAGTTTGTTGAACTCTTGTAAGAATCTTGAGTAGTATTTGAAACATAATAGACGTTCGGACATTAATGGAAATGATTTATGTTCAGAATTGACAGTCTTGAAAAGCTATTTACCAAGTAAAACAAAGAAAGCAATTGATGTGCTACACTAATTTGAAGACATTGGATGGTTATTTTCCAAATACCTATATTGCTTACAAAATTTTGCTAACCATACCGGTTACAATTGCATCTGCAGAAAGGAGTTTTTCCAAGTTGAAATTGATCAAGACTTATCTCCGTTCAACTATGTTACAAGAAAGATTGAATGGATTGACTATGATATCAATTGAGAAAGAAATGGTTGAACAATTAGATTACTCAAATTTGATTAATATTTTTGCTTCTAAAACCATTAGATGAGTTGTATTTAAGTGATACACTAATAGTTTAGAATATTTTCGGCCTTGTTAATTGATTATAATATATATTTTTTTGTCTAAAATATTTTGTTTGTCATTTTTTTTTTCGAGTTTTAAGTTTGCAATTAGTTCCGTAACAACCTTGTGGATTTTAAATGTATAATGAAATTTGGGGATCCATTTAAGAGCCTAATTTCTAGGTTTCGTCTCAGGCCCAAAAATGTCAAAATCGGCCCTGACAGTTACTTGGTCATCATTGATTAGTTCATGTTCAAATGCAGGTCTTGTAGAGAAAAGCACTTAAATTGTTTGATAAAATGCTTCAAGATGGCGGCAAACCCAATACACGATGTTTCAACAACCTTCTTCATGCCTGCGTTGAGGCTTGCAAATACGATCGGGCCTTTCGACTATTTCAATCCTAGAAAAGAAGTAATACAACAAAAGATGTAGTTGCTGAACTAACACGTCAAACTTGCACTACATCTAGACCATTTAGTTTGTTCGATTCATGCCAGTCGCAATTAACCATGAAGGTCCCATTTTGACCCACTACTTTAACAGAAGAAAATCATGCCAGTCTCAAAATCATTGTAGAATCTTCCTCTACAGCCATTAGTGCTTTTTTCTTGACCGAAAAAAAAGTTCCAATAGAAATAACAATCAATAAATAGATAAACAAGAAAATTATGGATAATCTATGCTATTTGATTCTTGTTTGAGATGGGAAAACAAATGAATGGATTATTTGGGTCTTTTGAATTAATCACGCATAATCCATTGTTGGCCCTGCAAGATTTGTAACTAAAAAAGTAAGAGTCTTGGGTTTTCATCCCACCCTATTTCAATTGCATCTTCTTGGGGTTTTGATTTGAAGAAGAAGAAGGGAAAGGAAAAGTAATGGAAATGGAGAATAAGAAGGAGAAGCAACCATGGGGTGGGTGGAAGAAGAAGTTACTTTGTACTTTTTAAAAATTATAGGACTTCATTTGCAATTTTTTTTGTTTTTTTTTTTTTTTTTTTAGCTTTTTTCTATTTTTCTATTTAAAGAGGAGGACAAATTCATCAAAATCTGTCAATGGAGATGTGATTTGCAACAAACTGCAAAAGTTGGAGATGTCTGATGGTATAAAAATTGATTGAGGGTAGATTAATTACAAATTACAAAGATTAGGAACTAAAAGTGCAAATTTTCCTAAATTATAATTTAAACTGGTTAAATTGGTCAAATATATTTTTTATCCACACATTTCGTAGGATCTATAACTTACAATCCACTAATTATCTACACATTTCATATAACCTTCAATTTATAAGCAGTTAAAAATAATTTCAGCACCACCAAACACGCACTTAGTTGATGAAATTTGAATTTTTTTTATATTTCTCATTTTTCTCTTTTGTTAGCTGAAATCACGTTGGAGTTATGCAAAAATCATGGATCATACTTTAATCCATCCCTAGAATTTTTAACAGCAAATATTCATTGTCACAAAAAGTAAACCCTATTGCATTACAACAATTTTGTTGCAAAATAAAAGCTTGTCACAATAAATTTTCCACCAAAAAATATTTTGGCGACATGCTTTCCATCATATTCTTGGCGACAATCTTTATAATTTGTTGGGCATTTTGATATTTCACGACAACTTTTTATGCGGCCTTATATTTTTTTGGGACTTATTTTTTTCCGCCACAATGCAACAAACTTAAAAAAATGTGTCGCGCTAAATTATTTTATTGCGACAACTTTTGTTTTGTAGCAAAATATCTTGTCACGAAATGAAAATTTTGTTGTAGTGATTATATGCTTCTAAAACCCTTCCTAGTAAAATATATTTGTTACAAAGATTTTTTGCCTTCACGACCCATTTGATTTATAGATAAAAGTTATCTGGTAAAAATTTATCATTATCTTATTTGGTTCAACTAGATATAAAAATAGAAAAAATTACTGTTAAAATGTCATTTTTTTCATAATAAAAAAATTTTACTCTTTCTTTTTAAATAAACAAAAAAATATAAAAGAGAAAAATGTTCATCTTCTTCAATCCTGTTTCCAAGAACCACCGTTACCATCCTTGTTGTTAGCGGTCATAGGCGATGGAGGTGGCTGTGATGAAGAGGCACAATAGAATAATGGGATTTCCATCCAAACCATAATTTTGTGTTTCAACCATGGAAGACGAAAAATTGATGCCAACAACCAATTACATCCTAGAGAGTATGATCGAAATAATCAAAGTGCAAGTTGTCTTACTCTCACTTCATTTCCCTCCAGCAAAAACCAACTTGAGAGTTCCAAAATATTCTGCACCGTTCTTTGTAATATTTCTCAACCAGTCGCCATTAAAGAAGATATATATATATATATATATATAGCAAAAACCAACTTGAGAGTTCCAAAATATTCTGCACCGTTCTTTGTAATATTTCTCAACCAGTCGCCATTAAAGAGATATATATATAGGCAGTGGCAACGACAACGACAGAGCAACTCTTTTCTCTGCAAATTAATTTCATTAAATTGATTCTTGAATCAATTTCAATTGAAACCCTCTTTCTATATATATATATATATATATGCAAATTAATTTCAATTAAATTGATTCAAGAATCAATTTCAATTTAAACCCTCTTTCTATATAATATATATATAGAAAGAGTTGCTCTGTCGTTGTCGTTGCCACTGCCGCTTCCACTGTCGCTGACTCCTCATCCTCCTCCTCCTCCTCCTCCTCCTCCTCCTCCTATCCCACTCTTGTTCTTGTTGAACCTCTTTTTCCATCGACCCATGGCGTAAGTTAGTAACCTGGACTGATTTTAGCCGATTAAACTCTCGTTGGGGAATGGAATTAGTAGGGTACGGTGGTCCTTTTCATTTTGTTTATGATTCATTATCCGGATAAATTATTTCATCCTCCTCCTTTTGAGGATAAATTTTTACTGGATAACATGGTTATCCGACTAACTATTTTAGCCAAACATTGTTAGGATAAACTTTATATTTTATCGTGTTGATCACTTACCAAACGATCTCTCAAAATAAATAATTTGTCTAAGATAATATTATTCACCACAGTTATTTGAAAAGAAAAGAAAATAAATATTTTCTAAAACTCAAAATTTAGAAAATTAGAGTATATTATATATAATTATCAAAGAATATTCATATAGGATCAGAGGGGCCTAAATGGTATCCTCGTGGATTCTTTTAGAAACCTTTAGTAGCTACTATATTCTAGGACTAAAAACCCTAAGGAAAGAGTCCAACTCATTGTATGTACTTCTGGCTCTCAGTAGTCCCTTTGTAGGATACATGGTGTGACGATTCACACTGACAACTCCCAAGATGATTTGAAGTTGTTTGGGTTCAATTGAAAATTACCCTAAGATTGAAGGTTTGACCTCGAAGAACCGTCGCAAGTTAAAAGTAACATATTCTACTTTAAACCAGATAGCGAGGATGAAATAAAAAGCATAAGCTACCTCGTTCATGCTAAGTCACCATAGGCGAAGCTATGTGAGCCTCATCTGAAGCAAATGAAGCCTCCTCTGTAGGCAGCATTCCTTCCCTTTTCGTTCATTGCCTCTACTATGTAAGCCTCTATGTGACCGATCACTACGATCAGCTAAGCCCACTAAGGCTAAGTGATAGAGTAAAGAAGAAGGAACTCATATCATAGTCAATTAAGCGAGAGTGACTTTCGGTTACGGGAAATAGGACACACGATTATCATATCATTTTCTAACTAGCAGGGGCTCGTTGCCTATGCCCAAAGATCCTTCTTTAGTACTACCTTCCCTCCCTTAGTCTTGGTCTTGGTCTTGGTCATAAAGAATTTAAAACCTACAATTCTTGTTTTTTTTTTTTTGATCGAAATAAAACCTACAATTCTTAATGGTACACTATGGTAGGGTAGAACAAACCATTTGACAAAGAAAGTGAGACTTTCCCTCCCTTGAGGGAAGGCCCAACAGATAAAGCAAGGTCCTCGCTTATAAAAAAGGGACTTTCTTTGCCTCCACAAGACACGTAGCTCTGAGAACCAATCAATCTCATAGTAGGAGCAATCCATAGGTAGAGTTGGTCTGCCCCCATGGGAGGAAATCACTGTATAAAAAGACAACATTGCTTAATTGGACGTGTGAATTCATTGTGGTCACACGGGTCCATCCTTTTTTCATTTTGTGTTGAAAAAATCATATATAATGGAAGTGTTGGGAATTGAGACAAATTATTTTATATTTTCTACAAGATTTTTGTTCAGAAAAAAATAACGAGACAGAAAAATAAGAAAATATAGAGAAATATTTATGGACTATTAAAGCTGTCACTATATGAATAATTATTACAATCATGTCGATTTCACTCACCCAAATTCTCCAAGTATTTTAAAAAAATAAGATCCTAAGCTTTACCACATTTACCAAGTTATACTCTTTGTACAACTCACAAAGACAACACGAAAAATTAGGATGCTAGGCTTACAATTTTTCTCTAAAAAACCCTCAAAGTCATATATATAAAAGAGAAGAAAAACACGTCAATTTATAACGTATTAGCTAAATTTCTTCCAAGTTTTTACTGCGAATGCATCAAGATTTAAAATCTTATTCAATTTTAGTCACCAAATATAATATAATATAAGATCACATATGTTTCTTTTTCAACAATTGGTGTTTCTTTTGATTTTGGCAAGTTTTAAAAAATATTCCAACAATCAACACCTTGACAATCCCAATTCTCAAAAATAGAGAATTAACATACTCCACCATATAAGTATAATAACTTGAAATAACGAATTCTAAGAATTTCATAAGTTCATGTTGAATAAATTTGATGAAAAATTATGATGCAACTCTCTTTCTTGACCTACCCGAAAGTTCATCAGCCATCGACATCAATTCCACTACACACCTTGCATTAATGTCATTAGTGTGCAAAATGTGGACCCACCGGTAATAATACATCCTCTATTGTAGCAACTAGCGCATGCTATGATGATGAAAATATTTACTCAAGCGACATTATCATCTCCCACAAAGAGTGACATACTATCCGTATCTGATTTCGAGTAGTTAGTCGAGCCTGCTCCACCCTCTAGAAAGTTTTTCCTCACATGATCAAGTTGTCCACAATTTCAACATGATATTTTTATTTTCATAGAGTTATTCTTCTTCCATTTTTTTAGCAACAAGTAACGAGTTTTTAGATGAAATATTACTTCAACCATTCAACCTTCTTTCTTCAAAACTTAATTTACTTTTAATTTCTTCAAGAGCTTAATTTACTTGCAATTTTTTCAAAACTCACAGTTTCTTTCTTATACATCAAAATTTGGTTTGATTTGTTCATGGGAGGATGGAAGAGACCAGATGAGTCTTAATGCTTTATCTTCATCATCCATTTTAACTCAAATTGCCTCTAGTTAGAAATGATTCTATTGAGAACACTCAGGTGGTCTGAATTTTTTTTTACCTACATTCATTCGCAAAGAATGAAACTTTACAACCAATTTGAAAGATTTTTATTTGATACAACTGTTCAAGTTTTTTCCAAAGTTCATTTGCAGCAGATATTTCATGAATATTTGCAGAATAGATAATAGGCTTGTGGGATTGTCGTGAGGAGGCAATGATGGCTATATTTCTTGGAGTGAACTCCGGGCCTTGTAAACTTTATTATGACCGTCCATCATTGGTTGTCCACGGATTCCATTATCATGAAGTGTATCCATCGTTCACCCAAGCTTTGGTCGCCAGCTCCTCTATCATCAGGTATCCAACTTTCTTAACCTTCTAGTACTGGGCAATCATTAACCCCCATACATGGTCTTACGACTTTGCGGAGACCTATGTTTACAAAAAAGAAATTTGAGGCATAGAGACGAACTCTTTCACATAACATTTTTGTCTAAATAAAGACGTATCATACTTATAGCTTTCAAATCCAAATCTTTCCAAA
Source organism: Forsythia suspensa (assembly GCA_023638005.1). Lineage (NCBI taxonomy): Eukaryota > Viridiplantae > Streptophyta > Magnoliopsida > Lamiales > Oleaceae > Forsythia > Forsythia suspensa. The sequence goes on from CM042669.1 coordinate 18,451,066, forward strand.
CCACATCGCTCATACTAGATTTTTAGTATCTTTGTCAGAAATAGGGGTTGGTTTCCCTTTCAAAACCTTGTGCAGTCCAGACTGAATCAAAACATTCTTGACTTGTACTTGCCACAAATCAAAATTTATTCTTCCGTCAAATTTTTCCACTTCATAATTGATAAACATATCTTCTCTGGACTGCAAAGTTATTCAAATATACAAAGAATACCAACAAAGACAAAAAAAAAAATGAGTTAATTTTATTCATGAAGTTTAAAATTGATATTTTATTGATGGATAATTAAAGAATGTAAAAGAAAATTTTGAAATATATATTTCATGTTGATGTCTCTCAAAATTTGCAGCAATATAGTATAGAAATTTCAATAATCAATTTTTTAAGTTTACTAAACACACTAGAAATATACCAAATTCTCCTTTGTACTTCTACTGTGGTATATGTAGAAGAAGCTGGTACGAAAAAATCTTTTATATAAGGTTCAAAATGGTGAATTGAGGTATAGTAGACCAATGATCATGTAGTCATTTGGCAGGTGATGATTAAATATTTTCTCCTCCTCCGAGTACGGCGACAGCAGTGGTGTAGATCTGCAAAAGGTGGCGAGGCTTCTTTCTCCCGTTTCCACTCTGGCGTGATAATCAATATTTAATTAACTCAAATATACAGAATAACAATATTAAGTATGTGTGTTATATTTTTACCTGGAGGCTTGACCTCTATTTATATTGATGACCTGCAGTTATAGCCTTTAATGGTCATTGATGACGAGTGCCTCTTCATCTCCCTCATTATTAGGAGTTAATGAGGGATGTTTCGACTCTTCCCAATTGTCGATGGTAACTATCATTATATGGGTAGCTTGTGTAGTTAACCTAATGGTAGCTTGGGTTATTGATGTCTATCTGTTTGAGGCGAGCCTATGAGACCAACGAGGCGGCGAGCCGACGAGGTGAGTAAACACTTGAGGAAGGCATCTCAAGGAGTGCATCCATCATCCACCAAAGTGTAATCATATTTATCATCATAAGCCCATCTACTTTTCATGGACCACTGTCAATAAGAAGTAGAAATATTGTCTTTCAAGTAACTATTCTTGACCAAAAAGTCAAAAAATAACATATGTAATAAATAATTACTTGTTTATTATTATTAATTAATTTTTTTATTTGTAACAAAAATTGCATGGAAGCGTGTCACTTGGCGAGGCATGGTCAAGTAATGATTTATCGTGTGGCCGGCCAAATATAGACTAGATATTTTAGGTCTAATTTAAACCTGATATTGGCTTAAATCCCAACCCCATTTAGAGAGAATTTTTTTCTCTATATAAGAGAGGTAGAGGGGGATATTATTTGTAGTATTTCCATATCTTCTCACTTGGTTGGAATTCTTTTCAGACTGATCTCCTTTTTCCTATCTGAATTATAAAAGTTTTTTCTTCTTTCATCGTCTAAGGTAATCTTTTCACCCTTGTTCTTCTTTAAATTTTTCAACTTTCTTCTTTTTTCTTCTGAAATGTATAAGACGGTGATCACTTCTAGTAGTAGCTCTTCAACCAATAAATCTGATAGCAGTTTTAGAGACCCTCATTATCGCACCTTATCTATAGGAAGAGATGATAATTTTTTCCGGTTGAAGAATGGACCTTTGTTAGTTCTTTAGGACATGGTGGACCCCGATGTTTAAATGAACTCATTGATGAAATTGAGGTAGGATTGGACGAGGAAGATTCATCCATGGCCCAAAACCATTCGATCCGAGAAAACCGGGCGGCCGTCGCCGCAGCGGTCTTGCCCGGGGTGGGCTGCCTCGCCCATTCCATATTGGGCCACTCGCACCTTGTCACGGGCGGGCGGCCTCGCCTGCCCCTTACCTTAAGTGGGCAAGTTAGTCCTTCATGTGTTAGTCCGCTTCTGGTTGACGTAGATCCGTTGCTTGAACTTTCTTCTTTTTTCTTCTTAAATGTATAAGATGATGATCACTTCTAGTAGTAGCTCTTCAACCAATAAATTTAATAGCATTCTTGGAGACCCCTCTTATCGCACTTTATCTATAGGAAGAGATGATAATTTTTCGCCGATTGAAGAAAGGACCTTTGTTAGTTCTTTAGGACATGATGGACCCCGATGTTTAAATGAACTCATTGATGAAATTGAGGTTGGATTGGACGAGAGAGATTCATCCATAGCCCAAAACCATTCGATTCGAGAAGAAAACGGGGACGGCCTCTCCCTTCCCATGTTAGGTCACTCGCCCCTTGTCATCGGTGGGCGGCCTCGCCCGTCCCTTACCTTGAGTGGGCAAGCGAGTCCTTCATGTGTTAGTCCGCCTCTGGTTGACGTAGATCCGTTGCTTGAACTTTCTGCCTCTATTGGGTTTGTAATTCTGACACCAATTCTTATACGGTATCCCAAGTGGTAATTTCATAGAGCTAGATCTACCAAAAGATGCTTGTGTTTACAATCCTAAAAGCTTTGTGAAAATGTTAAAAAAAAATATGAATTACCTCTAGGTCACTTATATCGAGTCCTCCCATCCTAGTCAGCGAATTCCAGGATCAGACCCTAGGGAGGCGGTAGTTTACCGTGACAGCTGGTTTAAGATTTCTTCTTCATCCTTGTTCATTTCTTTCTTCAACGAATTTCATGTTACTCCTGGTCAATTGACTCCTAACTCTTGGTGTATATCAACTAATTTGTTATACTTGTACCTTACAAATGATATCGAGCCATGTCTGAGGTTTTTTAGAAGTGTGTTTGATATGTTTATTGTGATCGAGAGTAACGGTTATGCGTATATTCAACTTAAAGTATGATTGTTATTACCCCACTTTCCCAATTCAAATAGTGGTTGGAGGAAACGTTTCTTTTTTGTTCGGCCTGAGGTAGGACAGTTCCCTTTTAAAACTTGTTGGAGAACTCCTTTTTGCAAGCATTTTAATGTGCCCTTGGATCTTGATCATGAGTTGAAGGCACGTCTAGATAAACTTTTACACTTGATGCATCCGGGATTGCATATAAGCGAGGTGCTATCTAATAAGAACTTGATGCGGGTTACATTGGATTACCTGAGAGTAGGCTACTTTTATGTTTTTATTCCTCTTTTTGACTTTTCATTTTGCATGTATTTGTTGTATCAACCTCTATTTTTCTCTTTCAGACATGGATAATTTTGATTTTTGAGGTGTGATGAATGTTGCTGGATTTTCCACCGATAGTGCTGAAGACCCGTCTCTATCCCCCTTAAACAAAAAGAAAAGACGGGCCGATAAAGGAAAAACCACTGCTGAGACAACAGTTGTCCCTAATTCTATGCCGTGTACTACGAGGTAGTGATGTCCATTCTTTCAAAGAGTTTGGATTTTCTCCCGTTGATTCGATGGTTGAAGCCGAGATCATGTTGGGCTGCGTGAATGAAAAACCTATTGAGAATTTCAAAAGTAAAAGAGCGGTTGCCATGCGACGTATCATGTATACCAGCCACCGCATGGTAAGTTGTTGTATTTTGATGATTCTCTATTGCTTTCTCATTTAATATTCTCATCTATTTAATTTCAACTTCTTCTTGTTTTGTACAGATGCTTGATATGGAGGAGAAAGTACTACGTGATTTGGAAAAATTCAAGAAACGTGCTGCCGAGAAAGACCATGACAAAAAGAAAGCCGTAGCGGATGTGCAATCTTTATTAGACAAGGCAACGGCTGCATCTAAGAAAAAATATAGTGACATCAATCAACTTCAAAAAGAGGTTGACCAGCTTCGCAAAAAGTTGGAGACCACAGATGATGAAGCCTGTAGCGAGATATAAAATGTCTGCTAAATATAAGAGCAGCTTGCACATGTATGGTGCAGAATCCTTGAAGGCTGCTATCAAAATGACTAAAGAGTGGCTGGTTGACGATCATTCAGAGATAAACCTGGATGAATTTTATAGGTATATGAAAATATGTCAGGCTGCAGATTTCGCTGCTCAGAAGACCAAAGTGACTAACCATTGGGGGGATGGGGTTGGATCTCTACCCGTTGGCTCTCTTGATAATTAAACAGTTGTTTATTTTTCATTGCTTTTTCTTATTTATTTTAGTTTCATGACGGTTGTCCCTTTTAATTATGAAAACTATAATATTCAGTCTATTTCATTTCGAATATTGTTGAATACTACAAATTTCAGTTTTGTATATTTGGCGTGAAACATAAATCTTTATTTTAATTAAAATAAAATTGTTCTTTACTTTGTAATCGTTGGTTGTATTTCACTTGTTGGTTGCTTGGTTGCAATGTATGATAGTATACTCCCTCGAACGACATAGGAAAATGAAAAAAAATGTGTGAAAATATTAGGTCGAGAGTGGGGAAGGTATGGAATTTCCCACGCTGGCAAATGGAGCCGGTGCCCTGTCCCAGGGGTGGGGTTGTCCACCCCTACTGGGAGCGGGCGTACCAGCTCCTTAAGTGGGGCAGACGCCCATGCCCCAGGGGTGGAGTTGCCCACCCCTGTTGGGGGCGAGTGCCCTGCCACTTAGGGACATTCCTCCTCTTTTTTTTTAAAGGAGTACCACTCTTTATTAAATGAAGTCTTGTCGCTTAGATTGTTGAACTAGGGCTCATCATCTCTGATTTTTAGATGTAGGCTTATCGCCTTAATGTTTAAAGCTTACCGCTCTTTATTAAATGAAGGCTTGTCACCTATTTTTTTGAACCAGGGCTCATCGCCTCTGATTTTTAGATATAGGTTTATCGCCTTAATGTTTTAGTCATAGGCTCATCTCTTTTGATTTATAGATATAGGCTTATCGTCTTAATGTTTTAGTAATAGGCTCATCGCCTTGACATTTTGACTAAGGCTCATCGCCTTTGATTTGTAGATATAGGCTCATCGCCTTAACGTTTTAGTCTTAGGCTCATCGCCTTGACACTTTGATTAAGGCTAATCGCCTTGATTTTTGAGCTAGGGCTCAACGTCCTTGACTTGATGTGGTAGTAGTTGATGAGGATATTTATATTGCTCGACAAACCATTAATAGAGACTATAGCAAATAACAAATTGTTGTCATAGGTCGAGTTCAGTAGGTGCACCAGGATTTTCCAGATAAGTTGATCTTTCCATAGCATCCTCATCATTCATCCGCCTTGGCATTTTATTAAATTGAAAATCAAATATAGGAGTACTATTTAATATAACTATATATACTTGCTTATAAAAAAATGTTGATAAATTACTGATAATATTTCTTCAAGTGCTCTGCATTCCATGGTCGTTCCAATGGTTTACCATTCATATCTTTGAGACTATATGCTCCATTTCTTATCTTCTTGATGACTTCGAAAGGACCATGCCAATTAGGCTCGAGTTTAGATGGTGGGAGTCCAGCAACTACACTACTCCTTAACACTAGATCATGAGGTTGGAAACTTCTAGGCTTAACTCATCGGTCGAAATATTTGGCCGCCTTGCATTTGTAAGCCACCATCTTAATTGCAGCACTTTCTTTGACTTTCTCAAGTAGGTCGATTTATGCTCTTGTGATATTGTCATCTATCTGTTAATTTGCATTCTCAAAGTTGGATTTACAACTTCAGCGAGTATCATTGCTTCCATTCCAAAAGATAATTTGAACGGTGTCTCTCCCGCTGGCCCCCTAGGAGTGGTGTGTATATGCCCATAGTACATTTGGTAGTTCATCTGCCCAAGATCCTTTTTCTTTTTCCAACCACGTTTTTAAATCCCAAAGTATGGTATGGTTAGTGACTTCAGTTTGGCCATTGCTCTTAGGGTGTGCCACTGAAGTGAATCGGTGTGAGATTTTATAATTGTCACAAAAATTCTTAAAGTCGTGGTTATCAAATTGTCTTCCGTTATCCGTGACTATCACTTGTGGTATTTTGAAACGGCAAATTATATATTTCCATACAAAACTCTTTATCTTGGCGGTAGTTATGATAGCTAATGGCTCAGCTTCAACCCATTTTGTGAAATAGTCTATAGCTACCAACATAAATTTTTTTTGACCTTAGCAAGTGGCAAAGGACCCATGATGTCCATCCTCCATTGAAAAAATGGACATGCTGTTTAAATTTCCATATGTGGCTCAGCTGGCTGATGAATTATGTTGCCAAACCTTTGATAGACATCGCATTTTCTTACCAGTTTCTTAGCTTCTTGCTTCATTGATGGCAAATAGTATCCTTGCCTTAAAGGTTTAGAAGCAAGGGCATCCCCGCCCAAGTGATTTCCACACAGACCATTATGTATTTCAAATAGGACCTCAGCTGCTTCTGTCAGTCGGAGGCACTTCTGATAAGGCAAAGAGAATCCTCTTCGATATAATTTTCCATCAATCACAGAATACATAGCAGCTTATACCCTCAACCACTTCGCTTCAGTTAGGTTTGTCGGTAGAGTACCTTTTGTAAAATAATCCAATATTGGGTTTATCTAGCAAGGTTCATCATTCAATTCAAGAACATCAATTATTAATATCGTGCTAGGCTCACTAAGTACTTGAACACTAGTTGTGGCTGGATGATGTTTTTTATTGTTGATGCTAGCCTGGCGAGAGCGTCAGCCCGTTCGTTCTCTTTTCTTAGGACCTTTGTAATCTTGAACTTTTTGAATTTTTGCTGCAAGTCTCTTACTTTCATCAGATAAGCAGCCATGCAGTCATCTTTGGCTTCGTATTCTTCCAAAATTTTTCCAACGACCAATTGCGAGTTACTGCAGATTTTTCCAATTGTATGGCAAGTCCTAGCACTGTGATGACTGCTTCATATTCCGCATCATTATTAGTAGCTAAAAATTCAAAGCGAAATGAGTATTCAATTTCTTCGGCATCGAGGGAGAGAATTATGACTCTGGCTCCTAAGCTATCACCGTTAGATGATCCGTCTACATATTTTATCCAGGTTTCTTTGTTACCTATGGGCGGTGCTTCAGGGAGAGTGAGTTCTGTAATGAAATCTGCTAAGGCCTGTACTTTTATAGCTGTGCACGTTTTAAAATCAATATCAAACTCGCTCAGTTCAATAGCCCATTTCAAAATATGCCCAGATGTCTTCGACCTATGTAGAATCTGTTTAATTGGTTGGTCAGTCATCACTTGCATCTGATGAGCCTAGAAATAGGGTCTTAACTTTCTAGCTGCTACCATCAAAGCTAGAACCAGTTGTTCAACTATGCTGTAACGTGAATCTACTCCTCTCAGTACTTGACTCATACGATAAACATGTTTCTGTCCCTTCAAAAGGTCTTTCACCAATACCGCACTAACAGCGTGAAAAGATACTATTAAGTAGAGGCTTAGCTTGTCACCGGGGTTGGGGCGAGCCAACACTAACGGTTGCTACGGTGATTTCTTTAATTGTTCAAAAGACTCTTCACATTCCTTTGTCCATTCAAAATTGTTGGACCCTCATATAGCTTTGAAGAAATGATGACATTTATCCGCAGCCCACGACATGAAACAGTTGAGAGCTACCACACTCCCAGTAAACTGTTGAACTTCTTTCTTGGTAGTTGGGCTTTTCATGTCTAGGATAGCTTGTATTTTGTTAGGATTTTCTTCAATGCCTCGGTGTGTGATCATAAATCCTAAGAATTTCCTCCAGATGTGCCAAACACACATTTTTTAGGATTTAACTTCAGTTTAAGCTTTCGGGCAACACTGAAGACCTCCTAGAGATCCGTTATGTGATCCTTCACTAATCATATTTTGACCACTATGTCATCTACATAGGCCTCAACATTACGACCAATGAGTCTATAAAATCTCCGATTCACTATTTTTTGATAAGTAGCCCCTGCGTTTTTTTAGCCAAAAAGGCATAGCGGTGTAGTAAAAAGTTCAACTGTTAGTGACGAAAGAAATATTCTCCTGATCACCTTCAGCCATGGAGATCTGATGGTAACCAGAAAAAGCATCCAGGAAACTTAGCCTTTCATGTTCTGAAGTCGCATCCACCAGATAGTCTATTCTTGGAAGAGGATAAGAATCATTGGGACAAGCTTTGTTCAAGTCTGTGTAATCTACACACATCCGCCATTCTCCATTCGATTTCATTACTAATACCACATTTGCCAACCATTCAGGGTAGTGTACTTCCTGAATAAAACCAGCTTCTAGCAGTTTTGTTATCTTCGTAGAAATGGCCTATTGTTGTTCTGGAGCAAATTGTCTTTTCTTTTGTTTGATTGGTTTTATTCCAAGAGGGATCGCGAGTTTATGCTCAGCAATCATGGAGCTGATCTCGTCGATGTCATGGGGTCCCCAAGCAAATATGTCTATATTGTCAGATAAACATGCCACTAGTTTATGCTTTTCTCCACGATCTATCCCGCCTCCAATTTTCAAAACCTGACCTTTAGCTATCCCCACTTCCTTAGTAAGTTCCAACGATTCGATTCTTCCCTTAGTCTGTTCAACATCAAGCATCATTATCGTATTTTTGATAAGTGTGTTGTCTACATAACACCTCCTTGATGCCTGCTGGTCACCTCTTTCACATCATACTCTCTGACTAGTGGAGAACTTCATCACCTGGTGGTACGTAGATACCATGGCTCTAGCTGCATTTAGAAGTGGGCGACTATAAATCGCATTGGAGGCTATATGAGCTTTTACCAACAAAAAGCTAGTCATTATCACCACACTAGCTGGGTAAGTACCCAAAGTCACTGGTAACTCAATTGTTCCCTCTGGTATAATGGTGGCTCATCCAAACCCATGGAGTGGAGTGGTGACATGTTTGATCTTGCTAGATGATAACTTCAATCCTAGTAAAACTCTCCAAGACATAACATCAGCACACTACCATTGTCCACTAATACTCTATTCACATCAAAATCTGCAATGTTAGCCACTATTACTAAAGCATCATCATATGGACATGTAACACCTTTCAAATCCTCATAACTGAAGTTGATATTCTGGCTAAACCTTTCATTTTTATCTACTGAAGTAGATCCACTGGCCCGTGCATAGTTCTTCCGTGCTGAATTAGAGTCACTTCCCGCAGAAATGCCACCCACTATGACATTTATAACTCCAGCGCGAAGAGGTGGTTGCTGTCGATATTCAGTCTCTTTTTCCTTTTTTTTTTATCTATTTTCACAAATTTGGATAGGTGTCCTCTTTTTATAAGTCGTTCTATTTCCTCATTCAGCTGCTGGCAGTCCTCGGTATCATGTCCATGATCTCGATAGAATTTACAATACTTAGTCTCATCTCTCCTATGTGGTGGCGTCTATATCTTTTTGGGCCATACAAGCTCTTTCATATTTCAGATTTTCATAAAGACATTAGTCCTGGAGGTGTGCAGCGGTGTATTATATGCATTCTTTCCAGCACTAGGCCGATTAGGGCCTGGATGGATCATTTTTTGCTTGCCTTTGTCTTCTCGGGGCCTTGGTTCATCCCGTGCCTTCCTTTTGTTAGAATCAGGCTCTTTTCAATTCTTCATGCCCTTAGTAATGAAAAAGACTTCTTCTGTATCCACATATTTATCCCCTCTCTATAATAACTCGTGCATCGTATCAGGTGGGTTTTTGGAGAATGACATTTTAAAAGGGTGACTGCGAGTTCCATTCATCATAGCAGTGACTAGAGCAGACATTTGTAGATCTTTAATTCCCAAAGTAGCACTATTGAATCGGGCTATGAAATCTTTCAACAATTCGTCCTTGTTCTAGGTCAATTGCATCAGGTCGATGACAGTTTTCTTAGAACGTTTGCTACTGGCAAACTATGCAGCAAACTTTTAAGAAAATCATCAAATGTACGAAATTGATTTTGGAGGAAGGGTTTCTACCCAATCCCTGGCCTCACGCCTAAGTGTTGGCGGGAAAGCCCTGCACATAATTGCGTTGGGGGTGACTCGCAACCTCATCAAGTCGACAAAAGCCCTGAGGTGATCGACAGGATCAAAAGATCCATCGTATTTCTCCATCTTTGATTGTTCAAAATCCTATGGTAAGGGACTGCCATCACTTCTTGGGAAAAATGATCTTCTTCCAACACCATAGATTGTTGCCTACTACTTTTTTTAGACATAGCCTCAGCTATTTTGCAATCCATCATGTCTTCTAATCACGGTTCCAAGCTTAACATTAGCAACCAGTGTAGGTGTGGGCACCCATGACGGAAGCCCCCAATGTGGATTTGGACGAGATGCCAATAAACTAAAGTTGGGTGCGGAAGATAAAGACAATGAAACTGGAGCCAGCGGTAGAACTGCCGTTGGTGGTGTTTCCATCCTGGAAAGTTAGGAGCCCCCGGTGGTGAGGGCCCTATAGGTGGAGGGTTAGGACCCTGGGACGGAAAATTCAGCAGTAAAGGTCCTACCAGCGGAGGGCTAAGACCTTGTGGTGGCTGAGAAACTATAGCGTTCCGATCTTAGAGTAGAGCCGTTAGGGCTGCCACCTGAGCTTGCAATGTCGTAAGTTGAGCGGCAGAAGTAAATTCTTGTTGTTGGTGATTAATGGCGGCGTTAGACTCGATGTCGGATCCCGACCGGTCAAGTGGCGCTTGCATTCTTAGTTCTTCTAGTTCGAGCCATGACTTCATGTGTGGTTTCCCATAGATGGCCCCAATTGATAATTAAATATTTTCTCATCATCTGAGCGCAGCGGCAGTAGTGGTGGAGACCTGCAAAAGGTGGCGGAGCTTCTTTCTCCTGTTTGCTTCGGCATGATAATCAGTATGTGATTAACTTAAATATGTAGAATAATAATATTGAGTATGTGTATTATATTTTTAACTAGAGGGTTGACCTCTATTTATAGAGATGACCTGCAATTATAGCCTTCAATGGTTATTGATGACACGTGCTTCTTTATCTCTCTCATTATTAAGAGTTAATGAGAGATGTTTCGTCTTTCCAATTGCTGGTGTTTCATCTTCTCAATTGTCGATGGTAACTATCATTATATGGATCGCTTGTATGGCTAACATAATGGCAACTATGTTATTGATGTCTATCTGTTAGAGGCGAGCCTATGAGACCAACGAGGAAGGCGGGCGGGCGATCAGGAAGACGTCCCAAAGAGTGCAGCCATCATAGTGTAATCATATTTATCATCATTAGGCTATTGAAAGAAAAAGCTTGCATATGTTCCCTTGCTTCGTACAACTCCTCCCTTGGGTCTCCTCTCACTTCGTTCGCTCCCAAACCTTTCACTTGTTCTTTTCTTTCTATACGTAGGTAGAAATCAAAGAACTTTGTGATTGTTTGACAAACAGAAGTTGAGATTTTCAAAGAAATCCCAAATGAGCCTCAGTGGAAAAAAAAAAATTGATAAAAAAAATGGTTCTAAAAATCGATAATGTCTGTGTTACACTCAATTTGATATATTTTGTAAAGAAAAATGGATCAAGAGGCACAACTCTATTAATTATTCACCTCGACAAAATCTTGTTATTGAGAGATTGAATACAACCTTAGAGCATCTCCAGTGCTATAATGTCAAGACACAATATCTAGTACTTTTCTTAACAAATGGTCAAAAAGTGCTTATGTGGCATAATTAATACTAGAATGTGTCTAGCACAATGTCTAATTCTAGATATTGTTCTTGACAATGTCGGTCATTAATTTAATAATCTATATCCAATTAATACATTTCTCTCTTTTTCTTTTTTCTAAAAAGTTAATAATAATTTGCCACATTTGCACAATGAACATTGTTGCATTGGAGAAGTTTTTTGATATAATGTCAATGTCTTTTGCCACATATACATAGTAGACATTGTTGCATTGGAGCTCTTAGTGAATAAAGTGAGATTTATGTTAATTAGTTTAAGTTTGTCCAAAGGTGTTAATATTTCGGTTTATCTTGTCAATAGAATTCCTTTCTCTTCCATAGATTTTAAAACTCCAGAATAAGAGTGGGAAGAAGCCTGACTTAACCAATTTAATGGTATTTGGATGTACAGCCTTTGCAAGTTAAAAAGAAAGAAAATTAGATCTTGGAGCTGTTAAATGTCTCTTTCTTGGATATCCAAAAGGGTTTAAAGGATATAGACTATGGGCTAGGGAAAAAAAATTAAGATATTGATAAGTAGAGATATGTGTTTATTAAGAATGAAATGTCTTTGTATTATTGCATCTAACAAAGGTGCAAGTATTAAAATTAAAGTGGAGGATAAAAACATGTCTTCATCGTTGCAAATTGAGTTGAAGGCATATCCTCCATCCACTTAAGAATCAATAGATAATACAGGGCCATAACAACAGGTTGTAACACCTCACGATGATGAGAAAATCTTGCTAATAATGAAAATGAAACTGACGAGGCAGTAACTATAAATGGGACAAATTGAAACTGAACTACCACATATACTAGATTTATAGAATTATATGTTGGAAACTCACATAAGAATTATTTGAATTTTTTTTAAAAAATTAAATAAACAATGATTTTTGTTAAATGTTCACATGTTTATTGTTACGAATTCTTTTCGAGTATATAATACCATAAGTGCACGGATCTTTAACAAGTAATAAAGTAGATTTTTAAGTTCAAGTATCGCACCATAGAGATTGCATTAATTTAATTTCAAATTAACTTAACCTTAATCAAAACTATATAATTCAATCGATTTTCTAAGATTCAATTATCAAACTACTTAATTAACTAATTAATACAAGACCTAAATTAACTAAAATTAATTCAAAGTTAAGATGAATGCAAATGTAATGAGAATTTACTAATGAAAAAAATTATAGGATTCTGAATCCACATATACCAATTCTATTTAAACCAAACTGTCGAATTTGACAACATGATTTAATTTCGAAGATCAAAATTTCTAAATTATTTAACAATCTCTGTCGAGTAAAATTAAACATATCCCTACATGTGACTCAATTATATCTCTATAACAGATGCGAACATACACGAATGCATTAAATAATTGTGAAAACTTAAAGATCACGTAAAACATATCGATATATTTTTATTCTCTATCGGACTCCACGACAATTGATAATAAGTTTAACTTATTTTCAATCTCTATAAAGCAAAATAAGCTACAAAATGCATACAACCATTGTGCATACAATTGTAGAGACAAATAAACTCATATCAATTGTTCAAATTTGAAAACGTGTTTGAATATCAAAGATTAGGTTTAAAGAATTAGACAATTATAGTACAAGTTTTATCGTAATTCTAGCACAAAATAAATCTAGTCTAGCATACTAAGAAAGAAAACACCACAAAAATAAATAAAATCCATTACCCGAATAAGATAGAGTTCTAAAGTGTGATCTTTGTCCTTCATTTCAATCTTGTCCAGATGAATCCTAATGATTTGCTCTTGTTTTACTTCTCTTCTCCTCCCAAATTGTTCAACCCTAATTTAAAGTTAATCCCTCCTATTTATAGCATCCTCCAAGTGTCCAAAAAGAATCTTAAAAGTTGTAAAAAAAAAAAACGTGGTTCATAAGAGTCTCTAATTAGTTAGAGACTTAGAGTAGAACTTAAAAAAGAAAAAATCCCATTATTCCCATTTTGCACTGGGACTTTTAGTTTCTGCTGGTTAAAAATCTAAAGTTAAAAATTTAAGGACTAAAGTGATCAAAATCTAAAATTGGAGCATGGGCGATCACGCAACTTAAATTTATTATTCTACGTGTTTTAATCCTTCAACTTTAGATTTTGATCACTTTAATCCTTAAATTTTCTAATAGCTTCCAATATGACCCTTTAAGTTCCAATTGAGTGAAATTGAGTCTCCTGATATTCGCCAAATTGTTACTCTTTTCGTCCTTTATTCTCCATTGCTTATAAACCGGTCCAAAACTGAAAACAAAAAAAAATTTAAACTAAATTAAATATAAAATCAACAAACTAATGGGACAAAAGCTTAGTTTTAAGACCCGAATAAGTACACAAAATGCACTTATCATTTATTATAATTGAATAATAAGGGATTAGTATTATACCTAAAAACATAATCGATTACTGGATCTCAATCTAATTCACGAACTTCTTATTTTTAATTCACAAACTTGATACTCAAGTACTTTTATTTAATCGAAATATTTGTTTATTAAATACAAATATTAGAGTTTCAATTGTATTATCATATTTTAATTTATTGTTTTATTGTCGTTCAAAAATAAAGAACACATAATGTGTAAATTAATTTTTAATAGTATTTTATGTTAAAAATATATAATAAGATTGGTTCAATGTCATAAAATTAGATACGTTATTTTGTTATTTATTTAACTTAATTTTTATTCAAAATTTTCACATTAAATAGCAATTACATGTACTTAAACTACAATAGTTTAATTTTTTTTCTTATAAAAAATTTAATTGACATGAATATAATGATATATTTAATATGCTAAATTAAATATTATTTAATAAATATATCGGACTCATTTACATCTTTTACAAAGGTTAAGAATCCAATTGTAATTTTTTCTAATTAAAAATAAGAGTATATTTGTCTCTTTTATTAAAAAAAGACCAATTGTGCACCAAAATACATAGGTTAAGAATTTATGTGCTAAAAAACAAACGTTATGGATCATTTCCACACTAAAGATAAATGTTAGGAACCATTTATGCTAATTTTCCTAAAAATTATCCTTATATAGAATAATACACGGTACCAAACAGACCCTAAATTATATTATTGGAAAGAAAAGAAGGCAAGATTTATGGGTTAAGAAGACTAAGCGAATCGCATCCTTTCTTTGCCGTTACAAAGGGTTTTTGCATTAGGAGATTTAAAGATATTTATAATATATTACGAGCAGTGTTCTAAAAAGCGCGCTTAGGTGCGAAGCGTGACCTCCATGTCTCGTTTAGGCTCTAGCGCTTTTTTTTTTCAACTATTTTTTTAATTAAAAAACTTGCGCCTAGGACTAGGCGCTTAATTACGCTTATGCGGGTCTAATCTCGCTTAGGCGCACCCTTTTTAGTTAAAAAATTTATTTTTACCTTTTTTTAAAAAAAATATTTAAAATGATATTAAAAATAAGAAAATACTTTTTCACGTTTTGCTCTCGCTTAACCCTCGCCTAGGCCCAAAAAACTTGAAGATTGGCCTCCACGCTTAGCCACGCTCTGCACTTTTTAAAACCTTGATTACGAGTCTCATATTTCATGAATTAAAAATTATTTTATGGACAATTTTATTCAATATATATTTAGGCTTTGTCTGGAATCACAAATTTGGAAGGAAGCTTTTTTGATCAAATTGTACATATATTATTATATTTCATCAATTTGACAAAATCATCCACTTGGCTGCAAATTTCCATTGTATGTGCCGTTATTTTTGACTACTTTGAATCTAGCCCTGGACCATACTACCCTTCAAATTCTGCATTTGCTGTGTTTCTTCTGTATTGTCAGCACTTTAGTAGGTCCCACCGTACCTAAATGGTCAACAAGATTCTAGCAAATTTTGTAAAATAACGTTTTCAGACAAGCTCTTATACTTTTTTAATAATACTAGTGAAGTGCACATGCAAATACATGTGTTATATTTTAATTAAGTATTTAGTAGCGTGGTAATTATTTGTGAGTTTCTCTTAATTATTTTATTAATTATCAAAAGACTAAGTAAAATATGTATTAAAATTTGTTGAGGAAAATACGTATTATTTAAATGTGAGCGGTATAGTTTCGATTAACCTTTAACAAGAACGTTCTTTACTTTTAGATGATGTGATGAATGGTATGTAGTTTTGACAAAATTGATTATTGCAATTCCTAGAATTGAATAATTCAATTATTATCTGAAAAGATTATTCTACTATTTTCAAGTTTAAACTTGTTCCATATTTTTCATCATTATGACCTGATTTTGTAAAAAAAAATTCATTTTATCAATTTAATTTTGTTCATTCTAATCAAACATATAAAAAAGTTTAGATGGCACAAGTGTCATGAGATATGCACAAGATTATTTGTGAACTTGTGGTAATAAATAGTAAAAATGTTTTTTATAAATTAGTATAAGTTATTAATTAGTGATTTTTCATTAAGTAGATTTTTGAACTAATTAATAAGCAAGAATTTGGGAGAAAAGTGTTGCTTTATTGTTATATATTTATTTTCTCAATTTAAAAATTGAAAATAAACAAAATTATTCCCAAATCTCAAAACAAGTTGATAAAAATAAGTGCATTAATGAGATTTTACTTGCTTTTGCAATAGTAAAGTATATAACAGATCAATACTATATACATGTATAATTATAATAATTTAAACATAACTTCAAGATACTAAATTACGTAAAAACGAAAAGAAAAGAAAAACTCTCAATAGCTTAAATCAACAAAAAATAATTCAAAAAGTAAATGAATATTCATTCTAGAATTTAAATAATTTTATCCTTATAATTTCTCAACACAACGATTAGCAATGAAAACATGCATTTGTCATTCTTAACAGTGTGTTCTGAAGTGAAAATTTCAACATCCAATTAGTGGTGTTCATCATATTCTTTTATCGTAATCAACAAGAAATTAGGAAAATTACTTTTTACTATAATCAATAACCGATGTAAAAATAAAAATTAGTGTAAAAGAACACATATTTAGAAATGATCTTTTTTATCCTAATTAGTGTTAAATTTAATATTACTATTGTTTTCCAAAAAAAAAAAAAAAACTTACACTGCCAATTCTGTTGCACTTCCAAATTTAGAAAAATTTTCAAAATGATACTTACACCGTCAATAAATACTGACTATGAATTTTCATTTAAAATACTGAATATTAACTATTTAAGAACTCAAAATGAGAATTAAAAATCAACACTCAAACAAGCAAAAATGTTTAAATAAGTATAAGAAATTAACAAAAACAGAACTTAAACAACCAAACAACTACTTGTAATGGTCAATTTACGAACCCTATAAATAATGAGCTAGCAGTAACCTTCAAATCTGTTCTAAACGGCATGAAAAGTTAAACACATAGATCTGCAAAAATAGCTTCCTTTTGGAAAAAACAAAAACAAGATTTGGATGGATACCCAAAATATCGGTAAATTTTTGGGCAATTTTTCGAAAGATATGACTAAAATTGGAAGAAAGATAAAAAAATACGATCGAAGAAAATACAATAAAAATAACCAAATGTTGGAAAGAAAATGGTGCTGAAAAATATCTACAATTGAGAAAAAAAATGGTGTCAATTTCAAGAAATTAGGAAAAAGAAAAAAAAAAAAAAAAGAAAGAAAGAAACGAAAAAAAAAAAAAGAACAGTGCTGGGCATATGAACAGTGCCACACTTAAAAAAAAAAAAAAACAATGTCAATTTCAGGAAATGAGAAAAAACTTTAAAAATAAAAAAATATGTGGTGGACACGCATTAATAAGATCAATGTCACACTAAAATCTCTCTTTTAATATATAGAGATTCTTACATTGAAAATATGTTTATATAATTTACTCTTATAGTGCTAATGCATTGAGCCTCCTCCAATTTCGTAGCACGTAAAAATCCCCCAATTTCACTTACTTAAAGAATAGAATGAATCAAAACTTCGATCTCTTCATCGCAGGTTGAGGAGTTGATGTTGAGTACCTTTTCATTTCAGGTTCCTTCCAAGTTCCATCTCAACTCTATTCTATTTTTCTATCATTTTCAAGATCCCCTTGAAAATCTAATATCGAGAAATAAATGGATAAGAATGATAATCAAAGTTTGGGGATTTGGTTGTTTCTGATATACTGTGTTAAAACAAGAGTTTTGTTTGTATGTTGGTATCGATTCCTTTGAACGTAACCCTTTTCCCCCACATAACACACTCATATAAATACACATTTATATGTGAGTTTGGCTCGTTCGGTGGAGATCGATTTTCAACAAATGAATTTTTTTGCTCATTTTTTTTTATTATTCAAATTTTGTTATTGTGTAAAAAGTTTGAACAAAAAAAAAAAGTAGACAAGAAATGATTTCTTTTGGGAAAAATTTAGAAATGAACAAGTCCTATATGTATTTATGTATTTATATATACAATATATCTATCTCTTTTTATATCGATCCAACATTTAAAAATTAAGATTTTTACAACACTTAATGAAAATCTTATAACACTAGTTAGAGTTAGGGTTGGGCAAAAGTCCACGAAATCGACAACCCGACCCGACCTGGTTCGGGTCGATTTTTGGGTCTGTTCGGTTGGTTTCGTGTTGGGTTTACCCAACCCGAAACCGACTTGGTTTATTAAAAAAAATTTTTTATTTTATTTTATTTTTGTTCTTCAAACCGCCCAAATCGAAAACGAACCGACCCGAGTCGGTTCGGCCTCGCTTTCGGGCTTGTTTTTCAAAAATTTTGTGAGTTTCGGTTTGGCGAAATTTTGGTCGATTCGGGTGGGTCGGGTTGGGTGAAAATCAACCCAACCCAACCCCACGCCCACCCCCCACTCCTAGTTACAGATTCCAATGCTAGATACTTTCTAAAATCTACGTGGTAAGAGAGAGAAAAGAAATGAAGAAAAAGATAGTAGGAGGAAAGATAAAGAGGAAATAGATGAGAGAGATGGACGAAATTTAATAAAAAAAATAGGTGGAAGACCGTTTAACAATATGTCTAAAATTAAACGGTCTGTTGAATAACCTTCTACAATAAATGCTGCCACATGAGTTTTGTCACTTCCACCTTATCGTCACATCAGCTCAACATTCAAAATAAAAATAGTATTTAAAAATAATCACAATTACTAGTACAAAAAAAAAAAAATCTCTCTAAGTTAACCGTTCTCTTCTTCACCTCCATCCATTTCACAAAGCCCTCTCGACATACCGGACATCGATGTTTATTCGGACATTCCCATAAGTCGTGACTGGCATACTCGCAATCGTGATGATTCCTTTGTTCTTTCATATCATATCTATGCTGTTTCAATCACAAATGTACATGAATTACCAACAAGATACGTAAAATAATACCACGGATTTCTTGTTCTATATTTGTGCATAATATGTAATATTTACGGCATTATAAATATTACATATGTGTGCAAAAAGTAACCTAATTCATAATTTTTCATATACAATTTATTCAGTACACATATATTCAAGAACATAAATAAACTATAACCTGCAAATCAAATACCTATTTCAAAATTACAAATATTCGAAAATTCGAAAATTCATTCTATGTGAATCCAACTCTTTCAAAACCGAATTATTCATAAACAACTATTTTTTAACCCAATTGTTACAAAGGAATTTTACCTCATTTCGTCAGAATCTAGATAATCAAGAACCCTAATAATGTCAAAGATTTGGCGATTAAGACAGATTTTTTTCAACCCGTGAAATTGAACTTACCTGTGCAAGTGGTTTAGTGATTTCGTCGGAGACCACAACTGAACAGAGAAATAGCCAATGACTTTCTCTCTCCACGAATCGGGGACACAACCTACTGGAGAAATAGCAGAGAAATAGAGTTGAACTTTCTCTCTCCACAATGTATATTATTGTCTTGAAAGAGATTATAATTTTGTTAAGGACAAATTGGTTATTTACCTTTAATGCAACGTCAGGAACTGTACACCAATTTGTACACAAAATCTGTACAAGTGGCATTTCCCTAATTTTTTTATTTATAATTTCATTATCATTCATCTACTCTCACTTTCTCTGGATTGCGAACGTAGCCTTTTTTCTCATCCGAAAAACCCTAGAATTTCCATCCTTCCAACCACCACACGAAGCTAACTTCAGATCTGGAAGGAAATCGGCGACAACAGCACCGATGAAGCCGAAGAATGGTGCCGTTTCATTGTCGCTGAACTTTGACGACATGTTCCCAGGTCAGAAACAAAGCCGCGAAGGTTGGAATCCAGATTCAATCTCATCTTTTTTTGCTCTCTCACCAAGGTTTCTCTCAAATTTTAAACTAAAGTATGTTCTTCATGTCTTTTCTCAAATGAGTTTGATAGAGTCTCAATTTTTAGATTTGAATATAGATTTAACCCATTTACATTGTAATTTGGATGTGTTAGGCGTATATTTATGCTTTAATTTCAAGAAGTTTTGGAAAGAAGAAAAGTTACATTATTTTGTTAGAAATGGGGGAAATTTGAAAATGGGTTGTAAATTAAAGCACTAATCATTGAATTTATGGTGTTTATGTGATACTGTATAATAGATTTGGAATGTATTAGTGCGGGTTAAGGATTTTGAGGTATAATTTCACTATTTTCACTCATTTCCTCATGTTTTTGTACAAAAACTGTTACAGTTGTGCTATCAAACACATTGAAGTTAAAAAGTTGCTTAAAAAGTAAATTTACTTATTTTTTGTAAGCTCAGCAGACTGCAGACATGCTTTTAGATTATATTTGGATTGAATGCCTTTATGATAATTCTTTAGTTTGTGTATTTATATCACCAGGGTTCAAGCATGTTATTTAATTGTGCCTTGTTGTACAAAGAAATCTGTAATGGGAGTTTTTGTCTTCATGGAATTGAGGACTTGAAAATGGAATGGGTGAAAAATTATTGAAGACTTAAATCTGACTAATTGCTTTTGAGTGTCTTACTTGACTTTCTTGTGATTTTCCTCAGTTTATTTTTCAAGGGCAACAGAAATGATATCTAAACCATGGGACGTTTCAGAAAAATAAGGAAGAAAATCCGTTCATGCCTTAGATTTTCAACTGTTGAGACCATAAATAATTGTGGAAATATATACATGGGATTTACCTAGCTGACTGGATTTCTTTTTCGTGACTGATATGTTGTCCTAAAAAGAATCTACCAATTTGATCCCCTCTGTGTGTAAATCCGTGAAACACATGGTTGTCTCTTGGTATGAGTCAAGTCTTATCTGTGGCAAATTTTAACAATTTTCACCCAAGGATGTGCATATGATGTTTATCTTATCTTTTCTTGGAAAAGCAATAGTGGTTGTTTATCTCCATTCGCATGTCAGAATATCGATCACGTAGGTTTCTGCTCGGAATTTAAAAAACTACTATTATTGAGAGAGAAACTAGCATTGTATTTAGGGAGGATTAGTTTGGGGAGAGCAGCTGTGCATATAGCGGCTGAGGATCTCCCACTTTTCTGTTCCACTCCCAGTAGATTTCATAGAAAGGTTGGACAATATTTCTATGGACTACTGCTCTCTTTACAGCTCTTCATTTAATTCCTCACCAGAGCATTTTGTCCAGTGCCTTCATTTAATTCCTCACCAGAGCATTTTGTCCAGTGCTTAGAAACATACTTATATATTGATAAAGTAAGTTGAGTTGCCCTTCTTTTTTTTTTGATCGAAAATGTAAATATATAGATTAAAAGCGCTATACAACTACATTGGGCATATCCAGACAAATCAGAGAGCTAAGCTAAAGTTAGTTTGACAAAGCTAAAAAAGCTAATGTATAAACAACAAATATAGTAGGCATACCCAGGAGAAAAGAAAACAAAAGAACAAAAATCGTCTAAAGAAGAGGAATAAAATATTAGGATACAAAGAATAAAAGACTATGTATACACGTGTTTTAATTCTCTTAACGACGGTATCCGAAGTGGTTTTGAGATCTTCAAAAATTCAACTGTTTCTCACTGACCAAAGTAGATAAACTGTTGCAGCAAGAGCGATCCTTTTGACTTTGCTTTGCCAACAAGTCTCACGAGCTTCCTTTTTGATCCATTTTAAAGAACTGGCAATTGTAGTCATGGACCTGGAAATTCTAATCCAATGTCTAATGGAATTTCAAACACTCGAGCAAAAATAGCATTGAAAGAAGAGGTGAAGGACTGATTCCTCTCTTGAATTGCAAAAGGGACAATTTCTATCAATATCTAAATGTAGAAGCTTATCCTTGGTAAGCAATATGTCGTTAGTGCACAGCCAAAGAATGAATAAATGCTTTGGAGTAATACAATACTTCCAAACATCTGCTGCCACACCTTAGAGGCCCCCTTGGACTGTAGTAATTGTAAGCATTGGAAATGTACTGATTTGCCTCTGTATTCCACCCAGAATTTGAAATATTGCTGCCTGCGTGTTCCCTTCTCGGCTGACAATGTGGTTCCTGATGAGCAGAATTCTTTCTAGCAAAGGAGAATCTCCCATTTTTGGAGAATGGTCCCAGATCGAGTTACCTCACAGATAGACATGATTTACCCATCGAATCCATAGCATGTCTTTTTTTTTTGGGTGCATATTCCATAGGGATTTTGCAAGCAACGCAGAATTCCAGCCCTTCAATTCACGAAAACCGAGTCCACCTTCAAGTCTAGGAAGACAAATATGTCTTCACGCAACCAATGGTTTCTTGGATCCCCAAAGGAAATTTCTACATAATCGAGTGATGCGTTGGATCACTACTGCTGGAACGGGAAGGATTGAGAGCTAAAAACATACTACCCCTTGGAGAACGGATATGATGAACTCCGATTTTCCAACATAAGATAAAGAGGCCCCTGTCCATTAGTTAATATAATCTGCAATCTTATCAATGAAGGGAGCGTAATGTAGAACTTTTAGCCTCTCAGCTGCTAGCGAAATACCGAGGTAGCGAAAAGGCATTTTCCTAACCGGAAAAGAGGTCAAAACCTTAATTTCCTCAAGCTCCATCCCCATAATACCAGCTTTATATAAGGCTTATTTCAAAGAATTAGCCTTAAGTCCTGATTTGTCACCGAAGTTGGACAAACAGTCAATGAGAATCTCGATCAAAATAGGGTCACCTCTCACTGCTAGTAACATATTGTCTGCGAAGGCCAGGTGTGTTATCTTTAGCTGACCGCACTTGGGATGATAGTTGAAAGCAAGCAGGGTTTTCGGTTTTAAGCTTTACCAGTCGAGAAAAGTATTCCATGCAAATGACGAAAAGGAAAGGAGAGAGAGGGTCTCCTTGTCTAAGACCCCTTTTTTCCTTTAAAGAAACCATACATGCTGCCGTTTATCGAAATGGAATATGAAGCTGTTGACATACATTCGATAACCTATTTGATGAAAATCCGAGGGAATCTGAGCCCCACCATCACTGATTGAAGAAAACCCCAATTGATAGTATTATAAGCTTTTCTCAAATCAATCTTAAGCAAATCTCGGGGAAACACGCTTACGATTATATTGTCTAAGCAATTCTTGGGCCAAGTGAATACTCTCCGTCATACTACGTCCCTCCACGAGGCAGATTGATACTGTTGTTGAATCTTTAACATTGTTATTATGTTTTTCATCACTTCCCACCCCCAACAAATACCAAGAAAACATCAAGAAGGTGAAGCCAGGTGCAGTCATAATAAGAGAAGTCAACTCCAACCATTGTACTTTTGAGATTGGTATACAAAAGGTTTTGATATTACTGGTGTTCAACTTGCATACTTTTTAACATTAAGTGAATTAATAAGGTTCTATGGAATAACATGAATAATAAATGTAATGAAATTTTTTACTATGACAAGTAGAGTATGTGAAAACATAATCAAAACGATTTGTTCAAAAGGATAGATATCTTTCTTTACTTGCACAGATTTTATGTGTATTATTGGAAATGATGTGATATGACCTCTTCTTGGCGTCCTTATCAAAGATGGCAATCAATTCAAAAGTTTAACCAAAATTATGAAATTTATGAATTTTTCAAACAAGTCAAAATTAACATCCCATTATTGGATGTAACCAAAGGTCAAGAGAAAGCTTAATGTTCAAAAAGAACATTTTTGACAAAAAGTGTGCTCAATCATTCAACAAAATACTCTACCCAAATTCAAAGATCGTGGTTGTTCAACAATTTCATGTGTGATTGGAAATAATAGAATATGGCGTGTTTTGCTTGATTTTGGTGCTAGTGTTAATTTTTTACCTTTTTCTGTGTATGAACAACTAGGTTTGGGAGAGTAAAAGTCAACAACTCTTCAACTTGCTGATTGTTGAGTGTGAGTTTCAAGAGGGGTTGTAGAGGATGTCCATGTTCAAATTGATAAATTCTATTACCTTGTTGATTTTATAGTTTTGGACACATATCCTGCTTTGAATTCAATCAATCAATCAAATTCCAGTCATTCTAGGTCGTACATTTCTTGCAACATCAAATGCTTTGATTAATCAGAGAAAAGAAATGGTGAATAGAAACTTTCTTTTGGAAATATGACAGTGGAAATAAATGTGTTTAACATTTGCAAGAAACATGAAAATATAGATGATTTACATGAAGTCGATTTTATTGAACAATTTGTTGATGATCATTTTATTGCTACTCCTTCACCTGATGTGTTAGAAACTTGTTTAACTACTATTAAAGAATTTGAATTCAACGTTCACACATGATTTCTCCATTAAATTCTTTTCAGGAAAAAAATTTAAGTGGCTGGAAACAAAAATTCGAAGAATTACCACCACATTCACATTCCAATATGTCCATGCCTTCAAGTGTTCAACCACCAAAGCTTGATTTGAAGCCATTGCCATCTAGTCTGAAATACTGATTTTTGGGTGAAAATGAAACTTTTCCGGTAATAATTTCTTCCAAACTTGATGCGCTCTAAGAATGTAGGGTGGTGTTCTCTTTGCGTTTGAGTTTTGTGTTTTGAGTTTTGAATTTATTTTGTGTTTTGTGTTTTGAGTGTTTGTTTTGAGATTTTTGAAAATGCGTTTTTTTTTAAAATTTTCGAAAATTCTTTCTGAAAACAGAAAACTCGAAATCGTGTTTACTTGAAATTTTTTAGAAATTTGGAATTACTTGGAATTAAAAATAATTATTATTTAAAAACAATTAAAAATAATCAAAAACAATTTAAACTTGGAATTAAAAATATTTAAAAATAATAAAAAATATTTAAACACAATTAAAAATATTTAATTATGGAATTAAAAATATTTAAAAACAATTAAAAAATTAAAAAACTTGGAAAGGAGAGGGAAATTGAACCACTGACCACCAATTGTAAAATCGCTCTTTTTGCCTCTTTGGAAAGGAACCGCGTTTTGTAAAAAATTGCTAACAATGTGTAAATCATCATTATTTTGTCCAGCGTAAAATGAAAAAAAAATGTTGCAACCAAGAGTCGAAACGCAAACTTCCACGGCCGCAATCACCGCGTTTTGTAAAGAAAATGCCCAAAACGATGAAATGGTCGTTTTTCATTTCCTTTGAAATTTTTTTTGGTGTTTTGAAAAATACATTTTTGAAAATGGCAAGAAGAACATATCCTAAGTTATTACAAACTTTGAAAATGCACAAAAATTCATTAGGATGGACTATAGTTGAAATTAAGGGAATTAGTCCTTTGATTTGCACACAAGATTTATTTAGAGGAAAATACTAAACCTACTAGAAAAATGCAGCGAAGGCATAATCCTAATTTAAAAGAGTTGGTGAGAAATGAAGTTACAAAGGGCCTATTCTCTTTGTCATTTTCAATCCATTTTTCGTTTTCTGGTTTTGAAAATAGTGAAAACATGTTCTCTTTGCCATTTTTGAAAATGTATTTTTCAAAACATAAAAAAAAATTACAAAGGAAATGGAAATCAACAATTTCATTGTTTTGGGTGTATTTTTTTACAAACACGGGCATTTTCCAAAACGGCCAAAACGCGTATTTTGGTGTTAGAGGTCCGCGTTTCGAGTCCAGCATGGAGCTTTTTTTTTTTTTTTTTTTAATTTTATGCCGGGCAAAAAAATAATAATTTAATCATGTTTCCACATCCAAAAGAGCCAGACGTGCGATTTTACAATTGGTGGTCAGGGATTCGAGTCCAGCATGTGCGGCTTTTTTGTAATTGTTTTGAATTAAGTTAATTGTTTTTAATTCCAAATAATTCCAAATATAATTGTTTTTAATTAATAATTATTTTAATTTCAAGTTTTTAATTATTTTTAATTTCAACAATAATTGTTTATAATTGTTTTTAATTTCAAGCAAGTCCAAATTTCTAAAAAAATTAAAGTAAACACATTTTTGAATTTTCTATTTTCAGAAATAAACACACAAAAAAACGTATTTTCAAAAATCTCAAAACAAACAATCAAAACACAAAACTATAAAATGAATTCAAATACAAAATTTAAACGTAAAGAGAACACAACTTTAGCTATTAGATAATGAAATCATTCATTCTATTTTTGATAGTAGATGGTAACCGGGTAAGTCTTACCCAAGTAGTACCCAAGAAATCTGGTGTTACTGTAATAAAAAATGAAAAAAAATGAGTTAATTTCAACTAGGACGGTAAGTGGTTGGCGTATATGCATTGACTATAGGAAGCTCAACTCAATGACCAGGAAATACCATTTCTCCTTTACTTTTCATGGGTAAAATTTTGGAAAGGGTAGCGGACATAAATTCTATTGTTTTCTAGATGGGTATTTTGGGTATAACCAAATTGAAATTGCACCCGAGGTTTAAGAAAAGACCACTTTCACATGTCCATTTGGTACTTTTGTTTACCGTAGAATTTGGATTATGTAATGCACCAGCTATATCTCAAATATGCATGCTTAGTATTTTTAGTGACATGGTCGAAAGATCTTTGGAAGTCTTCATGGTTGATTTTAGTGTTTATGGTTATTCATTTGATGAATGTTTAGCTAACTTGCAAAAAGTTTTGATCACGTGTGAAGAAAAGAATCTTGTGTTCAATTGGAAAAAATGTCATTTTATGGTCAGAAGTGGTATTGTACTTGGTCACATTGTATCATCTAACGGAATTGAGGGAGATAAGTCTAAAACTGAATTGATTTCTAATTTGCCTACTCCAAATGGTGTTAAAGAGGTAAGACCGTTTTTAGGACATGCTGATTTTTATAAGAGGTTTATCAAAGACTTTAGTGCTATATCTAGACCATTATGTAATCTCATATCTAAAGATAAACCTTTCGAATGAACTAAGTTTTGTCAAGAAGCTTTGGTTAAACTAAAAAAACTTGCTTACTTCTGTTCCTATTATGCAACCTCCAGATTGAAATTTACCTTTTGAAATCATGTGTGATGTTAGTGATTATGCTATTGGATCTGTCTTAGGCTAATGAAAAGATAAAAAACCTCATGCCATTTACTGTGCAAGTAAAACCCTAAATAGTGCTCAAATGAATTATTCCAGTGCTGAAAATGAATTGCTTGCTGTAGTGTTTCGTTCTTATCTTGTTGGTTCACCAATTGTTATTTTTAGCGATCATGTAGCTTTAAAATATATTCTTTCCAAAAAAGATGCAAAATCTAGCTTATTAGGTGGATTTTCTTACTCCAAGAATTTGATATCACCATCAAGACAAGAAAGGAATAGAGAATGTCGTGGCCGATCACTTGTCTAGACTTGTTTTGACAAATCCTTTGACTCTTTCCAATTAATGATATTTTCCCTGATGAGAAACTTTTCAGTGTTTCTGATTTGTCATGGTTTGACGATATTGCTACTTTTCTCTTCACAAGTCAAATTCCATCTCATTGGAATGGTCAAGACAAAAATAAATTCTTTAGGGGGGTACGAAACTTCGTTTAGGATGATCTCATCTTTTCAAATATTGCCCATACCAAATAATAAGATGTGTGCCAATTAATGAAATTCAAAAGATCATTTCTTTTGTCATTCTGAATCATGTGGTGCTCACTTTCCTCCTCAAACAAAATTGCTGCAAAAATTTTGCAGTGTGGATTTTATTGGCCAACTCTTTTCAAAACATACAAATTTTGTAAAGCTTGTGATCGCCTTAAAAAATTTGGTGGGATAACTCGTAAAATTATGATGCCACTAACTTCCATTTTGGTTATTGAAATTTTTGATTGTTGGGGTATTGATTTTATGGGTCCATTTTTATTCTCTTTTGATTATTTGTACATTTTGGTAGGAGTTGATTATGTGTTCAAATGGGTAGAGACAATTCCTTGTAAAAGTAACGATCACAAAATTGTTTTG
This sequence comes from Forsythia suspensa, assembly GCA_023638005.1. Classification (NCBI taxonomy): domain Eukaryota; kingdom Viridiplantae; phylum Streptophyta; class Magnoliopsida; order Lamiales; family Oleaceae; genus Forsythia; species Forsythia suspensa. The sequence continues at coordinate 18,478,928 of CM042669.1, forward strand.
AAATTTTTGAAAGAAAATATTCTTTTAAGATTTGGAACACCTTGTGCCATTATAAGTGAAGGAGGATTACACTTTTGTAATAGACATTTTGACACCCTAATAAATAAATATGGAATTACTCAAGAAGTGTTTACTCCTTATCACCCAAACATAAGTGGACAAGCTGAACTTGCAAATAGGGAGATTAAGCACATCTTAGAAAAAACGGTGAATCCAAATAGAAAAGATTGGTCTTTATGATTAATTGATGCACTTTAGGCTTACCGTACAGCTTTCAAAACACCTTTGGTATGTCTCCATACGGACTTGTTTTTGGGAAACTTTGTCATTTGACTGTTGAGTTGGAACATAAAGCGTTTTAGGCTATTAAAATGTTTACTTTCAGTTTAGACAAGGTAGGTTCACTAAAGAAACTTCAACTGAACTAGCTGGAAGAAATTATGAATGAAGCTTATAAGATTTACAAGGAAAGAATGAAGGTATTTTATGATAAAAACATTGTTAAAAAAACTTTTGGGCCTTCCCAAAAAGATCTTTTGTACAACTCAATGTTACATTTATTTCTTAACAAACTATGCTCAAAATGGACAGATTCTTTCACCGTGAAAACTGTTTACCCACATGGAGCTATAGAAATTGAAAATCCAAATAATGGCAACATTTTGAAGGTTAATGGACATTATATGAAATCAATTTCTTAAAACATTTCTAATTTGTAAGAGTCCATTTTAAAGATTGATTTCATTTTCTCATATTTTGTTTGTGGGATTGTTTTCATTTTTGTATTGTTGTGTGTTTGTTTTAGGCGTCTTTTTATTGTTATTTTTTTTTGTTTGCTCTAATGAAATTGAAGGATCTCCTAGTCCAAGTGTATTCAAACTCTTTAGGTAAAACTTAAAATCTCTCTTTATGTTCAAATTTTGCTCGTTAATGTCTTTCACACATTTTACATGTTTTAATCTTCACATTGAGGACAAAATTCTTATTATGTCTTCTATTGTTTTATTTTTTTGGCTAATGATAAATGTGGAAACATAAGTTCTTAAAAGTAAAGAAAATCTTGCATTCGGGGAAAAATCTTGCATTCGGGGAATTACATAAAAATCCAAGTGAGTTTTTGAGCCTATAATATTTTTTTTGGAGTGTAACCATTTTGCCCATCATTCTTCTCCAACTGTTGGTTTGGATTGTTCACATGATCTCTAGTTCTTTCGAAGTCAACCAATGTTTTTTTTTTTTTTTTTAAAAAGAGGATATATAAAAAGAAAAAGAAAAAGAATAGGTGTTTGCCATATTGATGACCATCGAACTAATATATATATAGATGATCATTTGTTTTCAAAAAGATGATAGTTGATATCTGTTTGAGCTTTTCTAACATACCAAATGAACTTCTATTATTAGTAGCTCATTTGTAAGAACGTGTGTTGCACGTGTAGCAATTATAATATTGTAGAATTTGGGACAAATAAATGAATATTAATTTTTATAAAATTGTTTACTGCCATTTATTTAAAATATGTGGGTATTTTGTTCTCATAGGTACACTTGATATAAAATTTGTATAATAATGGCATATTTGTATAATATATACTTCAATTGACAATCTACATTTAGATTTTATTAACTTGAAGCAACGGTATTCGATGTGTTTTAAATTGGAGAAAGTGAAAAAGAAAAGAGAAAAAATTCTAAATATATAATCTGGTTGAATTGGACAAAACTCAAGAGTGAAATAACTAAAATATTTAAAGCGAAATATTAAATGTAGAATTTACTTTTAAAGATTGGTGAAAAATTAAATGAAAATCTGTTTGAATTGTGATTGGAGAAAGAAAGAAAAAAATGAGAAAAAAGAATAAAAAAATGAAAAAGTAGAAAAAAGAATTGTGTACAATTTAGTTATAAGATCAAATAAAAAAAATTGGTAAAAAATTGAATGAAAATATGGACGAATGTGAATAGAAGAAGAAAAAAAAATAAGAAAAAAAATATATAATTCTCAAAATGGCTAATAAAAAAAATATATATTGTCAAAATGGGCTACCCATTTTGCTTGGCTTACTCGACAGACTAAAGGCATTAATCTAAAAGAAAAAAGTAAAAAATTGTCGGAAAATGGGCTAATTTTGTTTGGCTTTGGTTTGTTGAGTAACTCAACAAACCAAAGACATTAATCTAAAAAAAAAAAAAAGAAGTTAAAAATTGCGGCTATGTTCAATGCCAAAACGGTGTGTTTTGGACGAAAAATCTTCAGTGAAAAATTTAAGACTCTTATATTATTATAGGGATTGAACGCAGCCGCAATTTTTGACTTTTTTTTTTTTTTAAAGATTAATGCATTTGGTTTGTCGAGATACTCGACAAACTAAAGCTCGCAATTTTTGACTTTTTTTTTTTTTATTTTTTTTACTTTTTAGATTAATGCCTAATGCCAAGCAATTTTGACAATATATTACAACCAAATGAAAAATCTTCATTGATTTTAGTAAACAATGGTTTGAAATATATGTTTGTTTTGAGTGAGATAATATGGTGACACTACAAAAAAAAAAAAAAAAAAAAAAAAATGGAAAATAAATTGGTTTGACCAACAATTTGAGATCATTCTTGATGTTTTATAAACTTTGGGTAAATATTTTCCTTGTGTAGTGAGTGAGTAAGATGTAGAAATGTTTTGTATGCTATATCATGGGTGTATCTCTCCTCTGAGTGTTGTCTTGCCAAAATTTGTGAGATTTGGAGGTTACTCATACAAAATACATGTTTTCTTAACTTTGATAATAAGTGTTTTCTCAAATGTTAATAGCTTAAAGATGTAGTACTTGACATGGTGAGATGTTTTTGTAAACTGTGGATAATGCTTCTTACTATTCCTTGGACGATTGCTAATTAAATGTGCCTGAATTATTTGGAATTCTAAACATGTATTGCTAGAGACTAGCAATGTCTTGGTTGGGGGTGTGATAAGCGTAAGCGTCTAAAAATGCATCATAGATATATCATTTACAAGACATTATATATTCCAATTTTGTTAATTCTCTCACTTTAGTATAAAATGTTAGTTCTTTTGCCATAAAATCAATTTGCATAAATCTTTAGTCAAAAGTTCAATTAATAGAAGTATGTATGCCTAAACAAATTGGTAAAATATTATGCACAAGTTTGCAATTTTTGGAGCTATAAAAGTCCAATTAACCTCATATTTGTATCATTGGATTGGAAAGATAATTCAAATAGGAATAGTTCATATGTTGATCATATGCTCGAATTCGGTACTCATCATGGTCTACAAGTTTGATGAAGTTGAAGATGCTAGCTGGCTCCACACTGAAAAAGTATGCAAGTTGTCCACTTGATCACAAGCACGTTGGATATTTTTGTTGTCTATAATTTTGGATAGTTGTTTGAAAAAAAAATGCCAAAACAATTTTTGGTTTGTAAAGATTATTTAAGCATTTATTGTGTCAATATTGTCAACAATAAATTAAAGTCTTTGACAAACCAAAACTATTTATAAAACATGTAATTTTAACAACTAAGAAGATCAACAAGAAGGAGCAAAAGAAAGCTAGAAGTTTAGAGTAACATAGTGAAAATATAACAAAAAAAAAATGAAGTTTAGAGAAACATAGTGAAACATCAAAGTTTTACCCCTACTTCTAGCTAGTAGTTTATAGAAACATGGTGAAAATATAACAAAGAGAAATTGAAGGATAATGAAATATATGATTTCTAAATGCTTGGCTAAGCTTTCATTTTTATAAGTAAAAAAATGTCCAACTTATTTGTGATCAAGTAGACAACTTGCACAGCCTGGAGGCAGTTGACATCTTCAACTTCATGCAACTTGTAACCCAATTCGGATATGTGATTAACATATGAGTTGTTCTCACTCGAATTATTTTCCAATGGTACAAATATGAGATCAACTAGACTTTTGTAGCTCCAGATTTTGCCAAATCATTGAGTGTTGTTCACTACTAGAAAACTGTCTAGTTAAGATAACAACTTGTACTTTGAAAGGTATATTTGGCTGTCCTACGTTGAGATTTGAAATTTGTGGTAAACATGAAAGTTGTAGGTCCGTATCTTATCTGTTTAGATTAGCTTGAATCACTCCAATCGAGAGTTGTACAACGTCTGATATTATCATTTTACTGAGACATGTTGACCAAAACTCTATATTTTTTCTTCCCTTCTATCCATTCAAAATACACCACATAAATACTCTTAATTAAGTACATGCCAACTTGTGCATAATATTATGTCAACTTGTACATAATATTTTGCCAAATTGTCTAGGCATACATACTTCTATTAAATGAACTTTTGGCTAAGAATTTATACAAATTGATTTTATGGCAAGAGAATTGATATTCTATACTAAAGTCGGAGAATTAACAAAATTGGAATATATATAATACCTTGTAAATGATATGCTATTGATGCATTTTTAGACGCTTATGATACATTTTTTGTTTCTATTTTATTTGAACTTACTGAAATGTAAGTATGGATGCTGATGTTGATGGAGAAACTGTTGAAACAAACTGCACAAGATTCTGACGAGTTATGTTTAATTTAGATACATTTAATGGCCACAGCACTAGAGAATTTGAAAGTTAAATTTGATTGTTTGTTACACTGATTTTGGCTTAGGATCTTATTGTCTTTACACTCTCTTAGTGTTTGATATTTATATTTTAGTTCTATATCTTAATATATATTTATTCAGACCAGTCTGATTATCTTTGTGAAATAGATATACTGACCTATTTGTTTTTTGCCTTTTCACTAATGCCCTGCTGGGTAATAAAAGTTTCTTTCAGGTGCCGAGAAATAATTTCTTCATCCAAAGTTTACCAGCTAACATTTTATAAATAAATAAAATTTTAAATTCTTTTTGATGATATATAATTTGATAATTAGACTGCTGTTTTGTCTAAGCTATATTTATTTCTTTGATAATTAGGATGGAAGAATATGGAAGGAACGAGTGTCTTCAGGCTTCCAAAGGAGGGTTGATTTGTCGGCCATGCATGAACAAACTTCAGTAGAATCTACCACAACTCTTGGAACAAAACCTCGTCTCCCTTCTAATTGAGTAATTATGTCATCAATTAGTGTCCCAGAACATAATATCCTTAAATTGCTGGAGGAGTTGCTTCTGGAATCTAAAGTTATAAGGTGTCCGTCGAAATTGGAATTCTCTCTCATAATGTGTCAAGCCTGACGCGGTTGAACAAATTTATGTATTTGTGAATGATAAAGCCAGCAAGAAAAAAAAAAGATGGTGGTAGTGAGTAAGAAATATTCCACAAAAATGAATCATTAGTTATTGTCTAGACAAAATAACAAGAAGATCTTGATAAGAGATTGAGAATTTTTGTGACACTCTCTTACAAGTTTTGGCATTACATTTTTTAGACAATAATATGATTTTTTAAATATATTTTGGAATCATTTATATTTAATTGGTTGTACATTGAATATCTTTAAATATATTATGTAGTGAATCAAACTCATTTTAAAACAAATTACTCGACAAACATGACTTGTTATAAAATGTACTACAAGTATGTTTTGCTGTAAAATATAATAGGTAACAAATGTTTTACCTTTAAAATAGTATTTGCAACAAATATTTTTTCTTGCAAAATCTTGTTTGAAATAATTGTTATGATAAATTTATTTTTCGTCCTTCCAATTTTTTGTGACATGAATGTGCTGTGATGACGTTTTGGAGATAAATATCTTATTGCTTTTTCATAATTTATGCGTCAAACAAATAATATTGCGAGCTTGTTTATGCGATGAATGACTAAAAGTTGTAGCATAATATATTTTCTGACTCATATAGCGAGACAATGTCCGCAACAAACATCTTGTCATCGTTAAACTATTTTTGCAACAAAATCTCTATCTAAGCGACAACATTTTTTTGTCGAGAAATCGGTATTTTTCGTAATGAATTTGTCGAGTTGATTATATAAACTAGTTTTTTGGCGTATTTCTTGTAATACAGTATTTAATATTATTTTTATTATTAATTTTATATTAACTTTGTGGTAAATTTTAAATTTATTATTTATTTTGGTTGAGATTTATTTGGAAATATTAAAAAAAAAAAAATTATTAGGTAAACACAATTAGATTAGCACGGAAAACTATTTTAAAACTTTTGATAACCATTACATATATATTTCTTAATATTTGAAATACACATTATTCTTCATAAAATTCCTTCATAAAAGGAAACTTCATTTGGCATTATTGGTATCTAATTATTATATGCATACCCTGCACACGGAATCTCGATCGCCTGTGAGCAAAATGTCAATGGTTGATTGAATAGACAAACAATAAACAACATTCTAATTACCATGATAAGACCAAAAGACCTAAAAAGTGAAAAGAAGAATGTATGTCCATTCCCAACAAGAATCACTTAAACTATACACTAGTTTTCTCAAAACAACCCACCTGCTTATGTATCATCATGTGGACTGCCAAATAAATTAATTATCCTAAAATGAACAATCCACGTACTGACACATCAACATGCCCCTTGAACACTGCCGTTAAACTTTAACAGTTTAGAAGAACATATGTCCATTCCCAACAAGAATCACTTAACCTATAACAGTCTACAATCTACCACTAACGTAATTCTGCTCTAGGTCCCAACATTTAACTTGTTTGTCATCACCTATAGATAGGTTTGGGCGTTGAGTGTATCGATCCGAGAATTCCATTACTTGCAACCACCTCTTACCCTTCAGATATTTCGTAAATGTAACCATTCGGTTCCACATAATTATTGGAACACCCATAACATTATTGTATTAAAATCGTTAGATGACAACTGATATTAGGTGTACTTTCTTCAATTCGGTCAACATTATAACACAAAAAGAGTCGATCATATTCATTGGGCCTCGGTCGAGTTAAACTCTAACGCAGTTACTCGGTCACGTGACTTACCTAAGTGTATTTATGAATATGGGCCTGTCCCATATTTTAAAAGTTAGTTCATTATTATATCGTTTTAATAATACGATATTATCAACAACATATTTTGAAAAAATTAAAAATTAAAAACTCGTTAACATTAAAATACGTTAGATATTAAAACAATTTTTGAAATATATAAATATTAATCGGAAGAATAGACACTAAAATTACAAACCCATAAATCAGGATTAAGAAAGGAGAAATTACCTCTCAAAGTTAAGGATTCGTTTTAATAGATGAGCTTTGGCTTCGGTTTCACCATCTTACTGTGTGTTGAGCAAGAGTGCAAGACAGAAGACAATATTTGTATTGTGTATTGGAGCAAATAGCGATTGAGAATTTGATATTTGAGTGTTTGAAATTGTGTTAATTGAATTTAGGTTTAGGCTTGGTTTGGTATTGATGTGCTTTTAAGAGAACCAGCTTTTACTGTTCTGCAAAAAAAAATCAGCCGTGAAAAGAATCAGATAAGAGTTTGGTAAACTATTGTTTCATAATTGCTGTCTGTTTCAAAATCAGTATTTAAGCATTTAGTAATAAAAATGATTTATTGTTGTGATTGTATGAAATTACTAAAATAGATATTGATTATAATAATACTCTTTTGTATTATTATTATTATTATTATCATGAGTACTATTATAAAATTTATTTTTACTTCTATAACAATATGTAATATTATCAAATATTTTTTCAAGACAATGTATTTACCATAATCATTTTAAAATAAAAATAATGTATATCTATTAAATCTTATAATTTTAAAAAATTAAAAAATAAAAGCATTACTAATATTGTACAAAAATCAATTAAATTTAAATTGAAATTATTTGTGGAGATGCATTATAATTGGAATACTAATAAATATGTGACATAAAATGAATTACTTTAATTAATTAATATCAAAATTGATATTAATAGAAAAGCTAACAGCAGAATCTGAAAAGCTACTATTTTGTTGCTTTCTCAAAATCTACCACCGTATAATATAGATTCTACTAGAATCACTTTTAAAAAAATTATCAAACGCTTAAAATAACTTCTGATTATTTGACAATCAGAAGTTGGGCTCCAAAATCAATCCCAAACGGGCTCTTAGGGGTGGTAGGTTTTGAACTTTTGATCTAGATCTTGGACTCTTGTCTTTAGTACCGTGGTGTTAGGTTGCATTCGGGCAGAGTGAATGTATTCCAGAAAATAAAAAAGTATATAAAAAAAATGAAAAATTCGGTTCCAAGTTGGGTACCAACGGTTTCAATTCAAGAATCAAGACCTATCCGGACCGGTCGATTCTGGTTCCTAATTTTTTTTTTAGAATAAGACCATAATCTCTTATTCTGGTTCAGGAAGTTCGGTTCCGGTTAAAATGTCCACCCCTACCTGGAGATAGAGGTGTCAATCCAAGTCAGACAGATCGGGTCGGCCTGCCTTCGATGAAGTCCGGTGACGAGCCGCATTAGAAAAAGCCCGCATCACAGCGAGTTGCGGGTCGAGTCAACCCAACCTACAAAAATTGAACACGAGCCCGGTCCACCCGTAGGCCCATCCGGGTCGAACTCATGTGGGCCGCGATTCGACCCGGTTCGGCCTGTATGAATAAAAAATTAATTTTTTTTAAATTACTACAAAAATTTAGCTACTTATTGTAATAAAAAAAAAAAAAAAAATGTTTACATACATAGCAAAAAATGTGTTAAATTACTAAATAAAAAATAAATAACAATGATAAATTCACATTTGTTAATTTTTTAATCCAATTTATATATATATATATATATATATATATATATATATAAAAATAAAAACAGCACTCATCTATCACATCTTTCACTTTAAACGGCTCTCTGCCATTTGTTTTTTGTTGAACCGCCCGGGTTGTGAACAGCCAGCCCGGTTCACGGGCCGGCCTGCGGTTTGGCCTCTTTGGCCCATGAACGGCTTACGGTTCGACCTTCTCGGTCCGTGAACAGCTCGTCCGGTTCACGGGCTGGCCCGCGATTTTGAATCGAGGCGGGTGGACCGATGCGGGTTCGACCGGCCGACTCGTCTTAACACCTCTACCTAGAGAGAATATGTATCATTTATGTATGCTTGCTGCTACCTGCTAACCCAATGGGAAACTATTGGTTCTTATCACTCGTGTCATATGGTTTAGAAATTAAGGATTAGCCTGACATTAGAAAGTAAACCACCGCTTATTTGTTCGATATGTCTAGCAAGAGTGAGTTTAAGCTGCCCACTTGCTAAATCACATAAATAAATTAATTGAGGGAAACAAAAAAGAAGAAGAAGAAGAAAGAACATAATGAAGTACATAGTAATGCTATTGATTATATTTATGGTAATTTAGTTAAAAGTTAATAAGAACTTATTGATTGAAAAAAGTTTAAAAAACTGTTTTAGAGAAGTTAAATTTTGATATTCTCTAAATAGTTCTAATTGACAAGCTGCAATTAACACTTAAAGAAACTTAAAAATTAATTAAATTATCATTAATACATCAAAAAAAGGATATTATAATTTATTTGTCATATTAATTATTTACATTAAATTGTCACTTCGTATATTTGTATAAAGTGAAAAATATATATTAACGTGTTAAATAATAAAATATATAAATTACACACATATAATATATTTTATTTAAATAAATTAATTTGAAGTAATATGATATATACTAAAATAATTGGGTAATCATAACCTATCTTAATCGACGTAATGGTCTGTTAAGGCTAATTCCTAACCGACATTTACAAACCTAATGATCTGTTAATGCCAATTTCTAACTGACATTAATAGACCATAACTGACAAGGGTATTTAAGTCTTTGACTACAAAAGATGCATTTATAACTTAAATTTTATAAGGGCTAAATATATTCACATTACATTTTTCTAAAATTGCACCATATTTAAATTGCATAAAAAGTCCATAACCTTTATTTATTATTAAATTTATGTCCCTAAAATTTTTTCATCGTATTCTTATTATCAACATTCAATTAATTAGCACATATGGTCTCTAATAACGGCTTGTCCAAAATTTTCATTAAGAATGAAGATAAGACTCATTTTTCCCTCATATTTTTTAAATAAGCAAATAAATAAATAATTTCTCTTAAATATTTGTTTCTCATTTTAAAGGCACACTAATAGATTTTTTAGATGAAAATCGTTAGTACAAACAATATGTATTAATTAATAGAATGTTAAATATAATAATCCGATGAAAAAAAAATTAATGACATAAATGTGATAATAAATAAAAGTTAAGAACTTTTTATGTAATTAAAATATGGTCCATTTATAATAAAATATTGTGTGAATATAACCACCCTTTTATTAGTCACACCATTTTGCTATCGCTAATTCAAATTGATTTAAATAGGACCAAAATCGAACACAAATGTTTTCTCGAGGATTGAAATCGTGTTCCAAAATTTCATTCAATCGTCATTTAGCTCTCATGAAGTCCTGCCTTACCTCAAAATCTAACTTTACAAAAGTTGGACGTATGATGTTCACACGATGATTTAATGGAGATTATTACAATCTTCATTGTTGAGAATTAAATGTGTAAGAACTAATTTACTGCTATTCGAAAAATATGTTGGGGATCAATACTATTGTTTTTCCTATATTAGTTTGCCCAAAACTATTTTAGATGAACGAGAAATTAAACCAATTATGCATATTGGTATAGAAAATTGGAGGGAAACTGAAAATAAAAATAAAAATAAAAATGGTGACTATATTGACACTACAGTTTTTTATAAAAGCATTACATTTTAATTGCATTAAATGTTTTTAAAATTTATTTATTGTTATACTTATGTCTACGACTTTTTTTCATTTGCATTTTTATTCACAACTTTTCATTATTTAGCACATTTTGTCTTTAAATACCTCGATTGAGGAGGTTTCTTGGAGAAAGAAATATTGGGATTTGCGGTTGAAGCCCAACCTTCCTCTCCCTTTCGACGGTCTCGTCCAAAAGTCTGTTAAGAGAGTGTAAAAAAAATTGTTTACCTCTCATATTTTTAAATAAGCAAAAAAAAAAAAAAAAAACTAAACTAAACATTTGTTCCTTATTTTAAACTTTTGGACAAAAACCGTCATTAGGGACTATGTACTAATTAATAGAAGGTTGAAAATAAAAATGCAAGAAAAACAAATTGGGGCCCTATGTGTGACAAAATATGTATAGGTTAGGGACCTTTAATGCAATTAAATTGTGGTATAAATACGATTACTTAAATAAAATTTATATTTTTCATGTTAAAAAATGAAAAGGCATGTGAATGTTTTATAAGCATTAACGTAGAATTCTATTTTATTCTCAAATCCCAGGTTAATTCGGGAAAAATGATGTATTTGGCATATTATTATACTATTTTCCCAACACAATCTTATCCAATACAACATAACGCTCATCTTAACCCTTTCTATATCGTGCCCAAAATAATGAAAAATACGACAACCTTAAGGTTTTACATGCTTCTCTCCGAACACTTTCCTCGTGTACTTGACCCCGAAAGGAGTGATTTCGGAGTCACACACATCAGAACCATACCACAAAAGGCGGGGCAAGTATCGCCTGAAATAGAAATAATCCGAGCTGAAATAGGGTTCGTCTAACATCCGAACTTGCACGAACCCCGGTCGCCAGTCATCGTATCCTACCAGTTTAAGATAAAGATAGCAGATGGGGGATTTCACACACTGGCCTTTAACTTGGAACTGATCCACCATGCAAGCTTGAAATGACTTCCTGGGCACATCATCTAGAACTTGAGGCTCCAATGGATCAACTCTTCTTACATGCTTGGAATTCAATTTGTGCACCAAAATGTCATTTGATTTTTTGTCACCAAATCTTAGTTTCACAGAATTTGAGGTTTCTGCACCCCTAGTGCAAGTTGTTTCTACTGTCACCTCGTAAGTACAAATATTTTCCTGTAATACAACAATAATAAATTTAATTTTATTGGTGATCAATTTTAGATCGACTATATAAATATTTTTTGTTACCCCATTAACTTCTTGTTAAACCTACACAGGGGCAGAGGGGGGTCCTTGGGGTGCCCAGGACCCCCAAATTTCTGGAACTGTATTTTTTTTTTTTTTTTATTTTTAATTTTTTTTTTTTTTTGGGAAGTGATAGCCATAAGCCCAAACCAAAACATAACAAAATTGTCCAAACTATAAAATACTCAAAATAATGCTGTAAACCCAACAAATATTACCCTACCCAAATTCCAATTATCCAACCAACCAAAAGTTCAATTCATTCTTCTTCTTCAATCGATAGTTAGAAACACAATTACAAATACACAATCAAGAAAACTTCAAATAGATTCAAATTTTTATTTCTAATACGCAAATAAATAAAAATTGAATTACTTCCTCATATTCTACAAAATTCGGATCGTAGAATCGATTTGGCGATTCCTACATCATGTTCACCGCATAACGTAACAAACTAACAAAGAAATCAAAGAATGGAGAGTCCCTCTTTCTGGTAAAATCTTATGTTTATGGAGAGATGAAATTGATATGGGATTACAAAATTACAAATGATTGGCCCATTCCTCAAATGATAATACAAAATTAATAAATGCATTTTGCTTGTTAATACATATCGTGTTCAATTGATTTTTTTTTCTTTTGAGCTTGAGTATTATTTAATTTCATTTGTAAACCGGATCTTCCTATTTTGGAGGATAATTTTATAGTAGGCAACGTGAATAAGAAAAGTTTGACTAATTTTGGATTTTGAATATTTTTGTGCAATTTTGTAAGCTTTTTAGAGTCTATGACTTATAAAAAAAATATTATTCTCATAAAAATGAGTTCAATAATTGTGGTTTGAGAAAAAAAATTTCGGGGGCATTGCCCCCGAACCCCCATAAGGGCTTCGCCCCTCCCCCGGCCCGCCCCATAAAGGACCACTTAACTTCAAAAGTCTCTGCTCCGCCACTAAGTCCGATAGGAATGTAAATAGAATTGGGATTTGTTATATTTTTATTACTCATAATCGAAGATTCGATGATGAATAATCGATTCGATGTCTCAGAGATAAGTAATACTGAGGATTACGTATCACTAGGATCCGGAACTTTACTGATTCGAAAAAGAACTATCACATTAACGAAAAGGAAATCCTTGCTATGAAAAAGGCAATCTCAAAGTTCGGGACTCTACATTATTTCCAACAAATTTACGGTAAGAACAGACTCTTCGCTTTGTAAATCTTTCCTAAATTGCAAAATCCACCACGATTACAAACAAGGTAGATTAATCGGATGGCAAATGTGGTTTAGCCATTATGATTTTGACATTGAAATCATTAAAAGTAAAGATAATTATCTTGTTGATTCCCTAACACGTGAATTGCACTTGTGCGATTAAAATGATGACATTGAGAAACAATTGGAGGACCTTGAAGAACAATTGGAAATCAAAGAAATGGAAATACAGTAATAATTAAAAAAAAATCTCTAATTTGAAAAAGAGATTAAAAGGCGACATTACCAAGAGTAATGATACCAACTTGAACACCTTGCAATAATAAACTGGAGATTAATCTTAAAAGCCTTATCAGATTTTTTGATTGGTGCCTCTCAGATATATTTTTCGCCTCACTCCTGGATTTTCTCGCACTTACACTCTTATCGGCCACCGCCTTTGGTGTATTGGCTGAAAGATGGAGATCCGTACAAAATGATATATAAAGAGTAGTGAAATTAAAACATGAAGTTTTATTTCAAGGCTTAAGAGAAAAACTCTCTTAGCTTATTTAATTACAATGATGATCCAAATGGATCTAATGTATCAAGGTGGTTTAGTTACAACACATTTCTAAAGCTCAAAAATTACAGAGAAATTTTTTCCTAAGCTCAGAATGCGGATAATGGAGCATCTCTTGGTGGTCTATTTAAGGAAGTTCATTCAGACATCCAAGGCATCAAAAGTAACTACATCTTTATCAACTACAAGAGCCCATCTCAAGGCTAACCGAGCCTTCTCCCACTGATGGCTTCTACACGATAATCGCATTGATGAAGTCACAATAAAGATGGTAGGTTATGGTTACTACAAAAAACACTGTTTTAGTTGTACAATCTAGTTATTGTCCATAGTCCTAAGATACTTACTTTTCTGTCACAACAGAGTACAATAAAATTGTTGACATGTCATTACAACAAGGTCCATATCATGTACTTTAATTTTATGCTTTATTAATAAGTTGGTTCTGAATATTTCATCACATTTGCGCAATCAATCACGACGAGATAAAACCTTCGTTAAATAGTTACATTAGCATTTACACGTCCAACTTTAACAATCTAGGCTTTGTTTTACATTTGGGCAAGTGTCGAAAAATGTGAACTAACGAATGTTTGTGTGAGAGTCATGTGAGATTTAACTGGGATTTAAACGACTTTTACTTAAAGTCACGTTAAATAGTCACGTAGCATTAGAACCAACTTGCTACTTGAGTAGGTTATAAAGAAAATAGAAAGAAAAAACAAATTTTCTTGTGAATTTCTCAAAAAAAATGTGCAGAATTTATTTATCTAAAGAGAAAAAAAAAAAAAAAACAAATTACCTTATGTTTTGGTGAATGACTTTCACTTGTTGCAATTGTGCAGATTTGTGTACTGATAGCAAGAAGGATAATCCAAGTTACATAAATTGATTCTTTGAAGGACCTCATTGCGAACATTTTTGAAGGTCACGAGTTAAAAGAAGAATAAAAAACAAGCCCTTTAGAGGAGCCTTAAGAAGTTGGTCATGCAATGAAAATATTGTCTTGATAAAAATTCTTTACTTCACATTTGTAAAATCTAATGATTCCAATGTTTTTGTATTATAAAATGAAATCTTCTCCTACTTCTTATCAATTGCTTCATTGGTGATAATTCTCTCTTAGTTAGGGTAAGGAATCTTCAAACTTTAATTATGTTATTTTCATTATTCTTTTACTTTATCGTCAAAATAAGTAGTGAATATTGAATAATACTGATTTGTACGACATACGTGTATTAGATATGAGCAAATTACGAATTTTTATTCAACACTCGATATAGTAAATGATAAATTAATATATATAACGCGTACATTAATCTCTTTCTTTTTACATATCCATCAATGATAAAACATATTAAACACCGAAAAATTACCTATACATATTTCTAATTACGCATTAATTGATTGTAAGCTAGTGATGATGTCCTACGCTTTTTTTTTTTTTTTTGGTGACAACTGCCAATTTGTACCCAGAATTATTGGAAAAATTGCAGTACTAATCACTAGTAATCCCTTGTTCGTATTGTTAAAATTATTTTGTAAGTGTTTATATTATAAATTGTAGGTGAATGTGTATATAAAAAGTGGATTGTAAGTTGCAGATCATATGAAATGTGTGGGAAAAAAAATATGTTTGACACCCTGAAATTATAATTTAAGCATTTCCAAATAAGTTGGACCCCGGCCTTTAAATCACAGTATTGTTAGAATTAAACATAAATCTTTAATTAAATCACATAATTAAAGTTGTGATTGACTATAATTGAGGAAGACCATAATCCTATTTATTATATTTTCATATATCCTAGTTCAATTAGAAGTCCATCAATCCTAATTGGACTTGAGGGGATTTGATCTCTCTATATTCTTACATTAAGTCCGTCATTTATCATGCGAAATTACCAAATATAATAATTTAGAAGATGTTTGAAATTGAGGATCAATCAATCAATTACTTAATATAATCTCTGCTCATATAATTGCAATACAATATGTAGCCTATTATAGAGGTAAAAATCCAACAATCTCCAATCACTTGAGCTATATATAATTTATCCAAAACAATTATATTTTAGACTTAATGTGTACACTTAAATTGCTATCTTGCTAGAAACATCTCTGTACAATCTGCTCCATCTACTATATCAGCATGAGATCAAAATAGCATTCGTCACATTAATCGGTAACTAAACATATCAATGGTCATCATACCAACGTATTCAATGACATAGATCACGTATGGATATGTAGCATGGAAATTACATGAAATGTGATCTTAACATATGTCTATTTCCAACTAGTCCTACTTTATTCTTTAGTGAGATCATACCAAAGCTTTCCAATCTTAATATTAAATCACAAATGGAAAGACCAAATTCAGAGATTGGTAAAAAACCATTATACTTTATTCTGTAGAAAATAATCATAAAGTGTATCTATTACTGAAAAGCATTAAAATACAAATTCCACTAAACCAGCACATCATAAAACGATACAACACTTGTATATGCTATATGCTCGTGAAACACCTAGGGCGGTAAATCCTTGGTGAGCGGATCCACAATTATGGAGTTTTTACCAATATACTCTATAGACACTTGATTACTCTGAACTCTCTCTTTAACAACAAGAAACTTGATGTCTATGTGCTTTGACTTCGTAGAGTTTCTATTGTTATTGGAATATAGCACAGCCGATTTATTGTAACAATATGTCTTCAATGGTCTTACAATACCATCTACAACACGCAACCCAGTGACAAAGTTTCACAACCATATCCTATGATTAGATGCCTTATAATAGGCTATGAACTCAGCTGCTATAGTAGATAGAGCTATGAGCGTCTGCTTAACACTCTTCCACGATATAGCTCTTCTAGCCAGCAGACAAATATAGTCTAATGTGGATCTCTTACTGTATTGGCATCCAGCAAAATCGAGTCAGAATACCTAATGATCTCAAAATGATCTGACTTCAGATAGGTGAGCATGAAATATTTTATTCTCTGTAAATATTGCATAACCCTTTTGGCTGCTTTCCAATGATCCATCCCAGAGTTACACAAATATCTGCCTATTAATCCCACTAAGAACGCTATATTCGAATGCGTACATACTTGAGCATACATAAGACTCTCTATAGCCGACGCATAAGGAATCTTTCACATTTCTTTCACCTCCATCTCATTCTTAGGACATTGACTGAGGCTGAACTTATCTCCTTAGCAATGGACGTATCTCCCGGTTTACAATCTTTCATGTCGAATCTACTAAATACCCCTTCGATATAGCTCTTTTGTGATTACCCAATGATACCCCGAGAGTGATCTCGATGTATCTGTATACCTAATACAAAAGAGACGTCTCCAATATATTTCATTTTAAAATTCTTAGTTAGAAATCTCTTGGTTTCGTCCAATAAGCCTATATCACTGCTAGTTAGCAGTAAATCATCAACATATAATACTAGGAAGATATATTTACTCACACTGAACTTATGGTACCCACAATCATCAACTGTATTTACCTCAAATTTAAATGAGATAATGACTTGATGAAATTTATAATACCATTAACGGGAAGCTTGCTTGAGACCATAGATGGATTTCTTCAATTTGCAGACCATTATCTTTGTATCACTTGATACAAAGTTTTCTGGCTGCACTATATATATCGTTTCCTCAATATCACCATTGAGAAACGCAGTCTTTACATCCATCTGATGTAGCTCCAAATCAAAATGAGCTACTAATGCCATTACTATCCTGAAAGAGTCTTTCGATAAAACTGGAGAGAAAGTCTCTTTTATAATCAATGCCTTCTTTCTTAGTGAATCCCTTGACAACAAGACAAGCCTTATATCTCTCAACATTGCCTTTTGAATCCCTATTGGTCTTAAATATCTATTTGCAACCAATGGGTTTCGCACCTTCAGGCAATTTGACAAGATCCCAAACATCATTGTCTTTCATGGTTTCATCTCATCTTCCATGGCATCAACCCACTTTTGAGAATTAGAACTCTGTTTGGCTTGATGGAAGTTGATTAGATTATCTTCCACCACTCCTATGTCAACCTCATGTTCTTGGAGAAAGACGAAATAGTCATCCATAAACACCATTCTCCTTTCTCTAGTGGATCTTCGTACTGGTATTTGTTCTTGAGGTTGTTGAGTTTGCTCATCAAGAGAACAACTTCATTTTGGATAGGAAAGTTGTCGACATTGTCTTGATAATCCAAATTCATTTCTTGAACAGTGTCAGTAATTTGATCATTGTCAATAGTGACAACAGTAAAGGAAACGAGTTCCTCTTCAAAGACGATATTCTTAACCTTATCTTTCCCTCCAAACTTAACATTCTCAAAGAATTTTGTATTTATAGTCTCGAAAAAGGACCTAGTCGAGGGATTATGGAATTTATAACCCCTAGACTGTTCTGGGTATCCACAAAAATAGCAGCTTACAGTTCTTGAGTCCAGTTTCTTTTCACTTAGCCTATAAGGCCTCGTTTTAGCTGGACATCCCCAAATGTACAGGTGCCTTATACAAGGCTTCTTGCTGATCCAAAGTTTATAAGGGATTTTAGTTATCGCTTTATTTGGAACCCCGTTAAGGATGTATGCTGCAGTTTTTAGTGTTTCTCTCTATAGGGATTTTGGTAAAGAATAATGACTAATCATTATTCTTACCGTGTCCTTAATAATAACTTAAAAGTCCCTATAGCCTCAACTGCAACTGATTTGCCGTCGCCCACAAAGATGAATCTTTCATCATCAATTAGCTGTCGGCTCCACATGCAACCCTGTATAGACACACTTATGTGAGTGATAGCACCAGAATCCATCCACCAAGTGTGTCTAGGTATATAAACTAAATAAATTAACTTCAGAACAAACCATAAACAAGAAGAGATTGAGCGAGGCCCAGTAGATATTGAGCGAAATGTAAAAGACTTGGGCCATGACGAGAAAGAGCAAGACCGGACGATTGAAGCGACAACAGCATCGCACAACTATTGGAGCAGTTTTCATATGTGAATGGTGGTCCAAAGTAACAATTAATTAATGGTAGAGACATCATGGCAAACATGGGAAGTTATAAGGGGTTAACATGGCAAATGTAAGCAGTTATATGAATGTGGGGAGTTATAAGGAGTTACTTGAGAAGTAGTGTTAAGGTTAGTAGACAGTTATGGCCAAATCAGTGCTAACCGTGATGAAAGCATAAATAAGGAAACAAACTATCGAAAAAAGAAAAAGAACAACTATCTCACAAGAAATATATGAATTTACATTTAAGTCTTTTATTCTTTATTTACAAATCTTGTAACTTTGTGTGCTTGCGCTTCTTGAAGGCAAGTTGCATAATATAATCTTTCAATTCAAATACCTCTTGTTCAGACTTTGTCACAAGAGGTCTTGTTCTTTGCACATTGTTTGAATAATTTTTTAATTGTTAGTACGAATCAAAAACGCGTGAAACAACTTTGATGGCCAATTATGCTATTAGTCTTGACCAAAATATTGTCCTATGTTTGTATATAGGATAAATTCATTTTTGGCCACTGAACTTTTAGTGATATCTCAATTAGGTTACTTAACTTTAATTTATTGCAATTAAATCACTGAACTTCAATATACTTTTAATGTTAGCCACTCAATTAGTCCTCATTACTAAACTTAACCTCCGAATCTTTTGTTATCCCTCGTTTCTAGATATATATGCTACATAATCATGTTGTGAAACCAAAATTTTGAAATTGTGGATGAATAGAGCTCTGAGTATGTTTCGTCGAATAAATTGAAGTCTATTTTTAAACATGATTTATTTTTAAAATTAAAGTCACGACATGATTAAATGACATATTTACTTAGAAACGTAAGACACATTAGATTGTTGTTAATTGTTAAAATTCACATAGATTGTGATGTTAAGTATAATAATGAGGGCTAACATAGTGATGACCATTGAATGTAAATTAAAGTTTAGTATCATTGTTGAGATAAATTAAAGTTGAATGACCTAATTGAGATTCCATTGAAGGTTTAGTGACAAAATGAAATTAACCCTTTGTATATATGGTTTGGACAACTATGTGAAATTTTAGCTACAGACAGCTGGATTAAAGGCCCACTTTGTACAATTAATGTACTTTTGATTGATTCAATTCGATGTAATATTCAAGGGAGAAGACAGTTTGCATTATAAAGACAATCAAATACATGTATTTTATCTTCAGACAGCCGGATTAAAGTCCGTGGTTATATTCACACTACATTTTATTATAAATGTACTATATTTTAATTGTACAAAAAAAAATTAACTTTTATTTATCGTTATATTTATGTCCTTAATTTTTTTTATTGGATTCTTATATTTAACATTATATTAATTAACACATGTTCCTACTAACGATTTTCGTCTAAAAATTCTATTAGTGTGCTTTGAAATGAAGGACAAACATTGAATCGAAATTTTACATTTATTTATTTATTTACTTATTTAAAAATACGAGGTAAAAATGAGTCATTTTGTTCATTCTTTATGATATTTTTGGACGAAAAATATTATCAGAGATAATATATGCAAGTTAAAGGAATGTTGGTGATAAAAATACGATGAAAAAATATTAGAGATATAAATATAATAATAAGTAAAGGTTTTGGACCATTTATACAATTTAAATGTGGTGCACTTATAGAAAAATGTGGTGTGAATATATTTAACCTTAAAGCGCACACAATTAATGTATTTTTTTTGAGTGGGTAAATTACGTATATGCCTGTGTATGTGTATTTTTTTTTTAGAATTATATTGGAAAAAAAATTTAAAAATACTAAAATTATCTTTAAATGAGAAAAAAATACTGGATCATTATTGTTCCCTGAAATCTCTCATTGTTACATTTCAAAGAATCTGTTACAAATCAGATTCATATGAGAAATTAAGGGGGTGTATTCAAATTGAGACTTTTAAGAACTTTAATAGTTTTGAGGTATTCAATATAGACTTTTCAAGTGTCTCTGAAACTATTGGTGTATTCAATTGAAATTTTTAGAGATTTTGAAAAAGTCTTTAAAAGTCACGGAGTATTCAATTAAAACTTTGTAAGAGTCTCTATAAGTCACAGAGTATTCAAATTGAGAAGAACTTCTAGGGATTCTTTACTTACCAGATTTCTAGAGACTTTTTAATAAAAAGTATAAATAGAAAATCTAAAAAAAAGTCTCTTGTCTACTGTGAAATTTGTGAAGACTCCAGAGTCCCGAAATAAAGAACGCATATTTTCTTTTACTTCTAGGGTTTTTTTTTTATATATCTTCCATTCAGGTAAGAATTTGTTATACTCAATAATTTATATACTAATGTATCTAAAATTTGCAGTAATCAAAACTTTGATATCATAGTACATTGTCTTGTGTAAAGAATTGAGGGTATTTTGCGTGATAACTTTGCAATATTTTTATTAATGTTTTGATAGGAGTCAAATTTTTCACTTAATTATTAGAAATTATTCCATGGCCATAGTTTGGCATTGTACTAAAAATCTTTTGTTGTACTTTGATATTTTTTTTTATTAAATATTACTAAAATGTTATTAATTATTTTTGAGATTTATGTTATAGGTAATTATATTCACACCAAGGTTTTTATTATCTACACCACATTTTAATTGCATTGAAGGTCCTTCAACCTTTGACATTTAGACACTTATGTCTCTAATATTTTTTGTCATATTTTTATCATTAATTTTCAATTAATTTTTACATATCGTCTCTGATGGCAATTTTTGTCCAAATATTCTGCTAATGTGCAATGAAATTAGAAAAAAAATATTTTATTAAAATTTTGTATTTGTTATTTGTTTTGCTTATTTGAAAATACGAGAGGCATACAAATCTTTTTATGCCATTCTAGTTAACTTTTTGAATAGAAATCATCATCAAAGACAAAGATGAGATATGTAAATTAATAGAAAAATATGATAAAAAAATTAATGACATAAATGCAAAAATGAGTATTAGTTGGAGATTTTTATTGTAATTAAAATGTAGTGTGATTAACAAATAGTGTAGTGTGAATATAATTACCCTTATGTTATTTGTTAATTTAATTGAGGTGACTTAAATCTTTTTATATTTGTTAATACATATTTTTATTGACATGAGAAATATAATTTATTATTTTGAGTTCTTAATTACATGTGTTGTAGATGATTTACACATGGGAGAAGTTATTTAAAATAATACTATAGTATATAGAAATTTAGCTTAAAATTTTTAAAACATAAATAAAAGTTTACAGAAGTCTTTAATAAAAGTTTACATAAGTTTAAGGAAGACTTTTATTAATTCCTAACAAATTCATAAAAGTCACTTAAAAGTTCACGAATTCCACAAAAGTCATCCACTTATAAAAGTTTTTAAAAGTCTTAATTGAATACACTCTCTTAAAAAAGCCGAGATTTATTAGAATTTTGAATTCAATAATTTACATAATTCATCTTCATAATTGAATACACTCTCTTAAATGCCAGAGATTTATTAGAATTTTGAAATTCAATAATTTACAGAATTCATCTTCATCCACAATCCAAAGTTCCAGAGTCAACTAATTTTGGCATTCTATATTTTGATAATTTTCCGGCCAAAGTTAGAGTCTAGTAATGCTCCTACATCTTTGAGATTGGTTTCTACATCTTCATTGATATCTTCAAATTTAAAATTATCCTGTAACATTAAATAGTATCAGTTATCTGCACCACAAATGGTTAGTAACATATAATAACATATTGGAAAAAAATCTACATGTTACATAATAAATGAACATGTGGGCATCATAGCTCTGTTAACAATATACATATTGAATTTATGCAGTATCAACATTATGAACCAATGCGAACTACTTAGCTTGTGGTACCACAATGTTGTACCACCATCAATTAATAATGTAATGCCCATCTATAATGCAAGTACTTGAATATTATTCAAACTGTATAGACATTCAACTACTACTCATGTGATAGTTTGTTCACATGTGAGTTTTTAGTAATTTACATTTCTAATGAATATCGTAAACATGTATATCTAAAAAAAAACTTATAAATTCAACATCTATGATGAATTGCGAAGACATACTAAAACATTTCTTCAGAACTGCTACTTTCGGTTGTTAATACTTTTGGATGATATACCTATTGATCTGAAATTATGAATAGTGGATAAAATGAAAACTTTAGATGCAATATTTGTTTCTTGTACCAAAACAAGTGATTTTGTTCCAAAATCTTTGCATTAACATCGATTAATATGTAAAAATGGAGAAATCAAAATCAAAATAAAAAAAATGAAGCCCATAAACCTATATGTCAAACACTCCAATGGAAATCAAGTTGAGACGAGTAATTTTGCTGGGATTCTTCGGTTGAAGCTAATGAAAATGGATGGAGGTTTTTGAAGTTTTCTTGGCTGAAGAAGGAGAGAGAAATTGTGAGACGTAAATGGATAAAAGACATTTCATTGCAATGCCTTGAAAACTAGGTCAATATTTGGTAAATGGCAAGATTTCTTCACGCAATTTCAATTGTTAAGATCGATCCTGATTTTTGGGAACATCCATATTAGATATATTATTTAATTAACTAATATATAATATTTATTTATTTAATAACAAGTAATTTTTGGAAAAAAATTAAGTATATATAAATATATTATTTAAAACTACTATATTTCAAGGAAATGATCTCCTCCCCATGGTGGGGAGGAGTTATGAAGGAGGAGTTATGAAGGCCACATGACACGTGTCCATGGGCCATTAGACAAGTGATTGACTTTTATGTCAATCACTTTTTTATCAATGGCCACAGGACACGTGTCCTGTGGCCTTCATAACCCTCCCACCATGGGGAGGAGATCATTTCTCTATATATTTCAAAAATTGATTTTAGAAAAGGTAGAGTTCCTAAATTTTCACTTTTTTTGGTTTTTGAAGGCTTTTCTTGATTCATATGATATGAGTTAAGAGAGACTCTCTTCCCCGAATCGTAAAATCCGAACTGTTCAGAGCCCCAATTATTTAATCCACACCCACACCCACACACACCCACACCCACACCCACACCCACAATATTTAATCCAACAAACCCCTCCCCTAATTCAATGTATTCCACCCCAACCAAAATTACCTCCAAATTATTAATATAATTAAGTTTATTAAATTAAAAATAAATAATTTATTATTATTATATTCATTGTATATTTTTTTAATAAATATAATATATAATAACGCACATGTCCATGATTTCTTTCTTGAATTTGTGGCACAATATCTTTACAACTCATCTGAACTGTGTATACCTTTTAGCTTTGTCGGGGTTTAGTACGCGCATAGAAAATACTAAGAAGAAAAAAGAGATCAATAAGTATTTCTGAAAATTATTTGTGTGCTATAACGAGACTTACCATATTAATCGTAAATATGTTATGCCACGGATTGGGGAAAGGAAACCGTGGACATGTGCGTTATTATAATATTATATTTATTAAAAAAATATACAATGAATATAATAATAATAAAGTATTTATTTTTAATTTAATATATTTAATTATATTAATAATTTGGAGGTAATTTTGGTTTGGTTGGAATAAATTTGGTGGAATGAATTGAATGAGGTGAGGTGAGGTGAGGTGAGGTGAGGTGAGGTGAGGAGTTTGCTGGATTAAGTGGGTATGTGGGTGTGGGTGTGGGTGTGGGTGTGGTTGGGGGTGGATTAAATAATTGGGGGTTTGACAACCGAGATTTTCCGATTTGGGGAAGAGATCTCTCTATGAGTTAATACTTTAAATTTTACTTAAGTAGGAGACAATGCTAAACTATCTGTTCATGTTTAGATGAGAAGTTCGATAAACCATCAGTTAGAGTAGAATGGATTTACCATAATGAAATATTGTGACAGATCTTCTCTCCACATTGGAGAAGAGTTATCTTGCCAATTGCACACTTGGCAAGTTAACTTCTCCCTAGTGTGCGGAGGAGGTCAACAATGATGAAAATATATATACTGTACTTTACATTTACACATGGAAAAATTGCATGCAATGTCCCTAATGAATAATCATAGCTATTGTCCCCCCAAAAAAAAAAAAAAAAAATCCTAAGTAACAATGTTCAAATACTATTTAAGCTTCAAAAAAATTTAAAACAAAATAAGACAAACTAACAACCACTCGTTTTCTTCACATTGACCACCTCCAATTATTTTCTTCCAACCTCCACACCAACCCCAACCCCAACCCCAACCCATGACGCTGCCACTGGCGGAGGCAGGGGGGCAAGGGAGTCCTAGGCCCCCAAGTTTTCAAAATTAAAATTTTTTTTTTACTCTTTTTTAATTTTTATATTAAAAACATAATTGGGAACTCGTTATAACACTTTAATTTTTTTAAAATATTTAATTAAAAAAGAATTTTAATTAAATTGACATCTAAAAACATAAACAAAATTAGAATATTAAATCCAATTTTAAGAGTCATATTTGGATTATTATTTTGAACTCGTCATTTAACGGTTTTTCAATCTAAAAGATGTGTTGCGAAGTTTGTATTAATATTTTGAAACAGTATCAAGAACCTACTCAAATGAGTGAAGAAACATAGCAAAAAAATAAGCCGAAAGAGGTGACACTAAAATGGAAATTAAAAATGAAAAATCGGATTATCCATTTCTAGCAATCATTTTTGGCTTGTTGTTTTGAATTTGCCATTTAATAGTTTTTTAACCTGAAAATGCGTAAAGTTTTCCATTGCTATTTCGACGAGGGAAGAAGCGTAGTTCAAAAATAAGTCGAAAGAGGTAATGTCGATTAAAATATAAAAATCCGAACTATTATATATTTTAGTTGTCATTTTTGACTTATTTTGAATTTGTCGTTTAACAGTTTCCGATCCAAAAGATGCATTGCAATGTTTTCCTTGAATACTTCGAAATAGTATCAAGAATTTATCCTGACGAGTGAAGAACATTGTTCGAAAATAAGCCGAAAGAGGTGACGTCAAAATGATAATTAGAAGACCAAAGAAAAAAAGAAGAATTATTAAATTCATTTGGAATAGCCTTTGGCTCATTTCTTTGAACGACATTTTTTCAATCTGAAAATTGTGTTACGCCAACAAAAATTTTTGGCCGCCCAAAAAAATATTCCTAACTCCGCCTCCATTGAAGTAAGGATCTTATTATTGTTCTTTACATAAATGAGTTTTTGATCAAATACCATCATAAGGAACCACAAGCATTAAAGTAAAAATAAAAGGTTGATCATAACAATTCCAAGAAATAAAAGTTGATGACGAAAATACAAATGGAGATAAAGGATTAGAGCCGAATGAAATATTTTAGTAGGAATCTGAAAGAAGACAGCAACAAGAAACTATAACCTTGTGAACATGTATAAATTATTTATAATAATAAAACAAACAAATTCATCGTACAATGAGTTCATAATAAAATAACAATCCGGCACATAGGAATCTTCTTCTTGTGCAATAAATGTGACTGATTTGTTTAAGAATCTAAACATAATCTGTTGAAATATTATCATGGATTCCTTAAAACTCTCAATCTCTCTTCTTATTCTTCACATTCTCTTCTCCAATCTTTGGATAATCCCAGGTAACTCTACCAAGCTCTTCAGAGAATACATAGGTGCAGAAAACCAAAATGTTAGATTTTCAGATGTACCAATCAATTCACATGTTGATTTTCATTTTATTCTTTCTTTTGCAATTGATTACACAAATACGTCCTCCCCACGTCCCACGAATGGAGATTTTCTTGTCTACTGGGATACGAATAATCTTGACCCGTATCAGGTTTTGGCTATCAAGTCCAGGAGTCCAAATGTTAAGGTTGCCATGAGTCTAGGAGGTGATACTGTTAATGATCATTATGTTTACTTCAATCCCACATCGGTTTCGAGTTGGGTTGCTAATGCAATTCACTCTATTACCCAAATAGTGAAAAAGTATAATTTGGATGGAATAGACATAGATTATGAACATTTTCAGGCAGATCCTGATACATTTGCTGAATGCATAGGAAGGCTTTTATTCTACCTTAAAGAAAACAAAATAGTGTCATTTACATCAATAGCTCCATATGAAGATGATTCAGTCAAGCCACATTATTTAGCTCTCTGGGAAAAATATGGGCATCTTATAGACTATGTTAATTTCCAATTTTATGCTTATCCCAAGGGCACAACTGTCAATCAATTTCTCGAGTATTTTGATATACAGAGTTCAAATTATAAAGGAGGGAAAATTCTGGTGAGTTTTGGCACAGACGGGAGTGGTGGATTATCTCCCAAAAACGGGTTTTTCGATGCGTGTAGCAGATTGAATGTACAGGGAAAACTTCACGGGATCTTTATTTGGTCTGCTGATGACTCCAAGAAAGCTAATTTTCAGTATGAAAAACAGTCTCAAGATGTTTTAGCCAGTGCATAGTGCTTCTATTCATTTTCATGTGATAGAATAAATATTTTTAATATTGATCAAATTTCTTCTCTTTTTTTTTTGGACTGTAATTTTCCTTCTTTGTGTTTGAACAAGATCATGTGTGGCTAAATTCCCCTTGTTGGGACGAGTATTGTAAATGTAGTTTGTTTGTTAAATTCTTGTTATTGAGACTTGAATTTAATTCTTATCTATGTTAATTTTCTATCGTGTTTTGTTTTGGCTTTTCATGAATCTTGCCAATTTATGATTATGTTTGTGAATTCGTCATGAAATTAAGTAGTAACTCACCAATCCAACACTGTGATAGGGATGAAGAATTTGCATAAGAGATAGAGATATACTCTTATAATTGGTGCACTCATTAATAATTTCTTGATTGTTAATGCTCTTGGTTATGTTGAAATTCACATAGAAATATAGTTAGTTTACTTAATTGAGTATGTTTGGTATTACGTAAGAAAGATTATCAAACAATTTCGTAAAATTGATTGTTAATGCAAGATAAGTAAATTGTCATGGCCTAGTAATGGTATTGAAGATGATAACTATCGTTGAATCTTAAGTCTCGACATTCCTATAAGTGATTAATTTTCTCAACAAAAAAATCATTCTCTAGCGAAAAACCCATAATTTAGGAATTAGGTTAAAATTAGTTTAGTTTAGGGTTAATTACACTAATGGTCCCCATTCTTTCAAGTTTGTAACGATTTAATCCCTATTTAATTTTTTTTTAGCAGATATCATCACCATCATTTCATTTATTCGCACAAATGGTCCCCAAATGACTATTTTGACAATTCTTTGAAAATTTTGCCACAACTTAAAATAAATTCAAATAATAGAAAAAAAAATACAATAGAAAAATTACAATTGAACTCCTAACCTTTTCAAAAATATAAATAAATCCTAAACCTTTTATATTATTTAAAATAATTAAAAAAATAAAAAAATCAAATCCAACTTCATCTTCTCCAACCCACCCCAACAATTAAACTAGATCTACTATCATCTCCGTGAATCAATTCTTTGTTCCCTTTTATTTCTTTTATCTGTCTAGGTTTTTTCTACAAGAGATGAGACTGAAAATAGTGCATCAAAATCAAGAAAATCGTTTTGGTAATGATGGAGTGATGAAAAAGGAGGAAGAAATGGAGCATACCCATGTGCAGGCGGATCCATCACATGGCGAGACCCGCGTCCGCCCTAGCTGGAATTTCGCGAAAAATGGTGAAGAAGGCTCATTGGAAAGCCGATAAATGAAGCGGAGAAGAAGAATGGCAACGTGTGTGTGTGCATTACGTATGTATGTATTATGTATATGTGTATATAAAAGGTTGAAACGTGTGTTTGAGATAGAGAGAGAGAGAGAGAGAGAGATAGGTGTATGTATGTATATGTGTGTGTCGAGTGGAGAGAGAGAGAGAGGTGTATGTATATGTATATGTGTGTGTGTGTGAGAGAGAGAGAGAGAGAGAGAGAGAGAGAGAGAGAGATTGTTTATTTTAATTCAAAATCTCATTTGTGGTGCTCAATTTGATAAATTAAAAAACAAAGTAATTGTATGAATAAATGTTTAAGTAAGGTTTTATTATTATTATTTAACATAATAATTGCATAATTTAGGAAAGGAAGGTTCATAATTCAAGAATATAGAAACTATTTATTAGAGCTTTTGCTCTTTTTTTTTATTTGTCATATATTTGACTTTATTTTAAATTTTTTCT
Organism: Forsythia suspensa; assembly: GCA_023638005.1. Lineage (NCBI taxonomy): Eukaryota > Viridiplantae > Streptophyta > Magnoliopsida > Lamiales > Oleaceae > Forsythia > Forsythia suspensa. The sequence continues at coordinate 18,507,995 of CM042669.1, forward strand.
TACGTAGTATTGGAGGCGAAATCATAGTAGTAGCATGTCACGTTAGTGCATAACGTGTCAATTTCTAAGCGTCAATAGCATAGGCGGATGCGCAAATCTTAAACCCGCTCTAAGCCACCTGAACTTCAATTTAAATTTCAAATCTCGTCGAGACGATCTCGAAAACATATTATAATAGAAATTATGAGTCATATGTGAAATCTATGCGTTTTTAAAAAATCACGATTACAATCCATCGCGTCCGGATAAGCCAAAAGCTAGGTCTTCTCACGCCATCGGTTTGTTAGCTTTGCAATTCTTTTTTATTGAATCATTGAGTCTCAATTCAAATTGGGGATATTCAAAGAAATAGAGAATGAGGCGATCTTGAAATGGTTTCGAGACTATGCGACCTCGAGATAATGCGATTATCTAGTCTCACAAATTGAAATTGAGTTGTACTAAACAATTTTTAGCATTATTATGGCTTGTATCGAATTATATTTCACTATTATATGATTTTCTTGTTGTTTGATAAGTTACGTATTTATTAAAAATATTTTTACATTATTTTTTACAAGCATCGCCAACGTCATCACCCTAGTCGAACTTCAACCCTAGATCCGCCCCTGCCCATGTGGGTATTACGCCAGAAAATGAGTTCGTGAAGGAGAATTCATCCAAACAAGTGCATAATTGCTTATATACAACAAGTGGAGTGAAATGACAAAATCATGGAATGTCTAAACAAGAAGAATACCAAATTAGGATTTCTAAACTCTTTTTGGACTGCTACACAATTGAAATAGTTGGATAAACAGTAATGTCAATATTTAGTTATAACATTCGAAATGACAAATACCACAAAATCATGAATGCATTCTTTTGTGCTTTTCCTGGGATCATCAAATACGGATCCTTTACAGAAGCTTGTTTCATTCTAACATCCTTTTACAAGTATAATCAAATATAACCTGGAAAATACTCCTGGAATCAGCTTCCTCCAACAGCTTTAGTAGACGCCACTCTTGAAAACCCGTCATGTTGCCTAAGCATGGATTGTTCCTTGATTTTCGGCTTTGTCTCCTGCTAGATCTGGTTTGATAGTAGATCTGGTTTAATTGTTGGGGTGGGTTGGGGAAGATGAAGTGGGGTTTGGTTTTTTATTTATTTTTATTTATTTTGAATAATATAAAAGGTTTAGGATTTATTTGTACTTTTGAGAAGGTTAGGGGTCCAATTGTAATTTTTTTATAGTATTTTATTTTTTCTATTATTTGAATTTATTTAAGTTAGGGGCAAAATTGTCAAAGAATTGTCAAAATAGTCATTTGGGGACCATCTGTGCGAATAAATGAAAGGATGTAGATGATATCTGCTAAAAAATTGAATGTGGATGAAATCGTTACAAATCGAAAAAATGATGACCATTAGTGTAATTAACCCTTTACTTTAATACATATAATCAAATCATTTGTTCCCTTTGGAATCTCGTTTTTAGATTCATGTAGCTCTCGATTAGTTCAAATTAATAGTGATAACTAGTCTTCGTGGTATCCATATTCCAGACTCATATAGTTCACTTTATTACTTATTGGTGATATCGTGCAATTGCGATCTTTTCACGAACAAGTTTTTAGCATTGTTGCTTGTGACCGTGTTATTTACTTTGATTTTAGTTAATTTTCATCACCATTTGAATTTTTCTTTTTCTCTTTTAGGTTATCCTGGTGTGTGTACGATACGATTAAACCTTGTTGATTTAGTTGTTGCTAATCCAGAGATCAAATGTACTTTCAATAGAAGATAGTGAGTAAAGAGAGAACATTATATTGCAATAGATCACAATGGCCGATCCACCAAGGAATGGACACAATCTAAACAATGAATACCCAGCAGATCCACACATTCAGCTTTAGGTTGAACTTTCACAAGTACTGGTAATTAATGACGATTATCGTCCATTTGGGGAGCACCTCCTACTTTTGAACAGAAAAATTTTCAGCTTAGGCAGGTTGTTATAGGTTTGGTGAGGAACATATGTGTGTTCAACGGGACATCAGATGAGGATCCTCATGCACATGTATCGAAGTTTCTAGAATTATGTGATTAAACATCATACCAGGGAGTATCAGACAATGCATTGAAGATGAGACTCTTTATACACACTTTGAAAAGGGCAGCTTGTGACTGGCTATCATCGTTTCCAGCTAGAAGCATCACTACTTGGGATGATTTGACTCAAAAATTCCTGACTAAGTATTATCAACCAACCAAAGCAGCTAGACTATTGCAAGACATCACAACTTATGTTCAATATGACGGATAAACCTTTGTAGGAAGCTTGGGAGAGGTTCAAGGGTTTGTTGCGAAGGTGTTTGATAAGTGCATTTTGTGCACTTATTCGGACTTTCAAACTAAGCTTTTGTTCAATTAATTTGATGATTTTCTACTTAATTTAGTTTATTTTCCTTTGTTTTCAGTATTGAACTCGTTTATAAGCAATTGAAGAAGAAAAGACGGAAAGAGCAACAATTTGACGAATGTTTAAAGAATATGAGGACTCAATTTCACTCAATTGGCACTTAAATGATCAAATTGGATGCTATTGGAAGAATTGAGGACTAAAGTAGCCAAAATCTAAATTTGGAGGATTAAAACAAGTAGAATGAAAAAATTGGCCTGAGTTCCCGGGTTTATACTGAGCAATCGCCCATCCTCTTATTTTACAAGCAAAAACCAATTTTTTTGCCTAGGTGATCGCCTAGTGACGCGGGCGATCACCTAATGCAAATTTCTGCCAACGATTTTTTTTTTTCTTTTTTAGTTTTATTCCAACTAGGCAATTTTTTTGAACCACGATTTTTATGACTTTTTGGGATCTTTTGGGACACTTGGAGACGGATTTAAATATGAGAGGTTAACTCTAAATTAGGATTGGCAATTTTGGGGGATTTGAAGATGATAAACAATTTGGGCAAGATCGAACGAAGAACAAGGATCACATATTGGAATTTCTACTTATCCCGGTGATGGATTTTATCTTTTCTTTTGGTTTTATTCCTCTTAGTAAGCTAGGTTAGATTCGTCTTGTGCTATGACTACGATAAAACTTGTACCATAATTCTCTAATTATTTGAACATAATCTTTGATATTCAAACACGTTTTTAATTTTGAACAATTGATATTAATTTCTTTTCATCTACAATTATATGCGCAATGATTGTATAATTTTTGTAGCTTGTTTTACTGTCGAAAGATTGAAAATAAATTATACATAGCATCAATTGGCGTAGAGTCCGATAGAAGATATAGATATACCACTATGCTTTATGTGATATTTAAGTATTCACAAATTCTAATGCATTCTTGTATGTTCTCATCCATCATAGATATATAGTCGGATCACATATAGGGATATGTTTAATTCTACTCGATAGAGATTGTTAAACAAATTAGGAATTTTGATCTTTGAGATCCTAGTACGCTTTTCTTAATTAAATTGTGTTATCAAATTCAATAGTTTGAGTTAAAGAGAATTCGTATAAGTGGATAGATGATCCTAGTACGCTTTTCTTTATTAAATTTATATCACATTTGCATTTATCTCAACTTTGCAATAATTTTAGTTAACTTAGGTCTTGAATTGATTAGCTAGCAAGTAGTTTGATAATTGCATCATGAAAAAATCTATTGAATTGTATAGTTTCAGTTAAGGCTAAGTTAATTCAAAATTAGATTAACGCAATCTATGTGGGTACGATACTTGGACTCTAAAATCTACTTTATTACTTGTACGATCAATACACTTGTAGAATAATAAAGCAATAGTGTCCAACACATAGGTTGACTAAATTCTATCAGATAAAGTACTTCTACAACGGGCAAACTCTAGCAAGCAGAATCATTCTAGATGCAACTGCAAACACATCAATAACAACCAAAACTTCAAGTGAAACCTACAAATTGCTTGAAAGGTTATCATTTACCGGTGCTTTATTTCCATTAGCTAGTTGGGTACTCCACAAGATGGTAGCATGGGTTTATGAACTTGACGTGGTTACAACTCTATCATCTCATATGACTACAATGACCAAGAAATTTGAAGAGTTTATAGTAGGTTAGATAGTTAAAGCAATACAGGCTCAAAGCGTGGTTTGTAAGAGGTGTGGAGGTAATCACTATTCTTTTGAATGTCTGATTGCAGAAGCGGATGACCCCTCGATGGAATATGTGAGTTATGTGCATCATCCACTGAGACAATTAATCCTTAGGCCTCTACTTACAATTATGGTTGGATGAACCACCCTAACTTCTCTTGGGATGGAAACCAAAACACTGCCACAAGACCACCACCACCACAACGATAACAATAGTAGTAGCAGTAGCAGTAGCAGTAGTATGAGTCAAAATCGTCACTTGACGGGATAGTGGAGCAACTAGCAAAGAGCTGTGTGCAGTAGATCCATAAGTCATATGCTTTCGTGGATAAAATTGAGAGAATTATGACGAAAACTGAAGCTTTCATGCAAAAGATACAAAGTTACAAATTCGGCAAACATCAATATAGACCCTTGAGAAATAGGTTGGTCAGTTGGCAAAAATGATGCAAGATAGACCATTTGGGACACTGCTAAGTAACATTGGGACCAACCCAAAAGAGAAAGTGAATGCTATTATAACTCGCAATGGAGTTCAATTTTCTGAAATATTGGTAAAGAGGCCAATTGCAGTAAGGGTCAATATGCTTGCCATAGATGAACTACAAGTACAACAGTGTGTAGTTAAAATAACAGAATCAGACATTTTATAGGAGAATGCAATAGTCAAACCTTAAGTAGAGCCCATTCCGTTTCCTTAGAAGCTCGAGAAAACTCAATTGGACAAACAATTTGCTAAGTTTCTTGATATTTTCAAGAAACTACACATCAACATTTCCTTCATAAAAGCTTTGGCACACGAGATAATGGTTTTAACTGAGGAGTGTATCGTTATTCTGCTCAATAATTTGCCTCCGAAGTTAAAGGATCTAGAAAGTTTTGAATTATTTTGCACAATTGAATTTTTTTTTTATAAATTTAATACTTTTGTGATTTAGGTACAAGTGTTAATTTGATGCCCCCTTCCGTTTACGAAAGATTAAGTTTGGGAGAGGTAAAATCAACGATTATGTCTATACAACTTGATGATAGATCAATCAAGTGCCCATGAGGTGTAGTTCAAAGTTAAAGGAGTTTTAAATTACCTTTCACAATTGGAATTTTTTTTCTGTAATTTTAATACTTTATGTGATTTAGATACAAGTGTTAATTTGATACCCCTTTCTGTTCTACAAGAGATTAAGTTTGAAAGAGGCAAAAACAACGATTGTATCTCTGCGTCTTGTTGATAGATCAATCAAGTGTCCAAGAGGTGTGGTTGATGACATGCTCATCGAGTTAGATAAATTTATCTTTCCAATTGACTTCATTGTCCATGATATTAAAGATGACAACATGCCAGTAATATTGGACCAACCATTCCTAGCGACAAGTTAAGCCCATTGATGTTGAAAAATATTAGTTGATTTTTAGGATGCATTAGTATGTACACTGCACTCGAGCAACCAATCAAATTCAAAGGGTGCTTTGGAATTGATGAAGTAGTGACAATTGGCCAAGAAAAGTACAAATCAAATTGGAGATAGGTGGACTAGTTGGCACAATCAAAGATGAAAAGTGCCAATTTAAAATGTGGAGAGCAAATAAGAAGTCTTGCAAAGACGGTAATCGCAAACAATACGCGACTTCCAAAGCCCGATTCGAGCCTTCATGAGTGATTATTGCAAAAGTCGAGCTCTAGACTATAAATCGAGCACTTAATATGAGGCAGCCCATTTTATATTCCTTACTTAATTATTACATTGTACGTAATATTTAGATTTTCATTAATAACTTAGGCACGTTTCTCAATTTTAGAAATTTGGTATATTTTATTTTTTTGGCTTATCATCGTCGTCCCACAAAAAGGTTTAATTTTTGGAATTTTTGAGGAGAATGGAACTAGAAAGGCGTGGGTTGTGTGTAATTATTGTGGTTGTGCATATGGGTGCAATGTGATTGCCCAATTCCCTTCAAATATTAGGGAACAATAGTATACACGTGTTTGATGAAATGCACCAACCAAATTCGTGGCATAATTAGGACATTATGGGAATATAGATTGCATCCATATTGCATTGCATTGAGAAATGAATTATTTGGGCACCAAGCACCCGACGGCCTGTTGTGGGCTTGCCGCGTGCCCAGCTTCGGCCTCATTTTTCGTCCTCCACTCTTTAGGTCCAAATGACATTCAATTGACACAAATTTTGAATATGTGGTAGACCTAAGCATGAAATTTCATATGTTAGCTTGTTGGTTGCATTCCGTGCATTCTTTGTATCATTTTCCTACCCCCAACTAGCTAAGTTGATCACACTTGAACTTGTGCTTTCAATATTTTAATTTAATTTTGGGATTTTTTGCCGATCTAATACTATCTCTATGCACACATTTGTAGGCCAGCGACACACCTAGGCTACTTTGTCGCTAACCCCACATCCCGAGTTTGCACACCATCTCGATCAACCTCGGGGAATCTTTGAACCCTTTCTATTTCTATTTTCGCTTTACATTGAGGACAAAGTATATTTTCAATTTGGGAGTGGGCAAAAAGATTCGAATAAATTTTTAAGATGTTTTTTGGTGTGTTATGTGAGAAAATAAAAGAAAAAAATTGAAATTTATTTGAAAATTACAAAAAGATTTTATTGTTAATTACATGCTTGTGAGTTGTGTGTTTGTTAGATAGCCTTGCCGGCTATGATATCATTAATTTGGAATTGTTTTGATTTATGACTTGTGGATAGTAATGCTACGTGTTTTGTTATGTTCATACACTTATCCATGTGTGATCTTTATTGAGCACATAGTCTTGATGGTTGGTGTGTGGGTTGGTTGCACTTGTAATTTGCAAATAGGTTACTAGTTGGAACTAGGAGACTTATACCAATGATATGAGCACAACTTAATCACTTTTCCAAATGAAATGATAGTTTAGGAGTAGTTGAGCTGTGCGAGTAGCTATTTAGAGAAGTGCGATTTCGTGTATGTTGAAAATCTATGCGGAGTGTTTTTGGCCAAAAGGTAGAACCTAGGTATTAACCGCATGCTAGGAGCCTGATCCCAAATATTTGTTCGTATAAGGCATTACACTAGTCATGACAAGAAGCGGTCTAACATTGGTGACCACAATGTTTGAGTGAAATAGTTACATACAAGTGATTAGATAGCAAAAGATAAAAAAAAGGAGTGAATTTTTTTTTTTATTATTATATGAGTGATCTTGAATGATTAAGCATTGGACATTACGAAAGATATACACAACCAGCAGATTTTACTTACCTAGTGGAAGCTTGAAAGTTGGAGCATTCAAAACTTGGGAATCACTACATATCTAGGTAGTTGCTATCATTGGCTGGGCCGAACAAAACTCAAGTGGGAAAGTAATGAGTGAAGTGATAACAACCTTAGAATGAATGGCCCGTGTTAGAGAGAAAATATCAAAGTAAGAGGGATTGCATCTAAAAAGGGGGAAAAAAAAAGAATTGACCATTGAGAATTGGGTTATCACCAACTTAGTGCATTATGATGATTCAGATTGACTATGCACACTCACACGTGTCGAGCATGGAATAAGTAGAGATTTTTTTTTTTTTTTGGTTGTGTGTAGTAGCACTATTTGGAAACCTTCCATGACTTATCAACGAGTATAAAAACTGAGGCAAAAATGGCAAACTATCTAACTCGTGAAGTGTTTATTCTTTCTTTTTATTTTTGTTTCAATTTGTATGTGTGTTTGAGTGGTTGTGAGTACATAGTCTTGTTCGAAGACAAACAAGAGTTCAAGTTTGAGAGTGTTTGTTAAGTACAATTTTACACTTATCTACGCCAGCAAAAGTAGAGAATTGTGATTATTATTAAGTGTATTTTTACTTAATTTTGTCTTAATTTGATTGTGTTAGGTTGAAACTCAAGTTTGGATGGTGATTGGAAGAGAACCAAACAAATTTGGTTGAAAAAGACCAAATGTGTATGAAAATATGGAATTGGGGGTCAAAGTGTCAAGGCCTAAAAGTATAATAACTTGTGTTGCAAATATTAGAGGACTACATTGAAATAAAAGTGGAAATTATGGGGGCTAAATTGAATATTTTAGAGAACTGGAGGACTGGTGTGTAATTTAGCAAGGATCAAGCTCCAAGGAAGGAGAAGAAGTTAGCCCATGCTCAGTGACAGACTTTGGGTTTCTAGACCTCAGACAAACTATAAATTTAGGCCTTTATATTGTAGGGTGCATTCAATTTTTATTTGTTTTCCATAAGAGTTTTCCGTACAAAATTTATAAACTTAAATCCAACAATAAACCAATAAATAAAATATAATATCCAAAATTTTTATATTTTAATCAAATAATAAGACTAAAAATGTTCTAAAAAATTACTTCAATACATCTTGCTTTAGAGTTTTTGAGACAAAAGTATTAATTAAGTTTGCATAATCAAATTGTTCAACCATTTTTTTTCTAATTGACAACATGGCCAATCTATTCAATCTTTCTTGTGACATAGTTAATCGAAGAGAAGTCTAGATCAACTTTAACATGGAGAAACTTCTATCTGCATATGCAACTTTAATTGGTATAGTGAGCAAAATTATGTATGCTACATGAACATTTGGAAAGCAACCATCCATTTTCTTTACAAAGTTGAGCACATCAATTGCCCTTTCTATTTTCTCCTCTTGATAAATGGCACTTTAAGATTGTGAACTCCAAAAATACATCACTTCCATCAATATCGAACAACCATTATCTGTCGGAGAATTTTCAAGTTTAAGACAAAACTTCAACAAACTATGATCATTAGCATCCTATAACATCTCCAAACTAAACAAAAATCCAAAGGTTTCCTCATATTTTTGAAGAGTATAAAGTAAAGAAAGTGTTTGATCAATTATAAAAATGAAGTAATTGACTCTAAAAGATTCACTAGTTGATTGTGTTACCTTATCATTACCACTTTCATCAAACTGCTTTTTTCTTCGAATTATGCATTTTTCTTATTCCCATTTCATTTGTCATTAGTTTAGGTTCAACCATAGCCTTATCAAATCCAGATTCTTTATAGTATTCAAGAAACATTATAAGACCCTTTAAGAGCTTCATAGCAACATCAATATCCAGGTTTCCTGGTTGAAGAAATTTATTCACATTATTGAATACATGCAACAACTAGTACCAAATTACCATACTGAAGCAAGAACTTAAAATTCTCAAGATCATATGTTGTTAAGGATTCAGCTTCACTCTTTGTTTTAGGATCTTCGCTGTTGTTTACCAAGTCAAGTAACGCATTACTTATTTGTGAAGTTTGCTCTTTTATAGGTTTGACACTTTCAACATGATTTTCCTATCGCGTTTGTTACAATGTCTTAAGTGTCAAACCTTCTACATGATCTTTGAAAATTGTCCATCGCTTGGTAGAAGAAGAGAACAATGCATAGATACATTGTATCACTCCAAAAAATGATATAGCTTTGGGACAACAATTGGCCATATCACATAATGCCAGATTAAGACTATGACAGCCACATTGAGTATAAAAAGCTCTGGGATTAATTTCAAGTAATGTACTGTGTACACCTTTCTGCCTCCCTTTCATATTAGATTCATTATCATACCCTTGACCTCTTACATCATCAATATCAAGCCCAAGATTTATTAACACATTTTGAAGCTCGATAAAAAGCTCAATATCATCTACCTTCAAGAATTCTACTCAATATTCTTCAACTACTGTATAGTTTGCTGAAACATCCATACATCGTATTACAAGAGACATATGCTCCTCGTCACTCGCATTTAGAGTACAATCTAGTATTACTGAAAAATATTTTGCTTGTTTAATTTTTTTAATAATTGAATTTCTTACGTCACCTGCTAACATTTGTATCAATTCATTTTTTTTAGGACTAAGATATGTAAAATAAATCACACGTTCTTGAATACGCCACTGGTGCTCTTCCATTATTGGATCAAACTAAGCAATCAGTGGCAGATCCAAGAATTTTTTGAGCTCCGGCTACTACTGGAAAAAAATTTCGCACGGGCTGTTACTAAGAAAAAAAGTTTTTTTTAAATTTTTTTTTACATTGTAAAAAAAGACTTTTTCTGGGGCGGGCCCAGGCTGTAGTTAGGGCCCGCTCCCCCAAATACGCCCCTGTAAGCAATCATTTCGATCATTTGTAGAAAGTTACCATTGTTCTCAACATAAAGCTTCTCACAATCTCCTCAAAATGTCAAATTGTTTTTGGAAAGTCTTTGTACAACGTTGATTATCTTCTTTAATACTTTTCCCCAATGTTCTCTTTCTTTGTTAATTTCTATTTGCAAGCCTTCTTCAATTGTCTTATTTTTTTTTGAGTCTTCTTGTAACGCACCATATTTTCTCAACCCGGAGGGTCACTAAAATAAATCTCTAATTAATGTTTGAAGACTCCAAATAAGTTTTCTGTACCCTTGAAGGATTTTAAAAATGTAACTATTGCAAAAAAAAAAAAAAAGCAAGAATGAAAAATGAATTTACTTCTAATTTTCAAAATTTTGCCTATACAGTGATAGGTGTCGTCACAATTTATTTGACCATTCAAATGAACTCTAAAAATTACAAAATTTTAATTGTAGATACTTGGGACCTTGGACTAGACCATATTAAAATTTCAGACCTTAGCTAAATCGTTTGGTAGGAGAAAAAGTTAGCTAAAGTTGCTTGAAAAACTATCCCGCACTCGCTAAAACATTTATAATGAATTTATATGATAGAATTTTTAAGTGATTCTAATTTCTGATATTAGACAACATATAAAGAACTCTATAACCACTAATTTCACTCAAAAAATCCAAACACACAGAGAATTATGATTTTTCAAAGTAGGGGCAGAAAGTTGAGTGACTAAGATAGAAGGGAAAAAGAGAAAGAAAATCTGATCTCGCTGGCTGAAAATGAGGATAGGAACAGGAGAAAAATTGACGTAAAAAGGGCTCCTGATTGTACGTTGTTGAAGACGGGTCTTTGGACAGAAAACGAGGAGAAAATGATGAAGAAAAATAAAGGTATTGAATGCCTATTGCTGGAGGCTGAAATGTATAAGAAAATATATGAAGAGTTTGATGTAAATTCAAGTATGGAAGGCAGGTGCTAGGGCCAAAAATTGTAGAAAAGAAGTGGGCTGCTGGACTATATTTGTGGTGACTAAAAGAGGAGAAACAAGAGAACTGATGGTTGGCTTGAAGTGAGGGGAATTGGATGTTTTGGCTGGCCAAAAATGGATTGCAAAGAGGGATAAATTGCTTGATGAAAAATGAGAAGAAAACATGATTAAGCTACTGGAAATTGGAGTCTAAAAATGGTGAATGAAGGAAGGAAGTTTCTAGAGTGGAAAATGAAGTTTAAAAGTTATTGCTGAGGGTCGAAACTGGGAGAGAAAATGGCTGTTTCTTTGTTGTAAAAATAATTTGAACAAGGACCAGCTACTAGTCGAATTTGATGAAGAAGAAAAAGAACTGTTGGAATGTTTTTCTTGTAACTAAGATGAGATAATTTGAAGGCTTTTGGCTGGTCGAAAATGGGTGAACATGGGGCAGTTTCCTTAAGCAAAAAGGGAGAGAAAATGGCTAGGTTATGAAGTGGAAGAGAGGGCTCGAAGTGGGGCTGTTATGTGCTGAATAATGTGCAGTTTTAGAGAACATGGGGCGGTTTCCATCTGTTTTTAAGGGGGACTTTCAGCTGTTTGGGAGGAGGGGGGAGAACATATGGCACTTTTTTGGCAGCTTAGGGGGGTTTCCTTGAGATGTTTTTGATGAAGAGATGGTAGGTAGTTTAGTTGAAAATAAATGGTGGAAGATGTAAGAGAAATGGGTAAATAACGGGCTGAAGTGATGGGAGATCATTAGTGGTTATTTCTTGGATATAAGGGGCTTTTGGGAGCCCCTGTTTGGGAGTTAAGTTAGCATAAAAAATTGGTTTGGTAATTGACAAAAATTTCTTTTGTTTGACACAAAAGATAAGGCAAATACGTGAAAAAAATCTAACGCGACTAAAGTATTTAAAATGTACTAGGAAGTTCGCAACGACGCCGAAAATTGAAATTCATTTTTTGTGAAATTTTAGAAGCCAGCAAAGTTTTCCGGTCACTACACTTCTTTCCAATTCAATCCAACCAGTCATGCAATCAATATGCTCCTTACTCGATTCATGACTTCTAAGACCTCAATACATATTTTGCCAATCTTTGTATCCTTCATTCCTCAATTATCCAATTTTAGACATGGTTTTATTTGTCTTAAACAACTTGCAACAAAAGAGAAAAAAAATTGTCCCATTTTAACTAAATATTCCTTAAGTTTATGATCAATTTTATCCCATTTCCCTGGATCATCAACATCAAAAGAAAAGTAATACCCTTGATTTAAATTTTCTTGTTGAACATCTTCAATTATATTAACAACATCTTCCCCATTTTCGTTCAGTTCATACACTTTGGAAGGTTGTACCACTTCTTCTTTGTCGTTTTCATCCACGAATTGATCGTGCTCATTGTCATTTTGATTCTCTTGTTCCTCATTCACCAAATTTTCAACTGATTTTCCCCTCTCTATTTTTTGGTTGCTACCAATGTACTTATCATTGTCTCCAACTTCACTTTGAATTAATCCTTCTTCCCTTCGTTTTCTTTTTCTTTTTTAGCTTCTCACATATGTATTTAGGAGGCATGTTATGTGAATGTTTTTATTGATTAGTCGTAAAAAAATTGTTTATTTCAATAATCCAACAAATCAAGTTTTTAGCCTAAGTGATCACTCACCAACAATTCGTTAATAAATAAATAAAAAATCAACAAATCAACACAAATGTTCATATCCAACACCATCAATTCGATTCAAATCAACAAAATTTCAAATATATAATCTAAAAACAACATCAACAACAATTACCTATTATGTGGGCATGTGCAATTGATCAACATACATCATTACGTCACGCCGACACAAATTATATAAAAGAACACTAAAATGTGAATTAAGAACCTTCACTAGTGTAATTATACTCCATATGCAAAATTACTAATTTTTCTACCACCAAGTTGAGTATGGAGAAGTACATGAACCGAAAGATAGGGATTTCAAATTGGGTCTAATTGGAAGAATCGAAACACCAAGTTGTAGGTCAACAAAGCCATACTTTAAACTTGAAAAAATTAAATGATATTCATATTATAGTCAAAGAAAAACAAAATTACAGAAAAAATAAACAAAAAATTACAAATTGAATATTTAAAACCTAACACTAAAGTAATAAAAAAAGTAAAAATTGCAAAAAAATCTAATATTGCTAATATTGCCCACCGTCCAAATTGTTATAAGACCAATTATCTCTACACTCTAAATCCATTGATTACACAACCCTCTAAAAATTGCAAAGTTTTTTTTTTTTTTTTTTTTTTTATATATATATATCAACACATGTTTCCTTGACATCACTCCCTCAAACACATGCTTTATGTTTCATTAATATTGTATGCAAAAATACAACCAAAATTTCAATAAATAAATTCTAGTAAATAAAATTTGACCCTAACTTGCAAAAAAATCTAATAAATACAAATTACATATTTGCATTAATATTGTAGGCAAGTAGAAACAAGAATTTAAAAAAATCAAGAAAATAAAATTAAATCTTACCCCTATAGTCAGTCGATTGCCGAATTAGGTCCTTTTGCCTTGTTCCATTGTTTCTCAATTATCAGGTATGGTAATGAATGATGATATAGTAGGATTATTGGGTTTGTTTGTTTATAGGATTAAGATAATGGGCCTATTGGAATTTAAAAAAAAAAAAAAAGAATGTGCTTAATTTGTGCATGGAATTTCAATATTTTAAAAAAAAATTAGAATTTTGGACCATCAAATTTTTTGGGCCCCAGTTTGTTGCCTCTTTTGTCTGATGGAAAGTCTGGGCATGCCCACGCTGTAACATGGGCCAAAATTGTTGCTATAGCAAGAATCTGCAACTATCAATGTTGTGCCATGCTATAGCAACTACTTAAACCATGCTATATCATGGTTTTGTCAAGACCAAAATATTTTATTTCCTTATTCTATTCAACTTCTTTTTTGTATTCAGATGGTACACGATTTTTGCACCAAATTAGGGCACTTCTTGGACATATAAATAGAGACCATTATTCACAATGAGAGGAAAACTTTGGAGGAGATTTACTAGAGAATAAAGAGAGAATTTTGCAAGAAACATAAGAGAAAATTCAAGGGTTTTTAGGAGAATTCAAGGGTTGAAGATCAAAGTTTTTGGTGCAAGAATAGATTTTCATCATCTTCTTATCTATTTACTAAATCCAGTTATGTACTCTATTTTTGTTACTTCTTTTTGTTTGAACAAGATTATGTGTGTCTAAATTCTCCTTGTTTGAACAAGATCATGCAAACGTAGTTTGATTGTTTAATTCTAGTTATGAGACTTGACTCTAATTCTTATCATGTGTTAATTTTCTATTGGGTTTTGTTTTGACTTTTCATTAATCTGGCTAATTTATGATTATCTATGTAAATTTGTAATGAAACTGAGAAGTAATTCATTAATTTAGCAATGACATAAGGAACAAAAATTTGCATAGGAGATAGAGATATACTCTTATAATTTGTGCAATCCTTAATAGTTTCTTGATCATTAATGCTCTTGGTTATGTTAAAATTCACGTAGAGACATATTGTGTTTACTTAATTGAGTAGGTTTGATATTACATGAGAAATATTATTTTAATAAAAGATAAGTAAATTGTCATGGCTTGGTAATAGAATTGAACATGATAACTATAGTTGATTCATTGTAAGTGATTAATTTTCTCAACAAAAAAATTATTCTCTAGCGAAAAACCCATAATTTAAGAATTAGGTTAAAATTAGTTTAGTGTATACATATAATCAAATCATTTGTTTCCTCTGGAATCTCTTTTTAAGATTCATGTAGCTCTCGATTAGTTAAAATAAATAGTGGTAACTAGTCTTTGTGGGATCAACATTCTAGACTCTTATAGTTCACTTTATTATTTGATAATGACATCCAATATCGTACACTTACAATCTTTTCATGAACAACGTCATCTTAATTTACATTGATTTTGTATTTAAAACGTTTATTCTTACCTTTGATTTCCAACAATTTTTTCATGAAATTGAGCTTTTTGACTAACCCATTAATGCATTGAAGGCAAAGTCATCATAATGAAAGCGTTGTAGGGCATGGGCCTTTCATTTCTTACATTTTTTCAATTGATTTGCCATGCTTTTTATAAATTGCATAATAAGCTGATAACGTTTTATTAATTATATTTACATTAATTACATTTTGAGTAATGTTATGTCACTGCTTTATTGTCTAATTAATGAAAATACAAGCGGTGGATCTCACCGATGTTAAATACCGATAGTGTTACATGGTATTATTCCTATCTTTATTTTTAATAATCTATACTAATTCTAAAAGTCCCTTAAAGGGAGAAACATTTTTGGACGATATTGCCCATCAAATAATTTATAATTCCTAAAATCATCTTTCAATTAATATAATTTATTTTGACTTTAATTTAAACTATTTAATACTATATAAATATTGTATTTTGATCATTAAAAGTGATTTGTCTTTTTAAATTCCATTATATATTGTAATTAATGAAAATAAATAAAAATATACTAATAAATTTTTAATATATTGAAATTATTATCTTTACTTGTAAACAATCAAATAATCAATCTTATTATGCACGAGAATTTAAGCAAATTCCTTTATCAACATAACAAAACAAGATGAATTTAGCTTTGCATTTCGACTTTCTTAATATTAATTCATACTTTTTTCCTTTGTTATTCGTCTTTATTTTTTATTATGCCAATAAAATTATTTTCCTCGCAATGACGATTTTTAATCTTTGATAATTAGTTTGATAGTAATGTGGTAATAATAAATGTGTTAATTTTCCATGAATGATTCACTAATTTTAAGAATATATATGATGGTAATATTGATTTTAAATTTTGATTTCTATATCTTTTTTTCTTGATTTAGAATATTTGTTCGATGTAAAAATGTTAATTATTGTGTTAGTCTTGATAACAAAGGATTTAAACTCGAATGATATTTTATGTCATTTTGTAAGCAATTAAACATATATTTATTGTGGAATAACAAGTTAGAACAAGGAGAATTGGTATTACTTTAACTCTTTCAAGCACGCGGCTGAGAAAAACATAACTTGGATAGAGTGAGTTATGTTATGTATAAGGTGAAGGTAAATCTTGTATAATAAGTGGTTTTATGTGATGAGTTAAAATCATTATCCAAATATCTGGTTGTTTTGAATTTTCTTGAAATGTAATAATATTTCAGATGGAATTACAGGAAAGAATGCATGAAGAGAACAAAAAAAAATCTCTTAATTTATGGGTGCATTAAAACTGAATAGATATTACAATAGAAAATTCTTCTTTATCTTATGTCAAAGAATTTTGAGATTCTTTTTTCTGAGAAATAATTACCTAAAAAGGCTAAATATTTTGTTTTCGCGTGCTTTTATAATGATATAAATACAAAAAATCAATGAAAAATTGTGTTATACTTATATCTACTATTTTCATGTATTTTAGATTTGATACTAATTTTCATAAAAGAAAGTTGCCTCTTCTGATATGCCATTAGATATATACTTTAAAATATAATTAAAAGAGTATCAATAATCTTTAATATTCACGTAGGCCATGTATTTTTTAATGAGCCACATGTTTTACCAAGAAGTTTAAATAGAATTTCCAGGTGGGGGGCTTCGCATTCGGGACTTTCCCCTTATCAGAAGTTTAAATAGAATTTCATAGTTGGTCATAATTATTGATGAACTTATGATTGAAAATGAGTTTCATTTAAGTGTTATATTCATCGATAATTTTAAAATAAAAAAATCATAATATTATTACAAAATCACGTGCAACACACGTATTCTTAACTAGTATATTAAAAGTTTCATAAAATGAGAATCATTTTATGGACGATTTTATCCAACTAATATTTAGATTATTCCAATAATACTTTTATTAATTTGAATTTAATAACACATATATTTGTACATTAATTGAACCGGTTTACAAAGCTCTCTAATTCCATACAATACAATTTACGAGGTACTCTTATTTGTTCGAATTCAATAACATATAATTGTACATGAATTGAACCGGAACTCTTCAAATCTATAGAATACAATGTACGAAGTCTTTGATGTATATGATACATTGTCTTCCAATAGTGTATATAAATATAATGTCTTAGATCTTTATTAAATACAATGTATGAATTCTACTAATAATCTAGAACTAAGAACCATCACTTGTCTAGAACACTCACCTTCAAATCAACTTAAAATTCACTTAACTCACATAATCTATCTCTAAGTACAAGCAACATGGAATGTTTCAGTGGTAGAGCCTGGACTTTTGGTTTGGACGGACGGTTACCAGTGCTACGACAGTCAACGACACAACTGACAGATAGCAATATTTGAAGAAATAATAAATTTATCTATTTTATTCAGAAACTCTATTAAGAAAACATAACAGTAATTAACTTTGGACTAACTATATATTACAATACAAATAAAATAATGAACAAAACATAAAAAATGAATCAAATTTTATTTATATCAAAATCAAGGTTTGGTTACACAATACTCGATAAAATCAAAAAATATTGGGAGATATGAAGATTTTAAGTGTAGTTTTAACCTAAAAAAATAAGTGGTCTATTCATTTGATGTGCTTGCTTGATTTTTGATTTTTTCCCCTAGATCAACCTCGTGGTTGACATGTTTAGATTTATCAATCTACAATAGTACTTAATATAATTTGCTTAGTCACTTTTGTGGTAGAAATTGTAGTTTAGCTTAAATTAATGAAATGATAGATTTATACGCACGAATTGGAGTAATTTGATAATCCATAGATTGAATCCATGATTAATTATGAAAGCTTTCTGTACGGGTTAAAAAAAAAAGAAAGAAAGAAATTGATGGAATTATGTAAAATGACAAATCATGCAAATGGAATTAAAGGTTGGAGACTAAAAAGTTTGATTTTAAAGGTTAAAGATGTATTTTCTATAGGTGCTAAAGGTTAAGGACTAATTTTAAATTTAAAATGTATTTTCTGTAGGTGCTAAAGGTTAAGGACTAATTCTGCATATTTTTTTAAAGAAAAAAAGAAAAATTGATAGTGTGGCTATTGATAGTGTGGCTATAAGTGAAAAGAAATCATGTACGATATAAGTGAAAGAAAACGACAATCCTTTTATAATTCTTCCGTGTTTTGACTAGATTGTCCAATATTTTTTTTTCTTATTTTTGCCTAAATTTATATTTCCTAGGATATTTTGTTTCTTTTTCTTTTTGTATGATTGCGTTGGTTACTTGTAAATTGTTACTCTTCCACTTTGACTCTTAATTATTGTGACAACAAGAGTGTTATTCGGGTTTTTCACAACGCCATGTTCCATGAGCAGATGAAGCAGATTGAAATTGACTATCATTTCATTCAACACCACTTTGAGCATGGCACCATTAGTTTACCTTTTGTTCCTTCTTCGATGCAACTTGCTGCCCTTTTCACGAAGTTGCACCATGTTCAACATTTTCAATTTTTGATTGACAAACTCTCGTTTCTTCTTACTTTCATATTGTTAGTTCGAGGGGGGTGGGGTGTATTTAGTGACTGTATTTGTACTTATATTACGTTAATATTGCTAGAAGGGTACACTTTTATGTTTGCTTGTATTTTCGACTACGGTGGACAGTATTTGGAGTATGACGTATTGATGTTTGGTTTGGACTTTCATATTTGCTTGAAAAATATTTACTTCCTTTTCGGATTTGATTTATGTTTGCGCTTTTAGTACTGGCTTGAGATATTATTATGTTGGTTGATGGTTGAATCTTTGTGATGGTGGGTGTAAAAGATGATTCGCTTTAGTCTATTAATGTGAGATTAAGTGGAAAAATTTATTCGTATTGGAGTATTGATATGAATAATTTTTTGATGGGTAAACAAATTTGGTATTATGTGACTGGAATTGAGACCAAACTTGAGCTTGATAAAGATATAGATGATAAATTTGTAGAAATTATTCGTACTTAGGACATGAAAACTACCAAAATTACGACTTAGATATTCATTTCTGTTGAACACTCTATTGGTGCATAATTGGCAAAATATGAAACAGCTAAGGAAACTAAGGATCATTTGGCAAGGTTGCTCACACAATCTAATCTTGTAAAAGAATACTAATTAGAAATTGATATTCAGACACTAGAACAAAAAAATATGAGGGATGAAAAATTTTATTATGCAATTATTAACCTTTGGGACCAGTTAGATCTTACAAAGGAAATTTTATTCAAAACTCTCTACTCTCTTGTATTTCTATTAGTTCCAAAAAATCTCAACAACTTGCTACTTGTTGTATTATGAATATAAATGATTTTTCTACTAATAATTTACATGGCAGTTGCTCTCCAATAAATTCCAATAAATTGCTTTGAAAGAATCATTTTCTACTAATAATTTACATGCTTTCCAATGTAGAATCATCGCTTTGAAAATTGAAAATCAAAAGAACAAACATTAGAGGTGTGAAATTTTTTTAGAGTTGATGAAGAAAGGAGAAACAGTGTGTATTATTTGTACAAAGTCTTACATACGGTCTAAAAGCCAAAGAACTAGCATGTTACACAACACACAAAAACTCATCTCAACGAAAGAGGACATTTAGATCCTAGACAAGCTCAAACTACTTCTTTTAAAAGCCCTAGTGGATCAATTACAGTTACTAACTTTGTTTATTTGCATGACAGAATAAGGAATTGGAATGTCGGAATTATTAGCAGTAAGCGAGTTGCCCTTCCTTTTTGCAGAAAATCAATACTTTGAAGAGTTTATGGAAAAGTATATCCATCACTCATATCGAACGGTAAGTAGAATCCTTCCTATTTCATGAAATTATTTTATAGAATGGCAGAAAATTTAAAAAATGAATTTAAAAATTTCAACGGAATTATATATTTTACGTTTGATTGTTGGTTCGAGAGTAACCATAATGATTATGCTTGTGTCACAACACATTTTATCGATGATAATTGATAATTATACTAGAGAATTATTGCTTTTTGTTTACTTGAATATATACATAATAGTGCAAATTTGACCGATAATTTAATGCTATTTTTTAATGAGTTCGGTGTTGCAAAAAAATTGTTTAGCATTAGTTTTGATAATGCTATATCAAATACTACATGTATTGATATCTTAATTAGAACATTCCAACCTCAATTCAATTCTAAATTGTTTCATATATGTGTGTGTGTCATATTCTTAATTTAGTTGTGCAAGATGGTTTGAAGTTAATAACACCACAAATACATAAAATTAGAGAGGCCTTTAATTATATTTCTTGTTCAGATTCTCGATAGCAAGAATTTGAAAAAATTTGCAAAAATCTTGATTTGAAAATTAAAAAAATTATTGATAATGTTCTGAATAGATGGAATTCAATATTTCATATGCTAAAGTCATGTCTTGGCTATACCTATACTATTAGTGTTTACCTTAATTCGAGGTAATATCAATTTCGTGTTGAGGATTGAGACTCAGAAACTGCATTTAAAGTTATGAAATATTTGAAACCTTTGTATAAACCAACAAAAGCTTGTTTAGGGATCTATTATACAACAAGTCCTATTGTACTTTTACATTTGGTAGAAATTGCAAACCAAATTTCAAGTTCCAGGGGCGATCCATTTTTTTTATTAAAATTGTTAAAGCAATGAAAAAAGTTTCAAAAATATTACGAAAACATGCCATTAATTTTTTCGGTTGTAGCTGTGATGGATCCTCGCATTAAATTATTTGGAGTTCAATGTGCTCTGGAACAACTTTAAGTTTAGCTTTTAACACAAATCTTACTAATCAAGAATTAGAACATTTTATAATTGAATTATAAAATCACTATTTTACTAAATATAGAAATAATGAAAATCTTCCTTCCTATAATAGCACGACTACAACTTCTAAAGATAAATATTTTTTCTTTTCCATGATATCTAAGAAACGTCACAGTGCTTATATGTCCTCCATAAGTTCGAGTTCAAACACCAACTTGAACACAACACCCGTTGAATTATAAAGATATTATCAATTTGATGACTACAATTTAATTCCTAAAGAGGAGGTACTAAATTTAGATATCTTAAAATGGTGGAAATTAAACGACCGATCCTATCAATATTATAAAAATTAACACAAGATCTACAACAATTCCAATCTCAACACGCTGCATCTGAGTTTGCTTTTAGTGCAAGTGGCAGGGTATTTGGTGAAAATAGGTCAAGATTTAAGGAAGATATTTTGGAAACTCTCATATGTATAAAAATTGAATACTTGTAGATAGGAGGATGCAAGATAAATCTATTGACAACATCTCTAAATACTTTAAAAGCCTTGCAACACAAAGTTTGAGCAACTGAGTTATATAATTAAGTAGGTGCCAACTGTAAGGCCCAGGATTTTCTCAACCCGGATGATCACTAAAATAATCTCTAAATAATGTTTGACGACTCTAAATAATATTTTTCATGCCCCTGAAGGGTTTTTAAAATATACTATTGCGAAAATATAACAAGCACGCAAAGGAAAATAAATTTACTTCTATTTTTTAAGATATTTACCTATATCGTGATAGGTGACGCCACAATTTATTTGACCACTCAAACGAACTCCAAAATTATAAAAGTTTGAATTATAGATACTTGGGACCTTTGACTAGGCTTTGTTAAAATTTTAGACCTTAGCTATATTGTTTGGTATGTGAAAAATATGGCCAAAGTTATTTGAAAAAATGTCTCAGGTGCATTAAGGTAGCTCGTAAAAATGTTCATAATAAATTCATACAACATGATTTTTGAGTGATTCCAATTGATACTATTAGACAACATATAAGGCTATCCATAACCATTGATTTTACTCAAAATTCTAAATTTAGAGAGTTATGATTTTTCAAATATTAGAACACAAAGCTGAAAATTCAAAATGGAACAATGCAACTTCTTCTTTAATTTTCCAATTAGCAACCAAAACAGCAACTCAATTTTTTTGTGCTCTTTACATTATTAAAGAAAGTAAATCCAACATTAAATATAATTTTTACATCATAAATGACTCGAACATCTTGATGCCAACTTATATAAACATAACATTAAGCCAACTTCAAGATCGCTACCCTACACCATCGCACCAATGCCAACCATCTCGAAATGGAAATTTGTTTACCTTAGGGTGGGTATTTCATAAGAAACACTCAGTAGAGAATATACTAACATGCGGGAAAAATTATACGGAATATAAATATGACATACCATTTCTTTAAACATAGACAAGGAACATAATAATTCGGTGGCACTCACATAAATTAATAAGTGATTACCTTCAATCACGACTTTCATAAGTGATTACCTTCTATCACTACATAAAGTCCCTTCATAAATATTTAGCATGTCATTCAACTCACATAATAATTTTCCCAAAATATTATTTGTAAAACATAAATGTAGTAATAAAAACTACGTTGCAAAAATAGGATATTTCTGTTGAGTTAAACTGGTAGGTAAAAGTTGGTTGCACCTTTCCCCAAATTAATTCCGTGTCTTTTCCTTTTTGATATCCAATTTATAGTGTTATTGCGGGGGGTATAAGAACCGAAAAAGAAAGGGAATTTTAGCAAAAAAGGAAAGCCACAGAACTTAGTTGTTGGGAAAAAAACAGTGATTGGAAAAGAAGGGTGTAACAGGTGCCAAACTGAACCAAAAAATGGATGGTTGTTTATGCAATGTTGTGGCCGAAATTCTAGACAAAAACAGCTGAAGAAGAAGGGCTTTATTATTGGAATTTTGGGGCTTAGAATGAGGAGAGAAAAATGGGAACAAATGAAGCTAACAACTTCCTGTTGGAGAGGGGACGGACTTCTAAGAAACAGGCAGATTGCTTGATTGTTTTAGTGCTTGAAGTGGAGGGAAATATCAAGGATTTAAGGGGCTGAAATCTGGATAGAAAAGTGTAATAAACTAGAGTGTGAGATGGCAAAAAAATAAACAAATAAAAGGCTTAAGAGAGGGCTGAATTTTAGTGGCTGGGCAATTTTTTGGGTAGTTTCAAGCATATTTTAGGGAGAACTTTTGCTATAAATTAAAGTGGGTTAAAATGTGGTGATAATGGAAAGATGGTGGGCGGTTTTCATAGGATAAGTGGGGGCAATTTAGCTTATAAAAGAGTGGGTTAAAGAGGTGGTAAAAATGCTGAAGAGGAGAGGGGGGGATAATGGGGTTGCTATTACCAATCTGGAGAGCGTTTCTTTATCTTCAGAAAAATGGGTAGGTTGGACATTTTTTGTAAGCTAAAAGGCAGTATTTTAGCTTAAATAAATGGGTAAATGGGTGGTGAAAATGTGAGGGAAAATGGTTAGAAAATGGCCTAAAAGGTGGGAGAGGACATGGGTGGTTATTTATTGGGTTTTAGGGATTGTTTGGGAGCTAATTTTTGGTAGGGATTAAGGGACCGTTTTGGTGGTGTTTTTCTAGTAGTTAGGTGGACTAGGTTTTGGACTAAAATATAGGAGAATAAATGGATTGAAATTGGACCGAAACTATAGTAAATAAATGGATTGAAATTGGACCGAAACTAAGGTAAATAAATGGACTAAAATTGGGTCGAGAAAATGTATAAATTTTTGGTTGGTTTCAATTTGAACGGTTGGCCTAAAATTATCCAAGAATTAACTCAAGAAAAAATTATCCGATGTAAGAAAATTTAAATAGGCTCAGTGATATTTAATATTTCATATTCGTCAAATAAGATTTTAAGGCAAACATGTGTAACATTTAACGTGACTAAAATATTTTAAACCATACTAGTATGTTCAGAAGCGATGCGGAAAATAAAATTTTAAAAATAAAAATTTAAAAACCTAGTTAGGATTATTTAAATATAGTGATGAATTTAGTAATTAGTTATTTTACAAGTTTATTATTTTATTACAAAGTTAGAAAGACCACTATATTCAGACGTAGAGTCAATATAATATGTATTTTATTTTTTCTATATTAATGTTAGTTTTATCATTTGTCATTTATATTTCATTCTTAGTTTAGTTTTAAGAACAAAACTTATTTATTGATTGAGTTAGGCAGTTGAATAATAAATGATGTGTTGTGATAATGTTAGATATAGAAAAGTTAAAAAAAAAAATGAATACATATATTATATAATATAGAACATTAAATGATTTGGGATATTTGGCTGTTGACAAAATGACATGTGTATTATATAATATAGGAGCATTTAAGGCAGGCATGCACGTGTTCTCAGTTTTGTCATTTTATCATCTTTTCCCTTTAATTTACCTTCTTTTTAAGTTTCATTGAACGGGCATGGACTGGCCAGTCATAGTGAGGGCTACTGGGCAGTTCGGGTCTCAATTAAAATTTAACGAGCGGGTTGGGACCAACCTAAGAACCGTCATGGGCTAATTCTTTATCCAATTTGGGCCATGCTAGTTCAACTATTTGACATGCTAGTTCAACTCAGATCATCCATATTTACACATCTACCTGCACAGAATCAGACAAGATCTTATGTTTGGGCTGCTAGTGATGAGTGTAGCTTTTGAAATTAGAAGGGACAATGGGAGGCTCAATGTCCTAAGTTATTGAAGAAGCAATAGTCCCAACATAGTCAACAGCAGCCCCCACAGCAACAGCAATATGAGTCTTCAAGAAATTTGGAAGGTCAATCACAACAGCGATCTTATATGCACAATACAAACACAATAGCAGTTGTACCTCCTTTTGACTCGTTTGGATTGGAGCTCCACCTTCTTTTGGTCATGCTTTAGCTGACCTCACTAAGCAGGTTTAGAAGTTCATCACCACACAGTATTTGTCAGCTTCATCATTTGTAGGTTTGTCGTCCCAGAGTTCTTTAGGTATTTCTTCTTCTATATGGGCTTTAGACTTGAGTGCTTCTTATCACATGTCACCTGAATCAAAATCTTTTGCTTCTTTTTGTCCTTCTAAATCATCTATGTCTGCCATGACTACTAATGACACTCCAATACCATTGGCCAATGTTGGTTATGTTAGCACATATAGTTTATCACTTTCTAATATTTACTACATCCATGCTCTTACTATGAATCTTGTATATGTTGGTCAATTATGTGACTCACGATATTTAGTTCAACTTTCTGCTACATGCACAGGATTTTGGATCTCAAAAGATTATTGGGATATGCCGTAGACATGGATGATTATATGTTTTGGAAAATTTGAGAGGACCAGATGCTGCAGCCACCATTGTTGATTTGTCATCTTTTTGTTTAAGTCCTTTTTTTCTAGTTTTTATTTAGGGAATTCTTTTATTTGAGATATTTAGTTTCTAAATGATATTTGAGAAATTTACAGACTCGTGATATTTTTGATTGTAGTGGTTGCAAACTAGTAAAGTTATTTGCTTTACCTTTTAATTGAAGTACATTTTATTGCAAAATTTGATCTTGTTCATTTTGATGTGTGGGGACCTACTCTTGTTGCTACAAATGGAGGGTCTAGATATTATTTTTCTTTTATTGATGATTATTGTCATTATTATTGGGTATATTTTATCAAACATCATTTATATTTTGTCTATTTACAAATCTTTTCGATCACTTATCAAAACTCAACACTTTGCTGCTGTAATTAAGTGTTTTAGATATGATTTAGGTAGGAAGTATACTTCTTCTTAATAATTTGAATTTCTTGCTTTTGATAGAAATGTACACCAAACATCTTGTACTTACACCCCTCAGTAGAATGGTGATGTTAAAAGAAACATAAGCATATTGTTGAAACAACCCGTTTTCTCTTATTGTCTTCTAAAGTTCCTAGTTAATCCTGGGGTTGATCAATCCTTACTTCTATTCATTTAATCAATAAAATTCCATCATTTCACACTTCCGTTTGTCACCCTTTAAAACATTATATGGGCATCATCCTAATTATTATTTCATGAGAGTTTTTTGTTGCACTTGTTTTGTTCTTCATCCTAAAGTCGAGCGTAGCAAGTTAACTTCACGTTCTACCATTTATGTATTTTTAAGTTAGAGTGGTGATGTTGAAAGGAAACATAAGCATATTGTTGAAATAGCTCGTTCTCTCTTATTTTCTTCTAAAGTTCCTAGTGAATTCTAGGGGTTGATCAATCCTTACTTCTATTTATTTAATCAATAAAATATCATCGTCTCACACTTTTGTTTGTCACCCTTTGAAACATTATAAGGGCATCCTCCTACTTATTCTTTCTTGAGATTTTTTTGTTGCACTTGTTTTGTTCTTCATCCTAAAGTCAAGCGTAGCAGCTAGTTAACTTCAAGCTCTACCATTTGTGTATTTTTAGGTTAGGGTGAGGATAAAAAATTACCATTGTTTTGATCCTGTTAGTCAAAAATTGTATGTCTCTCATTATGTTGTGTTTCTTGAGCATGTTATGTTCTTTTCAATTCTTGATAATTCTTATAACATGACTAAGTCTAAACTCATACCCTATGTATTATCAATACTACATGCATTACAAGTACAAATGCACAGGCTCAAGATGTCTCTAATGTTCCATCTCCTTCTATGGCCTCCCAAGCACCTCATGTGATTCTAGATCTTTATCATTCCTTTCAATATCCTCAACATTCTCGTAAGTCCACTCAATTACCATATCTTAGTTATTCTTGCTATTTAGATTTTTCTAGTTGTTTCTTAACCACTATCTACAAATTTTATGAGCCCCCATTCCTATAAGATAATTCTTGATCCTATTTGGTAGCAAGCTATGGTTGAGGAACTCTCTGCGTTGCATAAAACTGATACATATGATTTGGTTTCATTACCACCAAGTAAATGTGTTATTGGTTCTTGTTTAGTCTATAAGATCAAAATCAAATTTGATGGCTCGGTTGACCGATACAAAGCCAACGTAGTTGCTAAGGGATTCACTCGTCATTATGGTATGGTTTATGAAGAGACCATTGTTCTTATTACAAAGATAACTATTGTTCGAACAATTATTGTTGTTGCCTTTGTTCATCATTATAGTATCTCTCAGATAGATGTTAAGAATATTTTCTTGAATGGTAATCTTTTAGAAGACGTTTGTATGGTATCCCCTTCTAGTATTTTCCATAATCGTGACGGCATTTGCAAACTTAAGAAGGCACTTATGGTCTAAAACATGCACCTTGTGCTTGGTTTGAGAAGTTTTCTACTATTATTGTCTCTCTTGTTTTTCCTCCGGTCATCATGATTCCGCCTGTTTGTTAGGTGCACTTCGATGGGTCATATAATTATTTCTTTGTATGTTGGTGACATGATTATTAACAATGATGATGATGATGATGTGATTTTTTTTCTGAAGTCAGAATTGGCTCGATAATTTGAAATGAAGGACTTGGACCCCTTATGTTCCTCTAAGTATGCCACAAATTTGATTGAGTGTACTCATCTTATTGATTCTCGGACTGTTGATACTCTCCTCAAGACTAATGCCACAAATGTTTGAGTATTCAATTGATTCTCGATCGTATACTCTCCTCAAGACTAATGTTTGGTATTCAACTTCGATTATACCTATATAGTCCTTTGTTATATAGTACTATTGTTGGTTGCTTGTTGTATCTCACTATTACTCGTCCAAATATTGCATTTGTTGTTCATATTATTAGTTTGTTTGTTGCTTCTCCTACTAAGTTCATTGGGCTACTGTTGTTCGTATTTTGCGCTATCTTCGTGGAACTTGCTTTCAGAATATTTAATTTCTATCGACCTCATTTTTAGAGTTGTATGTCTACTCTGATGTTGATTGGGCTATTGATCCCACTGACCTTAAATCTACCAATGGTTTCTGTGGATTTTCGACTATTCTCTTATTTTTGGAAAAGTAAAAAACAGACTGTCATTTCCGATCCCCTACATTAGTTGACTGTGGTGCTATGGTATCTACTACCACTGAAATTTTATGGTTGCATTGGTTACTTACGGATATAGGTGTTAAGAGTGCTATTAATATCTCTCACAACTCCGTGTTCCATGAGAAGATGAAAGTATATTAAAATTGATTGTCACCTCATTCGACACCACCTTCAGCATAACACCATTACTTTATTTTTTGTTTCTTCTTCGATGCAACTAGCTGACCGTTTCACGAAGTCACACCCTATTCAACATTTTTGTTTTTTGATTGATAAACTCTCATTGTCACATGTGAGTTTGAAGGGGGGATGTTAATGTATTTAGTATAGTAATTGTACTTATGTTATGTTAATATTTCTAGAATGGTACAATTGTCATTACTCGTTTGGTTATGATAGTTTAGACATTTTATTCATTTGACTATTTAAACTTTGTATTCTCACATTTGTATGATGAACTTTGTTGGTTCATTGAAACCTAATCCATTTTTGCTCTCTTACTTTCTTCTTTGCTTAGATTTACAATATTCATACAAGACCAATGTTAGTGGTGCTGCATACTATTATTCTTATTATTTATATTAATGTATTAAAAGTAAAATTTATTTATCTTTATATATAAAAGTCTCATAAATGAGAGTAATTTTATAGATGATTTTATGCATGTAATATTTAAGTTATTCCAATAATACCTTTATTAATTTGAATTTAAGAACACACACGCACACACACATATTAAAGAACATATTAAAGCACTCCTTGAGTCCACAAAATATACTATTTCTTCCATATCATTGGTTGTACTTTTGATCGTGTCTTTTTCCGCACAATACTATTCTTCGAGCATTTCGGCGATTATCTTGAATCTTATTAGGTGAGGGCCCTCATATGTTCGAATTTTAGTATGTCAATAATAAGGTCGACTACCGATTTTCCAATGAGGTGAGCCTTTCGCATATGTGAGGCCTTGTTAGCTTAGCCCCCGTTGGGGTCGGTTGCTCCTCTTGCTCCCTCCGGATATCTTCTTGGTTGACATCAGCAGTTGGATTTCAAAGAAATGAATAAAAACCGAGCTAGTGGTAGTGGCTCAGAAACTTTCGACACCGGGAAAGGGTGTACATATCCCGGGTGAGCCAAGAGGTTTAGAGTCGAGATAGATCACTCCATCGAATCGACCTTATCCTCCTCAAACTCGTAAGTTGCGACGATGATGATAGGAATTGGAATGGGAATACCTAGAAATGTTTGTATGTAGTTGAAGAGTAGCAGCACCTGGAGTTGAGAAAGGAAAGAAAGAAAAAAATCTTAAAAAATTTTAGTTCGTGATGATAGATATGGACCAATTGAAAAGGCTCTCTCTTTTCTTCTTCATTCTCACTCAAGAGGAATGCATCAACAAAACAGCCCTTCCATATAGATCGTTATGGCATGAACTTTGTCAATAGATTCCAAGATTCTTATTGATCCAAAATCTTTTCAAGTTTAGTTTTTTGACAAATAACCAACCGACCAGATAAGCGCACTTGACACTTGACTGTATCCCAAATCTATTTTTGAAGTGATTTTTTGAATAGTTTGGTAAGCGTACTTAAAGTCCTAGCTTTTGCATGTGTGAACTCTTCTCCTGCCTTGCTTTTTCATACACTTCTTGCTTTGGAGAAGTCCCTATGGAGTAAAGAAAAATGCATGAATGATGTATGACCGAACTCGAACTCGCAATAAGTGTATGAAAAAGCAACAAAATCAATACGAAATTTTACTTTTCACTCATTATGTAAGACTTTTTCGAATTGAATAAAAAAATGAAAGAAAGCATATGCCTGTTCAATAGCTCTTTCCAATATCAAGCTGAACTCCTTCTGTATAGTAAAGTAAACTTTACACCCACCCAAACGGTCTTCTTTTTTCTTCTCATCGGAGTTATTTCATAAAGACTTACAGGGTAAGGAAGAAGGGTCCCAACAAGCACACTTGGAGAGTGCAGTACAACGGAGAGTTGTATGATGCGTTTGGAAAGGATGAATCGCTCTCGAAAATGAATCTATTGATTCTCTCCCAATTGGTTGGATCAGAGGTGCGATGATTTACTTCACGGGCGAGGTCTCTGGTTCAAGTCTAAGATGGCCCAACTGCGCTAGGAAAAAGAATAGAAGAAGGATCCGACTACTTCATGCATGCTCCACTTGGCTCGGAGGATATAGCTCGAGTTGGTAGAGCTCTGCTCTTGCAATTGGGTCGTTGTGATTATAGGTTGGATGTCTAATTGTCTAGGCGGTAATGATAGTATCTTGTACACGAACCGGTGGCTCACTTTTTCTAAGTAATGGAGAAGAGGACCAAACATGCCACCGAAAGACTCCAATGAGACAAAGATGGGTCATCAAAAACGTAGAGGAGGTAGGATAGACAGGTTGGTCGATCTAGTATGGATCATACATGGATGGTAGTTGGAGTCGACGGCTCTCCCGGGGTCCCTCATCCGAGATCCCCGGGGAAGAGGAACAAGTTGGCCCTTGCGAACGGCTTGATGTACTATCTTCCTTCAACCCTTTGAGCGAAATGTGGCAAAAGAAAATGAAGAAAAATCCATGGACCGACCCCATCATCTCCACCCTATAGGAACTTGGCATCCAGGGGTCACTAATCGACCATAGAACCATGTTCAATAAGTGGAACGCATTAGTCGCTTTGTTCTCGGGTTGGGCGGTAAGGTCGGAGAAGGGTAATCACTCATTCTTAAAACCAACGTTCTTAAGACCAAAGAGTCAAAGGAAAGGGAAGCTCTCTGCTCTGGTTCTCCAGTAGCTGGAACCTCTGGAACCACAAGAATTCTTAGTTAGAGAATGGGATTCCAACTCGGCACCTTTTGAGTGAGATTTTGAGAAGAGTTGCTCCTTGGAGAGCACAAGACGATGAAAGTTGTGTCTGTATTTGGGAGGGAGTTATTGTCTATCGTCGGCCTCTATGGTAGAATCGGTCGAGGGGCCCGAGGTCGTCGTGGTTTACCTTGCAGCGATGTCGGCAGCTCGAGTCCGCTTATCTCCAACTCATGAACTTAGCCGATACAAAGTTATATGATAGCACCCAATTTTTTCTCCGATTCAAATGGTTCAATCTATGATTTATCATTCATAGACGTTGATAAGATCTATCCATTTAGCGACACCTTAGGATGGCATAGCCTTATAAGGACGTAAAGGCAAAGTATAAATGAGAAAAGGCTTACAAGTGGATACCTAGGTATCCGAGAGACGCGAAGGGCGTAGTAATCGACGAAATGCTTGGGGAGTTGAAAATAAGCATAGATCTGGACATTCTCGAATAGGGCAACCTTTCGAGCTATCACTTTGAATCCATGGGCAGGGAAAGAGACAACCCGCAAACCCGAAACATCTTAGTAGCCGAGGAAAAGAAAGCAAAAGCGATTTACGTAGTAGCAATGAGCAAAATAGGAGTAGCCTAAATCGTAAAAATGGAGTTGTGGGAGAGCAATACAAGCGTCGTCTTTGCTAGGCGAAGCAAAGACGAATCTTGCACCCTAGATGGCGAAAGTCCAATGAGTTGAAAGCATCACTAGCTTACGCTCCGACCCGAGTAGCATGGGACACTTGAATCCCGTCTCGAATCGCAGAGGACCACCTTGCAGTGCTAAGTACTCTGGGTGACCGATAGCGAAATAGTACCGTAAGGGAAGGGAAAAACTCCCATCGGAGAGTGAAATAGAACATGAAACCGTAAGCTCCCAAGCGAAGGAAGGAGCCGGTCTCTCCGATCGCGTGCTGTTGAAGAATAAGTTGGTGACTTATAGGCGGTTGCTTAGTTAAGAGAACCTCACCGGAGGCAGCAGTGACGAGTCTTCATAGGCAATTGTCACTTGCTTATAGACCCGAACTCGGGTGATCTATCCCGACCGTGATGAAGCTTGGGTGAAACTAAGTAGAGTGCAAACCGACCGATGTTGAAGAATCGGCGGATGAGTTGTGGTTAGGGGTGAAATGCCACCGAACCCGAAACTAGCCGGTTCTTCTCGAAATGCGCTGAGGTGCAATAGTTGATGGACATCTAGAGTAAAGCATTTGTTTGGTCGCGGTCCACGAGCGGTACCAAATCGAGGTAAACTCAAATACTAGATATGACCTCAAAATAATAGGTGTCAAGGTCGGCCGGTGAGATGATGGGAGATAAGCTTCATCATCGTCGAGAAGGAAACAACCTGATAACCGCCTAAGGCCCCTAAATGATCGCTCGGTGATAAAGGAGGTAGGGGTGCGAGAGGCGGCCGAGGAGGTTACCTAGAAGCGACCACCCTTGAAAGAGTGCATAATAGCTCATCGATCGGAGCGCTTGCAATCAAGATGAATGGGGCTAAGCGATCTGCTGAAGGCGCTGGATGTAAAATACATCGGGTAGGTGAGCGCCCCACCTTAAAGGAAGCCCCGTCGAAAGCAAAGTGATGGACGAAGGCGAGGCGAGAATGTCGACTTGAATAACACAAACATTGGTGAGAATCCAATACCTCGAAAACCTAAGGGTTCCTCCACAAGTTCATCCACGGATGGTGAGTTAGGGCCTAAGATCGGGCCGAAAGGTGTAGTCGATAGACAACAGTGAATATTCATGTACTACTCCTTGTTGGTCCCGAGGGACGGAGGAGGCTAGGTTAGCCGAAAGGCAAGTTATCGGTTCAAAACGTAGGTGCCCCCGATTTTCAGGGTAAGAAGGGGTAGAGAAAATGCCTCGAGCAATGTTCGAGCACCAGCGCCACTAAGATCAAGTAGCCCATGCCATACTCCCAGAAAAGCTCGAATGTCCTTTAAACAAAAGGGTACTGCATGCAAACTAACAAAGGTGGGTGGGTAGAGAATACCTAGGGGCGGGAGATAACTGTCTCTAAGGAACTCGGTAAAATAGCCTCGTAACCCGGGAGAAGGGTGCCTCCTCACAAGGGGTCGTAGTAACCGTGCCCGCAATCCAGCTGTTTACAAAAACACAGTCTCTCAAAGTCGTAAGACCATGTATGAGGGTGGCGACTTTGCCCGATCTTTGGAAGGTCAAGAAAGTTGGCGACTGATGATGGGGAGCCGGCGATCAAAGTCTCGGTGAACAGCGATCGTAACTATAACGGTCCTAAGGTAGCGAAATTTCTTGTCGGGTAAGTTCGACCCGTAAGAAAGGCGTAGAACGATCCGGCATTGTCTTGGAGAGAGGCTCGGTAAATAGGCATGTCTCGTGACGATACGGACTACCCGCACTGGACGATAAAGACCTATGAAGCTTCATTGTTCCACAGGATTGGGTTAGGGCCTTTCTGCTTGACTTAGGGAAAAGCGAAGAAGGCCTCCTCCTTAGGGGCCCAAGCCATCGATGAGATACCCCTATGGAAGAGCTAGAATTCAACCTTGTGTTAGGACCTACGGGCTAAGGGACAGCCTTAGGTAGACAATTTCTATGGGGCGTAGGCCTCCCAAAAGGTAACGAAGACGTGCAAAGGTTTCCTGGGTCCTGACGGAGATTCGCCTCGAATGCAAAAGGCGGATGGGAGCCGACTTCGCTTAGAGACCGGAGATTGTAGTCCCAATCCTAACCTCTCGGGATTTGAGAAGCATAATCCTTAAATTGAACCCACTAGATGTACTGAAGCCCTTTCTTAGTCTCACTGCGAATATTTGACTTGTGCTTTATGATTACTTTCACACTTCTTCCTTATCCAAATTAGAAACTAGCAAAACTTCGTGATCGAAATCCTATAGCTTAACACATACAACGTATATATATACGAATTGAACCTACATGAAACTCTCCAATTCCATACAATTTACGACGTACCCTTATTAGTTTGAATTCAATAACACATAATTGTACATGAATTAAACCAATGTAAATTATAGAATACAACGTACATTGATGTATATCCATTCTTCCATTCATGTATACGTCTTAGATGTTTATTATATTTCATGTATAAATTCTACCATTAATCTAGAACAACGAACCATCACTTCTCTTTAACACTCACCTTCATGAGTTTACACTCCTCCAAATTTATTCTCAAGGATTGGTTAAGAAATTAAATCAACGGGGGTGAAGGGATTACTAAGTAGATATAACAATCTTATAGTTAAAATCAACCTAAAAATCACTCAACTCACATAATGTCTCTAAGTATAAGCAACATGGAATGTTGTTAATGGCAGATCATGATTTTTGGTTTGGATGGAAAGTTAGCGGTGCTACGACGATCAACGGGACAACGGTAGTTGATATATAGCAACATTTGACGAAAACAATAGATCTACATATTTTATTCAGAAACTCTATTAAAAAATATATAAGTGATCAACTTTGGACTAACTGAATATTAAAATACAAATAAAATGATGAATAAAACAAAAAAAAAATGAATCAACATTTTATTTTAAACAAAATCAAGGTTTGGTTAGACAATACTTGATAAATTGAAAAATATTGGGGGACAGGAAGATTTGAAGTGTAGTTTTAACCTAAAGAAATAAGTGGTCTATTTTTTTGATGTGCTTACATGGTTTTCCGTTGTAATTTTGAATTTTTTTTCCTAGATCAACCTTTGTGGTTGACATGTTCAAATTTATCCATTTATAATGGTACTTAATATATTTTGCTTAGTCATTTTGGTGGTATAAATTGTGGTTTAGCTTAAATTAATAGAACGATAGATTTATATGCATGAATTGGAGTAATTTGGTACTTTATAGATTGAATGCGTGATTAATTATGAAATCATTTTGTGCGGGAAAAAAAAAAAAAGTTGATGGAATTATGTAAAATGTAAAAATGATGAAAATAGAATTAAAGGCCGGTGACTGAAAAGTTCGATTTTAAAGGTAAAAATGTTTTTTCTATAGGTGCTAAAGGATAAGGACTTGTTGTGCAAATTTTTAAAGCAAAAAGTAATATTAATATTATGGCTTTTACCACTAAAGTGAAACAACTTTCTTTCTAATAAATAGTGGTTTTAGTATTTAATATATGCATTATGTATATATTAAAAATTATATATTACAAGTAAATTTTAAAAATGTTAACGGGGCAGTCGGCCCTCTTGCCCTCATGTCCCTCCCCCCTGAATGTTGTATAAGCCTATAAATAACATAAAAGAACCCACGTACAAGATAAGTGAAGAAAAGAAAAATCCTTTTATAATTCTTTCTAAAGACAATGGGAAAGACAATGATGCAAAGTGGTTCAAAGGGACTGTTATAATTGTGGGAAGCCAAGACAACAAGCTAAAGATTGTTGTAGTAAGAAAAAGGATGCACAAAACCTCCCTAAGCCAACATAATAGAAGTAAACATCATTTAGACATATGTTAACAATATCAGTATTTGAAGTTAACTTGGTTTCAAATACCAATGATTGGTGGTGGACACTGGAGCCACTCGTCACATTTGTACAGATAAAGGTTTGTTTACTGAATTCAAGAAGATTAATCATGACGAACATTTCTATATGGTCAACTTAACATCATCCAAAATCAAAAGAATTGGGAAATCATTCTAAAGTTCACTTTTGGAAAAGAAATGTCGCTAAAAATGTTGTGCATGTCCCAGATATTAGGAAGAATATGAATTTGGGTTCTATACTTAGTGAGAAGGGATTCAAAATAGTTTTTGAATATGATGAGTTTGTACTTACTAAAGGGGGCATCTATGTTGAGAAGGGATATATACTTGATGGTCTCTTTAAAGTTAATGTTGTTGTAGTGGACAATAAGTCTACATCTCTATTCCCAAAAGTTATTAATAAAATTGATTCTTGTGTTAACTTGCTTGAGTCTTTCTTTTTATGGTATAGCAGATTATCATATGTTAATCGTGCTTCTTTAAAAAAAATTGGTAGGTTTAGGAGTTATAACTAAACTTCAATCATAAGATAAACATAAATGCGAAATTGTGTTGAAACCAAGTTTGTTAAAAAGCCTTTTAATGTAATTGAAAGAAGTAGTGAACATAGTGATGTATGTGATTAAAATTCATTCAAACTCGAGATAGTAACATTTATCGATGATCATAGTAGATATTTCTATGTATATTTGTTAAGTAGTAAAGATGAGACGTTGGATGTATTTGTCACTTACAAAGATGGAGTTGAAAACCAACTTGGCAAGAATATCAACGCATTATGATCTGATAGAGACGGTGCATATGATTTGTTAGTTTTTGATGAATTATGTACTAAGTTTGGTGTTATTCATCAAATAACCACACCATAAACTCCTCAGCAAAATAGAATTCATGAGAGGAAAAATAAAACTTTGAAAGAGATGGTTAACGTTATGCTTATTAAGCTTATCAGAAAACATGTGGGTGACGCAGTTGTAACCGATAATTTTATTCTAAATAGAGTTCCTAACAAGAAAACTTACTTTATGAATTGTGAAAAGTTAGAATGTCTTCCTACAAATACTTAAAAGTATGAGAGTGCCTACAATAAGTGGCTATTCCACCTTGTTGGTCCTAAAACTGTTGATTGTATTTTTCTCGAATATCATAAATAGTAGTGCTTATAAATTTCTTGTTTATATCAATACTATTAATGAGTTCAAAGATGTCAAAATCTTTGAAAATGTGTTCCCTAATTATAGAAATATTCTCGAGAATAGTGAATAGAAAACACGTGATGATGCTTTTGAAGGCAATAAAGAGTCTCAACTAAAGAATGAGTAAAAGAGCAAATGTTGCTAAATTCTTTGGTCCAGATTTAATATCTTTGTGATTGAGAACAACCTCAAATGTTTAAGGAGGCTATAACTAGTTCATAATTTTTATTCTAGAAGGAAGCAATAAATAGTGAGATTAAATCCATTATGAGTAATAAAGAAAGTTAAACCTCAATGGTTCAATAAATAAATACAAAGGATTAACTTATTGACAAAAGATATTATAAAAAACAAGGTTTGATTATTTTGACACTTATTCAAGTTTTAATTGCTATAGCAGTCTTTTATAAATTGCAGATACATCAATTGCATGTTAGCTCTGTATTTTTAAATGGTGAATTAAACGATGAAGTTTATATGGAACAACCAGAAGGTTTCAAAGTAAAAGGACAAGAAGGAAAATTTATAAGCAAGCTCTTAAACAATGGCACGAGAAGTTTGAGTCATGATTAAGAATGGATTTACCATAAATGAATGCAACAAATGTGTATATTTGAAGAAATTCAAAAAGCATATGTATTAGTTTGTCTTTATGTGGATAACATGCTCATATTAAGAAATAATGTGGAAGTCTTTAATAAGATAAAGAAAAATAAAATGCTCACTAATAACTTTGATTTGGAAGATATGGGTGGAACATATATGATTCTAAGAATGAAAATCTCTAGAACAACGAATGGACTAACACTGTCAAACACATTATGTAGATAAAGTGACTCAAAGGTTTAAGACCCATGGTATTCAAGAGACTAATAATCCATTTTTTCCTCATGTAGTTCTTCACAAGAATACCGAAAATGGTAAACAACAATTAAAGTATTCCCAAATAATTGAAAGCTTAATGTAATTGAAGAATTGTACTATACCATATATAGCTTACGTGGTACATAAGCTAAGTCGATATAAAAATAATCCCAGTAATGAACATTGGAGTACATTACTAAGAGTGTTAGGATACCTGAAACATTCCAGAGAGTATTTTTGCATTAGGAAAAATATCTTCCTGATATTGAAGAATACAACTGGATAGCAGATACGGATGAATCTAAGTCTACTATTGGCTATGTATATACTCTCATTTGAGGTGAAATTTCTTGGAAATCTGCTAAACAAATGTGTATAGCTCGCTCAACTATGGAATTCAAGTTTATTGCTTTAGACAAAGAAGGAGAAGAGGCAAAATGGTTAAGACATTTCATAGAAGATATCCTATGTGGCCAAAGCTTGTGCATACTATATGTATTCATTTTGATAACAAAGCAACAATAGCTAGAGTAGAAAATTTCATGTGCAATGGTAAGTCGATACATATACATCGTAGACATAATATCGTTCTACAATTGCTCTCAAATGGAACAATATCAATTGATTTTGTTACGTAAAAGGATAACCTAGCAAATCCATTTAAAAGGGGTTATCTAGAGAGCGAATAGACTACGCATCAATGAAGATAGGTTTAAAGTTTAAAATCTAATTGGTCATCTTAATGGAAACCTAACTCAAGACTGGAGATCCCATGGACTAGGTTCATTAGGAAAATTAGTTATGAATGACTCAATAAGAAGCATTTTAAAGTTTAACTCCTTCCCATTTCTATGATGCAAATAAGTGCAACCTACAAAAGATTGTCGAGGATAAGCTTTGCTTTTATTGATGACTACATCATAGGATACTCTATATAGAACATCATCTATGTGAGTGTGAACTTGGCCGGTTTTATGAGAATTTTACTTAGGCGTATTCTCAAACGCACTTGCAGAACACAAGAGAGTTCAGGGCTGAAATAATGAACACAATGGAGAACCAATTTGATATGATAGATAATTGTGTTTGATCTATTGTCTGGACTTGCAATAACAATTGACAATTCAAAGCATTGTGCTCATTGATTAGCTAAGTGAGTCTAGTAGATTCTTAATAAGGAAGGCTCAAAGCAAAAGCTAATATCTTATTTTTCATATAGTACTATTCTTCATCTTACTTGATTTAAGTTGACTTTTTCCATACATATGGGGATTGTTGCAATTTATTTAGTTGAAATAGTAAATTGTTTATAATTTAATGTTGTGGGCTACGACAATTAATTTGGTGAATTGAAAAAGTCTCCACCAAAAAAGCTCATAAGAATATATTTTAAGTGTTTAAAGTGAGAAATTAATTCTCACATCGAAAGTTAAAAGTGTTTTGAATTGTTTATATAGTGGAACACTTTTAAGATTGTATTTTAATACAACTAGTCCACATACACCATGGCTAGCCACTAATGCCTTAGGCTATCTTTAGCTAGCCGCCACTAGAAGAAGCACCATCTGCGCACCCGCGCCCATGACCTTGGCCTATGCACATCGTAAAGAGTGCATTAGGTGCTTTAGAGGCATACTTTGCATTTCAGGTGGTAGAATTGACACATGCATGGTATTTGCTTGGCATAAGGTTTGATGATTGGATGTGTTTGTTCCAATACAGTGGGTGTACACTAAAGAGTCATGGACCATGGAGAAGGAGTGCTAGTTGGACCACACAATGCGAAGTGGTGTGATCTTAAGGCTCAAATTGATCCGGACCAAATGGTGCACTCATTTATAAATCTCTAAATAAAGAACCCTAATTCTACATTTCTTACAACAAATCAATTCTGGATTAAATTGATCTCAAAATTCTCTCACTCTAAAATTTTGTCCAATTTAAAAGTTCGTATTTTTACTCCTTTCAAGAAGATGAGTGCAGTCAATACATTGGTTCAAGCGAAAATATTGGTATAGTACAATACTAACTTTAGAAGAAGAAACATTGTATCTTGAGAGTTAGATGTCCAATAAAACCTGTTGGTACTAGTGCAAGGGGCGAAATTTATCTTAAAGAGATTTACTTCAACATACCTCATTTCTTTTCTTTTTCATCTTTTTCTATTTTCTCTTGATTGTTCTAGTCAATCCCGACTATTGTGATCATGCATGCATGTCATCATGCAAGTAATTCCATGTTTGTTTTGCTAATTCGCTCTCCATATATTGTTTTACTATTCGTCGAAATGTAAGTAAATCAATAACTTCATATCAAGCCATCAATTTATATGAAACTCAAATATTTGATCTTGAAACTTAATGATTTTCACGTTATCAATAAAACAATTAGGCAAAATTGATCCATTGATGATAATTAAGGAGATAAAACCTACAAGATAAAGAAAAACAAGAAAACCAAGAAGCTGTTTTCTCTCTTCACCTCTCTGTAATTGAACATACGATATGTGATAGGGAGAGAGACAATTTCTAATTGGCCTTAAAATTGTCCACTTTCCATCAAAGTGTGTAGTTAAGAAAGCACCTCTTCTTAGTAAGCCAATTAGATTTTAGCATTATAAAACATCTTTAATTAGTTCTCTAATAATATTACGTGGGCCACAATTAATATGTCTTACATTCTCCCACTTGGCCCGTGTAATATTACCTCGTTATGTGGTTTATAACATAATGTGCATATCATAAGCTAAAATCTCTCGTACATTGGTCACTTAAAATATCATCCTTAAGTAAAGAACAATAAGAGTCATGACAGTTGTACACCATAATTTCCACATATTCCTTTCCATGTACTATGATATTAGCCCTCACTTAACATGATATGTAATGAGAAGTTCGATAATTTTATAACAATAATGTCTTCGTAAATACTATCTCTGTCAGCATCCACATAATCTATTCATGTACGTATACCAATAATTAAGACACGAATAATACTTTTGTCAAAAACAGTACATAAACAAGCTCAATGTGTCATATACATAAAAACCATAAATTAAATAATTTCAATGATCATTTTCAATAATGCCCATTCTTTCGACATGTTTATTAAATGTATTTAGTGGAAATCCTTTTGTTAGTGGATCTGCAATCATAAGATTGGTGCTACTATGCTTGATTGACACTCTTTGTTTTTGAACTTCTTCTTTAATGGCAAAGTATTTCAATTCCATATGTTTAGTACCTTTAGAGTACTTGTCATTCTTTGAAAAGAAGACCATTGCGAATTATCACAATAAAGTTTCAACGTCATGGCTATATTGTCGATAATCCCAAGACAAAATAAAGTTCCACAGCCAATTTCTTGAATATTAGCCTCAAAGCATGCCACAAATTTGCTTCCATAGTAGATGCGGCAATGACTGACTTCTTCACTCTTTTCCATGATATTGCCCCTCCAACTAAGAGAAACAAATAGCCAAATGTGAATTTTCTAGTACAACACATCCAGCCAAATCTAAATATTAATATCCAATGACATCCAAATTATCAAATCTCCTATAGGTGAGCATATGGTCTTTCGTTCCTTGCAAGTATCTCAATACTTTCTTTGTAACTTTCCAATGATCAAGTCTTGGATTACTTTGATATCTGCCCAATATTCCGACAACAAAACTGATGTCTGGTCTGGTACGAGTCTGAGCATACATTAAGCTTCCAACAACATATGCATAAGGAATAGCTGCCATTTGTTGACGTTTCAATTTGTTCTTTGGACATTGCATGAGACTAAACTTGTCTTCTTTTTGAATTCGATCAACACTTCTTGAACATTTTTCCATCTTAAATCTCTCTAAGTCTATATTGATATATACTTTCTGAGACAACCCCTAACAATCCTTGTCACCTAAGATGCCTCTTCCATATCTTTCATTTCCTTCAGAAGACCAAGATCATTAGTAGCGAACAAGATGTCATCAACATACAAAATCAAAAGAAAAACTTACTCCCACTAACCTTTAGATATTTAAATCGATCGACGATGTTTTCCTTAAATCCAAAGGAAGTAATGGTATTATTGAACTAAGATATCATTGACAAGAAGCTTGTTTAAGTTCGTATATTGATTTCTTCAGTTTACACACCATGTGTTTCTTTCATTCAATTGAAAAACCTTCAGGTTGGTCCATATAAACTTCTTTATCTAAATTTTCATTTAGGAATGCGGTTTTTATATCCATTTGATGTAGCTCCCAGTCATAATGAGCTACTAAAGCTGTTATAATTCTAAATGAGTCTTTCTTAGAAACGAGTGAAAAGTCTCTTTATAGTCAACGCCATCTTTCTAAGTAAAACTTTTGGCTACAAATCTAGCTTTATATTGTTCGATATTACTATTAGATTTTGCTATGTCTTAAAGACCTATTTATTTACTTTCATATTTGCTTGAAAAAATATTTACTTTATTGGCTTTTAGTACTGGCTTGAGATATTATTATGTTGGTTGTTGGTTGAATCTTTGTGATGGTGGGAGTAAAAAATGATTTTCTTCTATCTATTAATGTGAGATTAAGTGGAAAAATTTATTTGTATTGGAGTATTGTGATGAAGAATATTTTGAAGGGTAAACAAATTTGGTATTATGTGACTGGTATTGAGATCAAACTTGAGCTTGATAAAGATGTAGATGATTAATTTTAGAAATTCTTTGTACTTAGGACATGAACAACACCAAAATTATGATTTAGATATTCATTTCTGTTGAACACTCTATTGGTGCACAATTGGTAAAATATGAAACAGCTAAGGAAACTTAGGATCTTTTGGCAAGGTTGTTCACACAATCTAATTTTGCAAAAGAATACTAATTAATGTTGAAGAATTTTATTCAGAAAATATGAGTGTTGAAGAATTTTATTCTGCAATGATTAACCTTTGGGATCAGTTAAATCTTACAAAGGAAATTTTATTCAAAATTCTCTACTCTCTTGTATTTCTATTAGTTCCAAAAATTCTCAACAACTTGCTACTTTCCTTTTATTATGAATTCAAATGATTTTTTTACTAATAATTTACATGGCAGTTGTGTTTCCACAAGAATTTGGCAAGACCTTCACATTAGCAAATATCCCATAAATGTCCAGTGAAAGCCCAAGCTAGGCCTGTTTAGGCCCCATAAGCCCAGCGAGGGCCTATCGAATTTGAAGAGGTCCTGAGGACCTAGTGAAGGCCTCGTAAGTACATGGAAGGCCCCGAAGGCCCAGTAACACATTAACACTCTCGAATTAAGTATGGCAAAACCCGTGAAGAGCCTCAACATTCATGGCCGACCTTAAGCACTTCACCGACAACCAAATCCATCATAGATCCATGGGCATTGTGGTATTTCAAAATAACCAAAGATATATTCAAAGAGAAATTGTGTTTGATTAGCACACGGATTCTCATAAGAAAACTAAATCTCAATCTCCTAAAGATTAAGCAACATGATAAGGAAAATCAAATCAAATTAGGGCAAAATTTAGGATATTGCATTGACAACCAATTGTCCTTATCCCATAAAGAATGAGGATCCATTCAAATATCTAATTGATTGTTTTCCTAAATCAATTAGAACCTTGATGCTATAAATGAGACATCTTCAGTTATTCTAAGGTACGCATTATTCTCATCCTTAAACTCTACTCAAATTTCCGCCTATTTGTCTCTCCCACACCCAAATATTATCCCCGTCTATTATTATTTCTTACATATACCAGAAGTTAACTTTATCTTCGAGTACCAACGATCGCCAAACCCTTTTTTTCTCGGTGATCTTGGTGCCTAACGTTCGTCCTAGTATGTAGATAACATACAAACTAGTAGAGGATTAACTGGAGATGTGTTGACATTTGGTTAGTGTAGAATCTAACGTCAACATATTGGCACCATCTATGGAAAATGAAAAATGATACACAACCTAAAACTTGTTGTTAAAACGTTTTTCTACCTGAAAGAACATGGCGATAGAAAATTCCCTGGAAGAAGAAGTTGAGTCTCATCATCATAGATTTGCGGCAAGAGAGCGTTCAAGAACTTTAGAATGTAACAAGCCGCAAGAGAATGATGAATGATGTAGCGGACGTCGATAAGCGGAAACTATGACTGGTGCTAACTAGGTCCGGATGAAGGCGACACTTGAATGCTTGGAGAATCAATCTCTTCAACATGGCCTCAAGTATAGC
This sequence comes from Forsythia suspensa, assembly GCA_023638005.1. Lineage (NCBI taxonomy): Eukaryota > Viridiplantae > Streptophyta > Magnoliopsida > Lamiales > Oleaceae > Forsythia > Forsythia suspensa. The sequence continues at coordinate 18,551,868 of CM042669.1, forward strand.
CGTGCTTGACGAAGCCCTTCGAGGTCGGACTCGATAGAAAGTCATCGATCTCGGGGCCGTTGCCGCTTTTAAATGGCGTAAACCCTCAAAATGTGCCCTTTGAGGTCTCAGCTCAATCAAAAAGTCAACGATCTCGTGAGAAAACGACGGCCCTGCTGGTTTTGATAGGTTGGATGAGATCTTCCAAACCCTACTAGTACGAGATGCAATGAGCGAGTGAGGCCCGTTAGAAGGCCTTGTCCATGCGAAGTTCGAGGATAAAAACAAAATGATGAAAACCTCCTTTCTCCTTGGAATTAAAGATTTAAAATGCCCCCTACGGAGAAGTATAATGGGAGAGTTGATTCCACATATCACATCAACATATACAAGATGAGGCTCCAATGTAACATCCCAGCACTGAAGTGCAAAATCAGATGTCAAACAAGTAAAGAAAGTACGGCAGCGAGGGAGTGTGGTTCGTGGTAAACTCTTTTAACTCGCTCGGTAAACATCTTACGCATATCCAAACAAGTAAAGAAAGCACAATAGTAAGGGAATGTGGTTTGCAGCTAACTCTTTTAACTCGCTAGGTAAACATCTTACATGTATTCAAACAAGTAAAGAAATCACGGTAGCGATGGAGTATGGTTCATGACAAATCTTTTAACTCGCTGGGTAAACATCTTACCCGTATCCAAACAAGTAAAAAAAGTACGACAGCGAGGAGGTGTGGTTCGTGGCCAACTCTCTTAACTCGCTGGATAAACATCTTACGCATATTCAAACAAGTAAGGAAAGCACGGCATCAAGAGAGTATGGTTCGTGCCCAACTCTTTTAACTCGCTGGGTAAACATCTTACGCGTATCCAAACAAGTAAAGAAAGCACGGTAGTGAAGAAGTGTGATTCGCGGCGAACTCTTTTAACTCGCTGGGTAAACACTTAACGTGTATACATTCAAACAGCGAAAGAAAAGCATCGAATAACTACATTCATCACAAATGATTCGAAACATTGACATTTTTCATTGATGAATTTGATAAAAGCAACATAAACAAATATTACAAAAAGCTATGATTCATACGCCTCCGCTGAACCTTTGGGATCGATATAACTCGAGGCCCCTAATTAGGCTAGCAACTCTTTAGCCTTCGAAAGTTCCACCAGGGCTTCGGTTAACTGCTTGTGTTTAGTAAAGCCATATCTTTGCAAACTTTGAGTTTCAACTCATCTTGCTTCTGAGCGCTAACAGACAGCCTTTGGATAATTTTGGATTTGATTATTTTGAACTCGGCTTGTGCCATGGGATCTTCAGAAATGGCAAGCCTTGAACGAACAATCTTGTTATCCGAACGCAACTCATCAATGTCCTCTACACCAGTAACCATTGAGCACAGTTCGTTGACTTTCATCACCAGCACCTTGTATAACTCATAATTGATACATGACTCCAGGCAATGCTCATCTCTGCCATTTTTATCATCTCCAATAGGTCCGCATCATCCGCCACCTTTGCCCAAGCAAGAGTCCAATAGTTATGAACAGTAGCCGCCACCATAGTAGACGGGGTTGGTAAATTTTCTAAAACAGCTGGGTAATGAGACCCAATGATGATGTATTCAGTCTAGCCGTGAAGAGCAGAAATAGAGGTCCGTGTCGTACCTTGGAGAGATGGAGTAGTTTTTTCGATTTTCTGAGGAGGAGTCATTCGACCTTGCTTTGCCCTCCTGGAACTCATCGCGTCATCTTCATCTTCTATAGCCCTTTTTAGCACAACCTTCTCTCCTTCATCGTTGGCAATCCTTTTCTTTTGTCCCGCCGTTGGACATTTTCCGACAAGAGTGAAGATTCTTCAAGAGAAGGGGTGAAACTTCTTCAACTATTTATGGCACCAATGGGACAGTGGCCACCAGAATAGGTCTTGTCAGATGTCCTAGTATCGAACGTCGTGGAAAAAGAGTCGCTTTTCCACCTTCAACTCCAGCACCAGTTATTTTGAACATTGGTACTTTGGAGAAGTAAAAACCAACCATGGATGACAATGGTTCAATTCTAAAATTATGGGAAAGAGAAAGACGTGAAGGGAAATGATGAAAAGTTGTGGGAATATATATAGGTGAAACACTTGATCCCAGCTGTTAATGTAGATCCCAGAATGCAAACCGCGCGATAACGAACATGTGTAGGGGAGATGCACTCTAGAAAACCCTAAGAAAGCATAAAGGCTGCATGACTTAAATGCGCCTGGGGACTTGCACCTTTTTAGCGCAATGATGACACCATCTGGTCTACATCACGCGCGAAAATGTTCACAGAGGCATCCCGATTAATGAGCATCGCTTACCCCATGGAGGCATCTTGATCAAAGAGCCTCGCATATCTTACGAAGACACCCTGGTCAGATAACCTCATAATCGATGGCGTAGGCATCATGATCAAAGAGCCTCGTTTATCTTGCGAAGGCATCCTGATCAAAGAGCCTCACTTATCTTGTGAAGATGTCCTGATGAAAGAGCTTTGCATCAACAAATGAAGCATCCCCGACCGGAAGCCTTTGCGATGTTCCTAAATGGATTAAGTCGTAAAGCCTCGGTAGAATTCACGAAACTATCTCCTAAGCTTCGACGGGTGAACATGTTAGACTATAGTTCAAGTAATTCGTTTCAGACTCAATAATAGGACATACAAGGATAAGCAAATCGATTCTTTGTTTATTCATCAAAGTCTGGATTACAAAGTGAAAAGAAATGAACGTAAACATCTTCCTACTACCCCATCACCTCTTTAGGGTCAGTACAAGAAGGAGTCCATAGCCTACCTAATTAATCTTTAGTCTTCAGAACCGCGAGAGCTTCGTTAGATTCAACAACAACACAAATCGACTTCACCATGATAGGAGTCTCCAAATATGATATCAACGCCGATATCATATGAGTTGATTGGTGACTAATTAGGCAAAAAAATACTGATTGACACCTTTGCGCGGATGGCTTTCACCGTCCCGAATCAGGATCATCGAAGCATTTATCATCGATGTCCATTGTGGAGGTACTGTTTGAGAACTTCTCGCTAAGGCTGCTAAGCCCAACTTCTTCAATGGTATCCAAAGCGCCCCACTGATCTAAAGTATGACTAGGACACTTGTATGGACATACTTGGTCATCTGAGCATTGATTTTCGATTCTTTCCTTTACAAGATACTTAAGTTGAATACTAGAACCAATTGGAAAAGTTGTAGGGAAGTTTTCTTTGCATCTTTCACATGGAGATGTTACATCCATTGGGATGAATTAACTAGATTCAAAGAAGTTATGGATGCGTGAAAACTGAAATGAAAGACCCCTGGTGTTTATATAGAGGCTACATGGGAAACACAAGACATGAATACACGGAAAACACAAAATATTAAATAACACTATTAATAGATGGCTATTTAATGGGCATCTGGAATGCCACGCACCATGCACGCCTTTCTACTTGCCTATGAATCAATGGCGTTGACCTACCAAATTCCACAAAAGGATGCACCATTAATGCATGGAGGAATAATTCATCAATTTCAGTCCCAACTCTTCACATCCAATGAAAAAGAAATAATGCATGAGTAAGGATGTCATCCTCGGCAACAAGGCCTCGTCACAAGTAAGGAACTCTAATGATTACATGTTTCCATTACTCACGATACACAATGGAAATTTTACAAAAAAGAGACAGTAGAAAATTAATTTCATTAATAATGTTGGAGTGATTACAAGGACAATAAACAACAAAAACATGCAAGTCCTACTATCCCACCGCCTCTCCAGGGCCGGCACATTGCGGGCATTCTCCTATGATGGGAGGAGTAGTTTGGGCATCATCCCTATCCTGATCTCCGATGTTCGAAGGAATTTCGACAACTGCAGACCTCTGGGACAGGAAGGTCGTCAGGAGCATACCTCAAAAATATAATATCTCACTCTCGATGGGTCTTTCCAATCATTTCAACTAGTTGCTCACCGCCGTCATGAAGTGATTGGCGAGCTCCATATACTCAGGCGTGTCTTCAAATCCCTCCTTATACTCCATAATTGTCCTCGCTTCGGCATCGACATCGACATCAGAACGCTCTGCCTTGACCCTCTCCACCTCATCTCTGGCTTTGGCCAATTGTTTATCCTTTTCAGCAACCATGGCCTCAAAATTGCTATTGGTAGTGGAAATGGTGGTTACAACCATGAAGACCTTATCCTCGGCTTCATTCGGGCAGCCTCGACATGTTTTTGGAAGGCTTCAATAAACCTTTTCTAATTCTGGGCCTGCTTCAATCTCTCCTTTGCGACTTTAGGTCGATCTCATACTTGGCCTTCTTATCATCCTCTTTGGCTACCACCATATCCAGCTTGAAATTGAAGAGCCCTATTATTCGAATCCAATTGAGCCTTCTCAAGGCTCATTACCTTCAAATCTTCGATTAACTTCTTCAACTTGGCCTCTTCCTTGTTGAATTTGCCATTAAAGCCTACGAAGGTACTGTACACCTCATTGCTCAAAACAAGCCCACAGACTAAATTTATCTATCCCAGCTGAAGGAGTTCACTTATGGAAGCCTCCTCGGCAGCTTTCTCCCATGTTTAGGTCTAGTACTTGTAGACGCTCGCCGCCATTAACACAGGAGATGCAGAGAGCAACTCCATCATAGTAGGATCTAACTCTTTGCGATGGAAGGTGATTTGCACGCAACCCACTCTCCACAATTGACGAGGAAGTATTCCTAGCATCCACAACCACTTCGGTAGGATTTGGCGAGTCCGGTGGCTTTTTTGAACCTGCACGATCTTGCGGGCATCCTTCATAAGTCCCTCACCAGCTTTGGGAGCCTTCCTCTTACGGACACCGGCCTCGTCTGCATTTCTCTCGACCCCCTTCTCCTTGTCTTTTGAGGCACGTGGAGGTGGAGGCGGAGGGGAGGTGGAAGAGGTGGAGGTGGAGGTGGAAGAGGAACAGGGCGGGCGGTCCGATCCAGACTTGGGGTGGGGGACCAGAGGGTGTATCATCCTTAGCGGCACCGCGTCCTGCACCTCTTGCGACGAAAGGCACCTCTTGTGAAAGTGGCCAGGTCTGGAGAACTTGACATGCCTGCACCTCTAGAAAAGAGGGACACTCTTGAATCAAATCTTGTGCAACAATAGCCATGGCTCAAAATATTAAGAATAGCTATTAATGCAACTCCTATAATATTCAAGTCACGAGGCTCACCCATTAGCCCAAAGCGAATCGTCGTGATCCTTGAGTAGGTTGTTGAGACTTAAAGTCGATATCAATTGCATAAACTTTACCCCACTTCAACCTCAAGTCACCCTGATCCCTCTTCAAAATTGATGGCTTTCCACTAACTACAAAGATAAACAAAGCATTAAGTTAGTGACGACGATCATAAATCACACAAGATAGTAAAATATATCGATTTTTCCCAAATCGATGAGGATAGAAAAATCTCCCATCCTTCAATTGTGTACTTTGTCCTTCCAATTGTCAGTACTTTGTCCCCCATTTCCCATTTTCCATTTTGGCCCATATATGTTGAACCAACCCACGGACCAGTAAGGCCGGTAGATTGACTTAAATTTTCTCGGGGATAAATCTCCACCAGCCTTGGCAACCCTCCACAACAAGAAGGCCGCCACCATCTGGCCCCAACCATTTGGTGTTATCTGACATGGAGCCATATTTCAGTCTCGTAGAACCTCATGGAAGAAAGGATGCATGGGCAGTTGAAGGCCTTGTTGCATTGCCGGTTCATCTAAATAGCGACAAACCCTTCAGAAGGGTCATCGGCTCGCTCTTCAGGGCCGATGGGACTGGGTCCTGAGCACCACTGAATATGGGATATCATAAGACAGTCTGATGTCTTCCAAGTCAACCTCTCCAACCTTCGAGCGAGCTATAAAAGCCTCGGTGGCCGATCATTTCAGCTCCTTCATCAAGTCATCGAACAGTATGGACAACCCTTTTATCTAGCAACCCTCTCATTTCAGGGACCCCAACACCACGTTGGCTCTTCTCCACCTTCTCTCTCGACAATGCATTTGGATTTTCTCCCCTTCCGCTCATGGATACTAGGGGACAAGCGACAATAGATCTCTGATCAACATCTTCTTGCCCCTCGACTAAAGGTGAAGACGAAGATGAAGATGAAGCTTCACCCATGACATCGGGTTAGTGCCAGTGGATGACTAATTCTGAGAATCATCATGTTCAGATGACATTGCTATTTCTCTTGATCCAATAAGGAATATCTCCACAATCACCAAAAAGATAGTAGAAACGGCATCCAAATCAAGAAATCACAAAATCACAAAGACAATACATGAAATGAAACACAGCAATGTCAATAATTTTTACCTCAAGAACACAATTGAACTCCTTAGTCACCAAAATCCCTTGAACTTCCTTGATTTTCACACGAACACTTAGTTAATTTCAAAGAGAGACGCATAAGTAAAAGAAAAGTAAGCAGAAATAAACAACGGTTTATATAGATGGGACCTCCTCAATCTCCACCGTCAAATTCAAAGGGTGAAATCTCAACCGTCCATTCAACAAGCATGTACCAAAAACAGGGCAAAATGAAGGAAGAAAAACCATAGGCATTTAATGAAGAGAATTGATGCCTACCACACGCGCCTCCAAATGTTCACCACGCGCCTACAGTAATGATGATGCTGACGCCTCGTTTCATCATTCTCTACCTGACAATGCTGATTGATGACTTAGTCAGAATCACACCTACCCCATACACGTCAATTGAGTCTAAACCAATCAAAGCCCTCACCTGTTATAAATAAGTAGGCTACGGACTTGGGGACTATATTGATTAGAATAATTCAAACATATAATTCAAGTATACATCCGCAAAAAACTCCATTAAACAATCTCAGTCAAGGCGAGGGCCCACCATATGATGCTCTTTCATCAAACAAAAATTTTTCCCACACCTACCATAAATAATAGGCTTGGACTTGGGGACTATTGTTACCACCAGATTTTGGTAAGGCCTCCACGTCGATAAAAGTCCATAAAGGCCCAGTGAAAGCCCAAGCTGGGCCTCACTTAGGCCTCGTAAGCCCATTAAGGGCTTGGGCCAGTCGAATTCAAGAGGTCCGGAGTTCCAGCCAAGGCCTCATAAGTACATGGAAGGCCCCCAAACACATTAACACTCTCGAATTAAGTATGGCAAAGCCCGTAAAGAGTCTCGACATTCATGACTGACCCCGGACGCTTTACCAACAACCGAATCCGTTAGAGATCCACGGGCACTGTGGTATTTCAAAATGACTAGAGATATATTCAAAGAGAAATTGTGTTTGATTGGCACAGGGATTCTTACAAGGAAACCAAATCTCAATCTTCTAAAGATTAGGCAACGTGATAAGGAAAATCAAATCAAATAAGGAAAAAAATCTAGGAGATTGCATTGACAACCAATTGTCCTTATCCCATAAGGAATGAGGATCCAATCAGATATCTAATTGATTGTTTCTCTAAATCAATTAGAACTTTGAGGCTATAAATAAGACATCTCCAGTTATTCTAAGGTTGGCATTATTCTTACCCTTAAACTCTGCTCAAATTTCTACCTGCTTGTCTCTCCCACCCAAATAATATTCTTCGTATATTTTTATTTCTTACATATACCGACAGTTGACTTGATCGTCGAAGTAACCAATGATCGTCGAACCCTTTTTCTCCCGGTGATCTTGGTACTAACGATCGTCCTAGTGTATAGTTAACATACATGCTGGTAGATGATTGACTGAAGATCTGTTGACACATGGTTAGTGCAGAATCCGACAACAAGTTACTCTCCAATAAATTTAGAAAAAATATGATGCTTCGAATGTAGAATCATCCAGAAAATTGAAAGCACGTGTAACATTTAATGTGACTAAAATATTCTAAAACGTATTAATAGGTTCGTAGCGACGCCGAAAGTTAAAATTTTATTTCTTTGAAATTAATGGCCGAAAACGATTTCGATCTCTACACCAACCTAGTTGGGATGTACTTAGGTTGGGATATACTTAACTATAGTGATGCATTTAGTAATTAGTTATTTTACAAGTTTAATATTTTAGTACAAAGATAGAAAGACCACTATATTCAGAGGTAGAGTCAATATAATATGTGATTTGTTTTTTCTATATTATTGTTAGTTTTATCATTTGTCATTTATATTTCATTCTTAGTTTTATTTTAAAAGTTAGAGTTTTAATAACAAAACTTAAATAATGTTTTGATTGAGATAGGCAGTTAAACAATAATAAATGATGTGTTGTGATAATGTTAGATATAGAAAAGTTAAAAAATGAATACATATATATTATATAATATAGGAACATTCAATTATTTGGGATATTTGGCTGTTGTCTAAAATGAAAACATATGTATTGTATAATATAGGAGCATTCCCGGCAAGCATGCACGTGTTCTCGGTTTTGTCATTTTATCACCTTTTTCCTTTATCGTAATTTTTTTTTTAAGTTTCATTGAACGGGCGTAGATTGGTCCGTCATAGTAAAGGAACCCATTGGGCGGTTCGGGCCTCAATTAAAATTTAACGAGTGTAGCTTTTGCAAGCAGAAGGAACATTGGAAGGCTCAATGTCTTAAGTTATTGAAGAAGCAACAACCCCAACACAGTCAACAGTAGCCCCCACAACAACTGCAATTTTAGTCTTCAAGAAATTTGGAAGGTCAATCACAACACAATAGCGGTTGTACCTCCTTTTGACTTGTTTGAATTTGGAGATACACCCTTTTGGTCATACTTTAGCTGACCTCACTGAGCAGGTGTAGTAGTTCATCGCCACACAACATATATCAACCTCATCATGTGTAGGTTTTCCATCCCAGAGTGCTTTAGGTATTTCTTCTTCTATATGGGCTTTAGACTCGAGTGCTTCTTATCACATGCCACTTGAATCAAAATCTTTTACTTCTTTCTGTCCTTCTAAATCATATGTGTCTGTCATGACTACTAATGACATTCCAATACCATTGGCCAATGTTGGTTCTGTTAGCACAAATAGTTTATCATTTTCTAATATTTACTATATCCCTGCTCTTATAATGAATCTTGTATATGTTGGTCAATTATGTGACTCATAATATTTAGTTCATCTTTCTACTACACGCATACGTGATTCTCGATCTCAAAAGATGATTGGGATATGCCGTGAACAAGGATGATTATATGTTTTGGAAAATATGAGAGGACCGGATGTTGCAGCCACCGTTGTTGATTTGTCATCTTTTTGTTTGAGTCCTTTTTTCTAGTTTTTATTTAGAGAATTCTTGTCTTGGTCATGTTTCTGTTAGTCGTTTGAGATATTTAGTTTCTAAATGAAATTTGAGAAATTTATAGAGTTGTGATAATTTTGATTGTAGTGGTTGCAAGCTAGTAAAGTTCTTTGCTTTACCTTTTAATCGAAGTACATTTTATTGCACCATTTGATCTTGTTAATTCTAATGTGTGGAGACCTGCTCTTGTTGATACAAATGGAGGGTCTAGATATTATATTTATTTTATTGATGATTATTGTAGTTATTATTGGGTTTATGTTATGAAACATCATTTTGATTTTGTCTATTTACAAATCTTTTCGATCACTTATCAAAACTCATCATTCTGCTGTAATTAAGTGCTTTAGATATGATTTAGGTAGGAAGTATACTTCTACTTAATTATTTGAATGGCTTGCTTTTGCTAGAACTGTACACCAAACATCTTGTACTTCAATCCCTCAGTAGAATGGTAATGTTGAAACGAAACATAAGCATGAAAAAGCTCGTTCTCTCTTATTGTCTTCCAAAGTTCCTAGTGAATTCTGGGGTTGATCAATAAAATTCCTTTGTCTCACACTTTCGTTTGTCACCCTTTGAAACATTATATGGGCATTCTCCTAATTATTCTTTCTTGAGAGTCTTTTGTTGCACTTGTTTTGTTCTTCATCCTAAAGTCAAGCGTAGCAAGTTAACTTCATGCTCTACCATTTGTCTATTTTTAGGTTAGGGTGAGGATAAAAAAGATTACAGATTGTTTTGATCCTGTTAGTCAAAAATTGTATGTCTCTCATCATGTTGTGTTTCTTTAGCATATTATATTCTTTTCGATTCTTGATAATTCTTATAACATGACTAAGTCTAAACTCATTTGAATTTACCTATTTCACGATGATAAATGTAGTCCACCCTCTCATACCTAATGTATTATCGATACTACATGCATTGGAAGTACAAATGCACTGCTCATGATGTCTCTCATGTTCCATCTCCTTCTATGGCCTTCCAAGCACCTTATGTGATTGTAGATCTTTATCATTTCCTCCAATATCCTCAACATTCTCATAAGTCCACTCAATTACCATATCTTAGTTATTCTTGCTATTTAGATTTTTCTAGTTGTTTCTTAACCTCCATCTACAAATTTTCTGAGCCCCATTCCTATAAGGTAATTCTTATCCTATTTGGTAGCAAGCTATGGTTGAGGAACTCTCTGTTGGGTAGTGTGCCCATATAGTATAGTTTTTGCTATAATAAAATAAAAATTTTATGATAAATAAAAATTTGTTCTATTCATTTATTATTATTGCATTTGTTTAATATTGAACATGTAAATAAAGTGTCAATGATCACTTGTGATAATATAAGTTGGGTACTTGCGTTGAGAAGCATAGTGTGACACAACTTATACTTTGATCATGAATAAAAAATTTCACAACTAATGTACGAGTGTTAGCACCTTGTACCGGAAGGTTGTAGTGTTGACTATTTAATCATTCGGGTATGCGATTTGTCCTTATCGCAGAAATGGTTTAATGGTGGCACTAGTACACTTGGAGTGTATTGAACGGACCACATGTCAAATTTAATTATCTAGCATGACCATAAAAATAATTAAATTCTACTATAATTAGTTATATAGCATGACCATAATTAAATAACGGACCACGTGTCAAATTTCATCTAAATTCCTTGACAGAATTGTGTATTTCTTTTCGTTGGTTTGATGGTTCTTTGATTCACCAATGGATGAGATCAATTTAATTGATCAAATATCTCGGTGAGTTGGGAGCTTAAAAATGAGTGAAGTAGAGAACATGAATTTGTTTTGGGAGCTTTAGGTCCTATAAAATAGGTCGAGTGACAACTAAAGTATTTTCTATTGAGCGGTTATAAATTTGAGCTCGGTGTTTAGCAATGGCTAAGCTTCGACATCTGTGAATTAGTTCACAAGACCGTTGAAGAAAATGTAACTTAAAGTTAGTGAGAATAATTAGAAGAGCAAAAGCGGTGATAGGGATGAAATATATATATATATATATATATATATATATATATATATATATATATATATATATATATATATATATATATATATATATATATATATATATATATATATATATATATATGGTAGGTCAGAGAAAAAATATTACAACTTCGTATTCTTATATATTCCAAGAGTGCAATCTCTTGTCTTTAGTAGAAAAGGCAAAAGACTAATAATTACATTGAGTGGTCTAGGGTGGGACTAGACGAGAATCTAATTATTGGAGCTTGAAAAATATATGTCTGAACAGGTCTTGTGGTAGCTCTATAAAGTTTTGGGCTTAATCGAATTACAATGAAAGTTTTGGACTTGATTGTAATTTGTATAAGTTCGAGGATTACATGTGTAATTAAATCAATCCTAAACTAATTAGACTTAGATGCAATCAGGACTCTAGTCATTGTTTGTAATCAGAACGGTTGCCGTATTTATATCACAATGCATGTGACGTAAATTAATTCGAACAATTAAGAAAAGAGAAGAGAGAAAATTATGAAGACTTGTTTGACTTGAATTTTAGGTTCTTGATTTTCTAAATCTGACGAGTCCATAAATTAGTTCTTGATTCAATTAAAAGGTACCCACATGCCATTGTAATCTATACTTATAGAATATCATAGAAGACTTGAACGTTGGGAGCACCAAGTTCGTGAATCAAAAGTAGCAAGTTCGTGAATCAGATCAAGATCTAATATCATATATCAATTTAGGTATAATACTAATTTAATAGTATTTAATTATAATAAATACGTGAACGTCTAGCAAAGATCCTGGTTTATTGAATTAAAGATTTTTTTTTTGTTTTTTAGCTAATTCTCGTGCCAGTTTCCAACACTCTCTGCGTTGCATAAGATTGATAGATGGGTTTTGGTTTCATTACCATCTAGTAAACGTGTTTTTTGGTTCTCGTTAGGTCTATAAGATCAAAATCAAATTTGATGGCTCGGTTGAGTGATACAAAGCCAACTTAGTTGCTAAGGATTCACTCGCAAGATGGTAGTATAGTTTATGAAGAGAACATTGTTCTTGTTACAAAGATAACTAATGTTCGAACAATTATTGTTGTTGCCTTTATTCATCGGTCTAGTATCTTTCAGATAGATGCTAAGAATGTTTTCTTGAATGGTAATCTTTTAGAAGACGTTTATATGGTATCCCTTCCTAGTATTTTCCATAATCGTGATGGCGTTTGCAAACTTAAGAAGGCACTTTATGGTCTAAAACAGGCACATCGTGCTTGGTTTGAGAAGTTTTCTACTATTATTGTCTCTCTTGTTTTTTCTCCAGTCATCATGATTCCGCTCGCTTTTGTTCGGTGTACTTGATGGGTCGATAATTCTTTCTTTGTATGTTGATGACATGATTATTAACGATGATGATGATGATGTGATTTTTGTTCTGAAGTTAGAATTAGCTCGATAATTTGAAATGAAGGACTTGGACCCTTATGTTACTCTTGGGCATAGAGGTTGCTTATTCTACTAAGGGTTAATTTTATTCTTAATCTAAGTATGCCACAAATTTCATTGAGTGTACTCGTCTTACTGATTCTTGGACTGTTGATACTCTCCTCAAGACTAATGTCTGGTATTCAACTTCTGATGGTATACCTTTGACAGATCCTATGTTATATCGTATTATTGTTGGTTGCTTGATGTATCTCACTATTACTCGTCCAAATAATGCATTTATTGTTCATATTATTAGTCGTTTTGTTGCATCTCCTACTAAGTTCAATGGGCTCTTGTTATTCAGTATTTAGCGCTATCTTCATGGAACTTGCTTTCGAATATTTAATTTCTATTGACCTCATTTTTAGAGTTGTATGTGTACTATGATCTTGATTAGGATCTTGATCCTCACCGACCGTAAATCTACCATTGGTTTCTTTGTATTTTTGGTGATTTTCTTATATTTTGAAAAAGTAAGAAGCAGACTGTGATTTCTTGATCCTCTAAATAAGTTGACTGACGTGCTATGGTGTCTACTACTACTAAAATTTTATGGTTGCATTGGTTACTTACATATATGGGTGTTATTCTTTCCACCTGACTCCGATGTGATAACAAGAGTGCTATGAAGATCTCTCACGACTCTGTGTTCCATGAGAAGATAAAGCATAATGAAATTGATTGTCATCTCATTAGACACCAACTTCAGCATAACACCATTACTTTATTTGTTGTTTCTTCTTCGATGCAACTAGCTGATCGTTTAACGAAGTCACACCCCGTTCAGCATTTTTGTTGTTTAATTGTTAAACTCTCGTTGTCACGTGTGAGTTTGAAGGGGGGATGTTAATGTATTTAGTATAGTATTTGTACTTATGTTATGTTAATATTTCTAGAATGGTACAATTGTCATTACTTGTTTGGTTAGGATATTTTAGAAATTTTATTCATTTGACTATTTAAAATTTGTATTCTCACATTTGTATGATAAACTTTGTTGGATGGGTAATTAGCACAAAACGTCTCTACCTATTGAAGTAATTGTGCAAAATGTCCATACCTTCTAAATTTTGGCAATTTCACCCTCACCTATTGGATTTCTTGCGCAAAAGGTCCTTCCATCCAAAAAGCAACCATTAACTCACCAAAACAAAGATGAGTCATAATGTCTTTGTAAGGATAAATTAGTCTAACCACATTTTTTCACTTATATATATATATATATATATATATATATATATATATATATATATATATAGAGAGAGAGAGAGAGAGAGAGAGAGAGAGAGAGATATGGAGGAGTTGAAAATGGATTTGTGTTTCTTTTTTTTTTTCTGTTTTGTTTTGAAGTTGAAGATGGATATAGAGCAAAATCTTGATTCAGATTCTTCTTTGTTTGATGCTTTTTACCGTGAAGAAGAGCTCTTTACTGTGAAGAAGAAGAAGAAAAATGGAGAGAAGTGAAAGAAGAAAGTGAAATTATTTTGAACAAAAATAATTATTTTAATGCCAAAACTTTTTCTATTTTTCCTATCTTTGTTAATGGGACGAGATACATTGCGGGATGATGAAGAACTTCAATCCCTTTGCGGTGGAAAAGATTTCTTTAATGGTTTTGACAAAAATGAAGGAAATTGAAGTTGACAAAACTGATTGAGTTTTTCATTGGCAAAATTTGTGTGTTTGCAGGCGACAATACATACTATTTCACAATTGAAGTTCATCATAGAAGCAAATTTTATGATAAGCCAAACAATGTAGCATACGAAGGAGGAATAGTGCTATTTTTTATTTCCTGGTATGTTGTAGTGAGCAAAGACGTTGACAATCGATAATATAATTAGGTGAGGATGTTCACTACAAATTTTAAAATAGGTAGAGCCGTTATGCATATTAAAAAATGAAAAATAGGGACGATTTATACAAGTTAATCCAAAAGGTAGGGATGTTATGCACATTTATATACAAAGGTAGGGATATTTTCCGCAACGTCAATTGCACATCAAAATGAACGTATAATTGTCAACTTCAATTTCCTTCATTTTTGTCAAAACATTGAAGAAATCTTCTCTGCTGTAAAGAGATTGAAGTTCTTCATCATCCCAGAACAGATCTTGTTCCATTAACAGTACCGGAAAAATAGAAAAAGATTTGGTATTAAAATGATTATTTTTGTTCAAAATGATTTCACTTTCTTCTTCTTCTTCAACTTCTCCCCATTTTTCTTCTTTTTTCTTCACAGTAAAGAGCTATTCTTCACAGTAAAAAGCATCAAACAAAGAAGAATCAATCCATTTTGCTCTATATCCATCTTCAACTTCAAAACAAAAGAGAAAAAAACACAAACCATATATATATACATATATATATATATATATATATATATATATATATATAAGTGAAAAAATGTGGTTGAACTAATTTACCCTTACAATACATTATGACTCGTGCTGTTTTGGTGAGTTAACGGTTGCTTTTTGGACGGAAGGATCTTTTTGCGCAAGAAACTCAGTATGTGAGGGTAAAATTGTCAAAATTTAGAAGGTAGGGACGTTTTGCACAATTACTTCAATAGACCGGGAGGTTTTGCGCTAATTACCCTTGTTGGTTCATTGAAACCCTAATCCATTTTTGCTCTCTTACTTTGTTCTTTGCTTAGATTTACAATATTCATACTAGACCAATGTTAGTGGTGCTACATACCATTATTCTTATCTTTATCTTTAATATATTAAAAGTCTCATAAATGAGAATAATTTTATAACGATTTTATCCAAGTAATATTTAAGTTATTCCAATAATACCCCTATTAAAGTTAATGATGTTGTAGTGGACAATAAGTCTACATCTCTATTCCCAGAAGTTATTAATAAAATTGATTCTTCTGTTTGCTTGCTTGAGTTTTTCTTTTTATGGCATAGCAGATTATGACATGTTAATCGTGTTTATGCGAAATTGTGTTGAAACCAAGTTTGCTAAAAAGCCTTTTAATGTAATTGAAAGAAGTATTGAACATAGCGATATATGCGATTAAAATTCATTCAAACTCGAGGTGGTAACATTTATCGATGATCATAGTAGATATTGCTATGTATATTTGTTTAGTAAAGACGAGACGTTGGATGTATTTATCACTTACAAAGATGAAGTTGAAAACCAACTTGGCAAGAATATCAAGGCATTATGATCTAATAGAGGCGGTATATATGATTCGTCAGTTTTTTATGGGTGTTATTCATCAAACAGACACACCATAAACTCCTCAGTAAAATAGAATTCCTGAGAGCAAAAATAAAACTTTGAAACAGATGGTTAACGTTATGCTTATTAGGCTTATCAGAAAACATGTGGGGGACGCAATTCTAATCGGTAATTTTATTCTAAATAGAGTTCCTAACAAGATAACTAGTTGAGTACCTTATGAATTGTGGAAAGTTATAATTTCTTCCTACAAATACTTAAAAGTATGGGAGTGCCTAGCAGAGGTGGCTATTCCACCTCGTTGGTCCTAAAACTGTTGATTGCATTTTTCTCGGATATGCATAAATAGTAGCGCATATGAATTTCTTGTGCATAAATTTTGGCTTAAGTGACATTCATATCAATTCTATTAATGAGTTCAAAGATGTCAAAGTCTTTGAAAATGTGTTCCCTAATTATAGAAATATTCCTGAGAATAGTGAATAGAAAACACGTGATGATTTTTTAAAGGCAATAAAGAGTTTGAACTAAAGAATGAGTGAAAGAGCAAATATTGCTAAATTCTTTGCTCCAGATTTTATTTGCTCCAGATTTTATATCTTTGCGATTGAGAACAACCTCAAATTTTTAAGGAAGCTATAACTAGTTCATAATTTTTATTCTAGAAGAAACAATAAATAGCGAGATTAAATACATTATGAGTAATAAAGAAAGTTAAACCTCAATGGTTCAATAAATAAATACAAAGGATCTACTTATTGCCAAATGATGTTATAAAAAACAAGGTTTTGATTATTTTGACACTTATTCGAGTTTTAATTGCCATAGCGGCCTTGTATAAATTGTAGATACATCAGATGCATGTTAGCTCTGTATTTTTAAATGGTTAATTAAATGAGAAAGTTTATATGGAACATCCAAAAGGTTTCTAAGTAAAAAGGACAAGAAGGCAAAATTTATAAGCAAGCTCCTAAACAATGGCACGAAAGTTTGAGTCATGACTAATAATGGATTTACCATAAATGAATGCAACAAATGTGTATATTTGAAGAAATTCAAAAAAGCATATGTATTAGTTTGTCTTTATGTGGATAACATGCTCATATTAAGTAATAATGTGGAAGTCCTTAATAAGATAAAGAAAAATAAAATGCTCACTAATAACTTTGATATGGAAGATATGGGTGAAGCAGATATGATTCTAAGAATGAAAATCTCTAGAACACCGAATGGACTAACCCTGTCAAACACATTATGTAGATAAAATGACTAAAAGGTTTGAGACTCATGACTAATAATCCATTTCTTCCTCATGTAGTTCATCACAAGAATACCGAAAATGGTAAACAAAAATTAGAGTATTCCCAAATTATTGAAAAAGCTTAATGTAATTGAAGAATTGTACTAGACCACATATAGCTTACGTGGTACATAAGCTAAGTCGATATATAAGAAATCCCAGTAATGAATATTGGAGTACATTACTAAGAGTGTTGGGATACCTGAAACATTCTAGAGAGTATTCATTGCATTAGGAAAAATATCTTCTTGATATTGAAGGATACAACTAGATAACAGATACGGATGAATCTATGTCTACTAGTGTCTATGTATTTACTCTCGTTTGTGGTGAAATTTTTGAAAATCTTTAAACAAACATGTATAGCTTGCTCAACTATAAAATTTGAGTTTATTACTTTAGACAAAGCAAGAGAAGAGGTGAAATGGTTAAGACATTTTATAGAAGATATCCCATGTGGCCAAAGCTTGTGCTTACTATATGTATTCATTGTGATAACCATGCAACAATAGCTAGAGTATAAAATTTCATGTACAACGGTAAGTCGATACATATAAATCTTAGACATAATATTGTTCGACAATTGCTCTCAAATGGAACAATATCAATTGATTTTGTTACATCAAAGGATAACCTAGCAGATCCATTTACAAAAGGGTTATCTAGGAGAGCGAATAGACTACGCATCGAAGAAAATAGGTTTAAAGTCTAAAATCTAATTGGACATCTTAATGGAAACCTAACCTGGCGACTGGAGATCCTGTGGACTAGGTTCAAGGAAAACTAGTAATGAATGACTTAATAAGAAGCATTTCAGAGTTTAACTCCTTCCCATTTCTATGATGCAAATAAGTGCAACCTACAAAACATTGTCAGAGATAAGCTTTGCTTTTATTGATGACTACATCATAGGATACTCTATATAGAACATCACCTATGTGAGTGTGAACTTGGCCGGTTTTATGAGAATTTTACTTAGGCGTATTCTCTAACGCACTTCCAAAACTCAAGAGAGTTCAAGGCTGAAATAATGAACACAATGGAGAACCATTTTGTTTGATCTATTGTCTGGACTTGAAAAAGGACTGATAGTTCAAAGCATTGCATTCACTAATTAGCTAAGTGAGTCTGGTAGATTCTTAATAAGGAAGGTCAAAGCGAAAGCTATTTATCCTGATATCTTATTTTTTATATAGTACTATTCTTTGTCTTACTTGATTTAAGTCGACTTCTTCCATGCATGTGGGAGATTGTTGCAATTTATTTGGTTGAAATAGTAAATTTGTTATAATTTAATGTTGTGGGCTATGACAATTAATTTGGTGAACTGAAAAAATCTCCAATAAAAAGCCCATAAGAATATATTTTAAGTGTCTAAAGTGAGGAATTAAATCTCACATCGAAGGTTAAAAGTTTTTTGACTTGTTTATATATTGGAACACTTTAAGATTGTATTTTAATACAACTAGTCCACCTACACCATGGCTAGCCACTAAGCGCCTTAGTCTATCTTTAGCTATCCGCCACTAGGAGAAGCACCATCTGCGCACCCGAGCGATCGTGACCTCGACTATGCACATCACAAAGGTGTATTGGATGCTTTACAAGCACACTTTGCACTTTAGGTGGTACAATTGACGCGTGCATGGCGTCTGCTTGGCATAAGGTGTGATGACTCGGATGTGTTTGTTCCAATGTAGTGGGTGTACACTAAGGATTCATGGACCATTGCGAAGGAGTGCCAACTATGGACTATACAATGCAAAGTGGTGTGATCTTAAGGATCAAACTGATCCGGAACAAATGGTGCACTCATTTATAAAAGACATTATAAAACTATAAATAGAGACCCCTAATTCTACATTTCTCACAACAAATCAATTTTGAATTAAATTGACCTCAAAATTCTCGTACTCCAAAATTTTGTACAATTCAAAAGTTCGTATTTTTACTCCTTTCAAGAAGATGAGTGCTGTCAATACATTGGTTCGAGCAAAAATATTGGTATAGTACAATACTGACTTTAGAAGATGAAACATTGTATCTTGAGCGTGAAATCTGTCTTAAGGAAATTTCCTTCGACATACCTCATTTCATCTATTTTTCATCTTTTTCTATTTTCTCTTGATTGTTCTAGTCAATCCCGACTATTGGATCTTGTATGCATGTCATCATGCTAAGTAATTCCATGTTTGTTTTGCTAATTCGTTCTCCATATATTGTTTTACTATTCGTCGAAATGTAAGTAAATCAATAACTTCATATCAAGCCATCAATTTATATGAAACATAAATCTTTGATCTTGAAACTTAATGATTTTAACGTTATCAATAAAATAATTAGGTGAACGTTGATCCATTGATGATAATTAAAGAGATAAAACCTGCAAGATAAAGAGAAACAAGAAAACCAAGAAGTTGTTTTCTCTCTTCACCTCTCTGCAATTGAACATAGGTTATGTGATGGGATAAATTATCATTTATGACTAGAGAGAGACAATTTCTAATTGGCCTTAAAATTTTCCACTTTCCATCAAAGTGTGTAATTAAGAAACTGCCACTTCTCAATAAGCCAATTAGATTTTAGCATTATAAAACCTCTTTAATTAATTCTCTAATAATATTATGTGGGCCACATTTAATAGGTCTTACATTCTCCCATTTGGCCCATGTAATATTGCCTCGTTGTGTGGTTTATAATATAATGCGCATATCATAAGCTAAAATCTCTCTTACATTGGTCACTAAATATATCATCCTTAAGTAAAGACCAATAAGAGTCATGGTGGTTGTACACCATCCTTTCGACATATTTCCTTCCATGTACTACAATATTAACTCACTTAACATGATACGTAATGAGAAGTTCGATAATTATAACAATAATGTATTCGTAAATACTATCTCTGTTAGCATTCACATAATCCATTCATGTACATATACCAACAATTAAGACACGAATAATACTTTTGTCAAAAACAATACATAAACAAGCTAAGAGTGTCATATACATAAAAACCATAAACTACATAATGTCAATGATCATTTTCAATAATGCCCATTCTTTCGACATGTTCATTAAATGTCTTCGGTGCCAATCCTTTTGTTAGTGGATATGCAATCATAAAATTGGTGCTAATATACTTGATTGACACTCTTTGTTTTTAAACTTTTTTTTAACGGCAAAGTACTTCAATTCCATATGTTTTGTACTTTTAGAGTACTTGTCGTTCTTTTGAAAAGAAGACCACTGCAGGAATTATCACAATAAAGTTTCAGCGTCATGGATATACTGTTGACAATCCCAAGACCTAAAATAAAGTTCCACAGCCAATTATCTTGAACAATGACCTCAAAGCATGCCACAAATTTGGCTTCCATAGTGGATGCATCAATGACTAACTTCTTCACTCTTTCCCATGATATTGTCCCTCCAGCTAAGAGGAACAAATAGCCAAATGTAAATTTTCTGGTATCAACACATCCAAAAAAAATCGAATCTAAATATCAATGATATCCAAATTAAGCGACATCGTGGTTAGACGTGATTATCAAACTTTTCCTTAGTATAGGTGATGCGTGGCTGGATCTTTCTTCAAGCTTAAGTGAAGCCTAGGCGAGGCTTAGGCGGACTTTTTAGAACAGTGCCTATAGGTGAGCATATGGTCTTTCGTTCCTTGCAAGTATCTCAATACTTTCTTTGCAGCTTTCCAATGATTAAGTCATGGATTACTTTGATATATGCCCAGTATTCCGATAGCAAAACTGATGTCTGGTCTGGTACAAGTCTGAGTATACATTAAGCTTCCAACAACAAATGCATAAGGAATAGCTACCATTTGTTGATGTTTCAATTCGTTCTTTGAACATTGCACGAGACTAAACTTGTCTTCTTTCTGAATTGGAACAACACTTGTTGAACATTTTTCCATCTTAAATCTCTCTAAACTTTATTGATATATGCTTTATGAGACAGCCCTAAGAATCCTTGTGACCTATTTCGGAATATTTCAATTCCAATTACATAAGATGCCTCTTCCATATCTTTCATTTCAAAGTTCTTAGTGTGGAACTTCTTAGTTTCATGTAGAAGACCAAGATCATTAGTAGTGAACAAGATGTCATCAACATACAAAATCAAAAAGATAAACTTACTCCCATTGACCTTTAGATATATACATCGATCAATGATGTTTTCCTTAAATCCAAAGGAAATAATGGTATCATTGAACTAAAGATACCATTGACGGGAAGCTTGTTTAAGTCTGTAGATTGATCTCTTTAGTTTACACACCATGTGTTCCTTTTATTCAATTGAAAAACCTTGAGGTTGATCCATATAAACTTCTTTATCTAAATTTTCATTTAGGAATGCGGCTTTTACATCCATTTGATGTTGCCCTCAATCATAATGAGCTACTAAAGACGTTATAATTCTGAATGAGTCTTTCTTAGAGACGGGCGAAAAGGTCTCTTCATAGTCAACTCCATCTTTTTAAGTAAAACTTTTGGCTACAAATCTAGCTTTATATCGTTCGATATTATCATTAAGTCGTGCTTAGTCTTAAAGACCCATTTATACCCAACTCTTTTATACGATTTATGTAATTCGACGAGATCCCAGAATTCATTATGCTCCATAGATTTTAGCTTATATTTCATAGCATCTAACCACTTATCAAAATTAGCACTCTCAATGGCCTATGAAAATGAAACTAGGTCATCATCAACAATTCTAAGTCAAATTCGGACTTAGGTAAACCACATAATCATCAGGAATAGCAAGTCTACACTATCTTCCTAACCTTCTTAATGCTATTTCTTGTGGTTCATTTAATGCAGGTTCATTAGTAGTAACATCATTGTGCGACGTTTGATCATTCATTTGTTGTTTTAGAAAATTGTCATGCCATTCAACAATTGGAGGAACAGCAACATTATAAGTTGAGGACAAATGAACTTGAAATCTAACTTCTTCAATTTCCATATTTCGTGGTTCTACACTCCCATTAACCCCGTCATTTTCAATGAACCTAGCATTTCCAATTTCAACAATTCTAGTACTATGGTTAGGACAATAAAATCTATACCCCTTTGATTTTTTTGATAACCAATGAAGAAACCATTGTTTTTCTTGAGTCCATTTTATTTTCATGTGGATTATAAATTCTTGCTTCTACTTGGAAACCCCAAACATCCAGGTGCCTTGAACTGGGTTTCTTTCTAGTCCATAGTTCAAAAAGAGTCTTTGGAACTACCTTACTAGGAACTATATTCTGTAAATACATGGTCGTCTTTAATACATACATCCACATAGAAACGGGTAAAGAAGAGTTGCTTAACATACACCTAACAATTTCAAATAGAGTATGATTATGCCTTTCAACTAGGGCTGGGAAAAATTAACCACCGAACCGACCCGACCCGAACCGAACTGAACCGAACCAACTCGGGGTTTGGGTTGATTTGTCCAACTTCGGGTACCCAAACCTAAAATTGATACGGTTTTTAAAAAAATTTAAAATGTGCTTTAGTTGGACCTAAAATGAAAACCCGAACCAACCTAAATAGGTTCGGTAGGTTTCGGACTGGATTTTTCAACTTTGGGTCGGTATGGTTCGGCTTTTGCCAAAATCATGTTTTTCTCGATTTGGGTTAGGTTGGATAAACAATCGACCCGACCCGACCCCAACTTATGACTACTCCTTGCTTTCAGCTATACTATTCTATTGTGATCTACCAGATATAGTGTATTGAGCACATATGCCACTTTTTTCAACAAATTTAGCAAATGGACCCTAGTGTTGTCCTGTTTTATTATACCTTCCATAATATTCACCATCTCTATCAAATCTAACGATTTTCACCTTTGTCTAATTGTCGTTCAACTTTATTGATAATAATCTCTAAAGCATTTCCGGCTTGAGACTTTTCATGCAACAAATAGACATAACGTGAAAAATCATCAATAAAGGTGATAAAATACTTTTCTCCACTAAGAGTTGGAATATCAAAAGGCTCACATATATCGGTGTGTATTATCTCATGTCGTGTGCTTCTTGTGGCTCATTTTTTTGTCTATTTGGTTCGTTTACCCTTAATACAATCCACACACACTCCAAGATCAGTAAAAACCATGTCATAAAGGATTTCATTCTTTACTAATCTTTCTATCATTTTCTTGGATATATGACCCAGTCATTTTGTTGGATATATGACCCAGACGTTTATACCATAACTCAGCAGATCGTTTATTCAATAAATCACGTTTAGTACCAACATTATGATGCAGGGTTAAAAGACTCTCGTCAAAAAGGTTATCAAGCTTTAATTTGTATAAGTCATCACAAAGAATAGCAGAACGATAAGATGATTCTGTTTAAACAAACTTCAAACATCCATTTCCACCATCATAGAAAAATCCAATCCAGCAGAATCAAGTTTTGACAAGGAAACTGAATTATGAGAAATAGAAAATACATATAGAGTTTGAAACAAATCTAATTGATGTCCATTATCTAAAATCAAACAATAGGTTCTGATGGCTTCAACTAGAGCTTTGACTCGATTGTCCATGAAAACAAACTTTTTATTTGGATTTATGGTCTAGATTGAAAGGAATTCCTATATCGTATTAGAAACATGAGTGGTACATCAAAAATCAATCTACCAAGTATTATAAGAACTTCTGCTAAATTAGATTTGAAACATACATAAGCAATAGGCTTACCTTTATATTTGAACCATGCCTTATGTTTTAGGCTGTCTTTTTAATAGTGCCCAAGTTTACGATAGAAATGACACGTATCTTTCTTTGCTTCCTTCTTGTGGATTTGGACAAAAAAAACTCATTTATCTTTAGTGGTCATTGCTTAATTGGTTACTTACAAGATGAACGGAATAAGTTCCTTGATTCTTAAGCCTTGTCTCCTATTGCATGAGCATACTATGCAATTTATTCACATTCCATTTGTCCTTTAAGGTGTTATAGTTCATCTAGAATGGACCATTCTCAAGAGGCAACGAGTTAACGATAAAATGTACGATGAAGTTCTCATCCACACTCATTCCAAGAGTCTTAAGTCTTGCTCAAATATTACCCATTTTAATAACATGCTCATGCATGGTACGCAACCATCAAATTTCATGGTAGTTAATTTACCCATCACTGTGCCTGCAAGTGACTTATTAGTTTTTTGGGAGTGTTCTTTCACAAACTTCATATATTCCTTAGCAACTTTAGTCTTGGGAATAGTATACTTGATGTTCTTTGCTAAGGTCATCCACATAAACATCATGATCAATCTGTTGGATCTTTTCCAAAGCCTTATGGAAAGATCTTTCACCAACATTGCTCTCATCGGTGAGATCAATAGGTTTCTCAACTTGAAGTGTCAAGTCTAAGTCCAAAACACCAAAGTTGAACTGGACTTGTTCATATCAGTAAGAGAAATTGAGTCCATTGAACAGTGGAGAGATGAAGCATGTGAATGCAGAGACACGGGAATAGATACTACAAAATATTAATACTTTAAGTTTTGATTTAAATACTTAAGTTCATATTCAGATAACTTAACACTAAATGTATATTGTAGTTCTCCTTTGGGTGATACTACATTATACAATCATAATAAACATAATGATGCTAATTTTAGTTTCACTTAATTGAAAATTAAATATACTCTAATCAGACACGCATGTTAACTTGGGATATACAAAACACATATAACTAAGTATATCAATTAACCATAATCATGTTCAAGATTAATAAAATCAATTGATCAACCTTTGGGTGATCCTTAACAATTTTATAATCCATGAACGTCAATATACTCATGACAACAATAATCTTAATGTCATTTTCATTTATAAGCATCAGTCTGTCATGAGTAATTGACAAATAAATTATGTAATTTAATGTTCGAAATTACATAAGGTTTGGCCACTGTGGTGACTAACAAATCACATCAATTGAACATTAATATTACATAACCTTAATTTACTTAAATATAAAATCTATAAGAATAATCTATAAAACTTGATCTATATAAGGTTTAGTTTACTCTGAACATTCGGTTATAATCTAATACGTTGAATCAAATCAAAGCAGATTAATGCTATTTATATTGCAAAGCTTTTAAGTACTACAAATGGGGTCAACCTAGGGCACTGCATTGTAAAGTGTTGAATCTTTAATTCAAGTACTAGTAGTCATTTGTGGGAAGGAAAAAAAAAGGAAATATAATTTTTCATCATTGCTCGCAATGTGGGTCACCATAAATATATATCATGCAGTGAACTTTGCAACTTCAATCCAATAAATTTGTGTCATTAACACTAATAAATCATATAAATTTATGCTATGGCAATTGATTATTCATTCATCAATACCAACAAAACTTTCGTATCTACGCATACTCATTATTAGTAGAATACAACAGCTCAAGAAAATCTTAATTTACCCAATTAAAATCTTAAATGAACTTTAATAAAAATAAACAATAATCGAAAAATTACAAGTTCCTAAACCGTGCTCTCATACCACATGTAAGTAAATCAATAACTTCATATCAAGCCATCAATTTATATGAACCCTAAATCTTTGATCTTGAAATGATTTTCACGTTATCAATAAAGCAATTAGGTGTACCTTGATCTATTAATTATAATTAAGGAGATAAAACCAACAAGATAAAGAAAAACAAGAAAACCAAGAAGATGTTTTCTTTCTTCACCTCTATGTAATTGAACATACATTATGTGATGGGATAAATTTACATTTAAAGGTAGAGACGTACGGTTTCTAATTGGCCTTAAAATTGTATACTTTCCATCAAAATGTGTAGTTAAAAAACTGCAACTTCTTAATGAGCCAGTTAATTTTTAGTATTATAAAACTACTTTAATAATTCTTTAAAAATATTACGTAGGTCACCATTAATAGGTCTTACACGAAATACTACAACCTTTATATTGCCGACCCTCATACATTTAGCATCACATCTGCATTCTGTTTCAAGTCAAAGAGTAAAGTTGATACTTGTGGAAAGATGGAATACAAACCTGTTATGAAGAGTGCTTGGGCAAATCAGACAAAGTGCACTGTTGGTAAAAGCAGTACAATATAATCCAAAATATCAATCAGCTCAAGAACTTTTGTTGATGTACTGATTTTTTATTTTATTTTTTATCGAAATGTAAATGTGTGTGTGTATATATATATATATATATATATATAAATGTGTGTGTATATATATATATATATATATATAGATCAAAAGAAATTTACAAGTATACCGGACATCCCCAAACAAGCCGACAAGAAAGTAAAACAACTAAAAGCGCCTAAGCCATCGATGCAAAACACTAAATATAATACTAAAGAACGTGCATGTTTGGGTAAATTTGTTGGGCATCTTTCCTAGAATCAAGGACAACCGAAAAGATCGTGCATGTTTGGCTAAGCTATAAAAAAATTAACTGTTAGTATAAAAAAATAGTTTTAAATTAATAATTTATATTGTTGATCAAAGTTCTTGTTTGTTCAATCTTAAATAATTATTTAAGTTGGTTAAATTGGTCAAACATACTTTTTATGCACACATTCTGTATGACTCACAACTTACAACTAACTTATTATCCACATATTTCATAAGACCCACAACTTATAAACATTTAAAAATAATTTCAACACATATATATTTCAAAATGTTGGGGAAAAAATAGAGATCTTAATTTTCTCTTAGTTAAATTAGATATTGTTGGAAAATAAGTTGAATGAAATTTTTAAGCTCTTCATTTGTTTGAGGTCTTCCATCTTCTCAACCATTCATGTTTTGTAACTCTTGTAACTTTCATGTTAATGGTGGAATTGGAAGGACACTCTAGTGCCTATATAAACAAGTCCAAAGTTCTTCTTTTTAACACATCAAAAATTCATCTTGTCTTCCTCCAAGTTTTCTTTTCTCTTTCAGTGATATCGAATCTGGCAGTAGGTCGGTTCACTGATAGAACCAGTTCTACCGTTGTATCCTGGAAAACAGACGTTCATAACCTACAGTAGAAGACGAATCTGTTTTAAGGAAACTGTATTTATAAATGCCTCAGTTTGCTTTCTTCTTCAATTCTTTATTCTGCAGTTTCCTTACTCATTTTGTTTATTGTTCATTTCTTATGTAATATGCAGTTTCACAGTTTTATAAATAAAATGGTTAACAATCTTAAAACAGATTCGTGCTAAACTTATATTACATGAAAAATGAAAAAAAGTGAAATACATACATATGAAACTAGTTTGTAACAATCTTTTGAACTAGGAGGATTTGTACTTTTAGTTGCTTTCTTTTTCACTTATGGTTGGAGTTTTCTTGATTTGGGTATTCGCAAAACTAGAAGGCTTTGTCAAAAGGACCTAAACTGCCTAAGGAGAGCTTGGGTTAAGTGGTCCACTTATGACCTCCCTCATCGCCTATAAGTCTTTTAGTTGCATGTTATTCAAATCAACAAGGTGAAAAGAATGGGCTAAAAATTGTTTTCTGGGATTAGATTTTTCCAAGTTTCTGTTTCCCTAATAATTATGTTGTCCAGAAACATATTATGCTCCAAATTTTAATTAATGTTTGCAAGTGTAACTAAACTGGAAAATAGTTTTCCATAAATAGTATAATTTATACAGTTTAATTTTATTTAAAAGTAGAACTGATTTACTTCATGTTTCAGAAAATGGTAACTAATCCTATTACTGAAGTTATGGCTACTGAAAACTAGACTGTGGCACAAGTGCCAAGTTTTGCTGTGACCTAAATTGTGACTCGAACCACTGCCCCAACTGTGAATGTTCCAGTTAATCATGGAGAGAAACCGGAGAAATTCAATGGGTTGAATTTCAAAAGGTGGTAGCAAAAAATGTTGTTTTATCTGACCACCTTAAATCTTGCAAGATTTTTTACTGAGGATGCTCCGAAACTCAATGAAGGTGATGGAGATATTCAAACTGTCAGCGCCATTGAAGCTTGGAAGCATTCTGATTTCCTGTGCCATAACTATGTCATGAATGGTTTGGCAGATTCACTATACAATGTGTATAGTTCAATGAAAACGGTGAAAGAATTATAGAAGTCTCTAGACCAAAAATATAAAACCGAGGATGCAGAGGCTAAGAAATTCATTGTTGGCCGCTTCCTTGATTATAAAATGGTGGACTCAAAATCTGTGATCGATCAAGTACAAGAATTGCAAGTGATCTTGCATGAGATTCACGCCGAGGAATGAGTTTGAGTGAAACTTTCCAAGTAGCAACTATTATTGAAAAGCTATCTCCGACCGAAAAGATTTCAAAAATTATCTCAAACACAAGAGAAAGGAGATGAACATTGAAGAATTAATTGTTAGACTTCGCATCAAAGAAGACAACAAAGGTTCTGAAAGGAAGATGTTCAATTCTGCTGTGGCCAAAGCAAACGTAGTAGAACATGGTCAAAGTTCTAAGACGAACAAAAACA
Organism: Forsythia suspensa; assembly: GCA_023638005.1. Classification (NCBI taxonomy): domain Eukaryota; kingdom Viridiplantae; phylum Streptophyta; class Magnoliopsida; order Lamiales; family Oleaceae; genus Forsythia; species Forsythia suspensa. Next base: position 18,580,674 of record CM042669.1, read on the forward strand.
AATTTAGAAAAGAGCCAAAGATGGGACCGAAAGGAGGTGTGTCCAAGAAGAAATTTCTTGGAAAATGCTACAACTGTGACAGAGTAGGTCACAAATCGTCGGAGTGCAGGTTGCCGAAGAGGAACAAGAAGAAAGAAGCAAATGTTGTTGATGACATCACACATGATGTGTCTGAAATGAACCTCGCTGCAATCATTTCTGAAGTGAATTTGGTGGGATCAAATCCAAAAGAATGGTGGATTGACACTGGTGCTACCCATCATGTTCGATCAGATAAAGAGATTTTCAGTTCTTTTGAAGCAACTGAGAATGGAGAGAAGTTGTTTATGGAAAATTCAGCTACATCTGATATCAAAAGCTAAGGCAAAGTGGTTTTGAAGATGACTTCTGGAAAAGAGCTGACTCTTAACAATGTACTTTTTGTGCCCGAAATCCGTAAGAACCTGTTGTTAGGGTCGCTACTGAACAAGAATGGTTTCGTATGGTATTTGAGTCAGATAAAGTCATTTTGTCTAAGAGTAGAATGTTTGTTGGAAAAGGTTATGTGTCTGATGGGCTTTTTGAGCTCAGTGTAATGACTATTAAGCTGAAAATTAATAAAATGAATAATTTTTCTGCTTACTTGCTTGAGTCTTCCAATTTGTGGTATGGTAGACTAGGACATGTTAATTATGATACTTTGCGTAGATTAATTAACTTGAATTCCATACCTACATTCCATATTGATTCTAAACACAAGTGTGAAATGTGTGTTGAGGCAAAATTGACAAGGTCATCATTTTAAACTATTGAAAGGAAAACCGAACCACTTGATCTAATTCACACTGACGTTTGTGATTTAAAATCTGTACAAACAAGGGGTGGCAACAAGTATTTCATTACTTTTGTTGATGATAGCACAAAATATTGTTATGTCCATCTACTTAAAAGTAAGGACAAAGTTATAGAGAAATTTGTTCTTTATAAAAATGAAGATGAGAATCAACTCAAAAAGAAAATTAAAGTGTTGAGAAGTGACCGAGGTGGTAAATATGAATCACCATTTGCTGAATTATGTGTACAAAGTAGAATCACACATGAAACCACAAAGACCTTATTCACCTCAACAAAATGGTGTTGTTGAATGGAAAAACCTTACCTTAAAAGAAATGATGAATGCAATACTATTAAGTTTTAAGTTACCTCGAACATGTGGGCGTGTCGCTTTATCGCCTAATTACCTTTTAAATAAGGAGCCCCAAAATAAAGAAGAGAAAACCTCATACGAGTTATGGAAAGGAAGTAAACCTTCCTATAAATACTTGCGAGTGTGAGGGTGTCTTCTACAAAGTAGTCAGTAGCTACACCGAAAAAGGTAAAAATAGGTCCAAAACTGTTGATTGCGGTTGTATTGGCTATGCACATAACAGTAGTGCTTATCGATTTCTTGTGCATGAATCTAAAATTTCAGACATACACAAAAATACGATAATGGAATCGAGAAATGCTTCATTTTTTGAACATATATTTCCGTACAGATCCATAGAGGAAGCAAGCTCCTCTAAACGAACACATGAAGCAACGGACCAAGAAGAACAACCAGAAGAAGATGATGAGGTTGAACCAAGAGGTAGCAAAAGAGCTAGAACTGAAAAATCGTTTGGTCCAGATTTTCTGACTTATGTGCTAGAAAATGAACCTCAAAGCTTTAAAGAAGCTGTGAACTCTTCTGAAGGACCTCAATGGAAAGAGGCGATTAAAAGTAAGATAGATTCTATTCTGCAAAACCATACATGGGAGCTAGTGGATCTTTCTCCGGGATGCAAACCACTAGGCTACAAATAGATTTTCAAAAAGAAAATGAAAGCAGATAGAACAATCGAAAAGTATAAGGCCAGGCTTGTTATAAAGGATATAGACAACGAGAAGGCCTTGATTACTTTGATACATATTCTCCAGTTACGAGAATAACATCCATCAGGATGATACTTGCTATTGCAGCTTTGCGAAATCTCGAAGTACATCAAATGGATGTGAAAACTACATTTCTAAATGGAGATTTAGATGAAAAAATCTACATAGAACAACCTGAGGGTTTTTCTGCTCCAGGGCAAGAGAACAAAGTCGTAAATTGGTGAAGTCATTGTATGGCTTGAAACAAACTCCAAAACAATGGCACGAAAAGTTTGATCATGTCATGATGGAATGTGGATTTAAAATCAATAAATGTGATAAATGCGTTTATATCAAAGACACTGAAAATGACTGTGTCATTTTATGTCTTTACGTTGATGACATGCTTATTGTTGGAAGCAACGATAAGATGATTAAATCTACTAAAGATATGTTAAATTCAATATTTGACATGAAGGATATGGGCTTAACGGATGTGATACTTGGAATTAAAATTTCAAGAACATCAGAGAGAATTGTCCTAAGTCAATCACACTATGTGGACAAAATTCTTGATAAATTTAACGAGGATGATTCTGGCATGGCTAGAACACCGATAGGTACCAGTCAGCATCTATCAAAGAACAGAGGTGAGAGTATCTCTCAAGTAGATTACTCTAGAATTATCAAAAGTCTGATGTACTTGATGAGTTGTACAAGACCAAACATAGCCTACACAGTAAGCAAACTGAGTAGATACACGAGTAATCCAAGAGCTGACCACTGGAAAGGAATGATAAGAATACTAAGGTATTTGAGATATACTCGTGATTATGGGCTGCACTATACCAGATATCCGACAGTTATTGAAGGATACAGTGACGCTAATTGGATATCTGATATAAAAGACTCAAAGTCTACAAGTGGATTTGTATTCACACTGTGAAGTACAGCTATATCATATAAATCTTCTAAACAGACAGTTATAGCCAGATCCACTATGGAATCTGAGTTTATAGCCTTAGACAAGTGTGGTGAAGAGGCTGAGTGGTTACGTCACTTCCTAGAGGATATTCCTAGATGGTCAAAGCCTGTGCCAGCAATTTTGCATACATTGTGATAGTCAATCTGCAATTGATAGGGCATAGAGTAACATGTATAATGGTAAGTCTAGACACATACATCGTAGACATAATACCATAAGGCAACTACTCTCAACTGAAGTTGTCTCTATTGACTATGTGAAGTCAAATGATAATATTGCAGATCTACTAACTAAAGGTTTGAATATAGAGTTAGTTGAAAAGTCGTCGAAAGGAATGGGACTTAAGCCTTTGGAAGAATAAGTTAATACAATGGAAACCCAACCTAGTTGACTGGAGATCCCAAGATCTAGGTTCAAAGAGGCAACCTAATTGTAAATACTTAATTAGATCACTGTGGGGGTTCTCTCCTACCCATTCCTATGATGAAACAGTGATACCCATAGAGGAAATGATAAGCAATAGGTTTTTAATGATTCTTACGCTAGGAGTAGAGTGGGCTACTCTTAATTAAGAAATCACCTATGTAAGAGAGAATTGGGGCTGCTTCTAAGAGAATTATGTGAGGCGTAATTCTTAAAACCTTTCACAGAACTAGGCATATGTTCACAGCCATAAATGAACATAACAATGAGAACTGAACTATGTCAGGAAGAATTCTGTGTGAAGCATATCATCGTTTACACAAACAGCAGAACAATTCAAGGACATCGCGTCTAAGTAAATATACTTTCATAAGGGAATGTTCAAAGGGTAACACCTACCTATCCTAAGCAGGATTCGGACGTTGAACTTTATCACCGAGTCTTCCGTGTCTCTATCAATTTTCATTCATTTGGGGGATTGTTGGAAAATAAGTTGAATGAAATTTTTAAACTCTTCATTTGTTTGAGACCTTCCATCTTCTCAACCATTCATGTTTTGTAACTCTTGTAACTCTTGTAACTTTCATGTTAATGGTGGAATTGGAAGGTCATTCTAGTGCCTATATAAACAACTCCAAAGTTCCTCTTTTTAACACATCAAAAATTCATCTTGTCTTCCTCCAATTTTTCTTTTCTCTTTCGGTGATATTGAATATGGCAGTAGGTCGGTTTGCTGGTACAACCAATTCTACTGTTGTATTCTGAAAAATAGACGTTCATAACCTACGGTAGGAAAGGAATCTGTTTTCAGGAAACTGTACTTATATAGGCCTCAGTTTGCTTTCTTCTTCAATTCTTTATTCTGCAATTTCCTTACTCCATTTGTTTATTGTTCATTTCTTATGTAATATGCGCTTTTACGATTTTACAAATAAAATGGTTAACAGATATTACTTTAGCTAATTAATTTAGTTTATTTGTATAGTTTAAGCAATCCAGTATGGGAGTACATTTGTCATTTAGCATGACTTTAAGGAATTATTTGTTACTACATAATTGTGTTGTCAATTAAAGTACAATCTATTGACATAGTCATTGATTTCTTCAAACCAATCAATTACATTGGACTCTATTGACACATGGACAGCTTGATCGTGAGCCGTGATGATAATTAGAATTACTCTCTAGGATTTGGTGACCAAAACAATAGAAAAGATGAGAGAGATAATAAGAGATACTAGTGTATTCATCAAACTGTTATATTTCAGTTATTTGTGATCTGATCGAGCTGAAATTTGAACAGCAAGTTGAAGATAAAACTCTTCAACAATGAGTTTCGTTAATTTGAACAGCTTTTTGTTTTTGAGATCTTTCCTAATTTTTTCTTGAATTAGTGTTGTTTACCAACATTGTTGTTAAAATTGTATATACCTAATGAAGGACCCATGTTTGACCAAACACCAAGCAAGAAACTCAAAACCGAAGATTAGAAATTGGAAAAAACAGAGAACAACTGACTTGTTTAATCAAAGATCGCCAAATCACTCATGGAACCAGTATAATATGTTTGCGTTTACAAGTTTTACCAAAAAAAACCTTTTTTCAAAATCACAAAACAGAACCAAGTCCCTTACTCTTTCACAAGGTTATTGTTCATAAAATAGCTAGAGAAACCTAATCTCCTTACAGATAGAAGATTCACTCAAGAAGTGAATTGTACAAACAAAAAAGGAGAAGAATCACCCAAAAAAGTCCTCCCAAACCCCAATATGAGACTAGTCCAGATCTGCTAACCTAAATACATGTTCCTGTAGAGCATCTCCAATGCAATCGTAGATTGCACTAAAAAGTGTGACACATCACCTTAAATTGTTCACATGGCAAAGAAAAAAGGAGAGAATGTATGATAAGTGTATTTTATACACTTATCCTAGCTTATAAACTTGTTCTTTAATTGTGATTTGAGCGGATTTCTATTTAATTTGATATAAAATATTGTGATTGTAGGAAAACCCCGAAAATGAAGGTAAATATAACAAAAAGTGAGAATTAGAACTTAATTGGAGTTGATTAGAAGCTTTTGGAGATTGACATGATGGCATGGATGTGATAAGAACCATTAAAAGAGCCATTAGAAGAATGTCACAAGTTTCAGGAGTAGATTTGAACTTACGAAAAGTTGAAGACTGAATTGTACACTTCTAAAACTTGTGAAAGACCAAATTCAGATGACTTAAGAGGTTTTGGGACCAATTTGGAAGCTTTTGAAAGTTTTGAAATCAATCTTGACGGCCTTGGAGCAAAAAGCGACCAAATATACAAGTTTGAAAGTTTGGGGACCAAATTGCAAATTGACGAAAATTTTTCTGTTTGCCTCGGTCCAGAAGCGGTTTGCAAACCATGCGGTTGAGACCGCGGAAAACAGAAAAAATGCAATTTTGGTGTTTTTAAAGTTGAAACTCATGAGTATTTGTATCCTTTTCAATTAAAACAAGTTAGATGGACGTAAACAATATATAAAGACCTAATCTAGGTCAAATTAGGTTGTTGAATCATTGAAAAAGAGATAGAAAAAGACGAAGAAGGACGGCGAGATTGAAGATTGGAACTTAAAGACAAAGAATTCTTGGTACAAGACATTCAACGTCTTCTCATCTTTCATTCAAGATCCGGTTATGTATTCCGAACTTTCCATCTTGTTTTTCTACCGAATTATGAGTAGCTAATTATTTAATTTGGATAAACGATGTAACCTAGTTTAATTCTTTATTTTCGACTCTCAAGTTTTTCTTATAAATTATTTATGTTTTGATTTTATTTCTTCTCTTAATGCTTGAAATAATTGGCCGTTATTTGTCATTGAATTGTGGATTGTAATGAACCGAGAGGTAAATTATTAATTTAGACCACGTAGTAAAATCCGACAATTGGATAAAAGGTAGAGATACGCTTTTGTTATTATCGCGATCTGAATTGATATCTTAGGAGAATTAATGCATCTAATTAAGGACCATTCTGACTTTATAATTTGACTTAATTAGATAGAACTAATTTGAACTTGAGAGAGGTAAATTGGGTTAAATTCGTGAATTCGACCGAATACAACTTTAGGAATAAATCTTGAGAGGAGAAATTAGAGATGACAACTATGGAGAACTCGTGAATCCAAACGCTTTAATAACCATATTTCCTAAATTCATAATTTTTGCTTTCACATAAGTTATTACTTTGCTTTCTAAATTTCATAGTTATAATTTAAAATCTTCAAATCAATTTATTTTAAAGTGTTTTAAACATATTAGCATTAAGATTAATTTAACTATTATATAATAAGATAGTCTTCGTAGAAACGATAATCCGGGCTCAATAGGTCTACTTTATTACTTGTTTGCGATATTGTTCACTTGCAATTACATATTTTTCACAACAAGTTTTTGGCGCCGTTGTCGGGGACTATTCTTATTTGATATTAGTTTAGATTAATTGTTAGTGTTAGTTTAATTTTATTTTATTTTTCATTATTTAATTGTTATTTTTATTATTATACCTTTTTTTTTCTTAGTTTTCTTACTACATAAAAGGTGTTTGTTGCATGCTTCGTACACAAGGCGACAATCTTAAGACTTTTGATCCTAAGATTGTGATAGCCCCAGAATAACTAACCAAGAGGGGGGTAAATTGGTTTTCTCAAATTTTTTCGTAAAATATTCTCAAAATAAAAAATTTAAGAAATAAAAATTAATCCACAAAAATATGAGCACAATGTAAATAAATAAAACATTAGAGAGAGTGCAAACAATATTTTTACGGAGGTTCAATCCAACCAATGATCTACGTCCTCCGTTACCAAGCTCTCCAACACGAGCACGGCCTTTTCACTATCTTGATAGACTTATGGTGCAATCCAAACTCTTACAATGTATCCAGTGACTTACAAACAAGAAGCACCGGTCCTTATACAATATTGAGCTTTCAAGGGACCTCAATACGTCCCAATGATATAAAGAAATAGATTTAAGAATGTATTTCTCTCTTGATAAATGATAAATACAAGTTTGATTCTAAGAGAGACTAACACTCTAATGAACAGCAATAATGAGAAAATCTCAAGTGTTAGAAAAAAACTTTGTTGATAATGATGAATCAAAAGTTTAATTTGATCAAATAAAGTTTTTCAATGATTGATATTGAAGATATAAATGCAATAAAGCTTTGAATGAATTTTCTCAATATGATTTTCTTTATAAATGCTCATGTAAGTGTTGTAGAATGATAATAAATGAAGAGGTATTTATAGAGATAAATTTTCACAGCTTTCTGCTGAAACGGATGACCAAACGGTCGACCGGTCAAATGGTCAGAACTAGCCGTTGGAGCTGCAAAAAAATTAGAACAGACACTTTTTGGAAAATGACAGCTAGTCGGATGACTGGTTTACCCAAACGGTCGACCGGTTCACTCCAAATGGTCGACCGTTTCTACAGTTTGAAAAATTGATTTGTGACTTTGATAAAAGTATTTTATGCAAGTGATATCAACATAGGTTTTGTACATAAAAATAGTTTTGAACTTTCATTCATTTAATTACTAAAAATCAAAGAGTTAATACATTTACAATTTTATCTAGAAATCTATTCTTTGATCTTGATCTTCGAATCTTAAATTTTGGATCTTGAGATGCTTGAACTCTTGTATTGATTTGATTTTGATCTTGTCATTGCTTGAACTCTTGTATTGATTTGGCTTTGACCTTGACATTGCTTGAAAATTCGATTTGTAGCGCTCTGAATATTACTTGAAAATAGATTGTTAGTAAATAATACTAATTTGTTTGTTATAATCAAAACATTAAGGTTTAAAGTTAACTATAAACAATTTCTCCCTTTTTTATTATAACAAATAATGTGAAAATATAGAGAGTAATAAAATAAAGCATATATATTCTCCCTTTTTTTTTTCAAGTAAACATGGTTTGATAATTTTGTAGTATAATACCATTTTTGTATTACATCATTTGACAATTTTTCGATTTCATCACATACTAAATGTCCAAGTTGTTTGTCAAACATTATCAAATTTTCATCACATCATATTCATATTCATCACATCATCATCATATTCATCATATTCATCGCATATTCATATTCATCACATCACATAGTTTACCCCTTTTGCATAAACAAAAAGGCAAAATTGAAACATTAAGGTAAAACATATTCCCCCTAAATGAAACAAAATATGTCATTCATTGATAAAATTGAAATCTAAAGCAATCATAGTTCAAAGGTACATAAATGAAAGCTAGAACATAGTATTGTTTTAAAAAACATAGAAACCAAAAAAAATAAACTAGTTTTCCGGTGGAGGAGACGGAGGAAACACTAGGTCAAGGCAGGTGTGAAGTGCTTGATGTGAAGCTAGCACTTGTTGTAGCAATGATGTGATGTCGCTCATCGAGTGTTGGAGATTACCCACCGAGTTTTGTAACCCTCCAACCGTATTTTGTACGCTAGTCGCCGTGTTTTGTAAGTCATTCACGCCATGTTGTAGGCCATCTACGGTAGATGTGAGTGAGTCAATCAAGCCATTAAGAATACTGTAATTGTCCTCGTTGAAGCCGGAGGTGGAGGACGACGACCGATGTGATTGTGGTCAAGTCGGAGGAGCACCTTCGTCTTCATCCATCTCCTCACCACCCTTAAATGGCAAAGTAGAGGGTCCCGACTCATCATCAAATCCCTTAGACTTTGCCATCCATTGCCCATCCTCTTTAAAGATTTTCATGCGTTTAAGAGTAAGGGTGTTGATAGTGTCGGTAGGTTTAGGAATGAGGGCGACCGCATCACGGAAGGAGACTTCAAAATGTTGGAAAATTTTGGTTAGAATTAATCCGTAAGGAAATGCCTTAGGCCTAGTGCTGCTAAGAACCGAGCTCATATGTTGGAGCATAATGTAAGAAAAATCTAGTTTTCGCCCAATTAGGATAGAGTCGAGAAGGAAGACGTCATAGTGATTGACTTCATCAAGATGACGTTTTCAAGGGACAATGATATGGGCGATGATATTGTGTAGAACATGACAAGTGAGGGTTAGTTGATTGGTACTTAGTCGTGCGGGAGCGTCAAATTGTTTCTCGGTAACACAACGACATGCCTCAACGGGATTGTATACCTCAAGATGAGGAATTGTTTTGGTGGTATATAGATGCATACCCCCGTCCTAAAGATGAAGAATAGAACGAATAAGTTCTTGAGTAATTTTAATTCGTTTATTCCTAACTAGACACGTGATACCCATCCCCGTAGAGAAAGTCATGTTTTATAGAAGTCTTTGACGATGGAGGGATAGACTTTATCATTTAGTGTGAGAATGTTTACCCAACCCATACCAACAAAAAGTTCCTCTATATGAAAGGAATGAGCATCAAAAGTGAAGGAAACAAGATCAACATTCTTACCAATGAGGACGGGACAACGGTTGAACCGAGTTACTTGAGGTGCCTCTTCTTCGGAGGATGAGGAAGGAACCATTTTCCTCCTTGAGCACTTAGCAACCATTTTTACCCGAGGCATAGTGTTTGAAAATGGATTAGGTGGCTAGGGTCTGTGTTCGTTCGGTTGAAATGGATTTTGATGATTTCGTGGATAGAAATTGGGGATTTTTCAAATTTGAATGTGGAAATGTTATGGGTTTTTTATTTTAAACGTAATTTTGAAATATTTGAGAAATATTTGATAAATGGGAAGAGATTTGGAGAGAAAATCGTAGGTCGCGCGAAGTTGGAATGAAGAAATTTAAAAAATTCCTAACTTAAAAACCCTGATTTTCGCTAATACGGTTGACCTAAGTTAACTTAGACGGTCGACCGCTTGAACTTAAAATTTCAAAAATAGGTTTCTATTGAAACGGATGATGAGGCAAATGATGAGGAGCCCATCCGTTTGAGAATAAACAGACGACCGCTTAATTAAGCGATCGACAGAATGGGCTTTTCAATTTTTACATAACTCTCTGTTCAAACGGATACAAAGGTGGAATCATCTGTTTGATCTGAAGCGGACGACCGTTTTATGAAGCGGTCAACCAGTTCAATTTTTCAAATTTTTACAAAAGTCTCTATTTAAATAGATGATCATCCGGATGAACAAAAGGTCATCCGCTTAGATTCAAACGGACGTCTGTTTGGGGATACGGTCGTCCGCTTAAGTAGACTTTCTAAAAAATCATGTATTTTTAACGATTTGGTCCTTTGATAAAGACTTTAAAACACGTTTATCACAAGAAATGTAATCAATTATAGGAAACTTAAAGAGTTACCTACAAACTTCACCTTCATCAATTATGCCAAGATTTCGTCGAATATAAGCAAATTTTTCAAGTGCTAATGGTTTTGTAAATATATCGGCCAATTGTTTATCCGTATTTACAAACTCTAAAGATATATCTCTCTTTTGTGCATGGTCTCAAAGGAAATGATGTCTAATCTCAATGTGTTTGGTTCGAGAATGCAAAATGGGATATTTAGATAGATTTATGGCACTAGTGTTATCGTACATGATAGGAACATTTTCAAACGATAGGTGATAGTCATTTAGAGTTTGTTTCATCCATAGGATTTGAGCACAACAACTAGCGGCTGAGATATATTCGGCTTCAGCGATTGATAAAGCCACGGAATTTTGTTTCTTACTAAACCAAGAAACTAAAGCAAAGCCTCGGAAAATGACAAGTTCCTCTAGTACTTTTACAATCAATTGTGCTACCGGCCCAATCAGCATCCGAATAGCTAAGTAAATCAAAATGAGTTTCTTTGGGATACCAAAGACCTAAAGATCTAGTTCCACTAAGATAACGGAAAATGCGTTTCTGGCACTAAGATGGAAATTCTTAGGATTAGATTGATATCTAGCACATAAGCATACACTAAACATAATATCGGGCCTACTAGTGGTTAAATAAAGAAGTGATCCGATCATACCTCGATATTTGGTTATATCAACAAAAGTGCATTGCTCATCTTTATCTAATTTGATTGATGAGCTCATTGGAGTATTCATTGGCTTCAATTCTTCTATTTCAAATTTTTGAGCATATCCAAGATATACTTGGTTGACTAATGAATATTCCATCATTAGTTTGTTTGATTTGAAGCTCAATAAATAACTTGAGTTCACCCATCATACTCATCTCAAATTCCCTGCTCATACACTTAGAAAATTCTTCAGATTGAGAAATGTTAGTAGCACCATAGATGATATCATCAACATAAATTTGAACAATAATTATATCATCCTTTTTGGTTTTTATAAAAAATGTAGTATCCTCTTTACCCATTAAAAAGCCATTTGATAAAAGAAATTTACTTAATCTTTCATACCAAGCAATAGGAGCTTGCTTTAATCCGTAAAGGGCTTTTCTAAGTTTGAAAACTTTGTTCGGGTATTTATGATTTTTAAAACCAGGCGGTTGCTCAACAAATACTTCTTCTTGAATGACTCCATTCAAGAATGTACTTTTGACATCCATTTGAAAGAGAGTGAAATTTTTATGACAAGCAAAAGCAAGAAGCATGCGAATTGACTCTAATTAATCTAGCAACCGGTGCAAATATTTCTTTGAAATCTATACATTCTTCTTGATTGTAACCTTGAGCTACTAATCTAGCTTTGTTACGCACAATTATACCATTTTCATCTCGTTTGTTTTGAAAAACCTATTTTGTACCAATTACGCTTTGTGAACTTGGTCTAACAACTAAATCCTAAACATAATTTCTTTCAAATTGATTTAGTTCATCTTGCATAGCTAGAATCCAAAATTCATCAAACTCGGCTTCTTTAAAATTATTTGGCTCAATTTGTAAAAAGAAAGCACAATTGTTAAGAAAATTTCTAGAAGAGTTTCTAGTACTTACTCCTTTTGATGGATCACCAATGATGAGATCTTTTGAGTGAGAAGGGACAAACCTCCATTCTTTAGGTAATGATGAAGTGTTAGGATCTTCATGCGGTTCTTCTTCATTTTGTTGCATAATTATTTCCTCCTCATGTTGAATTTCAACATTAATGAGATCCCATTTAGCTTGATTTTGAACACTTAGTTGTTCAAATGGAATTTCCAAATCTTCATCATCAATGTCTTTTTCTTGTTCAATAGAGTTAATTTCATCAAAAACAACATGCATGGATTCTTCAACTACCAATGTTCTTTTGTTAAAAACTCTGTAAGCTTTGATAGTCGATGAATATCCAAGAAAAATTTCATCGGATTTTGGATCAAATTTTTCCAAATTTTCTTGTGTTTAATATAAAGCATTTGCACCCAAACACTTTAAAATATCCGATATTGGGAATTCTATTTTTCCAAAGCTCATATAGAGTTTTGGTTTTCTTTCGACTAACTAAAACTCTATTTAAAATATAACATGAAGTATTAACGGTTTCAAATTTCAAAAGTATTTTCATAAATTATTTTCATTCAACATGGTCTGAGCCATTTCTTGCAATGTTCAATTCTTCCTTTCTACTACACTATTTTGTTGAGGAGTTCTAGGAGTCGAAAAATTATGTTCATATCTATTTGATTTACAAAACTCATCAAAAGCTATATTTTCAAATTCTCCACCGTGATCACTCTTAATTGTGGTAATGATATATCCTTTTTTATTTTGAACTCTTTTACAAAAATGTTTTAATACATTTAAAGCTTCATCTTTTAAATTTAAAAATATGACCCATGTGAATCTTGAAATCATCAACATTAACAAATGCATAATGTTTTCCACTTAAGCTAGCGGTTCTAGAGGGTCCAAACAAATCCATGTGGAGAAGTTGTAAAGATCTTGTAGAAGAGGAGTATTGTTTACGTTTAAAAGAACTTTTTACTTGTTTCCCAAATTGACAAGCATCACAAATTTTGTCTTTTTCAAATTTTATATTTGGTAAACCTTTTATAAAGCTATTTTTAGAGATTTTTGAAAGTAAGTCCATGCTAACATGACATAATCTTCTATGCCATAACCAAGAATCATCATTAATACTTGAAAGACATTTTATTTTTTTTAAGTTCAAATTCAATATTTATGATGTAAACATCCTTACTTTGACTTCCCGTGAACAATACCTCTTTAGATATAGCATCCTCAATGAGGCATTTGGAAGAATCGAATTTAATAAGATAATTTTTATCACATAATTGACTTATACTAAGCAAGTTATGTTTAAGATTATCAACTAATAAAATATTTTCAATGGAAGGAGATGAAAGATTACCAATATTTCCAATGCCTATTATTTTTCCTTTAGCATTGTCTCCAAAAGTTACATGACCTCTATCTTTTCTTTTGAGACTTGATAGTAATGATCGATCCCTCGTTCATGTGTTTTAAACAACCACTATCCAAGAACTAATTGCTCTTGACCTTTCATGGTACCTACAAAAATAATTTTAATTTTTTATTTTTGGTACCCACATAAGTTTGGGTCCTTGATAGTTAGTGTTTGTGGATTCTTTTATCCACTTATGTTTTCTTTCAAAGTATAGTCTATTTTTAGTTGAACAATTATAAACAACATGACCAACTTTCTTGCAAAAACTACATGTTATGTTTTGTTGAGAAAAATTGGATGATTTCACAAATAAAGTTTCAATGGATTTTTGTTTCAAGAAAGGTTTATATCAAATTCCTCCTTTATTGAACACACATTTTTACTCACCAAGCATTAATTCAAAAGTTTTCTTTCCTTGGGTAAACTTGTGAATAATGCTTGTTAAATCAATCACTTTTTCTTTCAATGAAAAATTTTCTTTAATTAAAGATTTATGATCATCCTTTTCCTTTTCAAAGTCCTTTTGTGCAATAAAAGTTTTTTTACTACATTTTTCAATAATGAATGTTTATTATTAAGGATTGAGTATTTTGAAACAAGTTTCTCAAATTCCTCAAGAATTTCATCATAAGAAGTAGATAAGTCACTGTATGGTCATTGCTGTTTGTACTTACGTATCTTCAATAGCCATGAAGCACATGTTGGCGATCTCTTCTTGAATTTCATCTTCTTCGAGATCATCTTCATCACTATCATCCCATGTAGCTTGAAGTGCTTTCTTTTGGTGAACTTCTTCTTGTCTCGGGCATTCGTCCTCCTCTTGTGACCAGTTTGTCACAATTATAGCATATGATCTTTTATTTTTCTCTTCACTTTTTTCGTCTTTCTTTTGAAATCGTCGATTATTTCAAAATCCTCTCCACTTCTTGACAAGAAGAACTAAATCATCAAGTTCTTCATCACGCATATTCGTGTTGGAGGATCCTTCATCATTTGTCGATTTTAATGCAATTTGCCTCTTGGGAGGCTCCTTCATCTCTTCTTTGCTTTTTCTTGTTTTTTCATTCGTTTTGGCATTGTTGAGCTCATACGTCATCAACGTTCCATATAGCTCCTCCAATGGATAAGTGTTGACGTCTTTTGTATTCTCTATCAACATCTTTATAGAGTTCCAATCTTCCAATAGAGACCTAAGCATTTTACTCACAAGTTCACCGTTAGTAAATTTTCGATCAAAGTCCTAAAGGCCATTAATAATATTGTTAAAGCGAGTAATCATATCTACTATAGGTTCATCTTGCTTCATAAAAAAATCAAAATCTTTTGTCAATAGATTTATCTTAGTTTCTTTAACCTTGTTATTACCTAAGTGAGTTATCTCTAATGTATGCCAAATATCATATGCGGAATCACATGTGCTAATAAAATTAAACTCGTTTTTATCTAAAGCACAATAAAGTAAGTTTTTGACTCTAGCATTCAAATATAATTTTCTTTTATCCTCTTCATCATATTATTCTCTAGGCTTAGGAGTAGTTTGGTCCGATTTATCATCAACTTTAATAATTTTTGTTGGCACATATGGACCAAACTCAATGACTTCCCAAATGTTATAATCAATTGATTGAATATAAATCATCATTCTAATTTTCCAATAGTTGTAGTGGGTGCCATTAAAGAAGAGAGGACGATTTGTAGAGTGTCCCTCAAGACTTTGAATACTTTGGTTAGCCATTACTCAAGATTGTATAATCTTTAAAAAAAATGAGCACATTGCTCTGATACTAATTGATAGCTCAAGAATAACAACCAAGATGGGGGTGAATTGGTTTTCTCAAAATTTTTCATTAAATATTCTCAAAATAAGAAATTTAATAAATAAAAATTAATACACAAAAATATGAGTACAATGTAAATAAATAAAAGGGTAGAGAGAGTGAAAACAATATTTTTATGGAGGTTCAATCCAACCAATGATCTACGTCCTCCATTACCAAGCTCTCCAATACGAGCACGGCATTTTCACTAACTTGATTGACTTATGGTTCAATCCAAACTCTTACAATGTATTCAATGACTTACAAATAAGGAGCACAGATCCTTATACAATATTGAGCTTTCAAGGGACCTCAATACAACCCAATGATATAAAGAAATAGATTTAAGAATGTATTTCTCTCTTGATATATGATAAATACAAGTTTGGTTCTAAGAGAGACTAACACTTTAATGAATAGCAATAAATGAGTAATAAATGAGAAAAACTTAAGTGTTAGAAGAAAACTGTGTTGATAATGATGAATCAAAAGATTAATTTGATCAAACAAAGTTTTTCAATGAGTGATATTGAAGATCTAAATGCAATAAAGTTTTAAATGAATTTTCTCAATATGATTCTCTCTATAAATGCTCTTATAAGTGTTGTAGAAAGATAATAAATGAAGAAGTATTTATAGAGATGAATTTTCATAGCTTTGTGTTGAAACGGATGACCAGGATGGTCGAATCGTTAGATGGTCGAAAATAGTCATTTGAGCTACAAAAAAATTAGAATGAACACTTTTTAGAAAATGACATCCAGACAGACGACCAGTTTACCCAAATGGTCGACCAATTCACTCCAAACAGTTGACCGTTTAATCTAAACAAATGACCGTTTTCACAGTTTGAAAAATTGATTTGTGGCTTTGATAAAAGTATTTTATGCAAGTGATATCAACATAGGTTTTGTGCATAAAAACGTTTTTGAGCTTTCATTCAGTTAATTGCTAAATATCAAAGAGTTAATACATTTACAATTTTATCTAGAAATCTATTCTTTGATCTTGATCTTCGAATCTTGAATTTTAGATATTGAGATGCTTGGACTCTTGTATTGATTTGACTTTGATCTTGTCATTACTTGAACTCTTGTATTGATTTGACTTTGACCTTGACATTGCTTGAGAGTTCGATTTGTAGCGCTTTGAATATTATTTAAAAATAGATTGTTAGTAAACAATACTAATTTGTTTGTTATAATCAAAACATTAAGGTTTAAAGTTAACCATAGGTAAACAAATTGAACGTACTTTCGAGGCGAAGACGCAAAGAACACAACCAAAAAATGTAAAGATGAGCAACAAATTCAAATGGCGGATGCACAATTTAGAAGAGAAGTCGAACAAGAAGTCGCAAGAGCAGCCGTTGTATTGGCAACTCAACAAATTCAACAACATGAAGAAGAAGAAGAAGATGATGACGATAAAAACATGCCAATGGCTCAATTACGAACTCGACAAAGAGCTCCTAGTCGTTCAAGCATAGTCTATCCAGCTTTTGGTTGGAACGACTTTCAATTAAGGGCCAATATGATTAATCTCTTCAGCAATAACCTGTAGTTCTATGAAAAGGCGAATGAAAACCGGAATACTCATCTCTCCAGATTCTTACGGATGTGCCGTAACTTTCAGTTTCAAAGAGTGAATGAAGATGCCATCAGACTTCGGTTATTTCCATTTACATTGAGGGATGGGACTCTAGAATAGCTGGACTCAGATCCATATGCTAGTATCACCACATGGGATGACTTAGCTAAAAAATTATGTAACAAATATTTTCGCTAGCTAAAGTAGCTAAGATGAAGCTGGAAATCTCTACCTTCCAGGAAATGGAGAGGAAAAAGTATCATGAAGCTTGGGATAGATTCAAGGAGCTGCTTAGAAAATGTCCTAACCATGCCAACAAGATCAATATTTTTACTCTGGCTATCTCTTAAGTCCAAATCGATAGTGGACTCCTCTGCAAACAGGTCCATTGCAAATAAAAATGTCAACGAAGCATGGGATCTATATGAGTTGATTGCTAACACACATACCATGTTTCATCTGATCGTGCTACTCCAAGAAAAGTAGCAGGTATACATGAGATTAACGGTCAATCAACTACTAATGCACAACTTGCTGCATTGACAAAGCAGGTGGAGTTCTTGGTCAGAACACAAATGCAAGGAGTGAATGCAATCCAAGCAACCATCATGTGCAAAAATTGTGGGGCTAACCACTCAACGTCAGATTGTATGTTATTGGCCTCTCCAGAACAGGTCAATTTTGTGCAGAAAAATACACATCAGCAGTATAATCCATATTCACAAACATATAATCCAGGTTGGAAGTAACACCCAAATTTTAGGTGGTCTGAGAATCAACAAAGTGGAAATGTTTATAATGCTCAGCAGGAAAGATGACTAAGTTTGGGAGTGATGTTTCAACAGTATATGCAGAAAACTGATAAAGTATTGGAGCGGCTGACACAAATTGTCAAAATCAACATGTGTCTATCAAAAATTAGAAACTCAGATTGGCCGATTAGTCCTACAATTGTCGGATAGGAAACCGTGCACTTTACCCAAAGAATACAAAGATGAATCCAAAAGAACAGGTAAATGCAATCACTACTAGGAACGGGGTACAACTGCCAGAAATTCACGTGAAAAGACTAGAGAAACATGAAAAACAGTTGGTAGTTGAGGAAGAAGACACTGGACAACAACATGTGAAATCAAAAGAAGAAGTTTCAAAAGAATCGATTGAATCATCAAAAGTGAGGGTGCCAATTCCTATCAAAGCTTATGTGCCACCAATTCTATTTCTTCGAAGGTTGAAAAAAACACAAGCTCGACAAGCGGTTTGAAAATTTTCTTGAAGTTTTCAAGAAACCGCACATCAACATTCTTTTTGCCGACGCATTAGCCCAAATGCCATTGTATTTAAAATTTATGAAGAAAATGTTGTCCAAGAAGAGAAAACCGAGATAAAATAAGACAAGAGTTTTAATCGAGTAGTGTAGCTATTCTACTAAATAAGTTGCCTCAAAGTTAAAAGATCTAGGATTTTAAATTACTTTGCACAATTGGAAAATTTTATAATTTTAATGCTTTATGTGATTTAGGTGCAAGTGTAAATTTGATGCCCCTTTCTGTCTACAGGGGATTATGTTTGGGAGAGGTTAAAGCAACAACTATATCTCTACAGCTTGCTGATAGATCAATCAAATACCTACAGGGTATGGTCGAGGACGTGCTCAACAAAGTGAATAAATTTATCTTTTCGGTTGATTTCATTGTCCTTGATATCGAATAGGAATGGAATATGCCAGTCATATTGGCCTAACCATTCTTGGCGACAGTCGAGCATTTATTGATGTTAAAAAGGGTGAGCTAATCTTGAGAGTACAGGATGATGAACGAGCAAGATTCAAGATATACACACTGCACCCGAGCAACCAGTTGACCTCGAAAAGTGTTTTAGAGTTGATGAAGTGGTGAAAATTGGCCAAGAAAACTACAAACCGAATATAGGTGGACTAGTTGCAACAATTAAAAATGAAAATGGCCGATTTAAAATATGGAGAGCAAAGGATAAATAGTGCAAAGCTGGTAATTACAATCAATGCAAGACTTTCAAAGCCCAATTCAAGCCTTCATAAATGATACTTGCAAATAGTCGAGCTCTAGACTATAAATCGAGCGCTTAATAGGAGGCGACTCATTTTTCTATCTCTTATATGTTTATTACATTGCATATAGAATTTTAGGATTGCATTAGGAAGTAGAGGACGTTTCCCATTTTTAGTAATTGAGTACATTTAACTTTCTTTTTAATATTTCAAGCTACACATCGTCATTCCAATCCCAATGCTCACTGATCAGCTGAAAATCCGATGTTGTCTCCACGCCTTTTGATTTGGGTTAACTCTTTCTTCCTTCTTTTTTTTATTTTGCTTTATTTTGTCACATTGAGGACAATGTGGATTTTAAGTTTGGGGTTGACTTTATTATTTTTATTATTGTTGTGTGTGTTGTGGATGAAAAAATAAAAATAAATAAAAAATTATTTTATTTGTGTGCGTGTATGTTGGATAGACTTGCCGGCTAATGATGATATCTATTTGAAATTGTTATCGATTCATGGATTATGACTATGTGATGCTACTTATACCTTTTTACATAATATACTTATCTATATGAGATATGATTAAGTGTGAGCATAATAGTCATGAATATCACTACCTTTGATTGGTATATTAAATAGAATACAATAAAAGAATAGTGAACTTAAGTTGTGAAACCAAGACCACCAATTGACAACTCAATTACCTAACCAGTTGAAATGATAGTTTGGATGGTTGAACCATTACAGAAACCATTTAGATAGGTGTTGATTCTATGCATGAGTAATATTTGTGTGGAGTGTATTTGGCTACCAGGTGGAATTTAGGTATTGATCAATGCTAGGAATCTAGTCCCCGCTTATTTATCTTGCACAAAAAAAAAATGAAAGCCATTGCACTTGAGTGATAAAGCCACTTGGAGTTCTCAAAACTCGGTGCCCTAAGGTCTATCGGACTTGGGAGCCATCGGCCTAAAGCTCTCTACAAGGGTCATCTAGAAAGCTTAAGGGAGTGAGGTCTTGCACATAAGATAGATTTAGAAAAAAAAAAGCAAAAACGATATTGACCCTTTTGTGCGCATAACTTGGAAATGTAGATGACTAGTGGGCTTGACTTACCTAGTGGAAGTTTGATGGTTGAAGCATTCAGTAAAGAGAGAATCGTCACAGATCTAAATAGCAACTATATTGGCTAGACCTAACCAAAGTTTGAGCAGTAAAAGAATAAGTGTTTTGAATGCAACTTTAGAGTTAACACCCAGGCTGAGATAATGGATATCAATATGGGTGTGTGTATTCTTACGAGAGAGAAAGGAAATATTTGACCATTGGAGGGTGGAATATTACCAACCTAAAGGTTTATGTTGATTGGATTGACTATTCGCACACACATATATCAATCGAGCATCGAATAAGTAAAACTTGATTTTGGTAGCATAATTTAGAAGTTTTTATGAATTGATCGAGTTGTTTCAAAAACATGAGGCAATACGACAAGCTATCTATTACAATAAATTTTAATATTATTTGCTTGATTGTTTAAGTAGATAATCTTGTTCGAGACGAACAAGTGTTTAAGTTTATAGGTATTTGATAAGTGTATTTTATACACTTATTCTAGCTTATAAACTTGTTGTTTAATTGTGATTTGAGCATATTTCTATTTAATTTCGTATAAAATAACGTGATTGTAGAAAAAAAAAACCCGAAAATGAAGGTAAATATAACAAAAAGTGAGAATTGGAGCTTAATTGGAGTTGATTAGAAGCGTTTGAAGATTGACATGATGGCATGGATGTGATAAGAACCATTAAAAGAGCCATTAGAGGAATGTCACAAGTTTCGGGAGTGGATTTCAACTTACAAAAAGTTTGAAGATTGAATTGTACACTTCTAAAACTTGTGAAAGACCAAATTCAGATGACTTAAGAGGTTTTGGGACCAATTTGGAAGCTTTTAAAAGTTTTGAAATCAATCTTGAAGGACTTGGAACAAAAAGCGACCAAATTTACAACTTTGAAAGATCGGAGACCAAATTGCAAATTGATGAAAAGTTTCATGTTTGCCACGTTCCAACAGAGGTTTGCAAACCATGGTCGAGACCGCAATAGCGGTTTGCAAACCGTGGTTGAGACCGCAAGAATGTAAAAATGCGATTTTAGTGTTTTTTTAAGTTGAAACTCAGGGGTATTTGTGTCCTTTTCAATTAAAACGAGTTGGAGGGACGTAAAAACTATATTAAAACCTAATCTAGGTCAAATTAGGTTGTTGAATCATTATAAAGGAGATAGAGAATGAGATGAAGAACGACGGCGAGATTGAAGATTGGAATTTGAAGACAAAGAATTCTTGGTGCAAGATATTCAACGTTTTCCCATCTTTTATTCAAGATCCGGTTATATATTCTGAACTTTCCATCTTGTTTTTCTACCGAATTATGAGTAGCTAATTATTTAATTTGGATAAACGATGTAACCTAGTTTAATTCTTTATTTTCGACTCTCAACTTTTGCTTATAAATTATTTATGTTTTGATTTTACTTCTACTCTTAATGATTGAAATAATTGGCCATTATTTGTCATTGAATTGTAGATTGTAATGAATCGAGAGGTAAGTTATTAATTTAGACCACGTAGTAAAATCCGACAATTGGATAAAAGATAGAGATATGCTTTTGTTATTGTCACGATCTAAATTGAATTCTTAGGAGAATTAATGTATCTAATTAAGGATCATTCGACTTTATAAGTTGACCATTCTGACTTTATAAGTTGACTTAATTAGATAGAACTAATTTGAACTCGAAAGAGGTAAATTAGGTTAAATTCGTGAATTCGACCGAATACAACGTTATAAATAAATCTTGAGAGGAGAAATTAGAGATGACAACTATGGTTAACTCGTGAATCCAAACGCTTTAATAACCATATTTCTTAAATTCTTAATTTTTGTTTTCACATAAGTTATTACTTTGCTTTCTAAATTTCATAGTTATAATTTAAAATCTTCAAATCAATTTATTTTAAAGTGTTTTAAGCACATTAGCATTAAGATTAATTTAACTATTATATAAATAAGATAGTTTTTGTGGGAACAATAATCCGGACTCAATAGGTCCACTTTATTACTTGTTTGCGATATTGTTCACTTGTTCACTTGTAATTACATATTTTTCACAATAATGTCTAGTGGTCTAGACATCCTCCACTTATTTCATGTCTATCGAAATGTGTGTTAAATTTTTCCAATCCACATCTCCATTGGAGATGCTATTCGCTCCGTCTCTATTTTATTTACCACATATACAACAATCCACATTGTTATATTTGAGATGCTCTTAGCAGTCAAAAAATTAATTTAATAACAACAAGAGTGATGATATTCAAACATCCTCTCATCTATTTAGATAATGTGATTTATTTCGCAAGAATTCAATTTGAGATAAAATCTGATTAAATAAAACCAGCGAGAACACATATATTAGAGGTGTGACAAGAAATTACCGAAGATTAAGTTTCAAGATCCGTTGTTCTTTAAACTTTCAAAGCTCCAAACCCTCAGACCTTCATCACAAAAATTAATTTTCTGATGATCAAACATCCTTCCAAGAGAAGCTTCATGCCGTAGAACACATAAGTTTGTTACCCTTGTGGCGTCACTTTCAAAGCTCCAAACCCTCAAGCCTTCACCACAGTGTTCTCCAGGTTATACCTCTTTGGTTCTAGGTTATACTTTTCTTTTCTCAAGAGAAAACACACACTTCACACTTTAGTGTGTGTCCCGCCTCTAGGTTTAGGTTATCCGTAAAAAACAATCTTATGAGACTATTTATAACTGCTTACACTCCAAAACCCTACTAACCCTAGTACCATAAACCCATGCCCATTTCTCATAGCCCAAAATAGGTAATAAGCCTATTTAGCCATATATATTGGAGCCACCGATGGGACTTGATCGGACCCAATTAAACTAAGTTTCAATAAATTAATTTTGACTCCTACCAACTCTTGATCACCAAAATAAATTATTAATCAAGTTCTATTCCACTAAAAGAACAAGATCGCACTCTTAGTCTAATTGAAATTATCAAGCAACAATCAATAATTATATCCTCCGACTTATCGATCCTACATGTTACCCCTGTCGATCAACTCGAATATTCGTAATAAGTAAAATGACCAAAATGCCCTTATTCAAATATTCACAATTCTCAACTCTCATCTTCTATCTAACAAATTTGATGTGATCACATCACATCATTGAATTCAACAATCAATGTCGAACCACCGAGCTCAGATTAAACTCTGTACACTAGAAGAACCAAAGTGAGATCTTGATCATACCTTAAAGGTGACTTTGATTCCATATTACGAATATATGTTCCTCGTTAGTTCACTCTAATTCCCAAAGTGTCGAGATATTGACCAAAGAATTTGATCTCACTCATTGACACCTCAAAGAACTTCAAGCTAGTAACCGAGTTCATTATCCGCCTCGTGATTAAGGTCCCATGTACGATAGTCAAGTGAAATTAAATTTGTCTCGTCAATGTCACAAATTAATTTCACGTGGTCCCGCTCAATACATTCTAAATGTATTCTCAATTTTATTACCAAAGTCAAAGATAGACTTTAATAAAATCGAGACGATCTTATCAAAATAAATTATCCATATTTATTTACTGATCGCGAACGATAATTGTAGATCGAATCACATATTGAATCTTTCTCGTGTTTAACAACTTAAACACTCAATTTGTAATATCAAATCGACCTATGGATAAAAGTAAACTCAAAATAACATAATAAATATATCAATCAATTTATTAATTTTATTTCAAAATGTCACGAGTACAAATAATTTACTCGACGGGCAAACATAACCTAACAAATCTCCCACTTGTCCTAGAGTAAATGAGACATGTTAAGTACACCCATATTTTCAATATGTCTCTCAAAACTCTTAGCTGGTAAGCTTTTGGTAAAGGGGTCAAGAAGATTTTCTCGCAGATGCAATCTTACACACCGTAGCATCTCCTCGCTGAACGATATCTCTAATCGTGTGGTATTTTCGCTCAATGTGTTTCCCACGCTTGATGGCTTCGGCTCTTTTGCATTTGCCACCGCCCCATCATTATCACAAGATAGAGTGATGGCCTGTGATGCGTAAGGAACCACCTCAAGGTCTAGCAAAATTTCCTTAGCCATACCGCTTCTTTGGTCGCTTTCACAAGCCGCCACATATTCTCGCCTCCATGGTGGAATCAAGAATACAAGACCGCTTGATGCTCCTCCAAACAACGGCACCGCCACCCAATGTGAACACAGCACTCGATGTGGACTTGCGAGTAGTCCCTATCACCGAAAATCGTAATCAAGATAACCCATAGGCACTAAATCGAGTCGAATAGACCAAAGATATAATCTCTTGCTCGCTAAGATACTTGAGAATATGCTTAATGCTAGCCCAAAGGTTCCTATTCGGATTTGACCGACATCACCGACAATCCCAACAACAGAAAGCAAATATCCGGGTCGAGTGCATAGCATAGCATACATGAGACTTCCTACACCGAGGCATAAGGAACCTGTTTCATGTATTCCACCTCACTAGGAGTCTTAGGACAAGGTGCTCCTGATAAGTGAATTCCATGTCCGAAAGGCATTTGACCTTTCTTGAATTTTGCATTGCAAATCTCACCAATATTTTATCAATATATGAAGCTCGGGATAGAGCGATCCTTCTCGTTTCTTCTATCCCAAGGATCCGAATACCTAGAACATAATTGGCTTCTCCCAAGTCCTTCATATCAAACTCATGCGCCAACCAAAGGCTTAATCGAAGTCAATGCTCCTACGCCATTCCCAATGAGTAGGATATCATCAACATAAAGTATGAGAAAAATCACCTTGTTGTCTTTAATCCTCTTATAGACACAAGGTTCATCGATTTTGATCAAACTCATAAGTCTTGATAGTTTGATCGAATCTGATGTTCCGTGACCTAGACGCCTGCTTAAGTCCATATATGGACCTATTCAACAGCATACTTTATGCTCTTGACCATTTTGGATAAAACCGTCTCGTTGCATCATATAGATGCTCTCATCAAGACTCCCGCTATGAAAGTCGCCTCTTGACATCCATTTGCCACACCTCATAATCAAAATGAGTCGCAATGGATAAGAGGATTCTTATAGACTTAAGCATGGCCACGGGAGAAAAGGTTTCATCGTAATCGATACCTTCTCTTTGGGTAAAACCCTTAGCAACCAATCTAGCTTTAAAGGTTTCCACCTTCCGCCTACTCCTTCTTTCTCTTGTAGATCCATTTGCACCCTATGTGTTTTACCCCATTTGGTACATCTACAAGTTCCCAGATCGAGTTAGTGTACATAGATTTCATTTCAATCCATGGCACTCTTCCAATGGTCGCTCACATCATCCATAGCTTCCTTAAACGGCGGGATCCTCTTCTTGCTCGGTGGAGACCGCCTCAAAAGACTCTCCATACAAAGAAGTACCTGTAGAGGGTAGTCGAATGACTCTCTCACTACGCCTAAGCCGCGAAGTTCCCGATTGATTGGAATTTGTGATTGTTCTACTATTGTTTCTCCTCCACCATGTCCTTCCGCTGTGTTCGGGCCTCATATGTGGTGATCGAACAGAGGACTTGATCCCCGACATATCAAAGCCTCGACCAAGAGGTATGGTAGGTGGAACCTCCATTTCTCCCCACCGCATCGAGGTATCATCAATGGTAGAGGCGTGAATTCATATCGAGTAGGTTCAAGTCATGATCTCCTGAGTGGATGAGCCGGGAACGCTTCCTTCATTTCTTCCAAAAGAACCTTACTCTTAGATTCACGTTCTTCTATATATCTATCCTCTAAGAAGGTTGCATTTGTGCTTACAAAAAAACTTCTTGTCCCGAGGACTATAGAAGTAATATCCTCTTGTTCCCTTAGGATATCCTACAAAATGCACAACTCGATCTTGATTCCATCTTATCCGCCTTTTCCTTAAGCACATGTGCCGGACATCCCCATATCCCGATATGTCTTAGATTAGGCTTACGCCCATTCCACAATTCCAAGGGGTGTCTTAGGATGTACTTAGATGGAACCATATTCAACAAGTATATTGCGCTTGTATTGCATATCCCCAAAAGGATGTAGTAAGTGTTGAGAAGCCAAGCATTGATCCGACCATGTCCAACAAGGTCCTGCTTTCTCCTTTCTCGAGACACCATTCTGGGTGTTCCTTGCACTCGGGCCAGGGATAAAATCCCATTTTCCGACGACGTATATGTTCTAAAGTCGCTGGATAGATACTCTCCACCGATCCGATCAAGTATTTTAATGCTCTTACCTAATTGCTTCTCCGCCTCAGCCCAATTCTTTTGAACTTTTCAAAAGCTTCGCACTTGCGAGCCATTAGGTAAACATAACCATATCTAGAGTAGTCATCAAGAAAAGTGATGAAGTACTCATACCCACCTCTAGCTTGGACACTAATCGCCCACATACATCGTGAGTGTACTAATTCCAAAACTTCTTTGCCCTATGTCCTTTTGATGTAAAGGACCTCTTGGTCATTTTTCCTTCCAAACAGATTCACAAAACCGGTAGGGACTCCATCTTTAAGTCACTTAAAGGACCATCCTCACGAGTCTTTGGATCCTATTAAGGTTAATATGACCAAGTCTCAAGTGCCACAAGTAAGTCTCATTAGTAGGAGACAATTTAATGCGCTTATTAGATTCAAAGGTGGTGCAATGAGCTATCAACAGGTTTTAAAACATATAAATCATCATTCAAATGTCCCCTATGAGATAAGGGCTTTATTTAGAGTAATATCCACCGAAAAAGGTGAAAACTGGACAAAATATCCTTGTCTAAATAATAAAGCAACCAAATCAAATTTCGGTAATATCTCGAACATAATAACAATTCTTTAAAACCAAATGTCTTTTATTTCTAAAATAAAGATAAACATTTCCAATAGCTCTTGTAGACACCATCGCTCCCCGTGCCAACTTTGAGAGTCGGCCTCTTCATCGAGTTCCCGGTTACCTGGAACCCCCGCAAACAATTGCAAACATGATTAGTGGCTCCGTAATCTACAATCCAGAATCGTGAGAATCAACCACCAAACATGACTCAATAAAAGATAACTCACCATTACCGGCTTTTTGAAGCTAGGTATTCCTCGGCGCCTCCTCTTCCAACGACCCTTCCGTCCACAATGAAAACACTTTCCTTTAGGCTTATCATCCGGCTTTGCCTTTTAACTCGCTTTTCCGTGGGTTTTTCGTGTTGATTTCTTCCTCTTATTGCCTCCTTTGCCTTTCGCTTGGAAGAGGATGATCCAAAGAGAAAAACAAAGAAAGGCATCACCACTTTTGGTCTTAAGAACAGCCAAGATTTTGGAGCTCCTTCATCACCTCGATCAGTGACATGCTCACTTTGTTCATGTTATAATTAACTTTGAACCGAGAGAACATCTCGTGAGAGTTTCTAAAGCCATGTCAACCTCGAGTCTCCGATTTGATTTCAAATTTCCTAAAACCTCAAACCACGTTAAACCGAGCAATCAATGCAAGCATATGATCTCTCACGGGCGTGTTTGGTTTCATGCGCATGTTCATTATAGACCTAATGGCACTGACGGGCCCGACGTCCCCGGTGCTCAAACATTTCCTCAAGATCGCCCATAACTGAGTAGCGCTTATATTCTCGATGATGTTTCATCAGAACACATTTGAGATAGATCCCAAAATGTAACAAAGAAGCCATCTCATTAGATTGGATCCACTTCTCATATGCAGCTCTCTCGAGCAACCGTGGACCGCTTTGGTAAGTTCATCGTGACGGGGTTCGCTTAACACGAACTTATGCTTCTCAAAGAAAGAGGACAATCATCAAATTACGCTTCCAATCAATATAATTCTCTCCTACTAGTTGGTTTTTGTCAAAATCATAGACAAATTGAATTGCTCGACATTTTTCCTAAAATAAAATTAAAAATGAAATGAGCTACATATAAAATAATGATTTCATATATGATGCATAAAATGCACTAGTAGACCCAAGAACTACTTCTATATGGCGAATACCTAAAACCCCAAAATCTTAAACACATCCTCTATAGGAGAAGATAGTGTGATTTACGGCTAGGTTGGGACCCTCCCACTAAATTCAATATATCTAGCATCTCATGCAATATTAATTTAGTATCGATGTAGATTTAGGCCATCAATAACACCGCTTGGATATTCTATAGGAAGTCCCCACGATGTTTTTGATTTAAGTGTGCAACCCCTATATATGATAATTTTAAGTTTTAAATTAATTACGCTACCTATGGGCAATCGCGATTAATTAACACTAAAAATTATCACCCGATTGGACCCAATCTAGTAACCGAATAAAGGCAACCCTCCTATAGGGAGGCCAATAAAATCAGCACGAGGCATACACCTATTCTTACTAATGGGCTAATAAGGGAGGCCGTGGGTTCACTTAAAAAATGCACCCTCACCCACTTAATATTTTTATACTGTTTGGGTTTTTCAATTAATAATTTCTAACCAATTTTAACTTTTAAAATTTGTCCAATTATTAATTCAAAATATTTAATCTTTCTAATCTAATAAAATTAGAAAAGAAAATAAATATTATTGTACAATGCATGATGTAATAGTACCTAGAGCGTGTGTAATGTGATCTATATGGCATGTTATATGAATGACATTTAATCACAATTAAATTAAAGCAATAAAGCGATAATAAAATAAATAGAACAAATTTATGGCCCAAACCTAGACACAAAATTACAAATAAATTAAAGATCCAATTGAGCCACAAGCCGGCCCAATTCTTCAATTTCTATTTGCAAGTGTCCAATTCAACTCCAGCGTGACCCGGCCCAATGGAGCTCGAACCGGCCCAAATTAAAATAAACAGCCCACGCACTGGATCCAAAAGTCAGCCCAAAAATTCGCGTGACCCGGCCCAATTCCAGCTGATCTGCGCCCCTTGCTCGCCCATCTCCAGCCAACACCATCGCTCCGGCTGGAACCATCTCGGGTCAATACGACCCAGAAGCACAAGAACATTGAATCTGAAATAGTAATACTGAATCAATCCGAAATACGCATGAAATCCGCCGCCTTTTTTTTTTGTTTGTTTCACAGCAGGATGGTCACTTTTCCCGGCAATAGAGTGACCAAGGTGGTTGCTAAACACGGGACAACATCCACAAGCGATGCCATGCGAGGAGGATCAAACATTCACAAAACTAGCAAAATGGATATTTGCAGCCCAGGCCCTCCACGAAATGAAGAAGATGAAGTCCGGTCCTCCCTTGAAATTGCAAGCAGAGGTCTTCAACTTTCGGCATCGTTGAATCGGTCCTCATATTTTAATTTACAAAAATACATTTAAAAAATAATTTCTAATACAATATTGCAATAAATTAAAATCAAAGGGGAAACATGGAGTCGTAATCCACCCCTTTGTTACAAGACTCGATAAAACACAATACAATTTTTTCACCAAAATTCTAAGGCCATAAATTGTTCATAAACACCATTAAAATCAATCAATCTAATAACAACAATAAATCACATAAACCCTAACACCGCCTCCAAACTAACACATGCATTAAAATACAATTTTATTCAATTCTAAATACACTAATAAAATTAAAACCTTGGCTCGATACCAATTATTGGAGACCGGATCCGACATCACAAAATTAATTTTCCGTGATGATCAAACATCCTCCACAAGATTTGATTTATTTCGTGCATTCAACTGGATTAAATAAAACTGTAGAACACATAAGTTTGAAGAAATTACCCTTGTAGCGTGTTGTTCTTTAAACTTTCAAAGCTCCAAACCCTCAAGCCTTCACCAGTGTTCTCCAAGAGAAGCTATGCCGGTGTGTGGTCACCTCTTTGGTTCTAGGTTATACTAGGGTTAGGGTTTTCTTTGTCAGAGAAAACACACACACTCACACTTTAGTGTGTGTCCCGCCTCTAGGTTTAGGTTATCCGTAAAACAAATTTTATGAGACTATTTATAACTGCTTACACTCCAAAACCCTACAAACCCTAGTACCATAACCTGTGCCCATTTCTCAGCATAGCCCAAAATAGGTAATAAGCCTATTTAGCCATATATATTGGAGCCACCGATGGGACTTGATCGGACCCAATTAAATTAAGCTTAATAAATTAATTTTGACTCGGTCAACTCTTGATCACCAAAATAAATTATTTAATCAAGTTCTATTCCACTAAAAGAACAAGATCGCACTCTTAGTCTAATTGAAATTATCAAGCAACAATCAATAATTATATCATCCGACTTATCGATCCTACATGTTACCCCTGTCGATCAACTCGAATATTCGTAATAAGTAAAATGACCAAAATGCCCTTATTCAAATATTCACATTCTCAACTCTCATCTTCTATCTAACAGCTTTGATGTGATCACATCACATCATTGAATTCAACAATCAATGTCGAACCATCGAGCTCAGATTAAACCGTACACTAGAAGAACCAAAGAGATCTTGATCATACCTTAAAGGTGACTTTGATTCCATATTACGAATATATGTTCCTCGTTAGTTCACTCTAATTCCCAAAGTGTCGAGATATTGACCAGCAATTTGATCTCACTCATTGACACCTCAAAGAACTTCAAGCTAGTAACCGAAGTTCATTATCCGCTCAGGATTAAGGTCCCATGTACGATAGTCAAGTGAAATTAAATTTGTCTGGTCAATGTCACAAATTAATTTCACGTGGTCCCGTTCAATACATTCTAAATGTATTCTCAATTTTATTACCAAAGTCAAAGATAGACTTTAATAAAATCGAGACGATCTTATCAAAATAAATTATCCATATTTATTTACTGATCGCGAACGATAATTGTAGATCGAATCACATATTGAATCTTTCGTGTTTAACAACTTAAACACTCAATTTGTAATATCAAATCGACCTATGGATAAAAGTAAACTCAAAATAACATAATAAATATATCAATCAATTTATTAATTTTATTTCAAAATGTCACGAGTACAAATAATTTACTCGACGGGCAAACATAACCTAACAAGAACAATGCTAATATTGCGCCACCGGGTGGCATTGAGCTCTACTGCCTACAGTTGATAATAAATTATATTCTTTATTTTAACTAATTATAAGTAGTGCACTTACGACTATCTAATCTTATACTAAACATTAATAGTGCTACATAGAATTACTCTTTTAGTTAACAAGCATCTGACTTCATCTTTAAGCGCTGGCTTGTATGTTTCTTGCCCCAATTAGCCAACACCTAATTTCTCCAAAAGTGAACTCTGATAGTAGTGGAGGTTAGCTTGAGTAATGTCCCTTCATGATTTGGGTTTGTGAAGAACCCGTTTGGTTTAGGTGGGTTGTTACTGGTCTTTAGTGTATATATAGTTGGTATATATAGTTGTTGCATGTTTCTCAATTTCATTTATATGTTTTTATTAGAATATTTTGGCTAATAGATGGATAAAATGTATAACTCATTTTGTTGATATATTAGAGGATTAAAAGCACAGCTCTTGTTTCATTTATATGTTTTTACTTATCTTCATTTCGTATCAAACATAACCACAAACTTCTTATTGAATAATTACTTGAAAGATGGAGTAGAAACACAAACACCAAAGAATCTGCTGCAACTTGAACTTTGAACAACAGAAGAAACTAATAAGACGGGATTTGAAGTGCGTAGAACGCTGTCCTAAAAGCGATTTTGAACTCTCTCGATAGATTGAGATGCTATAGGGTCTTCACACACTAATGAAATCCGGAAAAAAGAAACTTCGAATGTTTGGAAATGTTAGGTTGTGTTTGCCCGTCAAGTAAATTATTTGTACTCGTGATATTTTGAAATAAAATTAACATATTGATTGATATATTTATTATATTATTTTGAGCTTACATTTGTCCATAGGTCGATTTGATATTACAAATTGAGTGTTTAAGTTGTTAAACACGGAAATATTTAATCTGTAATTCGATCTAAAATTATCGTTCACAATCAGTAAATAAATATGGATAATTTATTTTGATAAAATCGTCTCGATTTTATTAAAGTCTATCTGTGACTTTGGTAATAAAATTGAGAATACATTTGGAATGTATTGAACGGGACCACGTGAAATTAATTTGTGACATTGACCAGACAAATTTAATTTCACTTGACTATCGTACATGGGACCTTAATCCTGAGCGGATAATGGAGTTCGGTTACTAGCTTGAAGTTCTTTGAGGTGTCAATAAGTGAGATCAAAATTGCTGATCAATATCTCGATACTTTGGGAATTAGAGTGAACTAACGAATAACATATATTCGTAATATGGAATCCGTCACCTTTAAGGTATGATCATTAAGGTATGATCATGATCTCACTGGTTCTTCTATTGTACAGTTTAATCTGAGCTCAGTAATTCAACATTGATTGTTGAATTCAATGATGTGATGTGATCACATCGAACTGTCAGATAGAAGATGAGAGTTGAGAATTTGTGAATATTCGAATAAGGACATTTTGGTCATTTTACTTATTCCAAATATTCGAGTTAATCGACGGGGGTAACATTTAGGATCGATAAGTCGGAGGATATAATTATTGATTGTTGCTTCAGTAATTTCAATTAGACTAAGAATGCGCCTTGTTCTTTTAGTGGAGTAGAATTTGATTAATAAATTATTTTGATCGATCAAGAGTTGACCGAGTCAAAATTAATTTATTAGAGCTTAGTTTAATTGGGTCCGATCAAGTCCCCTCGGTGGCTCGAGTATATAGAGCTAAATAGGCTTATTACCTATTTTGGGTGTGCGTAAAATGGGTCCAAGTTATAGTACTAGGGTTGGTAGGATTTTGGAGTGTAAGTAACCATAAATAGTCTCATAAGACTTTTTTTCTAACCTAGATAAGCATATAGGCGGGACACACACTAAAGTGTGAAGTGTGAGTTTTCTCCTAACAAAGAAAACCCTAATCCTAGTATAACCTAGATCGAGAGAGGTAACCATACACCGGTATAGCCACTCTTGGAGAACACTGGGGAACGCTTGAAGGTTTGAAGCTTTGGAAGATTAAATAACACTGTTGATAGGAATTTTGTAAATCACGCTACAAGGGTAATTCTTTCAACACCTATGTGTTCTTGTAATTTTATGTAATCCAGTTGAATGCACGAAATAAATCAGACCTTGTGGAGGGATGTTTGATCATCACAGAAAATTAATTTTTGTGATGTCTAGATCCCGGATTCCAAATGTAAAAATCGAGAATTTCTGATATGAATTTGATGTTAAACGCTTTGATGCTATTTGGGTATGAATTCTTAAATATTTTAACATCAAATTCATCTTGATTTTTATAGTGTAAAGACACAAAAATCAAGGGACACAACACTTGGAGCGAAGAGACACCTTTTTGGTGCTTCCAAGGTTCCAATCAGAAAACAAACAGAGCGTAAACGCCTGCTGCTTGCCGCGATTGGACCGCACTAAACATATAGGGGCCATACTCTCATTCAATTTGTTCTGCACGAGTTTGGTTAGCACGTAAATGGCCTTGCGCTAACCCGTTTCATAAACTTTTCATAAAGTAATTTCGAACTTTCCTAGAAGCAGCACCACTTCTAAGTTCATATATGAGAAATTCTTACAGTGTCTTTGTTACAATGAATACACGTGTACTACGTACTGAATTTCATTGAAAGTTTTTTAACTCAACCCTCCAAATATAACACCATCACTTACATCATTAGGATATGGTTTGTTTTATTTAAGTGTTGCAAACCATTCACTTTCAAATAACTTTTTGTTACTGTTAGCAATATTATTCCGCAAGTGTACGGATCGCACAAGTAATATAACAGATTTTAGAGTCCTAATATCGTATCCACAAAGATTGTGTTAGTCTAATTTCAAATTACTTTAACCTTAACCGAAACTATAAAATTTAATGGGTTTTCTAATATTTAATTATCAAACTACTTAACTAACTACTCAATGCAAGACCTAAATTAACTAAAATTAATTCAAGGTTGAGATGAATGCGAATATGATATAAATTTAATGAAGAAAAGCGTATTAGGATCCCGAATTCACTTATATCAATCCCCTTTAACCCTAACCGTTGAATTTGATAACACACTTTAATTATGAAGATCAATATTTTTAATTTGTTTAACAATTTCTCTCAAGTATAATTAAACATATACCTATATATGATCTGGCTATATCTCTATGACGGATGTGAATATACAAAAATACATTAGAATTTGTGAATACTTAAAGATCACGTAAGCATAGCAGTATATCTCTATCATCTATCGGACTCTACGACAATTGATACTATGTTTAACTTATTTGCAATCTCTCGACGATAAAAACAAGCCACAGAAATCATACAATCATTGCACATATAATTGTAGATGAAAAGAAATCAATATCAATTGTTCAAAATTAAAAATGTGTTTGAATATCAAATGTTAGGTTCAAAGAATTAGAGAATTATGGTGCAAGTTTCATCGTAATTATAGCACAAAATAAATCTAACCTAGCATACTAAGAGAAAGAAAACAATAAATATAGATATAATCCATCACCCGTATAAGAGAAAAATCAAAAGAATTGATCTTGATCTTCGATTGAATCTTGTCCGGACGAGTTTTCAATCTTTTGCCTCTTGTTTCTTCTCTTCAAATCTCCCAATTTTTCCCAACCCTAATTTTGGGTTAAGAATTCATATATATAGTCTCCTAATAATACCTAAAAAGATTCCAAAATATCGTTAAAATCATGGGTCAAAAAGGTTTCCTAGTTGGAGTAAAACTCAAAAAGAAAAAAAAAATCTGCTAGCAGAAATTTGTACTGGTCAATCGCCCAGTACAAACTCAGGCAATCTTCGAGGCAAAATATTTAGGTTATGCTTTTCGATTTCTTGGTCGGGTGATTGCCCAGTACAAATCCGGTCAATCGCCTAGGCAAAATTTTCTATTCTGCATCTTTTAATCCTCCAACTTTAGATTTTAGTCACTTTAGTCCTCAAATCTTCCAATAACCTCCAAAATGGTCATTCAAGTTCCAATTTAGTTCAATTGAGTTCTCATACTTTCTAGACATTCTCCAAATTGTTGTTCTTTCCGTTCTTTCTTCTATAATTAATTATAAACGGGTCCAAAACTGAAAACAAAAGAAAGTAGACTAAACTAAGTAAAAATCAACAAACTAACGTAATAAAAGCTTAGTTTTAAAGCTCGAATAAGTACATAAAATGCACTTATCAAACACTCCTAAACTAAAACTTTTGTCCGTCCTCGAACAAAACAAAACAAAGATATAATTACAAAACTAAGCTAATAGAATCATAATTAATAGACTCATTATTGAATTTCTTACCATATACCTCAGGTTCGAATATAAGGTAACACTTTTAGAAAGATCCAAACAACACCACAAATAAATTTTTACTTATCCGATGCTCGACATTTAGTTAATGTGTGATTGGCTAATATTGAAGTTACACCTACATTAGACCACGACCAACATTGTGTTGTTGATATATTTATAATCCCGAACCCCTTGTAGTCATTCTTTTTACACCTCTCATACAATATCACACTTCTAATACTTTCCTCTCCAATCCCGATGTGTTCTAGTGAATTTGGTTTCTATTGATCAATACAATGCTTTACTTTTTTTTCCAAATAAAGTGATAAGAATTAGATACTTGTATTCTTAGAAGTAGGATGGTGAGCGATTTCTCAACTATCATCTCCTGTCTCTGGAGTCCTAGCCTAAAAATTCTTACCGAGCACCGTAAACTCTTTTTATTTATTTAACTAATATATACATTCTTACATCTTGTATACAAGACTTCTCTCCGTAAGCTTTCTATATAACCCATGTAGCGAGCTAGGCTGATGACTTCCAAGTCGACGACCATAGGACACCAGGTTTTAAAATACTCTAACAAGCTTAATTGTTCGAGTCACGCAGGCTATAATAGAAGTGCAAGATGTAATTTCCTTTGTACTTTTTTTTTTTTTGCATGGTATTCGATTATCAGTAATGATTAGTACTCGGTTTAGATTTCTTGACTATAACATATTCGACCAAAGATGAGACCCAAAAAATCCAAATAGTCAAAATTCTACGAACACACGTATTAATTTTAACACTCCCAAACTGTTCTCGAGCAGTTTGGTTATTAGTTTAAGGATTTGGGAACGGGATTTTTCACAATAATCCTAGGTCAACAATATCAACACATAGCCCCATACACTCAATTCATGTTCCCATATAAGTGATAAGCAAATAATGGCTACATGCTCCATCAATATAATCTAACATAGATAAGTATTCAAGTAAAAACACAAGTTAAAGTGCTGACCAATATTCTAACTAAAAATATACTCAACTTCAAACAAATGTTATCATTATTGGCGGCAAGCCTTTCAACAATAACTAGACAATATTTTTGAGTTTTTCAAAAATTTTAATTTTTTTAACACTATTATGACAGTTATACAAACCCAAATAACAAGTGAATCAAAAATCAAATAAGTATCCCGATATTTATCCCACACCAGACGTAAAATATGACATTGTCCCCAATGTAGTAGTAAAATAAAACAAAAATAAATGAGGAAATGATCATGTACTTTCCCGAGAGTAAATGTGGATAAGACGGTTTGGGCTGATCAGACGAACCAGCTAAAGTAGAGTCATGGTGTGATGCTGGGACTGGTGGTCGAGAAACGATGTCATAAATATCATCCATGTGGCTCGCAAAGTGAAGCATCTTGCGGTTGACATGGTGAGGACTTACAAGTGTAATCAACAATCTATGAAAAAATGTGTGCTTAACTAACGAATGCAAATCCTAAAATTACGTGTAATACGTTGTTTAACCTAACTTAATTGAGAAGGGTATAAGAATGAGTTGCCTTCCATTAAGAACTTATTTATAGTCATTAGCTTGACTTTTTGTCTGGTTG
Organism: Forsythia suspensa; assembly: GCA_023638005.1. NCBI lineage: Eukaryota > Viridiplantae > Streptophyta > Magnoliopsida > Lamiales > Oleaceae > Forsythia > Forsythia suspensa. The sequence continues at coordinate 18,617,793 of CM042669.1, forward strand.
CTCAAGTGAAAGAAGAATGGATTTCGAGATCATCAAAGGTCTCACTCTCCAATAATCTCTTGATTTTCTTCTCCATATTATGTGACTTGTCATTTCTCATCTTTTCTGTTTATACCATCTTCTCTAGAGATCTTCCATCAAATTCCTTCAAGTTTCAAACATTAATAGTAAAGTAAGTATATTGCTATATGTGGAATCCAGTATTTTTATATTAATATCCTTTTTTTGCAGTCATTAGTTTATCGATTAATACCTCCAGTAATGTTTTTCCATTCTTTATTTATTATTTTTAAGGCATCAGATGTAATGTTTAGATACATGGTTGTTTGAGAGACAATGAAATCTTAATGACTAGGAAGAGGAGTTTTGGCATTACCCTAAATTGCACCATCAATTAAGGAATGATACGATGATAATTTGTTATGTTGAAAAAAAATCCCTACCTAGTCCATGTTTGGCTAAACTTAAATTATAATTTAAGCTGGTCAAAAATAATTTTTATCCACATATTTACAAGATGTGCAACTTATAAGCACTTAAAAATAATTTCAACACTACCAAATATACTATGAGGTTAATGTCTTTCCAAGATGAGCCAAAGGAAAAATTATTGTTAGCTTTCTAGAATTTAGATATCTCTTTTAAAAAAATATTTCCATGAATTTCAAAAGGCTCGACTATTGTCACTTCCCACTTTCCGTGCCAAAAGTTTAAAGTTGAAAGGAAAGTACATTTTTAAGCAACTATATGAATAATAAGATTTAGGGCGTTACACATATGTATCCAAGTATCCAACCTATTAAGCTATTTTGGAATACAATGAAACTTATATGTGTTCGACTTGCGTTTCATAAATTCTTCGGAAAAAATTACATACATATGTCTAACACAAAATTGATGATCAGCTAATAGAAGCAACTCAGCCACAATGTTATATAATCCTTTTTGTCTATAGGGCAAAAATGTCAACTCGTAACTAAGGTCAATGTTCAAATCTTCCCTAAAAAGTTTTAGCAACCATGACCAAGTAGCATTATTTTCTATTTCAATGATCAAATACACAAAAGGAAAAATACAATCATTCACGTCAATACCTACTGCAACTAGTAATTGACCACCAAATTCTCCTCTTAGGAAGAACCTGTTTATGCAAATAATTGATCTACAGCCAGCCATGAGCCATTTTTTACAAGCTTCAAAGCAAACATAGAGACCTTAAACACAAAGTCATCTAAAGATAAAATAATAGTTGTTCCAGGATTTGTTCAACTAACCTCTGCTGCACAAGAACCCAATAAGCCAAATTGTTCCAACTAACGATCATCATAGCAATTCCTTAGCATATCTCCTAGCTCTCCAAGCCACTGTTTTATTAATTTCAACACCGTGCTCCTTCTTCACTGTAGCTATAAATAATTTAAGGTCCCATTTTGGTGCAATGTTAAAAGTTTCAATATACCTATTAGCTAACCATGTAGAAGACACATTTCTATTTTTCAATACCCAACTACAAGTATGGTTCCATTTTTTAAGATTTTACCTGCCACATAGGTTCTTCAACCAATAATGAAGCCCAAATCCTCAATTGACAATTTTCTTCTTGGAGTCTCTCTTTATCATTAACCTTAAATATCACTTACAACTTATTATTAATACTAAAATTTTAATGAGTTTGAATTCCTCTCGCGACCTATATCTCAAGCCTATGTCAAGCTCAGGATCCATCATTAAATTTTGGATAACTAATCAATTCGTCATCACTGTCAAAATGAACACTTTAAAGCTCATAGGATGGGGCATATTCCAAATTGTCTGATATATTGGGATTATTCGTAACAATTGCCATATATTTTCTCATGTTCAGTTCAATGTATTTAGTAACATTTTGTTCAAAATTAAGTCATCTTCGTCCAAACTAAAATTTGAATCATTGAAACTAATATCATCTTTTTCGACAACAACAATATTTCGTGCACTGCAATTATAAAAATTATAACAGATAAATCGATGTGTAAAGAACACAGACAAAAAAATAAAAATTTATTTTCTACACAATAAAAAAATCAGCCACACATACATCAAGAAGACAAAACAATTGAATTTCAGTTCAAAACACAGCAAAAAAGGAACTTTACAAACAGAACAATTTTGGCCTTCACTATGTAATATATTATTACATTGGTCTGATTCTTTTTTTTCTGTTTTTTTTTTTACCCGCGTATCCCACCTTCATCGTGACTAAATCCTGACCCCAAGCACCCTCGCCTTAACTTTGTAGGAGGAATCGCAGGCATATCCTCAACCTGGCCCCTCTTATATGATCAGACACTTACGCGACAACGAAATTGTCCCCAAAGCCGATTGCTTTATACCGAATAAAATCCAACATCAGTGCTCCCACCGTGATTCGAACTCCCACCACGCCACTGCTTAAAGTGATTGCTCCATACCTGACTGTACATTGGTCTGAATTCTTGAACATGGAGTGGTGAGGTGGAACCTTAGGTTACATGTAGAAAGATTATGACAAAGATATCATATTGCCTTGTATATGGGTATAAAAAAACTCCGAAAAAAAAAAAAAAAAAGGATTTATTTTAGTACAAAGTGGTCCCAAAATCGTCAACAACAAAACAAAAAATACAATTTTTATAGTAAAAAGTGGTCCCAAAATCATCTACAATAAAAAAAATGCATTTATTATAGTACAAAGTGGGCCAAAATCTTCTTCAAAGCACTTTACACGTACAAAGAATATGGTCCCCCATGGTTAAAATTCCACCGTGCGATTTACCTTTTCTGCAGATTTGGGGAGAAGAATAGGGTTCATGCAGAGAAGAGGGATGGCAAAATGGGGAGATTTTAGACACGCTTTTAATTTTATATTTTAAACTCCTTTATTATTTATTTTAAAAGACACAATTTGGAATTTTTAAAAAAAAAAAAAACATGCTATTTTTCTTATGTGGCGTAGAATTAACTCCGTTTGTGCCACGTTAGTATTTAATGCTAACAAATAGACTATTAATCTTGACGTTGTTAATATAGTGACTATTACTATAAGTGTTTCAAACTTCGTAAGAAAATAACTTTCAGTGACAATTTGAATTTTTTCGAAAATTTCAACGACCGTTACTGAAATTAAACCCCCCACAAAAGTGTAGTCCTGGTTGTAGATGAACTCAACGAGATGGTAGGGAATATAAACGGAGTGGATGAGTTGGTAGATGAGACAATGGTGATTGACGCAGAGCTGGACGGTGACGACTGAATTGTGAATTTGGTTTAGATGATAGACTACATGTATTGTACTAAATATACACACAAAAGACCAAAATGGGTAGGTTGGTTTTGGGGCCTGGGGTGGGGTAGATGAAGAAGAATGAGACTGTTTTTTTGTTTTTTTGTTTTTTTGTTTTGTTATATTTAAAGTTAATGGCAAGAATGTCTTTCCACACAATTTTAACAAAACATTTTGACAGATTCTGCCGGTTGGGGACTAAATATTGGGATGATATGAGTTATTAAAATTGAATTGGACGAAATTGTGATAAAATAAAAATGTTGAAGATTTAGACTTGATTTGGTATTGCCATGCTTTTTAGAGAATAATCTTTTTATAGTGGAGAAAAAATCATTTAAATATTTGGCCAACTTTTGTTTCAAAATTACTATATATTTCAAATTCTATTTTTAGCGTTTGGTAAACAAAAGTAATTTATTTGTTATGTCTTTATCAATTATTCAAATGGACATTAATTATAATAATGTCTTTTTGTATTATTATTATCATTGACATTATTGTAAACTTTATTTTTACTATTATAAAAGTTGTAAATATTATCAAATATTTTTCTAAGACTGTAATTATTTTAAAATTATTTTAATGTAATTATTATTTGTCTTCTCAAATGTATTCAATGTAATTATTTTAAAATTAAAAACATTAATACCTATTAAATCTCAAATATTAAAAATTACAAAATAGAAGTAGTGCCCATATATTAAAGAAAATGAATTAATTTAATTAATTAGGGTTAAAATGATATTTTTAATATAGATAATTAGAAAAACTAAAAGCAAATCTGAAAAGCTACCATTTTGCTGCTTTGTAAAATTTGCTACAAATAGTACAGATTCTTCTATAATTAGTTTTTTTATTTTTTAAATTCACCTAACACTTAAAACAACTTGAAAAACCAATATAAACTGCTGGAAAATAGTTGGTGAGAAATAAACCAAGTTGGGTAATCCAGTGCCGAAATTTGGAAGGAAAATAAGGAGTGTCATGTGATTTTATCCTTGGAAAGTTGAGGAGAAATAAGGGACTTCAAAGGTTGAAAATGGAGGAGAAACAGTGCTGGGAAAAGCTTGATGTAAAAGGATTGTGCATGGAATACGTGGATTTGAGACAAGGTTTGAGGGATGAAAATCTGGAAGTGAATGGGGGATTTTTGGAGCATTTTTGTTGATTGAAAAGGAGAGAAAAATCACTACATTAAGAGCCAAGTTTGAGGACTTTTGGGTTAGAAGAATGATGATCTTCTTATGGTTGGAAAACCGATGTAAATTGATCTTTAAAGGTCGATTTTCAACAGGTTTAAGGGAGAAATTTGTGACGGTTTTCAGCAAGTTTCTTATAAATATTTCAGCTGCAATTCAAATGGGTTAGAAGGTGGTAAAAATGGGTAGGTGGTGAACGGTTTTTGACAAGAAACGGATAATATAGCTGATGAAAATGCGACCTAATGGGACGATTTTCAACATGTTTGGGGAAAAATCTTGGGACGGTTTTTAGCAGGTTTAGGAGGGACCTTGGGACGGTTTTTAGCAGTTGGTTGGAGGTTAATTAGTTGCAAAAGATGGATAACAAGATGGGTAAAAAGTACTTATCATGGGGGAGAAAATGGTTAAAGGAAAAGGAGGGAGTAGGCAGTTTTTACTTAGTCAATAGGGGTTGTTTGGAGTTACAAATTGATAAGAAATAAGGGATTGTTTGGTGAGTTTAATTCGGCAAGAAATAAGAAGCTGTTTGGAGATTATTTTCTAGTAGTTAGGTGGATCGGATTTTGACTAAAAATAGGAGAATAAATGGGCTGAAAAATTATTGAGCTAAAAAAATGACCAAAAGAAAATTAAATTTTACCTTGGTTTTAATTTAAAATTATGTTCGTTAACATAAAATTGATTCGAACAAAATTACTCTCATTAAGAAAATTAAATTAGCCTCGGTGATTAATAAAATTACAAGTTCGTCACATAAATATAAGGCAAGCATATGCAAAAATAACTCGACTAAAATATTTGTTAAAAAAAATGTACTAGGAAGTTCGTAGCGACGCCGAAAACTAAAATTTTATTTACTTGAAATTAAAATACGAAAAAAAAAAAAAAGATTCCGTCACTACACGCCAACCCCCTTCACTAGCGTCGGAGGCTAGTGAACCTATCTGCATGTGTGTTCGAGGGTCGAAGCTGTCAATTTCTGGTTCTTCTTCTTGCAAGTTCACCCCAATGCCCTGAGGCTACTTTCCATCTCTACATGTGCATTTGCTGGATAAAGTCTTACATGTGGTCATGGTGCTCCACCAGTTGTCTTACACTGGCTACCATGGTTCTTATTTTCATTTGGAGATGGGTTGCAATTCTCCTCCTGGCGTCTCATGTGAGGGACCTCATCACACCTTGTTGCATTGCACTGGCCTCTTCTTGGGTTCTCGATTTCGTTACTTTTGCTCATCTTTTTATCATTTGGTGGGCGAGGGAATCCTTTATTCAAGGAAGTTATTTTGTTCAAGGAAATGGGTTGGCTTTTGCTTACCTTTCACTCATGGTTAAATGTATGGTATCTCACAAACGGTGTCATTTTGTTGACCTCCAAAAATGACTGCCAACAGAAGCCGTGACGTCTTCCCTGCCTATGTGTATATTACCTGCACACTTGGACAGTCACGTCAGAGGCACAAGGTCACAGTATCTTTTCGAAGAAGGACGTGATAGTACATTGATCGTCTGCACTCTGATGATCAAATCAGTTTATCGATCAAGACACTAATCCGAAAAGGAGGGGGGTTAATATTTGAGTGTGGGAAAATACATATCTATCAATGAATAGAATCGGGGGCCTCCTTACCACGAACTTGCTAAGTAATTTAAATAATACTCATGCTAATCTATGAGGAGGACTTGGTTGTAATAGTATTTTTTTTTTTTTTTTTTTTGCATGGGATTGCATCATCCTCTTTAATGAGACATGACCTTGGTATTTATAGGCCAAAGCCAACTTGCTAGGCTCCTTCGATGTGCGACAAGTGGCGCGATCCTAAAGGCCCACCGACCATATCCGAGGTGTCATGTCACAGACTCACCAAAAGGTCCCTTCATCTCGCATGTTAGGCAGGTATGGTTGTCCCATCAGATTTCATGTCTAATCTCTCAAGTGTTAGAGTTGTAACTTGTAAAGCTACACCAAATCAGTCTCAACAACCTCCACTTCCTTCGCCCGTTCTATATTGGTGGGGTGGGATCACTGCCCACCACCTCAGAGACTAGATTTGCCTCGAATGATCATTTGTGCATGGGGTGGTGACTCACCGCGGTTTTAGATTTGACTTTAACTTTGACTAAAGTGGGCAATCTCACGTGGTTCAAAGGCATAACATTTATATATATAATTATTTGTCTTTTGCAGTCAAATATAAATGAAATCCATGTTGAATGACAAAAGAAATGAAAGATTAAAAAATATTAATTAAATGAAGGAATAAAGAAGAATATGATTTTGTTTTATTTGCAAAAAGAGAATATATTATCATTTTTTCCTTTTTCTTTTTGTTGATATATTAACCTATATGCTATGCAATGCATTGTCAACTTATAATATGCCACTCGATCCAAGATTCAAAGAAGAGTTGGGCATCTCTTAATGATATTTAAAATTCAACAGTGGTAGTGTTTTCAGATCATATATTCATATTGATTCATCTATAAGAAATAAATTCATCTTCTCAAATTCTTTTACTCTATTCTAAAAGTCTTTTTCGTGAGATAACTCGTAGAATGTAATAACAACCTTTTGTCTATCCTACACACATTAATATCAATGAAATCTCTTGATTGAAATAATTTAAATCGATTTACTTTTAATAATTATTTTAATTATTTTTTTCTTTTAACCTTTCTTAAAATTTAATGACTATTTATAGCTATTGCCTTGATACTAAAGATCCATCGACAGAATTCATGTAACCGAAACAATTAAGAACTTGGAATGAAGTGTTAGTTGAATTAGAAATCCAACAATTTGAGTCTACATTATCGAAAATTTTAGTTTCTCATCCATCAATTAGTTCTACATGATTCATTAGTCATTACTATTCCTTTAACAAAATAATTTGATCTCCATAGTGCCACGTGTGTCATTACGACATGGCCGGCTTAATTACTCTTTTAACTCAAAATAAATATTATTTTTTAAATTTTAAATAGGGTATAATATTAAATGTTGATATATTCCTTGAAACCTAGGATTATTATTTTTTATTAGTTAATTTCTTAAGAGTATCTAATATTATTAAATATTGATTGATTTTTTTTTTGGATTAGAGGCATACCCGCCTTTCCCTTCGTTCATTCTTAACAAACATTTTCTTCTCTTACTTTTTCCATTGAGATCCGATCATATCTGAGTTGAATCTTCATTTCCATCACTCATTTTGATCAAATGAGTAGCTTAATTTTGTGAACAAATACTTATTTTTGCCTGCAGAGATCAAATGAGCACTTCTTCTCAACGCCCGGCGCCGCCAATGGGCCTCAGCAGCCTCAGAAACTCTGTCGCTTGCTTGTTTATCACCATGTTAACAGTCTACGTACTTTACTCTTCCAAGCTCATTCTTCGTAAAGACGAATATCCCAAATGTTCTTTACAATCTTCAGACTTATCTGAGAAAGAAAATCTTCAAACGATTCTTCCTACGCCTGCCAACAGCTCTTCTGATAAAAGTAAGGAACAAGAAACGCCGACTGTGCAGCCTGTTCTTACCCCGTATACGCCCCCGGAAGATGATATCGAGCTCAAACATGTCATTTTCGGGATTGCTGCATCGTCAAATTTGTGGGAGAAAAGGAAAGAATACATAAAGTTATGGTGGAGGCCAGAGGAGACCAGAGGGGTGGTATGGTTGGATAAAACTGTGAATACTAGTAAAGATGAAGGGAATTTGCCCGAGATTCGTATTTCTGGGGACACGTCGAAATTCCAGTACACGAATCGACAGGGGAAGAGATCAGCATTGAGGATTTCCAGGGTTGTTTCTGAGACTTTAAGGTTGGGAGTGAAAGATGTGAGGTGGTTTGTTATGGGGGATGATGACACAGTTTTCATTGTAGAAAATGTGCTTAGAGTGCTTTCTAAATATGATCATAAACAGTTTTACTATATTGGGAGTTCTTCAGAAAGTCATATTCAGAACATATTTTTCTCATATGGAATGGCTTATGGTGGAGGGGGATTTGCCATAAGTTATCCATTAGCAAAAGAGCTGGAGAAAATTCAGGATGACTGCATTCAAAGGTATCCTGCATTGTATGGCAGTGATGATAGGATTCAAGCTTGCATGGCTGAGCTAGGAGTCCCACTTACCAAAGAAACTGGTTTTCATCAAGTAAGTCTAAAAATTATATACAACTTAAATGAAAATGTTGTGTTTCATATATAATACTAGACATTGGTAGACAATATAATGAACATGATTTGACTACGTTTTCTTTCATAATACTGTTTTGAGTGCATTGAAAAATGACATCTTCTTTTAGATATTTTCTCTAAACAGCATGTCAAAATGTCACAAAATTATGCATTAGCAAGATTACCCAAATATATAAGTTGGAACCACATTGTACACTAAAACAATTAATCTGAAGACCCGAGGACATTAAACACCCCACCTCACAAGATCTGCGACAAAAGGAAAAGCTCAAAAAACTAAATACTTGGATGAATTTCTTAGGAATGAGATTTTAGGTGCCTTTAGGTCGAGGGTAGCTAAGGGATTCTTCAAAGAGAAGCTTTAGAGGAAATAGGAATGAAACAACCTGCATATCCCCCTTTACAGGACATACACGCATGAGCATGTTTGGTTTGGCTTAATATCCAAAAAAAAGGCTTCCTTTTTACTTTTTTGGGCAGTACGAAGAATTGTAGTGTCGAAAATTTCTCCTCTTTATCATTTAAACCAAGCCAAACATGCTCTTAGATTTTCATTGTCATTATAATCACCGTGCAGAAAATGCAAGACCAAAGGCATCAAATTATAGTTGGAAATCATAGTTGGCAGTATCTAAGAAAATGGCAATCATATTGCTTTGATTATAGTCATTATTCTTCAATGCCAATGCATCCATTGAACAGATTGAGCTTTCTTTATTTACATGGAATCTCAGACCTAGTGTTTGCAAGTACATAATTATTGTTCTCTTGTAATGCAGTATGATGTGTATGGAAACCTATTGGGACTCTTGGGAGCTCACCCTGTGACTCCATTGGTGTCACTTCACCATCTTGATGTAGTGGATCCAACGTTTCCAGGCAAAACTCGACTTCAGGGCCTCAAACACCTGTTTGAATCCGTCAAGCAGGATTCCGCCAGCATAATTCAGCAATCAATCTGCTACGATAAGCAAAGGTACTGGTCGATCTCCGTCTCATGGGGCTTCGTGGTTCAAATCATTCGAGGAGTTATTTCCCCAAGAGAGCTGGAAATGCCAACACGAACATTTCTTAACTGGTATAGAAGAGCTGATTACACGGCTTATGCATTCAATACGAGGCCTGTGAGCAAGCACCCGTGCCAGAAGCCTTTCTTGTATTACATGAACTCAACGAAATACGATGAAAAGAGGAGACAAATAATTGGTGTTTACAAGCGTCACAAGGAATCGCATCCCTATTGCCGGTGGAAAAGTGATTCCCCTGAAAAACTCGATTCCATTGTTGTCTTGAAAAGGCCTGATGGCAGCCGTTGGAAGAGAGTAGGTTCAGCATTAGCAAATTAATCTTCTCTTTTGATGATTCAATACCAAGAACTAATTTTCATTGCAACTAACTGAATCCATTTCTGTGTTTGCAGTCACCAAGGAGAGACTGTTGTAGAGTTTTGCCTTCAAACAAGAATTCGGCTATGTACTTATGGGTCGGTAACTGTAGAGCAGGTGAGATTAATGAATTGTAGTGGCAACAGTCAACCTGATATTCTTTTTCTGTTCCGTCGTCTCCTGTGGAGTCTTGGGCAGTGTAAGAGCTAAACTGTCAACGCCAAGGATGTTATTCATGGAAATCAGCACAGAAGGTATAATGTTACCATCTTTATGAACACAGAAAGCACATCAAAGGCACATTCAGAATGAATCAATTTTGCAATGTCACTTACTAGAATTAATCATAATTTCATTTACTTTGTAAATGTGGGACCGTGAACCATTTTAGCTAGTGCTTACATCCTACGATTGGGCTCAAAGAATCTTGAAATCGAAGTTGCAATATGCAAATTTTCAGTCATTTTGTTGCTTCTAACATTGACCTAATGTAAAACTCACATATCCTGCTGGTTCCTGATTCGTCTAGGAATACTATTTAAGCAAGACAGAAACAAAATATAAGAAAATAGATTTCTTCCTTTTCCCTATGTACATAAATATAACAATAGTTAAGATTTACTGTTCAATTCCAACCTTTGTAATGTGATTCGAAAGGAATCCATTAAAAAACATTTCTACCGTGCACATACTACCAAAAAACCAAAACAAGTATGAACAAGTGAATACATAAATAATTATCCCGCATTGGTTGTCCATCCAAGGAAAAATCAGTGCTCAAATTTAGCTAGTAAATTTTCAAAATCTAATTCTTGGAGTTTTTCGTGTTTCATACTCAACACCAACCATGGCTCTGCAACCTTTCCTGATCATTTTATTCGAGAAAATTGCTTATAAATTCTCATTATAGGACAATGGTAGCATTTATTTAGATTTGTAATGTGCACACTGCCAACTGCCCTCCAGAATTCAGTTACATGCATTCAGGCATTTCCTTCTGGATATGAAGATGTCTATAAATGAAAAAAACATTTATGGCAAAATGCAACTAATGTTTCTTTCTTAACATTTTTGGGTTCTTCATAGCAAGAGATGTTACAAACATTACCTTGAACTCGCAAAGACAGGACGTAGAGCAATGGGTATAGGGTGGAACATGCACAAACATAAACGTAAGAATTCTGCAGTAGTAATGATATAAAGCAGCAGCCATTACCAGGAGTTGCACAAAAACTGATAGCACCCCACGAGAAAAATTAGGATCCTTTTAAATTAGAACTCTGACTTGGTTCTGGCATTCTGTTCATCATCTCTTTTAAGTCGATGAGAAGTTCGCCTACTTCGCTGTTCCTGGATCAGATGGTCATCAGGATCATATGTCCGGGAGGCCAGATAATCCAATGCTGTAACGACTTCAGAAATGAGGGGCCGCGTGTTAGGTTTCTCCTGGATGCACATTGCAGCAATTGCAAGGGCTTGGTATAAGCCTCTTTTAGGATATTGACCTTCGAGAGCGGGGTCAGCCATTAGGTAGAACTTCTTTCTATCCTTGAATAATGGTCGAGCCTGCAAACAAACAAGTGCAGTTTTACTGATAAGCATTGTAGAAGATTATGGTAAAAACAAGAAATCTCTCAACCTAATGCATTCTTGAAGAGTGTTTCATCAATAAAGAAGGAAAATTGCCTTCTTAGGCACATTTTATTTTTGAAACACTTGATAGTTATTACAACATAAATGAGGTATACATTAAGAAATTTACAGTAACAAATCATTTAGTGACGTAACATCTCTTAGGAAAATAGAAAAATTGAAGTTTGCAAGGTACGACAACTCCCATGCCTGCCAAAGTAAAAATGTTGTGGGGAACAACCAAATGTGCAATAACATTGAGTGCAAATATAAGGTTAGCACCTCTGAAGTAGAATCATTTATACACTCTGTGCTCCCATATCCAAGGATATTGAAATAGATATATATTAGTCTCCTTGGAACACACTAACATACAGAACATTTATCATTAGGACAAAAAAGATGCATTAGAATTGCAAATGGCTATAGTTAAAAAAGGAAATAAAAGGTTGCTAACCATGCCTGTAGAATCATGCTTCAGAGGAAGCCCATTCAACATATGCAAATGCAATATCATCACTTTGTTACAACAAGTTAAAATTAATGAATTCGCTCGAAGATATACTAGTTTCATTCAGCTAGCTAATCCGTTGATGGCATTTTCTTGTACCACTATGACAAGTTAATTATTCAGCATTTCAAGTAGACTTCTTCCTCATTCATGTAAATTACCAGGGCTTCATAACAAATGTAACGTCATAGAGCATGAGTACTTATTTCAGCAATTTATCTATCAGAAAAATCTTCAAACGCAAAACATGTACATCATTGTAGATGCCAAAATGGTCGATACAGCAATTGAGTATTTGTTGAGAAGATCAAAGCATCCTGACCTTTCCTAAAATCAGTTCGTGGGGCAGCCAGTTAATACAATATACACTCGGAAAGGAAATAGAAATGTGAAGAAGATAAAAGGCAAAAAAGAAATCAGGTCAAAGAATATTGCATAAAGCATTGGATACTTCATGTGCGTCACCAGTCTCATATCAACTATGGCTGCTGCTTTGATAGAACCATTTTGGATTAAAAAACTGCAAGACATCAATAGCCGGGTAGATTCACTTAAAACCCACCCCCATGCCCAACTTCCTTTAAGTTTCACAAGACAAAAGGTGATTCTTAAGCGAATATCAACTCTTGGAAATCAGGCCAGATAATCCCTTATAAACATGCAATTGACTATTCTGTAGTAATGCAAATGGATTTATCAGATAAAGTATCTTGCCTCGGTGTGCACACTATAAGGCGTCATCCCACTGCCAACTGCATATCTCAAGTCAATGGACTCTGTAGCAAGGTTTAGAACTCACAGCAAATGCACACAAGTTAGTATAAGAGGCTTTTGGAGTTCTTGGCTCAATAGCAGTCAGCCTAGAAGTGTCGTCCTGTGATTAGCGTAGTCTGCGGAAAAAACTATCATATGTACCCAACATGGGCCCTCCTGCCCGATGCCACCCTCAAGGTTCCCGAACCTTCTTGGGGACTTTAGATGCTTCTTTGAAATGCCTAAAGTCAGCCATTAGGTGCCTTCACAGCCTTTAAGGTTGTAAGAGAAAAGGACCCCTCTGTTCTAATGCAAGCAATTTCTTTCCACAGTTGAACAAAAAAATATAATAACAGGCAAGAGACGGAAATTAAAAAAAAAAAAAATCATCTGAAGAAGGTAGTAAATAAAATATCTCACCCACGTAACCAGATTCTGCTCGGCACCACTTCGTGTATTATCAATGGCTTTCCTACCCGTGATTATCTCCAACAGAACAACCCCGAAGCTGTAAATATCTGATTTGAATGTCAGTTTTCCAGTCATTGCATATTCTGGTGCACAGTAACCATAAGTTCCCATCACTCTGGTTGAAACATGTGTCTGACCTCCAGTGGGGCCAGCTTTCGCCAAACCAAAATCAGATAACTTAGGATGATATCCTTTTCCAAGTAAAATGTTAGAGCATTTGAGATCACGATATATAATAGGTGGTTTAATCTTGTCATGCAAATACTCTAAGCCTTTTGCTATACCAGCTGCTATTTCCATTCTTGTATTCCAATCAAGTGATATTCTATTGGGACGTGGGTCTGTACATATAAAGTATAGCAAGTAAAACCACCAACTTATCTTCGAAAATAGGGGAAAAATAGAACATTAGTGACATGTTCGGTAGGGAAGATAAGATAGTACTGGACAATATTAAGGAAGAAAGATAAGTTAAAGCTTTGTTTATTATGCGGTCCAGTCCTACGCATCTTTATGTACCAGACATGCACTAGAGGGATAAGAAAAGAACAAAAACAACCTATGAAGTGAAAAGAAGGGAGGCATGAAATAAAAACAGGTTTCCTGCCCATGACATACCATGTAAATGGCCCTCAAGCGAACCTAGTGGCATGTATTCATAGACTAATAGCCGTTGATCTCCGTCAACGCAGTAACCAATTAATTTTACAAGATTAGGGTGGTCAGCTTTACTTAATGTTAACACTTCAACTGCAAATTCCCTAATCCCTTGACGTCCATTGAGGTCGAGTTTCTTGATTGCTACAATCTGCATAAGAGCAGCAACAGATTTCACTTCTTCCAACACTAAATTGTAAATTGAATGTCTCATTCCAAGAGGACTGACCAACAAATGAGGCAATAGAATCACAAGAAACAAAGACACAAAATAAACTCACACAAAACGCCAATTTCACTATGAGTTCAGAAATTAAATAGTGTCAAATGAATGTTATCGACCTGTTTATCATCCTCCAAATGACCTTTATAGACTTTTCCAAAACCTCCCTCGCCCAAAACATAATCTTTCTTGAAATTCTTTGTCGCAGCCTCCAATTCAGAAAATATGAATTTCCGGGCATTAACACCATTGGTCTCGACATCATGGGAAGGGCTGCTAAAAGCATCCACCTTCTTTTCAACTGCAGAGAAGCAAATGATTCCAATATGATTCTCATAAAAAAGAGTAGGATAACCAGTCACTAAAATTTTAAAAAAGCACAAAAAGAACCTTGATAAAAGTGAAAAAAACATAGATAATAAATTAGATTCTCGCAATAAACTTTTTTGCACATCACGGCATCTCACATTAAAATCAATAAATGATGTTTGCAATTAAAGGTGAATCATGAGGTCAAAGCCAACCAACCTTACTCAACAGGAACTTTGTCGGTCCCCCAACCATCGTTTGGTTGACATTCCCTCCCCATCACCCATATGTTTTAGTCTTAGCGAACTCAAAGAATACGAATAGCATCTAAATCTTTAGAAACATGAGCACACACGCCCACCCTTAACAGAGTCACTCTTCTGTGCATAGCCAACAAAAATTCAAAACTCTTCCTTGACAGCAACAACCTACACATATATACATTCTAATATACACAAATACATATACATACATGATTATATGTTATAGGATCATATCAAAATTTCAACGAAAACTAGTGATGACAAAAAAGAATATATGTTATAGGATCATATAAATAAAATAAAAACTTAAATCAATTTGAGGGAAAAATATATATCTATAAACCCACATTCAGAATTCCAAAATGCACCCAATAAAATCACATTTCTGAAAACCCAAGTTTTATACACACCAAAAATTCACATTTGGAATAATAAATTTCATCAAATATAAAGTTAATACCTGTTTTTGATCGTTCTTGATCATCTGTTCTACCCTGATTGTAGTTGCAGTTATTTTTTCTCTTTTCCCCTGATTTCTTACTTGATTGTTCTGCAGAGCAAGGGAAACACCCCATGCCTTCTCTATGTATATAACCAAAACAAATATATATCTGTGTGTATCTGTGTGAAAATATGTAAACATACAATTAGATGCACGATCTCTTGCTCCTCAACTACAGAGAAGAACAGAGTCCTTAACAATAAACGGAAGAAAGAAAGAGAAAGAAAGAGAAAACTTTCCAGTGAGACAAGTGATTTGGTATTCTAGTATATATTTTCCTCGTATTTTGTCTTATGTATTACAATTTACATGTTCATTTTCTTACACAATCTATCTGCTAATTGATCGCCACGTCATACTTTAGAGAGTTTTGAGTCAATATCGATTACTCATCCTCGTCCTCAAATCTTGATTATATGCAGAAAATCTTCCACGTCCCCAAGAATCATTGGCTGAAATTTGATATTTTTACCATCTTGATTGCATCAAATTTTTGTCTTGTTTTCTTAATGAAATTTTCTTGTCTCACCTACCTGTCAGCAAGATTCATGATCTAGTGATTTTGAAACGAAGTAGACGTGCTGTTATTAATTGAGAAAATTCTCTATCCTTTCATTGATAACGTGTCTTTAAAGGTCTGAATATCTAACTTAATTAAAAATCTGCAAATTTGAATTTTCTTATATAAAAAATTGTCAATATAAACATTAAAATCACAAACTAATTTTAATTGAATTAAAGAAAAATTTCAAATGGTTTGATAGTTTTGTCTAATATTGAGCCACGTACAATTTTAACATCTACCGTTACAGTTTTGGTCATAGAGAACAGATTTATAAATTTAAATAAGTTGGCACCTAGAATTTCACTTTTTAAAATTGATGACTCATCACCACACTACATAAAAGTTCGGGGAGCTCAATCGTAATAATCTCTTATTAATTCATTGGGACATTGATTGGACAAAAATAAAGAATTTAAAATTAAAGGATTGCAACGTAGTCAAATTAGTATTTAGAAATTTAAAATTAAAGTTTTGAAATGAATAGAGAGATTCTAAGTTATTTTAACGAAATTAGAATAACAAAAGTTTTGGTTGAACAAAAGTCTGGTGGTTGTTTTTTGATAAAATCTATAAAATACTGAATTTCTTCTAATTAAATCTTGCTCGGTTGAAGTTTGTGGACAAAAAATAAGTTTTTCTAATATAACATATTTGACTTTCAAAAATTTTGAAGGTGAATTTATTTTAAAGTAGTAAGAGCAATTTTGTCATTTCACCTTTAAAATTTTTGAAAAGTCAAATATGTCGTGTTAGAAAAATCTATTTTTTACCTCGAAAAATCTATTTTTTACCTCAAAAAATCTACCGAACAAGCTCTTAATCAGTTTTTATCGGTATTTTTTTTTGTTATCAACAAGATAGTTGATTTTGTGGTGCTTCTTTTTTTTTAATGCCCACGCTGCATCACAAATAAAGCAGAAATAGTGACGTAGAATTGTGTAATACGTTAAAAATGTTGTAGAAGCATCTTAGTATACACTGAGAAGTAATATTAAAGTTTCAAAATCGCATTATATCTGCCATACCAATACCATGATTCGTGATTATTAAAAAAAATTGTCCAAAAATCTGACTGATTTTATCACTTGTAATTAAATGATTTAAAAATGATTATTTTGGTAGTTGATTAGAAACAGTCGGCTTAACCGTTTCTAATTATTCAATTGTTTAATAACAAGGGGCCTTGATTAGTGCAATAATATATTTACTACTAATTAACAAGTGACAAATAAGTTTGCACGTGTAAATATCCCATGTTTAATTGTAAAGACTACGTTTGGTCATGAAAAAGACGCTTCGAATCATGCAAGAAAGATGATATATATTTGACGTGGACTTCAACAAATTTTATTTTAGAGTAAAATTCAAACGATTTAAAAAAAAACATAAAGTATAACCTTCTGTCAGCACGAATAGAATAGAGTTCCAGTTAAGTTAAAAAATAAATATATATTAGAATTCTACCTATTTTCTTTTATTTTTTAAGAATTATAACTGTTTCATATAAATAAAGTTAATTGTAATGAGTTATTTACACCATTATTAAATATACGAATTCTTATTATTTTAATATGGTATCAGAGCAATCATCTTTTCAGACTTGGTGATTGTCTCCGTTTTAGGCATTTTTTCCAGTTCTTCGAAAAATTCCTTGAATTATCTGTTTTTTTGAGTTTTTATAATGAATTTTGAGTAGAAACGGTCCAACAAAAAAAACCCAATGTTGTGCCAGTTTGTCGTGATGTTCGACCTTTTTTGGCCAAATTACATCGTTTAGGCCTCCAAAAATGCTTTTTCCTTCTCTATAGACATAAATTTTAGAGAAACTCCGAATTTTTTGTTTGTTCTTTGTTTTTTTCCGTATTCCGAACACAACATATCTTCGAAATCTCTTGGTCCCAATGTTAATTACCCCAGGTGAAATCGGAACCACGGTTCCAACAACTTTGACCCCAGCATCGCAGATTGTAGTTCACCAAGATAGTTCTGCTTTTCCAACCAAGATTACCCTAAAAGAGACTAATTATTTATTATGGTCTCAACTCATGGAGATGCGGATTGATACTTGTTGTGCGATTTAAATTCCGCAAGTGGACGGATCGTTTACAAGTAATAAAGTAATGAATAGAGTGTCGAACTCACGGGGACTAGATATCAATTTAACCTATTAATTTATAATTCAAACTTTAACAATATGAATAAACACAGATTTAAATTGGTTTGTGAATCTAAACCTATTTCAATTAAATCTAAATTATCAAACAATTAAAATAAATTTATGAGAACGAATTCGAATTAACTAACACTAGGATTCGCGAATCCACCTATACTTTCCTTAATCAATTATCCGTTTAACCGTTTTAGCTTATAATTACTTTGAATTGAAAATCGGTGATCCTAAAATAATCAAAAGCCTCTCTCGATGATCAATCAATTCTATACGATATGCGAACCTAATTATCTTTAATTAAGCTTCGAACATAAACATATGCATTAAAATCTCAAGAACACCTAAATGGATTTCATAAGGGTGTGTTTGATTGGTAGCATGGAAAAATGGTGGAAAATGAAAATATTTTCTATGGAAGTGGGAAAATAAATTTCACTATCTAGGCAAGAAAATTTTTTCCAAGAAAGAAGGCAAATCCATGCTTTACATGCTTGTACCTAGAAAATGTATTTGCTTTTCCATGTGCCAATCAAACAACAAAGTGAGACAATAAAAGTGTTGGATTTGACAAGATTTTCCATGGAAGTGACATTTTTCATGGAAAATGTTTGAATCAAACACACCCTAATAGTAATTTCTATCTATTATTGGACCATATGTTATTAAATACCACGTGTTTAATCTATATTGAATCTCTCGACTTCAATATAAATCACAATATATTCTAATGGTGATCAGGCATTAAAATAATAGAAAAAATGAATAAAAAATAATCAACACAAAAGTAATTAATTACTAAACGGAAAAACTTCTAATTAATTAAAAATCATGAAGTTTCATCGTTCATCTTAGAAAAAGTAAATTTAGCTGGACATGATTTCGTTAATTAACGAAAGACTTGTATCAATCATGTTCCGGTGAAAGAAAAAGAAGAAAAAATAAATAAAACTCGTGACTCTGGCTGAAGAATCTCCAATCCCGTGCCTTGATCTTCGATTCTCTTCTTGTACCTTCTTCTCAAAATTCCTATCTAATCCGGCTCTGAATTCGGCTCTCAAAACGACTCCCAAATTATGAGTTAATAACTCATATTTATAGTTACCTAATTGTGCCCCCAAAAGATCTCAAAATATTATAAAATTCGTGGGCCAAAAGGTTTCCTAATCGGATTAGAACTCAAAAAGGAAAATAAAAATCCCATAGCCAAATTAACACTGGGCGGCTGTTTTTCAAACGGCCATAACTTCTTGTAGAAAGCTCCAAATTGAGATCCGTAAAAAGTGGTGGACTCGTAATTTGATTATCTTTCCAATGGTATATCATTTACTTGTCGATTTCACCAAATTATTGCTCTTTTCATCTATTCTTCTTCAATTACTTATAAACGGGTCTAAAACTAAAATATGATGAATAATACAATAAATTAAGTAAAAATTCAATAAAATGACGAGATAAAAGCTTAGTTTAAAAGCTCAAATAAGTGCACAAAATACACTTATCAAACACCCCCAAACTAAACTTTTGTTCGTTCTCGAATAAACTAGCTAAAGACAATCATGCACATACTATTAAAAATAGTCATAATATAAATAGCTTGCCGTTCTTGCTTCAATTTTTGTAATAACTTATAATTTATGACGAGTGCTTAGGTATTACTATTGCAAATGTGATTATACTCAGACCATACTTGATATGTGTGTGAGAACAGTTAATCTGATCAACTTAAATTCTATGGTGGTGATAGCTCAACCACTTGGTCAACTTTTTCTTTCCCTCTCGTAAGGTACACTTTCTCCCAAAATGATTTTCTCTTTCAATTTCCGAGATTATGGTTCAAAGGTTAAACTTCGCTCATTATTTTTTGTCTGAGGCTGATTGAGAAAACTAATAATCGTGACAACCTAAATATATGAAGATTCTCCAATTTATGAGCACTCTCGACTAGGAAGTTTCTACTAAGTAAGTCAAACCAATTAGTTTTCTAATCCCCAAATTTACTTTACAAAGGATTTAACACTGGCTTTAACAGTAAAAAAAAAAAAAATAATATATATATATATATATATATATATAAATCTTATGTGCAAAACTCAATCCATTAAGCTTTCTAGATGACTCATGTAACGAGCTTTAGGTCGATGACTCCTAGGTCTTTCGAACTTTAGGACACTGGATTTTGAGAAACCCCTACGGGCCTTTCACTCAAGTCAAATAGGCTACGAAAAGAGTTATAAGATATTAATAGGATGCAAAACTCAGTCTATTAAGTTTTCTAAATGGCTCATGTAACGAGCTTGAGGTCGATGACTCCTAGGTCTTTCAAACCTAGGGCATCGGGTTTTAAGAAACCCCTACGGACCTTTTCGCTCAAGTCAAATAGGCTACGAAAAGAGTTAAACAATAATAATAATAATTTTGTTCCTTACGTGCAATAAGTTCATGCTAGGGAATTAGATTCCTAACATTCGGTCAATACCTAGCTTCTTCTAACTGGTCTAAAGTACTCCACACAATTTTTTTCAACATACATGGAATCAATCATAACCTAGATAGCCACAATCACAGCTTATCTACCACACTTTCTCACTCTATTGGTTACTTAGTTGAGATACATATGATTTTTTGGTTCAAATAGGGTATCCTATTATTTTCAACTTAAGTGCACCAACATAGCTAAAAATCATCTTAATGGGCCGACACAACACAATATCAGACATGGTCAAATAGTCTCACATTTAACCAATAGTAATAATCTGTTCACAAACCATGGATTAAAGTGAAATAATTAAATAAAAAAGTTGCATCATTAGCCGGCAAGGCTAGTCATATCACATAAATATGCAAACAAATTTTTTTAAAACCAAAATAAGTTAAAAATCAAATATAAAATATCAATTATCGAATCAAGCAAATTTTTCATAATCACCCCCAAACTTGAAACAAACATTGTCCCTAATGTAAAATTTAAAATCAAAAGATTAAAGACTTCCCTAAGGTATATCTGATGGTGCCGAGAGAAAATGTGTTATAAGATCAACTAGAAGAGAATTATGTACAAGTTGGTCTGTAAATCTTTGTTTGAATGTCATCCAGCAAGCCTTTAGGTTGTAACTCTAAAAAGAAAAAAGAACTTATTAATATTAATAAAATAAATAAATAATTTTTTTTTGTCCTTGCGATCGCAAGGTTATAAAGTACTGCGATCACAAGTACATGAAAATCTGGACAGAAAGTTTTCTGCCCAGGCCATGCGATCGCAGGGGGGTATACCATGCTTTCGCATGGTACAAAATTTGTTAAAATTGATTTTTTTTTAAATTTTAAATATAAATTTAAAATAATTGAAAAACGTGCTTATGCAAGATGACGATGATTGTAACCTCAAAATCTAAGAATTGAAAGTCTACTAAAAAAAACCTAAAACATGCAAATTGTCAATTGAAATCCTAAACCGAAAAAATACGAAAATTTAAATAAACGGCGTAAAAAATGGGTTTGCCTCCCATTGAGCGCTTCTTTAAGTCATTAGCTTGATTTTGTCGTGATGATCGCTCAAGACACTTTGAATAGATCTTTGGAGGACTTGCTTTTCTTGCTTTGATCGACTTTGGAACATTTTTTGTTTACCTTCTAGAGCTTGATTTTTTCCTTATCATATTGATACGATTTTGTTTTGCCACCATGCTCGAATTTAACTAAGAAAATTTCAGCTTCCTCTTTCGCTTTGATCACAGAAGATGGATGGTACTCCTCTTTCTGCACATACTCTTCTTCTCTAAGTGATGCATCCTGATGTTGTAACAACTTTATCATCTAAGCTCCCTGCCTTTTGGTCAATGACATCAATCTCGAAACAGGAATATGAAGAGCTTGGAAATTTAATTGCTTTGAACACATTGAATGTAATGTGTTCATCATTCACTTTCAGCATAAGTTCTCCTTTTTAACGTCAATTCTTCGCCCGACCAAGTAGCAAGAAAGGTCGACCTAAAATAAGTGGTACATCCCCGCCTTCACACATATCCAGAATAATAAAATCAGCAGGGAATATGAACTTGCCCACTTTCACCAATATGTCTTCAACTATTCCCCTTGGACGTTTTATGGACCTATCTGCAAGTTGGAGTGTTACTGTTGTTGGCTTTGCTTCTTCTAAACCGAGCTGTTTACAAATAGAATAAGGCATTAGATTTACACTAGCACCCAAATCACATAAAGCTCTATCAAAAAATAAACTACCAATAGTGCAATGAATATTAAAACTCCCTGGATCTTTTAATTTCGGTGGTAGCTTGTTTTACAATATGGCACTGCATTCTTCAGTTAGTGCGACTGTTTCATGCTCCTCCAACTTTCACTTATTTGAAAGGATTTCCTTCATGAATTTGGCATAGCTAGACATTTGAGCTAATGCATCGGCGAAAGGTATGTTGATGTGAAGCTTTTTGAATATATCCAAGAATTTCTTGAATTACTGGTCTAGCTTATGTTTTTGCAACCTTTGAGGAAATAGAATTGGAGAGACGTAAGCCGGTGGTGGAACATAAGCTGGTGGAGAGTCCCTTTCTGGTGCAACTTCTGCATCTAATTTGTTTTCTCTCTCTTTGTTGAACACAGTTTCTTTTTCTACACCTGGTCTAGTCACATGAATTTCTGGCAATTGAGCTCCGCTTCTCGTGGTAATTGCATTTACTTGCTCTTTTAGATTGACCTCGGTATTGCTTGGCCACGTGTCTGGTTGTCACTCGGTCAACAGTTTAGCCAACTGCCCAATCTGATTTTCTACATTCTTTATCGCAGCATCTTGTCTTTTATGCATCTCCTTCAATTTAGATTCCATACGCGTAACAGTTTCTTCCAATCCTCCTGTCACTCTCCATTGATTTGGCAGATTCTGAATATTTTGAGTGTTGCCATAAGAGAAGTTTGGATGATTTCTCCATCCTGGATTGTAAATCTGTGAATACGGATTATTCTGCTGTCGCTGAAAATTCTGAGCATATGCAACTTGTTCAGGGGATGGCATATCAACTTTTGTCAATGGACACTCTGAAGATTGATGATTTGCCCCTGCATGTTACACAAATTGGTGGAGACATCTGAACCATATTGGCTTAATGAGAATATTTCATTGCTTCCATCTGTTTTGCCAATGCATCGATTTTTGCCAGTACAAGCAAATTTGTGTCTACCTCATGTACCTCTGTTGCTTTCCTCTGTAATCCTTTTTCTGGCCATATAATAAACTGTTCACTCATGGTTTCAAATAGATCGTAAAGGTCACCGGTGGATCTATTTTGAATAGAGCCACCTGCTGCACAATCTACTGAAGAACGACTGGTTGGAGGTAGTCCAGAGTAGAAATAATGATTTTGAGCTGCTAAGGAGAAACCATGACTTGGACACTTTCGGAGCAGTTGTTTGAATCTTTCCCATGCCTCGTGAATGTTTTCCAACTCAGATTGTTGGAAATTAGAAATTTTATATTTCAGTCTGTTTACTCTGGCAGGAGGGAAATATTTCATTGTGAATTTCTGAATCAAATCTGTCCAAGTAGTGATGCTCTCAGGCAGTAGAGAATCTAACCATTCTCTAGCTTTATCCTTAAGTGTGTGTGGAAATAGCCTTATCTTAAGTGCCTCTTCATTAACACCTTGGTATTTGAAATTGTCACAGAATTCATCAAAGCGAGAAATGTGGTAATGAGGATTTTCATCTGTCATCCCATAGAACGGCAGATTGTTCGAGAACAAATTCATCACATCTGGTCTCAACTGGAAATTATCGTGTCCATAAGGCGGATAGACTATGCTGGATCGATTCTCAACAATCGGTGGCATCATATACTCTCCCATAAGGATATCTCGCTCATTAACTTCAACTGGTCGAGCTATTGGTGGGTGATTATTTCTGCTATCTGCAGGTAATGGATTCTGGATTCGGTTATCCTCCATTGTGTCTTTTTGCTTTGTTTCTTTTCTCTTTTTTCACGTTGTCGTCGGTGAAAGCTCCGTTCAATTTCTGGATCTAAATCAAATAGATCAAGATCTTTTGTACGGTGCCTACACACTTAACACTTGAAAATTTAGAAAACAGATAAAATTCAGCAATATCACGAAGCATTGAAAATATAAATAAAATAAAAATAAATAATACTAAAAAGAATTGTTAAAAGCCAAATTATAAATAAACGTAGCAATTAATAAAACTAGTATCCGGCAACAGCGCCAAAAACTTGTTGTGCGATTTAAATCACGCAAGTAGACAAATCGTTTACAAGTAATAAAGTAATGAATAGAGTGTCGAACCCACGAGAACTACATACCAATTTAACCTATTAATTTATAATTCAAACTTTAACAATATGAATAAACACATATTTAAATTAGTTTGTGAATCTAAACATATTTCAATTAAATCTAAATTATCAAACAATTAAAATAAATTTATGAAAACGAATTCGAATTGTACTAACACTAGGATTCACGAATCCACCAACACTTTCCTTAATCAATTATCTGTTTAATCGTTTTAGCTTATAATTACCTTGAATTGAAAATCGGTGATCCTAAAATAATCAAAAGCCTCTTTCGATGGTCAATCAATTCTTTATGATATGCGAACCTAATTATCTCTAATTAAACTTCGAACATAAACATATGCATTAAAATCTCAAGAACACCTAAATGGATTTCATAAAGCATAATAATAATTTATATCTATTATTGGACCATATGTTATTCAATAACACGTGCTTAATCTATATTGAATCTTTCGACTTCAATATAAATCACAATATATTCTAATGGTGATCAGGCATTAAAATAATAGAAAAAATAAATAAAGAATAAGCAACCCAAAAGCAATTAATTACTAAAACAGAAAAACTTCTAATTAATTAAAAATCATGAGGTTTCATCGTTCATCCTAGAAAAAATAAATTTAGCCGGACATGATTTCGTTAATTAACGAAAGACTTGTATCAATCATGTTCCGGCGAAAAAAAAGAAGAAAAAATAAATAAAACCCATGACTCTGGCTGAAGAATCTTCAATCCCATGCCTTGATCTTCGATTCTCTTCTTGTATCTTCTTTCCAAAATTCCTCTCTAATCCGGCTCTGAATTCGGCTCTCAAAACAGCTCCCAAATTATGAGTTAATAACTCATATTTATAGTTACCTAATTGTGCCCCAAAAGATTTCAAAATATTATAAAATTCGTGGGCCAAAAGGTTTCCTTATCGGATTAGAACTCAAAAAGGAAAATAAAAATCCCGTAGCCAAATTAACACTGGGCGGCTGTTTTTCAAACGGCCATAACTTATTGTAGAAAGATCCAAATTGAGATCCGTAAAAAGTGGTGGACTTGTAATTCGATTATCTTTCCAATGGTATATTATTTACTTGTCGATTTTATCAAATTATTTCTCCTTTCGTCCATTCTTCTTCAATTGCTTATAAACGGGTCTAAAACTTAAATAGGAAGAATAATACAATAAATTAAGTAAAAATTCAATAAAATGACGGGATAAAAGCTTAGTTTAAAAGCCCAAATAAGTGTACAAAATGCACTTGCCAGTACTCGTAATAAGGCTGGTTTATCTTATTGGAGAGTGAAAATACCCGAACATGGAGACCCGACTTTGGAAGCATGGATAACTAATAATCATCAAGTCAAGAGCTGGCTTATTGACTCGATGATCCCTTTCTTAATGCAATGATTTATTCGTCTTCCCACCACTAAGAAGATATGGAAAGCGGTGTCTCGAACTTTCTATGACGGCTCGGATGAAACGTGTATCTTTGAATTAAACCATAGATCTTTCTCTACCAAAC
The DNA here is from genome assembly GCA_023638005.1 of Forsythia suspensa. Lineage (NCBI taxonomy): Eukaryota > Viridiplantae > Streptophyta > Magnoliopsida > Lamiales > Oleaceae > Forsythia > Forsythia suspensa. The sequence continues at coordinate 18,643,780 of CM042669.1, forward strand.
AGAATGGTCATCCGTTACCCACTTATTATAATGAGTTGGTCGCTATTTTCAGAAAATTAATCACTAGACGTCATCATAGGTAGGAACAGTTGAAGGGGTAGTTTAGTTGCACTCAGCCATGGCAAGACTTCGAGTTCATATCTTTCTAATTGGACTTCATTCTGAATTTGACCAAGTTCATAGAGAAATCTTGAGAAAGGATCCGAAACTTGATCTTAACAGTGCATATGCCTCTATTCGGAAGGAGTTTCAATAGAAACAGACGATGGGGAGGATCGCATATAATTTCTGAAAATTCTACGATGATGGCAAACCAAGACAAACAAGGATCGTCATCGGCTACTACGAAAAGGCTAATGAAAAATCTAGATGGTGAATATGTACTCATTGTGGCAAATCTGGACATTCAGAACAACGATGTTACGAGATTATAGGCTACCCAGAATGGTGGATTTTTCGAAAAAAAAACCTCGGAAGAATATTGGAGGGAAAGCCATGATGACATCCGCAGATGAGGATCAAGTGCAACCCATAGCTAATGTAATTCATCGAGGTACAGTTGGTAATGTTTGTGTACTCTCTGCTAGTTCAAGAATAGCACTTGGGTTATTGATACAGGTGCATCCGATCATATGACTAGGGATTTTGGTCAGTTACAATCCCTCAACCTACAGTCTCAGTTTGTCATCTCTATAGCCAATGGTAGCACTTCTCCTATTATTGGAGGGGATCTATTATTTTATCTGATTCTCTTACTTTAGATATTGTTCTTGTTGTTCCAACCCTCAAATATAATCTTCTCTTTGTTAGCTAAATCACCTCTAAATTTGCCTGTAACGTTTTGGCATTCTTTTTGTGTTTTTCATGACATTATAACTCAAAAGATTCTTGGTTATGGTGTTAGACAGGGCAAGCTGTATTATCTTGACTCGATGAAAAAATGGGGGTCAAAGCTTAGGAACGCAAATCAAGCAAGTAGTGAGGATAAAGATAGAGCAACATTTTGGCTATGGCACCATAGGCTAGGGAATCTTTCTTTTGGTTATATTAAGAAATTACAACCGCATTTGTTTTTCTTGTTTAGATGATTTTGTTTTTCGTTTTAATACTTGTGAACTAGTCAAGAATCATCGTATCTCTTATTTACCCAGTTTGAATAAAAGTTTGGAACCATTTGCTATTATTCATTCAGATGTTTGGGGCTGCAAAAATTCCATATCTATGTGCTGCTCGATATTTTGTTACATTTATTGATGAATGTACACTAATGACATAGATTTCTCTTCTTCAAAATAAAAGTAGTGTTAGTATAGCATTTCAGGAATTTTATAAATTAGTGATGACTCAATATCAACACCAGAACCCCACTTTTCAATCTGAAAATAGAAAGGAATTTATGGATAAAACTTTGGGAGCTTATTTTAGAAACCATGGTATTCGTCATCAAACTTCTTGTAGCTATAGTGTCAATGATTTTAAAACTCTGCTACAAAAGATGCAGTCTTTCCTTTCGAGTTCTCCTCTTCTGAATTTTGAATCACGTATTTTTTGATGTACGGTCTATATTCATGTGCCTAAGGTACTGCGAAGTGAACTTGATCTTTGTGTACAACGGTATGTTTTCATAGGATACATGGAGTTACTGAAAAGGTTATTGGTGTTATGACCCATACAATCGAAAATTACATGTGACCTTGGATGCCTCGTTTTATAAGTTGGAACTGTACTATCCCGCAAAAATACTAAGTCTTCTCTTCAAGAGGAGAGTTATTGTGAAGAGAATGAAGGTGAAAATTACTTAATTGAATTGGAGAAAAATAGGAAAAGTATTGTCTAAAGTTGTTTGAGAGTTCAAGGCCTGACGCTAAAAGTTTAGGTTTTGGAGATACAGACCAACAGCAAAATATTGGCCTAGTACATCAAACTATAGCACTGATAAGGATTCCCACATTGACCCCCTTTTTTGTTTTCAAGATGCCCACAGCTACACCACTAACCAAATAATCAACCCAGAATGTCCTTCGTAATGAAACTCATAACTCTTTTCTTGATAAATCTAATGATTTTCCTAGTTTGAAAGAAGATGTAGTCAACAAAAATCTACAAAGGTCAAATAGAAAAGTCCCAGAGAAACAATATGAACATGATCCCAAAGACAAAAATAAGTACCCGATCAGTAATTATGTTTTCTTCCATAGGTTGTCAGAATCGTATACATTTACTATTAATCAATTATCCAATGTGTCTATCCATAGTAGTGTACATGATGCATTGATCGATCTACAGTGGACCAAAGCAATGAATGAAGAGATGGAGGCTCTTCAGAAGAACAATACATGGGAAATTTGTTTATTACTTGAAAGAAAGAAGACAATTGGGTGTAGATGGGTGTTCACACTAAATTTCAAGACGGATAGAAAGATTGATAGTTGCAAAGCTTGGCTAGTTGTGAAAGGGTACAAAAGTACGGTGTGGACTATAAAGAAACTTTCGCTCCAGTTGCCAAGATCAATAACATCCGCATCTTTATGTCCATAGCAGCAAATCGAGACTGGCCATTGCAATAATTTGATGTCAAGAATGCTTTTCTCAATAGATATCTATTGGAAAAACTGAAGAAGTTTACATAGAGTTACCACCAGAAACTACAAGCAAGTCTTTGAGTAATACTGAAGTGTGTAGATTGAAGAAGGCTTTATATGGACTAAAACAATCACATTGGGCTAGGTTTGGAAGATTCTCCTCTACTAGAATTTGGTTGTAAGCAAAGTAACTCAGATCATACTTTGTTTATAAAGTAAAACAATAGGAAAATAACGGCGTTGATTATTTATGTTGATTATATGGTCTTGACAAGAGATGATTCAGATGAAAGAAAGACAATACAAGAGTACTTAGCAGAAAAATTTGAAATGAAAGATCTTAGACAACTATTATACTTCTTAAGAATTGAAGTTTCCTAGTCAAAGGTTGGAATTCATCTGTCACAACGGAAATATGTGATAAACCTTCTAACTAAGGTTGGAATGCTAGCTTGTAAACCAATAGAAACTTTTATATAGATGAACTACAAGTTTGGAAGTGTTGCAGATCAAGTTCCATCCGACAGGGATGGTATCAACAGCTAGTTGGGAAATTGATTTACGTATCACACACAAGACCGGACATAGCAGTAAGTGTGGCAAGTTAGTTCATGCATGCTCCAAGTGAAAACCATATGAATGCAGTGTTTCGGATCTTGAAATATTTGAAAAGTACTCCAAGAAGAGGATTACTATTCTAAAGAACAGAGTCCATTGAATTGAAGGTTATACGAACATAGATTGGGTAGGAAATGAGGATGATAAGAGGTGTACATCGGGTTACTTAATATTCGTGGAAGGTAATATTGTTACATGAAAAAGCAAGAAGCAAAAGGTAGCTGTAACGCCCTCAATTATTTCAACTCGGAGAGTCACTAAAATAATCTTTAAATAATATTTGACGACTCCAAATAGGTTTCCGTTCCCTTGAATGGTTTTAAAATATAACTATTGCAGAAAAATAACAAGCAAGCAATGGAAAAGAAATTTACCTTTAAAATTGAAGATTTTTACCTATACCGTGATAAGTGTCCCCACAAATTATTTCACCATCTAAACGTACTCCCAAAATTTTAATATTTGAACTATAAATACATGGGACCTTAGACTAGGCCATGTAAAATTTTTAGACCTTAGCTACATCGTTTGGTAGGTGAAAAAATTGGTCAAAATTGCTTAAAAAACTGTCCCGCTACATCATTTGGTAGGCACCCACTAAAATGTTCATAATAAATTCATGTGATGGAATTTTTGAGTGATTCTAATTATGCTATTAGACAACATATAAGAATTTCATAGCCACTGATTTTACTCAAAAACTCAAAATACATAGAGAGTTATGATTTTTCAAAGTATGGACAGAAAGGTGAAATTTCAGAATTTAAAACAAGGCAATTTTCTATTTTAAAAATTAAAATGACAACTAAACCGACATTTCATTTTCCTTGTACTTTACATCATTAAATAATGTAAAATCAACATCTAATTTATTGTATTTACATCATAATTGACTCGATCATTTCGATGTCAAAACTTAATTAAACACTAATAAACATACTTCATGATCACTAGCCTACGCCATCGCATTACTGCCAAGCATATCAATCTGAAGAGTAAATAATTTTGGAGCATGACTATTTCAAAGAACACTCGGTAGAAATTATAGTAAAACATGAGGAAAACATACGAATCATAAATGCGACATGCCAAACTTTAAAACATATATAAGGAACAACATAAGTTCATATTCGGCCACATAAATTCATAAGTGATTTCCTTCAATCACAGATTTCTTAAGTGATTACCTTCAATCACTATCATAACGTTCCTTCATAAACATTTAACATGACATACAATTTTTGCATTTATTTACCCGAAGTCAACTTTGTAAAATCATAGTTTAAGTAGTATAAAAACTACCTTGCAAAATAGAGGTTTGGTTGAGTTGAATTAGTTGTCCCTATCTTCAAATTAACTCTACACTTGCCTTGTTGTTTTGCCAAAATCCGTAAGTCGTAGTATGGTGTATAAAATCTAGGAAGAGGAAGGACTTTACTGGCCGAAAATGGTGAGGAAAAGGGATCCAAGTTGCTGGAATTTTTGAGGAAAATGGAAGAATGATGAAGGAAAAATGGACCAAGTCGCTGGAATTTCTGGGACCGAAAAGTGACAGTAATATGAGGGAAAAATAATGAAGAAAAATGGGACTGGTTACTGGAGTTTGGAGCTAAAAATGATAAGGGAAGAAGGGGAATTATTGGAGCAAAAATGATTGGTAAATGTCTAATGCTGGGACCGAATCTATTGAGGAAAAAAAAAAGAAGTTGCTGGGATCTTTTTGGTGATTGAAACGAGAAAGTGTGGGAGTTTTATCTTAACAAAATAAAGAGGGTAAGGGGACTTAAGGGAGACTGAATTCTGGAGTTAAAGGAGGAGGGAGGGGGGAATAGTTACTTTGGTGGCTAAAATGTGAAGGAGAAAAGGGGGAACTGTATGGCCGAATCTGGGATGATTTGGAGCATTTTTTTTTTCGCGAGGAATGCAAGTTGGTTGAATGGTGGATGAGTGGTGCCGAACGGTGGTGAAAATCTAGAGAAAAATAGGCGGATAAAATGAGTTCTTTGGAGGACACCGGGGGGGGGGGCGATTTTTCTTTTAGAATTAGGAGTTGTTTAGGGGGTTTATTGTAGATGAAATAAGGGGGTGGGGGTGTTTGGGTGTTTAAATTGGCATGAGAGTCGGGACTGTTTGGATGTGCTTTTCTAGTTGGAATAAGGGGTTGTTTGGATGTTTAATTAGCATGAAAAAATTTGGTTTTGGTGATTGACAAAAATTCTACGTTCGCCAGATAAAAATAAGGCGACCATATGCAACAAAATTTCTGCGACTAATGATTTTAATACGTACTCAAAAGTTCTTAGCAACGCCGAAAGTTAAAATTTATTTTCTTGAAATTTTAAAAGCCAAATTTTTTTCGTCCCTACAGTAGTTGCTAGATCAAGTGCAGATGTGGAATTCCGAAGTATGTTGCATGGTCTGTATGAGTTGCTATGTGTTAAACATGTTTTACAAGATTTGAGAATTGATTATAAAAGTCCTATGAGTCTACATTGTGATAATAAGGCAGCTACTGAAATTGCACATAATTCAGTTCAACATGATCGTACTAAACACGTTGAAGTGGACCGTCATTTTATTAAAGAGAAACTTGATCAAAAAATTATATAGTTCCCATTCATTAGGTCAGAAGATCAATTTGCGGATATTCTCACGAAAGCAGTTTGCGAAAGTGTTTCAGTGTTTCATGGTGCAAACAATGCATAACTTTAGCTTAGAATATTCTTTTGGCACGTTCGTAGATCTTTAACATGTACTTTGGATTATATCATCCTTTCATCCAAGAAATTGATTATGTCAGTTTCACCCTAAACAAAAATAAGCTTTGGATTACAAAAAGAAGAAAAGCTGTTGCTTTGAATACTCTACACAAGAAATTTTTAGGGTGAAACTGACATAATCAATTTCTTGGATGAAAGGATGATATAATTGACAAAAGTTATTACCAATTATAAAATCTATTCCAATTTCTAATTGATAGATTGCACATGTCATATTCATAAAAGAAATGTAATAATAAAAAAGAGAGTGGTGATCTCTTCCCCACACTCATAAAAAGGATGACTACATTGACACTATAATATTTTATAAGTGCATTACATTTTAATTACGTTAAAAGACTTTTTTTTCATCTCATTTGTATCTTCAATTTTCCATTAATTAACACATCTTGTTAATAATAAAGATTTTTATCCAAAATTTCTATTAAGAGAGTGTAAAAAGACTTATTTGTCCTTCGTATTTTTAAATAACAAATACATAAGTACGACTAAATATTTGCTCCTTATATTAAAGCATGTTGGTTATCTACTAATTAATAAAAGATTGAGGGGATGAATAAAATTTGAGGACATAAGTACAACAATAATTGTAAAAGATTGAAGACATTTAATGTCCGATTGATTTTACTAAATATTTTTGTAAATTTTAATAAAAATTAATGAAATGTATAGTTAAAAAGTTGATAAAATTATGAGTGTATAAAATGTGTGGTTAAATTTAATCACGAATGTAAGGAGTTTTCTCCTCTATTGGAAGAAAAAAGTACTTAAAAGTCCGTATGTTACTACGTCTTCAATTTCTCCCCCACAAAATCATCTCCTCTAAAATTTACTGACAGCTTCAATCCATTTCCCTGATTCGATTATCTCCTTCAACCGATCATCTACAAAATCTGCTCACCTCCTCAATCCATCTTCCTCAATCGATTATTTCCTTCTATTGATCATCTCCAAAATTTGTTCACCGCCTCAATCCATTATCATAATAGAGCATACGGTCGGATCCCACCGAAAAAAAGTGGTATACTAGTTATCACGACCGTATGGAGTTTTATCCGCTACGAGAAAAAAAAATACTTAAATGTCTGTGTATCACTACGTCTTCAATTTTTTCCGACACAAAATCATCTCCTCCAAAATTTAGACCGCCTCAATTCATTTCTATAATTCGACCATCTTCAAAATTTGTTCACCTACTCAATCCATCTACTTCAATCGATAATCTCCAAAATATATTCACCATCTCAATATATCATTATAATAGAACCTATGATCAAATCATACCGTTAGAAAGCGGTATGCACTAGTTAATTTTAACTTTTTAACAAATTTTTAAATAAAATCAAACAACTCTTGCTGTAATTAAAATGTGACTTGGTATCAAAGTTTTAAAATACGTAATGCGCAGCGAGACACAGTTATGTATTGAGCTTAGACGTATCTAAGCGTGGAGAGCAATGTGGGGGCGAGGCAGCAAGGCAACCATACCATCGTGAGCGAGCATTTTAGAAAAATTATTGGTATACAAAATTCTCTCCAAATGAAATTCTTCATTCCTCCTATGTCAATAGTAGAATGATGATAGTGCGGTTGCCTCCGCCGTGGGCGCTACTCCGCCGGCCAAACACCGCCGTGCGAGTATTCTCCTTACTCACGTCTCCTCCATCCACGGCCGTCGTCTACGACGAGCATGGACCTCCGATGCCGTCTGCAAAGTGAAAGAACTCCCTCCGGTACAGATAAAGGACGATGACGTCTGCGTCAGAATGCTCGCCGCTCCCATCAACCCCTCTGATATCAACAGAATCCAAGGTCCCTTCTACTTCAATATTTTAAGAGGAATTTCTGATTTTCTTTCTTCTTTTTTTTCTTGTAATTATGTTGATTCTCTTAATTTGCTTATTGTAATCTGTACATTGCTTGAGTCCGCCAAGCTGCCAGTGACGATCGAAGTGGTATCTGTGCTTTATTTAAAAAAAAAAAAAAAAAATAGTGGATACAACTGCGAATGGATTTTTTATTTTTTATTTTATTTTTACTTTTTTTCCCTGTGCAAAGGGCTCCTTTTGTTTTTATTGTACTATTTACTATCTGCTTTAAAAGTGTATATTGGGTTGGGGAAGTATTGAAGAAAGGTGTTGTATAGGAGTATATCCGGTGAGGCCGCCGGTGCCAGCCGTTGGTGGATATGAGGGGGTAGGAGAGGTACATTCCATAGGCTCTGCTGTTAAGGGACTCAGCCCCGGTGATTGGGTCATCCCCTCTCCACCTTCTTCAGGTATGCTGCGGTTCTTTCCACAAATTTATGACACATTCTATATATTTGATTATTTACAAAAAAAAATGAATTTAAGTAAAAGATATTATTTTTGCTAGAAATATATGTTTAACCAGTAGGAGAGGATCACTTGAATGTGTTACTGGCATTCTGCCAAGTTCTATTTTGCTCTTTTCTGAACGTTTTCCTTTTACTTGAGATGACAAGAAGCAAAACACTTCAAATCTTAAGGAAAGAAAAAAAAAATGTTCTAAAGCTCATTGACAACAAGATGATATGTGCGTTTATGCATGGATTGCAAGTGGTGGGTGACCAAGTCAATGTTGATTGTGGTGGGTGACCAAGTCAATGTTGATTGTGGTGGATGACTAACAGAAGCCCCGCGTGTGGCAGTGGCTGCTGGGATATAGCTCCCAGTTATTTAAATTATTGTTCTTTGTTGTTGATTAGTCAAGTTGAATTGTTATTCCTTATTTCTAGGATAGTTGGTTGAATTACTTGGTTATCAAGTTGTAATTGATTTATAAATAGCCGTTAGCAATTATGGAAATGAAAGAACAATTACAGCAATTATCTGCCTTCACCTCTCTTCTCTTATTTCTTCTTTCTGCAATAAAATTACCCTTATCACAAGATTTTTCGACAGCTACATTTGCAGTCACAATGAAGTCATATAATTATTTTGAGGGTTGTTGAAAGCAAAATGTAAAAGTGTCAGTGTTGCTGAGCATACTTCCATGACCAACATAGGAGATCAGGATAGTGGTTCTCCTTTACTGAATCCTGTGGTTTATAAGAGATGTACCATTGTACCCCTCTATTCAGCCAATTATTGCCATTAGGAATTAGAGGATTTTAGTTCAATTTACTCCACTGTTAATGACTTCTAAATGGTAGTCGGAACACCCCTGTGTAGTTTCTGTGATCTACAATGAGTTTGACACCTCTTCTTTTCAGGCACATGGCAGACATATGTTGTCAAAGATCAAAACGTCTGGCACAAAATTGAGAAAAGTACACCAATGGAGTATGCTGCCTCCATTACTGTAAATCCTTTGACTGCCCTCAGGATGCTTGAGGACTTTGTGGATCTAAAACCAGGTGCTGCCATTTCTATCTGACTAATGTTTTGTAATTCCTTTAGCTGCATTTCCCTTACCATGATGCATCCGAATAGGAGATGCTGTTGTTCAGAACGGCGCTACTAGCATTGTGGGGCAGTGTTTAGTTCAGCTGGCCCGGGTTCGAGGCGTCCGTAGCATTAACATTATCAGGGACAGGTGCCATTTAGATTAGCCCCAAGTACAGTGAGCTCTTATTTTTATATGCTTGTGACTGCATAACCTTATTATAATTGAAACAGAAAAGCGAAATCTTGACTTGTTATTAAAGTTTTTTTTTTCTTTTGGATTTAAATCTGTTGCTGACTCTCGGTGCTTTTAGTGTTAGAAATCTGATGACTTCCAGAAATATGCAGCTTTGTTAATGCAGTCGTAAGAATTCTCGATTTACCGTCGACTTGTTTTATCAAGAAAAAAAAGGTTGCCTGCATAACTTGGCTTCAAAATGATAGATCACCCAACATAAAATTTTCTCAATGTAGAAGATTTGATTATTAGTAACCTTTACTTACATTATTTTGAATTCCATGTATAACGCAACTAAAGATTCTGTGAGGTCGGCTTCCTAGTTTTCAAAGTGCGTTCATTTCAAAATCATATAAAAATCAACACGTCCTTGCTTTTCATAATATTTATTCAATTTGCATCAATTTCTAAATGTATCCTGCAGATATTTGTCTCAAATATGAATTCCTACTGTCACAGGGCAGGATCAGATGAAGCAAAAGAAAAGCTCAAAACTCTTGGTGCTGATCAAGTGTTTACAGAGAGCCAATTGGAAGTGAAAAATGTCAAAAGTCTTCTGGTATCATGTTTGAACTCGTTATGTTAATACTGTCTTAGGATGTGTTCCCTTTCTGCAGCTACATAGTTCCCTGTTTTATTGGATGTGGCCATCGTCTCTGCATCTGGGTGTTGAATTACGCACCTTTCCAGTATTTTCCCAGTTGTTGTGGTCTTAGTTATGTTTTTGTTCTTACTGAAATTTTCCGAGTCACATTTTATTCCTTTTATAGGCTGATGTACCTGAACCTGCTCTGGGATTTAACTGTGTTGGTGGAAATGCAGCTTCATTGGTTCTTAAATTCCTAAAGTAAGATTCAAAGTTTGTAACTTCTAGAAATTTTTCCATTTGATTATTTCTTTCTGAGAGCCTTATATGCTTGTTCCCAGGCAGGGTGGAACTATGGTTACATATGGAGGAATGTCAAAGAAACCTATAACTGTCTCAACTTCGTCTTTCATATTTAAGGTAAGCCTTGAAGATTCTCGCTTCCATTTTTTGTTTCTTCTGCAGAAGTTAATGCATCTAAGAAGGTGCATATTTGGTTATTATGGAGGATGTGAAGGCATCTTTTAGTGCGTAAGAGGAGGAATGTCCAAATTTTGCATTGTATAGCAGGCCATGTGGCACTGTTGTTTGTGATATCCATTTCTGTGAAAGGATTGAAGGTTCCATTAGCATTGTTAGGTAGTGATTCGATCAGGGGTGTAGTATTTTAGACATTTGAGAATTGTTCTTGGAATTTCAATTTTTTTTAATTTGAATCAGTTCTTAGAATTTCTTAATGCACTCATTAAGTTCCCTAAAGGTTGAAACAGTTGTTTTTGGCACTAGTTTCAAATTAAGATAATGGGGTTAATTATATCACTGGTGAGTAAATTATAATCTGCGCTACTGCTTAATAACTGAACTTTGAAACGTATCTCATTGGTAAGTGAACATTCATGCGAGTTGCCCATCCATGATGGATTCTGTTATATCCATTTGACGGAATTACCTACATGTCACACGGTAATTCGACGTGGCACAAATTAGATGTTAAATTTAGCCACATTAGCAAAATGAAAATAATAATAATAATATCTCCATCCCATCCCCCACCCCACCCCCCCCCCACCCCACCCCTACCCCTACCCCTACCCCTCTCCTATGTCCAAACTCCACCTCCACGGCCACCATTGCAACCCACTATAAAAGATTCATCAAGAAGTAACCACCACCACCACTACCACAAAAGACCCACAAATTCCAGAAAGCTGCATTTACTCTCTGGTTATGTGCTCTCACTTCACTTGGAAAAGAAAAATAAAATCTCATCCTTCTTCCAATCACCTATCTGAGGAGGACAAAAATGTACGGTCGATAACTCACTTTCAAATTTTCTGATATTGCCTCTTTCTCCTCCTTTCAGTTTCATCCACAGCGCTCCATTTTTTAGACAACAATCTATTTCAAATCCCAACTTCTAGTTATTAACAACAACTTCAAATGTTGTTCGTAAAGGCCATAGCAACATTGTTTCCACGGCCGATAAATTTATGAAATTGTTAAATGTTTGTGTCCCAGAATGCTTTTCTCGATAAAATTCCTTAATTTTCTTCTCGTCTTCAAAGTTGCTACAAGTTAATTTAATCTCTTTCTAAATGTGTAAAACGGGTATTGCTTTTTCCAGTTTGCAATGACGTTGAAATTACTAATTAGGGGTTTTTCAAGTGAATCAACCTGAGTATTAATTTATCTATTAAGTTTGATAAACCTTTAGTAAATATTATTGCCCTTTTAATCCCTTATGAATAGTTGCTTTAAACATCATAAATTTATGGATCTTTTATGGTTATGGCGGCGGCGGCAGCGGAGGGTGGAGTTGGGACATTTAACGTTTAATTTGTTGTTGGGTGAGGGTGGGTGTTTAGGAAGATGAAGACATGTATTTACTCTTTTTTCTTTTCTATTTAGCTGATGTGGCTACATTTAACATTTAATTTGTGCCACGTAGGATTACCGTGTGACACGTAGACAATTCCATCAAAGGGATATTGTTGACTAAGAATGTTGATTAAATTTTTTGCTGGCTAAAATGGTTGAAGTCGTGTTTGGCATTTGTGGTTGGATATGCGCTTTTAAGTAGTGGCAGCATTTTCGGAGATGCTGACACATGGCTTAATGGTGCCCTTTGGATGATCTTGAGTTCCCACTTCCCTGATGGTGCCCCTTCAGTTCGATAAATACACGGTGTGATCTTCTCTCTCTTATGTGGTGAAAATGCATATCTTTTTCAAATCTCGTCTTCTCCCCTTCTCTATTTTGTTCTTCTTACTAAAAACTTAGTGTTTTGTTAAGTGGTTATCAAAAAATTTCTATATCACCTTGTGAACAATAACCGTTAGAAGAGAAAGCTTTGGTTTAGGGCTTTATATTCTGAAGAAGAGGTGTAACTTTGTATTCTTAGGTCTATAACTGTTTCAAACCTTGATTCTTGGGTGCTAGGGCATTTTTTAGCGTTATCCTTCAGTGGATGCTCAACAGGTGATGTAGACCATTTGTGGTTGAACATCCGGGCCTTAGCGCAAAAAAGATCTCTGTATTCTTTAATTTGTGGATTTATGCTTTCTTCATGCTGGTTGGGTAAATCTGGGACCAACAGATATAACGGAATTTATTCAAGTGATGGATGGGTAATTCGCATTTTAGTTACCCATATCAATGAAGAAGGGAGACGTAAGTTGATTCTTTCGAAGAATCGGAAGCGAAGCGCTATGCCGGAGTTGCTTTCTCACTAGCGGGCGTTAGTTCCTATTGAGGAAGAAGAGCTCCAACGAGAAGTCGAAAAGCCCCCTTAGGAATCCCTCGGTGGTGGACCAAAGCAGAACTTTGGCCCTTGTAGGCGGTTCTTCGGGCCTCTTTCAATAGATTTATTTCCGCAGTCGAGTGATTTGACCGATTGATTCGAAATCGGTTCCACTGAAACAATGGCATGAGGGCCCTTGATCTATCAATAGAGGGAGCAAAAAAGGGGCTTGGCTCCCCTTTACAATATGAAGAAAGACATAAGGATCGCTAGTGAATCTGATGGAAACCGAATCTTTTGATTGAGAGCTGCGCCCAGGGCGTGGAAGATCCTTTGCTAGCGAGGCAGCTGGGATCAAGGTTTTGTGGCGGTACCACCAAGCGAGATTGAGACCAGCCCCTTGTTGTATAGGTAACCGATAAGATACATTTCAAAGTTCAGTTATTAAGTAGTAGCACGGATTATATTTCAATGACTAATGATATAAGTAACCTTAAGATAATATAAAGAAACCTGTTTCTAACTATCCCAACTTCTCATGCTTGTGATTAGAGATATTTTAATGTCTTTAGGAGAAACAAAACCATGCTATACTTTGAGAACGGAAACCAACATTTAAGCTTTGTCACCCGTCTATGTTTATTTCTGGTTGGTACCATTCATCTGACGGATCACCCAAAAAATAATTATGCTTGTTTAATGATTGAGCCAACCTCTAAGCGTGTGCCCGAACCAAGCTTGTGCTTGCTACAATTCTAATAAAGCCAGTATCTACTGTTCTTGGCTTGACACAGATTGGCTTGTCTTGCTTTGCTGGCAGCCCTCTGTATTAATTGTATCTTACACGGTATCATATTTTATTAATATTAATTTTTGCAGGACCTTTCCTTGAGAGGATTTTGGTTACAGAAATGGATGAGTTCAGACAAAGCAAAAGAGTGCAGGGTTATGATAGATTACCTTTTGAGCCTAGCTCGTGAGAGTAAATTGACATATGAGTACGTTTTTCTCCCTCTCACGTAGTGCTACCGCCTACCAGACTTTTGAAGGTTATTTAATGTAAATAGATTATAAATGTACCTTTGGACATGAGCTGTGAAGTTGGCTGTTCCTCATATTGTTGGGCCACATCCTCCCATTTGCTGCAGCTTTTCAAAATATGCTAAGAAAATTCTGCCCACAATATTAAGAAATAAAATATCATGGTTGTCAATACGTTCGGCAATATGTTAAAAGTAGTTTATTGAACTCATTTGACATGTGCGAGTAAATGGCTCATGGATCAAGTTTTCGGTTACTGTTCAATTTAAGTATCCATGCTGTTACACTCATGCATGTTTGCTTTGGCAGGATGGAGCTCGTGGCATTTAATGAATTTCAGTCTGCCTTGGACAAGGCCCTTGGAAAGCTAGGAAGTCAACCCAAGCAAGTAATCAAATTTTGACTTCGTGATGACTCGAGACATGACTACTGGAAGATATTTGCTGTTCTTTGTGTTTAGTACAGAGAATGTTCTTCATTTTACTGTCTCATGTAACTTGAACAAGTTTTATGGAAGAATTAGACCTTCTATTTTTGTTCCTTGATGTTGGACTCAAAAGGAAAGGAGATGTCTTATTTCTCCCATTTGAAACTTGTAAAAAAAATGTGAAATAAAAAACATGATGTAGACTTTTCCACGCTACAACTACAGCTACTATGAATCGGGTAGTTTTTTATGCACTGAAAAAAAATGTAGATTCTCAAATAAAAAATGTCAAATAGTGTAAAAGTCATTGTCCTCTTTTAATTGTCTTGTTTTGAATGAGTAATGCTTGTTTATTACCGATGCTCATCTTACGTGGTATTACTTAATTAGACGAATTATTTATTAGTAGTTATAGATATATTATTCAATTGGAGTAAATTATTCATCCAATTACGTACGATTACTATAGTGAACGATTATAAATAACATTATTCATTTTGGTTAGAGTCGTTAGTTGCATTCAACCCATTTCTAATTTGTAGTTGCATTGAAGGCATTCAACTCAAAATTTATTGAAAAAAATTATTGCTTTCTTGCTCTTATTCATGGCCATGGACCCGTTTGCATCACCAAACATTTTATGCTTCTTGCTCGTATTATACATTTTGCTTGTGGTTTCACAAATCTAGTAAACGTTAATTTGAACAAATATGCATACCTAGAATGAAAAAGAAGATTTATATTACATTTCGATTTCAAGACCCAAATCATTATTTAGTGACATGATCTATCGGATTCCCCACAATATGAGTGAAGCTAAAAAGTAAAAATTGCTGTGATTAGCTCTAAAAAAGGTTGAAAGATCAATCAGCTCAAGAATGAGCAACAGTTTTCACTGAAGTCAGTACAGCACTATACACTATTATTAAGGTTGATTATAGAGTACAGGATTTTGTTGATTGGATTCAAACATACTGCATATTTTTCCAATACATATGCTAACTTTTGAAATCCTTCACTCCAAATAACAATTGAGAGAAAAGGGCATGTACATTTAACTTGAAATAATATTCAGTGAGATTCGACTCACAAGCACATGTTCAAACGATTGAATAATAAGAAATCCTTGGAACAATTTTGGCGAATGATCATGATGAGATTCCTTCCTTTCTCAAAATGTAAGCCACTGCCTGTTCTACATTGTCAACAACCTGCAGAAGCCCATATTGCAACATTTATCGACTGTATTTATGTCATTTTCTAACAAATAACATCTTTACATCTCCACGGAAACTTTTTATTATCAATGCATTTTACAAACAACTAAAGTAAAGAGGACAAACAAATTACTGCATAATTATATGTCCAATTATTACGCATTACACGTCTGAAATAAATAACCTACCAGATCCGCTGGATAGTTGGCGTGATTTTTCTCCCCTTTGAACACCCCAGTCCTTGTCAAGATTGAAAACCAAGGAAGTCCTGCCTGCAGGTTTATATTTATCAATTGCACCATTCTCATGCATATTAAAATTGTATATAATTAGTTAGCATTATCTTCACATGCATTAACCGTGATATTATTGACAAATAAATCTTTAACTTGGAACGAACCTGACGAGCTCCATTAATGTCAACTGAAGGATTATCTCCTATCATGTATAGGGACTTGAAAGTATGTTGTCCGCGATTCTCAGGATGGCTACTATGAGAAGGCACAACTTGCATCAGTACATTTTCAGCAGTCCTGAATGCCGAAGGATTTGGTTTTCCGTAAGATGTGTACTTCAGAACATTAGGGTGGATTCTGGAGATAGGAATATATCTCATTAGTACATCACAGTTTACTGTACACTTCATACTGTAAAAATGTAGTCTCCTTTGATCATAGCAAGAAAATCCTAAAGCAAGAGTCTCAAAATATATGATAATGTTGCACAAAGGTCGCAGCTTAGGGGGTCAACAATATTTTTTTGAGGAAGACGGAGAAACTATAGTGGATTTATATATAATTTAGAAATTTCAGAGCTACAACATTTCACAGTGCTTCACACATACTCTACAGCATTTACCTGTTGAAGATAGATTCTAAAGCAATCCTGAAAGCACCCATGCCAAGACGTTCGGTAGGAAATAGACCCTGCCTTTGATGGCAATTCATCAGTGACAGTCGCAGAAAAAGTATATATAGGAAAAATTGTTTAAGTCAATACGAGCTCCAAACATAAATAGCATCACAAACCTGGTATGAGAGATCATCATTTGCCAAATAAAGAGGTGGTTGGCTCCCAATTTCTCTTCCAGGAAGACCACCAGTACTTAGAATGTCGCACAAAACCTATAATTGATTTATGTGTGCTTAGCTCAGAACTTAAATGTTATGTAATGAAATCCTAGACCAAATAAAAAAGCATGGAACTCTCATACTCTTGCTAAATAAGGTTAATGTGGCAAAGGAGAAAGAAAGATAAAATAAGATGGATTCACCCCTCTTTCTAAAGAAAAATAATACAAGATGATTATTCCAGGCTCCTCCAAACTGTCAGCCATGGTTCCTCGAATAGCCATATATAAGTAACGCAGACACTTGCGATTCCTCAATTATATAAAGCATGTGATTTAACTACGTCAATCTGTTTGAGACATCTAGTTATGACTGTAACTTTACATAGAGCATAATGTCAACTTTAAAAGAGGAATTCCCTTTGCTAAGTGAAGTCATATTTTCCAACTACTCAAGAATATATATCAGTCTTAGGAGAGGGAGTTTCATTAGTCCTTATTGAGACATAGGTAATTGTGTTAAGATAAAATGATTGGATCTGTGACATATAATTTTTTATTCCTATTTTGCTTTTAGTCATTTATAAATCAGACTTATGTTCCTTCGATCACCAAGTACAAATTTTAATTTTTGCTTCTTTTCCTCCCCTTTTCTTGTGTGTGTGTGTGTGTGTGTGTGTGGGGGGGTTACAATATTTACTTAGAAATTTTCAGTTTAAAAAATTGTGCACAATATTTACTTTGTTTGTTACGAGGAGTTTCTTTCCTTCTCTTTAACCAGAATTGGGGTTTTAGCATATGAAGAGAACACAGTAACTATGAAAGCATAGTCTATAACTATATGATGACATACAAGAATGGAGAGACCAGTGGTGGATGGGCCGATGATACTTGGTGCCTCCAAATAACCGCTAGCACTTTAAACAGGTGGCATCACCTCATTAGCTCGAGTATTCATCCATTGGTCACTCATTGTAAAGTGAATGGTAACATTTGTGAACCGGAAACCAAATTGGAACAATAGCATTTATGATAGATAAAAACCTGGATATCCCTGCTCCAGTCAACAGAATCGCTAACAATAAAGACAGCCTTCACTCTTTGTGAACAAGGATCATCTATTGTGGCCATTTCTCTAGAAGAGCTATTGCGATTTCCAGTCAGTTGCTTGGTCCAGTTTTTGTATTGTGCCAAGGGATCAATATTTTCAAAATAAGAAGCATATTCATCCACTGAGAGGACGTTTCTGAAATTTAAGACACAGATCAGAAGAAATTGAACTTCGTTGAAAAAGCAATGTCAAAAACTGATTAAAAGGACTTCAAATCCAAAACCATACTTAAATCCATAGTCAGACATCACAGTTGCAGGCTGTCCTTTTCCAACTGCAATGATGAGCTCATTCTCAAATCTGCAAGGCAAAAAGGATTGAAGTTGATAAAGACATGCTCATTTGGAGTACTTCCTTGTCCGCACAAATAAAATTCATCTAAGCTCCTAGACTCTTTCCCATATCATCTTTTGGTATCCCCTAAGAAAATCTCATCTTATAACGTATGAGTGGTATAGATACTGGTACACATTTCTCATCATTGGCCTCCCTTAGTGCACGTGCATTATATCATTAGAGTCACCAAGGTCAAGGTATTGAAATCGTTTAAAATCATCTTGCTAATGTAGCTTCGGCAGAGAATACCACATGGTAACTAAGTTAGGGATGAAGACATAACACCCACCATATGCAGGTTGAAAACACCTTTCCGCTTTTGAGAAATTAACTTCTTGAGTAACTAGGTATTATTGCTCGGCCTAAGAAAAATCCTAATGGTGACCCAACGCTTTAACATTCTAGAAACAAGATTTTTGAGAGTCAAAATTTCAAAGGAGCTTTCATGAAGTTCAAATATAGAAACAAATCCAGCAGGCAAAAGAAAAAAAGGAAAACATGAATTATTTTAATGCTAAATAAAGTTTCTAGTTTGTAGGAGGGTGGATATAAAATTCATATTTATCAAGCAAGTTTTATTTTCTACGCTGAATTCTGAAGGGCAGATGTTATTATCAAAAACATCTCTTGTACATCAAGGAGTTAGATAGTACTACCTTCCAGCCTAAATGAAAGGCTCAGTCATGGGAGTTTGACTTTTATCAGTAGTCAAGAACTCTCAAAGGTACAGAAGCCATCAATCGTCTCTCACAAATACAGAACACAGTGATCCACCATTACTGAATTTAAGGAGAGCAGAATTTCAAATTGGAAATGAAAAGGCAAATCAGAGCAAACTAACACCAGCACTTAAGATTCACTATTGCATGCACCAAAAATTTTGATGAGCATCATACATTCCTGATGTCTGAAATCTCCAGAAAGTGAATAGGAAAATTGCCCCCAACTAAAAAAGAGCCATCAAAATCATACACCTGAAGTTGTAGTGAAAGCATAGACCCTAAAATTAACACACTTATGGTAAATTTCAAATACATAGGAACTTAATATCTCAGTAAATGCATTTTGGTCCTTCGTGTTTATTGGTATACCATTTGGGGGTTTAGTTTTGATTTCATCCAATATCCAAAGTATCTTCTAGCCAACACAACCCCAGCACTGGATTGATCATTGTCCTGAGTCATATGTAATGAGCCTAATCCATTTAATTGCCAGCCACAAAGCGCAATTCAAAAATAAACCATACCTCTGTACCAGCTGTTTGAAAGGTGAATGACCCTGTATAACCTGCAACTCAGTAAGCCAGGAGTTAACTTAACACCATAGAGATCATACACTTCAAAATTAGAGGCAAATAGACCTAGATTGTACAAACTTGAGAAATTTGAGATAGATAAGAACACAAAACATAGAAGTTACAGTATTGTGCAGTAAAACCTGCGAAGCTAAAATATTGACACCCAGTAATTTGGTCAACTCAGCTGCTCTTTTAGATTCCGGGACACCACCTCCTGTTAGTATGCCAAAAGTATGTTGTCTTAGTAGCAGATGAGAATAATGTTTGCATGTCCATAAGTAATGCAAGTCCATGGATCAAAGCAGAAGTCAAAAAACCAAAATTGCTTGTAGGGATTTACTAATTAAGTTCTTTTGCGGAAAGCTGTCATGTTAGGGGCATATAGAACTGAAGCAATTAACATGATTTTTGAAAATTTCCTTTCGAGTCTACATAATTTGATGCAAGTGCACTACAACTATGAAACTATATCTGGAAAAATGAAATGTGATATTGACCTTAAAGTCTTCTACTAAAAACTCATCATCAGAAAGTGTCCTAAATAAAAAGACCCAAAACAGAAAATTTGCCCTACCAGAGGAAGATATATTCATATTCAGATTTCAACAAAATACACAAGAAAATCAGCGGAAGTAATTAAACCATCAAAATAAAAGTTCATACAAGATATCATCAATCGAAAATGATTAAGAATTGAGCTTAGCCATACCAAAATTTCTTAATAATTGTGATGTTCACGATAAAGTAAACTATTTGTTCAGGAGGACACAATTTAATTAACACGACCAATAATTCTCAATTCAGAGTCAATAAGTGCAAATGCGAAGTTGTAAGAATAGCAAATTCACACATATGCAGATGACATCAGAAAGCTTTTGCTGGTTATGAACCAAAACTCTATATCGGTCTGGGGATGTAACAATGACAAAGAAGCAATGTAGCATGAATAATAGACTAGACTGCAGCAAAATACATCAATGGATTTAATAACCAGAAAAAGAAACAAAATATTTGCATTGATTTAAATACATTGATGTTTTAACCAGAACAAATTGGAGTTCGCTAATGACATACCGCTTGTCAAGAAAACATAGGGAATTCTCAGATTACCTGCTCACAGAAGAACACATGTAGTTAAAAGGAAAAAAAATATATCCGAGGATAAAACTAGGCTTTCAAACTGAAGCACATATAGACCTCCAAACTCCAAAGTCTAATCAGTACATCCATGCTACCAAACATCAAGAAATTACGAAACTAACACATTAAAGGGGGTGTATTCAATTGAGACTTTTAAATACTTTTATAGACTTTTGTGGAATTCGTGGATTTTTAAGTGACTTTAATGGATTTATTAGGAATTAATAAAAGTCTTCCATAAACTTCTATAGACTTTCATTAAAGACTTTTGTAGACTTCCATTTAAGACTTTCATTTTTTAAAAAAATATTAAGCCAATTTTCTATATAATGTAAAATTATTTTGAACAATTTCTCTATATCCAAATCATCCAAAGCACATGTAATTAAGAACCGAGATTAATAAATCATATTTCTCATGTCAATAAAAATATTTCTTAAAAATATATTAAAAAAAAAAAAGAAAAGGAAATTGCACAAGCCATCCCCTTTTACAAAGTCATTTGCAAAAATATCGTCATTTAAAAACATTAACAAGATTGTCCCTTTTTTTAAATTCTAGACATAAATGCCCCCACTTAAACGTTGAAATTCCAAACAGGTGTCTTCCTACTACTAACTATATATATAAACATATGTCTTTCTCTTCCCTTCACGCCTCATACCACTAATCTCGTCTCTCCCACCAACAATGTGCACACCTACTGACTTTTCTCATCGATTCCTTTTCGTTTCACTGTGCAGTAGACCAAGATCCTAGATTATAGATTACACCATTGCAACCGAACTCATTCTAAGGCAAGTTTAAAAGACATTATTTTTTTTTTCTATTTTGTTGGTTTCAGAAGGTTTTCTTATGGGTTTCACATATTGATTTTGAAATTGATTAGGTGATTTGAGGGTATTGATTTGCTCGTCAAAAGTAATGGCAAAAATATCCAATGCACTGTGCCTAAAATTGATTATTTTTGCCACAAAATTATTGTCAAGTTTGAAGTTACTACATCTCCTATATTTATTTTTTTGTGTTTTTTTTAGTTAATTTGTTTTGTGTGCTTATGAATTGGAAATAATATAAGCAAATGACATTTCAAGAAATTATTAATTTATGGGCTTTCTGTTATTTTCTTTTTTACTCCGTTGTTCATTTTGTTCTTTTGAAATTGATTGGGTAAAAGCTACCAAAACCCGCCCATTGTGCATCAAAATTTCAACAACTACAACTAAGACTCGCTATAGTAAGAGCTCATGCAACCAAGGTAAAAGGTCTAAAAAGTAGCTTCTCCTTGTTGTGGAATATGTTTCTATTAGCACTTTATGTTTTAATTGGACTATAAAATGTTCTTATAACTTTGGTCGGCATACATTCTAAGAGGCGACTACTTGCGTTACCACATTTTCCAACTTAGAACGATGATATTTTGTGCTTGTTAGCAACTGTGAATCCATATTTTGTGGAGTTTATGAATTTGTGATATGAGCTACTAGCTCTCGTTGTGTGGAGTAACAAGTATTAGACTCTTAGTAATGCATTTAGAATTTCTTTCGTTTTATTTGAGTCTAAAGTGATATTTGAACATGTTAAATTATGTTTATGTCATTGTCTCACAACAGTGTCGATGAATACGGGTTAATTAATTAGAAGATCGAGGAACCAAACTTCAAAAAAATTAATGGTTCCATTTTAGACCGTCTTTCAAGATCTTATGTTGCAATTTAGTAGTAGGGTTAATCGACATGATGTGTAACCAATTTGTAACATTTCTTACAAAACATATAGAGTACACATCTTGAAGTTACTTCGTGTTCGTCCTTCCAATTTTGAAACTGCATTTGGAATATCCATTTAATGTCTTTTGGGTAAAGTTCTACTGAACTATCGAGAATTCTAGCAAATAACTGTCGAGACAGACCTATAAACTATGTAGTAACGAAGGTTATTTCTACTGCAACAATTTGTACATGCCCTACCAAAAAATAATTTCTGTGATTACCACTGATACATCATAAGGCAAGTTCCATTCTGTGAAATCCAAAACAAGTACAAAAGTAAAGTATACATCATTCACAAGAACAAATCTATCGCCTTGCACTCCAAAAAATTATAAAAGTGTAGAACATTAGCGGGACGAATACTAATAACAAAAAGAAACACCCATGAATACAAGTTTCAGTTACGCCTGTTTTGCAATAGAGTTGGGTTGGTACACGTTTGTCAATTGGACTCTAAAATGTTCTAATAACTTTGGTCGGACTATGTTCCGGGAGGCAACTACTTGTGTCACCTCATATGCAAACTAGAACAGGGACATTTTGTACTTCTTATCAATTGTGAATCTACATTTTGCGGAGTTTATGAATTTGTGATATGCGTTACTAGCTCTCGTCATGTGGAGTAACAAGTACTAGACTGTTACTAATGTATTTGGAATTCCATCCGTTTTCTTTGTGTATGAGCTGAGATTTGAACATGCTAAATTTTGTTTACGTCATTGTCTTACAACAATTTTATTGAATACGGGTTAATTAAATCGAAAATCGAGGAACCAAACTTAAAAAAAATTAATGGTTCAATTTTTATACATTAACACTACGGATGAGTAAGTGACATATTGTAGTGAACAATATAAAATCTTATGACAAATTGTACCCAACCAATACCATTACATTACGAATGATAGGTTATTAGTTATGTAATGAATTGTGGATTAAGTACAAATGCTGCACATTCATTAAAATCCTAGTATTAGTGGGGTTGACACATCACACTCAATCTATTCGTGTTAATCGTGATTTAATTTCATTCGTTGTTTGGTTGTTGCATATTAATGATTTGTTGGTGCAAAAGGATCGAGTTCCACTACCATGACAAAGGCACAACATTCTTCTAATTTTCTACCAAGTCTTTTGCAATGGATTCTACAAAGAAAACACTCTCTCACAAGGCAAGAGCCCCATTGTGCACACGATTTATTCATCTCCCTTGTTTCCGATCATTCTTGATTCTGATAATAAACAATTCGATCAACCTAGAGGATGGGTGAATCTCTCAGCAATTCCCTTTCTCGACATGAATGGCATCTCCATGTCATCTTCTACTAATGTGAATTATGAAAAGTCATTCCCGCCGCTTGCACTAAGTGAATATATTAGATTACTTGTTTCCATACAAAGACTCTTCTAATTCGAATGATGACGTTTTGAATAAGCTAGATCCACCAATTTTTATCATAAGCTCTGATGGGAAGATGGAAAAAAATGGTACCGACCAATCAGGTTTCGACAACGAATGATGTTACAGCCCGAACGAGATCGTCGATGCTCGTAACTATCTATATCGATGTTATTAGACCAATATTTATCTTATGTTGTTGTTTAATATTCTTAGACCTCTTTCAATATTTTATGTTGTTTTTTAGTAGTAGGGTTAATCGACACGATGTGTAACTAATTTTCAACGTTTCTTACGAAACTTATAGAGCACACGCATCTTGAAGTTACTTCATATTCTTCCTTCCGATATTGAAAATGCATTTGAAATATCTATTTAACATCTGTTGGGTAAAATTCCACCGAACTGTCGAGAATTACAACAGATAACTGTTGAGACATACATGTGAACTGTCTAGAACGTATAAGAATGAAGGTTATTTCTACCACAACAATCAGCAAAATAGTATTATTCATGGCATTGATGATATTATTATTACTTTCCTCAAACATGAAAAAATTCAAAAAAATTATAAAAGCTAACCTTCAAGTAGGAAGATAAGCCACTCAAATTTCAACTTTCAAATTGCAATTGATATAAAAGAAATCTAAGTTGAATGGTTGTTTAGGAGATACACTAAAGTGTTAATGTTCAAAAAACATGATAAAAATATAATTAATTTTGTTATTTTTGTGTTAAATTAGCTATTGTTCATTGTGTATACCATGATTTGATTACTTCTCCAAGAAGATACCACATTTCTAGAAACTTGTGTCTTTCATGTCATGACATTAAATAAATTGAACCAATTATTGAAAAGGGTAAAAATGACATTTTGCACCCAAAATGTACATTCTTGCAAATGTTTCTGAAAATGGACATATTTTTAGTGCACTCATAATTTTTGGGCATCTACGTAAATTCTCAAAAAAAAAAAAAAAAAGATTTGATAGCCTATTTGAGATTCAGATACAAGTATTCAAAAATCAAATTATCTAACCCCAGTATCAGCTAGTCAATTTCAAATCAATCTAAATCCAAATGCATTCACGAGCATCTGTATCAATCAATTAACATAAAGTGTGTGGGGAGGGGGAGAGAGAAATTTGACATTTTAATTAACTGTTCAAAATGGACTCAAGAAGCCACGTGATTCCAAGAGAAAACACATGAATCCAACGATATTTTTTTAGGACAAAGGCATATGATATTATATGAAATCCAAACTATCATGCATTGAAAAATTTCTTAAAGGCACAATTTTCGTAATTAGACAGCAAAACAACCTGTTACAATAATAAGAACTCATTAAACACAAAATCGATTGATTTTTAAAAAATATCCCGTTATGCATTCAAGAAAAATGCACACTGATAAATTATAAATTCAGATTTCACATAAATTAGAAAATAGCGCATCTAGAACAAGTAAAATCAAATTCTTACCAGAAGACATACGAAAAGAAAAGAAAAGAAGAGTTGTTTATTTTACGGCTCTGGGTTCTTCACAAATCTCACGGGCATATGAGAGCTTTTTTTTTAGATTTGTTATTTATACTTTCCACCAAACAATCTTCAAAAGTTTATTAAGTAGACAATTCTCTAAAAGTAATTCTTAATTTGAATTCCCCGTGACTAATTGAATACTTTTAAAGTCTATAAAAGTATCTATTGAGACCCCTGAACTTTAAAATCCTTAAAAATCTGTAAAAGTCTCAATTTGAATACATCCCCCTAAATAGTTCTAAATTTGACTCCAGAAAGTACAACATAAATTTACATATGCAACACAACATAAATGTGCTGATTCATTTCCCCGGTGTTTTCCTCTGCTTATCAAATAAAACGAAAATGAATTAAATTATAATTGGATAAGATTATGATTACCGGAGTCATCGTAGAGTCTTTTGAGAGCTCGTGAAGAGCCGCCGATGGGAATATTACCACGGAGAATGACGCCATCGATGTCGAACGCAATGCCGAACGATGCCCTATGAAATCAAAGTAGTACAGAATCAACAACTCAATATCAATTATTGAACACATCATATCAAACGTAGCTGTGTGTGTTAAAAATGTGAAGGGAAGGAGATGAGGTACGATTCAGGAGGCAAAGAATGAATTTGATGCGAAGAGAAGAGTCGAGTGGGAGAAATTGAAGCAGATTTGCGACATTCAGTGGCTTTTCTCAAGATTTGAACAAGCTTCATCTTTCTTTGATTGGGAATTCTACTTCATTCAATTCCAAATATTAGCAAGCGAACCGAAGATTGATTTAGATTTGTACTATTACTCCTGAATTTGTAACCTTCTTGTATTTAAGTCCACAATTGTTTCTAGGGTGAGATGCATTGCGCGTCACCCAACTTTGAGCAAAGTCACATTCAGGTCTCTAATCTTTAATTTATTTGGTAAATCGTCCAACTTCAGTTTGCTAGTAAATCTGGTCATTGTGTCCACCATCTGTTAGTTCAGCTAACATAATATAATGACTTAGAGGTTGAAACTAACTAATGACTAGCATTTATATTTACGTTACACGAAAGTAAACATCATTCATCTTTAAAAAGACACGTTTTCAAAATGTACGGGCTGGAAGTATGATTTTACACTTCATTATTCATTAGTTTTAACGTCCAAATCAGCATATTATGTTAATTAAATTGACAGCAGTGGACAGAGTAACCAAAATTGCAAGTGAATGGAAATAGAGTAACTTGATTGCACTAAATTGAAAAGAGTGACCCTAATGCAATTTTGCTCAGAGTCAAGTTATCCGCAATCCATTGTTTTTAGAGTAATGATATTCATAATTGCTTACTATCAGTATTGAACCTACGTGACATTACTCAGTTGGAGTCACATAAATTTACTGTCGATAGTGAACGATTGTGAATAACATTACTCTTATTTTTATTTAACACTATACCAGTTGATCATCGTTAAGTGGACCAAATGAATTACATCCATTTGACGAATAATGTCAGTACACAATTGACAGTTATGATCTTTATTTTTAGTTCAAATGAATAAAATAAAATAATAAATTTAGAAAAATTAAAGTAATTTGTATGATAGGACGATTAGTACATACAAGTATGTTGTGTGTGCTAAAACCAAGATACTTTGGAGCCAAGATTAATGTGTGTCATCAATGTTAATCCCTATATATTAAAAGACGGGATGGAGTGTAGTCACTATTTATAGAAATGTGTGCCAAATTATTATTATTATTATTTTTTAACTTTTCCCAATTTTCTATCCTTTCTTTCTTTTCATTTTTTTCAATTGTGGATCTTTTTCTACCCTAATTTTTTTCCACATTTTCTATTTTTCTCGTCTTTCTTTAGTCGTCTTGTTCGTCTTCCTTCTGACTTTGGTCATGTCTTTCAAAAAATTATCTAAAATTTTTGCAGATATGTTTATTATTTTTGATACCCAAATTTTTTTTTCTTGTTTTTCTCCAGAATAACCTATCCAAATGTCTAATAATTTAAACTATTGAAACAAAATTTAGCCACACACACACACACACACACACACACACACACACACACACACACACACACACACACACACACACACACACACACACATACATATATATATATATATATATATATATATATATATATATATATATATATATAGGCTCTATGTTTAGTCTCTTAGGCCAAGACATAGTAACATATACCAATCAACCCACTTTGAACTTCAAAATCATTTGAAATCGAAACAATTTTCCTTCAATTAATTACTTACATTAAGTTAGCAATACAATGATCAAGATTACAAGAAATACATAGTTTTAATTCATTTTTTCTGACAATTACTGAATCAAATTATAATTAACTCCAAGAAGATTTACCCACAAGCACAAAATCTTGCACTATGCAAAAAAAAAAGGAGAAAGAATATTATTCTCAAGGTAGAAAATTAGAATAGTAGAGAAATAAAATATATTAATGAGTACAATCTTGTCCAATATACCAAGAAAATAAAATTACTAATTAATAACTTGTGCTAATCTATAATAAGTATTCTAATTACTTAATTTCACAAAAAATCTTATGCATATCTCATAACACTTGTGTGATTTAATTTTTTTTTTTTAGTGTTTGATACATTAGAATGAATAAAATTAAATTGAAATAATTGAAATAATTTACAAAGTTGGGTCATAATGAGGAGAAATATGAAATAAGTTTAAACTTTAAAGCAGCAGAATAATTTTGTGAGATCATAATTGAAGTATCCGGTTCTAGGATTTGTATTAATCAATTCTGTTAGTAAACTATACACAATTTATTGCATCATTTAAAAATGAAGAACATTCGTGTTAAAGATCAATTGAAGCTATATCGCCCATCCTTTAAATAATATGTACTTTTCTCAATAAGTTTTAATATATGTTTTACTTAGTCTCTCATAAGTGAAAAATAATTAAGAAACTCACTAAAAATGACCACACTATTAAATACTTAATTAAAATACAACACGTGCCTTACACGTGCATTTGACTAGTATATAGTAAAAACTCCATAATGTTGATCTTTTGAACCCGCTTCAAGTCATGATGACTAATCAACAAATCTTGGGTAAACAGTCTCACCTGCTGTGATAAGAAGATTTTCTTCTTCTACTTGTTTTGCAAGTTTGTCGATATAAAGTATTATTGGTTAAAGCTTAAGCAAATTTATCAAAAATGCATATTCCTTTACAGATAAAAAGATTAAATTTTTGAGGATATTAAATACACGATTAATATTAGAAGGCGAGAGGGGGTGGAGGGGTGGGAGGGGCAACAAAGAGGATGTGAGACCACCCGCGACAATTGGGGGAGGAGATAGTCACCACCAACAATTAATTGGGGGTGAGCTATTTTTTTTATATATTTATTTTAACAAAAAAAAAATATAATTATTTCTAACACAATGCTGACTTTTTAAATTTTAACGATCTACTGAAAGTGTTCAATATAGATCATTGACATTACAAAATTGAATATAAAGGACGATGTTGCTTCACAAAATAATTTAAAAATTAAATTGTCAGAATAGAACTGACGGTATAATTTTTGGTTTATATTAAAATATATTGCTATATCTAACTCAAATAAAATGGAACCTAAGGCGTTGTTGATAGTAGAATATAGACAAAATTTCTCAAAGAGGACGTAAAGTCAATTTGAATTATTATAAATCTCTACGTTTTTCATTGTAAAAATTGCCATCACAATACCATTCTTTAAAGGTAAAGGTAGTTGGATCTCTATTCTAATTTCGAACTTTGGATTTTGTAACGAATAGAATCTTTTTGGACAGAAAATCTAAAATAGACAATAAATGGTGTGGAAAAAAGAAATACATTTACCCATATGTTCAAATATATAAAAAAAATAAAAAAAAAAAAGAAAAATCACTCTCTCTCTCTAACCTTCCAGTTTTTCTTAATAGCCTATAACAATATATAACCCAAGATTGCTTGTCTTGTGTTTTATTTCTCAACTTCTATCTTAAAAATGTTTACTTCCCTACTATAATATAAGAGGGAGTTTTTTTTTTTTTTACTATTCACTGGCCATCCAATATGGTGTCGTTTTGTGTTGTTTTGGTTTTTTTTTTTTTCAGCATCTGAAACAACGTAAGGTATAAAAGTTACATGGGCATTTTTTCTCACTCTAGGAACCCTAGCTACGCCGTTTCTTTCATTTTGATACACAGAGAATCGACAATTCTCTTTTGGGTTTGTTTGGAAGTTTTGGAGTACCGGTTATAAGGATTTTTTAAAGTATTGGTTTTGAACGTTTATGAAGGGAACAGTTTTGGTGGTTTTTAGTATCATTTTTTGAAATGGTCCAACCCATGTTTGGAAGTTTATTATTCGGCGGTTCTAAAAGTTTTTTTAAAGAATCAAATTACATATATACCTATATATAAAAAATTAAATTAAATTTAAAAATTATATATATCCACCTATCATTGAAAATATAAAATTAAATTTTATGTTCTTGCATATATTTTTTTTCTTTTGCACATATTCTTTTATTTTAACAAATATTAAGTTTAGAGTAGTTTTCAAAATAATTGTTTGATAGATGGTAAAATTAGAACAAATTTTGAAGAATAGTCAAAATCCACTGATTTGGAGTTGAGAAATATACTCCAAATTGTACTACACTAATTTTGGGTGGTTTAAAAACCGTCCAAAACTAGTGCTCCAAAAAACTAACAAGCATTGATTTTGCTAACCCTTCATAAATAGTACTACCCAACCCAGTCAAAATCGGTGGAAAAAAACTACTAAGCGGGCCCTTATTCTCACCATTTTCCATTATTATTTGAAAACCTAGACTATTAGATCCTAAAATTATAGGGTAAATTTAATTAATGCTCACTGAACTTTTAAGTTCTAACTACTTACTTACTATATTTTTTATTGTTACCAATAATTCACTGATCTTTGGCTTGTGTCTACCATCCACTACCTGTTATCTTCCCGTTTGAATGTGCAGACGGAAAACTCTAACATAGCTAACGTAATATGCGCATAACCTCCATCCGCCACGTAATATGCGCATAGCCTAAACATATTTCTCAACTCCCAAAATGCAAATTAACGCTCAAATTTACCAACAAATTTTCTCGAATCATTCTCCATTTCTCAATCTGTTTCTGTCCTAATTTAGGTCCGGTCTTTGTGAGCCTTAATTTTGTATCCAATTTGGTGGACAAAGGTGACCCACAAGGGGTGAAAATAGACCACATAGGAGTAGTGGGGGAAGCTTTATTGGATACACCCGAAGATGGACCACATGAAGGTATTGAATAATTCATGTTTTGGTTTTTTTGTGATTGTATTTTTGCTTCTTTTTTTATTCCGAAATTTTTAAATGTGAAAGGATTCTCAAAACCATAACCCTATAAATTACATTGCAGAGAAGGATGAAGATGATTTGGAGGATCCGGGTATACAATTTACCGACTCCGAAGATGATGTGAAGGATGATGATTTTGTGTATGACAGTAATGATTTAGAGTGCATCGTAGTAGGTTTGAACTCCGACCATGTTTTGGAAGAGCAACATGCAGATACAATTGGCGAAGACTCCAACTCTGATCATTCTTATTATCCAACATCCAAAGAATTGAACACTGATTACTTATCTGATGAGGAGAACAATGTAAGGTACCCTATGCTTAAAAAAGAGAATGAGATGTAGGATCCTCATTTTGAAGTGGGAAAGACATTTACTGACGTACCACACCTTAGGAAAACTATAAGAATAGTGACTAGGTATAACTTGAGAATTAAAAAAATGATAATAGAAGAGCACAAGCAGTGTGTAAAGTATGGTGCAAGTGAAGTATATGAGCATCTGAGAAGAAGAAGTTGAATTATATCCAAATAAAGTCATACAATCTGAACCAAAAATTGCATTAGAGACAGTTCAAATAGGCATTGTATAACAAAATATATAGCTGAGAGATTTTTGGAAACATTTAGAGTGGATCCCGGGTGGAAACCTAGTGCAATTACGCTTAGAGTTTTCCAAGATTTGAAAATAAATAATGTGCTACAAACTGTGTGGAGGGGCAGAAGATTTGCTAGGATATTGATTGAGGATAGTGATGACCATCAATTCGGGTTGCTTTGGAGTTTTGTCGTGAAGTTGTTGAGGACAAATCCAAGTTCCACTTGTAGGATAGTAGTACATGAGTCAAACTTTTAGAAAATTTATGTGTGTTTAGATGCTTGCAAGAAGAGTTTTCTGTCAGGTTGTAGGCAACTTGTAGGACTTGACAGTTGCTTTTTGAATGGTACATTTTGGGGGTCAGATTTTGGTTGCAGTAACTTTAGATGCCAATGACTGCATTTATCCACTCGTATTTGCCACTGTAGAGAGAGAGAGAGAATAATCCAGTTGGAGATGGTTCATGAGGCATTTGGGTGGGGACTTGAGGATTGGGAATTGCAATGAGTAGACTTCTATGAGTGACAGGCAGAAAGGATTGCAGAATGTGCTCGAAGAAATGTATCCAAATGCCGAGCATAGATTTTGTGTGAGGCATATGTATACAAACTTCTTTAGAGCAGAGTTTAGGAGTTTGGCTCTTAAGGAAATTCTTTGGAAGGTGGCAAAATCTACTACTGTAGCGGACTTTATATTATGGATGAAAGAGACGAAAAAGCAAAGCAAGCCTGCTTATCAGTGGTTATTGAAGAGGGATCCCAAGGAGTGGATTAAGTCCCACTTCATGACGAATGTGAAAAGTAATATACTGTTAAACAACATGTGTGAGTGCTTCAATAAAGTTGTTTTGGAGAATAGGAAGAAATCCATTGTGACAATGTTGATAGATATGCACATTAGTAGTATGAAGTGGATCCACACAAGAAGGGATAAGATGAGGAGAATTGTAACGCCGCATGTTCACTTACATGATTTTTATATATTATGACGATACTTGTCCTAATATTATATTTAATCTTTAATTAATAAATTATCATTCTTGAACATATTCATTTTATTTCATATGAATTAAAATATATTTAAATTAATATACTATGGAAAGCATGAAATGGGGGCCTCAAAAACGTGAATGAAACCAATTCTTTTTACAAAATTTGCATGATTGACTTTTAAATGGGTATTCTAAAATTGGAAACAAAAGACTTTCTTTTTTGGAGCACTTGTCCTTATTAAAAAATCACCATTCATCCATTTTCATTTTGGAAGCATTTCTCGGATTGTGGTCACATAAAGGTACTCAATTTTAATATTATTTTATTGTTGAATTTATATTTCATTATTTAAAATCTTTGTGCATTGTTAGTGGATTTATGGAATAGGAGTATCATTCAAATACAAATATATACACACGTTAATAATATATAGGTATATATGTGTTTATGATTTCATATTTTTTTATATAGATCTAAAATAACTACATCACTTCTTGAATTTTCTAAAAAATGTTAAATTATATTAATTTATTACTTCTATTTACTTGTTTGTTTAATTTACTCATTTTGTCATAATTTAGACCTCTTGAAGAATAATGAATAATTAAATAAATAATATATATATATATATATATATATATATATATATATATATATATATATATAAGAGAAATATAATTACTTGTTTGTTTGTGTTACATATATTGAGACTAGTGTCCTTTTAATTGATTTTTGTAACATATTATTTTAAGACACACTAATATAAGTTTTATGTCCTTTAGTTTATAATGTTAAAGTGGTAACTCACGATGAGACAATATATAGTCGGGGTGATATATATAGATTTTATTTTAATCAATGAAAATGACTTAGGACTTTTGGCACGTTGATTTCGTGGGTGGCCAAGGACAGCTCCACTTGATATTCCAAAATAAGTTTCTACATATTCATGTAAGTAAACTCTCCTAGTATTTATTTGTGGATTGCAATGTTAATTGTCTAAATGTGTTATATTATTATCTGAACATAACATCTAATTGCTTTATATGTCATTAATATTCATGTGATATATTCTTGTATGTGTAATTATGTTTATGCATCCATAAACATGCATGAAGTAAAGTTTTAAATGGTAATATTGTAAAGTATAATTTATTCAAAAATGATATGTATCTCAAATTTTATAAATGAAATAGTGTACGCCTATGCTATGAAAGGTGTGAGTGGGAAATGGGGCGTGGGGGACCAGCGCACCCGACGAATGATAATGTTGAATGTTTAATGTTGAATGTATAACCGCTCTGCTGATACTACTACGAGAGATGGAACGGGTTCCAAATAATAATGGCCCACTGCATTCTGATTGGTTAGGCAATACACAAAAGTGAGCTCACAATATTAAATGTTTTAAATGAACAATAAAAAAAGAAAAAAGGGGATACACATTTTGATGAATTATTTTTAAAGTAAAGCATATCATAAACATGCAACACGTGCATGAGGTTTACTTACTGGGCGTTAGCTCATCCCATATTCTCCACTTTTCAGATGATGAGAGCTAGATGATTCGAGACGACTGCTTAGGGCGAGACGAACTCAGCATTATTTAAATTCAAGTTTTATTTTGTTATTATTTCAGAAATAAGATGCCTTAGGCCATGTGGTATTATTGGAATATTATTCTTTTACTTATTTTAAATTAGTCAAACTATGAAGTTTTTCGAAATTATTATGTTCATTTAAGGAATTTGGGCATAAAATTTATTATGCAAATTATTGCTTTTAATTAATATTATTGAAAATATATGTATTCTCAAAATATAATAATGACAACCTTTAACCAATTTCTACATTTATGATTTTTATTTAATGCTAATTAAATGATAACACTTCTAAGTCTAGAGTTTCTAGACTTGGGGTGTGACAAGAATAGTAGGACCACTGTGCCCTAAAATCCATGCCAAGTTAGTGAACAATGTAGACATGGCTGTTCGTAGTTTAGTGGATTGGTCTGGGTGACCACATTGGTATGTACGGAGCAGAGATGGTGATTTTGTTGTTGATCTTGATTCTCGCACTTGCACTTGCAAAAAGTGGGACCTCACAGGCATTCCTTATGGACATGCTTGTGCTGCAATTTTAGAGAAAATTGACCAACCACTTCATTATGTACATGACTGTTACAAGGTGAGCACATACCTCAGTCCGATGAAAACATTGTGATGCCTCTGAATCGTAAGAAGTTGTGGGCTCCAGTAGATAGGGAGCCTCTCAAACCACTTGCTTGGCATGTGGCTTGAAGAGGTAGAAGAGAAAAGAAAATGAGAATGCAAGCTCAAGAGACCGTGGTTAAGCAAAAGAGTGGGACAAGCAAGATGAAGAGATATGGAACAGTTACTATGACTTGCAGTCTATGTGGGTTAACCGGACATAATAAGTGATATCACGACAAACATGATGCAACACATGAGGTTGTTTTATATTTGCATAGCTTTACATTTGAGCACCATGCTTGTTTGGCTTGGTTTGGACAGAATGTGGATCAATCCATACTTGATGTCGAGAGTTAGAATGTAACCCAGAAATCACAGTCGAGGGTAATGATTCTAATATGTTGTTGCTTATTTGATTTTTGGTAATTGCTATTTATTAGTTATCATTTGTAATGTTAGAATGCATCCGTGTTATCTGCTTTCTGCAATTGTATCTCATGCAAAAGGTAAACTTCAGCCTAGAAGATCCCATAAGTCAGCTTCAGCTGCTACTCCTAAGCCGCCACCATCTGAGTTCCAGTTTATGCCTACTCCTGACATTATGCTAGCCAATTCTGATCTCTATAACAAGAGTGTACCTACTCCAGATGTGCATTGGACTTGTATGGAAAATGCACTAACTTCAGATGTTATTAATGAAGTTCAGACTCAGAGCTTCTCTTTTGACAACATGGTAGATGATTTGTTGTAGATGGAACAAGATGAACAAGTTAGGATGAAATCTAAGAGAGCCAAAAATAGAAGAATTGTAAGAGGATAGTGTGTATAATATTTGAAAGAAAATGAGGGGTGAAGAGGCAGGGCTGCTGATACTTTTGCTCCATATTGTTGGATGTTTTCTTTTGTCAGTTTGAAAGAATAGGCAACAGTGCGGATATGTTGTTATTATGTGTATGTATCATGTTAATTTGAATGAAGCTGTCATTTCTCCATCAATTTGGCAAGTTCAATTTCATGCATTTGGAGTTTGTTTAATATTAATAAATGATCAGGTTAAATGGCAAAACAACAAATTTCACTTAAAATGAACTTCAACTGCAGTTCAACTCAGGTTAAATGGCAGAACTGTAACAATACTTCAAATGCACTTAAATGATCAAGTTAAATGGAATAACTATAACTGCACAAAAATGAACTTCACATGGAAGTTTAGCCTCAGATTATCAAAATCAAAATGAATTACATTGTCATTTAGATGGACCATCTAACCATCAATACACAACTAATGAAAATTACAAACACTAACAGTTTGCCCTTGAACATTGTCTGTTAGACATTTCCACAAACACATTTGCACAAAAATTGGGCTTCAAAATTGAATTTTGCAAAAAAAAAAAAAAAAAACAGAGCACCTCCAACCAAAACCCATAACACTTCAAATTACATCCCATCAAAATACATACTGAACCAAAACCACCAAGAGAACCATTGCCAACAGAATCCGGTGGTATATCAACTTTCCCTGTAACTTCCTCTCCAAAGCAGCTTTGTGGTTAGCATTCCTCAATAGACCGTTGATGACATTCTTATAATGTGGGTGGATAAGAGGATCCACCCATTTGAAGTAGTCACAAGCATCTAGACATCCGTAAAAGCTGCACCCTAAGAATTTCTTACCCGGGTTGTTCTCCGTCCAAGCAGTCCTCATAGCAACACTTCTTCCACACATACACATTGTCTGCTCATTTATTTGAGCATAATCATCCACATTTCCATCGCCATTTGGCTTACAGCAAGAATATGGTTTGCAGATTCTAATTTATGGCAGAACCGGATTGAGAAATGGGGAATAATTTCAGAAAATTTGGTGTTTAATTTGAGCGTTTATCTGTATTTTGGGAGTTCAGAAACATGTTTAGGTTATGTGCTTATTACGTGGCAGATGGAGATATAGTTGTAGTCTGAGTTGTACAAATTGAAGCCTTTGACTGGTGCCACATCATATGTCGTTAGCCACGTTGGAGTTTTCTGTCTGCACATTCAAATGGAAAGATAACGGGTGGTGGATAGCAGACACAAGTCAAAGATCAGTGAGTCATTGGTGACAATCAAAAGTATATTAAGTAAGTAGTTACAAATTGAAATTTTAGTGATAGTTTATTAAATTTACCCCGAAATTATAGTCCAAACATTCAAAAATCGCAAACTTGGTATACTATTTGCTTCTGCCTCAAAAATTTCCCATTAATGTGAAAGATATGGCCATAATTCGTAGCGGTGATACTCTTCCATGCGCAAAAAATAGTTTGTCAACACAAAAGAGTTCGAAAATAGAAATGTTCATGCAAACGGTTTTTTGAAAAATATTGTAACAACCCAAATTTTTCGCATTTCAATTTTTGGCGTCGTTGCGAACTTCCTAGTGCCTTTCAAACAATTTAGTCGCGTTAGATTTTTTTCAGGTATTTGATCTTTTGTGTCAAAGAAAAAAGAATTTTTTGTCAATTACCAAACCAATTTTTTTATGCTAACACACACCCAAAAAGTCCCTAATCTCATGCCAAATTAAACCCCCAAACATCCCCTAATTCTCATGCCAAAATCAGCCCCAAACAACCCCCTAAAATCTAAAATTTTCACCACCCATGATCTCCCTCATTTCAGCCCATTTCCTACCCATTTTTCCCACACTTTCCACCCTCCATTTTCAGCCATTTTACCCCCAGAAAAACGTCCCAAGTACCCTTCCTTAACTGCCAAAAAAACGTGCCCAAGAGCTCTCCAAAACTTCTCCATGACCAGTGATGAAATCAGCCACTTAGTCCCTTTATCCCCCTCATTTTTCAGCCACCAATTTACAGTTATTCAACCCCACTTCCAGCCCTCTCTTCCACTCCATAAACCAGTCATTCTCTCCCCATTTTTGTTGAAGAAAACCGTCCCAAGACCCCCATTAACTACCAAAACCGTCCCAAAAGAGCTCCCCAAGCGCATGGATGAAAAACCAACCCACAACTACCCCAAAAGTCCAGCAGAACGTCCCATTTAGCCCCACAAATCAGATCATTTTCCTCCCACTTATACACCACTAAACCCACTTCCATTGCTGCCAAAAACTGCTTTGATCAGCCCTTTTTCTCAAGAAAAACCGTGCTCGAGGTCTTCATTTTTCAGCCAAAGAAATTGTCCCTTTCTCTCCTAGTTTTCGCCATTTTAAAGTTCCATTTCCTCCTTTTATTTTCAGCAAACTAACACCCATTTCGTTCATCATTGTTGCCCTCATTTTGTCCAGATTTTGGCCTCCATAAGTTCTCTTGTTTCTCCTCTTTTCATCCCCCATAAATATAATCCAAAGACCCCTTATTTTCAGAATTTTCAAATCCAAAGACTGCCTTCCATACTCGAAATTTGTATCAAATTCTTCATATATTTTCTTATAAATTTTAGGCTCTAGAAGTATGCATTCAATACCTTATCTTTGCTCTATCATTTCTCCCTCTCTGTCTGTCGAAAAACCCGACTTCCACAATGTAAAATCAGCAGCCCATATTGCGTCAATTTTGCTCTTGTTTCAGCTCTCATTTTCAGCCAGCAAGATCATATTTTCCTTTTCCTTTTTCCTTCTATTTTAGTCACTCAAACCACACTACAACACACGGACTTTGTAAATAGAAAAAAGGCAAGGACACAGAGTTATTATTTTGAGGAAAGGTGCATCCATTGTTCACATTTCAACTCAACCAAAAGCTACGAATTTTCGAGGTAGTTTTACTTAATGTTTTTACTACGATTTTGAAATGAAGTTTCGAAAAAATTATGATGTTATTTGAATGTCATGCAAACTTATTTATGAAAGAACTTATGATAGTGATTGAAAGTAATCACTTTAACATGTTTGTGATTGAAAGAAATCACGTATGATGATGATGTTATGTGGTGCCGGCTACCAATGTTTAAGATGATGTACGTTTCAAAAAAATCATGGCATGTCGAATTCATGTTTAAGTAAAATTTTCCACATGTCATAAGTATTGCTACTGAGTGTTTCTTATGAAATACTCACCCCCAAACGAATAAATTTTCAGATTGAACTGATCG
Organism: Forsythia suspensa; assembly: GCA_023638005.1. Classification (NCBI taxonomy): domain Eukaryota; kingdom Viridiplantae; phylum Streptophyta; class Magnoliopsida; order Lamiales; family Oleaceae; genus Forsythia; species Forsythia suspensa. The sequence goes on from CM042669.1 coordinate 18,682,355, forward strand.
GCGTTGATGCGACGACGGTAGACTAACGAGCTTGTCATGGAAAGTCTTATTTAGTTTATGTTTTGACGTCGAAATGATCGAGTCAATTATGATGTAATTATTATATTTTAAGTATTTTATTTAGTAATTAATTATGTAAAATGTACGGAAACCAGTTATTGTTTTAATTGTCGTTCAAAGTTTTATGAACTTGTCTAGTTTCATTTTTTAGAATTTTTAGTTTACTGTCCTCTTTTTGAAAAATCATAACTTTTGCTGCGGTTGGAGTTTTTGAGTGAAATCAGTGGCTATGGAAAGCCCTATGTGTTTTCTAATACCAAAAATTGGAATCACTCAAAAATTGCATCGGATGAATTTATTATGGACGTTTGAACGGGCTGCCTTAAGGCACCTGGGATAGTTTTTCAATCATCTTCGGCTATCTTTTTCACCTACCAAATGACGTAGATAAAGTTTGAAATTTTACCATGTTGTAGTCCGTAGTCTCAAGTATCTACAGTTCAAATTTTGAAATTTTTGGAGTTCGTTTGAATGGTCTAATAAATGGTGGCGACACCTATCATGGTATAGACAAAACTATGAAGTTTTGAAGAAAATTTCTTTTCCCTTGCACGCTTGTTATTTTTTCGCATCAATTTCATTTTTAAAATCTTTCAAGGGCATAGGAAATATTATTTAGATTCGTCATATATATTTTAGTGACCATCTAGGTTGAGAAAATCCGAGGCGTTACAAATATGAAGTCTCTTCGACCGAAGGTATTTCAATTTTTACCTATTTTCTGTCTCTATTTGTATTTCAATTTTTCCCAATTTTCGTCTGTATTTGTTTGTAATTCTGAGTTATTTGTTATTTTGAGTTTGTTTGCATATGAGATATGTGATCTATTATACAATTGAATGTAGTCTTTTTTTGTGTGTTTTCTATGGACGTTGTTGTTGAACTCTTTTGGGTTTTATTTTGTTCTACTTGATCTCTTCAGTTGCACTGTTCTGATTGTCACCTTCATTTGCTTTTAATCTTCGTTTTATTTCGTCGAATGCAAGATTTTTCTAGACTATATGGTTTGATTTTATTGGATTCCACAATGCCCAATACATAGTTTTCATCTTCTTGAATGAAAGACCATTTTTTATGTTTGATTTGTGAACTTGGTACTTGCAGAAAAATCTTCCTCAAAATGAGCACTGATTTGGTCGATATTTTGGAGCTAGAGCTACATTTCAAGCAGAGATAAAGAAAAAAAATGGTGAGAAAGTGCTCGAAAATGTAGGCATGCATTGTGCATAAGATTTTGATTCCAAAAATATATTGTTCAATGTATAATCTGTATATCTCTCTACTTTATTTTATTTTCAATACTTTTTTTCAAGTTTTTGATGTTTGTTTATGTTTTTGGTTTTTAATTTATGCCATGTTATGATGTTATTTACTGCGCTGGTTTACTTTAAGAGCTTCGATAACACTAATTGAATAGATTCATATTATTTCAAATTAAATATGACTTTCAGTTTTGAAGGTCTAGATGAAGATTTTCCAAAGTTCCAACACTATTGATTTATGGGAAGGTAAATGTCTCTTCTTTGTTATTTATTTAGAAATTGTTATATTCCTAATGATAAGGGTTGCCAATTTACTATAGCAGGTGAGAAGCAGTCAAACTTGTAGATTACATAAATTATAAGGTTTGATGTTTATGCTTTACTATAATCTTAGATGAACTACACATAAAGTAAAATGATAAATTTTGCACGTTGATTGAGTATTCATTGTTAATTGTCAAGTTGGTTGTATGTGTATAAAGAATCACGGAGGCATATTCATTTGTTGTTTAAAGTTGAAATTCAAAAAAGTTTAATGTCGAAACTCACACTTCATTTCAACTTCAGTACTCACTTTTTTCTTCTTTTATTTTTATTTTTTATTTTTTTTGTTGCATGTAGATTAATTATTGATATTTGAGGACAGAAACTCAAGCCTTCTGTTATACTTGTTATCAAAGTTGAACCCCTAGATGCTCATTCAATTCCGCTCACAAAAGCCATTGGCTTCTTTTTTATATTTGAGTTTTCAATGTCATTTTGATATTTAATTATCATATTTTGCTTTTTGGTTTTTCTAAAATCTGCTTTACTGCAGCAAATAGTTCTTTAGTTGAAATAACATATGCACTGCTTTTTTATTTGATATAAGTACATGCTGCCATCAAGGTGAAGGCATATGTAATTATTTGTTCGTGTCATCGGGAAGAGCTACAAGGTGGGTGTGTGTGTGTGTGTGTGTGTGTGTGTGTGTGTGTGTGTGTGTGTGTGTGAGAGAGAGAGAGAGAGAGAGAGAGAGAGAGAAATATGCATGTACATGTTGGTTAGCAATGTGAATTTGTGGTTAAAAGTAACTATTTCAAAATGAATTTTCAACCAATGCAGATCTTCAACAAATTGATTTTGTAACTGTATATACATATTCTAATAGTTCCATGAAGTAGATTCTATTATTCTCTTAAGTAGTAATAGAAATCGTAATTATAATTTCCACAATGTAGATTAATAGCCAATTACATGCCTACAATGCGTGTATTATATGTTGTCATTCCTCACCTAAAGACAAATCAACTGTTGGGTTTAAATTATTAGACCCAATTGTTTTTTAATTAAATGAGTCCAGTCCATGAGAATTAAATAGTTTTAGATTTAAGTGAAATTCTAATTTAAATCTACGGACCAATGCTACAATTTTTGGTCAAAGAATTCTAATTTAATTAGAATTGATTTCATGGATTGAATATAAATTATATACACCCACAGCAGAATATATGCAGCGACTGTTTTCTTGGTTTTTGTGTGGAATACATATACACACACGTCAAAGGAACAAAGAGAGAGAAAAGCGTTGAATAGAGAGCGGTTTCTCGAATAGAATAGAACATGTGAGAAATTAAAAATGAAGAAAAATGATTGCTTTTGGCAAAGAAAATTTGGGCACGAATTTTTGGCTTAATATTTTTGAGGTTCCATTTATTATGTTAGATGATGGTTATTGTAGTGAACCAATAAGGTGTTGTTGATTTGTTATGTTGGATTACCTCTTGATTTAGAGCATAAATCTAGAGAAGAAACATTGTAATATCCATTCGATTGATAGTGAATTATTGTCGGCTTGCTCCGTCAATTTTTTCTTTATCTTAAAAAGTTTTACGACGTTAAAGAATAATTCTCATGTTGTTTAGCTTTATTCATTATTCTGATAGGTAAAAGGGGAAAAATACATTGTTACATTTGTACATCTAGTTTTTTCCCTAACAGTGGTATCAGAGTCTGGGTTAGGTTGTGTGGATTAAAATGGAGGAATCGGATGGTAGTGCTACGATTAGACTAACCAATTATAATTGGGTAACTTGAAGACTAGAATATAGGATATCCTTTATTGTAAGGATTTGTATGAACCTATTGAGGGTGATGAGGCTAAACGAATTGACATGACAGAAAAACAATGATATACTCAGAATAGAAAAACTATTGGGAATATCAGACAATGGGTAGATAATAGTGTATTTCATCATGTGGCACAAGAGGCTAATGCTCATAAATTGTGGTCAAAATTGAAGTCTATGTTTGAGAAGAAAACTGCATCTAAGAAGTCATTTTCAATAAGAGACTTGGTCAACATGAAATACAAAGAAGGCATAAGTGTGACAGAGCATCTGAACAATTTTCAGAATTTCATAAATCAGTTAGATACTATGGATATGATTTCTTGAAGAAGAATTGCAGGCTTTGTTGATTTTGAGTTCTTTGCCAAATAGTTGGGAGACATTTGTTGTGACTATTAGTAACTCTACTGCTGATGGTGTTTTGACTATGGACTCTGTAAAAGACAGTACGCAGAATGAGGAAACAAGAAAAAAATTTACAAGTATACGTACAAGTTCAGATCATGCACAAACTCTTGTTACAGAGGATTGAGGAATGAATAAGAATAGATGGCAAAAAGGTTACCGCAAGTCAAGAGCCAGATCAAAATCAAATGACAAACGGGTTGTTTGTTACCGTTGTGGCAAAGAGGGTCATATTAAAAGAAATTGTCGGGTTTGGTTGAGAGAGTAAAATGAAGATAATAATCAGAAGAAAGAAGATGACAAGAACACTACAGCTGTTGTATCTAATGGTGATGATATACTCTCTTGTGGAGAGCAGGAGTGCCTACACATAGGTGATCCTAGTATTGAATGGATTGTTGATAGCGGTGCTTCTTACCATGTTTCTTCAAACATATATTTGTTTGCTAATTACACAGTGGATGATTTTGGTATCATGAAGATGGAAAATACTAGTCAATCTAAGATTGTAGGGATTGGCAATATTTACTTGCAAACAAATGTTAGCTACACCTTGATGTTGAAAGATGTGAGGCACATTCTTGATATGCGCCTTAATCTAATTTCAGTTAATGCTCTTGATCGACAGGGTTATCACAACAGCTTCAATGATTTGAAATGGAAATTGTCAAAAGGCTCTTTGGTTATTGCTAGAGGGAAAGCTTGTTGCACGCTATACAAGACTTATGGAAAAACTTGTAAAAATAGGTTGAATGCAGTTGAAGATTCTTCTCTCGAGCTTTGGCACAAGAGGCTTGGCTACATGAGTAAAAAGGAGTGCAGGTTCTAGCTAAGAAGACAGTCATTCCCTTAGCCAATGGTATGACTCTAAACCGATGTGATCATTGTTTATATGGTAAGCAACATAGAGTTTCTTTTAGTGGCTCTTTTAGAAGAAAAGAAGATATCTTAGAACTAGTGCATTCTGATATGTGCTCTCCTGGTGATGTGGCTTCTTTGGGTGGAAACAAATATTTTGTTACCTTTGTTGACGATGCTTCTAGGAAACTATGGATATATCTTTTGAAATCTAAGGACCAAGTGTTTCGGTGTTTTCAACAGTTTCATACCATGGTAGAAAGAGAAATAGGGAAGCCTTTGAAATGCCTCAGAACGGATAATGGTAGAGAATACACTTCACATGAGTTCAGGGAGTGTCGCTTAAAATTTGGGATTCGACATGAGATCACAAAATCTAGTACTCCTCAACATAATGGTGTGGCATAAAGAATTAAACGTACCATTCTTGATAGAGTCAGATGCATGTTGAAGATAGCCAAGCTACATAAATTTTTTTAGGGTGTAGTAGTTTAAACTGTTTGTTACTTGATCAATAGATTTTCCTTCTGTTCCTTTAGATTTTGACATTCCAGAAAGAGTGTGGAGTGGTAAAGATTTATCCTACTCTCGTTTGAAGGTGTTTGGGTGCAAGACATTTGTGTACGTGCCTAAGAAACATAGGTCAAAGCTTGATGATAGATGTACTCCTTGTATTTTTCTTGGATATGGTGATGAACAGTTTGGCTACAAATTGTGGGATCTAGAGAAAAATAAGACCGTGAGAAGTAGAGATGTGATTTTTCATGAAGATCAGACGATTGATGACTTTAATAAAGTTGAGCAGCCTAAGAGAGAGACTGAAGTTGTTCCTGATCTCATGTCTCCAACACCACAGCCTATTGTTGGAGATAATATTGTTCCTACTAATGATAATGCTGATGACATTGCTCATGGTGATATGTCTGTTGATGAGATTGCTAATCAGGAGGAGCAGATTCTAGAAGAAGAATCATATGTTAGGAGGTCTACTAGAGAGCACGGACCATCTTCTAGGTATCCTACTTCTGATTACATTTTGCTTACCATTGATGGAGAGCCGGAGAGTCTTTTAGAGGCACAGATTCACAGTGATAAAATCCATTGGATGAAAGCAATGACAGAAGAGATGAATTCTTTGAGAAAGAATGATACATATGAGTTAGTGAATCTTCCTAAGGGTAGAAAAGCATTGAGGAACAAATGGGTATACAAAATCAAACGAGATAGCAATGGTAATATGATGAAGTACAAGGCTCGATTGGTTGTTAAAGGCTTTGGGCAGAAATATGGTGTTGATTTTGATGAGATCTTTTCTCCTGTTGTGAAAATGACATCTATCAGAGCTGTTTTGGGTTTAGTAGCTAGTCAAGCTTTGGAAAAGGAACAACCTGATGTGAAGACTACCTTCCTACATGGTAACTTAGATGAAGAGATTTATATGTTGCAACCGGAAGGTTTGAACAAAAGGAGAAAGAACACCTTGTGTGCAAATTAAAGAAGAGTTTGTGCGGGCTCAAGCAAGCACCAAGACAGTGGTACAAAAAGTTTGATACTTTTATGGTGATTCAGGAGGACGACTTTAGATTCTTGTGTTTACATCAGATTTTTTCAAGTGATAAGTTCATTATTTTACTGCTTTATGTTGATGACATACTTAAAGTTGGCCAAGATGCAGGGTTGATTAAGAAATTGAAATAAGCCTTGCATATGTCATTCGATATGAAGGATTTGGGCATATGTCAGTTAGCTCACCTCTTGATAGTCATCTCAAACTCACCAAAAGATCATGTCCTTCGACTAGTGAAGAAAAGAAGAAAATGGAAGTAGTTCCATACTCTTCAGCAGTTGGTAGCTTGATATATGCCATGGTATGTACTCGACCAGATATTGCACATGCAGTTGGTGTGGTAAGCAGATTTTTGTCTAATCCTGACAAAGATCATTGAAAAGCAGTAAAATGGATCATACGGTATCTTAGAGGGACTTCTACCTTGTGTTTGGGTTTCGGAAGAGCTCAGTCAGTTTTGACAGGATATACAAATGTAGATATGGTTGGAGATCTTGATAGCAGAAAATCTACATCTGGGTACTTGTTTACTTTTGCAGGGGGAGTTGTTTGTTAGCAGTCAAAACTCAAAACTGCAAAAATGTATAGCTTTATCCACTACCGAGGCTGAGTACATAGCAGTGACTGAAGCAGGAAAAGAAATGATATGGATGAAAAGATTTCTTGAGGAGCTCAATGTGAAGCAAAGTGAGTACATCATTTATTGTGACAGTAAGAGCGCTCTTGAGTTGATGAAGAATTTCACATATCATTCTCGTACCAAACACATTGATGTGAGGTATCATTAGATCCGTGGAGCACTTGAAGAAAAATATTTACACTTGAAAAAGATTCACACTAATGAAAATATTGCCGATATGTTGGCCAAGGTTGTTACCAAGCAAAAGATTATGTTTTGTGCCGAGCAGGCGGAGATGAACTCCAAGTGATTGACTGGAGTTTTATAGTGTACCTCCCTCATGGACTGAAGTGAGAGATTGTTGGGTTTAAATTATTAGACATAATTGTTTTTTAATTAAATGGGTCCAGCCCATGATAATTGAATAGTTTTAGATTTAAGTGAAATTCTAATTTAAATCTAAGGACCAATGCTGCAATTTTTGGTCAAAGAATTCTAATTTAATTAGAATTGATTTCATGGATTGAATATAAAATATATACACCCACATCAGAATATATGTAGCGGCTGTTTTCTTGGTTTTTGTGTAGAATATATATACACACACGTATAGTGAACAGAGAGCAAAAAAAAAAAGCGATGAATGTGGAGCGGTTTCACGAAATAGACACGCGCACAAAGAAATTAAAAAGGAAGAAAAATGATTGCTTTTGGCAAAGAAAATTTGGGCACAAATTTTGGGTTTTCTTCTTCAACTCTTGTATTCTACCATTGATTGTTTGGCGATGTATTTCTCTTCTTTTATTAGCTTAATATTTTAGGGTTCTATCTATTGTGTTAGATGATGATTATTGTAGTGAGTCAATAAGGTGTTGTTGATTTGTTGTGTTGAATTACTGTTGTGAAAATATTGTGATTGCAAGTGTACAATATCACTAACAAGTAATAAAGTGGACATATTGAGTCCGGATTATCGTTCCCACGAAGACTATCTTATTTAGATACTAGTTAAAATAATCTTAATGCTAATTTATTTAAAACAATTTGAATTGAGTTGATTTGAAAGATTTAAACTAGAACTATGAATTTAAGGAAATAATGTAATAACTTATATAAAAGCAAATAACAAGAATTTAGAAAAGAATAATGGTTAAAGCGTTTGGACAAACGAATTCACCTAGTTGTCATCTTTAATTCATCCTCTCAAGATTTGTTCCTAAAGTTATATTCGGTCGAATTTACGAATCTAACCTAATTTACCTCTCTCGAGTTCAAATTAGTCATATCTAATTAAGTCAACTTAGGCAGTCAGAATGATCCTTAATTAGATGTATTAATTCTCCTAAGAATTCAATTCGCATCATGCAAATAATAAAAAGTGTATCTCTACCTTTTATCCAATTGCCGATTTTACTACGTGGTCTAGATTAATAATTTGCTTCTCAGTTCATTACAATCCACAAGATCAATAAAATAATGGCCAGTTATTCCAAGCAATAAGAGAAGAAGTAAAATCAAATACCTAAACAATTTATAAGTCAAAACTTGAGATTCGAAATTAAAAAATTAAAACTAGGCTACATCGTTCATCAAAACTATAAATTTAGTTACTCATGATTCGAGAAAAAGAAAATATTAGAAGATTTGAATACATGACCAGGTTCTGAAGAAAAGATGAAAAGATGTTGATTATCTTGCACCAAGATATCTTGATCTTCACATTCCAATCTTTTTGATCTTGGTCGTTCTTCGTTTTCTTCGTCGTTCTTTTCTCCGTCTTCTTTTGTGTTCTTCAAAGAATTAACCTCATTTATTTTGACCTAGGTTAGGTTTTTATATATTGTTTTACTAATTTTACAACTCATGTACATGAAAAAACGAAAAAGACCTTGACTAGAATTAAAAATAAGCCAAAAGCCATCTAGACGCATCTCCCGCGCATGGCCGGCAAACAGTAAAACAATTACCAAATTTGTTCCAATTCCCAAATTGCAAGATTTAGTCCTCCAAGGTTTGATATATATTTTATTTGGTCCCTGCTTTATGTTTCTTTATAATTTGTCCTTTTCGTCCTCTTATTTGCATTCAAGGTCCTTCAACTTTTGATTTTGTCCTCTTTAGTTCTCCAATTTCTTCTTTTATTTCAATTTAGTCCTCTTTTATTTGCAACCCAAGCCCTTCAACTTTTGTATGTTTGCAAGTTGATCCCAATATCCAAGTGTTCGTACGCCTTTAGTCACTTTTCGCCTATTTTGCTTTGCTTTTCTCCAATTTCATCCGATCCCGAGGTTTTGACCTAAAATAATTAAATAGACACATAATTAAGTAAAAATCACTTAAAAGTACTTACAATTGTCTACTTTTGATAGTCCAGATAAGTTTAAAACCACACTTATCAATTACCTCTTGATTTATGGTATAAATCTAGAGAATAAACATTGTAATATTCATTCGATTGATAGTGAATTATTGTCAGTTTGTCCCGTCGATTTTTTCTTTATCTTAAAGAGTTTTACGACGTTAAAGAATAATTCTTGTGTTGTTTAGCTTTATTCATTATTCTGATATTTTTATTGCTTAGGTTGAGTTGATAACATTCATTTTAATTACACAATAAAAAGAGAAAAATACATTGTTACATTTGTATATCTAATTTTTTCTCTAACATCAACTCCACTAGACTTGTAGCGGTGCTTTTGAATTTTTAATATTTTTTAGCAGACAGCATTAGTGCAAGAATCGTTCGAACACTTTTTCTCCTTAGATGCAATGTGAGTTGTTCCTCTATAATATTTTTTTTCTTTATTTACGTGCTTTTTTCGATTTAGCTTAATCTTGTGAATATTAATAGTTGTTCTTTACAGTAATGGGTTATAAGATCGGATGTCAATTTGAAAAGTTCTCTTGCTGATCAAATTGAGTATTATTGTTTGATCATTTAGTTATTATCTCGGGGTCTTTTTTCAGGTTACAAGAGTAGATTAGGTCCGCTCTCCATTTTGTGGCGGTGAATGGACACACGAGATGTATAAGATTAACAGTTGCCGATTTTGTTCCAAGTGCTCCATTTGAATATGTAAATGCTCGAACAAATGGTGACAAATTGTGAAACCTATTTTCATATTCGTTTAGTCATTTGTAAAGTACAATTGTTTGAGCTTCTGATTTTGACATGCATATCATCTATTGATCAATTATGAATATATAATTTTACTCCAAACTTTTCTCAACTAGCCAGGCATTTGAATCACCCCAAACACACAACAGTTTGTTTGTTTGTTTTTTTTTTTTTTTTTTTTTCCATTCCTCAGACAGAATGATGAACATTCATTTTCTTGATCTGTTTCCTTAAAGGTACCCAATACTATAATATCCTATCCTCATGTAATGTTGAATTTCTGCAGTTATGCTTTGGCTTACGATCCTTGTGTTGGAGGATATGGCTCATCTTGCTTTCCAATATTTTATTACATCATAAAAGAAACAGGGAAAAACTTGAATTTTATCCTAGCCTTTTGTTCCCTGTTACTAATTCTATAAGTGTTAATTTACCATAATAATAGTAATATCAAAACAGTTAAAAAAATAGTATTACAAATATGACAAGTGCAACAACGCACAAGCCAAAAACTATTATAAGAAAACAAGTAAGTTCTTAAATAAATATTTTTTTATTGATAAAAGTTAAAAATAAGTAACTTGATAAGGTAAAATTTTCTAGCTATTAATATTTTTTGGCAAGGTGAAATTTGTTTCTCGTCAAAATTTTTATTAAGCGTGGTTATTTAGAATGCAAATTGACTGAAGTGCCCTTATATGAAACTATTCTCTAGGCAATCTAGACAAAATTGTAAGGAAGACTAGAATTTTTAACTAAACTAAAAAAAAAAAAAATTATTATATTTCTTTTTAAACTCAACCAAACATATACTAAAATTAAGAGGAATTTAACTATTCTCTAGGCAATCTAGACCAAATTGTCAAAGAAGACTAGATTGTCTAACTGAATTAAAAAATAATTTCATTATATATTTTTTAAACTCAGCCAAACATGTGGAATTTGTATAAGCAAGTCAAGGAACACTACTCACTCTCCAATCAATGGCCTCTTAATATTAAAATCTATTATGAAAACGTTGAATTGAGACAATGATGATTGAGGTATCAACATGTCCATCAGGATTCATCGACAAATAATTAAAGCCTTTTCAGTGCATTTCACACGTGCAAGTTGCAACATATGAATATTGTGGGCTTCTAGATTTTGGAATTTGGATGCCTGAATAAAAAAAATATTTATTTCCTCACATAGAAAATATATCTACTTTCTTTATTAATTTATTTTAAATTTTAATCTACTTTCTTTATTGATAGTATAGTTAATTTTTTTAATTTTTTAATATAATTTTATTTAATGTACTTTTTTATCAACAAATATGAACTATCATTATATTAATTGTACGAGTATATTAAAAAAATCGGTAGTAAATTTATTGTTTCATTTATAATAACTATTTTTTTTTTAATTTGTGTGTCTTTTTGGTTAGTCTGACCCCCCACGTTGCTTCTCTAAAGTAGTATTACCAATAGAATAGCGCAACCGGAGTCTTTGCTCCCTGGATAAGTCTCATTCGATGTCGCAAAAAAATGGACGTCACTTTGGGACACATGCGGATAGCCGCCCCTAAACTAAACCAAAGGAAAGGGCTACAATGATAATTGAATGACTGAAGGGAAGCAAAGGATGTCGATGGGTTTTCAAAGTCAAAACCAAAGCGGATGGGTCCATTAATAGATACAAAGCCGGAAAGGGCCTTGTTATAAGTGAATAAACTACCTCCGATCGAAAATCGTCATAAAGGGTGGCTATATCCGATCGATTTCACTATTGGGTAGGTAAAATCTTTTGGCCGAAGCCAAAAAGAGGTTGACCCACTTCATTCGCCAAGCGAATGATCTTCGCTTCGCGGGAACAACAAAAACCACCATCTCGCTCTTTCCTTTCTTTTTTGTATAGTCGCTCCATGAGCAAGGAGTGCCACGCACGAGCGGAGCGAAAAAGAAAGCAAGGGAATTCGTCCGATTTTTGATTCAAGTGATGATTTCAAATGAATTGGATTACGTGAAATGATGGAAGTTCTTTGTAATGGATTTCTCCGTGACCTAGGCGGGGACGAAGACCTTCGAGAACAAATATTGGACCGGGAAGAAAAAGGGGATGAAAAAAGTCTAAAATGGATGCTCATCATAAACTTGTTTTTTCCTCCTCAGATTATTACGTTATGTTTTCGATGAAAGAGAATAACTGCAAATAGAAATAAGCTTATTTTGTTGGATAAAATTCAACATGTGGGGCCAAACATATATATATTAAAATGTGTGGTGCTATCTTAAGGTTTTAGTCAATAAAGTGATCCACTAAAGACTATTTTGGACTAATGGGTATTAAATATCATGAGATTAAAGTGTAGAGACGGATACAATGTTTTAAATTGATGAGGGGTCAATTTAATAATATTGAAACATAATAAATGTCCTGCAGTTATTTATAAGGTCATGGTCCCCAATTGAGCGTAGCTTTTCATAACTCTCTGCATCCTCATCAGCAAGAGACACTAAGAAGAAAATCACGGATTAATTGGAAGACCATAACCCAGTTCGATCAAACAGAATCATGGATTCAGAATGCAGCTTTAAACTTGATCTTAATCTTGATAATTACAGCATGATAGTTTTTGAATTATAGATGTGAAATCATCTATATATGGATTCGATAAATTAAATCTAACAAGTGGTATCAGAGCCACCTTCATGTTGAATTATCAGATCTATATTTATATGGACATAATTTGTTTTTTATTTTTTTTTAAATTTTGAATTCATGGTCTCTCTGTATATTTCACGGAGAATTCGTATATATTATGCATATATATACGCGCAATTGTTGAAAAATATATGATTAAAGAACTGACGGTGAAACTGTGTTCATGGAGAATTTCAACTTTCAAAAATATAAAAACTTTATAAATGGATTCAGGTTTCACGCACAACAACCCAAATAACTGTCTGTTGCTCAATAGTTGAAATATATGATACAATTTCTGTATGTATATATATTGTTCAATGAATATGGGATTTCAATGGTTGGATTTGTGTATTGTGGTTGGATTGTTGGTTGATGGATTATGTAGTTACCGTCGTTGATGAGGGGGCGCACAATGCTGGTCAGATGCCATGAATGGCGTTGCTGCGTGCGGAGAAATGTAGCGCCGGAGGTGGCGCTGCAGGCAGCGATCTCTGTGATCTCCGCGATCGTGCGTGGTGGCGGCGGCGGCAGCTAGGGTTTCTAACCCTAGCTGTTGCATTTTTTGACCTAGGGACCTCCTACAGAAATTAGAAGTTTTAAAGGGCTAGTTTGCAATTTTCAAAATTTTGGTTTATTTATCCTCTGGTCCTCTTGTTTGTCCCCTCTTTAATTAAACCTTAAAATTTTAAAAATCATTTAAGTTGGCCCTTTAGACTTCTGAATTTATAAAATCAGTCCCTACAGTTTAATAATCACTTAAGTTGGGCCTTTGAAGTTTTGAATTTTATGATTCAGTCCCTAAAGTTTAATTTTTTAATTAATTGGCCACTAAAGTTTTGGTAAAATTACAATTTAGTCCTTCAAGCTTAAAATCTTTCATAATTGGCCAATCAAGTTTAATTAAATTACAATTTAACCCTCCAACTTAATGATTACTTAATCCTAAAGCTTTGAACTTCAAAAATTCAAATCCTAAAGTTTTAAATATATACAAAACAGTCAATTCAGGTTCAAATTTGGGTATGATGGACTCTTTTGAGAAATATATTATTCCAAACTGAATTAATTGAAGCAACATGTTGCCAAAGTAACATCTCTTGTGGAAATTAATTAACTTAGAATATTAGAAGGTTTAGTGTGTGTGTTGTTCATGCGGATATTGATCGGCCCAAAGGAAGGTCAATGTTTGGCTGGAATTTCACATGCACCTGTGGTGATAAATGCGTGACGATTATTTGGTTTAACGTGTGATCAATAAATCGGTCCAAAGAAAGGTTTATTGATTGACATGTCTTATTGTTAGTGTTTGATTGCTACATCGAGGTACCACTTACGAGTCAATATTTCTGTCCAAAGACTAAATATTGATGTTGTGCTAGGTATCTTGTGATGGGCCTTACCAATATATTTGAAATTATTATTTGCATAATAAAGTACTAATGTAAGCTATTTCTATCTCTTTCTCTATACAGCTCATTCATCTACTTCCACAATATCTGCAAATATCAATTCAATCCATATGCTTAATGGATCAAACTTCAAGAATTGGAAAGAGAACGCTCTAATTGTTCTCGGCTGCGTGGATCTCGAACCTTGCTATCAGGATTGAGAAACCTGCTTCTCTTACGGATGCAAGTTCACTTGATGACAGGAGGAACTTTGAGAAGTGGGAACGCTCAAATCGTATGAGTCTAATGATCATTAAGCGCGGCATTCTCGAAGCCTTTAGGGGCAAAGTATCTGAGGAGGTAACTGATGCTAAAGAATTCCTTGCTGAAATTGAAAAGCATTTTGCGAAAAACGATAAGGCTTAAACAAGCACGCTTCTGCAAAGCTTGATTTCAATGAAGTAAAAAAGCAAGGGGAACATAAGGGAGTACATCATGCAGATGTCTCATACTGCTTTAAAACTTAAGGTACTAAAGCTCGACTTGTTAGATGACTTGCTCGTGCATTTAGTATTAATATCGCTTTTTGCACATTACAATCAATTTAAGGTCAGTTACAACTGTCAAAAGGATAAATGGACTCTAAATGAACTCATTTCTTATTGCGTGCAAGAGGAAGAAAGGTTGAAACGCAGAACAGAACTGAAATTGTTAACTTGGCAAGTACCTCTAAAGATAAAGGCAAGAAAAGAAAAACAGAAGATGAAGCTGCTAAGGGTCTAGAACAGAAGAAACCACATAAAGACAAAGAGGGTTGTTTCTTTTTCCAGAAGCCTGGACATTTAAAGAAGGATTGTACCAAATATAAAGCCTGGCGTGCAAAGAAATGTACATTTCTTAATTTAGTCTGTTCAGAGGTTAATTTAGTTTCAGTACCTAGAAACACTTGATGGTTAGATTCTGGTGCTACTACTCACATAAGTGTTTCTATGTAGGGTTGCCTGTTCTGCTGAAAGCCAAATGATGCTGAAAGATTCATCTTTGTAGGCGACGAAAAATCGGTGGAAGTTGAAGCAATAGGCACTTTTAGGTTATTGTTAGGAACTGATTTTTATTTGGATTTGAAAGACACTTTTGTTGTACCGTCGTTTAGACGGAATTTGGTTTCTATTTCCTTATTGGACAAATTTGGATATTATTGTTCTTTTGAAAATTGTCAGTTTAGTATTTCTTTAAATTCAAATATTGTTGGTACTGGTTCATTATGTTCATACGATAACTTATATTTGCTTGATACTATTGCGTCATATAATGAAACCTTGCATGTAGAATCACGTGGTAATAAGTAAAAATTAAATAAAGAAAATTCGACAAAATTATGGCACAAACGCTTAGGTCACATCTCAAAAACTAGAGTTGAATGACTTGTATCAGATGGCATTTTGGATTCCCTGGACTTTACGGACTTTGATATTTGTATTGATTGTATCAAGGGAAAACAGACCAAAACAAAAAGTTTAGGTGCCAATAGAACTTCGGACGTCTTAGAATTGATACACACAGATATTTGTGGACCATTCCCTACGGCTTCTTGGAATGGTCAACAATATTTTATATCATTCATAGATGATTACTCACGTTATGGGCATCTATATCTTATTCATGAAAAATCTGAGTCATTGGACATGTTCAAGGCTTTCAAAGCTGAAGTTGAGAATCAACTCAACAAAAGGATTAAAAGCGTTAGGTCTGATCGTGGTGGTGAGTACTACGGCAGATATGACGGTTCAAGTGAACAACGTCCAAGACCATTTGCTAAATTTCTAGAGGAATGTGGAATCGTCCTCGATTACACCATGCCGTGATCACCTAGCATGAATGGTGTAGTGAAAGAACAAACAGACTCTTAAGGACATGGTAAGGAGTATGATTAGTCATTCTACTTTACTAAAATCACTCGAGAGAAGCATTAAAGACTGCGACTTATATTCTTCGAATAGAGTACCAACTAAATCTCTTCGCTAAAACACCTTATGAGCTTTGGAAAGGCGAAAAACCTATTCTAAAGCATTTCCACATTTGGGGATGTCCAATGAGGCTAGGCCTTATAGGCCATGAAAAAAATAAATTAGACTCCAAAACTGTAGCGGCTATTTTATTGGTTATTCGAGCGATCAAGGGGCTACAAATTTTATAATCCCACACTCAAGTCAATTTTTGAAATGAGAACTGCAACATTTTTTGAGGATGTTGAGTTTGGGGGGAGAAATAAGGTTAGAGATATTGTCTTTGAGGAAGAAACTGAGGAAGGATCGATTTCGATTCCTACTATTACTTTTGACAATGTGCAGGTTTCTATACCCGTCATTGATTAAGAAATATATCTGGAACCTCAGCAAGATAATGTTGAAGAACCTCCTACCATTCTACAAGTACAAACTCAACAACCTCAAAAACCAATACTATTAAGGAGATCCACTCGAGAAAGGAAAAATGTTATTTCGGATGATTTTATAGTATTTCTCCAAGAACATGAGGAAAATAATGGAATGAGAAATAGGTTAGAGACATTGTCTTTGAGGAAGAAACTGAGGAAGGATCGATTTCGATTCCTACTATTACTTTTGACAATATGCAGGTTTCTATACCCGTCATTGATCAAGAAGTATATCTCAGCAAGATAATGTTGAAGAACCTCCCACCATTCCAGAAGTACAAACTCAACAAGCTCAAGAACCAATACCATTAAGGAGATCCACTCGAGAAAGAAAAAATGTTATTTCAAATGATTTTATAGTATTTCTCCAAGAACATGAGGAAAATAATGGAATGATGGAAGATAATCCAATCAATTTCCATCAGGCCATGAAGGGTTCTGATTCTCAAAAGTAGATTGATGCCATGAATGAGGAGTATAAGTCTATGCAAGATAATAAAGTTTGGGATCTTATCCCATTACCAGAAGGTGCGAAGCCCATTGGTTGTAAATGGATTTTTAAAACCAAAAGGGATTCGAAAGGTAATGTGGAAAGATATAAGGCTCGTCTTGTAGCTAAAGGCTTTACACAAAAGGAAGGTATTGACTTCAAAGAGACTTTCTCTCCGGTTGCAACGAAAGACTCTTTCAGGACAGTCATGGCACTTGTTGCACACTTTGACCTTGAGTTACATCAAATGGATGTTAAGACAGCGTTTCTCAATAGAGATATTGATGAGACAATCTATATGGTGCAACCAGAAAACTTCATGTCAAGAGACTCAAAGAATATGGTTTGCAAATTAAAAAAATCTATCTATGGACTCAAGCAAGCTTCCCATCAGTGGTACTACAAATTTCATCAAGTGATTATCTCGTTTGGTTTTAAGATAAATATTGTTGATGATTGTGTATATCATAAGTTCAGTGGGAGTACGCATATTTTCCTGGTTTTGTATGTTGACGACATACTGCTTGCCACTAATGATATAGGTATGTTGCACGAAACCAAGAGGTTTTTGTCAAGAAATTTTGAGATGAAAGATCTTGGGGACGCCTCTTTTGTATTAGGGATTCAGATACACCGGGATCTCTCTCGGGGTATTCTTGAATTGTCACAAAAGAGCTATATCGATAAAGTTCTTAAAAGGTTTGAAATGCAGGATAGTAAACCAGGGGACACCCATGTTGCTAAGGGAGACAAATTTAGTCTCAATCAATTGCCCAAAAAATAATCTTGAAGTTAAGAAAATGCGAAAGATTCCCTATGCATCACCGTTGGGAGTCTAATGTATGCTCAGGTTTGTACACGTCCAGACATAGCATTCATTGTTGGAATGCTGAGCAGATATTTAAGTAATCCTGGGATGAATAATTGGAAAGCAGCAAAAAGGATTATGAGGTACTTGAAGAGAACAGGAGATTGCATGCTTACATACAGTAGATCGGATCAGTTAGAGATCGTAGGGTACTCCAATTCTGATTTTGCGGGATGCCAAGACAGTAGAAAATCCACATTAGGCTGCATATATCTGCTAGCTAGAGGAGCTATTTCCTGGAGGAGTGCTAAGCAGACACCCGTAGCTTCTTCCACTATGGCAGCGGAGTTTGTAGTATGTTATGAGGCATCTAATAATGGGATATGGCTGCAAAATTTTGTCACTGGACTGCACATTCTGAATGGCATTGAAAGACCATTAAAGTTATATTGTGACAATAACTCTGCAGTGCTATATTCTAATAACAATAGGAGTTCAACTAAGTCAAAACACATTGACATTAAGTTCCTGGTTGTGAAGAAAAAGGTACAGAGTGGACAGATTTCCATAGAGCATATTGGGACAAACTCCATGATTGCGGATCCGCTTACTAAGGGATCACCACCCAAGGTTTTTCATGAGCACACTGCTCGTATGTGTATTGTATTTCTTGAGGATATCATGTTTTAGTGGGAGTTTGTATTTTAGTTGCTTTATGTTTTAGTTTTGGACACATTTGTGTATTTGGATAATTTTCTGTACACAAATAAAGTATTCAGTTCATTCCACTCTGTTACATTATGTTTGGTATTGATCTCACTTAAAGAATAAAGTAGGACCAATTGAAAATAGACATGTTTGGATCACATAACATGTAATTTTCATAATACACTTTCATGATTGATCTATGTCATTTAGTTGTATTAGTGTACGTGACCATTGATGGATTTAGTTACGATTAATGTAACGAAAGTCGCTTTGATCCTACATTGATATGACCGATGGACGAGATTGTTTAGAAATACCATAACAAAGGATAGCAAAATTTTGAGCTCATAAGGTTGTGCACTTTTGTAAGGATACATGTATGGCCCAGTGGGAGATTGTTGGATAAAATTCAACATGTTGGACCAAACATATATATATTAAAATGTGTGGTGCTATCTTAATGTTTTAGTCAATAAAATGATCCACTAAAGACTATTTTGGACTAATGGGTATTAAGTGTCATGAGATTAAAGTATAAAGACGGATACAATGTTTTAAATTGATGAGGGGCCAATTTAATAACATTGAAACATAATAATCGCTCTGCGATTATTTATCTGAGTCATGGTCCCCAATTGAGCGTAGCTTTTCATAACTCTCTGCATCCCCATCAGCAAGAGACACTAAGGAGAAAACCACGGATCAATTGGAAGACCATAACCCAGTTCGATCAAACAGAATCATGGATTCATGTACGCTTCCGATTCAGTCTTAATCTTGATAATTACAGCATGATGGTTTTTGAGTTATAGATGTGAAATTATCTATATATGGATTCGATAAATTAAATCTAACATATTTTTATAAGACAAAAGACGTATTTAATTAACTTAAAAAAAATTAAAATTTTCCAAACATGCAAAAAAATCATTTGCTGGATTCAAATCCTAAATAAAAAACATGGATTAATGAATGAGAGTTAGAATTATATAGAACATGATAATCTAGAACCTCACCTTGAATTAATTTTTTATTTGCATATATTCTTGCATTAGAAAAGAACAAATAGAGAAGGCACAAAAATGATTCTCACTTTTACCTTGAATTGACTGATGACATTTTTTCAATATTTTTCTCCCATGGCCCCTTGTACAGTAGTCAATCTTGGAGAGCAAGCAATTGGTCATTGCTTAGTACACCTGCTCACCCCGTCACCCCCTCACTTGAAGTGAAATTGTTGACAGTTTATTAATTTATTTAAAGTGAAATTGTTGACATTTTATTAATTAAAAATAATATGATCATTTTATGTTAAAAATAATTTAAAAAGTCAAATACAGTGGCTTGAAATAAATCAATTTTGAATTTATAAACTGTGTCAAATGGGTGCTTATTTATTCTTTGACGGCTTAATATCATAGCAAAAGCAGATTCTTTGAGTTCAAATTTTGTCAAAATATGTTTATGAAAATTATGTACCTAACAGAATTTAAACGAATCTATCAGTGTATGTCAAGTGAAGAGTTAAATGTTCACTGTTCACCCCTACCCCACATCTTCTTTCTGGACTCCATAAATTTGTTACCTTTCAGAATTTTCAGTTCTACTTGAAACACGCACATAAACTATTGGAAAAACAAAGCACAAGAAGCCATGAAGATGGAATCAAGTGCCTCCAAATCAAAACAAAGTGTTCCTCCAAGAAGAGGACTGTTGAAGATTAGGATATTCAAGACTTTCTTGAAATCGACTGTTGGAATTATGTCAGTGGCTGATGGACTTGGGAGAAAGAATGACTCAAATTCCACAACCCCACATCGAACTCCAACTGGTCCCTGTTCTGATGCTAATTCTGATGTTTGATATTTTGGGGGGTTAATAATCAATAATCTATACATTTGGTTTGATTTGGAATGTATCAACTCACTTTCTTTATTAATGATTACATTTTATGGAAATTTTACCATCTCATGTATTGTAAAAGCTGATATCCACTCTTCAATTTGATGATTTTTAACTATAGGAATTCACAAGAACCATATATGAGCTGTGAGCAGCACTGTAAGGCTAACTTGTGACTTTTCGTTTTAAAAAGTGAGTTCTACGCTATAATACAATACACTACAAATTATGACGAGATTCTAAAACTCGGTGAATTGGGATTGTTGTGCTTTACGAGAGCCCCAATTTTAGGATTTTGCGAAAATGTAAAAGAGAGAACGAACACAAGAAATTTACTTGATTCGGCACTTGGCCTTAAGTCTACGTACTCAAACTCCAAATCCCAGAAGCCCTCCAAAATCACCAAAAGAGACACAGTTTAACATGGATAATTATCCATCTGAATCAGCACTTAATACAGAAATGATCAATTAAAATAGGGCTAATACTGTACAAATAACTCTACTGTCTCTGTCTCCTGAACAAAATTCATCAATATGCAATACTCTGTAAAAGAATTCTACTGTACAAATAATTTTAAGTAATCAAAAACAAAATTGAGCAGTCAATTCTGAAGCATTTCATCCACCAGAATCATTCCCTGAGTAGTAGCCGCTTGGAGTTTCATCTGGGCTTGTGGAATTTGAACTTCCTTTTCTTCTTCCTGAGTCCCTGGCAACTGATAAAAATCCAACGGCTGATTTTACCAGAGATTTCAGTATCTTGATCTTGATCTGTCCTCTCTTAGGAGGAAGCCTTTGGTTTGATTTCCCTCTCACAATAGATTTGGAGGGAATGAATTCCATAGCTAAAAACTTGATTCTCAATAACTTCTTGGTATTGGCTTCTTGCTTTCAATAAAAACAGAGGACTTTCTGATAACTGAAAAAAGTAGTCAAGAAAATGAGTGGCAAATGAAAAAACAGAGGGTATTTATAGCAGTGACCTTTGATTTGCAGGGACTAAACAGCAAATTCCAATTACTTGGCCTTCAAGACTAGATGGATACTATAGAATGGGACCATTCAAAACTGGACTTGAATTGAAAAATGGCTTGAAGTCTTGTCCTTAATTTGATGGTTACTTGTCGTATACTACTAGTATAATACTAGCGTAGACATTATACTAGCGTAGTCCTAATGTCTGGTGAAGGTTTTTAGTTGGTGTAAATAAGGTCAAAGTCATTATTAAGTGCACGTTTGATTATGTTTTTAATACTTATAAATCGTGAATCATATAAAATACGTAGATAATAAATTAATAGTAAATTATGATAACAAATTAATAATAAATTACGAGTCCTACAAATTATGTGAATAAAAACACTAATTCTATATAGCATTACTATTAAAGTAGAGTGTAAATTGGGACATTCGGACAGGCATGGCTCACAAACCTAGCTCATGTTTGATCCATCCACATGTTTCTTTAAGCTTCATTGACTAATGAGTAAATTTAATAAATAATCACCAAACTTTACCCAACATTACCACTTACTCACCCAACTTTGAAGTATTACTCATTGATCATTCATCTATCTCAAATCATTACATATCTATAACCTGACTCATTTCTGTCCATTAATCTTAACGAAAAATGCCTCGTGGCAGACGGAATCTTATGTGGCACAAAAATCTGTTAAAATCTGCCACATAGATTAAAAAAAAAAGAGAAGAAAATCTGGAACAAACAAATAATGTCTACATACAAATATCGTCAATCTCATTATCTGAATCGCTCAAGTTGCCTTTTTCTAATTTGTATGTAGACATTATTTGTTTGTTTCGAATTTCCCTTTTTTTTTTAATCTATGTGGTAGATTTTAACAGATTTTTATGCCACATAAGATTCTGTCCGTCACGTGGCATTTTTCGTTAAGGTTAATTGACGGAAATGAGTCGGGTGATGGATGAGTAATGATTTGAGACAGATGAGTGAGCAATTGGTAATACTTCATAGTTAAGTGAGCAAGTAGTAAAGTTGAGTGACTATTTATTAAATGTACTCATTAACCAATACATTGATTATTTTACTCATTGACCAATACATTGACCAATACCAGTGATTATTTAGTTCCTGGCAAAATTGTTTACTTCAAAATTATTTAGTTTCGACTGATGGAGGAGGTTGAACTGGAGCACGCCGAAATTTTGTTGTAACCCACTAGTGTTGGCTGGATTTTTCCAGTAGACGGTGGGCGACGACAGTTTTGGAGATGGAGATGGAGATGGAGGCCAATTGCAGAATTAGACTGGGATTTAGTTACAATTTTTTTTAATCATTCAATTTAAGGGTAAAACAGTCTATTTAACAAAATTTTGACCATTCAACCGTCAAACTGATGATTTATGTCAAAAAAGAACATCAGTCGCTAACGTTTCAAAGAGTCGGGACTCCGACTGCTAGTAAACAAATGTTCAGGACCCCATCGTTACAACGTTCAAAAGTTTGGGACCTCTAGTGCTATTTACCCTTAATTAAGTGATTTGGACTATTTATGTCGATGAGCCCAAATTAATTATACAGATTTAATTCAATTGGACTTCTACTTTCTTGATTGGGTTAGAATTAAGTATTATTGATAAATACATAGTTTTGGTTAAGGGTTAGAACACAAGAGACATTACAATCTTGCTAGCACAAGAAAGCAAAACTCTAACCCTCATTATCTTCTCGTCGATCGTCGCCACCCCGTTGTGCTACTATTCCATTCTTGTTTTCTCCGTATGGATTTATATTAAAGAATGGATATCAAGACATGTGTGGTATGTTAAGATCGTGATTGATCATATTCATATTCGTCTCAAAGTTTAAAAATTGCCAAAGGTATAATACTTATCACATATTCTTCCTAAACACAAAGGTGATCTGCTGAAAATGAATCAAATTGTTTTAAATTCCGACTATACATATATTTTTAATTGGAGTCGCAGGAATCAGGAGCCAGCAACGGTACGTGGTGATGCAAGTGCCACTAGCCTGTCTGCAACCTTCATGCAATATGCGAGACCAAACACTACCCGATGTAACACTGGATGCACAACCAGACACTGCTCATAGCAACACTATGTTGAGCTATTTGTTTGCAGAGATTGTGCGACCAAGCGTTGCGGTGAGTAGAGCCGACCGCATGACCAGACAATTGTGCCACTTAGCTGATCTAACGTTTTCTTTCAAGAAACCTCTAGATCTATTCAGACTAGGGTTATTCTTATCAAGAACTTTATATCATTGGAGAAAGTACTGGTTCATTTTACATCCAGGCTCTGATACCACTGTTGGTCCTATATCCAAGCACAACAAAATCAAACGAGCAAGAACAAAAAAGAACAAAAAAATTTCACCCCTAAAGGTCAAGATGTTCAGCCAAAAGGCCTACATCACCCATTGAGTCTCCACAGTTGTGGTTCATGGTCTAAAAAATGCTAGCACAATCACAAAAAAGTCCAAGATTACAACAATACACAAAGTATCAGCATAAAATGCGCACCAAACTCTCCACTCTCCTTTTCTCTAAATATTACACCAAGTAATGGACCAAAACGTAATAGTTATTGTTCACCAGGAACACAAAAAACCATATCTCACACTTTCACTCTAGAAGAGTCTCACAAAAGAGAAGAATGATCGAGAGAGAGGGAGAGAGAGAAACTGAAAAACAACACACATTTGAACTCTGTGGCCCAAAGTATATGTATTAGGCCCATCATAACCCTCAGATCAACTGTCGAAGTCATTCAACATGTCACCATCTGAAGAAGCTTGCAACTTATATGTAGATTGCATTTCCAAACGGCTACTCAACTGTTCATGTATAATTGAGCCAAAATAATTGGATCATATCATTGGGCCAACCTTTATTATAGTTTGGACTCCAAGAGTAATGGTATGAGTGTAGATAGACCAATTGTCAAGCATAAAGCCCAACCTCCAACTTACTTACAATTGGGGCTGTGCCAGAATGGATTTAGATGTTTATCATTTGGCTCACTTAATTGCAAACAATCAGCCTATATTAAAACTTAAGAGATTTAAGCAATCTTTAAATTTATTCTAAGGTAAAATTTTACTTAACATGTTAGAGGGATTACATTTGGAAGGCACCTTTGCAATTTTTTAATTCCTTTATCCAATACATTTCTGATGAAGTGAAACTTAACATCTATGTACTTAGTTTTATCATGAAAGATTGGATTTCTACTAAAATGAATGGCACTCTAACTATCTGAATGTAAAGTAACACAATGCTCAATGAACCCTAACCCACTCTCTATATTTCCTCTTTAACTACATCAGTACTAGCTATATATTCTGCCTCAATGGTGTACATATATGCATAAAGTAGATTTTTTTATTGTCACTATTACTAGAAAAATCATAGTAAACAAAACCTTTTACCACAATCCATTCCTTCTTCTTAGTAAACATCAAGACTAAGTGTAAACTGCCTTTAAGGAGGGTAAGATGGACGAGACCTACCAGATGGGCTGTAAAGATAGTGTGCCATGGGTTTGTGAAAAAAATCGTGGATATACACGATGTGGGTGTAATGCTAGATTTTTGGTGGTGAAGCAACAAACAAGCGATGGGTGGGTTGTCCAAAAAATTGTGGAGGAACATAACCACGTGCTTGCTACTCCAAGTAGGGTACACTTGTTAATATCACGCCGGGGTTTCTCGACCACAAAGAAGGATCTTACGCAACAATTTACAGAAGTCAATATTCCCACATGTCAACAAATTCGACTTATGGAGATAGATACGAAAGGTCCTTCCTCGCTTGGGTGTGTAGAGAGAGATATCAGGAACTATGAAACGATTGTGCGACAAGAAATGTTGGGTCATGATGCAAAAACATTGATTGAGTATTTTGCATTCGAGAAAGAAAAGAACCTCAACTTTTTCTTAAATTACGAGACGGGTGAGAAAAACAAGTTCGTTCGATGTTTTTGGGTCGACTGTGATTCAAGAAGGTCATATGCCTATTTCGGTGATGTTGTGGTATTCGACACAACATACAACACGAATAAGTACTTAATAGTTATTGCTCCATTTGTTGGAGTTAATCACCATGGCCAGACCGTTATATTTGGAAGTGAGTTATTGAGCGATGAGACGACAGAATCATTTGTTTGGTTGTTTTCATTGTTTATTGAAGTTATGCCAAACCAAGTGGCCCCATGGGTAATTATCACTGATCAGGATGCATCAATTTCAAAAGGTATATCAATGATAATGTTGTTCACATTGCACCCTTTTTTGTGGCACATATTGAACAATTTTTTTTGAAAAGATGAATGTCGTATCGTTCAATGACCAGTATCATAGTCTTGTTAACATCATTAAAAAATCTGAGTTTCCAATGAAGTTCGAACAACGTTGGACTGAGGTAATGTAGACCATAGAGTTAGGTAGTAATGAATGACTGAGCAGTATATATGAAATACGTAGTCGATGGGTGCCAGCATACGTCAAACACGTGTTTGTTGCTGGTATGACCAGTTGCCAAAGATCCGAGAGCGGTCACTCATATTTGAAGAAATATGTGGATAGAAAAAACTCTTTGAAGGATTTCATTATATGCTTTAACAGGGCATTAGCTCACCAGAGGCATGCGGAGTTAGTAGCCAACCATATTGATATGAGTGTACAACCAAGGGTTTCTTCAACTTGTGTAATGAAGAATCATATGCTATAGATATACACCAAGAAGATTTTTTTGTTGTTGCAAAAGAAAATTAAACAGTCATTTCTACACCTGCTCCAAGACAACAAGCTTTGATGATGCTAAAGTCTACGTTGTTCAGTACAAAGAAAAACTTTTGATCGACAACGTCAAGTTACTTATTGCACATCCTCTGTTTGTATCTCATGTAGTTGTCGAATGATTGATTTTGATAGTTATCCGTGCCGACACATGATATGCTACAAGAAGAAAAAACAAGTGATGCTATCGTCGGAGAAGTATATTTTCTGTTTGGTTGACAAAGAATGCCAAGCAAACCCAAGTGTTTGATCCGACGACTGATTTATCTATCGATAATAGCCCTGGTAAATCTTTAGTGTCTCGACATGGGATGTTGGCTTATGTGGTTTCGAAGTTGCTTGACGATGCATTTTTAACAGATACTTGCAGTGCAAAAGATATTGACAATGGATATGATATTGAGATGAGTAGAAATAGAAGAAAAACTCGTGAGAAAATCTCAAGTCGTTCGAAATCCTAATCCCGTTAGAACAAAAGGAGAAGTCAAGAAAGTAGAAAGTACTATCCCAATTCAGTAGACAATGTCGTGCTTATGACATCAGTGAACACGACATAAGAACTTGTATGATATTACAAGAGTCAAGAAGTCATGTCACCATCTTGAGGCCCCCAATTCCACTAAAATATATAAACGTGTTTTACTTTTCCACCATTAGAGGGGGAATAGAAAATTGGTAAGACAATTCATAGTGTGAATCCTTAAAGAAAACAAAGGAAAAAGTCCATTTTCAATAAGTTGTTTCCATCAGAGGGACCACAAGGTTCATGAATCTGTTCTTTAATAACGAATTACTAACCGTATTCAAAAGACTTGAAATAAACAAGAAAATATACTCTTGGGTCTTTCGAAAACTATTGCAACTCATAATTAAAATATATACACATATAAGAAAAAAATTAAATTAAAAAATAATAAACAACATTTGATGCGGTTGAAAAACGTGAAAAATAAAAAAAAAAAAATTTAATTTGGTTAATTCACGCATTATATTGATTGAGATAGATTAAGTACATATTTTGCTAAATTTAAATTATAATTGGTTAAATTGGTCAAACATAATTTTTATTTACATATTTCGTAGGATCGATAACTTATTACTCACTTATTATCTATACATTTTATAAGACCTACAACTTATAAGCACTTGAAATTAATTTTTATACTACTAAACATGCATTAATTATATATTTTAATTATAAAAAAAAAAACCAAATAACAGTGAAACACAATTCTAGCTTTTGATGAAAAATAAGAAACTCTTAAACTTAATTTCTAGACAAACACAGAGTCTATGAAAATAATATAAATAAATAATACTATAAATAAAATAAATCTCTTGACAATAAAATTAATTTCCACAAGAATAAATAAAGTGTTCGTTTAAGAGTCTAAACGATAGAATTTGACTAAAAAATTAGTAGGCTCACGCAATTTAACCCATGAATAGTCTAATTTCTATTTTAATAATACTTAATATATTAGATGGAATAAAATTATAATAGTAACTTTTGTCATATACATCACTTAATCTAACATATATATTGACCACGACTAAAATAGATAAAATCCCACAATAAAACGTGGGTTATTGTATAAAATAAAAGAAGAAAAATTGGAAAGTTAAGCCCTAGCTAGTCAAAGCTTATCCGAATGGAGTGGACCTGGTGATTGGTGTTTAGTGTGTAACTTTTTGACTCAAAAGGTCCCAAAAGCAATTAATGTAATGACGATTAACAAGTAACATTGATATATACTCCACTCCTCCCACAGTTTCCTCTATAATCTGTATTAATTAATTATTTAAGAAGGGTCAATTTATTTTTTAGAAATTCAACAAACTCTATGTATCTAATATTTAAAATAAAGAGTGAATTTGATTTTCTAAATATAGAGAGTCAAATTCACTAATTATATTATTAAAAAATTATTATTTTACAAATTTTCATTCTTTCAAAATAGAGAGAAAATATTAAAATAAAAAAGAAGGAAGCTAGCTAAAAACATGAAAGAAAATGTTCAAGTTATACTTGCTTATAAAATTTTTTTTTAAATATAGAGAGTGCTATTGGACTTGTATAGAATTCTATTCTTTATTTTTAAATATATTTAAGATAAGTATTGTTAGAGATGCTCTAATCTAGTGAAGTCATATTCCCAGATTGTGTAATTTTGGACTGAATCAATCAAAATGAAAAAAAAATCAGATGATGGGATCAATTCATATCCGCGTGATGTGGGGACTGAAGTAGTCATTTTTATATTTTTTTTGACACATTAAAATATTACATTTAAGTCATCTTTTTAAAGACACTGCAAATTTGAGACAACAAATCTAAACTTGTAGAACTAGATTTCTTTATTACAAGTGCAGTGCTTAAACTTGACCTTCTTTGAAATTTTTTGTAGACGAATCCTCTAAACAATCTTAATTTTTTAAACAAAAATATAAAAACTAAATATCGTATCAAAGTCTAAGTGCTTGTTTTATAATATTCAAATTATAATTTAAATTAATCAAATTAGTCAAATACTTTTTATCCACACTTTTCATAACATCTACAACTTACTATTCACTTATTATTCATATATTCGACAAGACTCATAATTTATAAACTTAAAAATAATTTTAGCATTGCACTAAAATTCTCGAACTACCAATTCAAAGGTTGAACCCCATCATCGAACTACCAATTCAATATGAGTGGTGGAGTGAATGCAAACCCACGTCAAGAAATCCAACCAATTTTTACTATGCGCCTTTTGAGTCGTATTGAGTCCATGTATAATTTTTCTTCATTGGACTTAAATAAATTGTCAGATTTCAAAATTAATATTTTTACTAATCGTGTAACACCATCTCAACGTAGATATTATAAGTGGACATTATAAGTGAATAAGAGATCAACCCTACATGAGTCATATATTAAAAATTTGAGTTAGTATACCAATCTTTTAAAATAGAATCGAAGACTCATTCAATATAGATGTACTATTGAAGAAATTGATTAAAATTAGATAAAGTACTTTAACGGAATTAAAAAACCCTTTCAAGAAATTAATACCCCAAAGCGAAAAAAAAAATGTAAGTTAATTGATACAAGGGAATAAAAAAGCACACTGGATTTTATTTATACATCGTACATGTACTATAATACCAAATATACAACTCCTGGAAGCCTACCATTTCAGTCTAAAATATCTGAAATTATGGAGGAAAACACACATTTAAAGACAAATACATAAATATCTGAAGATCTTCGGAGCCAACAATAAAACATACATACAGTACTGAAATGGAAACGGAAGATGCCCAATTCACTGAATTGAAGTCTGGAGATATGATGAGTAATTTTCATGCCTGATCGGGGTACCCATCGGAAGTGTAAGCGCTCTGTGGGGAACTGGAGGCGGAGGCGGAGGCGGAGGCGGAGGCGGAGGCGGAGGTGTCACTAGTGGCGCCGCCACCCTTGATTTTAACCAGTAGTTGTCCTGCTGTAGAGGTGACAGTCTCGGCCAAGCTCTCAAAAATTTGAGCTGTGACTCGACCCCTCTTTGGAGGAAGGCTGTTACTTTGTTTTCTTGGGTTGGAAGCCATTAATTGAAAAGGAAGAATCAACGTGTCTGTAGTGATGACTGATGACTGATGGAAATGGGGCAGAGAAAATGCCCCCTTCGATCGGTGGGTCTACGAATATAATGATCGACTGCCGGTAGGGTTTAGATATATATAGGGAAAGACTGTTAGTGTTCAAGTTCGATCCGGCTCTTTAAAGAATAAGATTGTATTAAGGAAAATTTTACATATAAAATTAAATGATTTTATGTACAAAAAACAAGATTAAAATTGACTAATTTTGATTCTGTCCGATCCGATCTTTTAATGTTTTAAAAAAATATTATAAAATATAAATTGTCAATTTATATAAATTAATTTAATGTTGAGATTTAAAAATAATTTTAAAATTAAATTAAAATTCAATTACGTAGTTAGAATTGAAAATTGAATAAGAGTATTTCAATTAATGGTGCATTTATTGGGCACACTTCATTTATTGGGTTATAAATGTATTTTCTTAAAGCAGCTGAGCTGCTTAGCTGTTAAGTCATGGACCACTCTGCAGCCGGCCCTTCTTCATAATTGGATAAGCTTAAAAAAAGTTACTTATAATTAAATTAATAAGTTTGAAGATAAATGAGTCTTTTGTTGTGAAAAATAAGTAAATTATGTTTTAAAAGTTACTCTGAATTATTGAACCAGAAAATATGAAAGGGTCATATGTCAAAAATCAAATGGAGTCGAACCACTAGTTTAAAAAATTGAAAACAATATTTTTTTAGGTGAATTAGTACGTTTTAAATTATTTTTTAACTAGAAATATATTTTTAACATTTTACATTTATAATCTGACTGAATTTCAAATCATTTATTGGATTTTCCGGTTTCTATAACAATTGATAGACATGTGCCCCACTCTGATCCCCCACCCACCTAACTTTTGTCCCCCCCACCCTCCCAACTTTTGTCCCCCCACCTCCCCAAACGTTTTTGGAATTTGGCCCCCATCCCACAACCCTTTTGGCCCCCATCCCACAACCCTCAACCCTTTTCCAAATTTATCTTTTATTGGCCCCCTCTTCTCATTTTTTTACTCCGTTTCTTCTATTTATTTATAAGTCATTGAATCATTAACAATTTTCCTCATTCCTCAATCCTCATTCCTCATCAGAATACATGTTTCCCTCTTCATCATAATATATTTTACTTTACTCAAATTTAGCCATCATTAAACATTTCCAACCACTTTTATTCTCTAAATTTATTTTACCAACATTTTCTCCCACTTAGTGTTTTTCAATTTTTCAAAGGTTAGTAATAAATTATTAATTTGTTTTATTTTCGCTTATTTGTACATATTTATTTTTGTAATAATTAAACCTATCAATGTCATTCCCCACGTTGGTCGTGAATTTGAATCATCCGATCAGCATACAATTTTACAATCAATATGCAATCGTTACATATTATGAACAAAGTTGTCGGGCGGCTCGATGATACAGTTAGAATGAATTATTCAACTTGCAACATATAATTGGTTTGACATAGAATAAAGTATATACTTTCTGACGTGGACAAATGCGTCACAGTCTAACAAGTGTTATCTATTATTGTATGTCAATTAAGGAATCAAAATATAATTGGTTGAATAGAAAAAAGTCCCGTCGTTCTTAGCCAATATATATTATTGGTTGTTGAATATCATCATAAAAATTTATTTTTAATTTAATAAATTAAATTAAATTAATAATTTGGATGATTGAAATTAGTTCATTTATCTTTGAGAACAAGTGCAAGCAGCAAAAAATAAAACTAAAAATAAAATAAATAAAGTGGTCAGATTTGTAATATTCCATTGTCTTCGGTGACATTTGGAATGAGACTGAAGTTTGTAATATTTTGAAAGCCGATGACCCTGCTACTTTGCAAGCATCTCTATTCTTTTGTTTGTTCATTGGTTTTCAAATCTTCTAGCGATAAAACGGTCATAATTTATTGGTTCATTAGTATTTATGTACTTGTCTGGAAGCTCTGCATTGTTAATTTCTAACATGACATTGCCAACTAAATTGTCTCTTGGGTTTGTACTTGTGCTCGTGTCTAATATCAAATTGAGCATGAAGATAAAATCATACTTCAGACTTGTGCATTTTCTGCTTGTTGACAACTTTTAGATATTAAATGTGTTCTTTGGTAGTCCAAGTACGAACGTTATTGAATATATTTTCATTCTCCTAAGATATAAAATATAGAACATAGTTATTAATAAGCTGAATTTGTGTAAGAAGTCTAAAACGTGAAAAAGAATATGTTTTCGTTACTGATGTTGTCATTTCTATAAGTTTTTGTGCTGAGCATTGTACAAATTTTTTTATTGTCTCGCCTATCATATGTACTTGTACATGAACGCTTGCCATATATAGTTTATTTCAAAAAATTCAAGAAATCAGCTAACCAATGAAGTAATAACATGCTTACACGAGACACTATTTTATTCAATGAAACAATATGACAACAAGTGTAAGCAGCAATTCCTTAGTGTTCTTTTTGCACGATCTTACTTACAATAAATGCATTGGTACACTTTGTCAAAGTTTGCACTTGACATCTTGTTGTAATTGCTGCAACACATGTACCAAAATGGGTGATAGTTGTTGGCCACATGAAGCTTTTCCTTTATCCAAAAGAACGGTTGGTCTTTCTACAAATGTTTGATAAACAAAGTACATGCAGTGTACAAACAAAATTATGTAGTTATTCAACGAAATGTTGAAGATTAATAGTATACTCCAATTAACATAAGAGGAACATCTTCAACGTGGATGATCTTCTCAACAGGTAGATGAGATATTGTTGTTAACCTTGAAGTGAGATAACTTTTGCTCGATATTATGTTTTCTACATTATCCATGTTGTCGTCCACCCTGATTTTTGACATGTCAAGAGGCTAGAGGTAAGACAATGGAAAAAGTATAGCTATTTCTAAAAACAAAACTATAATGTTGAAAAATACATACGACGAAATGAAATAGAGACAAGAAGTGCAATATAGCATCCTTATATTGACATAACTTACCAAATATGCAAGTTGCTTGAATGGAGGATTAATATAGATTGAACTGTTAGATTTGGTACATACTCCCAGTCATAGAACATTATGTAAGAAATACTACAATCATTATATGTGAAAACACACTTAGAAACGAATAGAATATAGTACATCAACGTTCATGATTTTATCATTGAAAGATGACACACTCATATTTGTTTCTAGAATAAATGGAGTAGCACTAAGCATAGTCGAGATGATCCTACATTGGTTGTCAACGAATTTGTCCCATGCTATCAGAATCGTTGTTTCAAATATGCAAGATGTGCAAAATACATATTGAGAGGTTTAATGATATTATGATAAGAAAATCTGTTATGAGTGTAAAAGACATAGATATTAATTTCTTGTTGATGAGAACAACTTCTTGAATGCAGGATTGACTCTAATACTTTGTTTGGACAACCTTTTTGGGCAAAATATCTATGAAGACACCTATGATATCTGAAAATTTACTATGCAGTGAGTAGAAATCAAGTGTTAACCGAGGCTGTCTATTATACTCTCAGCAAAATTCTTAAACTTAATGCTACAATAGGTTAAATTAAGTATGAGTAGGAGAGTACCGATTTCACTCTTGTTGTCCATGTGATGCGAGCCATGGACCTGCTAGCAAGGATTTGTTACATAATTCGGTGGGCCCAATAACGAGACCAAGAGCCAAACATGGGGCAATCACCCAAGCATAATTTCGGAGAAATTCGTATTTTGTTCAGATTTTGTTTCCTTTTCCAATTAGAACCATATTTTGTTAAATTTTAGTTATTTCCGAATTAGATTAGATTTTCATTGATTTTTGCATATGTAAACAAATCTCATTGTAGACAATTCACAACTTTGATTATTTGAAAGATTAAATTAAAAGTGAGATTCACTTTTCTTCCTTGTTGTTAATTGAACTAACCAAAACTTATCAAAGACTTCGCAAATCTTTGTGGCATTCAAACTTGGTTCTTTGATTCAAGAAATTATCGAGTCAAGATCTTGCGACTTGATTTTAGCTCTCTTGGGGTTCATATCAATCTTTCTTGTGGGTTCTGAAATTTAATTTTTCGCGGGTTCACATCAATTGGTATCAGAGCTTTGGCTCTAAAATCATGTTCTATCTTTTATTTTTTTGTTTTCATCAGATTCATCTTGAATCATATTAAAAAAAATCTCTTTCGTTATTCATCATATTTCATAAGTCTTTTTATTTTTCTTGTTCAGATTCATCACATCGTAAAATCATTCAAAAAAAAATTCTTTTCTTGCACAAAGAACATTCAAGAATTGTTTGGGCACCATCCATTAAGGCACCAAAGCTAATTCTTTTCTAGTTCTTTCCTTGTGATAATATTTAAGAAAATTCAAGAAAAGTCAAGAAATGTAGTTCTTTGAGATTCTTGTGTTATATTTGGTAAGAAACACACATTCTATATTGTCATCCGGTGCTTAAGTATTCAAATCTTATTCTTTTTGTAATTTTTATTATTGATCGTTCTTGTTGTTTTTTATGTCCTTATTTCTTATTCTTGAACGTTGCGGAGACTGAATTCTTAATTGGGTTTAGTTAGTTTTTTAGAGAACTTGGTAAGAAAAAACAAAGAGAGATAAAATACAAGAGTGGTAAGATTATTATCAGGAACAAGCCAAATAGAGTGAAATACGAGTGTAAACACGTGAGGTTAAATTTTTCTTTCAATATTAATTTCTAATTTTTTATCCCAAAATGTCTAATAATGAAGAAAAACACTTAGGGAAGAGAATAACCAATTCTTTTTGTTAAAAGCCATGCAATAATAATTTGAGTGGATGAACATGGTGTTTGATGAGATAAAGAATAGTAATAAAGAGATGATGGGTAGAATGGATAGATATGATATGATGATTACAACCCTAATTAGGGAGCAATAACACGGGATCCCTAATGTTAGGAGACAAGATGGGCGTGATCATAACCCTATGGCTGAATTTGAGGATGAAGATGATTATAATTATGTAGCTGAGATGGGTAGGATGAGGCGTAGAGGAGATATGCATAAAAGGGCACCTAGAGGAGGAGACTATAGAGGTCACGATGGGGTAGATAGAAACCTTGTGAATATAAAAATAAAATACCTTCATTCCAAGGTAGGAATAACCCTGAAGCCTATTTAGAGTAGGAAATGAGATTATAATTAATATTTGATTACCATAGCTATTCGGAAGAAAAGATGGTGAAATTAGCAGTAATTGAGTTCACTGACTATGCTATAATGTGGTGGGATCAATTGGTGACAAATAGGAGGAGAAATCATAAGAGGCCTGTAGAAACTTGGGATTATTTAAAGGCTCTCATGGGGAGGATATTTGTACCTAGTCATTATTACAGGGACCTTTATAAAAATTTTAGAACCTTACTCAAGGTTCACATAGTGTAGATGATTACCATAAGGAGATGGAGATGGCTATGATTAGGGCTAATGTTGAGGAGGATAAAGAGGCTACATTGGCCAGATTTTTGAATGGGTTAAATAGGGATATAGCCAATGTAGTGTTGGAAGATATGGTACATATAGCTATGAAGATGGAAAGGCAATTGAAAATAAAATAGGCAGCTATATTTTCTTTGGGAGCTAACCCTCATTTGAAATTGAAGTGAGATAGTAATGATGTGAATAATAGGGCTATTTCAAAGGAGGAGATCGAACCACCTAAGGGAAAAGATGATGTAACTAGAAACAATAAACTCAAGTCAAATTTCAAACCTTCTAAGAATAGGGATATCAAATGTCTTAAATGTTTGTGTTCCGGGCACATTGCATCACAATGCACAAATAAAAGGGTAATGATTTTGTGTGATAATGGAGAAGTGGAGACTGAGGATGATTATGATAGTGATGAGATGCCTGAGTTGAAGGATGATGGTGTAGAATACCATGTAGAAGGTGAAGTACTATTTGTAAAGCATGCTCTTCATACACAAATTAAGGTAGATGATTTAGAGCAGCAGAAAAAAAGAGTTAGAAGTACAAGAAACGACAACAAGGGAGAAAAAAAATCAACAAATGATTTTGCTAGTACACAAACAATCCTACCTTGTACTAGGTAAAGCTAACCAATCCCTCCCTAGTTTGAATATTTCTTTACTGTAGGAATTGGAGGACGTATTTTTAGAAGAGATGTATAGTAGGTTACCACCTATTAGAGACATTGAACGTCAAATTCACTTTGCACCTAGAGCTGTTATTCCAAAACGACCAGGCCATAGAAGTAATCCAGATGAGACAAATGAGCTTCAAAGACAACAAATTAAAAATAAGAATAGACAATGTACAGCTAAAGCCAACAATGGCCACAGACTCATCTTTGAGCATGGTGATTGGGTTTGGGTGCATATGAGGATAGAAGGTGATCTTTATCCCTTTGATGCAGGTAATGATTCGAGGTCGAATCCTTTTGAGGAAAGATGAGATGATGCGAGCCATGGACCTGCTAATAAGGACTCGTTACATAATCTGGTGGGGCCAATAACGAGACCAAGAGCCAAACATGGGGTGATCGCCCAGGCATAATTTTGGAAAAAATCGTATTTTGTTCAGATTTTGTTTCCTTTTCCAATTAGAACTCTATTTTGTTAAGTTTTAGTTATTTTCGAATTAGATTAATTTTTCATTGATTTTTGCATAAATAAACAACTTTCATTGTAGACAATTCACAACTTCGCAAATCTGTGGAGCGTTCAAACTTGGTTCTTTGATTCAAGAAATCATCGGGTCAAAGTCTTGCGGTTTGATTTTAGCTTTCTTGGGGTTCATATCAATTTTTCTTGTGGGTTCCGAGATTCAATTCTTCACAAGTTCGCATCACCATGTGTCAGTGTAGATCACCAAAATACATCATGTAGAAAGTCGAGAAAAGTAAGGCACAATTATCTTCCTCAAGAGGTTGTACCTTCGTCTTTTTATTTATTATCCATTGGGTGGGCCCTACAACGTCTTTGTTTTATGTTTCTGTTGATTTTACTGTTGCATTCGATATTAAATATGTGTTGGACCAGATCAAAGTGTTTTGGAATGCAGTAATATTGTTAGTGTAGATCGTACATTGCACTTTGTTTTCTTATTTTGGAAAATAACATGGATATGAATAAAACACATTTGAACAACGAGATTTTATGACAGTATTGTGCTCATGTTTTTAGATGTGTTGCATTGCAATCAAAACAACAAAATAATAAACTATACATTAAATTTGTATACAATAGCAAGCCAAAGAATATATGTCCGATCTACCAGTAGATCGACGAGGACGAAGTTTTGATATCTCAATCGTTTGTTGTGTGATATTTTTGCAACATATTTTTCTGCATCTATTACTTTTAATGCCCAATATCATTGTTGAACACTAATATCTGATATAAACTTGTATGTATCAACTATCAATGTACCATATCACCAATTTGCAAACAAATGGTCTGTCAATTTCATTAAGTGAGTAGCTTAATATAATCAATATTCTTATACAGTAAGTTAAAAACATATGGTTTAAGCTTTTGGATATTTAATATATGTAAACAAAGGCGAAGCACCTATAGAGGCTTGCACAGTAGCCTGCGATGAGGAAATATATTGTATGCCTGAATAAGACTTGAGTTCATGAAATAAGTTCATGTTTTTCTTCAAGAACTAACGAATATTTGACAAATATATTACCTCAATTTAAAAATCAGAAATCACCCTATATGTGTATTGGTGGAGAAGCAATAATTTTTGTTATTGGGAGGGTGTAAATGGAGTTTCAATAATTAAATTTTTTTCAAAGCTTTATGATCTTGTTACATAGAAAAGCATGTGAAATATCATACATTTTATTGTTTCTTTGAACACGTGGATAGTTTTAACACCATCTATGTTTTTGCCTTAGTAATGAACACCGAATCTCTTCTAGTAGTATACTGTCAGTGATTTTATATCTTTAATAATTCCGCAAGTGTACGGATCACTCAAGTAATAAAGTGGATTATGAGTCAAAGTATCGTTCCCACGAAGATTTAGATAATTCAGTTCAATTATACTAACCTTAATCGAATCTAATGAACTTTTGAAGATTTTGTGTTTAATAACTAATTAGAATCTGAACTAAAAACAATTAAATAATTATAATTCAAATAACTAAAAATTAGATTAATGAAAATTACTTTAACTTGAAGAAAGAAGAGTACTAAGATCCCGAATTCACTTATAATTGTTAATTCCTTTATCTTGATTCTTGGTTTTGACAAAATACATCAGTTATGATGATCAATATCCATAGCTTGTTTAACAGTTTCTCTCGAATAAAATTAAACATATTCATAAGTATGACTCGACTATATTTCTATGACGAATGCGAATACATATAAATGCATTAAATCTCTATGGATAATTAAAGATCACCTAAAGCATAGCGGCATATTTCTATCCCCTATCGGACTTAAAGATAATTAAAATATTGTCTAGCCTGCTTTCAATCTTTCGATAGTAAAACAAACCACAACACTCATACAATTATTGCGCACATAATTGTAGATTCAAATAAATCAAAATTAATTATTCAAAACTATAATGAAATAAATTGTCAAAAATCAAGTCTTTGGATAGAAGAATTTAAATTACAAGCTTCATCGTAAATCCTAGTACAAAATAAACTAGCCTAACATACTAATAATAAGAAAAGAAAGAGAAGAAGAAAATATAGAATTCATCACTCGGAGAAGAAGAAAACTTGAAAGAGTAATTTCTTGATCTTGATTTTCGTTCAATTCTTTAAAAGAGCAATCTTGATCTCCGTTTGATGTGTTTTCGTCTATGTTTTTTTCTCAAAAACTCAACCAAAAAAACAACTCTTTTTATAAGTTAGTAACTCATATTTATATGTCCCTAATTGTGCTCCAAAAGATCCCAAAAAATCATTAAAATCGTGTTCCAAAAGGTTTCTTTCTTAATTGAAGTTGAATTCAAAAAGAAAACAAAATCCTCATGCCAAATTTTACATCATGGCGCCGCCAAAGGCAAATCCGGGAGATCGCCCTGGCATGTTCTTTTGCATTCTGCTGTTGAAAAAGAATTTTGGGCGATCGCCCAGATTTAAGCCTGGGCGATCGCCCGGCTTACGATTTTTCTTCTGCGGCGACTGTTTTTCAAATGATCATAACTTCTTGTAGGAAATTCCAAATTGAGATCCGTAAAAAGTGTTAGATTCATAATTCAATTATATTTCCAATGGTATATAATTTTCCTTTTGGAGATTTTGATATCAAAAGTTGTGTTCAAATTTCCCCACATACTTCGGTAGATAGTTTCTCAATTCGATTCTTTAGCTTTCTGGTGTTTGATTCATTGATTCAACTATTTATTGTGACTCCAAAACACCTTAAACTTATTGATTTTATCTTCTTCCTCATCTTCCAATGTTTGACTCTTGATATTTACTTCAAAAACTCAATTTACTCGTCGATTTCACCAAATTGTTGCTCTTTCCGTCCATTCTTCTTCAATTGCTTATAAACGGGTCCAAAACTGAAATATAAAAGAAAATACACTAAATTAAGTAAAAATTTAATAAAATAATGGTATAAAAGCTTAGTTTAAAGGTCCGAATAAGTGCACAAAATGCACTTATAAAACACCCCCAAACTAAAACAAAAATAAAAATAAACTAGAACTTTAAACTAAGCTAAAAGAATTAATAGGAATTTAGTTAATGTTAAATTTCTTACCAAATGCCTCATGTTCGAAAATAAAGCAACACTTTTAGAAAGAGATTAAACAACAACACAAAAAAATTTCACTTATCCAATGCTCGACATTTAGTGAGTGTGTGATTAGCCAAAAATTGAACATACACCTATATTATACCACGACCAATATATTGTTGTTGATATTTTTACAAACCCGAATCCTTTGTAGTCATTTATTCCTTACACCTCTAGTAAATTATCACTCTTCTAATGCTTTTCTCTCCAATCTCGATGTGTTCTAACAAATTTGGTTTCTATTGATTAACACAATACTTTTTTCAAATAAAGTAGTAAAAATTAGAAATTTGTATTCCTAGAACTAGGATGATGAGTGATTTCTAAATTCTCATCTTTAGTCTCTTAGGTTTTAATCTAGCAATCCTTACCAAGCACTTTAACTCTTTTTATTTTGTTTAACCAATATAAATGATCTTACATTCTATGCAATACTTCTCTCTCACTAGCTTTCCATGTGACCCTTGTAGCGAGTTTTGGGCCGATGACCCCAAGTCAGATGACTATAGGGCACCAGGTTTTAAAATACTCTAACAGGCTTAATTGCTCGAGTCCCACAGGCTATAAGAGAAGTGAAGATGTAATTTTTCTTTTTCTTTTTAATTTTTTTTGTGACTCATGTAACGAGCTTTGGGCCGATGCCTCTCAAGTCAAATGACCATAGGACACCAGGTTTTAAGATACCCTAACAGGCTTAATTGCTCGAGTCAGATATTTTATTTATTATTATTTTTTTCTTTATCAGCAGTGAGTAGTGCTCGATTTGGATTTTTTGACTACAACCTATTCAACCAAAGATGAGACCCAGAAGACCCAAACCATCAAAATTCTACAAAAACATGTACTAACTTTAACACCTCCAAACTGTTCTCAAACAGTTTGGTTACTAATCTAAGAATTTAGGAACAAAATTTTTCATAATAATCCTAGGTTAACAATATCAACACAAACATTCAAGTCACGTTTCTACATCAGTGATAAGTCAATAGTGGCTACGTGCTTCAAATATAGTCTAACATGGATAAGTATTCAGGTAAAAGCACGAGTTAAAGTGTTGTCTAATATTCTAACTAAAAACATACTTAAATTCAAACAAATATTATCATTGGCGGCAAGACATTCAACAATAACTAAATTTTTTTTTAAAAAATAATTTTTTTTTTTTATTTTAAAAAAAATGAAATAAAATTTTTTTTTAGACTCG
Organism: Forsythia suspensa; assembly: GCA_023638005.1. NCBI lineage: Eukaryota > Viridiplantae > Streptophyta > Magnoliopsida > Lamiales > Oleaceae > Forsythia > Forsythia suspensa. The sequence continues at coordinate 18,723,206 of CM042669.1, forward strand.
AATAATATGCAAATTCAAAATAATTAAGTATTCTGATACTTAACCCACCTCCAAACTAAATTATTACATTGTTCTAGTATAATAACAAAATAAAGTAAATAGAGGAGGAAAAATATCAGTTACTCATCGGAGATAGATGTGGAGAAGATGGATTTGGCTGGTGAAAGGTTCGGGTTGAAGTGAACTTAGAGGTAGAGTTGGGACTCTTGGTCAAAAGATGATGTCGTAGATATTATCCAAGCGACTTGCAAAGTGGGATATCTTGCGATTGACATAGTGAAACTTTTTAAGGGCATTAAATAATAAATGAAATAAAAACTAATAAATTATTTAAACTAATTAAAACTACTACATATAAAGCAAGTAAATAAAATAGTTAGAAAATGGGTTGCTTCCTATTAAGCGCTTATTTATAGTCATTAGCTTGACTTATTATCTGGTTGTTTTACGGCACTCTAAATAGTACTTTAGAGGACCTACTTTGCTTGTATCTATTGACTTTACACCATTTTTTGTTTATCCTCAAACATTTGAAATTGTGCTTCTCATAAAAAAAGATTTTAGTGTAGTACATTGCTCGAACATAACCACAAAAATTTCAAATTCTTCATCGACCTTGATCACAAAATCAATTTTAGAAGAAAGAGAAGAGTTGGATAATTGCTTGTCTAACTCGTGCTTTTGTAATCTCTGAGGAAATGAGATCGGAGACTCATATGGGTTGATAGGAACGGTTGCCGTAACCTGTGGTGTATCTGAACTCTCTTTAATGTCTACTATCTGCTCAGGCTGTTCAGTCTGTTCCACGTGCTCCTCATCAGTGGACGGTACATGTTCTTTATTTTCAACTGACCTCTTTACATGGATTTCTAGTAATTGAACCCCACTTCTAGTAGTAACAGCTGTAACACCTTCTTTGGAATTCACCTCTGTATTGCTTGGCAACGTATTTGGTACTCTGGCTGATAGAGCAACTGCCATCTGACCCATCTGCATTTCTAAATTTTTTATTGAAGTGCATTGATTTTGAAAATTGATCTCTGCCTGTCTCATGAACTGATCAGTTTTTTCTATGTATTGATCAGTTTTCTCGATGAATTTACTGAGAATGTCTTCTAGTGAAGTTCTCTTTTCTGACTGCTGAATCTGAGGACCTCGTGGTCTGAGATTATTGTAATTATCTTCCAAGAGAAATGTGGATGATGTGTGATGAATTCTCCAACAAGCATGTTGTTTTCATCAATCTCAGAAGTAGCCTCATATCTCGCTAAATTGGCATGCTGCATTGCAAGAAAATCTCCAAAAAACATGTTGTCCTCGTCAATCTCAGAAGTTGCATCATATCTCGCTGTATTAGCCCTGTGCATTGCAAAGAAATCTCCAACAAGTATGTTGTCCTCATCAATCTCAGAAGTTGTATTATATCTCGCTACATTTATCCTGGTGCATTGCGATAAAATCTCCTACAAGCATATTGTCCTCATCAATGCTAGATTGGCACTGGATGATTTGTGGAATTATAAAGTCTCCAACTAGCATATTGTCTTCATCAATTTCCTGATTTTTCATTTTGTGTTATGGTCTGAAAAGAGAAATTGAAAACTGAAATAAACAACAACAACAACAAAAACAACAACAACAACAACAATAATAATATAAAATAATAAAGTTCGAATTAGTGCTAATGTAACTGAAAAGAACTAAAACTAAATCCCCGGTAATGGCGCCAAAAACTTGTCAGCGATTTTATATCTTTAATAATTTCGCAAGTGTACGGATCGCTCAAGTAATAAAGTGGATGTTGAGTCCAAGTATCGTTCCCATGAAGATTTAGATAATTTAGTTCAATCATACTAACTTAACCAAATCTAATGAACTTTTGAAGATTTTGTGTTTAATAACTAATTAGAATCTGAACTAAAAACAATAAAATAATTATAATTCAAATAACTAAAAATTAGATTAATGAAAATTACTTTAACTTGAAGAAAGAAGAGTACTAGGATCCGAATCTACTTATAATTGTTAATTTCTCTATCTTGATTTTTGGTTTTGACAAAATACATCAGTTATGAAGATCAATATCCCTAGCTTGTTTAACAGTTTCTCTCGAATAAAATTAAACATATTCATAAGTATAACTCGACTATATTTCTATGACGAATGTGAATATAAACAAATGCATTAAATCTCTATGGATAATTAAAGATCACCTAATGCATAGCGGTATATTTCTATCCCCTATTGGACTTTAAGATAATTAAAATATTGTCTAGATTGCTTTCGATCTTTCGATAGTAAAACAAATCACAACACTCATATAATTATTGCGTACATAATTGTAATTTAAATTACAAGCTTCATCGTAAATCCTAGTATAAAATAAAATAGCCTAACATACTAATAATAAGAAAAGAAAGATGAGAAGAAAATATGGAATTTATCATCCAGAGAAGAAGAAAATTTGAAAGAGTAATTTCTTGATCTTGATCTTCGTCCAATTCTTTATAAGAGTAATCTTGATCTCCGTTTGATGTGTTTTCATCTATGTTTTTCTCCCAAAAACTCAAAAAAAAAAAAATGACTCTCTTTTTATGAGTTAGTAACTCATATTTATATGTCTCTAATTGTGCCCCAAATGATCCCAAAAAATCATTAAAATCGTATTCCAAAAGATTTCTTAATTAAAGTTGAACTCAAAAAGGAAACAAAAATCCCCGCATCCAAATTTTACACTAGCCGATTGCCCAGTGTAAAGCCGAACGATCGCCCAGGCATGTTCTTTTGCATTATGCCGTTGAAAAAGAGTGTTGGACGATCGCCCAAATTTAAGCCTGGGCGATCGCCCATCTTACGGTTTTTCCTCTGCGGCAACTGTTTTTCAAATGGCCATAACTTCTTGTAGGAAACTTCAAATTGAGATCCGTAAAAAGTGTTAGACTCGTAATTAAATTATATTTTCAATGGTATATCATTTTCCTATTGGAGATTTTGATATCAAAAGTTGTGCTTGAATTTTCCCATATGCTTCGGTATGTAGTTTTTCAATTCGGTTCTTTAGCTTTCTGGTGTTTGATCCATTGATTCAACTCTTCATTGTCACTCCAAAACATCTTAAACTTATTGATTTTATCTTCTTCCTCATCTTCCAACGTTTGACTCTTAATATTCACTTCAAAAACTCAATTTACTTGTCTATTTCACCAAGTTGTTGCTCTTTCCGTCCATTTTTCAATTGCTTATAAACGGGTTCAAAACTGAATAGAAAAGAAAATACACTAAATTAAATAAAAATTCAATAAAATGATGGAATAAAAATTTAGTTTAAAGGCCCGAATAAGTGTACAAAATACACTTATCATATACAATCAATTATACCTTTCAATATTTAACCGTCTATTTTGCAAAAGTAAAGAGAGTGAGTATATTCATTTGAGTTTACAATCTTTAGTCACCTTAGGCTAATGACAATCAAATTAAAAAATAGAGTAATATAGTGTAAATATAAAGGAAATGTGTGTACCAATAATTGATTTTGAAAGTAACATAATATTAAATAGAAGTTTCACGTATGTAGCGTACAAACAGTTACAAAAATAACAATTTTGGAAATTTGAATATGAATGAACACATATTAAGTGCTTTTCTAAGGTATTGTGTTAAAGAATGTATAATTTCAGTGTCGATAAACCACGTACATAACAAGAGTTTTTTTTTTTTGTATTAAACAGCATTAGCACTCAACAAATGCAAAAAGTCTATAAACTAAACATTCATATATACATGTAGAAGTAATTGTGCAAATAATTAATTGTAAATAAAACAATATAAGAAGCACATACCTAGAATTGCAAATAGTCAGAGAAGTGAAAGCTATGAACAAATTATTTTTGAGTCTGAGCATAATAAAAATACACCTACTTAATTGATATCTCGGACTGAGAATGTGTGTGTGTCTATATATATATATATATATATATACATATATATATATATATATACACACATACATAATAATGTGAGTCAAGATGCGCAGTATGCGTGTAGGACGTGTATTAACATAATCCAAAGAAATTGATGTTGTAATGTTCAAAAAATTGCAGTAGTAGTTGTGACAAGACATAAAAAAACATGATTTTGGGCTCATGTGATGTATCTTTGCCTATAAAATAAATTGAAATACAAGTTTTGTGGTACAAATAATAGGGGAAAAGTATGAGAGTTTGATAAAGCAGTTGTATTTGCTTAATTGAGAGATGAATGAGTACACAGAGTGGAATTAGGTGAAGAGAATATCTGACTTTTGGTTAGTGTGTACATTTTGTGATAACTTATGTGTATGGTGTTACTGTACATTGTCAAATAGTATGGTATTTTGTTATGCCTGATTTGAATCTGCAGATTGCCCAGAGTTTTTTGCTAGCAACAGAGAGAGGTTTGGTGTCTGTATTGGTGGTACACAGAGTAGTCTGAAAGTGTGTGATTTCACGTGCAGTGAAGAAGTCGTGAGCACGTGTTATTTCTCAAACCTTAAAGCCCAACAAGAAGTCCATCCAGTATTTGACAATGTAATAGAAATTTAAAAAAGGGAAAATTGCCTAAAAGTTATCTCCAAATAATTTATTTCAAATTAGGTCAAAACAAATTTTAAAATTGTCAATAAGTCATACTCTTCAACATATTTTTATATTAATTCCAAAATTATTTCTGTGATTCATATTTGCCTTTGGTACTGTTCCCACCACCACCACCACCACCACCACCACCACCACCACCACCTCCTTGCCTCACACCGCATACTTTCGATAATGGATTTCGAAAAGACTAACGACAAGAAAAAGCAAGAGCAGCGTCATAATTATAGTCTGGAGTATATAGAAAATTCAAGTAGGAATATTGAAGGGTTTTGCTGGATTAGGAGGTGCAACTTTGACTCAGATATATGTTGTGATGCATTCTCCGGACCATGTGTCACTCATATTTATGGTTGCAGTTGAGCCAACAATGGTGGTCATTACTCTAATATTTATTATAAGACCCGTGGGAGGTCACAAACAAGTCATATTATCTGATAGATTTTTTATAGCATATGCCTCCTTTTGGCTGCTTATTTGATGGGTGTCATGCTTGTTGAAGATTTTGTCGATTTGAGCCACCTGTAATTACAATATTCACAGTGATTTTGTTTATTCTACTGTTTATCCCCATCACAATCCCTATCACGTTGTGTTGGAGAAATGGCGAGTATGAGAAATTCTGAATGAGTATCTCCAACATTCATCAAATAGTAGGAGAAATTCTGAATGAAAACCTGATTGTGTGGGCAGAGGTGGAGAAAATATTGATAAAGAGATTGATGATATTGAAGAACAATTACACGTACGAGAATGTGAAGTTGTAGATGAAGTAGATGATGAAATTCTTCAACAAAAATGTATTATACAAAACAGTATCACAAAATATTTCTTTGTGTTGTTAGTCATGTGTGTTGTTTGATACTATATTATACAAAACAGTATAAAAAATATTATCATAATAGAAAGGCATAGAATTCGTATACGTGCTCAGAATTTTTATTATAATATGTTTTCGGAATGGTCTCGACGAGCCGGTCAAGACCAGTAGCTTTGTTACTGCGTACGATAGATTTTAGCTATTTGAAGTCGTCTCTTTAACTTAAAATGACAATCTTTAATTTTTCTTGTCAAAACAATATTATACATACTAAAACAGTATCACAAAATATTATCATAATAGAAATGACATAGAATTCGCATATGTGCTCAAAATTTTTATTATAATATATTTTCGGAATGGTCTCGACGAGCTAGTCAAGACCAATAGCTTTGCCACTGCGTACGATGGATTTTAGCCATTTGGAGTCGTCTCTTTAACTTAAAATGACAATCTTTAATTTTTCTTATCAAAACAGTATCATACATACTAAAACAGTATTACAAAATATTATCATAATAGAAATGACATAGAACTCGCATACATGCATAGAATTTTTATTATAATATGTTTTTAAAATGGTCTTGACGAGACGGTCAAGACTAGTCGCTTCTTAACGCTTAAACGTTTATATAGATTTTTTTTCCGTTTGAAGTCGTTTTTTTAGCTAAAAATGGCAATATTTAATTTTCTTATCAAAACAGTATCATGCATTCTCTAAAACAGTATCATAGATAAATGTATCTTAATATATTAGTATTATACTTGAAAATATGTTGTTCTTAAAATGCTCCAATTAGTAGTACAAGTCCATTAATATTGTTTGCATTCAATAATATTATCATAGATTAAAAAAGTATCATAGATGTTTTACTAGTTGAAGTAATTAAATTGTTCTTAAAATACTCTATTAGTATTATAAGACCATTGATACTGTTTGTATTCAATAACATTATCATAGATTAAAACAGTATCATATGTTAAACATTATCATAATAAAATAGTATCAAAGATAAAATCATGATGTAAGTATACCATAGCACATTATATATACAAAACAGTATCATAGACAAAACTAAGTACAAGATATTTTAATGGTTGAACTAATGATACTGTTCTTAAAATGCTCAATTAGTAGTATAATATAATATATTTAAACATTGTCATATATAACAGTATCATAGGTTAAATAACAGTATTATAGGTTAAAACATTATCATAATAAAACAGTATCAAATATAAAAGCATGGTATAAGTATATTAATGCAAATTATATAAATAAAACAATATCATAGATAAAACAAAGAGATTGAAACAGTATCATAGGTTGAAACATTATCATAATAAAATAGTATCAAAGATAAAAATATGGTATAAGTATACCAATTCACATCATCTAAATAAAATAGTATCATAGATAAAACAAAGAGATTGAAACAGTACCATATGTTGAAACACTATCATAATAAAACAGTATCAAAGATAAAAATATGATATAAATATACAAATTCACATTTATCTAAATAAAACAGTATCATAGATAAAACAAAGAGATTGAAACAATATCATATGTTGAAACATTATCAAAGATAAAAGCATGATATAATTATATAAATTCACATTAATTCAAATAAAACAGATCATAAAAAAAAAACATAAGATATTTTATTGGTTGAAGTAATGATAAATTTTTAATAGATTGAAACAATATCATAAGTTGAAACATTATCATAATAAAATAATATCACAGATAAAAACATGATATAAGTATACCAATTCACATTATCTAAATAAAAAAGTATCATAAAACTAATTACAAAATATTTTAATGGTTGAAGTAATGATACTGTTTTAATACAATATCATAGGTTGAAACATTATCATAATAAAACAATATCAAAGATAAAAACATGGTATAAGTATACAACTGCACATTATCTAAATAAAATAGTCTTATAAATACTAGTGGCTTATATATCAACAAATTAAATGTATCTTAATATTTCACTATCATTAAAAACAAGAAGAAAAAAATCATCAAATTTCACTATCATTAGAAACAATATCATATATTGAAACACTATCAAGTATTTTACATGTTATAACATAAAACCCTAACTCACAGCAACTACATTATCAAAAATTAGTTCAATTAGTTCATCCAAGCTCTATTCATTAACTGCATTGCATATGTTTCAATTGGAACAATATCTCAACATTTTCATAGTTATTTTTAACCGAAAATGGTTTCTTTATACAAAAAAAAAAAAAATATGTTCGCCATTGAAATAGCAGCTTTCGAATTGTTTGTATGCGGTTACAGGTTACGGTGAGAAGAATCATACACAAGAAGAAGATGAAAATTGCTAAAAGTAAATGGAGGAGTTTCTAAACAGTAGTGAGATGATTTTGTGGGGTTTTACGTGTTTAAATGATAGTTTTTACAATTGGAGGACATATTGGTCTTTTAGTAATAAAATATGACTTTAGTTGAATTAAGATTAGATCATATGATTTTTCAACCTACCATGGCATTAACAGTGACCGGCCCAAAATTTTTCCATTAAAAAATATTGAGTCTTATGTATTAATTGAAAATACTCATAAATTCCAATATTTTATTAAAAATACTGCTAATCATAGTTAATATAAATTATAATTACCTAAGTAAAATAACAATAATCTTTCTATCAAAAGAAATTCTCTCTCATCCAAACAATATTCTCTCTCCATGTTATACAATTCCAATCCAATCAAAATTCAAAATTCCAAAGTATACTATTTTTGTTGTAAAATTATGAAAAATAATATTGATGACCATATTTAAATATTTCTTACATAGTCTACAAGTCTTTGAAACCCTATATATATGAGTCCATCATTATTATGAAATACACAGTTTTTCTCTATTATTTTCTATTATTCTTCCCATTTTATAACGAGGTTATCAGCACGAAGATGCTCACCCAAAATAGAGAAAAAATTCGAGAACAATAGTTTAGAAAATTTGTAAAATCGGAGCAGTCTGCGCAGTTATGATCAAGCATTGACATCTCAATTATCCACGAACCAATCTTCATGAAATTTCAAATTTCAACATGTTCAAAACTCATTGTTCTTCAAATCCAACGATTAGATCAAGATCCATCGGTTCATTCATGAGAAATTGTTATGTGGACAGTAACAAATTTTGAATTGGTAATGAAATTCAAAAAATAAAATAAGATCTTAAAACTCATTTTCATCTAAATGACTATCTTCTATTCCAAGTAAGTTTTCTCTTACAATTCTTTTGATTATATTTTGTAAAATTGGATTTACATGATTTGTGAAGTTTTTATATATTAAATCTTTTGTTTTGAATTAAATACTTTTGAAGAAACAAAATTTTTATAGATAGTATTTAAAAAATTGTGTTGATGTTTTTGAAAAATATAACACAGCTACATAAATATTCAAGAAGATTTTTTTTTTTTATTGTTCTTGAAGAAATCAAACAAATCAATATTTTAGAAGAATATTATGTTAGTCTTGAAGATTAACTTTATACAAGTCTAAGTTTGATAAATATGTTAATGCTCTCTAAGAGCATAACATTTTTTTTTTAGAAAAATGTTATTTGTCTTTAAATAGCGTAACATTATAAATTTAATATTCCAAAAGAATATTGAGTTATTGCTCTTGAATAAGCATAATTTTTTGGTATCAATATTATTGAATTTTTTTTTATTGTTATTCTTGAAGAAATTTCTAGTACTAAGAATCAATATTCATAAAGAATATTTTATAATTATTTTCAAAGAAACACAATTTTACAAATATCAATATTCTATGTTACATGTTCTCGAAGAACATAATTGTATAATATATAACATTTATTATATTTTTGCTCATGATGAGTAAATCCTTACATGATTTAATATTCTTAAATTTTAATCTGTTGTTGCTCTTGAAATAGTACAATATTAAATTAATATTTCAGTAGAATATTAATTTCTCTCGAATAGCGTAATTTTATAAGATCTAATATTTTATAGGAATATTATGTTATTGTTCTTTAGAAGTATAAAATGTATACGTGTTAATGTTTTAGAAAATATTGAGTTTGTCCTAAAGAAGAAAAATTATTTGTATATTAGTATTTTATAAAATTATTGTATTAATACTCTTCAAGAAGTATAATGTCATGAATATCAATATTTCTAAAAGAAAATATTATTGTTGTTCCTGAAGAAATATAAAGTAAAAAATATTCAAGAAAATATTGTGTTATTGCTCATTAAGAAGCACAATTTAATTAAATGAATATTGTATGAGTACTTTTGAATAAGCATAATTTTTTTTACATATCAATAATTTAGAAAATATTGTGTTGTTGCTCTTGAATAAGCACAACTTTACAATTTCAGAATATTAATGTTATATAATATTAGAGTATTAATACTCTCAAAGAAGTACAACTTCAACGTTTCAATATTTCTGATATGATAACTCTCGAAGAATATCGTATCACCTAATCTTATAAGAGGATCATGTGATTTATATAGTAATTTTATAAAATTTAGTTCAATTCATCATTCTTGTCAGACAAGGAACTTTATTTTTAGGGCATCATATCCTTTTGTTTATATGATTTTTATTAATTCAATTTACTTACCAACAATAAAGTCAAGGATTTAGCTGTTATATTGCTTGTCTTAGAGAAAAGACAGATTTGCTATATTGTATGGAACCAGATGTTCAATAACTCCAATTATTATTGATTGTCATTACCGGCTAGAGCATCCTAGAACAATATGATGCGAATAATTAATGAGAATATCTATTAAAAAAACTAGAAGATTTTCAATAGAATGAATCCTCACGTGTTGCTTGTTCTCGTGATATATAAACCAGTATGCCTTCACTAGCTAAAATCGGAACTGAATTCCTCATTTTTCTGAAAATTATTTAGGATTATGTATAGTCATCCTCCATGTTGACCAACTAGACATTATTTATATCTAGTAGATACATCTACTAGATGATTGTATTATGTTATTATTCACAACTTGAAGCTTGCAAGATTACTTGCTCAAATTTTAAATTATGAGCATAATTTTTAGATTATACAATCAAGACGCGTTTCTTGTTAATGATAGTGAGCATAAATCTCAAACTTTTAATAAATGCTAGTTGAGATGATGATATATAGTTTAATACTATTATTTGTTAAACACATCCAATTAATTTCTAAACTATTATTATTGAGAATAAAATATTTTCCATTTTTCTAGAGAATGCTATTTTATATACAGCAACACTTATACGCATCATGCCGACATCAAAGTTATCCTTGTTATAGTTAGCTTATGGCTAGAGCCTAATATTATCCATCTAATAATTTTGTATAGTACAATATATGTACAATCGGTCCACTATAGTTCATTGAGATGGACATTAAAGAATGTTGAGAATAAAAGTTTAGTTTAACCCTTATAAAATATCTTAAATGCTAACGGATGATATTTTATAACAGGAGTTTGCCGATTGTCATTTTGATAAGATAATTTTCTTAGAAATTAAGTAACTGAAAAAAATATATGAAAATACATCATATTATTATTTTTAGATCCTTGACAGATAACTTATTCATAAGTTATACAATTGACAGATGCATTACTAGCCAAAGAGATTAACTAAATCTCATATACCAGTTGTAAATGCTCCAATTCATATTGACATCCTAAAAGGACAATATGTTAATATTATATCTGATAAAATTAATGGCTCGCCTAAAGCGTGATGATATTTGATTTCAAAACAAAAACCTCCAAAAGAAAAATAGAACAAATAGTATAGATGGTCTCATTGAGGAGGCGTATACTATTGGAGAGTATATGGACATAACTAATTGTAAAATCCCAAAAGAGTTTCAAGTACTTGAAATATTGAAAATGAAGAGATTTCAATAAGTTATGTCTTTATGGGAAAGAAATGGAATAAAAAAAGAAATGTTGTTGACAACACGTTTGTAAATATGTAGCACTTCATATTACAATTGGCCAAATAAAAGGATGCAATCCAAGATAATTGAACTTATTAGAGAAACTTGAAATTTCTGGACCTAGAGTCCAAACACCTAAAGGTGTAAACATTTGTGAAAAGGAAATGAAAAAAATGAAGTCGTAATATGTAATGCACGACTTTTAACATTATGAATTTCACAAATTCTTGTGTAAAGCAATCATAAGTCGATATCATGTTAGCCTATCAATGCATGACACTAGGGGTGGACAAAAATCGACCCAAACCAATCGGACCGACTGAACTGACCAGTTTGGGTCAGTTTTTGAGATAAATCGAGTTGGGTTTGGGTAGGTAGTGAAATATTTGACTCAGGTTGGGTCATGGAACCAGCCCAAATTGATCCAGTCCAACCCGATTAATACTAAAGAAAAAAAAAGCAAAACAAAACAAAAATGAGCCCTAATTTCAGAATTGAATACTTTAGTCATGCACGCCTAAAACTACTCATGCAGTCACGCACGCCCAAATTCAACCGTTGTCACCCCTTCAACACCGTCACCTCTCCACCGCACACCTGTACACTCACCCACGCACGCTCAAATCCCATCTCCACCATCGGTGAAGACAACCATAGTCGGCCTTTCTACTCACACTCGATTGCAGTCCTGAGCCCAATCTTCCATTGACTAGTAATACATGTTGCTCTTTATTATCCATTTTTTCCCTTTATACATCTTAAGAATGCGGTTTTGGAAGATCTAACATGAATATGATAATGAGAAAGATGAAACAAGAAGCCTCCTAAATCATGACTAGCTAAGCTAAGTGCCTAAGTTAACCACTTAAAATAAAAATACAAAACATATGTTGGGAGGCCTTTTCTTGACTTCAAGAATCTTTTTGGTCAACAAAAAGTAAAAAAATGAAAAGGAAAATCTACTTTTGCAGTTTTCTTGAATGAGGTTTACTATTTAAACATTGTTGTCTATCACAAATTGCTTAACATAACATATTACAGTTTTCAGAATATGTTAGTTTAATGTTATGAAATTAAATCAATTGATTACAGTAAGGTTATGTTTACATATTAAGATACTTTGAAATTATAATGATTTTCTCCAGTAAGTTTCAGTTACATATTAAGATTATGTTTACAATATAGTTGCTTAAATATCTCATTGGTTGATTAATATGTTTGGTGGAATCTGTTGCTAGGTATGGATATAACTGATGAAAGTGAAACTATAACCCTATCAGATGATACAAATTTGCCATTAGGTATTACGCCACGTCCACTACCAACATAAGGAAAGAGAAAATACAATAGATTGTCTTTATATGATTGGGATCACTTTACACTGTTGGGCTCTAGGGATGATCCAAATGTTAGGTGTAAGTGTAACTATTGTCGAATGGATTATGCTTGTAGAACCAAGAAATATGGGACAAGCACTCCAAGTAATCATTTGACAAATAATTGTGAGAAGTATTCTTATAGATTGCAAGATAAGAAGCAGAAAATATCTTTTGAGAACCAAAATGAAGGTAGTGGGAGCAATCTAATAGCTATTAGTCGTAGTAAGGAAGAGTGCAAGATTGCATGTGCGAAGATGGTAATACTGGATAAACTACCTTTTAGGTTTCTTGAAGCTCATTGGTTTAAACACTTTTGTATTGTAGTGTGTTCTCTGTTCAATCCTCCATCTCGTAGGACTCTTGTTAGAGACATTCATCAGTTATATTTGGATGAAAAATTGAGATTGAGAGAGGTCTTTTCTATTCACCATCAAAAGGTTTTCCTTACCATCGATACTTGGACTTCAATTCAGAATGTGAATTATATGTCTCTTATAGTAGACTACATTGATTCTGATTGGAAACTTAATAAACGTAAATTGAGTTTTTGTGTTGTTTCGAATTATAAGGGTGAAACAATTGGCAAAATGATTGAGAGTTGTTTGTATGAGTGGGGGATTGAAATTTTTTTGCAATCATGATTGATAATGCAACTTCAAATGTACTACGATTTCTTATCTTGAGGAAGGTTGTTGGTTGGGGGTAATGATGGATGAGTTCTAGATGGTAAGTATTTGCACTTAAGGTGTTGTGCACATATTATCAATTTGATTGACTGTGAGGATTTGAGAAAGCACATGACTATATTATTTTGGTCCGCAATGCAATCAAATATGTTAAATCTTCTCCAGCAAGGTACAAAAAATTGAAGAAGTGTGCAAGGCTATAAAACATTGAGTGTAAATCTATTGTGTTTTTGGATGTTTCAACAATGTGAAATTCAACCTATTTGATGTTGAAAACTGCTTTGAAGTTTCAAAAAGCTTTTGAAAAGTTAGAAGAAGAGGATGCCCAATGTTTGAATTATTTTTGGGAAGACGATAGTCTTAGAATGAGGGGTGGACCTCTTTCTCTATTGGTTAGGACAATGCTTCTATTTTTGGAAAGTTTCTGAAAAATTTCTTCAATGTCACTTTAACTTTCAATAGTTCATTGCGTGTTAGTGCGGGTGCTTATCTTCATGAGATCTGTAATCTTGTAATCAATTTGGATGGATGGAGATTAGGCGAGAATTTTCTGTTGTGTGAAATGACCTCGAATATGAAAATGAAGTTTGATAAGTACTAGGCTAAAATGGAAAATGTAAACCGGTTGTTGCTTATTGCTACTGTCCTTGATCCTAGATACAAACTGGATTATGTTGAATATTATTTTGTTGATATCTGCAAGGATGTGGTGGTTGCTAGAAGCATGACCGAGGTTTTGAAAGACAATTTGATGTTTATTTATGTGTGGTATGTGGGATGTAAAGGACCCTCCGGAAGTAGTAAAGTATCGACTGAGGCTTCGCAAGTTCTTTAAATTGTGATAGGTGTAGTTTTTCTTCTATCACATGTGATACTCGGCTTTCTAGGTTTTTGGAGAAACAAGCAGCAAAAGATTGGCATGAGATAAAAAATGATGTGGAAATATACTTATTCGATGCTCGTAAAAGTATTGGGGACAAGGATTTTGATTTTCTCAATTGGTGGAAGATGAATAGAAGTAAATATGGTATCCTGTCTCATCTAGCCAGAGATGTATTGGCAATTCAAGTCTCTATTGTTGCTTCAAAAAGTGGTTTTAGCACTAGAGAAAGGATTATAGATCTTTTTCGTAGTTCTCTAAGTCTTAAAATGGTGGAGGTTTTGTGTGGATTCAAAATTGGCTGAAAACTTCTCCAAACTTGGATGAATTATATATGGAAGATGATGAGTATTATAGCCAATTAGATTAAGGTAATTTAACTACCATTTTGTTTTATTTATTTCTCCAACTAGTTGTTAAATTCATTTATTTCTATCTACTTTATTGTTATATCATTCATTTTTTTGTAGAACTTTTGGATTCAATGAATCCAAAACCAACTGAAGATAATCAAGGGCTCCGCCCTAAGTGATTCATTCGTTTTACATATTCTTTAGGTAATTATTTTTTCTCGTATTCGATTGCATTGACTATTTCATATTTTTATTTAAGTGTTGTTGTTTATTTAATATTCTTCACTGTTGCGTTAGGAATGTAGTGGATCAGAAAAGGAGTTTGAAGTTTATGGTTGATTTTCCATTCACAAGTGGGAATGAAATTTTAGTTTTCTATTGATGGATGAGTGTAATATGTTATATTTAAAAATTTTTGTGGTGGATGACTGTATTATTTTATATTTTGAATTTATTAATGTAGATGATTGTATCTGTATTATTTCATATTTAGATGACTGTAATATAATCATTAAAAAATTAAGTATTTAGGTCGAAGTTGAAAGTATTTAATTCGATGATTGTATATTCATATGATTGTTTGCAGGTTTTGTTTTTAATATTATAAATTTCATGATATTTTTAAGAGTTAACATGTCAAATTTTTCTTAAAAAATGCTCAAGAATGTATTGGGGCTAAGAAAATTAGCCAAACAATTTAAGAAATGATCCACATTGAATTGGACCAAAATAATTGCCCCAAAATATAAAGAAATATGGTCTAGTGAATTAGGGGACCAAATAAATTTCTGCAATACAAAATAATTGGGCCCAGGCCCAGGCCCAGGCCCAAACTACAACCCAACCCACGTCGGTTTAGGTTGGGTCAATTTGCAACCCATTGTGGGTTTGGTTGGGTTTTATTTTTACCAAATTGCCAATGTTGGGTTGGGCTAAAAAATGACCCGACCCAACCCAACCCAACCCAACCCACGTCCACTCTTACATGACACTTGATATGCGTATAATGAATAAGGTTATAACCAACTCATCTGACATGATTAATAATACTATGTATATAAATCATTGGAGGATTTAATATGCCTGAAGCATATAGTTCAACTTTTTGTCGATCAAATTACAAATATCAAGTGATATTATTATGATGGTGAGTAAATATGCGTTGTACTTTTTTTTTCTTGACTAAAGTTTTGTCACGGTGGATTTTCCTTGAAATGTTTTTAATGAGGCAACTTTCATAGTGTATCCAAAAGAATAATTTACACTTTTTTCTTCACTGGGATTTTTTCCACAGTTTTTTCATAGAATGTATTAACGAGGTATATTCTTTGTGTAAATGACATCTAATGAGATATTTTATAAATATTTTAGTTATGAATATCCATTACCTACATTACATTTACCCCCAAACATAACTCTATGGTTATACTATGTGTGTTAAAAATGGTATATGAAACCCCTGAAGGGAGCAACAAAAAGATCTGTTTTTAATATAATTGCATCTGACCATCATGCTCAGTATAATCAACTAGAGATAGTGTATGACGAGGATATTGCTTGGAGGTTATAACATGGAGCATATTTGACCAGAATTGTTTTATACAAATTTTAAAAAGATTGTGGCATTGAAAATATTGACGCACAAGATACAGGATAGTTCGATACAAAGAGTTTCATGGATTGAAATTAGGAGGAGTAGCTGTACTCATTTTCATTCGTTCAGGTTTTGTCCCATTGGTTTCCTGACAAGGTTTTAATGAGGCAGAGGCAGCATTTGATTGCTCTAATTTTATTTTATTTTTTATAATTTTTTTCTTTTCGTTTGATATTTTGTCCCATTGGATTTTTGTCAAACTAGGTTTTTAACGAAGCAATTGTTATACTAATGGTCATCAAATGGGGAGTGTTGTAAAATTATGATAAACATTATTGACATTTCTTACTTAGTCTACAAATCTTTGAAACTCTATATATATGGGTCTATCATTATTATGAAATATACAGTTTTTCTTTGTTATCTTCTATTATTGTCTATAGTTTATAACAATTTCTCCATATTATAGACTGCCAATTCAATCAAAATTCAAAATCTTTTAATCAAATTAAATATCCATTCCAAGAAAAAATTGCACAATTCTACCAATTATTCTTGTGATAAAAAAAAAGCTACAATAAGAGTATACAATAACAAATTATTCTAACAATGTACATTAACAAAACATGATAGCAAACGAAGTTTCAAAAAAATGATAGCCTAGTACTAGGTAACATAATAGACAATAATAAACTATAATAACAAGTATGACTTCAAAAAATTTCCTAATTATAAGTAACAATAGGTAACAAACTGTAGTAACTATTCGCAATAATGATAAATATATAAAATAAAGGTCACGATGTGCAATACCAACAACAATCTACATATATGGTCACCACCACATTCCCTAGTGTCATAGGAGCCAACTAGGGGAGCCAAAACAACAACAATTAATGGAGATGGAGTATCCACGTTGGGGGCATGCGAGGATTCAACCCTGGACAAGACATCACCTTATGATTTTTTAACTCAACATGGGAATAAAGATATCCTGATTCTCTTCCTAGCTAGAATTCGAGACCTAGAATGGGGTTTCAAGAAAAATGAAGAAGGGTGTAGGACACGAGCAGGTCAGTAGAAGAAAGAAGAAGATGAAGAGGACAATGATGCTCTTGATTGGATGATGTAAGCCATTGATGCAACATAGGAGAGATGTTAACTATGAATTTAATTGTGATCAACTAATGATAATTGAAAATATTTAAAAATTATATTTTTAATAATTCTCAAAATATTTTATAGGTTGGTCAGTATTTTTTGAAAATATGACATTCACCAATATGTTTCAATTTCTTAAAGAAAAATAGGTAGAGATCTTAATTTTCTCTGTGTAGAAATGAATCTTGTGTTTAGAAAATATAAAGATTTATTTATTATTTGTATTAGTCATTACTCGATACCCAAATCTTTAAAACCAACAAGAAGTCCATGTAGTGAACAACCGAATAAGTATAATTGAATTTTGTGTTTAAAAAGTATACATATTGTTGGAAAAAATATGGTGTTATTTTTTTCCATCTTTTTATATTGGTTCACTTAATTAATATTACTGATTTTTAATGACAAAAGAGAAGGTTAGCGTGTACGCTCTGACTAGTCGCGTTGCTGTCAGTTATAATTGGCTGAGATGGTAAGCAGATTTTATTCTAGATATGTGGGCTGCAGATTTTATTTTGTTTCCTTACATAAAATTACCTGATCACGTGAATATTAGAAACAACACTCTTATAGGTTAAAGTATCTTCTCTTATTCTCTTGAATTTTTTAGAAAAGAAATATTTTAAGATAATTAAATACATTCCTTCTACAAATCTAGATTATCTTTTTGTATCATTCCTACTATTTTTCTTACCATTTTTATTGTAGATTTTTAGGTAAGAAATAATTTTTAATTTAATTATTACTTTACCTATAAGTTAGAGTACAAATCAATAAGGAATTAAGTTTTGAAATTACAATTATTGTTCTTGTTCTCCAAATTCTCTCTCAGCCAAATTCTTGGAGGATGAATAAGAAATAACGCTTCATTGATTAAGTTTTCAAAGAAAATGTATTTTTTAAACTCATTGAAGAATTAAAAATAATTGATGCTCAAGGAACTATTCCATATTTTAACTAATCCACTTAGGGTGAAGTTAAGAACGGGAGTTCTTAATCCAAGTGGTGGTTATGTTCAAGTACAATAGAGAAGTGGATAAAGTCAAGATTGGTGAGTTTGATTCCACTTTATTAACAAGTCAAAAGGAGAAATATCAAAAGGGAGTTGATCTAAATTCTTTTGATTGTTATTTTGTTAATTTTGCTAAATTACAAAAATCCGATATTATTGTATTTTAATCAAGATTATTTGTGGATTGTTTTTACCCATGGCAATGGAGCATGTAGATGTTTTCTTTCGAGGTTTACCACGTTATATCTTGTGTTCGTATTTAATTTTTTAAATTCTATTCTAAATAAATTAGATAAACTAACATTGCATTGATCTACCAGTATGCGCAAAACTATTTTACAATACAACATTTCAGTTTTGACTGTATTCTATCCACTGCTCATTTAATTAAGATTAAAGTTATTTTTAATTTATTTAATCTAGATTTTAGAATTTTCAATTGGTATCAAATAAGGTACACTTCTATAAGTGTGATCCGAAAAACTTAGATATGGACAGAGCTCCGTTTAGACCACCGATTTTAAATGGAACTAATTATGCCTATTGGAAAATTAGATTTAAAGTCTATATCTAATCCCTTGATGAAAAAGCTTAGCACTCTATTATCTATGCTTATAAAACTCCCAATATTATTAAAAATAGTGTAGAAAGAGAGAAAAAAGTAGACTAGTGGAGAACAACTGATTTTAATTATACTATCTAGAATTCCAAAGCATTAAATACCATATTCTCTTTTGTAGATTCCAATCAATTTTGTTTGATCTTTACTTGTCAGGCCACTAAAGAAACTTGGGACATCTTACAGATTGCTCACGAGAGAATCTCTGTTGTCAAGTCATCTAAGCTTCAAATACCTACTCTTAAATTTAAACAACTGACCATGAGAGATGATGAACAATTCAAAGACTTCTATGCAAAACTTAGTGACATCACCAATACATCTTATACCTTAGGAAAGAAATACTCAAAGAGTAAAACTGTAAAGAAAATTCTCAGATCCTTGCTTGACCATTTTCACTCCAAAGTAACTGTCATTGAAGAAAGCAAGAAGATTGAGAAAATGAAAGTTCAAGAATTGGTGGGATCATTGATGACATATGAACTATATCTACAAAGGAGGAAGAAAGAAAATGGGTCAAGTATTACTTTCAAAATTGAAAAAGATGAAGAAGAGATTGATGGTGAGGAAAGTGAGACTGATGAAAACACGGCCATGCTCACCAAACAATTTTAAAATATTTAAAAGAAAATTAGAAAGGCAAAAACTTGAATATCCCACTTCAACAATAGAAGAGATTTCCAAACAACACAAGGTAAAACCCCACTACATCTATGAATTGATCTGACAATCGGATTCAATGTCATGAGTGTGAGAGTTTGGACACATTGCCTCTGAATGTGTAAATACTCTAAAGAAATCGCGTACCAAGAAGGCCATGAATATTACTTGGAGTGAAGATGATGAAAAGGATTTAGACTTAGACGATGACGACAGAATTACTGATGATCAAATAACGTCTCTAACTTTGAACTTACAGTCTGGTACTCATTCT
This sequence comes from Forsythia suspensa, assembly GCA_023638005.1. Lineage (NCBI taxonomy): Eukaryota > Viridiplantae > Streptophyta > Magnoliopsida > Lamiales > Oleaceae > Forsythia > Forsythia suspensa. Next base: position 18,743,264 of record CM042669.1, read on the forward strand.
GTGCAAAAATTGCATGTTGGTTGACTCTTTGACTACAACATCTGAAAGACTAAACCTTGTTTGTCCTAACTGCCTTAGTGTGAACAAATAATTAAAAGACGAATAGGAGAAGAATATTTCTATTCATGTCATGATGAAATTTTTGAAAGATGATAAGGGCATCAATTGATACTAAAAATGATACTCTAACCAATCTATTAAAGGAAAAGGACGATCAAATTGTAAACCTTCTTGATGAATTAGAAAAATAAAAAAGAAAGGGTCAAGCAACTAACAATTTGAGCCTCTCTCTTGAGTGAAACCTTAAGTTATAGAAGAACTCCAAATGTCAAAGAAGGATTGGAATATGTTAGAAAATGTAAATGAATTGAGAATCAGATGAATTTCGTCAAAGAAACACAGTTTGCTATATTTCTGGACAAAGCTACTCCCATTGCCGTCAGTACTGAGGCTGACTCGCCTATGTAGGTTTTGACCAATGCCAAGACTAAAAAACATTCACGACCATCAGTTAAACAACCAATGTATCAATTCTCAATGCAGAGAGGTAAAATACTTTGTAAAATGTTGCATATGTGGTAATCTAGGACATGACTCTTTTCATTATTTATGTAATAAGAACTTGGTTAATAGACAAATGAGACACCATAACAATACTAAAGTAAGACAAATTTGGGTTAAAAAATGATTTAAATTGTTATATGGTTGATGTTGCTTATAGAACTTTTATTCTTAACTCTTGGTATTTTGATAGTGGTTGTTCTAGACATATGACTAGTAATCGATATTATCTAACTAACTACAAGAATCATGTAGGTGGTCTAGTTACCTTTGGTGATGGAGAACAAGGTAAAATTGAAGGTGTATGCACTATCCTAATTGATGGATTCTCTCCGTTAAAAAAAGTACTTTTTGTTGTAGGTTTAAAAGCTACTTGATTAGTGTAGGTCAACTATGTGATCATAAACACTTAGTTATGTTCTCAAGAAATTCTTGTAAAGTCTTGGAATACGATAGTAATTGTATTCTACATGGTACTAGGTCTAGTGATAAATGTTATCTTCTTGACACCAAAATTACTTGTCATATTTTAAATATTGACTCTACAAAGTTGTGGCACAAACGATTGGGACATTTGAATTATATTGATTTATTGAGACTAACGAAATAAAATGCAGTACGAGGTGTTCCTAAACTTACTGAAAAACTTGAAGGATTGTGTGGTTCATGCCTAAAAGATAAGCAAACCAAAAGTACTCACAAGCAAGGTATGTTTCTTGCTACATCTCATACATTAAAATTATTTCACATGGACCTATTCAAACTGAAAGTATTGGTGACAAAAAATATATCTATGTCTGCGTGGATGATTTTTCTAGATATACATGGGTAGATTTCTTAAGAGAAAAGTCAGATGTTTTTGAAAGATTTAAAATTTTGCATCTAAAAATAACAACATAAAAACACTTTGAGGGATAAAAATAATGATGAGTTTGAAAATGTTACTTTTCCTACATTCTGTGAACAAAATAACATTTTTCATGAATTTTCTACTCCTAAAACCCCTGAACAAAATAGAATTGTGGAAAGAAAAAATAGATCTTTGCAAGAGATGGCTAGAGTAAATGCTAAATAGTAAGAAGCTTCCTGTTAAATTGTGGGATGAATTTATAAGTACTGTGTGTTATATTTTGAATCCCGTGTCTTTAAGAATATGAATCACTCAAACCCCCTATGAAATCTTGAAAGGAAGAAAACCGAACCTCAAGTATTTCCATACTTTCGGTAGAAAAGTGTTGTGTTAAATGATCGGGAACACTTGGGTAAATTCGATTAAAAAGTGAGGAGGGAGTTTTTATTGGTTATTCTAAAAACAGTTGAGCTTATAGAATTTATAACATACGTACTCAGACTATCATTGAATCTATCAATGTAAAAATTGATGACACTGATGATTTTTCCTTTTATTCACGGGAACCTAACATTTAGACTTCAGAAGAACAGGTTGATAGACGTCAAAATACTCAACTATGTGTCTGTTTCATATATAGATAGACAGACTGAACTTCCAGCATCAAGCTTTGATGTCTCTGTCCCTGCTCTTGGAGGTTTAGATGTAACAAATACAAATAACAAACAAAAATGAGAAGGTAACCACCATCTTGGATACTGAAGGCACACCCATTGGACAATGTACTCTTAGATTCCAGTGAAGGAATGGTAACTAGGAGGAGGCTTGCAAATGAACTTGGAAATGTTTGCTACACTTCACAAATTGAACCCAAAAATATAAATGAAGAAATTGATGATGAAATTGGGTTCTAACAATGAATGAAGAGCTAGCTCAATTTGAGAAAAATGAAGTTTGGGAATTTGTACTTCGGCCAAAGGACACAAATGTAATCGGGACAAAGTGGATATTCAAAAATAAATTTGATGAACATGGAAACATAGTCAAAAACAAGGCATGCTTGGTTGCACATGGATACACTCAAGTGGAAGGAGTAGATTTTGATGAAACATTTACACTTGTTGCTCGACTTGAATCTTTTGGACTCTTACTATCCGTGGCATGTCAAATGTGATAGCCCAAGAATAACTAACCAAGAGGGGGGGTGAATTGGTTTTTACAAACTTTTTCGTAGTATAATCTCAAAATAAGAAATTTAAGAGATATAAATTAAGCAATTAAAAATATGAGCACAATGTAAGTAAATAAAAAGGGTAGAGAGAGTGTATTTTTATGGAGGTTCGATCTAACCAATGATCTACGTCTCCCATTACCAAACTCTCCGTCATGAGCATGGCCTTTCCACTATCTTAATTGACTTATGGTGCAATCAAAACTATGACAATATTTTCGATGACTTACAAACAAGGAGCACCAATCTTTATACAATATTGAGCTTTAAAGGACCCCAATATGACCAAATGATATAAAGGAATAGATTTGAGATTGTATTTCTCTCTTGATGAATGATAGATACAAGTTTAGTGTTAAGAGAGACTAACACTTCAATGAATAGCAATAAATAAAAAGCTCAGGTGTTAGAAATAAACTTTGATGATAATGATGATTCAAAAGTTGATTTGATCAATCAAAGTTTTTCAATGAATGATTTTTAAGAAGTAAATGCAATGAAATTTGAATGAATTTTCTCAATGTGATTCTCTCTATTAATGCTCTTGTAAGTGTCTTCAATAATAATAAATGAAGAGGTATTTATAAAGATGAATTTTCACAGATTTTTGCCAAAACGGATGACCAAACGGTCGACCTATAAGTCAGATGGTTAGAGATAGTTGTTGGAATAGTAAAAGTCAGAACGGATACTTTTTGAAAAATGACACCCAAACGGTCGACCGTTTCATCAGAACGGATGACCGTTTGCATTTTTTGAAAAGTCTTGAAAAATTGATTTATGACTTTGATAAAAATATTTTATGTAAGTGATATCAACATAGTTTTTTTTGTGCATAAAATTATTTTTGAGCTTTCATCCATTTAATGTTAAAAATCAGAGAATTAGTACATTTACAATTTTATCTAGAAATCTATTCTTCGATCTTGAACATTGAATCTTGAATTTCTTGAACTCTTGTATTGATTGACTTTGATCTTGAGAGTTCAATTTGTAGCGCTTTGAATATTACTTGAAAATAGATTGTTAGTAAATAGTATTAATTTGTTTGTTATAATCAAAACATTAAGGTTTAAAGTTAACCATAGGTCAACAATTTCTCCCTTTTTTATTATGACAAATAATATGATGTGTAGTTAAGAATATAACAAATAATAAGATAAAAGATAGCATATATATTCTCCATTTCTTTTTCAACTCAGCATGGTTTGGTAAATTTGTAACATGGTATTGTTTTCCATTTAATTGATCACACCATTTATCAAGTTACCAATTTTCATCACTTCACATCACATCACATATACATTTTCCTCTTTTGGCATAAAAAAGAAGAAGATAAAATCGAAACATTAAGGTGAAATAAAGAAATTTCCCCTAAATGAAACAAAATATGCAATTCATTGATAAACTTCAAATCATAGACATCAATTAAAACTAGTTCTAAAAACATAGAAACTAAAATGTAATGACATTCATAGTTCAAATAAAGATAGGCATAAATGAAAATTAGTTTTAAAAACACATAAACTAAAACTAGAGGCACTAGTTCTCCGGCGGAGGAGGCGGAGAAAACACCATGTCAAGGCGGGTGTGAAGTACTTGATGTGAATCTAGCACTTGTTGTAGCAATGATGTTATACCGTCTACCGAGTGTTGTAGATTTTCCACCGAGTTTTGTAAACCTCCCACCGTGTGTTGTAGGCTAGCCGCCGTATTGTGTAAGTCATTCACCGTATGTTGTAATGGTCCTCGTTGAAGTCGGAGGTAAAAGATGATGGTCTATGTGAGCTCGGTCTAGGAGGAGACGGGAGATGAGCATATTTATCATCAGGCTTGTCCATGTCCTTAACGCCATCGAATGGAAAAGTAGACGGCCCCGACTCGGCATCAAAGCCTTTAGTTTTTGCCACCCATTGACCATCTTCTTTTACAATTTTCATGCGCTTTAGTAAGAATGTTGATGGTGTCGGTGGGTTTTGGATTAAGTATGACTTCATCACAGAAGGAGATTTCAAAATGACGGAAGATTTTGGTAAGCATGGTGAAATGTTAGCAGTGCCAAAAATAATATCATCAACATAAATTTGAACAACAATCATATCATCCTTTTTGGTTTTTATAAAAAGTGTAGTATCCACTATTCCCATTAAAAAACCATTGATAAAAGGAATTTGCTTAATCTTTCATACCAAGCTCATACCAAGCTCTAGGAGCTTGCTTTAATCTATAAAGAGCTTTTCTAAGTATGAAAACTTTGTCCGAGTATTTATGATTTTTGAAACGGGGAGGTTGCTCAACATATACTTCTTCTTGAATGACACCATTTAAAAATGCACTTTTGATATCCATTTGAAAAAGAGTGAAATTTTTGTGACAAGAAAAGCAAGAAGCATGCGAATTGACTCCAATCTAGTAACCAGCGCAAATATTTATTCAAAATATATACCTTCTTCTTGATTGTATTCTTGAGCCACTAATCTAACTTTGTTACACAAAATTATACCATTTTCATCTCGTTTGTTTCGAAAGACCCATTTTGTACTAATTACGGTTTGTGAACTTGGCCTAGCAACTAAATTCCAAACATGATTTCTTTCAAATTGATTTAGTTCATCTTGCATAGCTAGAATCCAAAATTCATCAAACTCGGCTTCTTTAAAATTATTTGGCTCAATTTATGACAGAAAAGCACAATTGTTAAAAAAGTTTTTAGAAGAGTTTCTAGTACTTACTCATTTGGATGGATCACCGATGATAAGATCTTTTGGATGAGAAGGAACAAATCTCCATTCCTTAGGTAAAGATGAGGTGTTAAGTTCTTCAAAAGGTTCTTCTTCATTTCGTTGCATAGTTGTTTCCTCCTTATGTTGATTTTCAACATTATTTAGATTCTCCTTGTTTTGATTTTGAACACTTAGGGCATATTCTCTTTGCTATTTTCATCCCATTTTCCGTTTTGTGTTTTTGAAAATAGTGAAAACGTGTTCTCTTTACCATTTTCGAAAATGTATTTTTCAAAACATTAAAAAAAATTACAAAGAAAATGGAAAACAATGATTTCATCGTTTTGTGCATTTCTTTACAAAATGTGGTAATTTCCAAAACGTCCAACACACGCGTTTTGGCCGTTGAGGTCGGGTTTCGATTCTTGATTGTAGCATTTTTTTATTTTTTTATTTTTTTATTTTACACTAGGCAAACAAATGATGATTTAACCATATTTCCACGTTTTCTTTACAAAATGCGGCTCATTTTCAAAAGTGGCCAGACGCGCGATTTTGCAATTGGTGGTCAGGGGTTCGAGTTCAGCATGCACGGCTCCTTTTTAATTATTTTGAATTTTTTTGAATTGTTTTGAATTAATTTAATTGTTTTTAATTCCAAACATAATTGTTTTTAATTGTTTTTAATTAATAATTATTTTAATTCTAAATAATTCCAAGTTTTTAATTATTTTTAAATGTTTTTAATTCCAACAATAATTGTTTTTAAATATTTTTAATTGTTTTTAATTCCAAATAATTAATTGTTCTTAATTGTTTTTAAATGTTCTTAATTAATAATTATTTTTAATTCTAAATAATTTCAAGTTTTTAATTGTTTTGAAATCCAACAATAATTATTTTTTATTTTTTTAATTATTTTTAATTAATAATTGTTTTTAATTCCAAGTAAGTCCAAATTTCTAAATTTTTTCAAGTAAACGTGTTTTCGAGTTTTTGTTTTCAGAAACAATTTTTGAAAACACCAAAAAGAACGTATTTTCAAAAATCTTAAAACAAACACTCAAAACACAAAACACAAAATGAATTCAAAACTCAAAACTCAAATGCAAAGAGAACACCACCTTAGTTGTTCAAACGAAATTTCTAAATTTTTATCATCAATGTTTTTCTCATGTTCAAAAGAGTTAGTTTCATCAAATACAACATGCATTGATTCTTCAACTATAAGATTCTTTTGTTAAAGACTCTATAAGCTTTGCTAGAAGATGAATATCCAAGAAAAATTTCAAATCGAATTTTGAATCAAATTTTCTTTTGTATTTAATATAAAGCATTTACAACCAAAAACTTTAAAATATCCAATATTGAAAATTCTATTTTTCCAAAGTTCATATGGGATTTTAGTTTTCTTTCAACTAACTAAAACTCTATTCAAAATATAGCATGAAGTATTAACGGCTTCGGTCCAAAAATATTTTGGTAAATTATTTTTATTCAACATAGTCCGAGCCATTTCTTGCAATGTTCGATTCTTCCTTTCTACTACACTATTTTGTTGAGGAGTTCTAAGAGTCAAAAAATTATGTTCATATCCATTTGATTTACAAAACTCATCAAAAGAAATATTTTCAAATTCTCCACCATGATCACTCCTAATTGTGGTAATAGTGTATCCCTTTTCATTTTGAACTCTTTTGCAAAAATGTTTAAATGCATTTAAAGTTTCATCTTTTAAATTTAAAAATATGATCCCAGTAAATCTTGAAAAATCATCAACAATAACAAATGTATAATATTTTTTACTTAAACTAGTAGTTCTAGATGGTCCAAATAAATTCATGTAGAGAAGTTGTAAAGGTCTTGTAGTAGAATATTGTCGTTTAAGTTTAAAAGAACTCTTTACTTGTTTTCTAAATTGACAAGCATCACAAATTTTATCTTTCTCAAATTTTATATTTGGTAAACCTTTTACAAAGCTATTTTTGGAGATTTTGGAAAATAAGTCCATGCTAACATGACCCAATCTTCTATGCCATAGCCAAGAATCATCTTTTATACTTGATAGGCATTTTTATCTCTCCTTCAAGTTCAAATTCAATGTTTATGATGTAAACATCCTTACTTCGGCTCTATATGAACATTACCTCCTTAGATATAGCATCTTCAATGAGGTATTTGGAAGAATCAAATTTAATGAGATAACATTTATCACATAATTGACTTATACTAAGCAAGTTATGCTTAAGATTATCAACTAATAAAATATTTTCAATAGAAGGAGAAGAATGGTTTCCGATATTTCCAATGCCTATGATTTTTCCTTTAGTATTGTCTTCAAAAGTTACATGATCTCCATCCTTTCTTTTGAGGCTAGATAGCAATGATCGATCACCGGTCATGTGTTTTGAGCAACCACTATCCAAGAACCAATTGCTCTTCACTTTTCGTGGTACCTACAAAAATTATTTCAATTTTTGGTTTTTGGTATCCACATAAGTTTGGGTCCTTGATAGTTAGTGTTTGTGGATTCTTTTATCCACTTATGTTTCTTTTCAAAGAATAATCTCTTTTTAATTATACAATTAAAAGCAACATGACCAAATTTCTTGCAAAAACTACATGTCATGTTTTGTTGAGTAGAATTGGATGACTTGACAAATATATTTTCGAGAGATTTTTGTTTCAAGAAAGTGTTGTATCCAATTCATTCTCTATCGAAAACACATTTTTGCTCACCAAGCATTAATTCAAAATTATTCTTTCTTTGGGTAAACTTGTGAACAATGCTTATTAAGTCAATAACTTTTTCTTTCAAGGAAAGATTTTCTTTAATCAAGGATTTATGATTATCATTTTCCTTTTCAAAATCTTTTTGTGCTATAAACAATTTCATGACTACCTTTATCAATGAAGAATGTTTATTGTTAAGGATAGAGTATTTTGAAACAAGTTTTTTAAATTCCTCAAGAATCTCATCATAATAGATAGATAAATCATTATATGAGTCATTGTTATTTATACTTAGCTCATCTTCAATAGCCATGAAGCACATGTTGACGATTTCTTCTAAAATTTCATCTTCTTCATGATCGTCTTCATCACTATCATCTCAAGTAGCTTGAAGTGCTTTCTTTTTGGTGAACTTCCTCTTGTTTGGACATTCGGTCCTTTTATGACCAGGTTTGTCACAATCATAGCAAATGATTTTCTTATTTTTTTCATTCACCTTTGTCTTCTTTCTTTTGAAATCTCTGATTGTTTCGCAAGCCTCTCCATTTCTTGACAAGAAGAACTAGATCATCAAGTTCTTCATCACTCATGTTCATGTTTGAGGAGCCTTCATCATTTGTCGATTTTAAGGCAATTTGCCGCTTTGGAGGCTCTTTTATCTCTTTCTTGCTTTTTCTTGTCTTCTCCTTTGTTTTGGCATTGTTGAGCTCATAAGTCATTGATGTTCCATATAGCTCCTCCAATGGATAAGTGTTGAAATCTTTTGTATTCTCTATCAACATCCTCAAGAAATTCCAATCTTACAAAAGGGACCTAAGCATTTTACTCACCAGTTCACCGTTAGTAAACTTTTGATCAAAGCCCTTAAGGCGATTAATAATATCGGTGAAGCGAGTAATTATATCTACTATATGTTCATTTTGTTTCATAAAGAAATTTTCAAATCTTTTGTTAAGAGATTTATTTTAGTTTCTTTAACTTTGTTAGTTCCTAAGTGAGTAATTTCTAATGCATGCCAAATATCATAAGTGGAATCACATGTGCTAATTCGATTAAATTCATTTTTATCTAAAGCACAATAAAGCAAATTTTTAGCTCTAGCATTTAAAGATAATTTTCTTTTATCTTCTTCATCATATTCTTCTCTAGGTTTAGGAATAGTTTGGTCCGATTTATCATCAACCTTAATAATTTTTGTTGGCACATAAGGACCAAACTCAATGACTTCCCAAATGTTATAATCTATTGATTGTATATAAATCATCATTATAGTTTTTAAATAGTAATAATGGGTGCCATTAAAGAAGGGAGGACGATTTGTAGAATGTCCCTCAAGACTTTGAATATTTTTGTTAGCCATTACTTAATATTGTAAAATCTTCAATAGAAAATGAGAGCCTTGCTCTGATACCAATTGATAGCCCAAGAATAACTAACAAAGAGGGGTGAATTGGTTCTTACAAACTTTTTCATAGTTTAATCTCAAAATAAGAAATTTAAGAGATATAAATTAAGCAATTAAAAATATGAGCACAATGTAAGTAAATAAAAGGGTAGAGAGAATGCAAACGATATTTTTATGGAAGTTCGATCTAACTAATGATCTACGTCCCCCATTACCAAGCTCTCCGTCATGAGCACGGCCTTTCCACTATCTTGATTGACTTATAGTACAATCAAAATCCTTACAATATTTTCGGTGACTTACAAACAAGGAGCACCGATCCTTATACAATGTTGAGCGTTAAAGAGACCTCAATATGACCAAATGATATAAATGAATAGATTTGAGATTGTATTTTCTCTTGAAGAATGATAGATACAAGTTTAGTACTAAAAGAGACTAACACTTCAATGAATAGCAATAAATGAAAAGCTCAGGTGTTGGAAATAAACTTTGATGATAATGATGATTCAAAAGTTGATTTGATCAATCAAAGTTTTTCAATGAATGATTTTTAAGAAGTAAATGCAATGAAACTTGAATGAATTTTCTCAATGTGATTCTCTCTATTAATGCTCTTGTAAGTGTCTTCAATAATAATAAATAAAGAGGTATTTATAAAGATGAATTTTCACAGATTTTTGCTAAAACGGATTACCAAACGGTCGACCTATAAGTCGATGGTCGAGATAGTCGTTGGAATAGTAAAAAAGTCAGAACGGATACTTTTTAGAAAATGACACCCAAACGGTCGACCGATTTACGCCAAACGGTCGACCGTTACATCAGAACGGATGACCGTTTGCATTTTTTGAAAAGTCTTGAAAAATTAATTTGTGACTTTGATAAAAATATTTTATGTAAGTGATATCAACATAGTTTTTTTTGTGCATAAAATTATTTTTGAGCTTTTACCCATTTAATGTTAAAAATCAAAGAATTAGTACATTTACAATTTTATCTAGAAATCTATTCTTCGATCTTGAACTTTGAATCTTGAATTTCTTGAACTCTTGTATTGATTGACTTTGATCTTGAGAGTTCAATTTGTAGCGCTTTGAATATTACTTGAAAATAGATTGTTAGTAAACAATACTAATATGTTTGTTATAATCAAAAACATTAAGGTTTAAAGTTAATCATAGGTCAACAAAATTGGGTTCAAGCTCTACCAAATAGATGTCAAAAGTGCATTTCTGAATGAGATTCTAAATGAAGAAGTCTATGTAGAGCAGCCTAAGGAATTTGTTGATCCTTATTCTCCAAATCACGTGTTCAGACTCAAAAAGGCCTTCTACGGACTAAAATAAGTTCCACATGCTTAGTATGAACAACTGACCATGTTCTTGTTGGAACAAGGATACAAGAGAGTGGGAGCTGACAAAACTTTATTTATCAAACACTTCAAAAATGGATTAACAGTTGCACAAATCTACATCGATGATATTGTGTTTGGTTCTTCCTTAGAAATAAAATCCAGGGAGTTTGTTACACTTATGCAAAATAAATTCGAAATGAGTATGGTTGGTGAATTAAACTTCTTTTTAGGTTTGCAGATCAAATATGTTGGATCAGAGATATTTATCTCATAGGTCAATGCTAAAAATTTGGTGAAGAAGTTTGGTTTTGAACAGACTAAGTCAGTCAGAACTCCCATGGCCACGTTCTTGAAAATCTCCAGAGATGACCAGGGTCAATGAGGTCGACTCTAATTTGCACCAGAGCATTATAGGCAGTTTGTGGTACCTAACTGCAAGCCTTTCTGACATATCATTTAGTGTTGGAGTTTGTGTGCATTATTAGGCCAAACTAAAAGAATCTCATCTTGTGGCTGTAAAGCGAATTAGTTACTATATTAACTGTACTTCTGATTTTGGTTTATAGTATACTAATGATACTAACTTTCATCTTGTAGGATACACTGATGCTGACTGGATTGGAAACATGGATGATAGGAAAAACACGAGTGGATGATATTTCTACATTGGTAATAATATCATTGTATGGTTAAGTAAGAAACAAAACTCTATTTCCTTATCGGTTCTAGAAACTAAGTATATTGTTGCTGGTAGTTGTTGTACTCAATTACTCTGGATGAAACAAATGCTATGTGACTATGGTATTGATCAACCTATATTTTGTGATAACACTAGTGCTATCAATATTTTTAAAAATCGTGTTCGGCACTCTTAGATCAAACATGTTGATAGTAGACATCATTTTATTAGAGATTTGGTCGAGGGAAAAGTAATTACTTTGGAGCATATTCTGACTCAATATTAGTTGGCTGATTTGCTCACCAAGACCTTAGATTCTGCTAGATTTGAGACTCTACGAAAATCCGTGAGCATTTTCTTGATGCATTAATAATAATAATAATAAATAAATAAATAAATAAAATTATATATAAACAAAAATATAAAAAAATTGTATACTTAGTAGAAGTAGCATTTTTCTTTTTGTTTGAATTCATCATGTGCACTTGTTTTGTATTTACTTTTCAAAATAATTTTTTTTTTTGAAAAAAGTACATAAATAAAGCGGTTCTTGCAAATAGCATATGAAATAAATGTATGATTAGTCTATGAATATTAGGACTAACTTGGATTAACCAATCAATATGGTATGCTCATTTTACTTATGGTAAAATATGCTCAAATAAGCACACTTTGAGGATATATTGACTTGTTTGATTGTGCCTTACTACTGACTGAATTGATATTTTTAAAGTAGTTTTGTACTTTTTTGTGGACTTACGGTCAGTATCTATATCTCCCAGCACTATAGTATGTTGTGTTTACAAACAAATTCATTGGAGGAAATGGCTACCACTATAGATGTGTGTAGCCGTCCTTGATAATGAACATACATCATGTAGAAAAGGACTACCCCTATGACTGTAAGAAAGTCAACTCTATGAACTTAAATATTCGGTGCTTTGACAAAACAAAAAATATATATAATGAAAATGGGTCAACACTTTGAGTATTCAAAAGAAAAATTGATATGGTACTCTTGTCTAGCACGCACATACTTTTTATTTAAAGAGATATTTTCAGATGATTACTGGTTTGAAATACATCTCTGTACTTATCTTCTTGACAAGTTTTAATTTGGTTTAGTGTGACAGATTATGATTGACTGGTCTAGTATGTCTAATCACACACTCACGTCTTAAATATGATAAAATAATTGAATATAATTATGTGCATATATCTGATTGGAAGATTCTTGTTTACTTTGATATTTTTGACTGATTGTATAATTTGTGAACTGTGAAATTTGTTCATAAATAAAAGTTTCATTTTTATCTCATAAAATATTTTCATTAATTTTGTGTGATTGACTTGTGTAGAATTTTTCGTCAGATTATGAATCAACAGTCTAATCCTAGTAGTAAAATCAGTATCAACAAAGAAAATTTTTGGATGATTTTTTTTAAAACGGAATCTTTACTTATTTTTATTTTGATGATTACTAAATTGATCTTCTTCAAATTAAAATTTTTGTTTTTCAAAAAATTTGGCAATTTAGGCGGTCAATATTTGAATTTAAACTTTTTATTAAGGGAGGTTTTATGTCATTAATTGCCAATCAACAATTTATTTTTTGTAACTGTCTTGCACATGTAAAAAATAAACGGTTTCATCATTGTGCAATTTTACAAAATTTCTTCCTTATCAAACTAAGACCTATGGTTTGTTTTCATCTTCCACATCTGCTTTTATTTTCCAGAATCAAACTCTCTCTACACTTAATTACGGAGTTGTGTTAAGTTTTCTTTCAGATTCAAACATGGTAAAACCTACGATGCCCAAATCAAAGAAAAATCTTGGTGATTCATCCAAGAATACTGCTACTACGGTGTTTGCTACTGAATTTGAGAAGGGCCGCAAATTTCGTCGGTGAGGAGTCTCTTAAAAAGTGCACGAAGACTAGAAAAGTCTAGTTCAGACCCTGACACTCTCCAACTTTTGTTGCACCTCCGATTGAAACATCTACTGACACTGTTGCTTACAAGTTACCGGTCAGTCTTTCAAAATCTCAGTCCCATCAAACATCTAAAGATCCAGTCACTTTTCTCAGCAAAAAAGTTTTCCCAAGTGTTCAAGAATATGATGAAGAAGGAGATGATAATGATGGCTTTGAACTGGTGACAGTGGGTCTACAAATCTTGAAATTGAAGAAGAATGTCACAAGGATGAAGGGACAGTAGATGATGAGTTTGAATGTCTTCCTCTAGTTGATGAAAATGTTGAAAGTAATAGTAAACCCTCTTCCCATCAATCTGACCCTGATTTTGACGCCAATATTGAGGAGTCTTTGGGTCTACTACTACTCATCCTCCACCAAGAAGAGCCACGAGGGTTGAAAAAGAATAAGGAAAAATTGGAGAGAGCGCTGAAGAGTCCACACCTGCAAGTCAGAATAGACCACCCACTGCCTCAGGATGTGCTTACATATTGCTGTCTACACCCAGTTCAGACCCACAAATGTTCAGGTTTGGGACTTTAACCAGAGACAGACACTCTGTTAACCCTCTAATTACTGCTTTATGTCTGAGGTTACTAAAAGCCTGTTTCTTTCTTTCACCTTTTATCGCAAGTTCATCGTTGAATGCAAAGTGGCCATTCATGAGTTTGCTTAGTTTAATCTGGTTGAGATTGTTGGTTTTCATAAACTGCATAATTTGTTGAGTTTTTCGGTCCATTTAATGAGACTCTTGTCAAGGAATTCTGGGCAAATGTTTCCTAAAAATTTAGGCAAGGCTGGAAATGATTTTATGTGGCAAGTGTATGTCAGAGGAAACATGTTACTTTTAGTCCCAATTCTCTAAGAGAGTGGCTTGGGTTGGATGAAGTGGCTATCACTAGTGATGAGAAATTGACTAAGGACAGTATTTTCTAGAGATGACTAGCTCAATCTGGCCATAAATTAGTGAACTGACTGCTTCCAGACTTCTGCCAAAATACAAAGTTCTCCACCAGATCTTAATCAACAATATTAACCTTTTGACTCATAGATATAATATTTTAGACGATAGGAATGTTATACTGTATAAGTTGAGGATGCGGTTGACCGTTGATTGAGTTAAAATGATTTTTGATAGAATTTTCTATGAGGGGCCAAGAAGGGCCAAACAATACAAACTGCCTCATCCAGCTCTCATTCATCATTTTTTTGTCCACCAAGGAATGCCTCATATGAGTTCAGACAGGTTCTTAGAAGATATTCCTACCTTAGGTGTCCATGAATTTTCAAATTTATGTGGAACATCACATCCACTCCCAGGGTTCCAAAACATGTTCTGTCCTATTTTGACCAGTCTAGTTGTTTGGAAACTCTGAAAACTCAGTTGGGGCTAGTCAGAACTCAAGTAGAACAACTTTTTTCCTGACCAAAAGTTTCTCTGATGAGTTTGATTTCATGTGTAGGGTCTTGACAAAAATTGAATATCTTGGAGATGTACATATCAAGTTTGTATATCACATAGTCATACCAAAATTCTCCGCACAACCTAGAGGTCAAGTGGAGATTCCGGATACTGATCATGTGTTAGGCCAACTGCCCATCCACCTAATGCTCCTAGGCCAACTGCTCATCTACCTGCTGTTCCATTCCCTGCTACTACCCGCAAGCGAGACAGAAGACCATCCATGTCTGGTACAAAGAAGTTCAGACCCTCTTAAAACTGACTCTATCTAGTTCTGACTTCTGTCTCTCTAAGTATTTGGTTCTAAATGATCTTGGATATCTGTATTAACTACTACACTTTGCTTTCCTTCTGCTTTCTCTCTGCTATTTTCTTTGGTTGTTTTATTACAAAAAAAGGAGTAGTAGTATTTTTGAATTTGTGGTGGAATACTTTAAACTTTGATGGTACTTTGGGTAATTTGTTAAATGGGAGTAATATCAAGTTTGTGTCTAATGAGTGTGGTGTTTGGAACTGTTGTTTATTCATATGATCTGTGAGCATAACTTCTTTGCAGGAGTTTTTGGTTTATACACAAAGGGGAGCAATAACCCTTCTATGATGATGCTCATGTTTTCTTTAATTGTTCACATGTTTAACACCCACGCAGGCATTAAAAATTCGATAGTTATGTTTTGTAATTAAGAAATGCCAAAGAGGTTGTTGTAGAAATTATTAGTTGCAAGTGCACAATATCGTTAATGTTACCACCCGATTTTGGTAAGGCCTCACGTCATCAAAAGTCCAACGAAGCCTCGGGGGCCCAGCAATGACCTCGTAAATTCTCAGAATGCCTAAGAGGCCCATCGAACATCTTAGCACTCTTGAATCCCTCACAGTGATGCCCATGAAGGGCCTCGACATTCTTGGCCAATCTGGAGCGCTTCACTGGTCTTCGCATTCTTGTAATATGATATTTTGGGATAACCAGAAAAGTAATTAAAGAAAGATTGTGTTTCATTTTCATAAGGATTCTCACAAGAAAAACGAATATCAATCTCCTAATAATTAGGCAATACAATATTGGAAATCCAATCAGATAAGGACCGAAATTTGTGAGATTGTGTCCACGTCTAATTATCCTTTATCCTATAAGAAAAGAAAATCCCATCAGAGTTTTAATTGATTGCTTACACAGAATAATTAGAACTCTGTAGCTATAAATACAAGGACTCTGGTTATTCCAAGGTACGCATTTTAGTACGCTCTTTTTACGCATTATTTTTATCCTTAAAACTTTGCTCAAATCTCTGCCTGCTTGTCTCTCCTAAATCTAATTATTTTCGTTCTCCGTATATTATTCTATATACTGGCAGTTGACTTCATCGTTGGAGTACCAACGATCGCCAGCCCCTTTTTCTCCAGTGATTTTGGTGCCTAACGGTCGTCCTAGTGTACAGGTAACATATAGGTTGGCAAATGAGTGACTGGAGACCTGTTGACGTGTGGACAGTGCAGATTCTGACGTCAACAGATTGGTGCCATCTGTGAGAATTAAAAAATGTTACACGACTAGAAACTTGTGGTAAAAACGTGTTTTCTATCCAAAAGAGCATGGCAACAGAAAACTTTACGGAAGAAGAAATAGAGTCCTATCATACTAACTTGCGGCAGGAAAGCGTTCAAGATCTCCAGAACGTAACCCGCCGCAAGAGAATGAAGAGGTCTCAAGATGATTCGCCAATCCTCAATGAGCGAAATCCCAGGAACCAGGAGAGACCTCATGCCTTGCGAGTGGAAAAGTCGGTCGCTTCTGCCAGCGTATTCGACAGGTTAGGGGTCGGGTCGTCTGTGGCTCAACCTCAATTGTTGAGTAGCCAGCGTAGCGAGCCCAGCGATGATCACCAAGAGAAGAGAATAGACTCCAAGGCTGCGAATGTGAAGCCCGAAGAGGAAAGACTAGAACGGTCGTGCGACCTTGACGACGAAGACGAGGACTTCCCATTTCCAAAGAGTTGAAGGCTAGAGAACTCTTCGCAAGGTTCAAAATGCCTCCTATGGAGAAATATAACGAGATATGTGATCCCACAGATTCCATTGGAAGCTCGCTTTCTAAAGGCTTCGTCCCAATTTAATACTCCTTCTTAAAGTCCCACGCTTGATATAAATAATAGGCTTGGACTTGGGGGACTATTGTTACCATCCGATTTTGGTAAGGCCTCCACGTCATCAAAAGCCCAGCGAAGGCCTCGTAAATTCTCAGAAGGCCTTAGAGGCCCATCGAACATCTTAGCACTCTTGAATTCCTCATAAGGAAGCCAATAAAGGGCATCGACATTCTTGGCCAATCTATAGCGCTTCGTTGGTCTTCGCATTCTCGTAATTTGATATTTTGGGGATTGCTCGTAATTTGATATTTTGGGATAACCATTTTAGAAGTTTTTTCCTTAAAACTAAAAATCTCTACTATGTTTGACTTCCATTAGGATTCTCACAAGGAAAACAAATATCAATATCCTAATAATTAGGCAACACAAAATGTTGTATTCGGTCAAATTCACGAATTTAACATAATTTACCTCTCTCAAATTCAAATTAGTCAGATCTAATTAAGTCAACTTACTATATCTATATGTGAATTCAGAATAATCATTAACTAGATGCATTAAATCTCCTAAGAATTCAATTCAAGACCACAAATTAGTCAATAACAAAATCTATATGTGATCTCTTAACTACCTTTTATCCAATTGCAAAATCGTATCTCTACCTTTTACAACACTACATAGTCTAGATTAATAACTTACCTCTCGATTTGTTAAAATCTACAATTCAATGAAAAATAATGGCCAATTATTTCAAGTATTAAGAGAAAAAGTAAAATAAATACGTAATTAATTTATAAGCAAAACTTGAGAATTGGAATTAAAAAAACTAGGTTACATTGTTCATCTAAAATATTAATTTAGCTACTCATTATTTGGAAGAAAGAAAACAAGAAAATTTTGGAATTCATAACCGGATCTAAATAAAGGAGGAAATTTTTTTTGAATATCTTGCACCAAGAATTCATTGTCTTCACATTCCAATCTTCAAGATCTTGGTCGTTCTTCTTGTCTCCTTTTTGTTCTCTATTCTTTTCTCTCTGATTCATTGTATATGGTATATCTCATTTATTTAAATCATAATCCCCTGTATATGTCCCAAAAAAAATTATAATTTAATGTAGAAGTCGTGTCTCCAAATGAATTACCAAACTAGAATTTGACTAAACTAAGAAAACTAAAATTCTGGTCACGAATTGCACTTAAGTCCTTGATTATTTGCACAATAAGTCCTTTATATATTGGATGTTTACAAGTTGGTGCCCATTTCCAACTCTTCGTGCACTTTCAGTCCTTCTTCACCTATTTTGCTTTGTTTTTTTCCAATTCCATCCGAACTTTTGTTTTGACCTAAAGCAACCAAATCAACACTCAAATAAGTAGAAATTTACTTAAGAGTACATACAATTGTCTATTTTGATGGTCTAGATAAGTGTAAAAAGACACTTATCAAATACTCTCAAACTTGAACATTTGTTCGTCCTCGAACATGACTATTTACTTAAACAATCAATTAAATAATATTAAAATTTATTACAACAGATATCTTGCCTTATTTGCCTCAAATTTTTGAAACACATCAAACAATTCATAAAAAACTTCTAAATCATGCTACTAAAATCAATTTTTACTTATCCGATGTTCAACTGACATATGTGTATGCGCATAGTCAATCCAATCACTATAAATCTTTTGATTGATAATATTCCACCCCTCCATGGTCAAATATTTTCTTTATCTCTCGTAAGAATACACGTTCAATCTCTCACCCTGGGTGTTAACTCTAATGTTGCCCTGAAAATACTTATTCTTTTAATGCTCAAAATTTGGCTGAGTCTAGCCAATACAATAACTATCTAGATCTATGATGATTCTCTCTTTATTGAGTATTTCGACCGTCAAACTTCTACTAGACAAGTCAAACCCATTAGTTATCTAAATTCCCAAGTTATACTTACAAAGGCTCAATCTTGCTTTTGATTTTTTTATTATTTATTATTTTCATATTTTTATATCTTATATGTAAGACCTCACTCTCTTAAGATTTCTAGATGGCCCTTGTAGCGAGTTTTAGGCCGATGGTTCCTAGGTTTGATAGACCTTAGGGCACCAAGTTTGAGAACTCCTACGGGCATTATCACTCGAGTCAAATATGCCACGAAAAGATGTATAAGATAATGCTAGTACAATGCATTTTTTATATATAGCTTATATGTAAGACCTTACTCTCTTAAGTTTTCTAGATGATCCTTATAGCGAGCTTTAGGCCTACGGGCTTTATCACTCGAGTCAAATCAACTATGAAGAGAGGTATAAGATGATGCAAATGTAATGCCTTTTTATTGTGCAAGATAGACATGCAGGGATTAGATTCCTAGTATCTGGTCAATACCTATATTCCACTTGTTAGCCAAATACACTCTACACAAATATTACGCATGCACGGAATCAACACCTATCTAAATACTTTTCGCATTAGATTAACTACGCCTAAACTATCCTTTCAATTGGTTAAGTAATTGAGTTTTTAATTGGTAGTCTTGGTTTTCACAACTTAGGCTCAATATTCTTTCATTGTATTCTATTAACAAACTAACCAAAAGCGTGATATTCATGACTATTGTGCTCACACTTAATCATATCTCACATGGATAAGTATAGTATAAAAAAAGCATAAGTAGCATCACCTAGTTATAATACATGAATCGATAACAGTTTTAAATAGATATTATCAATAGCCGACAAGACAATCCATCATACAAGCACACAAATAAAAAGATTTTTTTTTACTCACAAAATATTATCAACAACACACACAAACATAACAAAAATAATAAAAACACCAACTGCACCCCAAGCTTAAAGTACACATTGTCCTCAATGTGAGCAAAAGAAAGCAAAATAAACAAAAAAGAGAGAGAGTTGACCCGATTCAAAATGCATGGAGACAACGTCGGATTGTCATCCAATTAGAAAGTATCGAGATTTGAGTCTTCATGACATCTTTACCTTTGTGCAATCCTAATGGAGAAGATGAAAATGTAAGAAGTGGAGGCCTAAATTGCTATGAATTTTTACCCTTCTATGATGAAACTAACAATTTGGGATGAGTTTAAAAGGGTGGGATGAAAAAAAAAAATTGTTGGAAAGAGAAAATGAAGTGTAGAAAAGAAGTTGGGGGTTTAAAAAATAACCTTCAGCTGACCACGGTCAACCATAATTTTTTTTTAACGACGATGCTTAGCCTAAGTTTAGAAAATTTAAATTTGCTTAATTACTAAAAATTGGTAAACATGCTCTAATTCCTAATGCAATACTAAAATTTTACGTGCAATGCAATAAACATATAAGGGATAGAAATATGTGTTGCCTCCCATTAAGAGCTCGATTTAGAGTCTAGAGCTCGACTTTTTACAAATATCACTCATGGAAGCTCGAATTGGGCTTTGAAAGTCTTGCATTGCTTACAATTACCGGCTTTGCAAAACTTCTTTTTTGCTCTTCATATTTTAAATTGGCCATTTTCATTTTTGATTGCTCTAACTACTCTATCTATATCCTCATTCGATTTGCAGTTTTCTTAGCCAATTTTTACTACTTCATCAACTCTAAAGTACCCTTCAAGGTTGACTGGTTGCTCGGGTATGATGTACATATTGAATATTGCTCGTTCATCATTCTGTACCCTCAAGATTAGCTCACATTTTCAACATCAATAAGGGTTCGACTTGTCGCTAAGAATGGTCGGCCCAATATTACTAGCATATCCCAGTCATCTTCAATATCAAGGACAATGAAGTCAACCGAGAAAATAAATTTATCTATCTTGATGAGCACGTCCTCAACCACACCTCGTGGATGCTTGATTGATCTATCAGCAAGCTGTAGAGACACAGTTGTTGCTTTTACTTCTCCAAAGCCTAATCTCCTCTAGACATAAAGGAGTATCAAATTAACAATTGCACCTAAATCACATAAAGTATTAAAATTATAGAATTTTCCAATTGTGCAAGGTAATTTAAAACTCTCTGGATCTTTTAACTTCGGACGCAACTTATTTAGCAGAATAGCACTATACTCCTCAGTTAATGCTACTATCTTGTATTCCTCTGGTTTTCTCTTCTTGAACAACATTTTCTTCATAAAATTTAAGTACAATGGCATCTGGGTTAACGCTTAGGCAAATAGTATGTTGATGTGTAGTTTTTGAAGACTTCAAAAAATTTCCAAACTGCTTGTCGAGCTTGTGCTTCTACATCCTCTGAGGAAAAAGAATTGGTGGCACATAAGCTTTGACAGGAATTAACACTCTCTTTGATGATTCAGCAGATTCTTTTGAATCTTCTTCTTTTGATTTCACATATTGTTTCCCAACTTTTTCTTCCTCAATTACCAACTGTTTGTCCTTTTTCTTTGGTCTTTTCACA
Organism: Forsythia suspensa; assembly: GCA_023638005.1. NCBI lineage: Eukaryota > Viridiplantae > Streptophyta > Magnoliopsida > Lamiales > Oleaceae > Forsythia > Forsythia suspensa. The sequence continues at coordinate 18,764,751 of CM042669.1, forward strand.
TGAATCTCTAGCAGTTGTACCCCGCTCCTCTTAGTGATTGCATTTACCTACTCTTTTGGATTTATCACTGTATTGCTAGGCAAAGTGCCTGTTTCCTAACTCATATTTGCAGAGCTAACTAGCCAATCTGAGTCTCTAATTTTCTGATAGACGCCTGTTGATTCTAGTAGTTTGTGTCCATCTGCTGCTATAGTTTATAAGTTTTTGCATATACTGTTGAAACATCTCCTCCAAACTTGGTCTTTTTTCTTGCTGAGCATTATTGGTATTGCCACTTTGTTGATTCTCAGACCACTTGAAATTTGGGTATTGTTTACATCATGTACTGTATGTTTGAGAAAATGAATTGCACTGCTGGCTTGAATTATTTTGCACAAAATTTACTTTTTCGTTTGGACTGGCCAACAACATACAATCTGCACTATAATGGTTTGCCCCATAATTTTTACAAGTAGAAATTGTATGGACCGCATTCATACCATGTGTTTGTGTTTTGACCAAGAGTTCTATCTGCTTTGTCAATGCAGCAATTTGTGCATTAGTAGCTGAAAGATTGTCAATCTCAAGTATACCTGCTACTTTTTTAGAGTGACACGATCGGATGAAAACATGGTATGTGTATTTGCAATCAATTCAAATAGCTCCCATGCTTCGTTGACATTTTTATTTGTAATGGACCCGTTTGTTGAAGAGGCCACTATGGATTTAGATTGAGAAAATAGCCCAGAGTAAAAGTATTGAGCCTGTAATCCCTTTTTAATGCCATGATTTGGACATTTTTTGAGTAGCTCCTTGAATCTGACCCAAGCTTCATGATACCTTTCCTCATCATAATATGAAATCAGTAATGATTTATTTGCCAAAGCGTCAAATTTTATTTGTTTTTTTGTTATTTTCGGATTGCGAATTTTTAATTTTTTTTTGCACTTGCAATTTATTTAACGTTATTAGAACTCACCGTATTGTGTTGCCTAATTCTACAATTAGCATTTATTTGAACTGTCATACAACTTAGAAAACAAAATACATCATTAGTGTGTGGTACTCACTATAAGAAATAGCAGCAACAACAACGACAAATAGTGGCGACTTTTTTTTCATCGCTATAGGATAGCATATATAGCGACGACACACTTATGTCATCGTTATAGTGTAGCGAACGACAAATAGCAGTGACTTTTTTGTCATTGCTATAGGATAGCGTATATAGCGATGATACACTCATGTCGTTGCTATAGTGTAGTGAAAGATATAGCGACAATATTTGTCGTACGTCGCTTTTGTTTTGGAAGATGGTCGAAAGTTTTGCAGCTTTTTTTCTTATCTATAGCGACGGCAAAATCTATTTATGACGATGACAATGTCACCCCTATAAGTGAGATTATTATTTAAAAAAAAAAAAAACTTAGGTGTAAAATTTAATTTTTCACTAATATTATATTTTACTTTATAAGCAATTATAGAAAAATGTTGTTTATTGAACTAATATATATTATAAAACAAATATAATCACAATAATTTATTTGTTTCCAATGATTTGGTTGTAACTTCACAACTCTTAAGTCAAGAGTTCAAATCACATTTCAATCATTCTAAACTAAAAATAGTTGACAAAGCTTAGTGGATTGAGTTGAGCATTTTGTGAGTCGAGTTTCAAGTCCATACTTGATAAATCGGGTGAGGGGTCCACCAAGTATATCAAATTAATTTTTTTAATTATTAAAAATTTTACTCCTATAGAAACTGCGCATATAGTGACGACAAAATGTCGTCGCCATAAAACTATACCTACTAGTCTTTATGTAACATTATAGCAACTTTATGATTTATTGTTTGAGTTAAAAAAAATTCTGCAACTCACAGTTAGTTTATTTTTTTATATAATCTTTCGCATCATCAAAAACATGGATAAAATTATTGTTATTAGCATCGTCATTGGAATTTTTGTTATTATTTCACTGTTTAAATCTAAACAATCTGTGCAGATAGTCGGAACTTAAATAATTTTTAAACAAATCATGGAGCCTAAATCTCTAAATCTATTTTTTTTAATTTAATAATAAACCAAAACAAAAACGTTAAGACTTTTAGAGGAAAAATAGATTATTCTCAGCAAGAGTGGAGCCCAATTGACCCTACTTTTTTTTAAAAATACCTCTCTTTTTAGTTTTTCAAAAAATACCTCATTTTCATAGTTTGCTTTAAAAAATACCTCATTTCATTAAAATTAATATCGTATAATTTAATAAACAATACATTATCTTCATTTAAAATCCACATTTCAATTTTTCCTTATCTAAAATTATATTGATTTTTTTAAAAATTAATATTTTAATTTTTCATTATCTAAAAATATATTATTTTTATCTAAAAATATATTATTATTATCTAAAAATATCATATTTTATCATAATAATTATATTTTACAATTTATTTTCTTTGATAATTATTTTAAAATACATTATTTTCATTGAAATCAATATTTTAATTTTTTCATTTGAAAAACAATACTCTTAGACAAGTAATATATGTGTTAATTCATCATTTTCATTGAAATCAATACTTTATAACTTACTTATTTTATTATTATTTTTAAAATATATTATTTTTATTTAAAATTAATATTTCAATTTTTCATTGAAAAACAACATTTTACATGAGTGTTATATATGTTACTATATTTTACTTCCTCATTTTTCATTACAATCAATATTTTACAATTTCTCTCATTTTATAATTTTTTTAAAAATATATTATTTTCATTTAAAATCAGTCTTTCAATTTTTTCATTTAAAAACAACATTTTTACATGATAACATACGGGTAACATATGTGTTACCATATGTTAGTCCTTATTTTCATTAAAATCAATATTTTAAAATTTGTCTCTTATTATAATTTAAAAATACATTAGCTTCATTTAAAATCAATATATCAAATTTTTTTATTTAAAATCAAGGGTAACATATATGTTTACTATATGTTATTTCCTCGTCTTCATTAAAATCAATAATTTATAATTTATATCTTCTTTTTATAGTTTTTAAGAAAATACATTATTTTTATTTAAAATTCATATTTCAATTTTTTATTTAAAAATAACGTTTTTACACAAGTAACATATATGTTACTTCATTATTTTCATTAAAATCAATAATTTTTACACTAGTAACATATGTGTTACTATTACTAATCGACTTCTACCAATACTACTACTCGTCTTATATCACCACAACCACTTACCCTACCACCACCACCTACATATGTTGCTATAATTTAAATTAGATTAACACGTGTTACCACCACTCACTATCATACTTGTATACTATTTCAAATATAAAATAATTATAATTATATTTTACAATTTATTTTCTTTGATAATTGTTTAAAAATACATTATTTTCATAAAATCAAAATTTTAATTTTTTATTTGAAAAACAATATTTTGACACGAGTAACATATGTGTTACTTTTTCATTTCATTGAAATCAATACTTTATAATTTACTCATTTCATTATTTATTAAAAATTATATTATTTTCATTAAAAATTAATATTTCAGTTTTTCATTAAAAAAACTTGTTTACATGGATAACATATATGTTACTAATGTTACTTCCTCATTTTTCATTAAAAACAATATTTTTAATTTTTAAAAATATATTATTTTCATTTAAAATCAAATTTTCATTTGAAAACAGATTTCAACACGTATAACATATGTGTTACCATATGTGTTACTTCATCATTTTTATTAAAATCAATATTTTATAAGTTATATCCTTTCATATTTTTTTTAAAAGTACATTAACTTAATTTAAAATCAATATTTAATTATTTTTTTTTAAAAAACAATATTTTTACACGAGTAACATATGTGTTACTATATGTTATTTCATCGTCTTCATTAAAATCAATATTTTACAATTTATCTTCTTTTTATAGTTTTTAAGATAATACATTATTTTTATTTAAATTTCATATTTAAATTTTTTATTTGAAAGCAACATTTTAGCACGAGTAACATATGTTTTACCATATGCGTTACCATATGTTACTTCATCATTTTTATTAAAATCAATATTTAACAATTTATCTCATTTTCTAATTTTTTTTAAAAATATATTATTTTCATTTAAAATCAAAATTTCAATTTTTCATTTGAAAACAGATTTCAACACTTGTAATATATGTGTTACCATATATGTTACTTCATCATTTTCATTAAAATCAATAATTTACAATTTATATCCTTTTATATATTTTTTAAAATACATTAGCTTCAATTAAAATCAATATTTCAAATTTTTTTATTTAAAAACAACATTTTTACACGGGTGACTTATGTCTTATTATATGTTATTTCTCCGTTTCCATTAAAATCAATAATTTATAATTTATCTTCTTTTTATAGTTATTAGAAAATACATTATTTTCATTTAAAATTCATAATTCAATTTTTTTTTTTTGAAAACAACATTTTTACACGAGTAACGTATATGTTACTTCATCATTTTCATTAAAATCAATAATTTTTACATTGGTAACATACGTGTTACTATTATCAATCGTCTTCTACCATACTACTACCACTTGTCTTATACCACCACCACCATTTACCTTACGCTACCACCACAACTAATTTAAATTATAGTAACACATATGTTACTCTAATTTAAATTAGATTAATACGTGTTATCACCACCAACTATTATATTTGTATACTATTTCAAATATAATAATAATTATAATCGTATTTTATAATTTATTTTCTTTGATAATTGTTTAAAAATACATTATTTTCATAAAAATCAATATTTTAATTTTTTTTCATTTGAAAAACAATATTTTCACACGAGTAACATATGTGTTACTTCATCGTCTTTATTAAAATCAATAATTTATAATTTATCTTCTCTTTATAGTTTTTAAGAAAATACATTATTTTTATTTAAAATTCATATTTCAATTTTTTTATTTAAGAACAATATTTTTACACGAGTAACATATATGTTACTTCATCATTTTTATTAAAATCAATAATTTTACAATTAATCTCTTTTTATAATTTTTTTAAAAATACATAATTTTTATTTAAAATCAATATTTCAATTTTTTAATTTGAAAACATATTTTTCACACGAGTAACATATGTGTTACTTCATCATTTTCATTTAAATCAACATTTTATCATTTACCTCCTTTATAATTTTTAAAATAATACATTATTTTAATTTTAAATCAATATATTAATTTTTCATTTGAAAACAATATTTTTACACTGGTAAGATATGTGTTACTATTACCAATCACTTTTTACCACCACCACCACTACTACAATCGGGTTCAAATCTGCTACTACCATCCACTACGATAATCACATCCACTACAAATGTGGTAACACATGTGTTATCATGTTTTAAATTAGGACAACACAAGTGTTACCACCACCAACACTACCACCGATTCACCACCACTAATTTAAATTAAGGTAATACATGTGTTACAATAATTAAAATTAAAGTAACACTTGTGTTACAACCACCACAATTTTCTCCCACCCCTGAATAGCTCTAGCACCACCAATTAACCCTACTCTACCACCACAACTAATTTAAATTATGGTAACACATATGTTACTCTAATTTAAATTAGATTAACAGGTGTTACCACCACTAGCTATGCTCCACAACCACCATTAATTTAAATTAGAGTAAATTATGTGTTAATTGTAGGGTAACAAATGCGTTATCACCACAACAAGTGGTCCGCCACCAACAATCCAATCATCACCACCAACATCAACTATCATAAACTACTACCATCAAGCCCAACCACCTCTATTAAATTCATTAAAATCAATGTTTTGCAATTTTTCTTATTTTAAATTAGGGTAACATGTGTGTTACCATCACCACCATTTTTCTCAACTACCACCACTAATTTAAATTAGGACACACAAGTGTTGTCTTAATTTAAATTAGAGTAACACATGTCTTACTGTTCCACCACCACCACCACCAATTTAAATTAGAGTGACACATGTGTTACTGCCCAACTACTACCACTAATTTAAATTAGGATAACACGTGTTGTCCTAATATAAATTAGAGTAACATATGTATTACTACTACTACCATATTTTCCTACAACCGCAATTCCAAGATCACCAACACCACCGTTCCACCACCACCAATTTAAATTATGGTAATATATGTTACCACCACTATCTTTTTCCACTACCAACACTACTTCACGGCTCCAAAACAACCACTATTTTAAATTAAAGTAACACATGTGTTACTTGTATGGTAACATGTGTTACCACCACCGCTCGTAGCTCAGCACTACTACTTCATAACTACCACTAATTTAAATTACAATAAGACGTGTGTTAGTCTAATTTAAATTTGAGCATGTTACCACCACTGTCTCTTCCAATCACTAACACTGCAGAACATTTGAGATGATTGAGAGTGAAGTCAGTATGTAGAACAACATTGATCACAAAAGTCCCATAGATGTGAATGAAGAAACAGTTAAGGAGGTTTGGCTTGAAAAAAAAAAAATAAATTGGAAGCCTCGGGAAATAGATAGATATAGGAGAATCTTCAAGTGCCATTAAAGAAAGCAGAGACATTAACAACCAATTGATTAAAACATCAGTCCACGTGTTTTATTAAAAAAAAAAACTTCACACCAAAATATTCTTAAAACTTTGCTAAATTCCAATGAGTCAAATCTAAAATGTTTGATAAAAAGCTTCAACCAAAAATATCTGAAAGCTCTACCAAATTTCAATGAGCAAAATCTAAAACACCAAATATCATAGAGTTGGTTTAACTTTTTGTTGTCTAATAGTTGTTGCTGATGAAAATGCTTGATTTTATTTTTATTGTGCCTATATTCTATTTGCTTCATTCATTTAATTAATGGAATACCAAAATAATTGAGAATTTTCCATCAACGTCAGCACTTCAAAATAATAGGTTTTACAGGCTGTTGTGCAAAATAATAATTAACAATTCTCCATTAGCAACTAATAGTCCAAAATAACAACAATTAATGGAATTAAGTATTTTATTTTTAACCTTTTTGTGTCTAATAGTTTTTACAGGTTGCACAACCGTTCAAAATAAATTGTCTTGAACTAAAACTAAAAATAAAAACACCAAAAGAATAATAAAAGAACATGAAGCTAGCGAGATCCACAACTCTCCTCGAACTGTATGCCTAAACGACACCTACTTTTAGAAGAAACAACAACAATTGAAGGGTGGTAAAGTATTATAAGTGTCACAGATGTTCACCAACAATACTAGGTACAATCAACTATTTAGAGATGGAGAATGAGAGGGAATAGGGTCTCAGGTCAATGAAATAGTACCTCAAAGATCCTCAAATAACAGATGTGGTGGTTGTGGGAAGAGGCGTTGGCGATGGAGATGTGATAGGGTTTGTAGATTTTTGATTTGGATTTGTACAAATTTGGGGTATAAAATTGAGATCGATAGTGGCTGTGGTGGCATTTTTCATGAAGAAAGACCTGTTGCGCCAGCTGGAGAAGAAGAATTACAGTGGAAACCAGCTGAGGAAGAGGTTCTACAGTGGATTGGGAGAAAGAGAATGAGCAATCGAGGGAAAGCAAATAATTGAATTCAACTAAAATTCAAATCACTCCTCAACAACGCCATTTTGCTTACTTAAGTTCTTTTACGTTTTATAAGTTGTAATAATGAAAATGCATTTTTAATTCATTTGTTGTTATATATAGAGCTGGAAGAGAGATAATGATTATCAATGAAAATGTTCAACTGAATACTCAGAGAATATTCCTCCAATCTTCCTCTCTTCTTCTCTATGTTTCCTTCACGTTCTTCATTTCTTTCTTGTTTCAGTTTAACCCATTCTGTAATCAAGCTTGGTTATCTTCAATTGAGCTCCAATATTATATAAATTTAATACAGTTGGTTGATTTTGAGTGAAATTCTTAATTACTGGAGCTTCATTCATTACTTTTGATATCAGAGACGTATTAAGATCCTACACAAGATGGAAACCAGACTAAAAGCTAGTGAGGAGGGTTGGAGAAGGGTTGAAAAAAGATTACCGATCTAGGGGCTTCTTACACCATGGTTGTTGGTAAGGTGGACTCAACTAAAAAACTTATTAGAACATTGAGCACTAAACATAATAACTATATGTTAGAGATGAATGATAAATACGAATCTATAGTTGCTATGCTCGCTAAAATGAGTATGTCCAAGGATAAACAAGTGGAAGGAAGTGTGTCTAAGGATAAACAAGTGGAAGGACTTCATGTAAGTTCAGCTGAATGGAGTGTATTGGGTGGGAGATTTTGGGGTGAGATTAGAACTGGGAAGAATGGGAATGATACCAGACTGAATCATAAACTCCCTAAAATTGATTTTTCTCAATTTTGTGGTGAGAACCCGAGAGAATGGGTGAGAAAAGCCAAAAAGTATTTCCAACTGCATCAAATACCAGATGAGATGAGAATGGGGATAGATGAGATGTATTTAAAGAGAAAAGCAGATGTGTGGTTTCATGGATTCCAGTCTAGCCATCCAAATGCTGATTGGGGACTCTTAACCACTGAAGTATGCAAGAGATTTGCTCAAACTACTGGTGAAGAAGTGGTAGAAACTTTTTGCAAAATTAGACAATATGGGAGAATTGCTGAGTATGTGGAGAAGTTTGAGGAATTAAAGGCTCAAGCCATGTAAACCTTACCAAACCTACCTGAATCTTACTATATCATTGTATTTACGAGTGGGTTGAAAGGAGAAATTAAATCTATGGTAAAAATAATCAAACCTTCTTCTTTAACCCAAGCCATTGAAATTTCCCTACTACAAGAAACAACCATATCAGCCAATAAAAATACCAAGACACACAAGCCTTATATCCACCCTAAACCACCTAAATCAATGCATACAGAAACCAAAAGACCAAGCCCTCCTTTTCCATATAAAACCCTTATCCCTGCTGAATTACAAACCAAGAGAAATTTGGGACTTTGCTTTAAATGTGATGAGAAGTATACAATTGGACATGTCTGTAAGAACAGGATGTTAAATTACATATTGATAGCTGAGGAGGAAAAAGAGGAAGTAGGAGAGAATGTATTGGCTGAAGAAGAAGATATGGGAGTCATGCAAATTTCTCTAGATGCATTGATGAGAATCTGTGTCCACAAAACTATCAGGATTCCTGGAGAAGTTAAGGATAGAAGTATATCTATTTTGATAGATAGTGGAAGTACCCATAGCTTCATAGATGATAAGTTGGTACAAGCTCTTGGATATCAGACTGATAATAGTAGGCCTCTAATCGCGATCGTGTGGCAATGGACGTGTTGGCCAAGAACTCAGAAGTCAACCTATAATCTGGCAGATGCAAGGAATAAAATTTCAGTATAGGCTGAGATCCTTACAACTTGGGGGTAGTGACATGGTACTAAGGCTCAAACTAAGGCTCAATTGGTTGAGCCAATTTGGACCAGTGACTTTTGACTTCAAAGAAGGGCATATCAGTTTTATGAGTAAGGGAGAGAGAGTGACACTTTGCAGTAGGAATGTTGATAGTGAGATTGAACTAATTAATGGTTCTCAATTGGAGTCCATACTAGTCCAACAACCTTATGGATTAGTGGGGTAGCTTAATACCATTCTGGAGGAGAAAGTGACAGAAACACCAGAAGAGCTGAAACCCATCTTGGCTAAATTTGATGATGTTTTCCAAGAACCTAAGGGCTTACCTCCAGAGAGATTGCATGATCACCACATTCCACTCAAAGAAGGAGCTCAGCCATTCTAGATTAGGCCCTATAGATGCCCTTTCATTCAGAAATCTGAGGTGGAAAAACTGATTGGAGAAATGTTGGCCACTAGAATTATTCAACCCAACAACATCCATTTGCTTCACATCCCATTTGCTTCCTGTATTATTAGTGAAAAAGAAGGATGGCACTTGGAGGTTTTGTGTGGATTATAGACAACTCAATAACCTGACTGTGAAGGACAAATACCCTATGCCTTTAATTGATGAAATTGATGAATTATATGGGGCTAATTACTTTACAAAGATTGATCTTAGGGATGGATACCATCAAATAAGGGCCAAGCCAGGTGATTTGTATAAAACAGCCTTTAAGACTCACCAGGGATTTTATGAATTCAAGGTTATGCCCTTTGAGTTAACCAATGCACCAGCCACATTCTAAAGTCTAATGAATGAGATATTCAAGGAGCAGTTGAGAAAAAATGACCTAGTTTTTTTTTATGATATCCTGGTATATAGTAAAGACATGAAAAGTCATAGTGAACATTTGGGGATTGTACTTCAACTATTGAGACATCATCAATTTTATGCCAAATTGAGTAAGTGTGCTTTTGGCCAAATCAAGATAGAGTATTTGGGCCATGTGATAAATCAACAAGGAGTAGCAGCTGATCTTAAGAAGGTAGAAGCTATGCTGAGTTGGCCTTCCCCAATCAATGTCAAGCAGTTGAAGGAGATTTCTTGGATTGACTAGTTACTATAGAAAGTTTGTGAAGGGTTATGGGACTCTAGCTAGACCTTTAACTGAATTGCTGAGAAAAGACAGCTTCCTCTAGTCAGAGGCAGCAGAGACAGCCTTCAACAGACTGAAGGTGTCCATGAGTTCCACTCATGTACTTGCATTGCCATATTTCACACAGCCTTTTGTCATAGGGACTGATGCAAATTATGGAGGGTTATGTGATGTACTAATGCAAAACAAAATACCCCTGGCTTATATCAGTAGGGCTTTTGGAAGTCTGGGCATGTCTATCTATGAGAATGAATTACTTGCACTTGTGACTGTGTGGTCAAGTGGAGACACTACCTGGAGGGGCACTATTTTATAATAAAAATAGACCATCAATCATTGAAGTTTTTACTAGAACAGAGAGTCACTACACCCTTGTAACAGAAGTGGCTCACTAAATTAATGGGACTAGACTATGAAATTCAATACAAGAAGAGAAGTGAGAATGTTGTTGCTAATGCTCTCTCCAGGAGTGGGAATGCAGTGCTATATTACTCATTGTTCCAGCTTGGGTTCAGGAAGTGATAGATAGTTATAAGGATGATACTACTGTTAAAGAAAAGATTCAAGCCCTTGTGATTGATCCTACAGCTGATCCATCATATCAGTATCATAATGGTTTATTAAAATATAAGTCTAAAATCTACATTGGAAGTGGATGGGATATCAGACACAGGATAATACAGAATATTCATTCTTCACGGGAGAGGGGTCATTTAGGGATCTAGGCAAGTATATTGAGGGCTAAACATCAGTTCTTTTGGCTAGGCATGACACAACAAGTTAGAAAGGAGGTCCTGCAGTGTGATGTGTGCTAGAGGTGCAAGGGAGAACACGTTCCTTACCTAAGACTCCTCCAACCCCTTTCTGAACCTCAGTATTCTTGGAGCCATGTATTTATAGATTTTATAGAAGGGTTGCCCAAATCTGAGGGCAAGGATGTGATTATGGTAGTGGTTGATAGATTCACTAATTATGGACACTTTATTTCCTTAGCTCACCCATTCTCAGCAGGGAAAGTAGCTCAATTGTTTTTGGATAACATTAGTAGACTATATGGTTGTCCTCAATCTATTGTATCTGATAGGGACAAGGTCTTCACCAGTACATTTTGGCAGGAGCTGTTCAAATTATTGGGAACCAAACTACACATGAGCACATCATATCATCTCCAGACTGATGGCTAAACTGAAAGACTAAACCAATGCTTAGAGATGTATCTCGAGTGTATGACATATACCAGACCCAAGGCCTGGGCAAAATGGATATCCATGGTAGAATGGTGGTACAATACCACTTACCACTCAGCCATTCAAAGAACTCTTTTCGAGGCTCTTTATGGAATTCCTCCTTCCCAACTAGCTATGGGACCCTACCAACAAACTAATATTTTTGCTGTGCATGATTTACTGCAAGAGAGGTATAGAATGGATCAACTACCGAGAGAGAAATTGGCACAAGCTAGAGCCAGAATGAAACATTATGCTGACAGAAATAGGACCGAAAGAAAGTTTCATGTTGGAGATTGGGTCTATTTAAAACTTCATACATATCAGCAACAATCTGTCATCAAAAGGGATAATCAGAAACTCAGCCCTAAGTACTATGGACCTTACCGAGTTGAAGAAAAAATTGGAGAAGTTGCTTACAAACTTGATTTACCAGCATACTCTAAGATACACCCAACATTTCATGTTTCCTTATTAAAGAAGAAGATTGGGGATAAAGCAGTGAAGGTTGCAGATTTACCTGTGGATACAAATACAGAAGTTTTGGATAAACAGCCATTGAAAATTATCCAAGCTAGATTATTCAACAATGGAGGTGAAGCAGGGACTAAATGGTTGATTCAGTGGGAAGGTCAATCTGAAGAAGATGCAACTTTGGAGGATTCAGAATATATAAAGAAGCACTACTCTACATTTAAACCTTGGAGACAATGTTTAGATAAGGAGGGGGGTTGTCATGAAGAAGGACCTGCTGTGCCAGCTGGAGAAGAAGAATCACAGTGGAAACCAGCTGAGGAAGATGTTCTACAGTGGATTGGGAGAAAGAGAAGGAGCAACCGAGGGAAAGCAAATAACTGAATTCAACTAAAATTCAAATCACTCCTCAACGACACCGTTTTGCTTACCTAAGTTCTTTTACATTTTATAAGTTGTAATAATGAAAATGCGTTTTTAATTCATTTGCTGTTATATATAGAGCTGGAAGAGAGAGAATGATTATGAATGAAAATGTTCAACTGAATACTCAGAATATTCCTCCAATCTTCTCCTCTTCTTCTTTGTTTCCTTCACGTTCTTCATTTATTTCTTGTTTCAGTTTAACCCATTCTGTAATCAAGCTTGGTTATCTTCAATTAAGCTCCAATATTATATAAATTTAATATAGTTGGTTGATTTTGAGTGAAATTATTAATTATTGGAGCTTCATTCATTACATGGCAGCGGTGCAGCAACGTCGGTGTCTTGCGCGATCACAGTGGTGGCTTGCGGTGGTCAGCGGCGGCAGCACCTGGTAGAAAGCGAATGTGGGTGCTGAAAATTATGGCCCGTGACTAACTGAATTAGGATAAAGGTTTCTTAAATATGTGTAGTATAAAAGAGGGTATTTTTCATTGAGTAATTTTTATGTAGGGCATATATTAATAAAATTTAAATGGGAGTACATTTTGATTTTTTTTAGAAAAGTAGGTACTTGGGCTAAATTTCCCATTTAATAATTGGATGCACAGAAGAAATGCAAAATTGGGCTTACAAATTTATTGAATGGAATGTGGGCCCAAAATTTGTTTGAAAAAAATCGATTTTTTTTTTCCAAAATAGCAGAATTAGACATGCTCTAAAGTTCAAACCCAACAATGAATGAACTAAATAAATAAAGTCCAAGAAAAACCCAACAAAATTTATTCATCTAAGATCACTTCTTCTTCTTCACAGAACGTTCACGTCTTCAGTCTTTGACACAAAAAAAATTGATTGCGATTTCATCTTCAATCTTTTTCACTTAAGCTGGAGATTTTTTTTCTTGCTATGGTAGAACATTAATTCTACGAAACAAATTCTAACTCAAGTTCAAGTCGTGATTCTTTTGTTGTCGACGGATTCTCAAATTGGAAGAAGAAACATAGTCTCACAAAACATAATAAAAAATTTAGTAATTCACACAACCTAGCTCGGATTAAGTTAGAATCATTCAATAACCAAAAATTCAAGCAATCAGAACAAACACGAAGTGAGTATCGAATACGTCTAACTGCATCAATCGATTGTATTCGATATCTTCTTGTAAGTTTTTTAAAGATTATAAATTATAAAAAAATATTAGATTCTCATAAAAATTGGCTCAGTGCTTGTGGTTTGAGAAAAAAAAAATTTCCTCGAAAGGGGTTCTCCTCCCGACTCATCCCTGTTTGAGGACCTTCCAATTTAAAATGTCTGGCTTCGCAACTGTTTATCTATACCAATTACATAAAGCTAAACTAGTAACTAACAATAATAAAGTTTAATAAGATTGGCAATGGCTGATGTAAAGATCACGAATAATTGTAGGCGGATATAACGTCATGTCTAGATATTAGAATATAGATAAACAACATTATGGTTAATTTGTAGTCTAGTATCATCGTTTTATTTACAATTTAAACTATTCATACTGACAATAATTTTTTGTCATCACTAAAATGAAAGGAGTAAACTTGATATTTATTTCTCAGGACTACAACCTGGAAGAACAAAATAATAACGAAGCTGTATTACTACATTATGTGAATATCTAGACTATTGGTTAGTTGAATGCTTGATCTTATCAAGTGTCATTAATTGTTGGAGGACACGACTTTGAAACTTTTTATAATACCATGCATCAAACGAGCTGTTAATGTGTCATATATGAACCAAATACGCAAAATTTTCATATAAAAATATTCTTTTATTCCATAGTTATTCCAAAATGAACAATTAATCAAATGAAAATGGAAAAAAAGAACACTCAGGTGAATGTTTCCATATTGGATTTCTGAACAAAAATTGAAATGAATACAAGTGAATAGTGTAGTTGCCTTTTTATACATTCATTTAGCTAATTAACTAACTACATCTAACTTGTAACTAACTAACTAACTTGAACTAACATAACTAATTTCAACTAATATAACTACGCTTTGATAATAATTCCAAGACTCCTCCTCAAGGTGGACTATATATATTAATTAGTCTCATCTTGTCAACCAACTCTTTGAATTGGGTAGTTTATAGTGCTTTACTAAGAACATCAGCAATATGGTTTCTACTTGAAATATGTAAGGTATTCAACACCCCGGCTTGAACCTTTTCTCTAACCAAAAGACAATCTATATCTATATGTTCGGTCCTCTCATGGAAAACTGGATTTGATGCTATATGCAATGCAGCTTGATTATCACAATACAACACTATAGATTTGGAATGCTCAACACCAAATTCTTTTAGTAAAGATAATAGCCAAGTTAATTCACATGTTGCATTTGCCATTGATATATACTCTGCTTAAGCTGATGATACTATGATGCGAACCCGCGAAGATTGAATCTCGGAAAGAAAGATCGATATGAATCCTAAGAAAGCTAAAATCAAGTCACAAGATCTTTACCCCGATGATTTCTTGAATCAAATAACCAAGTTTGAACGCCACAAAGATTTGCAAAGTTTTTGATAAATTTTGGTTACTTCAATTAAGAACAAGGAAGAAAAGTGAATCTCACTTTAATTTAATTTCTCAATAATCGAAGTTATGAATTGTCTACTATTAGAGTTGTTTGTATATGCAAAAATCAATGAAAAATTAATCTAATTTAAAAAAATAACTAGAAACTTAATAAAATTAGAGTTCTAATTGGAAAAGAAAAAAAATACGAAAAAATCCAGATTTTCTCGAATTTGCCCTAGGCGATCGCCTAGTGCAATTCTGAGAATTCGCCCAGACTAAACTTTTGGTCTCTGCAATGGTTACATCGTGTGGGGCGAACGCCCCACATTCGCCCAGACCTAATTTCTCGCCCATGCTTAATTTCAACCATTCGCGTTTTAACTTCCAAACTTTGAATTATACTCATTTTGGCCATTCAATTTTCTACTAGCCTCCAATATGCATTTAATATAATTTTTAGTTTGAATCAAATGTACTAAGGTTGGCTCTTCCTTTGTTATACTCATTTTGAAGGTTGGTATTTTGCTTGTTGCATTTTGGGTGTCGGTTTCGGCCCACGTAGTTTGGACAAGACCTTGTATGGCGTCTTTGATCTTCTTGGCTCTTAATCTCGTTATTGGCCTCACCAGAATATGTAACGAATCCTGGCTAGCTAGTTTGTGACTCGTATCATCCCCTCCTTCTTCAAAAAGATTCTACCTCGAATCATCACTTGCATCAAAGAGATAAAGATTAGCAACACTAAAAGTAGCAAACACATTATTCTCACCTGGAAGGTCAAGTTTATAAGCATTATCATTTATCATCTGAAAGCCTTGAAATGGCCCATCCTCCATAGGATGTAGCTTAAACCGTCTACAGGCAGGAAATCTTTCCTATCATATGTACCCAAACCCAATCACCAGGCTCAAAGATAAGTCTACGCCTTATGTTGGCTTTAGCTTTACATTGTTTAATCTTCTTTTCAAATTGTTGAATTTGAAGCTCATTTGTCTCATCTAGATTACTTCTATAGGGTGGTCGGTTTGGGATAACAACTCTAGGAACAAAGTCAATTTGATGTTCAATATCTCTAATAGGTGGTAACCTACAAAACATCTCTTCAGGAACACGACCTCAAATTCACACATCGTGGCCACTACAGTCTCCTCTTCTAGGTGCCCATTCACACATATATCCTCTACGCCTTTTCCTACCCATCTCAACTACATAATTATAATTATCCTCATCCTCAAATTCAGCCATAGGGTTATGATCACCCATATCCTGTCTCCTATCATTAGAGATCTTGTGTTGTTGCTCCCTTAGTAAGGTTGTAATCACCTTATCATGCCTATCCATCTTACCCATCATCTCTTTATTTATATCCCTCATCTAGTCAAACATCATGTTCATTCGATCAAATTATTGTTGCATGGATTTTAACCAAAAGAATTGGTTATTCTTTTCTCCAGGTGTTGTTTCATCATTATTAGATATTTTGGGATAAAAAAATTGAAATTAGTAAAATAAAATAAAATAAAAAGTTAACCTCACGTGTTTACACTTATGTTTCACTTTATTTAGCTTTTTTTCGATAATAATCTCACCACTCGTGCCTTTTACCTCTCTTTGTTTTGTTTTTCTTACCAAGTTTTCTAAAAAACTAACTAAACTTAATCAAAAATTCGGTTTACACAACGTTCAAGAACAAGAAAATAAGGACATAAAAGACAACGAGAGCGACTCAAGATGAAAAATCACAACAAGAATAATATTTGAATACTTATGCACCGGATGACAATATGGAATGTTTGTTTCTTGCCAAATATAACACAAGAATCTCAAAGGAATGCATTTCTTTATTTTTTTTTGAATTTTTGTTTTTTTTAACTTTTCGCTCCAATGCAAGAAACTAATAAAAAAATTATCATAAGGCAAGAACTAAAAAGAATTAGCTTTGGTGCCTTAATGGATCGAGCACAAATAATTCTTGAATAACTTTTGTACAAGAAAATATATATATTTTTTTGAATAATTCTAATAAATGATGAATCCAAAAAGAAAATAAAAAAGACTCATATATGAAATATGATGAATAACGAACGAGAATTTAATTTTAATTTTTTTTTTTTTTTGATATGACTCTAGATGAAATTGATGGAAACAAAAAAGAAAAGATAGAACTTGATTGTAGAGCCAAAGCCCTGATACCAATTGATGTGAACCCGCGAAGATTGAATTTCGGAACCCACAAAAATGATTGATATGAATCCCAAAAAAGTTAAAATCATGCTGCAAGACCTTGACTCAATGATTTTTGAATCAAATAACCAAGTTTGAATGCTACAAAGATTTGCCAAGTTTTTGATAAGTTTTGGTTAGTTCAATTAAGAACAAGGAAGAAAAATAAATCTCACTTTAATTTAATCTCTTAATAATCAAAGTTGTGAATTGTCTACAATGAGAGTTGTTTATATATGCAAGAATCAATGAAAATCTAATCTAATTTGAAAAATAACTAGAAACTTAATAAAATTAGAGTTTTAATTGGAAAAGGAAACAAAATACGAAAAAATTTAAATTTCTCCGAATTTGGCCTGGGCGATCACCCAGTGCAATTCTAGGCGTTCTCCTAGGCTAAACATTTGGTCTATGCAATAGTTCCATCGTGTGGAGAAAACGCCCCACATTTGGCCTGGGCAATCGGCCAAGCCTAATTTCAGCCGTTTGTATTTTGACCTCTAAACTTTGAATTATGCTCATTTTAGCCCTTCAATCTTCCGCTAGCCTCCAATATGCCTTTAATATGATCTTTAGTTTGAATCAATTGTACAATGGTTGGGTCTTCATTTTTCATACTCATTTTGAAGATTGGTGTCTTACTTGTTGCACTTTAGGTGTCGGTTTTGGCCCACGTAGTTTGGACAAGACCTTGTATGGCGTCTTTGATCTTCTTGGCTCTTGATCTCGTTATTAGCCCCACTAGAATATATAATGAGTCCTAGCTGGCCGGTCCATGGCTCGCATCACACTGTATTTTGCTTCTTAGACTTTCAAGATACCAATGTATCACCAAGGAATACACAATACGCAGCTATATACCTTATAGTGTCTGGACATGCTGTCCAATCTACATCTATAAATATCTTTAACTGCACATTAGTAAGTGAAAAGTTTGTTTCAGCATAAGTCTTCAAGGAAACATCAAATTTTAAAGGAAATAAGAGTCTTTGACCAGGTGTAGACTTAATGTATTGAAGGATCCTATGAGCTACTGTCAAACGAGGTTCCATTGATTTTACTAGAAATTGGCTCAATCTGTTAACTGTGTATGTTAAATCAGGCCAAGTGATAGTAAGATACATCAACCTTCCTATCAATCTTATGTACATGGATGGAACACTTATCAATTCTCCTTCATTTTGACTTAACTTCAAATTTGCTTCCATTGGAGAGTTGGCTAGTTTGCATCCCAATAATCGTACCTAAGATAATAATTGTAGTGTATATGGTCTTTGAGATACTGATATGCCACTTGGAGATCTAGCAATCTCCAATCCAAGGAAGAACCTGAGAGGTCCTAAATCTTTCAATTTAAATTTTGAATCCAATGATTGCTTCAACATCCCAATTGCTACCTCATTGTTGCTGGCTATTAATATGTCATCCACATATACTAATAAAGCGATAAAAACTGAAGTACTCCTTCTGATGAACAAAGAATGGTCTATGGCAAATTGAGTAAATCCTTCATCAATTAGTACATTTGTGAATTTAGCATTTCATTGTCTGGAGGTTTGTTCGAGACCATATAAAGTTTTATTCATTTTGCAAACAGGATTTTTGAGTGTACTGGTCTTCCCTTTATGACTATATCCAGATGAAATAGTCATATACACATCCTCAAGTAAATCACCATGCATGAAAGCATTTTTGTCATCTAATTGGCCAGGGACCATCCATAACTAAAGCTAGAGCTAGTAGAAGCTTGACATTAACTAATTTTGATACTAGAGCAAATGTATCAAAATAATCCCACATTCTTGTTGAATATATCCTTTTGCCACAAGCCTAGCTTTGTGCCTTTCTATGGTGCCATCAGACATGTGCTTTATCTTGAAGACCCATCTACAACCAATTGGTTTATGGCCATAAGAAAGTTCAACAATGGACCAAGTGTAGTTGTCTTCAAGAGCTTTCAACTCTACTGCCATGGCTGCTTCCTATTCAGTTATGCCACAAGCTTGTTAGTAATGTTGTAGCTCAAAATATGCTGAAAGTGACATAACAGCCACTTTTAAATTGTTGCTCAAATTGTCATATCCCAATACTTGATAGAATGGATGCATAGTAGAATTATTTGTTGGTATATCCCCACAATGATAGTGATGAAGATAATTAAGCTTCTTAACTAATCTGTTGGACCTTGTGTGGACTACTGGTTCATTGGATGAGCCATCTACTAGTTCATTGGAAGAGCCATTCTGATCAAGAACATGATGGTTAGGTTGATAAAATGAGTCATGATCATTTATTGGTTCACTGGAATGGCCACTCTAATCAGAAACATGATGATCAGGTTGACAAGATAAGTTGGGATCATAAGGAAATGGTAGCACAATTTCTAGTAGAAGTTGAGATATATTTTCTGAAGATGATTTCTCAAAGAAGATAAATATGGCCTCATGGAACACATCTCTGGAAATAAAATTCTCTTTGATTCAATGTCCAACAACTTATAGGCTTTCATACCATGTGGATATCCAAGCAAAATACATGTCTTTGATCTGGGAGTGAATTTATGTCTTGAACTGATTAATGTAGATGCATAGCAAAGGCGGCCAAATGTTCTAAGATGCTTGTAGTTTGGAGCTCTTGAATGTAGAATTTTAAAAGGTGTTCTAAGCTTGAGCAGAGAAGAAGGCAGTGTATTGATCAAATGTGTTGCAGTTAACAATGCATCTTTCCAATACCAAGTGAAACACCTATACCAAGTGAAACACTTGATTGAAATAATAATGCCCTTGCTACATTCAAGAGATATTGATATTTCCTTTCAACCACTGAGTTTTGTTGTGGACTCTTCACACAAGAAAAATGATGTATAACACCTTTCTTGTGAAAGTAATATGAGAATCTAAGTTCCTTTGCATTATCAGATCTCACATATTAAATAGGTACACCATATTGTGCTTTGACCATATTATAGAACTATGGGATCATTTATTGGACATCAGATTTGTTTTTGAGTAGATAAGTTCAAGTATGTCTTGAGCAATCATCCACAATAGATACAAAATATTTGAATCCATTAACAATAACCATATGAAAAGGTCCCCAAATATTAATATATAAAAGATCAAAAACTTTATTTGAAAAATTGAATGGTAAACATTTTTACTTAGTAAAATGGCATATAGAACAATGGAAATCTTTCTCAATTCTGTGATTGAACATTAATCCTTTGTCTTGCTGATATTTTATTACAAATGAAGTGTGTCCAAGTTTAAAATGCCATAGGTCCTCATATAGATGAAATGAAAATATCAAGGGGGTTGGTTTCACTTATATTCTTCAACGTTGGAAGACTGAGGTAGCACATGTTGCCAATCTTTCTACCATTTCCAATCTGAGAGGTTGGAGATTTGCCCTGAATCATACAATAATCAATATTGAATATCAAGGAACAGCAACCATCTATAGTGAGAGCACTGATTGATATCAGGTTATATTGAAAACTTGGCACATATCTCTCTGTCCTGATTATTGCGCGAGCTGATGGAAGAAACTCGGCAGAAGATCAGTCTGCAAGAAAGGCCTACTTATCCAAGGGTTCATTTGCTTAAGACGGCTTTGGACAGCATAATTTGGATAGTAAGCATTATTGTACCAACTATGAAAATATTAGCCTTTTGACCATTAGGCAAGGACACGTGTGAGGCCAAAATAGATTCATCAAAAGAACTAAATAAACTCAAGTCATGGCATACATGATGTGTATCTTATGTATCAAGAATCCAAGCATGACTAGGTATAGAAGAAGTTATAATAGAAAAGTTGGAGCAAAGATGGTTGTTCTGAATATTCTTGTGAGATAGTCTGCAACTAACTAGCATTGTTTCCAACTTTAGTGTTTTGAACTGATCCCATGAAAACTTGATGAGTTGAAGGTCTAGGTTGTCCTACAGTATTATGAGAGTAGTTATGATAATTATCTTATTTTCTTTTTCCCACATCAGTGGTGTCTTTGTTCTTTGATTTCCAGCCAGGTAGATATCAATGGAGTTTGTAGCATTTGTCAATGGTGTGTCCAAGATTGGAGAGGAAGTTAAGCTCATCTGCCTTTCTTCTTGAATGACCAGAGAAAACACCTTATTAATAGAAGGCAAGGGATCGACCATGGGGATTTGAGTTCTAACTTGACCATAAGAATCATTCAAACCCATGAGAAATTGAAGGGTATAATCTTGTTGTTAATAATCCATCAGATCTTTTATTCCACCACATTGACAGGTTGGAAATGGTCTAAATTCTCTCAATTCATCCCAAAGTGTCTTGATGAGTTTGTGAAGAAAATCCCACTTTTATAGACCACGCGCTTGTCTTCTGGCATGGCCAAAACTTTTAGGTAGTCGGTCGAAAATCTCAAACCACATATAGGTCGGCTAACATGGCTAAGAATCATGAACACACAGTTGGGCATACCACGAAACCAAGACCCCACTATGATGACAAGTGGCCATGTTCCATGCCACGGTCGGTCGACAGGCTATATATCGTAGCATCATTCAAAATTGCCTCAACAAAAGGATGACAGATCATAAGAATGAAAAAGATTAAAAATTAAAAAAGGTTAGTAATGTATTAAATCCTTAAGCTCATATAGAAATTGAAGTGGGGGAGCTTTTGTTTTTGTTTTAAACAACTCTAAATAAGAGGATCCACCACATATGTATGAGGGATTTTTTCAAGAATGGGCCATTTTTTGGAAATAATTCTAAAAAACCATTTATGTTACTAACATTCTAAAAATACTATTTTGGTAATATATTTATTATAATTTCAAATATTAATATATTAATTACAAGCCATAATTAACAGCTGTAACTGAAAACCGGTAAAAGGGGGATTTTTCATTATTTTCAATAAATTAGAAATCTAATTGATTCTTTCCCAAAATAGAAAACAAAAAATTTCAGAAAAGCAGCAAAGAAGATCAGTACGAAAGCAAAAAACATCATTATGTGAATAACATCATTCGAAGAAGAACATCAATCCGCGAAGAACATCAGTACATGAAAAGTTTTCGTCCGTGAAAAAGATGTGTCGTTAAATTAGTTACAGTCCGTGAAGAATAATAACGTATGTGATCAAAATAATAACATAAGGTTAGTTATTGTAACATTTTTATGAATTTATCATTGAAAAATTTCTCTCAGTTAATCAATCCGCAAGATACATTTGCGTATGTTATATCTTTGTATGTTACATTTACATGTTTGTAACATAGTATTTTGTGTTATTATCACTCTGAAACAAAAATATTACAAAAAATTCCCAGAATTCATGATATTTTATGTTTATGTTACATTGAGAACATTTGCATATGTTACATTATATTTCTAATATGATCTTGTAACATTTGGAACATTTAGAAGATTTTGTAATGTTTGCGCAAATGTTTATTACATTTAGATAATTTACGTATGTTACAATCACCTATGTTACATTTTCGTATGTTACATTTGCATATGTTACGTTTTTCGTATGTTACATTTGCGTGTTTGTAACATATTATTTTACGTTAGAGATAATTGCATCAAAGGTCCCCAACCTTTCAAAATCGTTGAGATATGCCCCTAACCTAAAAAAATAGTACCACACATCTCTAACATATGAAGAAATAGGCATCATAGGTCTCTTTTCACAATTTTCATCAATTTTCTCCGTTAAAAGTTAAAATTGAACTGCACGTGCTTTCTCTCTCCAAAAAAAGCGACTAGAATTGCAGGTTGTGAGAGTAGAGGCTTTGGGGACTGTTGAAGCGAGAGCAGAGGCTTCGGGGGTTGGGTCCATTAGAGTGGATGAAATAACTGTGTCTTTGGATCGAGTAACGGCATGAGAGCGAGTGGATATCGATAAGGTTGTGGAAGAAGAGGCGGTGGCGGCGTTAGAGGCAGAAAGAGGAGCACGCTTGGTGACACGGGTGGTCAGACCAGATGAAGAAGAAGAAGCCGATCTGCTGAGGTGTTTGCCTTCGCCCGCTTCTGACTCCAAGTTTCCATATAGAGAGATGGAGAAAAGACATTTCAAGAACCCATGAAAATTATTGATCCAACAAGTAGCTTTAAACAAAATACAGTACAAGTTTCATTGGCCTCCAAGGAGGAGACAATTTGTAACCGAGGAAGTGTGTGTAAATCCTATCTGAGCAGAAGAAGAAGAAGAAGAAGAAGATAAGACAAAGGGAGATATCATCACATCCTTCACCATGTTGTGCAAATGCTAGGCCACTTACATATAATTCTGGCGGAGCCAATGCGCCTTCCAGATGTAGCATAACTTGACGCATGCTATGTAACACCCCGAATTTTCTCAACACGGAGGGTCACTGACATAAATCTCTAAAATATATATGACGACTCCAAATAATATTTTCCATGTCCTTGAAGGGTTTTTAAAAATGAAATTGTTGCGGAAAAATAACAAGCGTGTGCTAGGGAAAAGGAATTTTCTTCAAAATCTCATAGTTTTGTCTATACCGTGATAGGTGTCGCCACAATTTATTAGACCATCCAAACGAACTCCAAAAATTTCAAAATTGAAACCGTAGATACTTGGGACTATAGACTACAACATGTAAAAATTTCAAACTTTATCTACTTTATTTGGTAGGTGAAAAAGATAGCCGAAGATGCTTGAAAAATTGTCCTGGGTGCCTTAAGGCAGCTTGTTCAAACATCCATAATAAATTCATCCGATGAAATTTTTAAGTGATTCTAATTTCTGTTATTAGAACACATATAGGGATTTACATATAAACTGAATTCACTCTAAAACTTCAACCGTAGAAAAAGTTATGATTTTTAAAAAGGGGACAGTAAGCTGAAAATTTTGAAAATGAAACTAAGAAATTTCCAATTTAAAACCTTGAACGGCAATTAAACCAACATCTTGTCTTCCGTACATATTGCATAATTATATATTGAATCAAATACTTTAAATAAGTAATTACATCATAATTGACTCGATTATTTCGACGTCAAAACATAAACTATATAAGACTTTCTATGACAAGCTCGTTAGCCTACCACCATCGCATCAACGCCGATTAGTTCAATCTGAAAATTTATTCATTTTGAGGGTGAGTATTTCATAAGAAACACTTAGCAGCAATACTTATAACATGTGGAAAATTTTACTTAAATATGAATTCGACATGTCATGATTTTTGAAACGTACATAGAAATATAAACATTGGTAGCCGGCACCACATAACGTCATACGTGATTACCTTCAATCACAAACATGTTAAAGTGATTACCTTCAATCACTATCATAATTTCCTTCGTAAATGAGTTTGCATGGCATTCATATAACGTCATCATTTCTCAAAACATCATTTAAAAATCACAGTAAAAACGTTAAGTAAAACTACCTCAAAAACGAGTTTTCGGTTGAACTTTTGATGAAGAAAAATGGTTTTCGCATCTTTCCAAACTAAGACCCGTACACTATATCTAGATATATATATATAAAGGACTTTTTTGAATTAAAAGAAAGGTTAAGGCCCTCTTACTGCTGGCCAAAAATCTGGACCGAAAGTGATGAAAAGTGTTGGAAAATGCTCGTTGTTGGACCGAAAATTGGAGAAAAGTCTTTGGGATTTTGGGACTACAATTGTCGAAAGTTGAAGGGATGATATAGGAGTTTTTGCTAAGTCTTTTAGTGCCAAGTTTTGGAGAATGAATAAGGGGGGTGTTTCTGGAAAATAAGAAGAAATAAAATAATAAATGGCTGGAGCTTAAGGCTGAATTTTGAAGAGGGAAAAAGAGAGTTTTTGCTTGACTTAGGAATTGATTTTTCTGGGTTGCTGTGTGGACGAGTTTGGGGTGGATTTGGAGGGAGAAATAGGTTGTATTGAGGGTTGAAAAAATGAGGGAAAGTGGGGAAAAGAAAGTGGGAAGTTGTAGAGCGGTTAGTGATCATGGAGGTTGGCTTGGTTTTCACGAAAACTAGGAGAAATATCTACACCTGTAGGGCGTTTTTTTTTTTGGGTTTGGGAGGGAAAACATGACCTTATAGTAGGTTAATGAGGTGGAGAAATTTAGTTACTTGGTGATGAGAGAGTGAGGAAGAAATGGAGTGAAAATGGAAAAGAAATGGAGTGAAAATGGGCTAAAAGGTCACGGTTTCTTCATGATATGGGAGGCATTTTATTTTGTTTCTATAGGGGCTGTTTGTTTGATGGTAAATGGCATGATGTAAGGGATTTTTGGGGTTAATTATGGGTGAACTTTTTGTGCTAAAAGCTTACAAATTTTGGCATAATAAGCGGTGGTTTTTTTCTTTGAAAATTGAACTAGCATAGACCGAATTAAATCAAGAAATTAAACCAATAACATTTATTTGATGTAAGAAAAATTAACGAAGCTCAGTGATAAAATAATACTTCATTTTTTGTCAATTAAAATTTAAAGAAAATGCGAGCAACATTTAGCGTGGAAATTTTTTTTAAAATAAACTATAAGGTTTGAAACGACGCCAAGTGTAATATAAAATATTTACTTGAAATTAAAAATGCGAAAAAAGTTTGGTTGTTACATGTTAGGCCTAAATTTTGGCTCGAATGAGAACATAGAAAACCAAGCTTTAATACTACTTCCATCTCCTCTTTTACATAATCATTACCTAAATTTCAATCGACAGCCTTGAAAATGTCACCTTTGTTCCAGTAGGAAAACCCTTGTTCCAGTAGGAAAATGTCATCTTTGTTCCATACAAAAACCCTTCAGAACCTACGAATTGGCGATCAGAACTTCCATCGATCCCCAAATTCCTACCATATCGCTAGAAACAAATAAAATTAACGAAAACCCCTAATTCCCAAAAGCTAAAAATCCGAATCTTTATTGACTCAGATGAAACAAAACACAACACAAACCCTAATTTTACAAGACCTTAACAAATGAATCAACCAGTAAATTTTAATCAATGGTATGAACCCAGAGAAAACTTGAATCAGCCTTTGTTACCCCTGAAATTCCAGTCGCCTATTTTGGAGAGAGAAAGCGCGTGCAGTCCAATTTTAGCTTTTAACGGAGAAAATTGACAGAAAGTGTGAAGAGGGACCTACGATGCCTATTTCTTCATATATTGGAGGACGTGTGGTGCTATTTTTTTAGGTTATGGGCATATCTCCAACGATTTTGAAAGGTTGGAGACATTTGATGCAATTATCCCTTTATGTTATTATAACTCAATTTTTAATTTTTAATTTTTTGATCAAAATATGTAGCTTAAGTAACATTTCATGTTATGTTACATTGGATTTTGTAACATGTACTCTTTGTAGTTGTGTTTGCTAATGCGAATTTATGTTTGTTGCGAAAGATGTAACATTTCAATATCTTTTTCGAATTTTTTTTTTAAATGTTACATATCATTATTCTAACGGATTGATGTTGCCCGTTAATGGTTTGAAAGTATGTTACATTTACATTTGTTGTTTATTTGTAGAAATAGATATTATAAACATTCTTATTGACAACAATGGCGAAACAATAGAGATTTTGGTACCACATGACTATAGCTACGTCCAGCTGATCGACATGGTAATGTCTATATTCAATTATGATTGAAACAAAAACGTAATAGATTTACATTATGATGTGGGTGGTGGATTGGCTCCGATACGAGTAACAAATGATACTTCGACTTACCATTACAAATCTATTGGATAGTATTATCTTAGTTGAAAGTTTAAATAATTCGCTCGATATTACTGGAGATGGAATTGATTTGGAACATATTTCTAATAGTAGTATCATCAGTGGTGATACATTTGCTTGTAGTGTTTACCAAACAATCTCAGATGTGGTAAAGATGAATTTGATGTTGACAACTATGTAAGTGAACAATCAAACTTCGACAGAATTGATACTAGTATGATTTTTAGGGATAAAAAGGTTCTTAAGAAAAAAAAAATTGTTATATGTCATTCAAAACAATTATCAATACATTGTGTATAGATCTAACAAAAAGGAATATGTTCTCAAGTACAAAGATGAGAACTGCATGTAGCAATTTAGAGCTTCTAAAATGGGTGAAACAGAGATGTTTAAGATAAGGTACATCAGATACGGTCATACTTGTTCGATGAATATAATTATGGAGGATCATAGACAAGCAACGAGTTCACTATTTGGAGATTGTATAAAACATAAGTTCACGGATACCAAAACTATATACACTCCAAGAGATATAATAAATGACGCATCAAAAATATACGGCGTAACATTGAGTTATGGAAAGGCTTGGAGGGCATGCGAGTATTCATTGGAAAAGATATTAGGAGATCCAGATGAATCATACAGTCATATCCCATCTTATTTGTATATGTTGATGGAGAAGAATACAGGTACATTTATGCGTGTTGAGATAAATATGGACAATACTTTCAAATACTTGTTCATGGCGATGGGAGCTTCGTTACAAGGATGGAGACATTGTGAACTTGTGGTTGTAATAAACGGAACATTCTTGACAAGACGATATGGTGATACATTGTTTACTACTTGCACACAGGATGCGGACTACAACATATTTGTTCTCACTTTTGGTATTGGTGACAGGGAGAATGACAATTCATGGAAATGGTTCTTATCAAAGTTCAAAGAGGTTTAAGAAGAGAGAGATGTTATCATCTCTGACAGGCATGGAAGCATACAAAAGGCAGTCGAACGAGTATATCCAAACATAACACAAGGTTTTTGTGCATATCATTTGTTACAAAATTTATAGAGGAGGTTTGGAAAAGTTGCGAAACACATTACAAAGCTATTTAACAAAATCGCTAGGTCTTATACACATACTGAATTTAAGTACCATATGAATGTATTGGACAACATACATGAGGGCATCCGACCATATCTGGTATGTCATCTTCTATTGTTCAATCGACCAATATCGTTTGTCTATTTTATCATGAATTGATGTGTGTGTTATAATATATTTTACAGAAGGATAAGGTCAGATATTGTAGGTGGTCGAGAGCTTATATGCCAACTAACAGGTACACTACGATGACGTCAAATGTTGTGGAGTCCGTAAACGCCGTGACAAAATCAATAAAGAATTATCCAATTGTGATATGCTAGAAAGCTTGAGGAACATATTGCAAGAATGGTTTTACAAGAATATAAATAAGGTAAATTCCACATTTACACGGCTTTCAACAAAGAATGAGAATTTGTTGCGAAAAAATGTGAGAAACGCCTTAAAATTAAAGGTAACTACATGAATTAAATAGTTATAAAGGTTTGGTGAAATTGAATTGCATAAGTGTTACAAATTTATATATTTTGTATTCCTAACACAAGTTTCGGGTTTAAGTGATGTCATATTTCATGTTACAGACGAGAATTCACAAATTATGGTTGACATTGGAAAATGCACATGCACATGCAATAGGTTTCAAGTTGACGGTATCCCATGTCAACATGCATTATCTGTAATTAGTAGGAATGGTATGGAAACATACAAATATTGTTCTTCATACCACACCTAGGAGGCTTACATAGCAGCCTACGAAGGTAGTGTTATACCCCTTGGTGAAAGTGCTAGTTGGGCAATGGCTAAAAGTACAAATTCGATAATTTTTTTGGCTCTAAATCCATCAACGAAGGCAAGAAGGCCTAAGGAGAGAAGGTTTAGATCAGTTTGTGGATGGAATAGTTTATAAAGCGTAGAAGATGTGGGCGATACAGGCACAACAAGAGAACATGTAAACATCCATTGGGATTGATCAACATGCATAATGATAATTGATATAGTGTTAATGTGTTGTGTAATTTTCTATTTCATGGAATTGAATACATTGTCACAGTATTAATAAAGTGTTATTATTTTGATACAATTACATAATTGATGTTTGATACAGTTCTTTTAAAATGGTGCAAAATCAGTATGATATATAACATTAGTGATACATATTATAACTCATCATGGTATCAGTTGTAACATATGTAACGTCAATGGTAGAGAATACCAATACATGTAACATGTGCTGGATAAAATAACATGATATCATCTGTAATATAGAATGTCGTTTGTAACATATGAAACAGACAATGATACACTATAGAATTTGTAACATCTGTGTCAGACCATGATATTAAAAAGAATTTGTTACAAATGTTACAACTGCAGAACCAACTATAAACTTCAACAAGTTCGTATTTACATACATTTTGGACTCTAAAACAAATTGATACAATGTAACATCTGAATAAGATTGATATGTAACAGTGAGAACAAATATAACTCATGATTCAATCATTTGTAACATACGTAACATGTGATGATACAATAACATAACCTAATCTGTAACATATTCATTGCTACAAAATATCAATTGTAATATCTGTATCAAACATCATGTAACATATGTATCAAACATTCATACACAATATCATTTGTAACAACAGCATCAGACATTCATATTAAACAGAATCTGTTACAACAGCCAAACCAAATCTAAACTTCAAAAAGTTCCTATTAATATATACAATGTACTGTAACAGACTTATAGATACATATTATGTAAGAAAAAAAAATATTTCATACAAATTTCCATTTGCCTAATTGAGTTAAGATTGTCATGACATGATGTAAATTATTAAAATCAATGGATGTTCTACTCCTACTTTGCATTCTTTTTCTTGGCAACCTTCCTTGCTTTTTTTTCTCTCCTCAACACGAAATCGAGATTTCTTTCATATCCCTCATTACGCCTTGTCCATCCCATGTTTAAACAACATTGCTACCAAATGGGTTCTATCAATTGAAGCTTTAAATAAATTTGGCATTCCTTATACATTCTCGTTCAGTATGTGTTCTGCATACTTGATGACAAAAGCACCACAATTGGTCCTAGTAAAAATAATATGTTCAGCATCAGATACTATGTTAACTGCCAATAGAGGTTGTGATACAAAAAGATAATAGACGATAATGTAGATACTAACCCATTATCTTGTTGAGGTATGTTGTGTACAAGATTGATCTGTAGAGGTTTGATCTATTCCACTCCATTGACAATTGATAGATGCCATACGTCAATCATTGCCAACAAGTGAGGGATGATACATGCAAACAGTTGAACGTCAGCCATAACTTCTACGTCTCTTATAGTTGACCAACATGAGTTGAATATATTTAAAAATCTTGTTTTCATGTCCAAGTATCCAAGTATCAAGTGGGCATGTTCACCTATCATAATAAGTATCAACACATGATCGACATCCGCCCACGGTCTATTACAATACAAATATTCTCCAAGTGGATATTCAAGAATTGACACATTTCGGGCAATAGCATTGACGTCATCTTTAAAGATGGAAATATGCCCCTGACCATGCTACCAAAAAACGTGTCCGTAGTGGTTGCGTTGAATGTCATTTTGGGGCTATAGGTGGCCATTTCCTCAGGTAATAAAAATGTACATCTATGTGTTGTGGAATCAGGTGTCTAATGATATACAACATTAGTAAAAATTTGACATCAATCAGATTTGTTACTTCTGTAACATCAATGTTACAGATTGGCATACACATCAAAATCCATTTGTAACATCTTTAAAAAAACCCATATACTGAATAAAAATGACGTAACATCATTGTGATATAAACATGTAACACACAATCCAAGATTTAACCAAATAAAACTCATGATGTCATCATTTGTGGGATATGTAACATCAACGATAAAGAGCATCAATTCGTGTAACATATTGTGTATAAAATAACATTGCCTAGTATGTAACATAGCCAGTTAACAAAATCAGTGATGCAAAATAACATTTGTAACATCTTAATCAGTCAAATATACACAATGTAATTTGTTAGAAAATACAATACCGTGACTCTTAAGGATTCGTCAATGTCTTGAAGTTCGTACCACCACTTCTTCTCGCTAACCTCAACAGATCCAAAATCAAATGTGGGATCAATTTTCATTTTTGTCAACAAAAACTTTCTTTTCCTATAAAACATAAACACACATTAGAATGTATTTATTTAGTAGATATAATGATATATAAATATAATTATATCCTACACATTGTTAACGTCCTTGATATGCGGCAGAACCAACCCGTACTTGAATGTACTTGCCTCAAATCTTGATGTTGAAGCCACCGTGTTCTTCTGTCTTGCAATATATGGGGATTTGATTAAAATGTCTGGTCTTCGTTGACGTTTAACCAATATTCCAATCGTAGTCTCATCTTGCAAATCACCAGAATCTTCGCATTCAATCTATCTACACAAATTGAAAAGTCAGATTTCATGAATTGTGGTAATCTCAAACTGATTTAGTTTGTTGTTTGGGTATACCTGAATCATTTCGGATTTATCCTGCATTTCTACGCTCTTTATTATCTCTTCAAATTGTTTCATCACCACTTCAGTGTAGAATGAATCTTCTAGAGGGTCGCACATGTTGACATTATCATTTTGATATGTATTCCTGACTTGACTTTGTGGATCAGCAACATGAACAACGTCGGGGATTCCTCCCATTGAATCAGTCGGACCACTGTAATCAAACGCAGCCTAAAAATAAAATTTAGCATGTGATATATTGGAAACAAAACAATTCTAGTACTATGATAAAGTTGGAATGTATCTTAAATGATTGGTATATTGCAATATAGTTACTTTTGAAAACAACCATTTGCCTGTCATAGACTTCAGTTGGAGGAGAATCTGATTTTGAAGAAACTTTTGTCCTTAACTCATCCATAAAATTATCAAGCTTAGCATCAATCTCATGATATCGGACTTCAGATCAGATTGTTGGGAGATTATTCGATCCTGTCAGGATCGTATATCCACCAGGAGTTTTCTTAACTCCTTCAACCCAACATTGCAATCATCTTGTCAATAAATCCACATTAGTTACGGGATGATATTCGAAAGAAATTAAAAAAAAATATGAATGGAAGTAATGATAAACATATGAAAACTATAGAAAACATATTTTAGAATTTATTAACCTCTTTGGAGATTGCTTTAGTCTTTTTTGACACGTTGATATTCCGGAAACTTCTGGAATTGGCGAACTATGAGCATTGAATTTCTTTGATTTCGTAATAGGGGGGTCTACGAAATCACTGTCATCCTCATGTGTTGCAGATGGTATATCACTACCAAACAAACCAGCTAGGTATGATGCCCCTCGCTCATCTTCATCCGGTTGGATGCCATTAACTTCCATCTATAGTATACATAATCAACCAAAAAAAATGTTACATTTGCGTGTTTGTAACATATGATGATACACAAATAACAACATAGAAAATTTATGATACATAATAACTAACATTTGGTAAGTCAAAGTTAATCTTCTCCAGTTGAGACGTCGTTGCTCGCGTCGAAGTAGTAGTCTAGTTCAAGAGTCGAGCATGTCCGATGTAATCTGGAGCATATTTTTCCATCTATCGAAGGGACAAATTCATAAATCTAGATTTGAAAGGAAATAGGAAATCTATATAATCTGTACATGAATATATCCTTCTTAATCCCATCATCGTACGTACGCTTTGTCAATGCAATCTTCAAATAACTGAATGTATTTTGAAATAGTTCCTTGCCCCCATGCGTATGTATCGGTCAGAACTGAATCAACCAAACAAAATGTTGCATCTGATACCTATTTTTTATACGGCGTAGTGAACAGGTATGACGTAATCAGATACAAAATCCCAATTTTGACAACGTCTTCATCTTTCGAATCCGATGGCATGTTCTTAAAAACTTGCTCGACATCTTTGTTATAAACACTCTTTAAATCACCAAAATAGATATGCCTCAACATTGATTTAGCGTTGCGAGACTTTAGACCAATACACTTCAAACCAGTAACTATACAAAAATCCTCAATTGAAAATTTAAGTATTCTGCCTGAGATACTGAACCACATTTGTTCCTTGTTTGGCTATCTCACCTACATTAACAGCATCTTGTGTATAAGTTGATGCTGAAGATGAATCTCGTTTACATTCAAAAAGTGTCCAAAACAAGTTCAACGAAATAACTCTTTTTGAGAATTGTTCATCTTCTGGTTGAGTGAGATGATAATATCATGAGGAGCTGATACCATTACTCTGGCTCCAATCATGTCATCAGAATTGATACAGAAATCTCCAACCTGAAAATTACAAGTGAACATTACATTCAATAGTATACAAAAGTATGATATACTAGATTGTAACATATGTATCAACCAATGTAACAATAACATAATAACCACATGTGTAACATTTGTTACATCATTACATCATAATCACTTCAGTGTTACAAAACATCATATAAAAATCATTGTTACACAAAAATTGTATTTATAACATCTTAATCAGTAAGTATTACGTAATAACCAATTCTATAACAGAATTACCATCTCTGTAACATTTGTTACATAATGACCATCTTTGTATCATGTGTTACAGAATCACCAATATTGTAATAAATTTAACATAATAACAAATAATGAAACATATGTAACATAATAACAAAATTCTACATAACATAATATATTATGTTTTAAAATATTAATCAGGAACATAATATGCAAAATTTTACAAAACATACTCATCTGAACAAAACTACATAAAGAATAACTTCGATTAGAAAAAAATCATTTTGTACGGTTTGAATACCTTATATTTTCCTTTTGAGATTGCATGCCTTCATCTTCATTCTCTCTTTCGTTTTGGCATCTTTATTGGGTGTAGAGAAGGTTATTCATCGGAGACTGGAAGCATTTGACTCCGGCATGTTTTCTCCACCAGGCGACGCTCTCTTCGACCTTGTCAATCTGCGATTTGGAGTCTCCACTGTTCAAATAAGATGAAAAATGTTGAAAAATACACTACAATTTAGAGATTTCCGACGAAAATTTGCAGAGATTCAAAAAAATTTACACAGATTTTATAATGGAAAGTTTCTTCACGTTTGGAGATTTTTCACTGTAGTGGATAGATATGGCAATGGGCCAAGCCAAGCCAGCTCGGCCCATAAAAACGAGCTCGGCTAGCCCCAAGGAATTAGCCGAGCTCGGCTCATCTGTCCTTAAAAATGATGCTCGTTTCAACCCACGAGCTCGTAGACCAAACGGCCC
Organism: Forsythia suspensa; assembly: GCA_023638005.1. Taxonomy (NCBI): domain Eukaryota; kingdom Viridiplantae; phylum Streptophyta; class Magnoliopsida; order Lamiales; family Oleaceae; genus Forsythia; species Forsythia suspensa. Next base: position 18,799,417 of record CM042669.1, read on the forward strand.
GAGCCGAGCTACCCACGAGCTCGGCTTGGCCCTGAAATTTTTTTTTTTTTAAATTTGAAAATGAGAATGAAAGAAAATATTGGGAATCCTTTATATTAAAAATTAAATGTTGAAAACCCTCCTCCATTTTTCGGGCTTGGGACCGGCTACTTTGAAAGTAGGCGGAGTTAAAATTATACACGAACAAGATGTTACGTGTACAATTTTTTATTGAAATAAGACAAAAAAAAATATTAAATACTAATGCAAAATAATACTTACTACAAATCTGAATAAATTCATATTCAAATCTTCAAGTTCTTCGGACATTATTCTATTCACTTTGTCTTGGATTCGAAGTTCAGCGTCATTACAATCCTTTAGACACATTAAGCTTTCTAAAATATCGGCTTTGAGTCTTGACATGAAATCAGACAGAACACCTGCCACTTATACTAAATGCAGCCTCCAATGCTACAGTTGAGAGGATGTGTTAGTAGATCACGTGCCATTTTTGAAAGAATTTGGCAACTACGTTAATGTTGTCTCGGCCATCGTAGTATATCAAAAAAATTTCTCTCTTCGTCATCTAAAATGCACGTCATGCGTGAAATACCTAACTAACTCTACAGGTGTAGTAAAATTGTTAGCAATAAAATAATTTTAAACAAGTGGAGTAGTTAGATAATATACACCAGAACATGCAGTTGTTGCGTCGTAAAAACTTTCAAAAAAATTCCTAACATGAGCACATATTTCCCATTCATATGATTCCAAATCATATTCTCAATCATGTAAGTGTCGGCCATTATAATATACAGTAATGCAATCTTCGTAACCTCACAAGATTCAAGCATGAGATATGTTGAATTCTATCAATGGCCAACATCAGTACAAAAATATTTTGATTGCAGTCCATTTTTCATACAAAAATCAGCAAAAACTTGTTTTCTTGCTAGTGAGACCGTAATATAATTCATAGTATCTAATTTTTTCTAATTGGAATTGTATAAATTTTTATCCATCTTGCACAATTAAATTAAACACATAACATATACAACGAATGTGAAATAAAATACCATCAAATTCTAGACTACAATATTGAATTAATTTCTCAATTACTATGTTGTTTGGGCCTGCATTATCAAATGTAAAACTACGAGCCTTAGAGTCACAATTAAATTCATGTAACATACCCAATAAAACATGAAAAATATTATTTTCATTATGAGGATAGTCTATTTGTTTAAACGATATTACTTTTTTATGTATTATCCAATTACTATCAATGTAGTGTTCAGTTGCAATCATATATCCTTTTTTATTATTACATGTCCATAAGTCTGACATAAAAGATAAAACATCGTTATAATTATTAATATAATTTATAATAGCTTCTTTCTTTTTATTATATCTAACAATAGTATTTTTACAAAGAGTATTTCTAGAAATATTAACGTACATTAGTTAGAGATATTTTTGGATGAAGTTCATGAAATAGGGATTTTCCACCATGCTCAGTGGAAACTCGACATTTGCCACCAATTTTGGTAGTCCTTCGCGGCGCATGAGCTCTTGTGAATATATCCAAGTGTTGAGATTGGGACTACTGGACCCGGCTCCCAGAGATCTAAACTGGAGTTGTGCCTAATTTGTTTCAAACCTCCATGTTTGAATTAACACTTTTTGAAGTGTCTGTTTAGATGAGTCGTGCCTATCTATTGTTTCCAGGCTAACTTCTCTTGACAGTATTTACACTGTACTTTGTACTCAGGGACTCCGTCTACTAATGTATTAGTCGGCACCAACTCAAAATGCTGCCAACACTTAGCCTTTTGTTTAGTAGCTTTTCGTTTAGTGCTAGAACCGATAGTTGTTCGTGTATCGACATCTTCTTAAACATCTTCCAAATCAATTGGATCAGTGCTACCACTAAACTGATCAATAATATCGTCTAAAATTAGAATGTCATTAAGACCTGCTGAAATCATCATCACTTCGATTATAGGCCATTTGGAATAATATAATAAAGAGAATAGGAGAAGATGAATATGTAGTAGAAACTAAAAAATAGAAATGTAGAAAATTAGTAGAAGTAGAAAATTAAAACTTAAAATTATGGAGTAATATCTAGATAATGAGATATTATATACTAATTATAACACTAATCTTGAGAGAATGAAATTTAAAAATTGTTAATGGATTGAGTATATAATAGAATTAGAAAGATTGAAGTGTGAAAAAAATGAGTTTATAATATGAGTATTTATGAAAAAATAATGAAATTAAAAAAAATAAATAAAAATAAAAAACTATCATGACTGTTGGATAAAAAAAATGAGTTTATAACATGAGTATTTATAGAAAAATAAACAAAAAATATAAAACTATCGTGACCGTTGGATCAACATCCAACAGTCATGATAATGTAACCGTTGCACGAGTCACGAGCCGAGCCGGCTCGTGGCTCGTGGGCTCATGTTTTTTGACCGAGCCAAATGGGCTCGGTCCTCTTTTGGTTTTTTAGACTTGGTCTTTGTTTGTGCTCGTCTCTAACTATTGCTATTGATAAATAGTGAGTGTAATATCTATTATGTATGAAAAGTGATTAGATTTTGATGCAAAGACATACGACAACGAATCGAAGTAAGCCAGCCTCTTAAGAGTAGAGACAGAGGCAGTCCATTGAAAAGCTATAGGCCCGCCCCATATCCACCGGATGTATTTCCGGAGTACCCTCGATAAAAAGAATATTTTCTCTCTAGCGGCTTTATTTCTGAAGTGTGTAAGTGAAAGAGAAAAGATGGCACACACGGTTTCTTGAAATTGTAGATATGAATGGAAAAAAGAAAGCATTTTTACCAAGTCTGAAAACTGATTAGATGGATGTATCGTGTGTCAATCAAATTGACCATTTCAAGATTTGCGTGTTATTTTATTGGACATGGAAGTTACAAGTTGATGTGTTTAGCAATTAGAGTTGACAGGGATAATTTTGGAACAGAATCCAATTAGGGCTAGACATTATTATTATTATTATTATTATTATTATTATTATTATTATTATTATTATTAAGTTAATATAAAAAATTCAACTGCCTGACGATGAGGTTTTGATATTATCTTATGATTTGTGCTAAATTCAAAATTAAAAGTTCATAAGTTCAATTAATTAAACGAAAAGATTTAAAATCCTCTAAATTTAAAGCCAATTATTATGTACAAGTACATAACGAATATGTCACATGAATTCTTTTTTATGAAAATTTACTTTTTCTTTTGTGCATGTTGCTAATTCATATACTTCGTTAAAATTTATCCTTTTTTTTTTTTTGGAGTAAGTTAAAAGTTTCTTTAGTTTGTGCCTCTTGAACTAAAGAATTGCTTATAAATAATCGTTTTCTTATTAGTGAAAGTTTTGTTATTATTTATGATATGGTATATAAATTATCCTTACACAACTTATTTAGCGTATTATTTTATGTTTAGTAGTATAGCTCAAGTGTTTGTACATTTAACGTACAAATAAAACTGGAACAAATTATGTATACGGAATTGATATAAACATGTCCAATAGAAATTAAAAATGTAATTCTTAAAAGTCATATATGCCTTGTATTTAAATAGAATTTGTGATTAAAATATATTTTGATGAACACCGTAAAACATGAACAATAGAAATTAAATATGTAATTCTTATAAGTCATTAATCTTTGTATTTAAATAGAATTCGTGATAAAAATATATTTTGATGAACACCGTGAAATCTGATAATCTGAGTAACTAAAGGTACAATCTTCATTACTACAGTTATCCAATTGTCCAGCATCCAATGGTGATCCACACAGCAAAAACATATTTGAATTTTCCAGTCAATAGTCAATAACAGATGAAAGCACATTTTTGGGAGTGAATGATTTGTGTTCAGTATCTTTCTTGTGCTAGCAAGTTATGAAGACAAGTTATAATTCCATAATATGTAGCTTATTATTTATAGGTTAAGCTAACCCTAATTCTACTCTTACTATAACTGTGTCATCCCGTCCAATTAATTAATCTAATTAATTTACTTGGCCCATAAGTAATTAAGTCCGACTCGGTACTTTGGATCTTGGACATTAGTTCTTACAATCTCCCACTTAAATAAGATTCAACTCTAGATACCTAATTCTTGCATTTTATGTGTGACCCATTAGATTCCGATTTACAATGGCAAACACTTGATATTAATATTGATTCACATAGATCGATCAATTCAAATCGTCGTCTAAGATTGACATCTAGAATTGGGTCAAGGCAATTTATTTGAAGAAAAATGTCAAGTGGTGTGACAAGACCAGTATATGTGCGATTATTGTGAAAATATAATTCCTTCATACTATAACCTAATTGGTTGAGAGATATAGATCAGCGTCAATCTCGTTTCTATCAATTATATTATTCACATCAACTCTTCGTTGTTCTAATTTAATTATGATTGAAACACTTTCAACTCATAACTACACCACAGTCGAGTAACTTTATATCAACTTCAGTGGGCAAAATGCACGTTACAATTTTCTACTTTCTAGGAGTAACAAATCTTTATATTGTACATTTACAATCTTCATATGATTTTCACTATATCCATATGACATCTTTCTGATGACTCATAATATTATAGCCTCATCAAATGCTCGCCAAAGTACAGCAGTCCTTACATAAGATTCTATGATGCCCTCAAATCAAAGGACCAAATCCACTATTGTGCATTAGAGATTTACCACTTATACTTGGATAGTTATCCATGTGGAATCTTTAGGCGGGTCATCTAATGCCTTGTTCTTATAACAATGCATGCATATGTTCATTCAAATGTCCATTTACATCTTAGCTCGTGAGATCAGCTATTTTCTTGAAAAGAAATACAACACATGCTAGTCTATCCGTAATAATGATATATGTATCTCATTATTACTAGACTAGGAATAATTCAAGAATAAGTTAACTATAACTTACATCTCACAATTAGAACACCTTGTGATTAACTAGTTATCAAGAACTTTTCCTCCAAACTCCATTATTTTAAATAGGTATAAATCTGTCATTAGAATGTAGACAAACATTTAATTAATAAAATTGTTCATACACATCAATGTCTAACAAAAAGTATATCACAATAATCTCACATAAACTAGATCCAATCACTCAGACATTTAATACCAATAAACTTAGCAAGAGCATCATGCTTGTGGTAGGACAACGACTTTGTTAGAGAATCTGCTACATTATCGTCAGTTGGTATCTGTTCTATCTTTATATTATTCATTCTATGATCTTCCTAATGAGATGATATTGTCTCAATATATGCTTGGATCTTTGATGAGACATGGGATCTTTCGCTTGTGCAATGGCTCCATTATTATCACAACACAGTACTCCAAGTTCAGTGATGAACTTTTCTATCCAGACTACTTCCTTTGTTGTTTTTGAAGCAACTATATATTGGACATTTGTAGATGAATTAGCGGTCATATCTTGTTTGAAACATTTCCAACTCATCGTACTACCATTTAGAGTAAATACATATCCGAGTTGGAATTTGCTATCATCTTTGTCAGACTAAAAGTTGGTAGTAGCATATACTTGAACTCTTAATTCATTTCCTCCATACTAAATCTTTTCAAAATTTTATCTATATAGGTAGATTAAGATTCGCCAAGCATTCTTTTAGATCATTCTCTATAGATCATTATCCCGATAATACATGGTGCATATCTCATATCCTTCACGGATAAATTTTTAGATAACTACAATTTTACCGATTGCACCATGGGAACATCATTTCCTAATAATAGTATGTTATCCATATACAGGATTAGAAACATGACTTCACTACAAGTAACCTTCTTATACACACATAGTTCATTGTTGGTAAAATCCATAAGCATACGGAATCGTTGACAAGTAATAGTAAAAGTGGGTAAAGAGTATCGTTCCCACGAAGACTATAATTTGTATTAGCCAAAAGTAAATTAACTCTAACTTAAATTGAATAAACACAATAGAAATGTTTTGATTTTATTGAAAACTAGACTAATTTAGAGAATTGAAGTAAAGATAAGTTATGAATTTTGAAGGAAAAAAAAACAATTAAACAAATTATGCTAGGAATCCGACTCCACCATTTATATTCATTTTAATCCATGAACCCTTACGTCCCAATCCAATTTATGCTCAAATTGACAATCGATAATCCTCAATTATCTAATAATCTCTGTCGAGTAGAATTAAACATATTTTCATGTAAGTTTCAAAATATTTCTATTTTGAATACGAATATATAAAAACGCATTTAAAAACCAGATTATCTAAATTGATTGCACCGAGCATCGCAAATTATTTCTAATTTCTATTGACTTGGTATTTAAAACCATAAGGAGTTAATTTATTTCAAACCTTTCAGAAACTAAAATAAATCACAAACACGCTCAAACGGTGATCAATTATTCAAACGGACATTTAAATCATGGTATAAATCAATCAAACATAAATTTGGATTAAGATTGAGAATTCAAGAATTAAACAAATATAAAATGTTTACATATTCATCCATAGCATAAATAAATTTAGCCTAACATACTAAAAGAAAGAAAACAAAAGAAAAGTAAAACATAGAAGCCATCACCCGGATTGAAATAAAACTCGAAAGAGGCGATCTTGATCTTCGTTTCTTGCTTCTTTTCTTGTTTCTCTCCCAATTTCGGCTCTAAAATTCCACAAAACGGCCCTTGATATGAGTTAATAACTCATATTTTATACTACACTCATTGTGCCCCAAAAGATCCTCAAAAATCCTTAAAATCGTAGGCCAAAAGTTACCTAATCGGTCGAATCGAAAAAGGAAAAAAATCTCCCGCAGCCAAAAATTATAGCCCAGGCAAATCCCAAGCGATCGCCCAGGGATGCTGTTTTCTTCTCTGTTTTGGTTTTAAATTGCTTTGGCGCCTAAACTTTGTAGTTTTTGGGTTTTGCGCTTTGGTCCTTTTAATTTTCATATCCTTCTATTTGGTCTTTCAACTTTGGTCGTTGTCATTTTTAGTCGTCAAACTTCAATATTGTCTTTTTCAAACCTCCAACTTTCTGTAATCTCCAATTTGGTCCTTCAACTTTCAATTGAGTGTAATTGGATCTTCATACTTTCGAAATATCTTCCAATTTATTGCTCTTTGCATCTATTCTTCTCAATTTCTTACAAACGGGTCCAACACCGCAATATAAGCAAAAATACACTAAATTAAGTATAAAATTAATAAAATGACGAGGTAAAAGCTTAGTTTAAAGGCCCAAATAAGTACACAAAATGCACTTATCAAACACTCCCAAACTAAACAATTGTTCGTCCTCGAACAAAAATAAAAATAAACTACAAATTTAAACTAAGCTAAAAGAATTAACAGAAAATGAATTAATGTTAAATTTCTTACCATATGCTTCAAGTTTGAAAAATAAAGTAACACGTTTAGAAAGAGATCAAACAACATAAAATATTTTCACTTATCCAATGCTCGATCTTTAGTGAGTGTGTGATTAGCCAAAAATTGAGCTTACACATGTATTAGACCACGACCAATATTGTGTTTCTGATATTTTTACAATCCCAAACCCTTTATAGTCATTTATTCCTTACACTTCTCGTAAATTACACACTTCTAATGCTCTTCTTTCCAATCCCGATGTGTTCTAGCAAATTTGGTGCCTATTGATTAACACAATACTTTTTCAAATAAAGTGATAAAAATTAGAACATTGTATTCTTAGAATTAGGATGGTGAGTGATTTCTAAATTTCTCATCTTCAGTCTCTTAGGTTCTAACCTAGCAATCCTTACTGAGTACTTTAACTCTATTTATTTTATTTAACCAATATAAACGATCTTACATCCTGTGTAATACTTCTCTCTCACTAGCTTTCTATGTGACCCTTAGAAGGCGAGCTTTGGGTCGATGACTCCCAAGTCAAATGACCATAGGGCACCGGTTTTAAAATACCCCAACAGACTTAATTGTTCGAGTCCCACAGTGCTATAACAGTAAAGATAAAAAAAATTATATGACCCTTGTAGCAAGCTTTGGGCGAGATGACTCCCAAGTCGAGATGACTTTAGGGCACCGTGTTTCAAAATATCCTAACGAGCTTAATTGTTCGAGTCGATATAAAATTTTATTTTATCGAGTGAGTAGTGCTCGGTTTAGATTCCTTGACTACAACCTATTCAACCAAAGATGAGACCCGAAAACTCAAACCATCACAAATTCTCATAACATAGGTAGTAACTTTAACACCCCCAAACTATTCTCAAAACAGTGTGGTTACTAGCTTAAGGATTTAGGGACGAGATTTTCACAATATTTCTAAGTCAATAATATCAACCAAAAACACGCAAGGCCTGTTTCTATATTAGTGATAAGTCAATAGTGGCTATGTGCTTCAAGTATAGTCTAACATGGATAAGTATTCAGGTAAAAGTACGAGTTAAGGTGTTGTCTAATATTCTAACTAAAAACATACTTAAATTCAAACAAATATCACCATTGGCGGTAAGATATTCAACAATAAATAATTTTTATTTTTTTTTGTAAATAAAAACGAAATTTCCAATTATATAGACCTGAATAATAAGCAAATTCCAAATAATTAAGTATTAAATTTTAACCCACTTTAAACTAAAACATTACATTGTCCCCAATATAATAACAAAATAAAGCAAACAATGAGGGAAAAGATCAGGTACTCCCGAGAGATAGATGTGGAGAAGATGGATCCGACTGGTTAAAGATCCGGTTGAAGTGGACTGACGTGGGATGGGGCTCATGTGCCTTGCAAAGTGGGACATTCTGCGATTAACATGGTGAGGCTTAATAAGTGCATTAAACAATAAATAAAATAAAAACTAATGAATTCTTTAAACTACCTAAAACTATTAGCCATAAAAGGCAAGTAAATAAAATGGTTAGAAAATGGGTTGCCTCCCATTTAGTGCTTATTTATAGTCATTAGCTTGACTTTTCGTAAATATCACTTATGGAGGCTTGAATTGGGCTTAGAAAATCTTGCATTGCTTGCGGTTACCAGCTTTGCAAGATTTATCCTTTGCCCTCCAGATTTTAAATCGCCCCTTTTCATCTTTAATTGCTCCAACAAGTCCTCCTATTTTTGCATCCGGTTTGCACTTTTCTTGGCCAATTTTCATCACTTCATCAACTCTAAAACACCCTTCGAGATTGACTGGTTGCTCGGGTACGGTGTACATACTGAATATTGCTCGTTCATCATCATGTACCTTCAAGATCAGCTCACCTTTTTCAACATCAATAAGAGCTCGACTCGTCGCTAAGAATGGTCGACCCAATATTACTGGTATAACTCGGACCTCTTCGATATCAAGGACAATGAAGTCAACCGGAAAGATAAATTTATCCACTTTGATAAGCACGTCCTCAACCATACCCCATGGGTGCTTGATTGATCTATCAGCAAGTTGCAAAGATACAGTTGTTGCTTTTACCTCTCCCAAACCTAGTTTTTTGTACACAAAAAAGGGCATCAAATTAACACTTGCACCTAAATCACTTAAAGCAGTAAAATTATAAAACCTTCTAATTGTGCAAGGTAAATTAAAACTCCCTGGGTCTTTTAACTTCGGATGCAACTTTTTTTGAAGAATAGCGCTACACTCCTCAGTTAATTCTATTGTCTCGTATTCCTCAGGTTTTCTCTTTTTTGGCAACATTTTCTTCATAAATTTTAAGTACAATGGCATCTGGGATAAAGCTTCGGTGAATGGGAGATTGATGTGTAATTTCTTGAAAACTTCAAGAAACTTTTCAAATTGCTTGTCGAGTTTGTGCTTCTGTAACCTCTGAGGAAAAAGAATTGGTGGCACATATGCTTCGATAGGAATTGGCACCCTCACTTTTAATGATTCAGTAGATTCCTGTGACTCTTCTGCATATTGTTTTCCAGCTTCTTCTTCCTCAATCACCGATTGTTTATCCTTTTTCTCCGGCCTTTTCATGTGAATATCGTCGGCCAGTACCCGCTCACGATGGTACCGCATTTACACATTCTTTTGGATTTGTCATCGTATTGCTAGGCAAAGTGCCCTCGTGTCCTCCACATAAAGCAACTACTATCTCATCCAATCTGATTTTCCAAATTTTTAAGAGAAGCTGTTGGTCTTTGTAGAGTATTATCAATTTTGTAATGTACTCATACATTAAATCTTCCAAAGAAGGCTTTTTCTCGTACTGTTGTTGGAATCCAGGTTGTTGAAATCCAGGTGATTTTTCTTGATTTTGATTTCCCTGATTCTGATTATTACTCCAAGAAAAATTTGGGTGATTTCTCCATCCTGGAATATGAGTGTTGGAGTAAGGGTTGTTCTGTTGATGCGAGAAATTCTGAACATAGTTAACTTCTTCAGGATTTGATGTGAACGAAGTTGTCAGGGGACAAGATGAAGTCTGATGATTCGCCCCACAGCTTTCACAAATCGGATTAGAACTATGTACCATGTTGACTGAATGTGTGACGAGATCTATTTTTCTTGTGAGAGCGTCCATTTGAGCAGATAGTGCTGATATGGCATCAACATTATAAAGACCTGCTGTTTTTTTCGGTGTTTCTCTTTCTGATAGCCACATAGCACTAATTTCAGCCATTCGTTCAAATAGTTCATGAGCTTCCCGGACATTTTTTGTTGTAATCGATCCGTTTGATGATGAATCTACTGCAGATTTGCTTGCTGGAATTAACCCGTCATAAAAATAATGGACTGACGTCCTTTTTCGTATGTAGTGATTTGGGCATTCACGTAGTAGATCTTTGAACCTTTCCCAAGCTACATGGACGCTTTTCGAATCAAGTTGCTGAAGATGGTTATATCATGTTTTAACCGGGCAACTTTAGTTGGCGGAAAGTACTTGTGGTGAATTTTTGAATGAGATCGCTCCACTAAGTAATCTGGAGGCGGATTAGAGTCCAACCACTCTCTTGCCCCATCTCTTAGCGTATGTGGGAATAGTCTCATTCTAATAGCATCATTGTTCACTCCTTGGTATGAGAAGTTGCTACAAAGCTCCAGAAAGCGTGAAACATGGCTATGTGGATTCTCATTTGATTTCCCATAGAATTGTAAGTTGTTCTGGAATAGATTTATCACATCCGGGCGTAGTTGAAAATTTAGTCATCCATATGGCGGGGTATGCTATCTTTGGATTGATTCTCGAATGATTGATGGGGTCATGAATTCCCCTACCAGCATTTCATCTTCATCAATCACCACTGGTTGCAGAAGTTGAATATGGGCTTCTGCCATTGTAACCTCGTGCTCTTTGTTATGCTTATTCTTTTGTTCTCTTCTGCGTTATCTGAAAGTCCTCTCGATCTCGGGTTCAAATGGAGCAAGATCGAAATCTTCTAAGTTTTGCATAAGCCAACAGCAAATGCCTGAAAAGATCAAAATGAGTGAGGTAGAGTAGTCACAAGAAAACCAAGGAGTCAAAAAATAAAATAAAAAATTCAATTTCAAGCCAAAATTAATAAAAAATAATCTAAAATAAATCTAAAGTCCCCGTCAACGGCGCCAAAAACTTGTTCGGTAAAATCCCGCAAGCGTACGGGATCGTTGACAAGTAATAGTAAAAGTGAGTAAAGAGTATCGTTCCCACGAGGACTATGATTTGTATTAGCCAAAAGTAAATTAACTCTAACTTAAATTGAATAAACACAATAGAATTTGGAATGTTTTGATTTTATTGAAAACTAGACTAATTTAGAGAATTGAAGTAAAGATAAGTAATGAATTTTGAAGGGGAAAAAAAACAATTAAACAAATTATGCTAGGAATCCGACTCCACCATTTATATTCATTTTAATCCATGAACCCTTACGTCTCAATCCAATTTATGCTCAAATTGACAATCGATAATCCTAAATTATCTAATAATCTCTGTCGAGTAGAATTAAACCTATTTTCATGTAAGTTCCAAAATATTCCTATTTTGAATACGAATATAAAAAAAACGCATTTAAAAACAAGATTATCTAAATTGATTGCACCGAGCATAGAAATTTCTAATTTCTATTGACTTGGTGTTTAAAACCATAAGGAGCTAATTTATTTCTAACCTTTCAGAAACTTAAATAAATCACAAACACGTTCAAACGGTGATCAATCATTCAAACGGACATTTAAATTATGGTATAAATCAATCAAACATAAATTTGGATTAAGATTGAGAATTCAAGAATTAAACAAATATAAAAGGTTTACATCTTCATCCATAGTATAAATAAATTTAGCCTAACCTACTAAAAGAAAGAAAACAAAAAGAAAAGTAAAACATAGAAGCCATCACCCGGATTGAAATAAAACTCGAAAGAGACGATCTTGATCTTCGTTTCTTGCTTCTTCTCTTGTTTCTCTTCCAATTTCAGCTCTAAAATTCCACAAAACGGCCCTTGATATGAGATAATAACTCATATTTTATACTACCCTCATTGTGCCCCAAAAGATCCTCAAAAATCTTTAAAATCGTAGGCCAAAAGTTACCTAATTGAAGTCGAACTGAAAAAGGAAAAAAATTCCGGCAGCCAAAAATTAGCCTAGGCGATCGCTTGAGCAAATCCTGAACAATCGCCTGTGGATGCTTTGTTTTCTTCTCTGTTTTGGTTTTCGGCTGCTGGCCGCTCGCCCAGCTATAAGCTGTGCGATCGTCCAGCTTGTAGTTTTTTGCATTTTTTTTAGTTTGGTCCTTTTAATTTTCATATCCTTCTATTTGGTCCTTCAACTTTGGTCTTTGTCATTTTTAGTCCTCAAACTTCAATATTGTCTTTTTCAATCCTCCAACTTTCTGTACTTCAACTTTCAATTGAGTATAATTGGATCCTCATACTTTTGAAATATCTTTCAATTTATTGCTCTTTGCATCCATTCTTCTCCAATTTCTTACAAACGGGTCCAACACTGCAATATAAGCAAAAATACACTAAATTAAGTATAAAATTAATAAAATGACGAGGTAAAAGCTTAGTTTAAAGGCTCAAATAAGTGCACAAAATGTACTTATCATTCATCTTTATTCTTGATAAAATCAAACATTTTTATTGTTTCATCAAAACAAGTTTGCTTTAATCCATATATAGATCTTTGTAGTTTGCATACCTTGTTTGGATCTTTGGATTCAAAGTATTCAAGTTATGTCATGTACACATTCTCGCTAAGATTCTCATTAAAGAATACGGTTTTCACATCCATTTGTCAAATCTCATAGTCATAGTATATTGCTATCGCAAGCAAAATTTGAATTGACTTAGACATGAGTAATGGTGAAAAGGTTTTGTCTAAGTCAATTACTTGTCTCTTCCTGTAACCTTTAGTGCCAATATTGTCTTGTAAGTATCAACATAATAATCCATGTCGACCTTCTTCTTGTAAACTCATTTACAGTTATGGGTTTTACCCCCATCAAGTGGATCAACCAAGGTCCAAATATTGTTTTCTTACATGGAGTTCATTTCGATTTCATGGCTTTTTGCCATCTCTTTGACTTCGATTATGTATAAGTAGTGGGTTTATATTTCTCGATTAGCAATGCATTATTCATAATCATGAGGTCGTATCTTTGAGAAAGATGAATGACCCTGCTCAACTTGCAAGGAGTTGGCATGTCTTCGAGACTAGAAGTTCTCAATTGCCAATCTATGCCTCATCAAATGCAGGCTTAGTGGCTCATCTAATTGGTCAATTTCATTTGTGGCCTCTTAAATATCTTTAAGATCTAATTTTTCCTCCCCATCATCTCTTAGAATGAATTCTTTCTATAAGAATACAACATGTTTCGATACATTCATCTAGACGGGATTGTAGAAATAGTATCCAATAGTTTCTTTTGGATACCCCACAAAGAAACATTTATCAGATTTAGCTCATAGCTTGTTCAATTCAACGTGCTTCACATAAGCGTCATAGTCCCCAAACCTTCATGTATGAAAGATCGGACTTTTTTCCTCTCCATAACTCATATGTAATTTTATCGATCGATTTAGATGAGACATAGTTCAGTGTGTGACATGCAGTGTTAAGTGTATATCTCCAAAATAATTTTGGGAGAACTATGCAACTCATCATTGATCGCATCATATCAAGTAAGGTGTAGTTTATCTTTTAGATACGACCATTGTGTTTGTGGTGTATACGATTGAAGTCCACTGTGAAAGAATCACATTCTTTTTTATATAGTCTAAAAACTCACCTTTCAAATATTTCCCACCTCGATTAGATCTATCATAATAGTTTTCTCAGTTTGCCTTTTCATTTCTTACTTGAACTTCTTAAACTTTTCAAGGGCTTCATGCTTAAATTTCAACAAAAAAACAAAAAAAGAAACCATATCTAGAATGGTCATCTGTAAACGTGATGAAGTAAGAAAATCTACCTCTAACATCTATAGACATCGACATACATCAGTATGTACAAGATCCAAAATGTTTGCAGCTTCAACTTCCTTTCCAGAAAAAAGAGTTTTTGGGCATTTTTTCCATTAGGCACAACTCACATTTATCAAATAATTCATAATCACTTGAATCTAAGTATACATCTTTATGTAACTTAATGATGTATTTTTTATTTATATGACCAAGTCTGCAATGCCAAAGAATTAAGTTATTAATTCTATTACTTTTATGTCTTTTGTTGTCTATACTCATTATAGGACATTCCAAGACTAGAATATAGATGTTATTATATAAATTCCCACATTCATAAAATACATCATCAAGATAAAAAGAACAACATTTATTCTTAATCTTAATGAAAAATCCATCTATGTCCAAACATGAAATAGAAATAATTGTAACGCCCCGAAAATTTTGTATCTTAATTTTATAATTTAGAAAATCTAAATTTTTATTTTCTTATGAAAAATCCAATGATCCTCACAAATTGTTGAGTTTGGTATGCCAATTTCAATAAGTTTATGGAGAAAGTATATAAAGTATTGGGGACTTTTTAAGAAAAATATTTAGTTGTGAAAAATGTTTGGGCTTGATCGACTTTAATCCCATAGATAAAGACTAAGCTGAAAATTCTATGAAAACTTCAAGTTATTTACAGTTTTGCCATTGTTTCGAACCAACTTTGCAACTATCGTGTGTCCCGTAGCCTATGCATGTTATACTATCGCGTAGTTCGTTTAAATTGATATCAAGTTTGAATATTTTCCAAGTTGAAATTTGCCTTGAAAGTCGAGCCAAAGTGGTGTAAACAGATTTTAAATAATGCCAAAATTTTACCAAATTTAGCTAAGTATGGAAAGTCAGCCGGGAAGTCATTTTTAAGCTAATCGTACGAGCTATCGACTGGTCCATTTCTTTTGCATGTATAGTCACTATAAAGCTTGAAGTATGAACTTTACAACGGTGTAAAGTTTGACTAAATCAGAGCACGTCTCAACCCCCAAATATTGTCCCGAACTTGGCTACTTGAAATAAGAAATCTGGAAATTTTGTAATAAAATATTAGTTGAATGGGACACATAGTGTTGATTAATACTCGTATAAATAACTGATAAACTAATAAAATAATAAGATAAAATAGGAATAAGCAAGAATTTTCAAAGATAAGCTAAACCAAACATGGCTTTACCAATACTCTATAAATAAACCCTCTTGAGCTGTGTTTTTTAATACCAAAATTTAAATAAAGAAACTCTGCTGGAATTTAGAGAGAGAAAAAAGGTAAGAATGAAAAAATTAAAAGAAAACCAATAATCCTTTCTTTCTTCTTTGTTTTCATGGAAAATAGTGTGATGAAACACTAAACTAACAAGGAACTCATCACATCTATACCATGATAAGCTAGAAAAGTATGATTTTATGTCCAAAAACTCAAAACCTAGGTTTTAGCAGAGATTCGAGGCTACTAGTAGCTTCAGAAACAACAAAGAAATGCTTCTAGGAGTCCCGAATCCCTGATCTCTGGTAGTTTCGTTTTCAGCGTAAAACAACGAGTTTTTGGATAGAAATTCTCCTTAGCCAAGCCTAACACATAAATTTTCGTTTCTCCTTATTTTTGATTTATTAACTCTCTTGAAACTTGTAAATTTTAGGTCATTAATCCAAAAAAAAAAAAAATCTTTGAGCGGTGAGTAAAGTTTATGTGTATTATTATTTTTATATTGATTATTCTTATTATGATCAGTAATATATAGCATGAGTTTTATGTTAAATAAAGTCCCTCTTGTAATTTACTACTATTATCATCAAATTTCCGATCTAGTGATCATAGATCTTGAAATTTATTGCTTATATATAAGGAAAGTATGGGTAATAAAATCTGCACAAACTCAACTTTATGTTTATAGCCTTGCATGTCTCTAAAATTTATATTTAAGTCAATTTTTAATGAGTTTAGAATCTGCAGTTTTATGATGACTTTGAAGTGATGGTTAATATAATTTTCTATGCTTAAATAGAACCTTATCCTATGTATCTTTATTTTTGTTTGTTAGAAAATGTTTAATTTTGATTATTCCATAGTAAAGGTGAGCTTATTGAGTCAAGAATGACTTAAAATGTCGCTGTAATTTCAAGAAAGAAATAGAAGTAGTAGCATGATGAAGGACTTTTAGACCAATCCCTTGCATGTTGATTGGGATTTAAAGTAATATGTTTCTTTGAGGAATAACTTGATTGAATGTTTAGGTGCAAGATTTTTGAATGATGTTTAGCAATTAAATCTCTTGTTTCCATGTGTTGCATCATAGCATCATTCAAGAAAGAATTCATGATCCTTAAACATTAAAGTAAAAAGTTATGTTTACATAATAATCATGAATAATTAAGAATGCCCTATTTAGGTTGTACACCATGGGAACAAGTTCCACTTGAAGGTCATGGGCTATGAGATGCCCATGGGATGAGATGCCCAAAATAAAATGAAAATACTTGAGCAAAGTGCTCTAAAAGAATGAAAGTACTTTTGAGCATAGAAGCTCTAATGATATTGTGACCTTGTGTTTAGCAAAACACTATGAGGGCTCGGTGTAAGACCCTAATATGGAAAGGGCCCGAAAAGGAAGAAGAAACGAAAAAAGAAAAAGAAAAAAGAAGAAGAAGAAACGAAAAGAGAAAGTTACAAAGAAATGAAAAAAAGAAGAAGAAAATAAAAGAAAGTTAAAAAAAATGAAAACTAAGAAAAGATGAGTGGAACCATTTTTGGTTAGTATATGCATTGCATTCCAATGTTTAGCATCCATACTATGCACATTGTATTGATTGCTTGTGAGTGATCATCAAAGGCATTTCATGAAACATATATGTTATTAATTGTTTGGAATTTAATGTGTGATTATGATCTTATTCACTTATGTGAGAATTGAACAATAAAGTTAGAAGGTAAAGTGAAAGAAATTCCATTCAATTATAGGTATTAATTATGTGATTTCATGTCTGTGTGCTATTTTGTTCACTAAGCTTCATCGCTTATAGTCGTTTCATGACTAATATAGGAAATAGAACGGAACTACATTGAGGTAATGCATACTTATGAAAGGGCATCGATAAATGGGTTGGACTTCTATATCATCACCAAGAAAGATGTATGGGTATATTTCCCACAATGGCTGGGCTTGTACATTAAGGAAAGATCTTACAAAACGATATATATCTACAATGCCATTACACTAGAGCCGAAAAGGACTCTCCTTTTTATGTACTAAATAATTGAGAGTCTTTGATGGCTGTTTTTGTAGTTTCAACGATATCTTGTATCCCTTAGCTATTTGTGGACATTTTAAAATTTGTCTTGTCAAAACATTTTTGAGTAATGGATCAACCAAGTATGTCATTCCGACCCTTTTTGCTATCGGAATGGCGAGATCTAATTTTGAAGGAAGGGATGCTACTTTGCTTGAAGAAAATGTAATTTGTTAAAAGGAATCATTGTGTAATGGTTTGTAAGGTGGAAATCAAAGTATTTAAAGTCATTGAGTATTTGGTATATTCTTGTGCTCTTATAAATTTTGTGAAATGCTCAAATTATATCTTCTAAATGTTTTTGGGTAATTATGGAGTAAGATATAAAATTTGAGAAAATTTAATAAGGTTTTAGTTTGAAACTATTTATTGTCACAACAACAAGATATTAGTATCCACCTGCAGCTGCGTTTTCAATTTAACTGAAGGCTATTAGTAGCTTTTAGCCGAGACAAAAAAAAAATTATAAGGAAAATTTAGAGGTCGTCACAATAATATTCTTGGTAATAGCAGGAATGTAACAATAGTCTTATAATTATAAAAAAAAAATATGTCCATACAGCTAAGGCAGCAACTCTTGCTCCATCCCCAACACGTAATTCCATTTCTCCATTATGCAATAATCTAATGTTCTTTAGTCTCTGCATATTTGTGCAAACATGAGATCAACATCCTGTATCTAATACCCAATAAGGTGAAGGAGTAGACATATATATTTCAATGAAAAAGTTACATGAAGTGGAAGCCACAATAGACTTCTTTCCCTTTAAGATGGCGAGGTATGCCTTGCAATTCCTCTTCCAATGCTATTTGTTTCTATAGTGAAAACACGAATCATCATACTTGGATTTGTCCTTTTTTTGTTTGAACTATTTTTTCAACAGATTTGGTCTTCTTGGATCCTTTCTGAAATGTCTTTTAGATTTCTTCTTAGTTCCTTTAGAGGTGTCAATGACCAAGATTTGCCCATTTCCTTTGTTGATATTGGGCTCAACAATTTTCGGCATATTTAGCAACTCAGGTAGGGTACATTGAATCTTATTCATATTGAAGTTCATAATGAACTGTGAAAAGCTATCAGACAGAGATTGCAGAACTAAGTCAACACTCAGCTTGTAGTCCATGGTAAAACCCAATTGGTTTAATTTTTCAATATAACAAATCATCTTCAGCGCATGAATACTAACTAAAGATCCTTAAACCATCATACTTCTGATAACATTTGAGATGTCTCATACCGTTTAGTGCTTGACTTTCCTTCATACAACTCCTTAAGATGATATATAATGGTATAAGCATCCATACCCTCATGCTACTTTTGCAACTCAAGTGATATAGTCGCATGCATCACACATGTTGTAGAATTATCCTAATCACTATGTTTGTTGTAAGCTTGCACGTTCTCCAATGTAGCCTCTTCAATTGGAACTTTCGACATTGACTGTTCAAAAACATATTCAATAACTTTATACTTTAAAATAATTCTCAGATTGTGGTACTAGTCCCAAAAAAATTTGATCCGGTAAGTTTGTTTGCATCCAGTTTTTCTCTTAAACTCAAATGATTACTCATGATTCATAACTGAAATAACAAGATAGAATAATTAAAATGCAGAAAATTAATTTAACATGGACATTAATTAAAAACTCCTATTATTTAAATTGAATTAATGACTCTCAAACATGAATTAATAGAACATGTTAGACTCCTATTGGGCTAGGATCACTTTTGTTTTATTAAAATATTGAGCGACTCAACAAGCCCTAATAAAACATCCAAGTAAATATTCCTATCAATCATCAACTAGACAACTTATTTTCGTACACATCTTATGTGTTTACTTGATTGTAATCCTAAAAGTTTATTTCATTGAGCGACTCAACGATAAATAAAATTCTAGTTAAACTCGACCCATCGTTCAGAAATATCAAATCTTTCATAGTGCTAAACATATCCATGAGCGAGCAATCTTGAGAGACTCAACAAACTGACATTGATAATGGACTCTGGTTTTTCACTATAACAATAGAAATAACATTGTATTAACCTTTTAATACGAATTTAATATTTTAATTAGAGAAATTTGTATCATCATACTTATATGTATTAACTAATGACCAACATGCAATCAAACATTCATAATAATAACCATGGATGATCGTGGACATTATCTATCTAGTTTCTCTTAGCCAAAAAAAAGAATAGTCGATCAATTACTAGGGAACGTTGGTCAAATGCTAAAATGCAATCATTTGCATCTTCTACTGCAACCTGTATCATATACTAGTTGGCATGTAAATCAAAATAAATGGACGTGTATGCCCATATATACAAAATACGGATCGCACGCCAAAATTAATAAAGAAGCTCAAAAACACATTTAAATAAATAATAGGCTTACTAACCCATTTAGTTAAATAATAAGGCTCTCAAGCCCAACAAACAATCATCAGAAATAAATTAACCATACAACCAATTACATGAGTCAAGCCTATAATCATTCATTAAACATCTATTTATTTAATATTAAATATATTAAGTTTAAAAATTTTCCATCGTTGATAGTAACAATCAACACATTTTAGACATTTCAAAAAGAAATAGATAGAATTAAATAATTAATCTGATTCATTTTCAACAATAAAATTAAGCAATTAATCTAAATAATAAATTAATTTTATTAATTAATAGGATTTTTCAAAAATATTAATTTATTTTATATCCCAATTTAAAGTCTTGCCTTAAATTGAGGATAAAATTAGTATAGAGTCAAATTATAATTTTGATTGAATGTTTGACCAACGTTAAAATTTTAATAATTAAAATTTTATCAAATATTTCACATTGCAGACGGTGTTTTCCTTTTAAAAGTTGGGGACTTGATGTACAATTTCAAAAATTGCACAGATAACCCCTTAAATTTTAAAATCAATGGGTCATTTCTATGAAATTTTTAAAATTGCATTGGAGGCCCATTTAAACCCTTTTTGAAATTAGAAGAGCTTCCCACCAAATTGCATGAGGCTCCTTGTAATGCTCCGAATTTTCTTAACCCAAATGGTCACTTAAAAATCTTGAAATATGACTTGACAACTCCAAATTTAATTTTTTTTTTTTTGTCCTTGAATGGTTCTAAAATTTATCTGTATTAGAAAAATAGCAAGCACGCAAGAAAAACTCAAAAGACTTCCAAAACTTCAAGGTTTTACCAACAACATTAGATGTCGCCAAAACTTATTTGACCAACTAAACGTACTCGAAAAATTATGATTTTTGAAATGTAGGTACTTGAAGATACAATATATTATCTAGACTTAAGCCAAGTCATTTGATATGAGAAAAAGTGGCCAAAATAGTCCGAAAAACTATCTCGGGTACAACTCACGCTACACGGACAAAGAGACAAAGTGATTTCAAACTCTACTAATAGACAACTTATAAATCTATCAAATGTCATTGATTTCACTCAAAAATTTGCATTATACATGAAATTATCATATTTTGAAATCAGGAGCTGAACACTAAAATTTCAATAGATAAATCTCTAGTTTCAAATTTAATTTTCCAAATGGCAAACTCAACATAAATCCGATTTTTCTTCAAATTTACAACATTTAAACATATTCAAACACTGTACTTTAATTTACATATAGAAAAAAAAGGTTGACTATATCGACGCCGAAACATTAAAAAAAACATAAATCATTTTATTTTTGTCACAATTTTACGTTGTCGCGCTGCCACCAAGCCCATCAATCTGAAGAGTAAATAATTTTGGAACATGAGCATTTCAATAGAAACACTCAGTAGTAATTATAAATACAGAAAATTATACACAATCATTAACGACATGCCAAATGCCATAACATTTTTAAAGAACAACATACAATTGGTAGCCGGCACCAAATAAATTGTTAAGTAATTTTCTACAATCTCTAACATAAATAGGTGATTACCTTCAATCATCGACATAATGTTCCATCATAAAATGTGTCCTAACCATGCTAGATAAATTAAATACATCCAACACATAAATGACGACATAAAATCATTTAACATGGCATATGAAGTACGTAATATTTTCTCAACTAATATTTCATGAAATCATAATTTATGTAATATAAAAACTACCTTGAAAGTTTAGATCTTCTGTTCAAGTTGAATTGGTAGATGAAATGTGGTTGCGCCTTACTTGAAATAATTTCGCACGCATGCTTCTTGTTTGCAAAACTTGTGTGTTGTGGGAAGTTTTGAGTGAAGGTTTAAAAAAAGTAGTGGCCGATTTTTTAAAGGGAAGAAAGGAAACGAAATCTGATTTTTGGAGAAAGAAAGTGAAACTTAGTGCTGGGAAAATAGAGAAGGAAAAGGGACAGAATGTTGAGGGATGTAGGGGCCTAAATTGCAGTGGAAGATAGAGACTTAACTGGGGAATAAAGTTGGAGTTTTGGGGTTGAAACTTGGGGTCGAAACTGGAGTGTTAAATGAATAAAAACTTGAACTTATGGCTGAATCTGAGGGAGTCGAAACTGAGTGCAACAACAAAGAAATTGTGGAGTTTTTGATGGGACTGAATAAAGGGGATAAATGGGAGTCAAAAATTGGGAACTTTGTGGGCGAGAAAATGGGTTTAGTTAATATATAATGGGTAGTTTCTTGGGGCTCAAGGAGGGAAGTTTTCTTGGCAGCAGGGCAGATTTTCTTGGCTGAAAACGGGTCTGAAATGGATCGGGTTTGGACTGCCTACGGGTGAAATTTTTTGTGGGCTAAAAATAAGTCAAGTGTTAAGCTAAAGGAGACCGATTTTTATTGGATATAACGAGTCAGTTTTTAAACTAAAGATTAGGACTGACATGGGTCGTAATTGATGTAAAAAAATTCTCAGTTTTTTTAGATTAAATGGTTATTCGAATTAACCAAGAAATTAACTCAAGATAAATTTATTTGATCTAAAAATTTACGAGGCTCATTAATTTTATCACATATTCGTCAAATAAGATTAAAAAAAAATGCGCGCAACATTTAACGTGACTAAAATATTTTAATTCGCAACAAACATGGTGACATCAATAATTAATAATTTTTTTATTTTCAGGAAATTTTAAAAATAATAATAATAATTCCGATCGCTACACTCCCATCCCCAAAAATCAAAAGGTCAAAACCCTATGCGACTTCAGCACAACCAACTCCGCAGCCCAATCGGTGTGTAGTGGCTATGTCGGTGTCCAACAATGGTGGCCACTAGCATCTATGGGCGTCGAACGGCAGCTTTCACTACTATTTGATGCGGCAAGCGCTGCTGCTTGCGAGCGCAGATGCGGGTTGCCGTTGCGAAAACCAACGATGGCAACTGTTGGTTTTTCGCAATGGCAATTGTTGCCTTCCAAAGGCAGCAAACCCGCCTCTCTCATCGTAGTGCATTTCACACTCCGATTGTCACAACTCACGGGCGGCGGTTGCTTCTTAAAGCATCACCTTCGGTCACCGGCCTCCGTTTGGCCACATTGACCAACTCCGAACAAAACCAATTTTAGATTAAAATTCACAAATTTAGCTTGACTGTCAAATCTCAAATTAAATTAATATACAAATAGCAATCATTGTTTATTCATTAAAACAATCTAACAAACTCTGATAAGTAACAAGGTAGGCTCTGATACTACAGTAAAGAATTGATATAAATATAGCCCCCAGGGGCATAGGCGAGTTGGTAAGGCTTGAGATGATGTGGGGAGAAATCCTCCGGCAACGCAGGTTCAATTCCCGTGTGAAGCAGATTTTCACTGAAATATTGTGGGGGTCTGTCCTAGGGGTTGGCCTGTTGGCTCTCTCCCTCAGGTCCCTGCCACTCGTGCACATCCCTCGATTTACAACCCGTCTGGTCAATGGGCCTCTGACACAGGTGGGGAGGTTTCGCCCTCGGGACTTTCCCCTTAACAAAAGAATTGATATAAATATGCAATGAAAATTAAATATACAATTTTATAAACTAGATTAACTTTGTACTTAAATAGAATTCGTGATAAAAGTATACATTGATGAACATGAAGGTGAAGCTATCATGCTGATAATGAAATAAAACAAAAATGATAAAAATTAAGCAAGATACAATAGATAGACTTACAATCACCTCATGAGTTACAATATTAATAAGAGACTTAAGATGATTGCCCCTAATTACAAAATTTATAACACAAATAATATTTTTGTCAAGGTGGATAAAAGAAATCAGACTTAACGTCTTTTTTAAGTGCACTTCAGATTTCTGCTTGGAAACTTAACAATTTTATTAGTCGTAGCAGACAGATATGGAAAGAGTGAATAACACGAAACAAAATACTAAGTTTAACGACTCTTTTAAAAAATAAAAAAATAAATAAAAGATTTAGGCAACCAAACGAGAACTCGCCCGACCAAGAGGTTTTAT
This sequence comes from Forsythia suspensa, assembly GCA_023638005.1. Lineage (NCBI taxonomy): Eukaryota > Viridiplantae > Streptophyta > Magnoliopsida > Lamiales > Oleaceae > Forsythia > Forsythia suspensa. The sequence continues at coordinate 18,823,622 of CM042669.1, forward strand.
TTTATTTTTTTACATGCTTAATTTCATTGTATTACTTATATGGGGAAATTGCATATAAATCTAGTCACTTGTAGGTGACTTGTTTCAAATTAGGTCAAAATATTTTACAAAATTATGATTAAGTTATACTCTTCAACAATATTTCAAATTAATCCCAAAATTACCACAGTAATCCATATTTTCATCGATGCCTTTTTCCACCTCCACAAATCTCCTCCACCTTCGGCGAGTGCTTCTTCTACGGTGCGGTGGCAGCCTTCTTCCACCTCCACAACCTCCTCTGCCGCGGTTGAGCATCATACGAAAAGTGCTTCTTCTACGGCGGAGGTGGATTATTGGACTTGTAGTCAAGCTTCTTGTTGGACTTCCGGCAACTGATATGTAGCTTGGATTCCTTTTGTAAAGCTTGACCCTAGTGGCACCGATGGATTTCACTAGTGGAACTACGGCGTTCGGGGTTGAGAGGTTGTTAGCAATTTGACCATAGTTGATATCAAGCGAAGACACTCGATTTGGAAAAAATGAGACTACAAGTGAATAACAGAAAATTTAACAACAGCATTTTGCAACTGTAAATGCAAAAAATAAATAAAATTTGGGGGGCTGGGTAAAATGGTATTACCTGAAAAAACAAGAAGAATAAGCAATAGCAACAACGGCAGCGGCAGTGAAGAAGAGAATTGATGTGGATTGATGTCTATGAGTGGATTGTAAAGTAATGATAAGTGGAGTAGAGTGGCCATGATGAGTTGGTGATGTGAATAGTTTAATTTGATGAATTTTTGTAGTGTGGCCATGATTTGTTGCTGTAAATATGAGCTTGAATTTTTGTATGGATGATTTGTTTGATGAATTTCTATAGAGTGGTCATGATTTGTTGATGTAATTAACAGCTTGAATTTCTGTAGGGATGAAAAAGCTTGATGTGGACATGCTCTAATAAAAGTTGGCCATTAGATTATTCTTTGCGTTGATAGTCATGTTTGTTGTTTGATATTGTATCATAGAAAACAATATATTAACAGAAACGGGTATAAAATTCGCATACGTGCTCAGAATTTCTTTTATAATATGTTTGTGGAATCGTCTCAACGAGCCGGTCAAGACCAATCGCATTACCATTACTGACAATAGATTTTAGCCATTTAAAGTCGTCTCTTTAGCTTAAAACGGCAATCTTCAGTTTGCTATGGCTTAACAGTATCATACTAAAACAGTATCATAGATAAATGTATCTTAATATATGAGTATCATACATGAAAGTATCTTAATAAAACAGCAATCCAATAAAAATAACAGTATCATATAATGAAATAGTATCTACGACGGTATTTTGAATGAAAACAGTATCATAGATAAAACTAAGTACAAGATATTTTAAAAGTTGAAATAATGATATTATTCTTAAAATACTCCATTAGTAGTACAAGATCATTGATATAATAGTATCATAGGTTGAAATATTATCGTAATAAAACAGTATCAAAGATAAAATTATGGTATAAATATATCATAGCACTTTATCTAAATAAAACAGTATCATAGATATAACTAATTAGAAATGTTTTACTGGTTAAAGTAATGATATTGTTTTTAAAATGGTCCATTAGTTGTACAAGACCATTGATACTATTTGCATTCAATAACAGTATCATAGATTGAAACAGTATCATAATAAAATAGTATCAAAGATAAAAGCATAGTATAAGTATACTATAGTACATTATCTAAATAAAACAGTATCATATATAAAACTAAATACAAGATATTTAATGGTTGAAGTAATGATAGTGTTCTTAAGATGCTCCATTAGTAGTACAAGATCATTGATACTATTTGCATTCAATAACAGTATCATAGGTTGAAATATTATCATAATAAAACAGTATCATATATAAAAAAAATATCATAGAAAACAGTATCATTGAATTAGCGCTTTTTTGCAATTGCAGGGGTATGTTGGTCTTTTAATGCTAAAATATGACTTTAATTGAATTAGTTTTTGACCATACGACTTTAGATCCCATAAATGCAACATCGGTGACCGACCCTGAATTTACCCTACTTATATTAAGTGGAAATTAGGCCCCTTACTCTATTTTTCAAAAAAAAAATTGAAAAATACGGTTATTTTTTTAAAAATTGAAAAATAGACTTCTTTAATATATCAGAATATGGAAGGGTAAAAATGAAAAATTAATTACTATAGTGCCTTAAACCTTACCTCTCATTTTTTCTCTGCGATTTCTGGCTCAAATTCCTTCGCTAATCCATAGTTTCTGTCCGTTTCTTCTTTATTTTAACACTATATTGTTAAACATGGTTGGAGAAGGTGAAAAAATTATTGCAGAATCTGTAGGGATGAAGAGAAAGTGTAGTTCAGTTGAAGCATCTTCAAAAAAGATGAAAAATATTGTCCGTTTATTCTTTATTTTTATATTTTTTTTTATTGCTTTAATTTTTACATTTTAAGAGATTTTTTACTTTGTGAAATCGAATTTATGTTTTCCATTATTATTCAATTGATGATGTTGCCTTTAGGAAAATCGGTGACAATGGTTGATGTGTGAAATTTTACATTTTGAGGGATTTTTGTTCTTTGAAATTGCATTTGTGTTTTCAATTATCAATGGTTTCAATTATCAACTGGTTGATGATGGTGCCTTTAGGAATCCAATAACACATTGAAACCATTGCCTAATCAATTATATACCAAAATGAGATTAAATTGTAATTTGATGGTATTCAAGTTCACCAACCTGTTTTTCGAATATATCCCGTATGAAAATATGTTCTTTCTCGTTTGATATGTTAGTTTATATTCCAAATGCAATAAGTTTAAACATGCAAACTAAAAAATTGATGGTATGATCAATGTTTTTTGAACTGTATGCAACTTTTTGATGTATTTGTCACTTTTTCGAGATGTTTGTCACTTTTTACTTAAAAAATTACAAAGAATTCCACTTTCATCTAAAACATTAATGCAATAAGTGTGAACATCCAAACTAACAAATAGATTGTATGATCACTATTTTTTAAGATGTATATCACTTTTAAAGATATCCATGTCACTTTTTGGAGATGTTGGTCATTTTTTTGAAATGTTTGCCACTTTTTACTTAAAAAGTGACAGAGCATGTCACTTTTATATAATACATAAATACAATAAGTATGAACATCCAAATTAACAAATAGATTCTATGATCACTATTTTTTGAGATGTATGTCACTTTTAAAGAGATCTACGTCACTTTTAAGAGATGATTGTCACTTTTTACTTATATAGATACAATAAGTTTGAATGTACAAACTAATAAATAGACTTTATGATCATTGTTTTTCTAGATATATGTCACTTTAAAATAGATGAAAGTCAAATTTTTAGATATATATCATTTTGAAGAGATGTATGCCACTTTTTGAAAATGTTTGTCATTTTTTACTTAAAAAATGACAGAGCATATCACTTTTTAAGTAAAAAGTGACAAAATATGTCACTTTTATGTAATATATAAATACAATAAGTATGAACATCCAAACTAACAAATAGATTGAATGATCACTATTTTTGAGATGTATGTCACTTTTAAAAAGATCGACATCACTTTTAATAAATGTTTGCCACATTTTACATATATAGATACAATAAGTTCGAATATGCAAACTAATAGATAGACTTTATGATCACTGTTTTTTTAGATGTATGTCACTTTAAAAGATATGAATGTCACATTTTTAGATATATATCATTTTGAAGAAAATGTATGCCACTTTTTGAAGATGTTTATCACTTTTCACTTAAAAGTGACAGAGCATGTCACTTTTTAAGTCAAAAGTCAAAAATCATGTAACTTTTATGTAATATAAAAATACAATAAGTATGAACATGCAAACTAACAAATAGATTGTATGATCACTATTTTTTGAAATGTATGTCACTTTTAAAGAGATCTACGTCACTTTTAAAGAGATCTACGTCACTTTTAAGAGATGTTTGTCACTTTTTACTTATATAGATACAATAAGTTCGAATGTACAAACTAATAAATAGACTTTATGATCACTTTTTTAGATATATATGTCACTTTAAAAGAGTTGAATGTCACATTTTAGATTTATACTATTTTGAAGAGATGTATGTCACTTTTTGAAGATGTTTGTCACTTTTTACTTACAATTTGACAGATCATGCCACGTTTATGTAATATATAAATACACTAAGTATAAACATCCAAACTAACAAATAGATTGTATGATCACTATTTTTTGAGATGTATGTCACTTTTAAAAAGATCTACGTCACTTTTAAGATATGTTTGTCACTTTTACTTATATAGTTACAATAAGCTTGAATAAGTAAACTAATAAATAAACTTTATGATCACTGTTTATTAGATACATGTCACTTTAAAAGAGATGAATGTCACATTTTTAGATATATATATATCATTTTAAAACGATGTATGCCACTTTTTGAAGATGTTGTCACTTTTTGGAGATGTTTGTCACTTTTAACTTAAAAAGTAACAGAGCAAGTCACTTTTTAAGTAAAAAGTGACAGATCATATTGCTTTTATGTAATATATAAATACACTAAGTATGAACATCCAAATTAACAAATAGATTGAATGATCATTATTTTTTGAGATTTATGTCACATTTTACTTATATAGATAAATTAAGTTTGCATGTGCAAACTAATAAATAGACTTTATGATCACTATTTTTTTAGATATATGTCACTTTAAAAGAGATGAAAGTCACATTTTTAGATATATATCATTTTGAAGAGATGTATGCCATCTTTTGAAGATTTTTGTAACTTTTTGAAGATGTTTGTTACTTTTTACTTAAAAAGTGACAGATCATGTCACTTTTATGTAATATATAAATAAAATAAGTATGAACTTCCAAAATAATAAATAGATTGTATGATCACTGTTTTTTGAGATGTATGTCACTTTTAAAAAGATCTACGTCACTTTTAAGAGATGTTTGTTACTTTTTACTTATATAGATACAATAATTTTGAATGTGCAAACGAATAAATAGACTTTATGATCACTATTTTTTTAGATATATGTCACTTTAAAAGAGTTGAATGTCACATTTTTAGATTTATATCATTTTGAAGAGATGTATGCCACTTTTTGGAGATGTTTATCACTTTTTACTTAAAAAATCACAAATCATGTCTCTTTTATGTAATATATAAATACAACAAGTATGAACATCCAAACTAACAAATATATTGTATGATCACTATTTTTTGAGTTGTATCTCACTTTTAAAGAGATCTACTTCACTTTTAAAAGATGTTTGTCACTCTTGACATATATAAGTACAATGAGTTTGAATGTGCAAACTAGTAAATAGACTTAATGATCACTGTTTTTTTAGATATATGTCACTTTAAAAGAGGTTAATATCACATTTTTAGATATATATCGTTTTAAAGAGATGTATGCAACTTTTTAGAGATGTTTATCACTTTTTAGTGATGTTTGTTACTTTTTACTTAAAAAGTGACAGATCATGTCACTTTTATGTAATATATAAAAACAATAAGTATTAACATCCAAACTAACAAATAAATTGTATGATCACTATTTTTTGAGATTTTTGTCACATTTAAAAAGATATACGTCATTTTTAAGATATGTTTGTCACTTTTTACTTATATAGATACAATAAGTTTGAATGTGCAAACTAATAAATAAACCTTATGATCACTGCTTTTTTAGATATATGTCACTTTAAAAGAGTTGAATGTCACATTTTAGATTTATATCATTTTGAAGAAATGTATGCTACTTTTTGAAGATGTTTGTCACATTTTGGAGATGTTTGTCACTTTTGACTTAAAAATTGATGATCATGTCACTTTTATGTAATTTATAAATACAATAAATATGAACATCTAAACCAACAAATAGATTGTATGATCACTATTTTTGAGATGTTTCTCACTTTTAATGAAATCTACGTCACTTTTAAGAGACGTTTGTCACTTTTTACTTATATAGATACAATAAGTTCGAATATACAAACTAATAAATAGATTTTATAATCACTTTTTTTTCGATAAATATGTAACTTTAAAAGATATGAATGTCACATTTTTAGATATATGTCATTTTGAAGAGATGTATGCTACTTTTTGCAAATGTTTGTAACTATTTATTTAAAAAGTGATAGAGCATGTCAATTTTTAAGTAAAAAGTGACAAATCATATCACTTTTATATAATATATAAATAAAATAAGTATGAACATCTAAAATAATAAATAGATTGTATGATCATTGTTTTTTGAGATGTATGTCACTTTTAAAGAGATCTACGTCACTTTTAATAGATGATTGTCACTCTTTACTTATATAGATACAATAAGTTTGAATGTGGAAACTAATGAATAGACTTTATGATCGCTGTTTTTCTAAGTATATGTCACTTTAAAAGAGTTGAATGTCACATTTTTAGATATATATCATTTTGAAGAGATGTATGCTACTTTTTGAGATGTTTGTCATTTTTTACTTAAAAAGCGACGAGCATGTCACTTTTATGTAATATATATATACAATAAGTATGAATACCCAAACTAACAAATAGATTGAATGATCACTATTTTTAGATGTATGTCACTTTTAAAAGATCTACATCACTTTTAAGAAATGTTTGTCACTTTTTACTTATATAGATACAATAAGTTCGAATGTGCAAGCAAATAAATAGACTTTATGATCAATGCTTTTTTAGATATATGTCACTTTAAAAGATATGAATGTCACATTCTTAGATATATATCATTTTGAAGAAAATGTATGCCACTTTTCAAAAATGTTTATCACTTTTCACATAAAAGTGACAGAGCATGTCACTTTTTAAGTAAAAAGTGAAAGATCATGTAACTTTTATGTAATATAAAAATACAATAAGTGCGAATATACAAACTAACAAATGGATTGTATGATCAATATTTTTTGAGATGTATGTCACTTTTAAAGAGATCTACGTCACTTTTAAGAGATGTTTGTCACTTTTTACTTATATAGATACAATAACTTTGAATGTGCAAACTAATAAATAGACTTTATGATCACTGTTTTTTTAGATATATATGTCACTTTAAAAGAGTTGAATGTCATATTTTTGGATTTATATTATTTTGAAGAGATGTTGTTATTTTTTTGAGATGTTTGTCATTTTTGGAGATTTTTGTCACTTTTTACTTAAAAAAATGACAGATCATGCCACTTTTATGTAATATATAAATACAATAAGTATGAACATCCGGACTAACAAATAGATTGTATGTATGATCACTATTTTTTTAGATGTATGTCACTTTTAAAGAGATCTACGTCACTTTTAAGATATGTTTGTCACTTTTACTTATATAGATATAATAAGTTTGAATGAGTAAACTAATAAATAAACTTTATGATCACTGTTTTTTTAGATACATGTCACTTTAAAAGAGATGAATGTCACATTTTTAGATATATATCATTTTAAAAAGATGTATACCAATTTTTGAAGAAGTTTGTTACTTTTTGGATATATTTGTCATTTTTGGAGATGTTTGTCACTTTTACTTAAAAATAACAGAGCATGTCACTTTTTATGTAAAAGTGATGGATCATATCGCTTTTATGTAATATATGATTACACTAAGTATGATCATCCAAATTAACAAATAAATTGAATGATCACTATTTTTTTAGATTTATGTCACTTTTAAAGAGATCTACGTCACTTTTAAGAGATGTTTGTCACTTTTTACTTATATATATAAATTAAGTTTGAATGTGCAAACTAATAAATAGACTTTGTGATCACTATTTTTTTAGATATATATCACTTCAAAAGAGATGAAAGTAACATTTTTGGATATATATCATTTTGAAGAGATGCATGCCACCCTTTGAAGATGTTTGTTACTTTTTGGAGATGTTTGTCACTTTTCACTTAAAAAGTGACAAAGCATGTCACTTTTTTAGTAAAAAGTGACAGATCATGTCACTTTTATGTAATATATAAATACAATAAGTATGAACATCCAAACGAACAAATAGATTGTATGATCACTGTTTTTTGAAATGTATGTCACTTTTAAAGAGATCTACGTCACTTTTAAGAAATGTTTGTCACTTTTTACTTATATAGATACAATAAGTTCGAATGTGCAAACTAATAAATAGACTTTATAATCATCGTGTTTTTTAGATAAATGTAACTTTAAAAAATATAAATGTCACATTTATAGATAAATATCATTTTGAAGAGATGTATGCCACTTTTTGGAGATGTTTGTCACTATTTACTAAAAAAGTGACAGAGCATTTCACTTTTTAAGTAAAAAGTGACAAATCATATCAATTTTATGTAATATACAAATAAAATAAGTATGAACATCCAAAATAACAAATAGATTGTATGATCACTGTTTTTTGAGATGTAAGTCACTTTTAAAAAGATCTACGTCACTTTTAAGAGATGTTTGTCACTTTTTACTTATACAGATACAATAATTTTGAATGTGCAAACTAATAAATAGACTTTATGATCACTATTTTTTTAGATATATGTCACTTTAAAAGAGTTGAATGTCACATTTTTAGATTTATATCATTTTGAAGAGATGTATGTCACTTTTTGAGGATGTTTGTCACTTTTTGGAGATGTTTATCACTTTTTACTTAAAAAATCACAAATCATGTCTCTTTTATGTAATATATAAATACAACAAGTATGAACATCCAAACTAACAAATATATTGTATGATCACTGTTTTTTGAGATGTATGTCACTTTTAAAGAGATCTACTTCACTTTTAAGAGATATTTGTCACTTTTGACATATATAGGTACAATGAGTTTGAATGTGCAAACTAGTAAATAGACTTAATGATCACTGTTTTTTTAGATATATGTCACTTTAAAAGAGGTGAATATCAAATTTTTAGATATATATCATTTTAAAGAGATGTATGCAACTTTTTGGAGATGTTTATCACTTTTTGGTGATGTTTGTTACTTTTTACTTAAAAAGTGACAGATCATGTCACTTTTATGTAATATATAAATACAATAAGTATTAACATCCAAACTAACAAATAAATTGTATGATCACTATTTTTTTAGATTTTTGTCATATTTAAAAAGATCTACGTCACTTTTAAGATATGTTTGTCACTTTTTACTTATATAGATACAATAAGTTTGAATGTGCAAACTAATAAATAAACCTTATGATCACTGTTGTTTAGATATATGTCACTTTAAAAGAGTTGAATGTCATATTTTTAGATATATATCATTTTGAAAAGATGTATACCATCTTTTAAAGGTGTTTGTTACTTTTTGGAAATGATTATCACTTTTTACTTAAAAAATGACAAAGCATGTCACTTTTTAAGTAAAAAGTGACAAAGCATGTCACTTTTATGTAACATATAAATACAATACATATGAACATTCAAACTAACAAATAGATTGAATGATCACCGCTTTTTGAGATGTATGTCATTTTAAAGCAGATCTACGCCACTTTTAAGAAATGTTTGTCACTTTTTACTTATATAGATACAATAAGTTTGAATGTACAAACTAATAAATAGACTTTTGATCACTATTTTTTTAGATATATATGTCACTTTAAAAGAGTTGAATGTCACATTTTTAGATTTATATCATTTTGAAGACATGTATGCTACTTTTTGAAGATGTTTGTCACATTTTGGAGATGTTTGTCACTTTTGACTTAAAATTGATGAGATCATGTCACTTTTATGTAATTTATAAATACAATAAGTATGAACATCCAAACCAATAAATAGATTGTATGATCACTATTTTTTGAGATGTTCGTCACTTTTAAAGAGATCTACGTCACTTTTAAGAGACGTTTGTCACTTTTTACTTATGTAGATACAATAAGTTCGAATATGCAAACTAATAAATAGACTTTATAGTCACTGTTTTTTTCGATAAGTATGTAACTTTAAAAGATATGAATGACTCATTTTTAGATATATGTCATTTTGAAGAGATGTATGCCACTTTTTGAAAATGTTTGTAACTATTTATTTAAAAAGTGACAGAGCATGTAAATTTTTAAGTAAAAAGTGACAAATCATATCACTTTTATGTAATATATAAACAAAATAAGTATGAACATCCAAAATAATAAATAGATTGTATGATCACAGTTTTTTGAGATGTATGTCACTTTTAAAGAGATCTACGTCACTTTTAATAGATGATTGTCACTCTTTACTCATATAGATACAATAAGTTTGAATGTGGAAACTAATGAATAGACTTTATGATCGCTATTTTTCTAAGTATATGTCACTTTAAAAGAGATGAATGTCACATTTTTAGATATATATCATTTTGAAGATATGTATGCCACTTTTTGAAGATGTTTGTCATTTTTTACTTAAAAAGCGACAGAGCATGTCACTTTTTAAGTAAAAAGTGATAAAACATGTCACTTTTATGTAATATATATATACAATAAATGTGAATACTCAAACTAACAAATAGATTGAATGATCACTATTTTTTTAGATGTATGTCACTTTTAAAAAGATCTACATCACTTTTAAGAAATGTTTGTCACTTTTTACTTATATAGATACAATAAGTTCGAATGTGTAAACTAATAAATAGACTTTATGATCACTGTTTTTTTAGATATATGTCACTTTAAAAGATATGAATGTCACATTTTTAGATATATATCATTTTGAAGAAAATGTATGCCACTTTTCCAAAATGTTTATCACTTTTCACATAAAAGGGACAGAGCATGTCACTTTTTAAGTAAAAAGTGAAAGATCATGTAACTTTTCTGTAATATAAAAATACAATTATTGCGAATATACAAACTAACAAATAGATTGTATGATCAATATTTTTTGAGATGTATGTCACTTTTAAAGAGATCTACGTCACTTTTAAGAGATGTTTGTCACTTTTTACTTATATAGATACAATAAGTTTGAATGTGCAAACTAATAAATAGACTTTATGATCAACTTTGTTTTTTAGATATATATGTCACTTTAAAAGAGTTGAATGTCATATTTTTGGATTTATATTATTTTAAAGAGATGTTTGTCATTTTTTGGAGATGTTTGTCACTTTTTACTTAAAAAAATGACAGATCATGCTACTTTTATGTAATATATAAATACAATAAGTATGAACATCCAAACTAACAAATAGATTGTATGTACGATCACTATTTTTTTAGATGTATGTCACTTTTAAAGAGATCTACGTCACTTTTAAGATATGTTTGTCACTTTTACTTATATAGATACAATAAGTTTGAATGAGTAAACTAATAAATAAACTTTATGATCACTATTTTTTTAGATACATGTCACTTTAAAAGAGATGAATGTCACATTTTTAGATATATATTATTTTAAAAAGATGTATGCCACTTTTTAAAGATGTTTGTTACTTTTTGGATATATTTGTCACTTTTTGGTGATGTTTGTCACTTTTTACTTAAAAAATAACAGAGCATGTCACTTTTTAATTAAAAAGTGACAGATCATGTCGCTTTTATGTAATATATGAATACACTAAGTATGAACATCCAAATTAACAAATAAATTGAATGATCACTATTTTTTTAGATTTATGTCACTTTTAAAGAGATCTACGTCACTTTTAAGAGATGTTTGTCACTTTTTACTTATATATATAAATTAAGTTCGAATGTGCAAACCAATAAATAGACTTTGTGATCACTATTTTTTTAATTATATATCACTTTAAAAGAGATGAAAGTCACATTTTTATATATATATCATTTTGAAGAGATGCATGCCACCCTTTGAAGATGTTTGTTACTTTTTGGAGATGTTCGTTACTTTTTACTAAAAAAGTAAAAGAGCATGTCACTTTTTTAGTAAAAAGTGACAGATCATGTCACTTTTATGTAATATATAAATACAATAAGTATGAACATCCAAACAAACAAATAGATTGTATGATCACTTTTTTTTGGAAATGTATGTCACTTTTAAAGAGATCTACGTCACTTTTAAGAAATGTTTGTCACTTTTTACTTATATAGATACAATAAGTTCGAATGTGCAAACTAATAAATAGACTTTATAATCGGTGTGTTTTTAGATATATGTAAATTTAAAAAATGTAAATGTCACATTTACGGATAAATGTCATTTTAAAGAGATGTATGCCACTTTTTGAAGTTGTTTGTCACTATTTACTAAAAAAGTGACACAGCATGTCACTTTTTAAGTAAAAAGTGACAAATCATATCAATTTTATGTAATATACAAATAAAATATGTATGAACATCCAAAATAACAAATAGATTGTATGATCAACTGTTTTTTGAGATGTAAGTCACTTTTAAAAGATCTACGCCACTTTTAAGAGATGTTTGTCACTTTTACTTATATGAGATACAATAATTTTGAATGTGCAAACTAATAAATAGACTTTATGATCACTATTTTTTTAGATATATGTCACTTTAAAAGAGTTGAATGTCACATTTTTAGATTTATATCATTTTGAAGAGATGTATGCCACTTTTTGAGGATGTTTGTCACTTTTTGGAGATGCTTATCACTTTTTACTTAAAAATCACAAATCATGTCTCTTTTATGTAATATATAAATACAACAAGTATGAACATCCAAACTAACAAATATATTGTATGATCACTATTTTTTGAGATGTATGTCACTTTTAAAGAGATCTACTTCACTTTTAAAAGATGTTTGTCACTTTTGACATATATAGGTACAATGAGTTTGAATGTGCAAACAAGTAAATAGACTTAATGATCACTGTTTTTTTAGATATATGTCACTTTAAAAGAGGTGAATATCAAATTTTTAGATATATATCATTTTAAAGAGATGTATGCGACTTTTGGAGATGTTTATCACTTTTGGTGATGTTTGTTACTTTTTACTTAAAAGTGATAGATCATGTCACTTTTATGTAATATATAAATACAATAAGTATTAACATCCAAACTAACAAATAAATTGTATGATCACTATTTTTTTAGATTTTTGTCACATTTAAAAAGATCTACGTCACTTTTAAGATATGTTTGTCACTTTTTACTTATATAGATACAATAAGTTTGAATGTGCAAACTAATAAATAAACCTTATGATCACTGTTTTTTAGATATATGTCACTTTAAAAGAGTTGAATGTCATATTTTTAGATATATATCATTTTGAAAAGATGTATACCATCTTTTAAAGGTGTTTGTTACTTTTTGGAAATGATTATACTTTTTACTTAAAAAATGACAAAGCATGTCACTTTCTAAGTAAAAAGTGACAAAGCATGTCACTTTTATGTAACATATAAATACAATACATATGAACATTCAAACTAACAAATAGATTGAATGATCACTGTTTTTTGAGATGTATGTCATTTTTAAACAGATCTACGTCACTTTTAAGAAATGTTTGTCACTTTTTACTTATATAGATACAATAAGTTTGAATGTACAAACTAATAAATAAACTTTATGATCACTGTTTTTTTAGATATATATGTCACTTTAAAAGAGTTGAATGTCACATTTTTAGATTTATATCATTTTGAAGACATGTATGCTACTTTTGAAGATGTTTGTCACATTTTGGAGATGTTTGTCACTTTTGACTTAAAAATTGACAGATCATGTCACTTTTATGTAATTTATAAATACAATAAGTATGAATATCCAAACCAATAAATAGATTGTATGATCACTATTTTTTGAGATGTTTGTCACTTTTAAAGAGATCTACGTCACTTTTAAGAGACGTTTGTCATTTTTTACATATATAGATACAATAAGTTCAAATATGCAAACTAATAAATAGACTTTATAATCACTGTTTTTTTCGTTAAGTATGTAACTTTAAAAGATATGAATGACACATTTTAGATATATGTCATTTTGAAGAGATGTATGCCACTTTTGAAAATGTTTGTAACTATTTATTTAAAAGTGACAGAGCATGTCAATTTGTAAAAGTGACAAATCATATCACTTTTATGTAATATATAAACAAAATAAGTATGAACATCCAAAATAATAAATAGATTGTATGATCACGCTTTTTTGAGATGTATGTCACTTTTAAAGAGATCTACGCCACTTTTAATAGATGATTGTCACTCTTTACTCATATAGATACAATAAGTTTGAATGTGGAAACTAATGAATAGACTTTATGATCGTTGTTTTTCTAAGTATATATCACTTTAAAAGAGATGAATGTCACATTTTTAGATATATATCATTTTGAAGAGATGTATGTCACTTTTTGAAGATGTTTGTCATTTTTTACTTAAAAAGCGATAGAGCATGTCACTTTTTAAGTAAAAAGTGACAAAACATGTCACTTTTATGTAATATATATATACAATAAATATGAATACCCAAACTAACAAATAGATTGAATGATCACTATTTTTTTAGATGTATGTCACTTTTAAAAAGATCTACATCACTTTTAAGAAATGTTTGTCACTTTTTACTTATATAGATACAATAAGTTCGAATGTGTAAACTAATAAATAGACATTATGATCACTGTTTTTTTAGATATATGTCACTTTAAAAGATATGAATGTCACATTTTTAGATATATATCATTTTGAAGAAAATGTATGCTACTTTTCAAAAATGTTTATCACTTTTCACATAAAAGGGACAGAGCATGTCACTTTTTAAGTAAAAACTGAAAGATCATGTAACTTTTATGTAATATAAAAATACAATTAGTGCGAATATACAAACTAACAAATAGATTGTATGATCAATATTTTTTGAGATGTATGTCACTTTTAAAGAGATCTACGTCACTTTTAAGAAATGTTTGTCACTTTTTACTTATATAGATACAATAAGTTTGAATGTGCAAACTAATAAATAAATTTTATGGTCACTGTTTTTTTAGATATATGTCACTTTAAAAGAATTGAATGTCATATTTTTAGATATATATCATTTTGAAAAGATGTATGCCACCTTTTAAAGGTGTTTGTTATTTTTTGGAGATGTTTGTCACTTTTTATTTAAAAGCTTAAAAAGTGACAAAACATGTCACTTTTTAAGTAAAAATTGACAGATCATGTCACTTTTATGTAACATATAAATACAATACGTATGAACATTCAAACTAACAAATAGATTGAATTATCGGTGTTTTTGAGATGTATGTCATTTTAAATAGATCTACGTCACTTTTAAGAAATGTTTGTCACTTTTTACTTATATAGATACAATAAGTTTGAATGTACAAACTAATAAATAGATTTTATGATCACTTTTTTTAGATATATATGTCACTTTAAAAGAGTTGAATGTCACATTCTTATATATATATATCATTTTGAAGAGATGTATGCAACTTTTTAGAGATGTTTATCACTTTTTGGTGATGTTTGTTACTTTTTACTTAAAAAGTGACACATCATGACACTTTTATGTAATATATAAATACAATAAGTATTAACATCCAAACTAACAAATAAATTGTATGATCACTATTTTTTGAGATTTTTGTCACATTTAAAAATATCTACGTCACTTTTAAGATGTGTTCGTCACTTTTTACTTATATAGATACAATAAGTTTGAATGTGCAAACTAATAAATAAACCTTATGATCACTGTTTTTTAGATATATGTCACTTTAAAAGAGTTGAATGTCATATTTTTAGATATATATCATGTTGAAAAGATGTATACCATCTTTTAAAGGTGTTTGTTACTTTTTGGAAATGTTTGTCACTTTTTACTTAAAAAATGACAAAGCATGTCACTTTTTAAGTAAAAAGTGACAAAGCATGTCACTTTTATGTAACATATAAATACAATACATATGAACATTCAAACTAACAAATAGATTGAATGATCACTATTTTTTGAGATGTACGTCATTTTTAAATAGATCTACGTTACTTTTAAGAAATGTTTGTCACTTTTTACTTATATAGATACAATAAGTTTGAATGTACAAACTAATAAATAGACTTTATGATCACTATTTTTTTAGATATATATGTCACTTTAAAAGAGTTGAATGTCACATTTTAGATTTATATCATTTTGAAGAGATGTATGCTAATTTTTGAAGATGTTTGTCACATTTTAGAGATGTTTGTCACTTTTGACTTAAAAATTGACGGACCATGTCACTTTTATGTAATTTATAAATACAATAAGTATGAACATCCAAACCAACAAATAGATTGTATGATCACTATTTTTTGAGATGTTTGTCACTTTTAAAGAGATCTACGTCACTTTTAAGAGATGTTTGTCACGTTTTACTTATATAGATACAATAAGTTCGAATATGCAAACTAATAAATAGACTTTATAATCACTATTTTTTTCGATATATATGTAACTTTAAAAGATATGAATGTCATATTTTTAGATATATGTCATTTTGAAGAGATATATGCCACTTTTTGAAAATGTTTGTAACTATTTATTTAAAAAATGACAGAGCATGTCAATTTTTACGTAAAAAGTGACAAATCATATCACTTTTATGTAATAGATAAATAAAATAAGTATGAACATCCAAAATAATAAATAGATTGTATGATCACTGTTTTTTGAGATGTATGTCACTTTTAAAGAGATCTACGTCACTTTTAATAGATGATTGTCACTCTTTACTTATATAGATACAATAAGTTTGAATGTGGAAACTAATGAATAGACTTTATGATCGCTGTTTTTCTAGGTATATGTCACTTTAAAAGAGATGAATGTCACATTTTTAGATATATATCATTTTGAAGATATATATGCTACTTTTTGAAGATGTTTGTCATTTTTTACTTAAAAAGTGACAGAGCATGTCACATTTTAAGTAAAAAGTGACAAAACATGTCACTTTTATGTAATATATATATATACAATAAGTATGAATACCCAAACTAACAAATAGATTGAATGATCACTATTTTTTAGATGTATGTCACTTTTAAAAAGATCTACATCACTTTTAAGAAATGTTTGTCACTTTTTACTTATATAGATACAATAAGTTCGAATGTGCAAACTAATAAATAGGCTTTATGATCACTGTTTTTTTAGATATATGTCACTTTAAAAGATATGAATGTCACATTTTTAGATATATATCATTTTGAAGAAAATGTATGCCACTTTTCAAAAATGTTTATCACTTTTCACATAAAAGTGACAGAGCATGTAACTTTTTAAGTAAAAAGTGAAAGATCATGTAACTTTTATGTAATATAAAAATACAGTAAGTGAGAATATACAAACTAATAAATAGATTGTATGATCAATATTTTTTGAGATGTATGTCACTTTTAAAGAGATCTACGTCACTTTTAAGAGATGTTTGTCACTTTTTACTTATATAGATACAATAAGTTTGAATGTGCAAACTAATAAATAGACTTGATGATCACTGTTTTTTTAGATATATATGTCACTTTAAAAGAGTTGAATGTCACATTTTTAGATTTATATTATTTTGAAGAGATGTATGCTACTTTTTAAAAATGTTTGTCACATTTTGGAGATGTTTGTCACTTTTGACTTTAAAATTGACAGATCATGTCACTTTTATGTAATTTATAAATACAATAAGTATAAACATCCAAACTAACAAATAAATTGTATGATCACTATTTTTTGAAATGTTTGTCACTTTTAAAGAGATCTACGTCACTTTTAAGAGATGTTTGTCACTTTTTACTTATATAGATACAATAAGTTCGAATATGCAAACTAATAAATAGACTTTATAATCACTGTTTTTTTCGATAAATATGTAACTTTAAAAGATATGAATGTCACATTTTTATATATATGTCATTTTGAAGAGATGTATGCCACTTTTTGAAAATGTTTGTAACTATTTATTTAAAAGTGACAGAGCATCTCAATTTTTAAGTAAAAAGTGATAAATCATATCACTTTTATGTAATATATAAATAAAATAAGTATGAACATCTAAAATAATAAATAGATTGTATGATCACTGTGTTTTGAGATGTATGTCACTTTTAAAGAGATCTACGTCACTTTCAATAGATGATTGTCACTCTTTACTTATATAGATACAATAAGCTTGAATGTGGAAACTAATGAATAGACTTTATGATCGCTTTTTTTCTAGGTATATGTCACTTTAAAAGAGATGAATGTCACATTTTTAGATATATATCATTTTGAAGAGATGTATGCTACTTTTTGAAGATGTTTGTCATTTTTTACTTAAAAAGTGACAGAGCATGTCACTTTTAAGTAAAAGTGACAAAACATGTCACTTTTATGTAATATATATATATACAATAAGTATGAACACCCAAACTAACAAATAGATTGAATGATCACTAATTTTTAGATGTATGTCACTTTTAAAAGATCTACATCACTTTTAAGAAATGTTTGTCACTTTTTACTTATATAGATACAATAAGTTCGAATGTGCAAACTAATAAATAGACTTTTATGATCAATGCTTTTTTTAGATATATGTCACTTTAAAATATATTAATGTCACATTTTAAATATATATCATTTTGAAGAAAATGTATGCCACTTTTCAAAAATGTTTATCACTTTTCACATAAAAGTGACAGAGCATGTCACTTTTTAAGTAAAAAGTGAAAGATCATGTAACTTTTATGTAATATAAAAATACAATAAGTGCGAATATACAAAATAACAAATAGATTGTATGATCAATATTTTTTGAGATGTATGTCACTTTTTACTTATATAGATACAATAAGTTTGAATGTGCAAAGTAATAAATAGACTTTATAATCACTATTTTTTTAGATATATATGTCACTTTAAAAGAGTTGAATGTCACATTTTTAGATTTATATTATTTTGATGTGATGTATGCCACTTTTTGAAGATGTTTGTCACTTTTTACTTAAAAAATGACAGATCATGCCACTTTTATGTAATATATAAATACAATAAGTATGAACATCCAAACTAATAAATAGATTGTATGTATGACCACTATTTTTTAAAATGTATGTCACTTTTAAAGACATCTACGTCACTTTTAAGATATGTTTGTCACTTTTACTTATATAGATACAATAAGTTTGAATGAGTAAACTAATAAATAAACTTTATGATCACTTTTTTTTTAGATACATGTCACTTGAAAAGAGATGAATGTCACATTTTAGATATATATCATTTTAAAAGATGTATGCCACTTTTTGAAGATGTTTGTTACTTTTTGGATATATTTGTCACTTTTTGGATATGTTTGTCACTTTTTACTTAAAAAATAACATAACATCTCACTTTTTAAGTAAAAAGTGATGAGATCATGTCGCTTTTATGTAATATATGAATACACTAAGTATGAACATCCAAATTAACAAATAAATTGAATGATCACTATTTTTTAGATTTATGTCACTTTTAAAGAGATCTACGTCACTTTTAAGAGATGTTTGTCACTTTTACTTATATATATAAATTAAGTTTGAATCAGTAAACTAATAAATAGACTTTGTGATCACTATTTTTTAGATATATATCACTTTAAAAGAGATGAAAGTCACATTTTTAGATATATATCATTTTGAAGAGATGCATACCACCCTTTGAAGATGTTTGTTACTTTTTGGAGATGTTTGTTACTTTTTACTTAAAAAGTGACAGATCATGTCACTTTTTTAGTAAAAAGTGACAGATCATGTCACTTTTATGCAATATATAAATACAATAAGTATGAACATCCAAACGAACAAATAGATTGTATGATCACTGTTTTTTGAAATGTATGTCACTTTTAAAGAGATCTACGTCACATTTAAGAAATGTTTGTCACTTTTTACTTATATAGATACAATAAGTTCGAATGTGCAAACTAATAAATAGACTTTATAATCACTGTTTATTTAGATATATGTCACTTTAAAAGAGGTGAATATCAAATTTTTAGATATATATCATTTTAAAGAGATGTACGCAACTTTTTGGAGATGTTTATCACTTTTTGTTGATGTTTGTTACTTTTTATTTAAAAAGTGACAGATCATGTCACTTTTATGTAATATATAAATACAACAAGTATTAACATCCAAACTAACAAATAAATTGTATGTTCACTATTTTTTGAGTTTTTTGTCACACTTAAAAAGATCTACGTCACTTTTAAGAGATGTTTGTCACTTTTTACTTATATAGATACAATAAGTTTGAATGTGCAAACTAATAAATAAACTTTATGGTCACTGCTTTTTTAGATATATGTCACTTTAAAAGAATTGAATGTCATATTTTTAGATATATATCATTTTGAAAATATGTATGCCGCCTTTTAAAGGTGTTTGTAATTTTTTGGAAATGTTTGTCACTTTTTACTTAAAAACATAAAAAGTGACAAAGCATGTCACTTTTTAAGTAAAAATTGACAGATCATGTCACTTTTATGTAACATATAAATACAATACGTATGAACATTCAAACTAACAAATAGATTGAATTATCAATTTGCTTTTTGAGATGTATGTCATTTTAAATAGATCTACGTCACTTTTAAGAAATGTTTGTCACTTTTTACTTATATAGATACAATAAGTTTGAATGTACAAACTAATAAATAGATTTTATGATCACTATTTCTTTAGATATATATGTCACTTTCAAAAAGAGTTGAATGTCACATTCTTAGATATATATCATTTTGAAGAGATGTATGCAACTTTTTAGAGATGTTTATCACTTTTTGGTGATGTTTGTTACTTTTTACTTAAAAAGTGACAGATCATGTCACTTTTATGTAATATATAAATACAATAAGAATTAACATCCAAACTAACAAATAAATTGTATGATCACTATTTTTTGAGATTTTTGTCACATTTAAAAATATCTACCTCACTTTTAAGATGTGTTTGTCACTTTTTACTTATATAGATACAATAAGTTTGAATGTGCAAACTAATAAATAAACCTTATGATCACTGTTTTTTAGATGTATGTCACTTTAAAAGAGTTGAATGTCATATTTTTAGATATATAACATTTTGAAAAGATGTATACCATCTTTTAAAGGTGTTTGTTACTTTTTAGAAATGTTTGTCACTTTTTACTTAAAAAATGACAAAGCATGTCACTTTTTAAGTAAAAAGTGATAAAGCATGTCACTTTTATGTAACATATAAATACAATACATATGAACATTCAAACTAACAAATAGATTGAATGATCACTGTTTTTTGAGATGTATGTCATTTTTAAATAGATCTACGTCACTTTTAAGAAATGTTTGTCACTTTTTACTTATATAGATACAATAAGTTTGAATGTACAAACTAATAAATAGACTTTATGATCACTATTTTTTTAGATATATATGTCACTTTAAAAGAGTTGAATGTCACATTTTTAGATTTATATCATTTTGAAGAGATGTATGCTACTTTTTGAAGATGTTTGTCACATTTTGGAGATGTTTATCACTTTTGACTTATAAATTGACAGATCATGTCACTTTTATGTAATTTATAAATACAATAAGTATGAACATCCAAACCAACAAATAGATTGTATGATCACTATTTTTTACGATGTTTGTCACTTTTAAAGAGATCTACGTCACTTTTAAGAGATGTTTGTCACTTTTTACTTATATAGATACAATATGTTCGAATATGCAAACTAATAAATAGACTTTATAATCACTGTTTTTTTAGATATATGTAACTGTAAAAGATATGAATGTCACATTTTAGATATATGTCATTTTGAAGAGATGTATGCCACTTTTTGAAAATGTTTGTAACTATTTACTTAAAAAGTGACAAAGCATGTCAATTTTAAGTAAAAAGTGACAAATCATGTCACTTTTATGTAATATATAAATAAAATAAGTATGAACATCCAAAATAATAAATAGATTGTATGATCACTATTTTTTGAGATGTCTGTCACTTTTAAAGAGATCTACGTCACTTTTAATAGATGATTGTCACTCTTTACTTATATAGATACAATAAATTTAAATGTGGAAACTAATGAATAAATTTTATGATCATTGTTTTTCTAAGTATATGTCACTTTAAAAGAGATGAATGTCACATTTTTATATATATATCATTTTGAAGAGATGTATGCCACTTTTGAAGATGCTTGTCATTTTTTACTTAAAAAGTGACAGTGCATGTCACTTTTATGTAATATATATATACAATAAGTATGAACACCCAAACTAACAAATAGATTAAATGAGCACTATTTTTTTAGATGTATGTCACTTTTAAAAAGATCTGCATCACTTTTAAGAAATGTTAGTCACTTTTTACTTATATAGATACAATAAGTTCGAATATGCAAACTAATAAATAGATTTTATAATCACTGTTTTTTTTAGATATAAGTCACTTTAAAATATATGAATGTCACATTTTTAGATATATATCATTTTGAAGAAAATATATGCCACTTTTCGAAAATGTTTATCACTTTTCACATAAAAGTGACAGAGCATGTCACTTTTTAAGTAAAAAGTGAAAGATCATGTAACTTTTATGTAATATAAAAATATAATAAGTATGAACATACAAACAAACAAATAGATTGTATGATCACTATTTTTTGAGATGTATGTCATTTTTAAAGAGATCTACGTCACTTTTAAGAAATGTTTGTCACTTTTTACTTATATAGATACAATAAGTTTGAATATGCAAACTAATAAATAGACTTTATGATCACTGTTTTTTTAGATATATATGTCACTTTAAAAGAGTTGAATATCACATTTTTAGATTTATACTATTTTGAAGAGATGTATGTCACTTTTTGAAGATGTTTGTCACTTTTTGAAGATGTTTGTCACTTTTTACTTAAAAAGTAACAGATCGTATCTCTTTTATATAATATATAAATACAACAAGTATGAACATCCAAACTAACAAATATATTGTATGATCACTATTTTTTGAGATTTATGTCACTTTTAAAGAGATCTACATCACTTTTAAGAGTTGTTTGTCACTTTTAACTTTTATATGTAAAATAAGTTTGAATGTGCAAACTAGTAAATAGACTTTATGATCATTTTTTTTTAGATATATGTTACTTTAAAAGAGATGAAAGTTACATTTTTAGATATATATTATTTTGAAAAGATGTATGTCATCTTTTGAAGATGTTTGTTTCTTTTTGGAGATGTTTATTACTTTTTACTTAAAAAGTGATAGAGCATATCATTTTTTAAGTAAAAAGTGACAGATGATGTCATTTTTATATAATATATAAATACAATAAGTATGACCATCCAAACAAACAAATAGATTGTATGATCACTGTTTTTTTAAATGTAGATCACTTTTAAAGAGATCTACATCACTTTTAAGAAATGTTTGTCACTTTTTACTTATATAGATACAATAAGTTTGAATGTGCAAACTAATAAATAGACTTTATAATCACTGTTTTTTTAAATATATGTAACTTTAAAAGATATGAATGTCACATTTTTAGATATTTGTCATTTTGAAAAGATGTACGCCACTTTTTGAAAATGTTTATAACTATTTACTTATAAAGTGACAGAGCATGTCAATTTTTAAGTAAAAAGTGACTGATCATGTCACTTTTATGTAATATATAAATAAAAAAAGTATGAACATCCAAAATAATAAATATCATATGCTACTTTTTGAAAATGTTTGTCATTTTTTACTTAAAAAGTGATAGAGCACGTCACTCTTTTTAAGTAAAAAGTGACAAAACATGTCACTTTTATGTAATATATAAATACAATAAGTATGAACACCCAAACTAACAAATAGATTGAATGATCACTATATTTTGAGATGTATGTCACTTTTAAAAAGATCTACTTCACTTTTAAGAAATGTTTGTCACTTTTTACTTGTATAGATACAATAAGTTTGAATGTGCAAACTAATAAATAGACTTTATGATCACTGTTTTTTTAGATATATATGTCACTTTAAAAGAGTTGAATGTCGCATTTTTAGATTTATATAATTTTGAAGAGATGTATGCCACTTTTTGAAAATGTTTGTTACTTTTTACTTAAAAATTGACAGATCATGCCACTTTTATGTAATATATAAATACAATAAGTATAAACATCCAAACTAACAAATAGATTGTATGATCACAATTTTTTGAGATTTATGTCACTTTTAAAGAGATTTACGTCAGTTTTAAAAGATGTTTGTCACTTTTTACTTATATAGATAAATTAAGTTTGAATGTACAAACCAATAAATAGACTTTATGATCACTATTTTTTAAATATATGTCACTTAAAAGAGATAAAAGTCGCATTTTAAGATATATATCATTTTGAAGAGATGTATGCCACTTTTTGAAGATGTTTGTTACTTTTTGCTTAAAAAGTGACAAAACATGTTACTTTTTAAATAAAAAGTGACAGATCAAGTCATTTTTATGTAATATATAAATACAATAAGTATGAATATCCAAACGAACGTATAGATTTCATGATCACTGTTTTTTGAAATGTATGTCACTTTTAAAGAGATCTACGTCACTTTTAAGAAATGTTTGTCACTTTTTACTTATATAGATACAATTAAGTTCGAATGTGCAAACTAATAAATAGATTTTATAATCACTGTGTTTTTTAGATATATGTAACTTTAAAAATTATGAATGTCACATTTTTAGATATATGTCATTTTGCGAGATGTATACCAATTTTTGGAGATGTTTATCACTTTTCACTTAAAAAGTGACATAGCATGTCACTTTTTAAGTAAAAAGTGACAGATCATGTCACTTTTATGTAATATATAAATAAAACAAGTACGAACATCTAAAATAATAAATAGATTATATGATCACTATTTGGCTATGTCACTTTTTAAGTAAAAAGTGACAGATCATGTCACTTTTATGTAATATATAAATAAAACAAGTACGAACATCTAAAATAATAAATAGATTATATGATCACTATTTTTTGAGATGTATGTCACTTTTAAAAAGATCTATGTCACTTTTAAGAGATGTTTGTCACTTTTTACTTATATAGATACAATAATTTTGAATGTGCAAACCAATAAATAGACTTTATGATCACTATTTTTTAAATATATGTCACTTTAAAAGAGATGAAAGTCACATTTTTAGATATATATCATTTTGAAGAGATGTTTGCCACCTTTTGAAGATTTTTGTTACTTTTTGAAGATATTTGTTACTTTTTACTTAAAAAGTGACAGATCATGTCACTTTTATGTAATATATAAATAAAATAAGTATGAACTTCGAAAATAATAAATAGATTGTATGATCACTTTTTTTTGAGATTTATGTCACTTTTAAGAGATGTTTGTCACTTTTTACTTATATAGATACAATAATTTTGAATGTGCAAACTAATAAATAGACTTTGTGATCCCTATTTTTTTAGATGTGTCACTTTAAAAGAGTTCAATGTCATGTTTTTAAATTTATATCATTTTGAAGAGATGTATGCCACTTTTTGAAGATGTTTGTCACTTTTGGAGATGTTTGTCACTTTTTCTTAAAAAATCACAGATCATGTCACTTTTATGTAATATATAAATACAATAAGTATGAACATCCAAACTAACAAATAGATTCTATGATCACTATTTTTTGAGATATATGTCACTTTTAAAGATATCTACATCACTTTTAACGAGATGTTTGTCACTTTTAACTTATATAGGTACAATAAGTTTGAGTGTGCAAACTAGTAAATAGACTTAATGATCACTTGTTTTTTCATATATATGTCATTTTAAAAGAGGTGAATATCAAATTTTTAGATATATATCATTTTGAAGAGATGTATGCAACTTTTTGGAGATGTTTATCACTTTTTGGTGATGTTTGTTACTTTTTACTTAAAAAGTGACAGATCATGTCACTTTTATGTAATATATATAAATACAATAAGTATTAACATCCAAACTAACAAATAAATTGTATGATCACTATTTTTTGAGATTTTTGTTTCATTTAAAAAGATCTACGTCACTTTTAAGATATGTTTGTCACTTTTTACTTATATAGATACAATAAGTTTGAATGTGCAAACTAATAAATAGACTTTATAATCACTGTTTTTTTAGATATATGTAACTTTAAAAGATATGAATGTCACATTTTAGATATATGTTATTTTGAAGAGATGTATGCCACTTTTTAAAAATGTTTGTAACTATTTACTTAAAAAGTGACAGAGCATGTCAATTTTTAAATAAAAGTGACAAATCATGTCACTTTTATGTAATATATAAATAAAATAAGTATGAACATCCAAATTAACAAATATATTGTATGATAACTATTTTTTGAGATGTATGTCACTTTTAAGGATATCTACTTCACTTTTAAGAGATGTTTGTCACTTTCAACTTATATAGGTACAATAAGTTTGAATGTACAAACTAGTAAATAGACTTTATGATCACTATTTTTTTAGATATATATCACTTTAAAAGAGATGAAAGTTACATTTTTAGATATATATTATTTTGAAAAGATGTATGCCATCTTTTGAAGATGTTTGTTACTTTTTAGAGATGTTTGTTACTTTTTACTTAAAAAGTGACAGAGCATATCACTTTTTAAGTAAAAGTGATGATCATGTCACTTTTATGTAATATATAAATACAATAAGTATGACCATCCAAACAAACAAATAGATTGTATGATCACTGTTTTTTTAAATGTACGTCACTTTTAAAGAGATCTACATCACTTTTAAGAAATGTTTGTCACTTTTTACTTATATAGGTACAATAAGTTTGAATGTGCAAACTAATAAATAGACTTTATAATCACTGCTTTTTAGATATATGTAACTTTAAAAATATGAATGTCACATTTTTAGATATTTGTCATTTTGAAAAGATGTATGCCACTTTTGAAGATGTTTGTAACTATTTACTTAAAAAGTGACAGAGCATGTCAATTTTTGAGTAAAAGTGACGATCATCATGTCACTTTTATATAATATATAAATAAAAAAGTATGAACATCCAAAACAATAAATAGATTGTATGATCACTGTTTTTTGAGATGTATGTCACTTTTAAAGAGATCTAAGTCACTTTTAAGAAAAATGATTGTCACTCTTTTACTTATATAGATACAATAAGTTTAAATGTGCAAACTCATAGATAGACGCTATAATCGCTATTTTTCTAGATATATGTCACTTTAAAAGAGATGAATGTCACATTTTTAGATATATATCATATGCTACTTTTTGAAGATGTTTGTCCTTTTTTACTTAAAAAGTGACAGAGCACGTCACTTTTTAAGTAAAAAGTGACAAAACATGTCACTTTTATGTAATATATAAATACAATAATTATGAATACCCAAACTAACAAATAGATTGAATGATCACTATATTTTGAGATGTATGTTACTTTTTACTTATATAGATACAATAAGTTTGAATGTGCAAACTAATAAATAGACTTTATCATCACTATTTTTTTAGATATATATGTCACTTTAAAAGAGTTGAATGTCACATTTTTATATTTATATAATTTTGAAGAGATGTATGCCACTTTTTGAAGATGTTTGTCACTTTTTACTTAAAAATTGACAGATCATGCCACTTTTATGTAATATATAAATACAATAAGTATAAACATCCAAACTAACAAATAGATTGTATGATCACAATTTTTTGAGATATATGTCACTTTTAATGAGATCTAAGTCACTTTTAAGATATGTTTGTCACTTTTACTTATATAGATACAATAAGTTTAAATGAGTAAACTAATAAATAAACTTTATGATCACTGTTTTTTTAGATATATGTCACTTTAAAATAGATGAATGTCATATTTTTAGATATACATCATTTTAAAAAGATGTATGCCACTTTTTGAAGATGTTTGTCACTTTTTGGATATATTTGTCACTTTTAAAGATGTTTGTCACTTTTTACATAAAAAGTAACAGAGCATGTCTCCTTTTATGTAAAAATTGACAAATCATGTCGCTTTTATGTAATATATAAATACATTAAGTATGAACATCCAAATTAACAAATAGATTGAATCATAACTATTTTTTTAGATTTATGTCACTTTTAAAGAGATCTACGTCACTTTTAAGAGATGTTTGTCACTTTTTACTTATTTAGATAAATTAAGTTTGAATGTACAAACTAATAAATAGACTTTATGATCACTATTTTTTTTGATATATGTCATTTTAAAAGAAATGAAAGTCACATTTTTAGATATATATCATTTTGAAGATATTTATGCCACCTTTTGAAGATGTTTGTTACTTTTTATTTAAAAGTGACAAAGCATGTCACTTTTAAGTAAAAAGTAACGATCAAGTCACTTTTATGTAATATATAAATACAATAAGTATGAACATCCAAACGAACAAATAGATTGTATGATCACTATTTTTTGAAATGTATGTCACTTTTAAAGAGATCTACGATACTTTTAAGAAATGTTTGTCACTTTTTACTTATATAGATACAATAGGTTCGAATGTACAAACTAATAAATAAACTTTATAATCACTGCTTTTTTAGATATATGTCACTTTAAAAGAGATGAATGTCACATTTTTAGATCTATATCATTTTGAAGAGATGTAGCCACTTTTGAGAGATGTTTTCACTTTTTGGATATATTTGTCACTTTTTACTTAAAAAGTGACATAGCATGTCACTTTTATTTAATATATGAATACAATAAGTATGAACATCCAAACTAACAAATAGATTGTATGATCACTGTTTTTTGAGATGTATGTCACTTTTAAAGAGATCTACATCACTTTTAAGAAATGTTTGTCACTTTTTACTTATATAGGTACAATAAGTTTGAATGTGCAAACTAATAAATAGACTTTATAATCACTGTTTTTTTAGATATATGTAACTTTAAAAAATATGAATGTCACATTTTTAGATATTTGTCATTTTGAAAAGATGTATGCCACTTTTTGAAAATGTTTGTAACTATTTACTTAAAAAGTGACAGAGCATGTCAATTTTTAAGTAAAAGTTACAAATCATGTCACTTTTATGTAATATATAAATAAAATAAATATGAACATCCAAACTAACAAATATATTGCATGATCACTATTTTTTGAGATGTATGTCACTTTTAAAGATATCTACTTCACTTTTAAGAGATGTTCGTCACTTTCAACTTATATAGGTACAATAATTTTGAATGTACAAACTAGTAAATAGACTTTATGATCACTATTTTTTTAGATATATATCACTTTAAAAGAGATGAAAGTTACATTTTAGATATATATTATTTTGAAAAGATGTATGCCATCTTTTGAAGATGTTTGTTACTTTTTAGAGATGTTTGTTACTTTTTACTTAAAAAGTGACAGAGCATATCACTTTTTAAGTAAAAAGTGACAGATCATGTCACTTTTATATAATATATAAATACAATAACTATGACCATCCAAACAAACAAATAGATTGTATGATCACTGTTTTTTTAAATGTACGTCACTTTTAAAGAGATCTACATCACTTTTAAGAAATGTTTGTCACTTTTTACTTATATAGGTACAATAAGTTTGAATGAACAAACTAATAAATAGACTTTATAATCACTGTTTTGTTAGATATATGTAACTTTAAAAAATATGAATGTCACATTTTTAGATATTTGTCATTTTGAAAAGATGTATGCCACTTTTTGAAGATGTTTGTAACTATTTACTTAAAAAGTGACAGAGCATGTCAATTTTTGAGTAAAAAGTGACAGATCATGTCACTTTTATATAATATATAAATAAAAAAAGTATGAACATCCAAAATAATAAATAGATTGTATGATCACTTTGTTTTTTGAGATGTATGTCACTTTTAAAGAGATCTAAGTCACTTTTAAGAAATGATTGTCACTCTTTACTTATATAGATACAATAAGTTTGAATGTGCAAACTCATAAATAGTTTCTATAATCGCTATTTTTCTAGATATATGTCACTTTAAAAGAGATGAATGCCACATTTTTAAATATATATCATATACTACTTTTGAAGATGTTTGTCATTTTTACTTAAAAGTGATGAGAGCACGTCACTTTTAAGTAAAAAGTGACAAAACATGTTTCTTTTATGTAATATATAAATACAATAAGTATGAATACCCAAACTAACAAATAGATTGAATGATCACTATATTTTGATATGTATGTCACTTTTTACTTATATAGATACAATAAGTTTGAATGTGCAAACTAATAAATAGACTTTATGATCACTGTTTTTTTAGATATATATGTCACTTTAAAAGAGTTGAATGTCACATTTTAGATTTATATAATTTTGAAGAGATGTATGCCACTTTTTGAAGATGTTTGTCACTTTTTACTTAAAAATGACGATGATCATGCCACTTTATGTAATATATAAATACAATAAGTATGAACATCCAAACTAACAAATAGATTGTATGATCACA
Organism: Forsythia suspensa; assembly: GCA_023638005.1. NCBI lineage: Eukaryota > Viridiplantae > Streptophyta > Magnoliopsida > Lamiales > Oleaceae > Forsythia > Forsythia suspensa. The sequence goes on from CM042669.1 coordinate 18,854,155, forward strand.
ATTTTTTGAGATGTATGTCACTTTTAAAGAGATCTAAGTCACTTTTAAGATATGTTTGTCACTTTTACTTATATAGATACAATAAGTTTAAATGAGTAAACTAATAAATAAATTTATGATCACTTTGTTTTTTTTTAGATATATGTCACTTTAAAATAGATGAATGTCACATTTTAGATATATATCATTTTAAAAGATGTATCCCACTTTTTGAAGATGTTTGTCACTTTTTGGATATATTTGTCACTTTTAAAGATGTTTATCACTTTTTACATAAAAAGTAATGAGCATGTCTCCTTTTATGTAAAAATTGATGATCATGTCGCTTTTATGTAATATATAAATACACTAAGTATGAACATCCAAATTAACAAATAGATTGAATCATCACTATTTTTGAGATTTATGTCACTTTTAAAGAGATCTACGTCACTTTTAAGAGATGTTTGTCACTTTTTACTTATTTAGATAAATTAAGTTTGAATGTACAAACTAATAAATAGACTTTATGATCACTATTTTTTTAGATATATGTCATTTTAAAAGAAATGAAAGTCACATTTTTAGATATATATCATTTTGAAGATATTTATGCCACCTTTTGAAGATGTTTGTTACTTTTTATTTAAAAAGTGACAAAGCATGTCACTTTTTAAGTAAAAAGTAACAGATCAAGTCACTTTTATGCAATATATAAATACAATAAGTATGAACATCCAAACGAACAAATAGATTGTATGATCACTGTTTTTTGAAATGTATATCACTTTTAAAGAGATCTACGTTACTTTTAAGAAATGTTTGTCACTTTTTACTTATATAGATACAATAGGTTCGAATGTACAAACTAATAAATAGACTTTATAATCACTGTTTTTTTAGATATATGTCACTTTAAAAGAGATCAATGTCACATTTTTAGATCTATATCATTTTGAAGAGATATATGCCACTTTTGAGAGATGTTTTTCACTTTTTGGATATATTTGTCACTTTTTATTTAAAAAGTGACAGAGCATGTCACTTTTATTTAATATATGAATACAATAAGTATGAACATCCAAACTAACAAATAGATTGTATGATCACTGTTTTTTGAGATGTATGTCACTTTTAAAGAGATCTACGTCACTTTTAAGATATGTTTGTCACCTTTTACTTATATAGATACAATAAGTTTGAATGTGCAAACTAATAAATAGAGTTTATGATCACTCTTTTTTTAGATATATGTCACTTTAAAAGAGTTGAATGTCACATTTTTAGTTATATATCATTTTGAAGAGATGTATGCCACTTTTCGGAGATGTTTATCACTTTTTGGAGATGTTTGTCACTTTTTACTTAAAAAATGACAAAGCATGTTATTTTTATTTAATATATGTTTTTTCTATAAAATTATTATTTAACTAACTATCTTTGTTTTTTTTTTTTAGGACTGGGAGCTATTGAATCCCCAGACCTATTGGTTTCTTAGCAAAGTCACCTTCTACTCCCCACATATAGTGATCAAAACCTTTAATGAAAAGCTTCTTTCAAAACACAAAAGAAAATGTTTAAGGAAACATGCTTTGGACCATATCTTGATTTAAAAGAAACGGTGATTTAGGCTCAGTTGATTCACCAATTGTTATTAAGGCAGGTGAAGCAACATAACGTAAATGAATTATGGTTTAATATCAGTGGCAAACTGGTTAGGTTTTCTGTTTAAGAATTTTGTCTAATGTCCGGACTTCGGTGCGTGAGTAATGGTGATTTTACCAAGTACAGAATGTGTAATAGTATGATTAAGGACAAATATTTCAAGAATTATGATAGCATTTCAACAGAGTGTGTTAAAAATATATTTAAGGAGTTGCCATCTGATACTGTTGACAAGGATATGGTGGATGTTTGCACCCCTGAAGAGGTAAAAGAAACCTGCCGCACTTCTTCAATCCCCATGGGTTAATCAATATGATTCTACGGTGGGTACTTCTACGGTGGGAACTTCTACTGCAAAGCGTGTGGTGAAGGGTACATTTGCATTCAAAGTTGGGTTGTGCCCCATATACGCACCAGATATGGAAGCATTCGAGAGTTGGTACAAGGAAGGGTTAGTGGCGAAAAACAAGTAAGTATGTGACATAATGTCACTTTTTAATAAGAAAGTGACACATTATTTTTATCCAAATGTGTTTGTGTAAAAATTAAATCAACCATAGAGAATATTTTTTATTCAAATGTGTTTGTGTAACTTGCATACATTGTTCTGTCACTTTTTGAGCAAAAGGTGACAGAGCATGTCACTTTTCTATCCCCCAAGCCACAATTCATATTCAAGATAAAAAAAAATGATACATTAATGCTTGATCATGATCAATAATTCATGTCACTCCATAATGCACAACAAATATCAAGTTAAATCTTGCAATTAAACCAACCACGGAGAAGATTTTGATCCAAACGTGTTTGTGTAACTTGTATATTTATTGTTCTATCACTTTTTAAGCAAAAAGTGACAGAGCGTGTCACTTTTCTATTCGAAGCCTCAATTCATATTCAAGACAAAAGAAAAATGATACATTAATGCTTGATCTTGCATAATTCATGTCACTCCATAATTCATAACAAATATCAAGTTAAATCTTGTAATTAAATCAACGACAGAGAAAATTTTGATCCAAATGTATTTGTGTAACTTGTATACATACTTTGTCACTTTTTACTAAAAAAGTGACATACTGTGTCACTTTTTACTTTAAGTATGTCACTTTTTATAAGCATGTCACTTCTTTAGTAAAATGTGACACAGTATGTCACTTTTTATAAGTATGTCATTTTTACTAAAATAGTGTCACTGCATGTTACAAAATTTGTACCAGTGTAATTGTATGTGACCTTTCTTTTTTGTAATGCAGAGTTAATCATTTCAATGATGAGAATATTAAGATTAGCCCTTGCTTCTACTTTAGCGATATTTCAATCTCTTCTAAAATGTTGTGGTATGAATTAGTGACAACCAATGAGACTTTGGATGACACAGTAAGTTTTTGTTTGTTAGTTGTTCGGTTTAAGATTTATGTATTTAATTTATTAATACATTGCTGATTCTTTTTATACACTTGTTTTGTAGCATATGGATGTGTGTTTTTATTATCTGCGGAAAATGTTAAGGTATGGACATGGTATAAAAATCAATGCTATAACAACGGACTTTGCCTTTGACAGCCAAGTTAGGGAGTTGTATGATAATTTTTCAAAGGATCCACTAGTCCTTGTTAAGCAAACTTCTCTATCTCATATCCAATTGGATTGTACATGCCTTGCAACACAAGTTGGCGAGAAGCTGACCATGTTCTTATGCCTTTGAAGATGTATAACTCGGCTCATTTGCTTCTATGTCATTTTGACATCAAGGAGATGTGCTTGAATATATATAATTCATACACTAAGGTGGTCAAGAAGCATGTTGTACTTGAAGCTGTTCAATCATTTTCAGTTATGATTCCTCATCTTTTGTATAACACTGGGTTCTTTGACGGCAAAAATATTTCAGAACAAGAGGCACTAAAACCACTTGTTGTAAAGTTGGTTCCAAAATTATCACAGCAAAAGAACGAGTTAGTTTGCTTTTTAATAATTTGACTTTTTATATGTTGAATAGATAGAAATGTATGTAGTTAATGTTCCATTTTTTTTGTTGCAGTGGTGATTGTGGAATTTATGTGATTAAATATGCTGAGTATTTCATCAATGAAATGTTGAAGAAGATGCCAAAGACATTCAATATTGTACAGGTTCGGAAATGCTTGGCCACTCAATTGTACGTGTATGCCAAGAAGAAGCAAGTGGAGAATTACGACAAATCGAATGATTGGGTGCCAAAGAATGTTTGACAAGACATAGAAGGCTACAATTTTTTGTAAATAATATTTTTTACTAGGACTACATGTTACATGTAAATGTAGTGTATATGGTAAATGAAGTTTCATGTAAATGAGATTAACAATGTAGGTTTTGAAAGTTTCTTTGCAAAAAATATAAGTACAAAATATTTTTGTATACATGTGACATGCTATTCATGTTGACAAAACATAATTATATTGGATGATTTTTTTCAAACTGTTGAATATAGATGGTAGAAGTGGATCTAATTGATATATTACTTTAAGTATATTACTTTAAGTATGGAAATCATGTATACACTTCGACAGCCAAGTTATGGATTTTAATAACGAACAAGCGACATAGTGTGTCATTTTTCGTTATAAAAGTGACAGTATGTCACTTTTTGTTCTTAAATTATGGAAATCATGTAAAAACTTTGACAGCCATATTAGGAGTTTTAATAACGAACAAACGACATAGTGTCTCACTTTTCGTTCTAAAAGTGAAAATGTGTGTCACTTTTTGTTCTTAAATTATGAAAATCATGTATACACTTTGACAGCCATGTTAGGAGTTTTAATAACGAACAAACGACATAATGTGTCACTTTTCGTTATAAAAGTGACATAGTGTGTCGCTTTTCATTATAAAAGTGACAGTATGTCACTTTTTGTTCTTAAATTATAGAAATCATGTATACACTTTAACAGTCATATTAGGAACTTTAATAACTAACAAACGACATAGTGTGTCACTTTTCGTTATAAAAGTGATATAGTGTGTCACTTTTCATTATAAAAGTGATAGTGTGTGTCACTTTTTTATTCTTAAATTATGAAAATCATGTATACACTTTGACAGCCATGTTAGGGGTTTTTATAACGAACAAACGACATAGTATGTTTCTTTTCGTTATAAAAGTGACATAGTGTATCACTTTTCATTATAAAAGTGACAGTGTGTGTCACTTTGTGTTCTAAAAGTGACATAGTGTGTTACTTTTTGTTCTTAAATTATAAAAATCATGTATACAGTTTGACAGCCATGTTAGGAGTTTTAATAACTAACAAAATACATAGTGCGTCACTTTTCGTAATAAAAGTGACATAGTGTGTCACTTTTAGTTAAAAAAGTGACAGTGTGTGTCACTTTTTGTTCTAAAAGTCACACAGTGTGTTTCTTTTTGTTCTAAAAGTTACAATTTCAGTATTCATCAAATTCCTTTAATAGTTGAAGTATCATGTATACAATTTAGTGTTAAATGATACGTTTTACATTCTACTATAATGTCATGACCTATAAAAAAGCAAAGCGCATGAATGTTAACACTATTTTGAATACAAAAACCAATAAGAATGAATAAGTGATACTTTCCAAATAAAAAATAAAAAAACTCATAAATCTTGTAACTTTCTTTTCTTTTGTGGCTTCTTCTTCAAAAGTGCTAGAGTTTGACACGATCTTCAATTGTTGCCATACTTTCTACTTCTACCACATTTTGTACTTTGATTTTTTTTTCTCCTTTTGATGATATTCTTTTCTCTTTAGGTCGTCCGAATTTTCTTTATGGATCAGGAGTCAAGATTATTCTTGCTTTTACATCATCTGATATATTCTAATCATTGCGATCTCCAAGTGGGTAAACTGTACCACTGTATGTTTAGATGTACATCTTTGTTGTGTAATATTTTGAACAATATAAATATGAATCGTCCTTTATCTTTGCAATAACCGCCAATGAGTGTGCACATGGAATTTTGTCCACTTGGAATTGATTGCATGTACATGTCTTTTCTTCAATATTCACCAAATATGAGGCACAAACATTATTGACTTGGTATATTATTGAACTTGAAGCCGATGCCTGTACAAATAATGTATTAATAAACTACGACAATTAAATCATGCTATAATAAACTACGACAATTAAATCATGCTTTCATGACGTTTAACTCCCAACTTCTTGAAAAAGTGACACACTATATCACTTTTTACTAAAAAAGTGACGATACTCATCACTTTTTATTCAGAAAGTGGCACACTATGTCACTTTTTTAGATAAGCATATTTTCATTACAATAACAATCAGATATAATAAGATTTTAAAATCATAAACCTTCTAATGATATGTAATTATAAATAGAGTTATAGACGATATGAAATTCAAGTCATGCCACTTTTTACTAAAAAAGTGACGTATTCTGTATCCTTTTTATTCAGAAAGTGACACACTATGTCACTTTTTTATATAAGCATATTTTCATTACAATAACAATCAGATTTAATAAGATTTCAAAATCATAAACCTTCTACTGATATGTAATTATAAATAGAGCCATAGACGATATGAAATCCAAGTCATGCCACTTTTTACTGAGAAAGTGACACACTATGTCACTTTTTACTAAAAAAAGTGACGTACTCTTTCACTTTTTATTCAGAAAGTGACACACTATGTCACTTTTTTAGATAAGCATGTTTTCATTACAATATTAATCAGATATAATAAGATTTAAAAATCATAAACTTTCTACTGATATGTAATTATAAATAGAGTCATAGACGATATGAAATCAAAGTCATGCCACTTTTTACTAAGAAAGTGACACACTATGTCATTTTTTACTTAGAAAGTGACACACTATGTCCCTTGTTGGTATATGCATATTTTCATTACAATAATACTCAACATATAAATGATATTTAGTTCATGCAATTTATAGCCTTTTACCTTCAATTTCTTTGATTCCATGGATTTCTCTCTCAATATTTTTTCTTATTTGTTTGCAAGTTTTGTGAAGTTTACCCGCGCATCGTTTAAGTGCTTCACAAACCATTATTGCAACAAATATATTAAGGATTCCAATAAAAGTTCAATAGGACAACCTTTTGTTGTTTTTGTTATCGAATTTACTGATTCAACTATATTTGAAGTCATTGTAGAAAACTTGTTATTTGTCATGTATGCCCTTGACCACTTGTAATAACCAATCTCTTCCTGTATAAAGAACGATCAAAATATTAATCATTTCTTGTATACATTGTTATTATGCATTCAAAATAAATATTTTTGAACATACCAGATGTTATCGAATCCCTTTGTGGATTTCATCGAGTTGTTTCATATGGAACTCAAAATCATTTTTCGTGTAGACTCTAGCAGCTCTATTGAATGGTTGTGTAATGTTCTTTCTATTTTTTTGCCAAATGTTGACTTTAAATTTTGTAGCAGGTGGTAGGCACATAGACCATGCATTGAATTCTTATACACCTTTTGGATTGCACTTTTTATGCTTTTATGACCATCTGAGATTATACACAATCCTTGTCGCTCACCATAAGCTTCTTTTAACATAAGTAAGAACCACTCCCATGAATCATTAGTTTCTAAGTCACCAACTCCAAATGTTAATATGAAAATGTTGTTGTTTGCATCTTGTGTACATGCTGTAAATAATGTTCCACCATAATTTCCCTTTAAGAACGTACCATCAATCACTATTATAGGTCTGCAATACTCTCATCCCTGAATAGATGCTCCTAATTCCATGAAGAGGTATTTAAATTTTTTGTTGTCGTAAGTCTCAATTCTTGTAATTGATCCAAGATTTGTTTGTTCTATCATGTACAAGTACTTTGGAACATTTTCATAAGAATCTATCGGATTCTCTCTCACCAATTCCAAAGCTTTCTCCTTAGATCTCCAAGCTTTCTCGTAACTCATTGACACTCCGTATGTATTCATCATGTCACTTATTATGTATGCAGGAGTGTATGTTGTTTTTGTTGAGACATACTTGTACTTGATGCATTCTCCTACTATTAAGCTTGTTGCTTGACGGTGATCCGCCAAGATGATGTTATTTGAGCACGTGTGATCATATCTCATATATCTTATTTTGAACATTTTGTTCCTCCAAGTCTTGAATATCTAAAACTCCATTTGCAATTATCATCTATGCATTTCAAAGACATATTCTTTCTTATCGACTTACTTACCTTGAACCGAAAGTTTTTATGTATCGCATATACCAAATACTTTTCTTAACCAATGTCTTGTTCTTAAAACCTTTTTCTCTACAATTTCATTCATACTAACAAATGAAATAATTTCACTACTGTTTCATTCCTCATTTCTTCAACCTCCAAAGATGCATGAAGAAACATCAACAAATTAAGTCTTCAATAGTTGGTAGACTTTGAACCAAGGTTGTTGTCGAACCATGAGTTTGAAAAACATGTAATTGCATCATGTCATTTTCTTCACCAGTAGCAGCTTCTGAAAGTTGTATGTCTTCAAAACTTTCAATTCTATGACATAATGAAACCGGTGTGACATCTATGCACAAAAGAAAGCTTGCAAGGTGTTTCTCCCTTCTTTTGAGCTCCAAATAAAATGTGAGGGAATTATTGTCTGAAATCTTCATCAGAGGCAGATTTTTCTTCACCTTATAATGTATTGTTATTGAGTGTGTCGCTGGACTTACTTTTGTAACTGAATATATCATGTCATAGAGTTCGCAGTATGTGCATTCTATTGGAACGACAATTCTAGCCATTTTAAAATTTGTATATTGGTTACCTTGTTCCCATTTCTCTCCATAATGGATGAATACATTGATTTTATCTATATCTGCAAAAAAAAAACACCGACATATGATACATTAATGTTTGATCATCCTCAATAGATGTATTATTAAGCAAAAAGTGATAGAGCATGTCACTTTTCTATCCAAAGCCTCAATTCATATTCAAGACAAAATAAATGATACATTAATGCTTGATCATGCTTAATAATTCATGTCACTCGATAATGCACAACAAATATCAAATTAAATTCTATAATTAAATCAACCACATAGATGATTTTGATCCAAATGTGTTTGTCTAACTTGCATACAATGTTCTGTCACTTTTTAGGCAAAAAATGACAGAGCATGTCACTTATCTATCCCTCAAGCCTCAATTCATATTCAAGACAAAAAAAAACGATACATTAATGTTTGGTCATGCTCAATAATTCATGTCACTTCATAATGCACAATAAATATCAAGTTAAATCTTACATTTAAATAAACCACATAAATGATTTTGATTCAAATTTGTTTGTCTAACTTACATACATTGTTCTCATCACTTTTTGAGCAATAAGTGACAGAGCATGTCACTTTTTAGACAAAAAAGTGACATAGTATGTCACTTTTCTATCCCCAAGCCTCAATTCATATTCAAGACAAAATAACAATACATTAATATTTGGTCATGCTCAATAATTCATATAATTTCATAATGCACAACAAATATCTAGTTAAATCTTGTATTTAAATCAACCACATAGATGATTTTGATTCAAATTTGTTTGTCTAACTTGCATACAATGTTATGTCATTTTTTAAGTAAAAAGTGACATAGCATGTCACTTTTTAGGCAAAAAGTGATAGAGCATGTCATATTTCTATCCCCCAAGCCTCAATTCACATTCAAGACAAAAAAAATAATACATTAATATTTTGTCATGCTCAATAATTCATGTCACTTTATAATGCACAATAAATATCAAGTTAAATCCGCATTTAAATCAACCACATAGATGATTTTTATTCAAATTTGTTTGTCTAGCTTGCATACAATGTTCGATATTTTTAAGCAAAAAGTGACATAGCATGTCACTTTTTAGACAAACAAAGGATGTGAACATGTCACTTTTCTATCCCCCAAGTCTCAATTTATATTCAAGACAAAATAACGATACATTAATGTTTGGTCGGTGCTCAATTATTCATGTCACTTCATAATGCACAACAAATATCAAGTTAAATCCTACATTTAAATCAACCACATAGATGATTTTTTATTCAAATTTGTTTGTCTAACTTGCATACAATGTTCTGACAGGCTATGTCACTTTTTTATCTCCAAGCCTCAATTCATATTCAAGACAAAAAAAACGATACATTAATATTTGGTCATGCTCAATAATTCATGTCATTTCATAATACACAGCAAATATCAAGTTAAATCTTATATTTAAATCAACCACATAGATGATTTTGATTCAAATTTATTTGTCTAACTTGCATACAATGTTCTGTCACTTTTTAAGTAAAAAGTGACAGAGCATGTTACTTTTCTATCCACAAGCCTCAATTCATATTCAAGAAAAAATAACGATACATTAATGTTTAGTCATGCTCAATAATTTATGTGACTTCATAATGCCCAACAAATATCAAGTTAAATCTTACATTTAAATTAACCACATAGATGATTTTGATTCAAATTTATTTGTCTAACTTGCATACAATGTTTTGTCATTTTTTAAGCAAAAAGTGACATATCATGTCATTTTTATATCCTCAAGCCTCAATTCATATTCAAGACAAAAAAATAATACATTAATGTTTGGCCATGCTCAATAATTCATGTCACTCCATAATGCACAACAAATATCAAGTTAAATCCTCAATTTAAATCAATTACATAGGTGAATTTGATTCAAATTTGTTGTTTAACTTGCATACATTATTCTGTCACTTTTTGAGCAAAAAGTGATAGAGCATGTCACTTTTTAGACAAAAAGTGACATAGCATGTCACTTTTCTATCCCCTAAACAAAAAGTGACATAGCATGTCACTTTTTTATCCCTCAAACCTCAATTCATATTCAAGACAAAATAACGATACATTATTGTTTGGTCATGCTCAATATTTCATGTCACTTCATAATGCACAACAAATATCAAGTTAAATCCTCTATTTAAATCTATCACATATGTGATTTTGATTCAAATTTGTTTGTTTAACACAATGTTCTGTCACTTTTCGAGTAAAAAGTGACAGAGCATGTCACTTTATCCATAAAACTATATTCATATTTACATTTTACAAACACATTTTATGCATCTTAGTAATTGTTAATTGATATTTACATATGTTTAGAACACCTTACTCAACACTAATGATCTAAAGTTGAAGTGAATGAAGAATGATATGTCTAGATTAATGAAGAAGGATATTCTGATTGAAGTGAATAACACAAACAAAAATATAAGATATCACAAATCTACAATGAAGTGAATGAAGAAGGATATGTCTAGATTAAAATCAGAATATGAATTCAAATTTTATGTCATTCAAATGAAAACTATGAAGATGAAATTATATTACCTGAAAGTTTTGAATTTTGAGTTTTGATTTTGTGCTAGATTGGAGAAGAAACAACGAGAAATTCGTTACAATAATCTAGAAGAGATCCGTTTTTATTATGAATTTTAATTTGTATGAAAATTTTGTTCATTTTAATTTGAATTTTAACAGGCGTGTTTTACGTTTGAATGTGGAGTTGATTAGGTTTTGATTTGGGTTTGAACGTGTGAAATACTGCTTTTAATGTGTAAATAACTTTTAAACTGATTTTTTAAAAAGTCCTCAAATTTACGGGTGTTTGTGTAATTTGTCCATAAATGCAAAAATTACTTCCCCTTTGATGCGAAGAAGGCCTTGAATATATGAAATGGCGTATTGCCTTCCAAATTGTATATATGGGCCTGAGGCCCAATTTGATAAGAACTTGTATAGAGAGAGCCCAAAATTTACCAGCTTCTGTCAACCATTCAACCTACACATGATAAAGAGAATCTAAAGCTTTTAACCCAAGAAGTACATTCCTTATTTAAATGTTTCCTCCGTACGCTCTCTATAGGCCGAATTCATTTTTGTCGGGATCAAAAGCCGCGTATGACACTTGTTTGCTTTATTATCTTCGAGTTTAACTATCTATAATCTATTTAAGGACCAATTTTATGAAGTAGAAGAAAAATAAAATGGCCCAAAGATATAGCCCAATTTTGAAACACTACAATCCAACTATTACTATTTATTAGTAGGCCATAACTTAGTTAAGAATCTCATGTGGAACCTAGGAAACAACCTTTTACACAAACATATATATCTGGTTACTCTGTTTTAGTGAAAATAAGGTGAGAAATCTAGTATTTTTCTATATACTAGTGGAGTGCACGTGCAAAAGCACGTGTTTTATTTTAATTAAGTATTTAATAGTGTAGTCATTATTTGTGAGTTTCTTAATTATTTTCTTAGTCATGAAAGGATGAGTAACGTATGTATTAAAATTTGTTGGAGAAAATACGTATTTTTTAAAGAGTGAGCGGTATAGTTTTAAATGATTTTTAACATGAACGTTCTTTATTTTTAGATGTGATGAATGATATGTAGTTTTTGACAAAATTGATTATTGTAATTTCTAGAATTGGATACTTCAATTATTATGTGAAAAAATTACTCTGCTGCTTTCAAATTAAAACTTGTTCTATATTTTTCCTCATGATTTCACTTTGTAAAAATTTTCAATTTATCAATTTAATTTTGTTTATTCTAATCAAACATTCAAAAAAGTTTAGATCGCACGAGTGTCATAAAATATACAAAAGATTACTTGCGAACTTGTAGTAATAAGTAGTAAAAATACTTATTATAGATTAGCATAAGTTGTTAATTAGTGATTTCTCATTAGGTAGATTTTTGAAGTAATTAATAAGGAATAAATTCGGGGAAAAGTGTTGATGATTTATTGTTTTATATTTATTTCCTCAATTTAAAAATTGAAAATCAACAAAATTATTCAAAAATCTCAAAAAGAGTTGATAAAAATAAGTACATTAATGAGATTTTATTTGTTTTCGCAATAGTAAAGTACATAGCACATCAATACTATATACATGTATAAATGTAATGATTTAAACGTAACTTCATGATACTAAATTACGTAAAAACGTAAAAAAAAAAAAAAAAAAAAAAAACTCTCAATAGCTTAAATCAACAAAAATAATTCAAAAAGTAAATGAATGTTCATTCTAGAATTTAAATAATTTATGCTTATAATTTTTCAACATAACAATTAGCAATGAAAACATGCATTTGTCATTTTTAATAGTGTGTTCCGAAGTGCAAATTTCAATATCCAATGAGTGGTATTCACTATATTCTTTTGTCGTAGCCAACAATAAACCAGGAAAATTATTTTTACTATAATCAAGAATCTAGGTAAGAATAAAAATAAAAACAAATTAGTTTAAAACAACACATATTTAGAAACGATATTTTGTATCTTAACCAGTGTTAAATTTAATATTACTATTGTTTTCCAAAAAAAAAAAAAACTTACATTGCCAATTCTGTTGTAGGAAATTAGGAAAAAAAAACAGAGAAAAGAAAATGAACAATGGTAGAAGTTCATAAGAACAGTACTACACCAAAAAAAGAAAAAAAAAATTGTCAATTTTTGGAAATAAAAAAAAATTAAAAAAAAAAAAGAACAGTGGTGAAGATCCATTTTTTAATATATTAAAATACTGAGTATTAGAACTATTTAAGAACTCAAAATGAGAATTGAAAATCAACACTTAAACAAGCAAAAATGTTCAAATAAGTATACAAAATTAACAAAAATAGAAATTAAACAACTAAACAACTACTTGTAATGGTCAATTCACGAACCCTAAAAATAATAAGAGCAAATAGCAATCTTCAAATCTATTGTGATCAGTGGTGCAAAAAGTTAAGCAAATAGATATGTAGAAACATCTTTATAAAACAAAATTTGGATGGATACTCAAAATAATCAACATATCTATAAATTTTTGAATTTTTTTTCAAAATACATGATCGAAATTGAAAGAAAGGAGAAAAATACAAACAAGAAATACAAGTGAAATAACGAAATGTTGAAAGAAAAATAGTCTTAAAAAAGATCTACGATTGAGAAAAAAGCACAATTTCAAAAATTAGGAAAATGTGAAAAAGAAAAAGTAAATGAATAGTAGTGGGCATTCATAGAAATAGTGCCACACTAAAAAAAGAAAAAAAAAGTGTCAATTTAATCAAGAAAAACTTAAAAAAAAAAAAAAAAGAATAGTGGTGGCACGTATTCATAGAAATAGTGCCAAACTAAGTCACTCTTTTAATATATAGGGATATATGTATATAATACAGTGGAATGGAGACGTGTAAGTATTGAAAGTGTACATAAACAGAATTAGCAAATTAGTGTCCAAAATAAAAAGAAAAATAAAAAAGAAAAGAAGATCACCAACTCAATAATGAAATAAAATATTCAAAGAAAATATTAATACTAAAAAAATTAAGTCATTAGAAAATGTAGTTTTATTATGAATAGAGACTTTGTACGAATGGAAATAAAGCATCCACGTCTCCATAGGCCCCAACCTCGTTACTCTTTTTACCGACACTATATCTTAAAGGCATCAACAATTTGTACTTTCATTAACATATGCAAATTATGTAACACCACTTTAATCGTTACAAGAAAAAAAATAAAGTAACAAGTCATTCATATATTTTTAAGGGTCAAAAAGTGTAGGAGAGAGATAGCATATATAGACCACATTAATGTAAAAATCGGTTACGATAGTAAAATTAAATGAGGTACAACATTAAGAATAGTAATAAGGTGGAGCAGTTTTCTTCATCTTTCTTTCCACTAAAAATTTTTGGAAGGTGGAATGGGAACACGGCGAAATAGGAATTAAAATATTTACATTTACTTTGTTTATTTATTTATATTTATTTTTTAAATACGATTTAAATTTTTAAACATATACAAAGAATAAAAAATAAGAGTCGAAAAGGGATCATATTCTCTGTCCTCGCCTCGATTCTCAGTAGATGGGACTGGACGAGGTGTTTTGTCATTCTTGTGCAACAACAAAAGACTTTTAGATATTTAAATTAGTAACGATAAAATATAGCCGAATTTGGGGGCGGTATGTTAGAATAATCATGGGGATTTGTCGTAACTCCGAACTGCATCCATCTAATCAAGGTTGCTAATGGGGAGTGTGCCTCACATTAAGCGTAATTTTTATTAATTTTGTTATAATGGTTATGATTACTTTAGTTTAGTTTTACTGAATTTACTACACTTTCGATTCTGATCTTGGAGCTCGAGTTTGGATGTGGAGCATTTGTTTTATTCTTTTCTCACCATGGAAGCCTTTACCTTTGACGGTATCGTGGATTCTATGGACGGCAGGCAACCTAATGTGAGGGTGAAGTCTTTCTTCTAGACTAACAGTTATTGTACCACGCACTAAGCATTCGGCTTCACCATTTACATGCCACATCTCAGGGGTACAACAACAATATTAAAATTAGTGTACGAGAACATTGAAAATAAAATAAAAATATACCTAATAAATAGAGATTTACTAATTAAAATATGTCTTTGTCTTGTATTGTAGAGTTAAAAAGTATCTCAAACAAACTCTTTAAACATAGATTATTCTTTAATTTAAAGAACCAACGTTTAAAATTATGTTCCAATAAACTCTCCAATTTAACATTTTAATTTAGAGAATGGGTTTGGCTCTCCATATTTGGAGAGTTAAAATCACTCTCTATTATTAAATGCATTGAAATAATTTCAATTTTCAATACTTAATATGTTGGTTTTAATTAAATAATATATACAAATTTAGAAGAAAATATATGATAAAAAAAAAGGAGAGGAAAATATATTAAATGCTTCTTGAAAAAAGTAAAATAAAGAGTATGGAAAAGTTGTAGATGCTCTAAGAGTAATTAAACAATGTTAGTACAAACAAAAATAAGTCAATTACTAGAAAAGAGAGAGAATGAGTTTAGATTTGCTTTTTAAAAACATGTCTTTTTAGCGGTCTGTCCAATAAAAATCTTACACATGAGGAAATTAATATTGACAATATTTAATGCATTCACACTTGTTTTTATTGATAATGTGGAAGATTCTTATTGGGAGAACAGCTAAGAAGACATATTTTTGAGACAGTAGATTTGGACTAAGAGAAAAGGTTGTCTGGAAATAGTAGGGTTAAAGAGTTTATGTACTTATACATCAAATTTAGTAAATATTTATAGTCGTTTTTACTATCTATTTTTATCACGAAAAATAACTCGAATGGTTTAAGATATGACCTTATAAAAAGTAAAATGAATCATATTTTACATTGTTTTAAGTGTTTGTTTGGTTTAGTTTAAAAGTTGTTAAAAAATTAAAGTTAAGTTAACAATTAATTTTAACTATACATTTCATGAGACCAACAATTTTTATCAACTTTTCAATCACATATTTTTTCAATTTTTATCAAAAATTTTGTCAAACAGCACCTAAGTCTTAAAAAATAAGAAGTCTTAAGCTGATAAGAAATAAAATTATTAAAACTTAAATTCCTGATTAAAAAAAAAAAAACAAACATTTAAAAACTTTGGAAATATCCAAACAAATCATATGTATTGAAATCAATAATTAGCTAATGGTTCGTCATATTTGAAAATTCTAGATATTTGCAAAAGTCAAAAAAAAAAAAAAAAAGACTAATAATTTACATTAATACAGTGACCAAGAGCCACAATTTCTCTGATATTCCCTTTTATGAATCTGAAAGGTTGATTATATATGAAAAAAAGTAGGGTGTACGTGGCAGGTGAGGAATGGATGAACCCAAAAGATAGTGGCGTGAATAGCGTGTGGCGTGGCAGTCTCCATGTTTTGATAAGATTATTAGAGCAGTTTCCGATCAAAAAAAAAAAAAAAAGATTATTAGAGCAGTTTCAATGCATTCAATGAATTGGAAAATGATGTCCACGTAATCAAATGTATAATGTCTATTAAAATTATTTTTCCAATACACAATATGAATCTTATGTGAAATGACGTGGCGAAAAAAATAGAAGATATAAATCTTTCGCCTTCTACGTGTAGACATTTCCGCGAGAGATGGATGAGTCAACAATTTTTAATTTTTAACTTAATTTTTAAAATTACATTAAGTAGATTAGTTTTATTATTTTTAATTTAAAAAATAAATACCACATAATCAACATTATTGGATTGTAGAAGGAACCTATTTGAGAGAATATTTGGACTTCACCGTCTATTTATTCTACATAATCTACAAGTCCATTTATTTTTGACAGAATGGTTCCTAACCTATCCATTTAGGTGCGTAAATGGTTCTTTTTGACGGATTCCGTTAAAAATCCATTAAAAACCTATCATTTAGGTGCGCAAATAGTCCTTCTCATTTTTTTTGCCTTTATTAGTAGGGATAAAATTGTCGAGTTTCATTTTTTTTTTTTCTTTCAATTAAGCGCAAAATGGTCCATAACCTTAATTTTAATTAAAGTGGGGTGGGGTGGGGGTGGGGTGGGGGGTGGGGGTGGGGGGAAAACTTTTTTTTTTTTTTTTTAAATAGAAAAATAAATTTAAAATTAAAATTGGACTGGCCCAGTAGTCCTGTAGCTCAAAAGTGGACTGGGTTGGCCCAGTAAATTTTAGACCGTATAAAATCGGGCTGGGTTGAGCATAATTAAAATGGGTAAATTCAAGGCCGATCACTATTTTGGCACTTATGGGCTCTAAAGTCATATAGTCAAAACTTAATTAAATTAAAGTTACATTTTAGAGCTGAAAGACCAACATACCCTTAATTGTAAAAAAAAAACGCTAATTGTGATACTGTTTTACTGTGATATTGTTTTGTCATAATACTGTTTTGTTGTTATATTGTTTTGTCTATGATATTGTTTTATATAGATAATGTACTATGGTACACTTACACCATACTTTTATCTTTGATATTGATTTATTAAGATAATGTTTCAATATATGATTGCAAAATATTTGATACTCTTTCGATCTATGATATTGTTTCTATTTGTCGAATTTTTTCTTTGTTTCTAATGATAGTGAAATATTATGACAAAGTTTCAACATATGATACTGTTTTAATCTCTTAGTTTTATCTTTGATACTGTTTAATTATGACAAAGTTGTCTAAGAGAATAATGCAAAATGCTTGATACTCTTTCGATCTATGATACTGTTTTATTTAGGTAATGTGCATTAGTATACTTTAATACTATTTAATCCATGATATTATTTTATCTTTGATAATGTTTGAATCTATGTGGAATGAATTTTATTTATGATACAATGCTTTTATCTTTGATACTGTTTAATTATGACAATGTTTCAACATATGATATTGTTTCAATCTATTAGTTTTGTCTATGATACTGTTTTATTTAGATAATGTGCATTAGTATACTTTGATACTGTTTAATCTATGATACTGTTTTATCTTTGATACTGTTTAATCTATGATACTGTTTTTATTTAGATAATGTACATTGGTGAACTTATACCATACTTTTATCGTTGATGCTATTTTATCAAGATAATGTTTCAACCTATTATACTAATATATTAAGATATATTTATTTGTGATACTGTTTTAGAGGATGTATGATACTGTTTTGACCAAAAAAAAAAATTAAAGATTACCATTTTAAACTAAATAGACTACTTCAAACGGATAAAATTCATTGTACGCAGTGGCAAAGCAACTGGTCTTGACCGGCTCGTCGAGACCATTTCGAAAACATATTATAATAAAAATTCTAAACACGTATGCGAATTCTATGCTCATCTCTATTGTGATACTGTTTTGTATAATACAGTGTCAAACAACTTTCATGACTAATTAACAACACAAAGAAATAATCTAATGGCCAACTTAATACAATATCAAGTTGCTATTCTATAATACAGTATCAAGTTGTTTTCTATAATACAATATCAAGCGGCAAATCATGGTCACAACTAATATGATGATATTATATTCTATGATACTGTTTTCTATTATACAGTATCATCCCTATAGAAATTCAACAAACAAATCATCCATATCGACACTCTAGCACTGAGACAACTTTAGTTCAACATTTGATCTACAGATTATTGCAATTAACTGTGGAACAAGATTGGCCATCACCTAATCTTCTTGTCCTAAGAAGCAAATGCACAACAATCCCACAAAAGAAATTCAAGTGCTGAACTTGAGCCAACAAGTGAAACAACGTGCAAATAAGCATAACAACGGATTCTTCCTTAGAATTCATGTCCCTTGAACACATAGCCAACTCAATCCCAGCGAACAACAAAAGAACTCCTGAAACTCCAACTGGATATTGATCCAAAATCTTTACCAAAGAACTGCCTAAAACCAATCCCAAAACTAGTTTAGCTACCACCAAGAAGTGATACACACCCTCCACTCCTCCCACCAAATTTGTACTGCCCGGCTAGCCCTCCAGCGCCATGGCAACACAGCGTTGCACCGAACCAACACCCGATTAAGTTTATTATCCTAAACACAGACGTTGCTGAAACATCATTTTCTGGGAAA
Source organism: Forsythia suspensa (assembly GCA_023638005.1). NCBI lineage: Eukaryota > Viridiplantae > Streptophyta > Magnoliopsida > Lamiales > Oleaceae > Forsythia > Forsythia suspensa. The sequence goes on from CM042669.1 coordinate 18,873,291, forward strand.
AGATCTGTTGACAATTTACATAAAGTAATTACTGAATTTAGGATTGATAAAGGAATTTGTGGAATAGTCTCTTTCACAAATCATTCCTTCCATGAATGCTTACATATTTTCACAATTTCTAATAGCAGATGGCCCAGATTTTACTATAGAGAATTAAAAAGTGACACTGCACCGTAGAGAGCACTCACTGGAGGTGGAGGAGGTTGTCGCTGGAGGTGGAGGAGGTTGTCGCCGGAGATGGAGGAAGTTTGTGGAGGTGGAAGAATGTGCGATGAAAAATATGGTTAACAAGGGTGATTTTGGAATTAATTCAAAATATTACTGTAAAGTATGACTTAATCACAATTTTAAAAAAAAGTTTTGACTTAATTTAAAACAAGTCACATTCAGGTAACTTATTGGCAATTTTCCCAATTAAATTTTTTATTTCTGATAAATTTTTTTTATGTTGTAATAACAAAATTAAAGTTTGAATTTTAAATAATATGATTACTTAATAATTTTAATTAGCACATTTGTTAATAATTATGAGTTTAAATTTTAGTTATTTTATAATAGTTCATAAAATATACAAAATAACTTAGTATATTATCAATTTGTTAGTTTCTTTTAATTTTTAATAAAAAAATTAAAGTCGGACTCATTTTCACTTTTTACAAAGTTAGGAATCTAATTGTAAATTTTTTTAATTAAGACTAAGGTTATGGATCATTTGCACCAATTAAAAGAAAGAAAAAAAAAATATAACTTGACAATTTTACCTCACTAATAAAGATAAAAAAAAGAGAAGGGCCATTTGCGCACCTAAATGATAGGTTTTTAATAGATTTTTAACGGAATCCGTCAAAAAGGACCAATTGCGCACCTAAATGGATAGGTTATGGGTCATTCCGCCAAAAATGAAAGGTTGGGGACCATTTGCGCACTAATGTTATACGTTAAGGACCATTTGCGCCAATTTTCCATATTAGTACTAAAAGATGCATTTAACGTACCACTTTACTTGCGGACCGATCACAACCTTGCATGTCATTCTACCTCGGTCCTTACCTAAATCACCCCCTCCCAGCGGCACTACTGCTTCCGTATTCAAAAGGAGACACTCCAAACGCATTCACCTTCTTTTTAATTTGAAATTTATATGTTTTTATTGTGAATTAAGAATGCGAACTTTTAATTTGTGAATTGTTAATTTGAAATTTGTATGTTTTTTTTTTTTTTTAAGTTAGGAATGCGAACTTTTAATTTGGTATTTGAGATTCTTAATTTAATTTGTATATTGTAACTCTTAGTATTAATATAGAGTTAATCATTGACATCTTTTGAGGAATTGCAAGTTGAAACTTAAGTAGTGTTTTAAGATATATTTTTATTGCACATTTTTTGTATATTTTGTTGTATTTTAAGTTGACGTATTGTGTTAAATATGAATGTTAAGAGGTAAGTCTCAATATATCCATACTTTTGTATTTTTGTTTTTCTTGTATTGTCGAAGTTATCTTAATTTTTTTTTCCCCAAGACCCTCAACTTATTCATCTTGAATCTGCCTCTACCACCTAGCCATATCGTGGTAGGAATGGGCCCAACAAGATTTTTAATGCTTTTGTTTTTTGGTTACTTTAAACCCCCTCTCCCTCTACTTAGACAATCTCCAATCGATTATCAAAATAGCGTAAATTATCAAAATGGAGTGAAATTAGTGCTCCAACCAGACTAGACATGTTTACACCAAATTAGAGTAATAAGGGCATCTCCAATGGTAGAGGTGTCAATCCGGGTCAGAGGTGTCGAGTCGTCCCCCTCCGGATGAAGCCGTTGACGACTACCAGTTAGAAAAAAAAGTCCGCACCACGGCGGGTTGCGGGCGAGTCAACCCAACCCACAAAATTGAATCGAGCCCGCCCACCGTCCGGCCCATCCCAGGTCGAGCCCATATGGGCAGCGGTTCAACCCGGCTCGCCCGCATGAATAAAAATTAATTTTTTAGAAATTACTAAAAAATTTAGTTACCTATTGTAATTAAAAAAATGTTTACATATATAGCAAAAATGTGTTAAATTACTAAATAAAAATAAATAGCAATGATAAATTCACATTTGTTAATTTTTATTTCGATTTCTATTTTTTTTTTATATATTTAAAGACTAAAACAACACGCATCTGTCACATCTTTCACTTTAAACGGCTCTCTGCCATTTATTTAAAAAAAAAAAAAAAATAGGCCAACGGTTAAAGGTTGAATCGCCTTGTGTGTGAATGACCGCCCGGCTCACTTCGGCCATGGGATTCGACTTCTTAGGCCCGTGAATGGCCCGCCCGGTTCACGGGCCGGCCCGCGATTCCGAGTCGAGATGGGTGGGCCGATGCGGGTTCGGCCCGCCCGCCCGTCTTGACACCTCTAGTGGTGGATAGTGTTGTGCCAAATTTGGCACAACACTATTCACTTGGTGCAATTTTTTGAGTTTTTTTTTCTACTTTTGTCCTTTCTTTTATATTTTAAAATTTTGTTTTTCTTTCTATATCTTTTTTACATTCTTTTATTATTTTATAGTTTAATTTTATTTATAATTCTTTTCTTTTCATTTAATTATTATTTTTATTAACATAATAAATTATAATCGAATAATAAATAATTAATAAATAAGTTAAAATAAAAGTACTCATTAAATTTAAAAAGTTACAAATTTTAGATGAAAAAACGATAATTATTATTGCGACAACATAAATATTGAAAAGTAAAATACAAATGAAATGATAGGCGATATTGTTGAAAATATTTAATTAAATAATTTTCAAAATAAATTAATTGTTGAAAATTAAAAAAATAAGGAAAGAAAAGAAAAAATATTCATTTGGTGTAATATTTGAAGATCTTGGTTGTAAATGGTTAGAAAAGATAGCGTGAAAAGTGCACTATTTCGATGTTCGGCGAAGCGTATTGGGTCGGTCATGATACTTGAGACTTGTCATGGTTTCGCAATATTTTGATTCATGAGTGCTAACATGTTATTGGGTTTCGCGAGGCTCTTACGAATACTAAAGGCCTTCGCTAAGATTAGGAGACTTCTGCAAGGCTCAACTTGGACCTCCTATGAGCCTTTATGGGAATTATAAGGTATTTGCTAATGTGGAGGCCTTAATAAAATCTGGTCGTAATAAAAAAAAAAAAAAAAAAAAAAAACATAATTATTGATCAAATAATAAAACTGCTGTGAACGAGACAAATAAACGAGGGAAAAACAATTATAAATAGACACTTATACATTATTTTATATAATTACCAATTTGTAAACGTAATGATTGTTTTTATCCCAGGTGATCAATTTTAAATGAGCATGTATTTTTTCAATTTATATAATTATCAATTTGTAAACATAATGATTATTTTTATCCCAAGTCAATTTCTACTTCTAAATGAATTAGAATCATTGAGAATATTGATAGCAAATCACTTCAACTTCAAACGCAGATACGAGTATAAACGTACAAAATATCAGATTAGTTGATTTAAAAAGAAAAAGATTTACATACCTTACTGATTTAGTTCGTACTTTCATCTAGAAAAAAAAAAATTAATGTTCATGCTCGTGTTGATAACGTGTTATGAATTTTATGAATTAAGAGAAATAAGAAAGAATAATATAAGTGAATAGTATTTAAATATGTATTTTACTATTGTTAAAATATTAAGAATTCGTATATTTAAGCTCGGCATGTCTCTACACAAGCCATGGGCCGGACCGAGCTTGCATGTGGGAGACGAGACGAGCCCACAGGTCGAGCTAGACCCCGGTGGTAACAGGTCGGTCCAGCGTGGCCCATTGCCACTTCTAGCTAAAACTTAGTGAGTAAAAAGGTAAAAGTTGGTTGAGGTAAAATATTCCAGTGGGTAAAAAACTAAAAATTTGTTACTAGGCCTAAACTCCCCAATGGATAACAAAATAAAAAATTGACCTGGCAAATTCAAGGCTCCATAATGGGTGACAAACCAAAAATTGGCTTAGGCAAATTCTCTAGAGGGTCTAAACTCTCCAATGGGTAACAAGCTAAAAATTGGTTAAGGCAAATTTATCCAGTGGGGTAAACACCCCAACATATAAGGAAGACTAATGTTGGCTAAGGTAGAATACCTTCAATAGGTCGAAATGCCTATATGCCAAAGGTTGGCTAAGGCAAAACACCCCAAATAGATTTTTCCACCATGATCAAAGGTAACTCGTGCTCAAGATCATAAATATGATATTAAGGCCCTGTTCTCTTTCCTATTTTCAACTCGTTTTCTGTTTTCAATTTCTTAAAATGGTGAAAACGTGTTTACTTACCCATTTCCAAAAACGCATTTTCAAAAATATTCCAAAAATTTACAAAGGAAATGGAAAATGAGATATATACCGTTTTGGTCATTTTGTGAACAAAATGAGCCCACCATCCAAAATGGTGAAAACGCAAAAAATGGGGCATTTTCATTAAAGTGGTCTTGGTTTCGATTCACCCTTCCAGCACTTTGATTTTTTTGTCTCCAGAAAAATTTTTTTCCTCCAGTAAACTCCTTATTTGCCTTCGCGAGATTTCATCTGCTTTTGTAGTTAAATTTTGTTTTTGCTGTTGTAGTAAAATCATATTGAAAGTGGGTTCATGTTTTGCTGTTGTACTATAAAAAAAACCAGATTTGTGTCCTGCTATCAGAATCCATGTGATCAAATGCATCATTTTCGTGGGTTGCAACTACAGCCTGTAGCTCAAGAGAACACCACGTTGTATATTTTGTTTAGACGTACTGTGGACTAAGGATTTGAAATCCATTATTATTTTTCCTCTGTTGGAGTACTTATCACGCACATGTAGGCTATAGGCTATAGTGCAATGTGCATTGAGAAAATGAGACTGAGAAGGTAGGTGGCAAGTCCATGAGAAAAGCAAGAATCTAGTTGAATTTGGAATGGAAGTTAGCATAAATAACTTGTTACTTCTTGATTCTAAATTCAAATACGATTTCCTAAAGGAAAAATTGTTCACTTATTGGTGAAATTTTAAAAAGAAAGATAGATATAATGCAAAGTGTTTGAGTAACAATCTTAAATGATGAAAGCATTTATTGAGTTTCTCTTCTTCGGAAGTAGAAAATTTATTTGACTAAGTTCGAATTCCTATATAAAACAGGGATAGAAAACATAAAAGAATAAGCAAAATCTGTGTCCTTTCTAATCAAAGCAACTGCTTGAAAATGGGGATTAGGAAACCAATCAAAAATTGAAAAGGAATAACTTGCTTATTAACTATGTGGTTGAGAGAATATTTCTAGTTACTTTTATCTTTATCATTCTAAAGACAGTGCATTGGCATTGTGCTGATGCCTTCCATCCGTGACTGCTGTGGTTTCCCTTCTTAAGTTAGTTGTATAAATCTAATAGTATAGAACTATCTATATCTAAATAAATTGTTGTGTTGCTATAAGGTGATAGAATATTTAGGCTAACTGCTTTATTGCAAGCTTCTGCACTATGATTTGATGGCAGTTGGTCATGATAATGGTTGTAAAATAAAATGCAAATAGACTTTTTATGATTTCAGATTTGAACTTAAGTTAACATACTTACTTTTAAGGCGAATAGTCATGTTAATGTTTCCTTCTTGTAATCTTGAATGTAGAATATGGGTGGTCACAGAGGTAAGATTAAATAACACATGTCGTGGTCTGATGAGAACGAACACGCTTTTATCGAAATACTTTACGAGAAAGTGAAATCAAATGCATTGCAATGTTCTACATTCACGAAAGACGAATGGGGGATGATCAATGCAACCATGAATACCAAAACAAAAATGGATTACGGTGTAGAGAGATTAAAGGGAAAATAGAACCGCTTACGTAAGGTTCATCGTATGTTCTCTGAGCTTTTGGGACATACTGGTGTTACTTGGGATCTAAATACCAACAAAGTTAATGCTGCGGAAGAAGTTTGGCAACACTTTTATACGGTATGTATGTTTATTAATGATTTTTGTTCATTATTAACTGTTTATCCCTTTGTTGATGCACGTACTTATGAGTTCGCTTCGTTTTTCAATGTTAGATTAACAAGTCAGATTACAAAATTTTCAAGAGGGAATGGTGTAAGCACTACCACATTCTTGGGGAGATATTTAGTGGCACTACAGCTACTGGAGCATTAGGGCAATGCATCCACTCAGCTTCCGACCAACTCAGAGGAAGAAAGGCAGCGAGAAGATGATTTTTTGAACGGGGGCGTGCATGTACATGTTTCAACCCTCGATGATGACGTCGACAAGGTTCCAAAAACTCGTAGGCGTGAAGAAATTGGTACATCAGGTGAACGCAGACGTAAAGAACCTAAGATAAGTAAAAGTGATAAACTTTAGGCTTGCATGGCGCAATGGTCATCTACTGTTAGTTTGAAAAATGAAGAAACTGAACTTCGGACACTATATCTAAAAGAAAAACTTTCAAAGCTTCAAGGAAAATCATGCAATCAATCGGATAGTGAAGCTAACAGTCCAGATCCTTATTCAAATATTGTTTGCCTGGACTTCTTAAATAATATAGAAGAGGTTTCTAATGAGGTTTAATTGAAAGCGTTAAAGGCTTTTAAGGATCCCGACTTTAGAGTGTCATTTGTCAAGATGCCAGAAGCTAGGAGAGAACCTATATTGGAACTGCTTTAATTTTCTAAAAGTTGTTTTGAGTTCTACATTATGCTGTACTGTGAAAGATTCTTTGTTGTTTTTTTCGCACTATGACTCAAACGCTGTTTTCATTTATGTTGAATTTGTTATTATTGAAATAATTGGTACATGATATCAATGTTGAAATTGGTGTTGATAATTTTGTTCACGTTGAGACGAATGGTTATTGATATCATGTTTACATTGCTTATGATAATTATTGATTGTAGAAATTGGTTCACATGATGGCAAGTTTATCAAATTTGGATGATGATTTGAGTACCGATATGTTGAATGATGAAGTATCGAGTGATGACGAATTGATTTTTACGGATGATTATGATGAAGATTTTGGAGATTTAATTATGTTTAACTGCTTCGTTGCCAATACAGGAAGCACTGTCGGTATGACACCTTCTAGAACATCATTGCTCACTGGAAAAATGTACATGCTAGAAATTCTTAATGGACATCCGGACGTGTGCTATCGTAATTTTCGTATGTATAAACATGTTTTTATGAATTTTTGTGACACTTTGAAAGATAAATGGTTGTTGACAAATGGAAAAAAAGTGAGTGTCGAAGAGGGTGTTGCTATGTTCCTGATGATTGTAGGACACACTACAAGATACAGTATTATTGGTGATTGGTTTCAGCATTCCAATAACACCATACACAAATGGTTTAAATGATTTTTAAGGGCTGTTTGTTCATTTGGTACAGAGATAATTCGTTCGACAAATCAAGATGTTGTGCATGAGCGGATCTTGCACAAATATCCTTTCTTCAAGGATTGTGTAGGTACAATAGATGGAACACATATTGCGGCTTGGGCACCTACGTCGAGACAAACATATTTTCGTGGAAGGAAAACAAATATTACACAAAATGTGATGTTGGTATGTGATTTCGATATGAGATTCTCATATGTGTATTCTGGCTGGGAAGATACTGCTAATGATTCACGAGTATTCGTAGACGTTGTAACGAAAAGCTCGAACAACTTTCCAATGCCACGGGGGGGTATATTCTTAAACGACTCGCAATTATTTGTCGAATATACTTGAAATAGTATAAAGTGTCAAATGATACTTGAAATAGTTTAAAGTGTCAAAAGTGGGAGAAAAAAACATTTGATTGGGAGATCGCCTAGGAGTTGCCTGGGCGATCGCCCAACTCCATATTTGTGAACCAGAAACCGTTTGGCCTAACCTGGAGCGATCGCCCAGGCAACACATGTGCGATCGCCCATAAAAACATTGGATGATCGCTGAATTCCACATTCTGATTACAGAATGGTTGTGGCCAAACTTAGGCGGCGCCCTGTATTATACTGGGCGATCGCCCAAGCATAATGACAAAAAAAAATTGTTTCCTACTTGTAATTTTTTTTCCCGTTTAGAACACAATTGTCATTAGTTTGTACTTATATTTTCAAATTATACTAGGATAATAATTTTTTTTCTATTTATGTACTTTTCATTGTAAACAACATAACACTATGTCATTTGTTTGATTATATATCAAAGTTTTACCTTGTTTGATTAATAGTATTGTATGTGACCAATTTGTTTTTTTGCATCAATTTTACCTTGTTGATTCTGGATATCAAAACATACCTGGTTTTCTTGCCCCTTATAGAGGTCAAAGATATCATCTCCGTGATTATGTTGGACGGAGAAGACTATGTGGGAAGGAAGAACTTTTCAACTATAGACATTCATCGTGTCATAACATTATTGAATGGTGCATTGGTGTTTTAAAAGCAAGATTTCTTATTTTGAAATTGATTACTAATTATCCACTCACTAGGCAAAGACAAATCCCTACTGCATGTTGCACAATACACAACTTTATTCAACAGGAGCATGCTTTAGATACATTGTTCGCTGAGAATTCTGAGGAGAATATGGTATTTCAAGATATACTAGAGTCAAGTCAAGATCAAGAAACTATACATTTTGATGCTAGTCAAACAGTTCAAATGGGACAAGTCAGGGAATAAAATTGCTACACAAATGTAGAATGACTACTCAAGGAGTCATACATGATTCGTACTCAAATATTATGTATTTTGTTTGTTTATATAGTGTATTGACATTAAACTATTCAATTGTTTTAACATGAAAATATTTTGATGTGGACAAATGCATTAGCATTATGTAGTCTATTTTATGAGACTTTTCATACTAAAGTACTATTAAACTATTATAATTTATTCAATAATCAAATTTTTTGAATAAAATATTATACAAAATAATTTCCAAAAAAATTCAAGTAAACGTGTTTTCTAGTTTTCTGTTTTCAGAAACAATTTTCGAAAATTCTAAAAAGAACGCATTTTCAAAAATCTCAAAACAAACACTCAAAACAGAAAACACAAAATGAATTCAAAACTCAAAACAAAAAACTCAAACGCAAAGAGAACACCACCTAAGTATCTCATAGTGACTCTATGTATTCATATACGACGATAAACAAACATAACTTCTCCTTGATGACAAAAATCAACGAGAAATAGAAGAGCTTATGATGATAGGTGATCTGCCAACTAACTTCAATTAATGGTTTGTAACGTCCTGGATTTTTTCTAAAATTTATAGGAATTTTATTTTATTGGAAAGGTTAATTGATTTTTAAAACGTTGTCTTAGTTAAGAAGAAATGAAATTTTAATTGCAACTTTTACCCTAGATTAAAAATATAATTGCTTAAAAAAAATTACTGCGGTTAAGCCCTGATCTCTCATATAAATAAGAGAGGGTCGGTTCATTTTGAAAAAAATTAGAAGATAACTCATTTTTTTGAAAAATGTATTTTTATCCTTTTTAAGCATCTATAATTTTATAAAATAGTAGAAAATGACCACTTTGTAGTAAACTATCACTCATGCACAAAATAACGATATAGACGACCACGAAATAAAATTTTGACCTAGGGGTTGACCTCCTCGATGTGTAGTAAGGAGTCGACACCTCCTCCCAAATAGGGGTCGACTGCTCCTAAAGGAATGTCGACTACCCCCAATTGGAGGGTCGACTGCCCCTTTATGGGGGTCAGCCCCCACTCAAATGGAGGTCGACTCCCTTCTCCCTCTTCGCCCCCTGTTTACTGGCCCCTTCCAATTATCTTTTTGGGTTGGCTCCAAGTCTCCGTTTACCTCTCGGGCCCTGTTTTTGAGTCGTAAACTCTTGTTGCCCCGGTTGAGGCTTATAAGTCAAAATAAGTTATGTTGTTGAGATTAACTAACAAAGAATTATGTTCTTTAAAAAGATCTAGACGTTGTAACCGAAATTTAATGTAAGTACGGTGATTTCAACTACAGTGCAAAATACTATGATGTGCAAGATATTTGTTAATGATAATCTGTGGCGATTATATGTCATTGTTGTGGACTTGGTGATCTTGTATAAGCATTGATGGAAGCCGATCGATCTCTGTAACTTGAGATATATACATTGGCATTCAACACATTGATATTGTGATAAGTGTGAATCCCGTTATAGTGTACCGTTCTTGACTTTGCTCTGAATATATACACTTGCTGAAGGCCCCCCAACGGTCATTAAGGACGGATAACGAAAGGGTGTTCGAGGTCCAGAGTCCAGATGTACGAGCAATGTCGTAGGTCTCTTGGTGGCCTTGGGACTGCATAGTGACAAGTCAAGCACCAAACACAGTAGTTCAGGCCTAAATATTATATTGTATTATATCGGTGTAGCCTCTTGAATCGTGTATGAGACCATGACGGATGCACAGACATCAGTAGATGGTGCGTGCTTATTATTGACCATATTATGATTGAGCTCATACGGTACACTATAATTTGGGATTTGGGCCCATGCGTGATTGACATTTCATTAAATATTATCATATCATCATATTTACTGAACGTTCTTGTTCATATATTGTATTTTGTATTGTAGATTCCGATGAGATAAACGGAAGAAATGCGTAGTATAAGGCGTGCCGAGATTTCTGCTGACGGTAGGACTATACATGTCATCTGAACCAAATAATATTATTCAAGATTTTATACACTTTTAGATGAAGAAGAAGAGCTATAGACGTATATAGACGTCTTAGATTATACTTATACTATATTAGAAGTCTTTAACTCTTTTACTGGCCACTTCATCCACATGATGAAGAAGGTCGAATGATTTTATTTTGTTTATATAGTAACTTGGTAGGTAGTGTAAATTTATGTATAGAACAAGTTTGAAAAGAATGGTCTGACTGTCACCCCACCGCTGATTGTCTCGTCAATTCTTTGGAATTGACATATATTCTTTTGATATTGTAAAATACTTGGTGGCGTTAGCACGAGTTGTAAAAAAAATCATTTTGACTATATATCATAGTGGTGGATATTACATTTTGCTTCCGTTGTTTAGATTTAATTTTTATTACTGGCTTTAATTAAATATATTTATATGAGCTAAAATTCAATTATATATTCAAAAATAAAAATAAATACTATTTTGAGGCGCGTGACAGTTATTATAGTTGTATAAGAGACTATGTTTATATATTTTATAAGGTAATGGCGTTACATGGTACCAGTTGATCAAATTGATACCCACAAAGAAATTGGACGCATTTAGAGAAACCATGCCACTACCATCAGCACAACTTTTCAAAAATCAATGTTTCAATCTCCAATCTCCAACAACACTCAAAGAAACATCAATGCTCGAAAAATAATGTCCTACACAACAAACATCCTGTTTATTCAATCTCTAACAGATTACATGCCATGATTCATATTAAACACCGACCAAAAATTAAACATCATGTTCAACATTAAACTCCAACCAAAATGGAGGAAAACCAACCAAAAAATTACAAGCAATGATTCGCATTAGTACCATAAATTAAATACCAACCAAAAACAACATGAAACTTTCCAACCCTATTTGTTTTCACTGAATGTTCAGTGATTGCTGACTTCAATATATTTTTTTACTAAAATGTAAACCCCATAAAATAAAACATACGACAATTAGAATTGAAACAAATGTAAACATATAAGAACTTTATTTGTAAACAACTTACCAATGTTGTGAACCTGGGCTCCTCCATGACAGTACTTGGATGGTTGTTGTTCCTTCCTCATCTTTGCTGTCCAAACTTCATAATTCTTTATAATCCCCGTAGTCTATGTCAGACTCCTTGACCTTTTGGCCATCTAGTTTACCAAACCTAAAATCAAACTTTACTCTCTCACTGTGAGCTTCATTACTAGCAACATGCTCCTTCTCCATCTCGTAGTCTGACTTCACTAACTAATCTGGTTCATCTCTACTTTCCTCTTCAACTTGTTCGTTATTCTCCAAGTCATCTTCTTCAATTTTACGTTCAACCCTATCATCATGTGGTTCACTTACTCCAGCATCATATGTTAGGGTTTTCTCGATTTGTGACCACATTTTCATATAAACAATCTTTCCAATCAACTTTTTTGTCTATATCATGACTGTATTCAACCACCGAAACATATCATCCATCGTAGGCATGATCTCCCATCGTACTCTCATCATTGGGCACACTAGTCCAAGGTTCGTCAATCGTTGGTTCTTTTTAGGCTTCCATGGACAATGAATGTGATGTGTTAGCTTCTACAATGTATATCTCCACCAACCTTTGTCCATTTATGTCCCTCAGCAAATCCCTAACATTTGATTCACTCTTCAATCTAATCAATCATTTTCCAAGCTCATTTTCGACTTTCCATAATATAACTCCAAATTCAAAAGAGATCCACATAAACTGAAAATTCTTGTAACATTTCTCTTGTGAAGAATAAAGGCTGCACAGTCCAAGAACGTAACAACTTCATGCTCATAAACCACATTGTTTGGCTTATCAAAAAAATTGCCTCCACTGTGAATTTCCATAGTGAAATATTCACTATTCCCAGCTAGGGGTGGACACGGGTTGGTACCGACCCAACCCGACCTAAATCGTGAAAAAATCATTTTGGCAAGATGATAAGTGCGTTTTATGCACTATTTTGGCCTTTGAATTAATCATTTATACCGTCATATAGTTGATTTTCTACTTAATCTAGTTTATCATTGTTCTATTTCAGTTTTGAACTTGTTTGTGAAGAAGTAGAGAAGATTGGGCGAAAAGAGCAATAAATTAGAAGATATTTCAAAAGTATGCGGACTTAAGTGCACTCAATTGAAAGTTGAAAGACTAAATTGGAGATTATGTAAAGTTAGAGGACCAAATTGAAAGTTATGAAAAGTTGGAGGACTAAAACGACAACTATCTAAAGTGAAGGACCAAATTGAAGGTTATAAAAAGTTGGATGACTAAAATGACAAATATCTAAAGTTGAAGGACCAACTAGAAGGATGTGGAAATTAAAATAACCAAATTGCAAAAACTCCAAAAGTTACAAGCTGGGCGATCGCCCAGCAACTGAACTAGGGAACAGAGACCAAATTGGCCATGTTGGGTGATCGCCCCAGGCTAATTTTTCATCATTTTTTTTAATATTTATTTTCTTTCCTTTTTTAATTCTAATTTCGTTAGGTAACTTTTGGCCCACGGATTTTGTACTTTTTTGGGATATTTTGGGCACAATTAGAGTAGTATAAATATAGGTTATTAACTCATAACAGGGGTTGGATTTTTTTGAGAGCCGAACTTGGAAGAAGACGGAAGAAGCAAGAGAAGACAATTCATTGGCGATCAAAAGTTCTTTTTGAAGATTTCTTCTCATTCAATCCATGCCGGGTTCTATCAACTCTTGTATTTTTAATTTAATTATGTTCTTCTAATTTTCTTTAGCCAAGGTAGACGATGAAACCTTGTTTTAGCAAAGTAATTATGTTGTTAATCGTTTAATTCAGTTTTGCAGCTTTAACGTTCATGGTTTGTTCTTATTGAATTAATTAGATAAAATTCCTTTCATCTTAAATATCATGTATTTTTTATTGTTAGAAATTGATTTAATTAATTCATGCTTGGAGCTTAAACATGTTCTATTAATTTCTTTTGATTTTTCGTCATCTTTAATTCGAATTGGGATACATAGGATGCTTAGAAAATCTTTGATTCTTTGTTTTCTTTCAATAGAACTTGATACAAAAAACGCTTAAGTAATTTATGTTTGAAGCTTAAGGAGAGCCTATATTTGATTTTCTTCTTTTGGAATTAATTGATAAATCTTTCGGGACGATAATAGATTGATTTCGTGTTGTCTTGTGTTTTTGAGAATTAATCGATAATTGGATAATTGATAAGTTAAACAATGGTAGATTCCGAAACCTTGGTGTTTTACACAACTTGATTCTTCAACTTAATTATTTTAGCATATTTCATTAGTCTTTAAATTAAATAATTTCAACCAAACTCTTTTCGACTCAACTAGCATAGAATAATAGTTAATTTGGATTAAATTAGACCTTCCTCATAGCAGTCTTTGTGGGATCGACCTCGTTACTACTTTTCTATATTCCAATAGATTCGTACACTTGCGAGTTAATTAAAATTTGACATCACAAGAGTCAAACCGAAACCAACAAAAATTGAAAAATATGGGCCCGAAACTGACCCTAACCAATTCGGGTCGGTTCGGATTTTCGATTTTGGGCTCAGTTAAAGCTTTATTTAAAAACATTCCCAAAATCGAGTTGGTAAAACCCAACCCGAAGCCTACCCGAACTGGCAAAAAAACGACTCAGGTTGTCGGGTTGCAATTTTTTAGCCCAGCCCTATTCCGAGCTGCATGTACAAGAAAACACATGACAATTAATCTTCAGGCACATATGTATGTCTTCATGATCAGAAGAAAGCCAAATGACTAGTGTGTTTGAGAAAAATTGAAATTTTTCATGATAATCCTACAAATATAGTCCCACGCTAAAACTGGTTGAATCATGTCTAAACAATTGTGTAAAATATACTCAGTAAAAAAATAAAAATATGACAACAAAGCATATAAAAAAGTTACTTTTTAACTGGAAAAAAAAAATGTTCAAAGTGGGTATCAAATTGTCGAACTCGCCATATTAAGGAGCCTCCTCCTCGTACATTCTGAATATTGGAGCAAATATTGCTTTTTAACTAAAAATAATAGTTGCATGGAAGCAAAAAAAAAAAAAAAAAAAAAAAAAAAACTAAGGGTGTATTTGATGGGATTCCATGAAAAAGAAAAAAAAAATTCTATGTAAGAAGGAAAAAAAAACACCACCAAATTGGTGAGAAAATATTTTCCAACATTTTGGCCAAATGCATGCTTTAAGTGATTGTAACTTAGAACTCATTTTTATTTTCCACCTTCAATGAAACAGTCAAAGTTAGAAAATATTTTCCTCTGATGTGATATTATTTTCCATGAATGTAACATTTTTCATGGAAAATTGGCCAATCAAACACACCCTAAATTTTAGCCAAACCGATGTTCTAGCCATGTCACACTCGTATAAAAAATTCAATAATTTTGTGCAAGAATTAAACATTTGGGCCATGTTGAACTTACATGGAAGCATAAACCGGAGTATATGACCGTACAATGACTGCTCTGTTTTCCACATGTGAGAATATGGCATAATTTTGGATTTCATGCATGAGTTTTGAGGGGTTTTCTTGTCTCTTCTTTTACCAGCTTCTTCTCAAAATAAAAAACAAATACGGTTATTTATATATCTTTGTCGTTCTAATGATAATGCCTTTGGCATTTTTAACAAATATACAACACTCAATAATTTAACGGTTAAAATTGACGAAATTGAACGACATGGGTGAATTGTGCAATGTTTGTTAGATTTGAGACCGGTTAGAATTGTTAAAAGCTCAGTAATTTTTGGATCTTCCAATATTGCACTAATATATTGAACAAAGTAATTGTAAAACTTTTATTTCTAGCATTAATTTTATATTCAACAATTTTCTGAATTAATCAACTGATTAAATAGGTAATGGTTCATAATTTTCGGAAATTGTAGATATTTGAAGTGAAAATAATTTTGATTAATACCATGGTCCATGAATGACAACGATTTTCTCTACTTTATCCTTGTATGAATAAGAACTGATTTGTTGATTATACATGGAAATAGTAAGGTTGGATAGGTGTAGGTGGCAGGTGGCAGGTGGCAGGTGGCAGGTGAGGATTGGATGAAGAAATGTAGAATCGTGAATCGCACGTGGCGTAACTCGTTGGAAGTACAAAATGATTCGTTCAACTGTTGAGGATTACCATAAGAGGAAGGTTCCGTCAATCCACATCAAATATATTTAAAGCAGTTATATGAATATTGAATAGCAAGAATGATCTAATGCCCCCATGTGGGCATTATAAGGTGCCCATATGCGATGTGGCGGCGTGTGATTGACGATGATAAAATGGCGTTTGATCATCGTGCCATTTTATCATCGTCGCCCACTTCTGCCACATCGCACGCGCCACCTTATAACGCCCACATGGGAGTGAGAGAGAGATCACCCTTGTATTGAATAGTGATCAATATTTTGCTAAAGTTGTTTCATACATTAAATTAAATTAAGTTTCGTTTTAATAAATTTTGATAAAAATTAATAAAAATTATAAATCATATAAAATATTTAGTTAAAATTAAAATTTGACCACTAAAAAACTGATTTTCAATTGAATAAAACAATGAAAAAAAGTAGTTGGATAAAGGTTGATTATAATCCTAAAATCACGTCCTGATGGGCTTTTTAAGGTTTTTGTTAGTTACCTCTTAGAAAAACTAAGAGTTTGTTCGATAACTATTTTTTTTTTAAAAAAAACTCATTTTTTACTTATTATTTTTAACTTTTATAACTTTTTACATTACAAAAAAATTTAAAAAGTCAATAAAATAGTCAAAAAATCCCATTTTTTGAAGGAAAAAAAAAATACACCGAACAAACTCTAAAACAAAATGCCCAACTTATCTTGGAACATATGGATTGACCTAATTTTCCCTTTTCTTTTCTAGTTGCATATACTAGCATATTTAGTAGTACTGAAATTATATTTTAAGTGCTTATATTATAAGTTGTGAGTCAATGTGTGGATAAAAAAGAGTTGTAAATTGTAAGTCTTATGAAATGTGTGAATAAAAAGTTTGTTTCACCAGTTTGACCAATTGAAATTATAATTTAAATAGTGATAAATATGTGGTCATACTAGTATCGACTATGAATTGTCAAGGTTTGCCAGCAAAATTATTGTAATTAATTTCACCAAATAAATCATTGAATCAAGCTTAAATTATGTCGATAATATTTTTCCAAATTTATTAAATCCGAAAAATTAATTTACTTTTCTATGTCCGAATATGGAAAGTTGAAGACACTTTGAATAATATAAAAAGCTAAAAGCGAATTTGAATTGTCTTGTTCAATAGATAAGACTACTTTACTTGTTTTTTATATTGACTGTATCTGTCTTAAATAATGAATTAATTATTATATTTTCTTCTCAAAAAAATTATTTCCATATTTCTACAGGACAAGGAATTTTATCAGCAACTTACTTTATTGTTGATGTTCATAATACAAATAAAAATAAGATTTATTAATTAAAAATTCAAATTGTTCATGATTTTCTAGAAGAAAACAACGTGTGTATTTTAGTTGTTTTAATTGGTGAAGAAAATCCATGCAAAGTCAAAATTACCAATTTATATAACGTAAAACAATTTAAGTTATATATAAAAAAAAAACAAAAAACAAAAAAAGAAAACGTGATACCTTATCGTCCACGAATATTGTTATTTTTAGTAATATTCATAAGTTTGATTTAGACTCGTGTTTAATGTAAAAGACAAAGTGGTCCTACCTAAGTCGCATCTAACGATGCCCAGAAAAAGAAAGAAATTGTCAGTTTCAAAATATAGCTTCAAAAGGTGTGGGGTCTACTTATTAATCCTCTTTTTTTTTTTTTTTTAATTGGATTTCTAATATACTTGTCCCCAACTTTCTGACCTCCGTGAATCACATGTAATTGATTAGGTAAATTTCATCCCCGGTCATTGAACTTTAAATAAAATTTAATTAGGTCATTAAATTTTAATTTAATTTTTAATTTTCGTACTCTATTGCATTTTGTAACCTATTGTTCATCAAGTTGACAAAAATTACTTAGTCAATAGTCATATCATAAACTGATTTTACGTGTAATTGCTACGTGAGATCCTAAAAACAAAAAATAGTAAAATGAGAGTTATGACAATGTCTTTAGGTCAAATATTAACTAAAGAATCAGTTGAGTATATCATAGTTGACCACAACAAAATGCATATTTTTTTTAATTATTTTTTAACACTATTATGATGTGGCATGATACATACCACACAACGATTACGTAGAAGATCTATCACGGCATGTCTGACAATTAAACATTTTTCATCAATTTGGGAGAAGAAATTTGAAATTAAATTAATATTAATTTAAATTTAAGACTAAATTGAAGTTTAATTACTCAATCGAGATAAATTAAAATTAAGCAATCCAATTAAAATTTAAGTGAATGCATATGAAATTTACCCATTTGATAAGGACATTAAGAAAATTATAGATGCAATAGATAAAATTGTAAAGAATAAATAAGATGTCTTTTATTTTTAATTTTAAATTTTTTTTTTTTTTTTTGGAGGGGTGGGGGTGGGGGAAGAAATTAAATTGTATAGTTGTAATTAATCCATTATAATATATCAAAACATAATAATATTTGACGATTAATCTCTCGTTTTTCAATATTGTTGATGAAAGACATTGAAATGTTGTTAAAATAAATGATGATTTACTCATTGTCTAAAATTAGGACATGTCTTTATTAAATAAGATCATAAACTTAAACAACCTAAAAAAGACAGTAGTAAATAGTAAAGAATAAGAAGATTGATAATAACAAGTAAATAAAACAATATCATCTTTACATTCATTCAGATGGTAAAAACCCTGTTAACCAAATCTAGGTATTTCATC
Source organism: Forsythia suspensa (assembly GCA_023638005.1). Taxonomy (NCBI): domain Eukaryota; kingdom Viridiplantae; phylum Streptophyta; class Magnoliopsida; order Lamiales; family Oleaceae; genus Forsythia; species Forsythia suspensa. Next base: position 18,891,930 of record CM042669.1, read on the forward strand.
TAGGAATAAAATATTGCACCGGTAGTCCCTAATATATTTGTATTGTAGAAAGTTAGTGCTTCTTTTCCTTAACTTAAATTACCACATATAGTCAGATTCATACATTTCATAAAAGTTATAATTTATAAGTACTTAAAAATTAATCTCACATTACCAAACATTCGCTTAATGGGAAACAAGAAAACAGTGAAATGGAGTAAGCAAATGAGCAAGGTCGGACTTTAAGTTTTGCAAACTTGAGTCGGAATTTAAAAATGAGTCCTTCAAATCATAGTGTGTATTTATATTTTTTTCTTCATATGAGTTTTCTGGAGCTAAATCTATAAACTCAAAATTCAACAATAAAACGATAAACAAAATGTAATACCCAACAATAAAGAATATTATGATTTTTTTTTATCATAACCAATTTTGCAATAATTTTATCAGCATATAGACATATTCAAAGAAAAAAAAAATCACTAATGCAAAATATGATATCAACAATAAATGACAAAATAAAGTCTACCTGAATCAATTCAATTGGTTCAATCATTAACTCATGGAACATATAAATTATCTAAAATGAATAGAATGAGTAAAAGAGAATTACGCTTACAACTCTAATAACTATGTTGATTCAACGTGGCCTATAGGAGTGGTTTTTCTGGATTGAAGAGGGAGATTGGTAGTCCGAACTTTGAAAAGTTTCAACTTTCAAATTGAGAAGAATATGGATTTTAGAGTTCACTTTTTAATTGAGTAAGTTTTTTTTGGTTAAGTGTAGATTTGAATTGTCTTAGATCAATACTTTGAAATAAATAAAAATAAATATAACGCATTTTTTAAAATATAGGAACTCTCAAATATTTTGAGCTCGAGACAACCCTTTCTTAAACCTTTTATAAAGTCGAGTATACAAATGACCAATATCAAGTCTCAACTCAAAAATATTCACACTTCACACGTCCCACCTTCTCTCTCTCTCTCTCACTCACATACACACACTTTGTGTGTGGGGGTTACCCCAGAGGCATCATACAGTTGTCCATGGTTTATGATTCCTCTTCAAAATGCATTTCCACAGTATAAATATACAAATTTCTCTCTCTTTTTCTGTCTCCGTGAGTATGTATTTTCAACATTAATAGTGCAGCTATATATATATATTATCTGGATTGTGTGTATATATTTTCTTGATCATTATTAAGCCTTTAAAGTCAAGAATTCAATATCCTATCAGCTTTTATCCATTATTAAAACTGACCCACCAATCTGACTTTGAGTGCAAACCAATCCGAACCACATTTTCCCATACATATACAAATACAGAAATAGTATCGATTGAGAGATGTTTGATCTCAATCTGACCATAAATTGCAATGACAAGGAGAACAAATTTGGGGAACGTTACGAACAAGAATTGCCGGCTACTTCGAATTCATTAGCCTCCAGCAACGACGATATGTGCTTCACACGCGCCTCATCTGGCGCCGGGGACACCGCCTCCGTGACATTAAATTTCGGCATCCTCAATGGAAATGACCCAGATGGGAAATATCATGAATCGGAGATGGTGACTCGGGAGCTGTTCCCGACCAGTCAACTCAGTGAGTTAAACCCCGGAAGTTGTAGTAATATTTCGTTTGATCATGATGATAGTAACCAAGGACGGCCGGAAATGGTGGTACAACATCAGCAGCAGGTGGCACAACAAGTGCAAGGGAGGAAGAGTAGGAGAGGGCCGAAATCTAAGAGCTCACAGTACAGAGGGGTGACCTTCTATAGAAGAACTGGCAGATGGGAATCCCATATATGGTAATTTTCACTTGTCATGACTTAATATGTCAAATCCGTTACCCTGTACCTCGATTTGTGGTCGATAAAAAAAAAAAATCTTGTTTTAGCACTGATATTTAATATATCTGTTGTAGGGACCGTGGAAAACAAGTGTATTTAGGTATGAATTTCATTATTTATTTAATAATTTCATGCAATTCTATTAATTTTTGTGAATATTGATGAGGTTTTTTTGTGAGCTTGTATTAGGTGGATTTGACACTGATATTACTGCTGCTAGGTAAATGATTGAGTATAAGATTAATCTTTAGAATTTTTATTTTATTTTAATTCGATTGTGTAAAATTATTGATTAGTTTCTTTATTGTACCAGAGCATATGATAAAGCTGCAATCAAGTTTCGAGGTGTTGATGCTGATATTAATTTTAATCTTGGTGATTATGAGAAGGATATGATACAGGTTAGGAAAGAAATGCATAAATGTTGTTATTTTATAGAATATTTTAAAATGATTTTCTAAACGTAAGTGGCATTCAATTGCGTTTTATGAATGAATGAATGAATGAATGAATGTAGATGAAAAATCTGAGTAAGGAGGAATTTATACTGACATTACGACGTCAAAACAATGGTTTCTCAAGATGGAGTTCTAAGTACAGAGGAGCGACTCTACACAAATGTGGTAGTTGGGAAGCCCGACTGGAGCAATTTCTTGGTAAAAAGTAAGTAATCTTTCAGTATTGTATAACTACACAAGGAACCCATTATTGCTGCAGGTATACATACATACCTTGGGCTATACAACAGTGAAGTAGAGGTTACAAGGTCCTAATGATCACGAATTATCCTCTTCTCAAATATTTTATTTCATGAGGTGTCTCAATTTGTATTTGCCTTTTGATTTTTCTGCAAATTAGGACTTACGACGAGACATTCATTAAAAGTAACAGAATGGATGATGTCACCAACTTCAATCCCAATACGTATGATGGCAAAATGATAACGAGTCCACATAATGAAGGTCGTCTTTTGATTTTTCTTGATTTTTCTTCAAGTCAAGTTTAGTTTTACATGTTTTATATGTGGTAGAACGAGTTTCTTGATACAATCAAGCAGGTAGCCCCCATGATCTTGATTTGAACTTGGGGATTTCAACCTCTTCTCTCAAGGAGGGTGGAAGTTTGTTCTCTTTTCAATTCCCACCTCATTATGTGCAAATGCAGTGGAACAATCAAAGGTATTTGTACAAAAGATTAAATCATACGCATATATATTACATCTTAGCTTATGGATATTTTGACAGGAATATGAAGTAATTTCTTCACAAGGACAACCAGAATAGACGTGGCAAGTTTGTGATTGAGTTTTCTCTACCCCAATGGCAATGGTCTCGACTGCAGCATCATCTGGTTTCTCATCACGTGCTACTTCTTTTTTCTAGGCTTCCTCTTCTTCAGTGGAAGTAGAGGTGTCAAAATGAGAAAGTCTACCCGTCTGTATTAAAACATGATTCTAGTCAGTCTAAAAATATAGTCCAGGCCCAATCCAGAACAACCATTGAATCCACCAATATTGTGGGTTGTGTCGACTATTTAATTTTTCAGAATAATACGATTTGAAATTAAATCATAATTGAAAAATGAATATTCTTGGTGATGTGTTTGCAAATTAGATTGTTAAATTATATGTAAAATATGAAAACAATTTACAAATAGAGTATATTAGTAATAATAGATGCAATCATACACCATTCTACTTTTAAGTATATTTTAATTAAGTTGTGGAGAGTTTGTGCGAAAATTCAGAAGAGAACTGAATATTTATAGCCACAATAAATCTTTTAATTTTATTTCATGTTTTAGATTTTCCAATGAATCGGGACAATTGGCCGGTCCTCATGGATCGTTAGACTAAATAATCAAATTTGGCACAACTCATTCATTTTGAGAGATCAACCCTTCAACCCTATTGATCCAGTTTTTGAACAAGGTAGATCATCCCAGACTTGGGTCATCCAGCTCAATTTGACACGGGGCCAGAATTAGCAAGAAAGTGCACCAATATGTTGAACAAAGTGAAAATAAGAATTTATTGAAATTAATAATTTGCTATAACTTTTTATTACGGTTATATAGTTTGAATGGTTTAAGATACTATCGAAACAATTTAGATAAATTTTTTATTTATAGAACTACAGTAATAATTGTAAAATATAATAAATCAAAGTTTTATTAGTTAAGTCTCAGGAATTTGAAATGCTGATGAGAAATCAAAATTATTGAAAATCAATTAATAAATATTAATTAGCTAATTGTTGATAGTTCATCAATTTTGAAAATAATTTCATTAATACCACGACCACAATTTCTCTATTTTTTCCTTGTATGAATCTGAACCGTTGATTATATATACGGAAAAAGTAGGCATGGATTGGTGTACGTGGCAGGTGAGAATTGGATGGAGGATGAACAAAAAAAGATAGCGTTGGTGACTGGCTGCAGCCGGTGTAGAAATTTTAGAAGCATGAATCATGTATGTATACTATTACCGTAACAGGAAATATTTTAAGGTTTTTGGCCGGTACACTACATCCTAATATAATATTTTACGAGACTTACATTTAAAGAAAAATAAAATATTTTAAACCATATAATCAATCGGTAGTTCTCATGTTATATTAATAATTCCTTAATTTTCCATGTAATTTTATTTAATAATAAAATAAATGCAACTAATAATTACGATATAAATCAGATTGGTATTATATCGTCTTGGACACAATTGTAATATCTATAAACTTATATTGAAGAGAAGTTAGTTTTGTATTAACAAACGTGATTTCAATACAAATATAAGATTATTTCATGATAAATGTATGTGTGGAGGTGATTTCTTTTGAATATTTTATAGAGCTCAAAGACATTGTAGGTTAGATTGTGCCTATGGACCATTTCTCTTCTAACGCTTACATTGGCGTACAAGACAAATTAATCGTGACAAATGACTTCGATTGATAATAGACTTCAAATGTCTAATCTTCAGTTTTCAAGGTAAAGACGTAGGAGCTACAATTGGTTTATACCTTTGTTACGTCTTTTGCAAATTCGTAAGATCAACTGTTCGATTTTGGCATGGGTAGGAATGATATGCCGAGGCGAATCCAGTAGTGAAATGTGGTAAAAATGTGCTGATATGCCGAGGCTCCATGCGTGGTAAAATGTGTTTTATTTTTCTTTTTCTATCAAAATGTTATTTATTAGAAAGATCTTATTCATAGGCATAAGCATCTTCCTACGTCTTTTTTTTGTTTCATTGCATTTCATTTGCTAAAGTTATGGGATGTCGAGGAACACGGTGTTGGGAATTCGGATCAATTCTTTTATTGCCTATAAAATCTTTGTTTAAAAAAAAATAACGAAATAGAAAAATATAAAAGATAAAAAAAAATTTATAGACTGTCAAAGCTTCATTATATGAAAAATTGTTACAATCATATAGATTTCACTCACCCAAATCCTCAAGTATCTCAAAAAAAAAAATATTTTAAACTTTACCGCACCCACCAATTTCTACTCTTTGTACAACCCACAAAGAGAACAAAAAAAAAAACAACTAGGATGCTAGACTTACAATTTTTTTCTCAAAAAACTATCAAGTCACATCTACAAAAGAAAATAAACTACGTCAATTTATAATTAATGTATGGCCTAATTTTCTTACAAGTTTAAACTGTTAAGGAGTCCAAAATTTAGAAACTTGTTCAATTTTAGTTGACCTAGATGTCTTCCAAGTTTTGATTACCAAAGTGTCCAAGATTAGAAAATTTGTAATTTTAGTCAACTTAGATGTCTTCCCTTTCAACAATTGGTGCATCTTTTGATTTTGGCAAGTTTTGAGAAAATATTCCAACAATCTCCACATTGACAAAAAACAAGTTAAAACTCAATCATCTTTTCTGCAGCTCTTTATTTCGGTACTTAAAAAAATCGGCAAACTTTGACAATTCTAATTCTTAAAATAGATAATTAACATACTCCACTATATAAGTATAATCATTTAGAATTAATGAATTCTAATAATTTCATCGGCTCATGTTGAATAAATTTGCTAAAATATTATGGTGCAACTCCCTTGCTTGACTTACTTGAAAGTTCATTAGATATCGACATAAATTCTACCACACACCTTGCATTAATATCAAGTCAATGCTCATGTGCAAACATGTGGACTCGTTAGTAGTAACACATCTTCTATCATGGCAATTGGCGCATACCACGAGGATGTAAATATTTACTCAAGCGAACATCATCGTCTCCCATAAAGAGAGAGACATTGTCCGTATCTGATGTCGAGCAGTTAGCTGAGCCTGCTCCATCTTTTGAACAATTTTTCCTCATGTGACCAGGTTGCCTACAATTCTAACAAGATACTTTCTTTTTAGTATCTTTGTTAGAAATATGGGTTGGTTTCCATTTCAAAGCCTTGTGTAGTTTAGACTGAATCAAACATTCTTAACTTGTACTTGCCACAAGCCAAAATTGATTCTTCCGTCAAATTTCTCTACGTCATATTTGATAGACATATATTCTCTGTGCGCCAACACTTTGAACGACCTGATGCTCTGATACCACTGATGAAAATTGAGACCAATTCCTTTATTGCCCATAAGATCCTTGTTCAAAGAAAAATAACAAAACAGAAAAATATAAAAGATAGAGAAAAATTTATGGACTGTCAAAACTTTTACTATATGAAAAATTGTTACAATCATATAGATTTCACTCACCCAAATCTCAAAATATTTCAAGAAAAAAATATACTAAGCTTTACTGCACTCACCAATTTCTACTCTTTGTACAACCCACAAAGAGAACAAGAAAAACAACTAGGATGCTAGGCTTACAATTTTTCTCTAAAAAAACCCTCAAGTCACATCTACAAAAAAAAATAAACCACGTCAATTTATAGTTAACGTATAACCTAATTTTCTTTCAAGTTTAAACTGCTAAGGAGTCCAAGATTTGGAAACTTGTTCAATTTTAATTGATCTAGATGTCTTCCAAGTTTCAACTACTAAAGTATCCAAGATTAGAAAACTTATAATTTTAGTCGACTTAGATATTTTCCCTTTCAACAATTGGTGCATCTTTTGATTTTAGCAAATTTTGAAAAAATATCCCAACACATAGCTCCATATTTTCATTATATCAAAGTCTTAATTTCGGAAAATCTTTTTTAACAAAAAACTAGTTGGTAGATGAAAATTTGGAAACATCACAAGGCGAAAATAGATGAATTAGTTTATATTTAAGATCAACAATACTCGATATGATTAATTAATGTTAAGTGGCACATATTAAGAATGCTACAAAACCATTTTGTATTTCTCAACATGAATAACATGATTTACATGTAGACTTAAATTACGTACATTTTTAATATTTTTCAAACTTTACTACATCCAAGAAGATTTTAATTCTCTTTTTGGTCATATAATATGAAAAATTGAAGGAAAATTGAATGATATAAGATCAAAAGTGATAAGATTAACAATAAAAATTTTAACGTATTTCATCAATCTCTTTATCTTTAATACTCTATTTTACCTTTCCTAATAAGTATTTATTATTATTTTTATTTATTATATATTTTAACATGCTTTTCTCGGGTTAATTGTTTTAAAAATCACTGTACTATCTGATGCATCACGTATACCTCACTGTACTAAAAAATATTGCCAAATTTTCACTATACAATGTAAATCTTATCGCCATCCATCACTCTTAACATCGTTGTTAGAATGTCTTCACGGAGATGCTGACATGTCAAACGGAGATCCTACGTGGTGTTTATCACCGTCCAATTTAATCCACGTATTTATTTCGCATTTCCTGAATGCGTTTTCTCCTTCAAGAAAATCAAGTAAATGAGGCCCAAATCAAAAATCCCCAAATTGGAAGAACCCTAACCCTTCCTCAGTCGAGTGAACGTCATTCCCCTAACCCATATTTCTTGGTCGATGTTTGTCATGGAAAATTCTTCCGATTCTTCGCAAATTGTGGAAGGGGTTATATGTCATTGTCATCACTTTACCACATTAAAGACATCTTGGACAAAGACAAATTCGGGTCGCCGGTTTTGAGGCTGCAAGTTCTATGGGAGGCCAGATGCTTGCTATTTCTTTTCGTGGCTTGATCCTCCAGCACATCCTAGATACAAGTCAGTCATCAATGAGTTATTGCGAAACAAATCAGTGATAAAAAAAGAGAGGTTGTCAGCTGGAAGTTCAGAATTTATCAAATTGGTTTTTGGTTGCTCACGTGCTTCGTAGTTATTCATATTCTCTTGTAATTATCTGGCTTCTATGAATTGTGTAAGGTTGGGTGTAATTTGGAAATTAGGTAGGAGGTCCCAACAATAATAAGTTGTGTAAATTTCACCATTTTTCTCTGTAGCTGTTATTATAGAGCTGTTTTGTTGAAGTTTCATGGTGCAAGGGAAGACAGTAGGTGCTCATTTTATCCAATCTATCTTTGAGTGAAATGGCTCATTAGTTAATGTATTAGGTCGTTTAGTTGAAAGTCAGTTTATCCAATCTATCCAAGACAGTAGGTGCTAGTTCTATCAAAGTCAGTTTATCAGTTTATTTCAATTGTTTCTTATGTTGTAAGACCAACTGTAATTCCAGTTTATTACAATTGAACATTGTTGTTATATTTGAATGAAATCAGGTTGTTCTTCATTCTGGAATGTTTTGGCTTCATTCTTGAATGACAAACTCCTTTTTTGGCTTATTTCTGGAATGTTTTGGTGATAAAGCTATGATTTAATAAACCATAACTGTAGGGTTGTGCTTCTTCTCTCAGCATTTGATGCTTCCAAAGTAAAAGCAGTAAAACAAATTCTCCTTGGCTTCTCATTTATATTATTTTATTCCTATTGCCATCTGTAATGAACCGGGAGGAAGAAGCATGTATATTGGTTGTCTTTAGCCACTTCTTTCTTTTTAACATTGACTCAAGTATTAGTAGAAGACTGTGACCCATTAAGCATCTCTTTATCTTCTCCAATATGAGAAGATCTTGAAGTTGAAGCAAGCGCAGCGATCCCTTATGTTGGATGTCAATAGGATCTTCCTTGTATACACATGCCTGAACATTCGGTTTAGCAATTTTTTTCTCACGGTATAAGCGCATCATAGTCGACCCTACCCGGTGACCTTTAAGATCAAATCCTCCGATTAGCCAAAACATCTTGGTTTGAACCCTAGTTATTTAGAAAAGAACCCCACGTGACAACCGGAGCTTGACCATAAGCTTATTCCGTAAAGGGTCCGATTCACTTCCACTAATGTCGTGATTTTTCCCGCTTTCCATTACACTTTTTTTTTTCAATATATGATCTTCACTTCTCAAATCAATGGAAGTTTATGCAGGGGTACAATCATTGCTCTGTCAGTAAAACCTTGTAGAGTTCCCTCAATGTATTTGCAGTATTGAGGAGCCAAGAACCAATACAACGACCTTAAGATATTCACATTTGCGAGGTCTCAACATGTTCACTGTACAAGATTAAACACTCCACACAACATCTATACCTCATTCTCACAATGACATTAAATAAACAACCCCATTCAGATCAAAATAAACAACTCCATTCACAAATTTTTGCAACTAAATGACAAAATGAAGTATTCAACATTAGCTCCACAATCCAGCTGAATTCAACAAAATTAAGTACCCAGTTTAATAAATTTAGCTCTACAAAATGAAGTTTCCAGGCAGCTGAATTGAAATAAAAGGACAAAAACATGACAAAAACAAAAGTGTGCAGACTTTCTACACTGTGTGTGTCATTCACACCAACCAGATTTTATGAAAATTATCATTCAGAACTTGCATTTGTAGATGTTTCAGCTATGTTTCTCATACTCTTTTTGTGTGCTCTTTCAGCCCTTTGAGTTGCGACCTCTTCCACCGTTGATGAAATGTCAACCTCTTGTGTTATCACTGCAGTGGCCACATTAGTTGGCATAGATGCAGAAGGCCCACTCATTAACCCCTCAACTGCACATGGATTAGACACCTCCAGGGGTCGGCATGAATCTGAAACTTGATTGCAGTACTTCGCCCTGGCTAGAAGAACATCTATTGCCTCTCTTTGGAACCATTTTACCCTGTCAAAATTGAAAAATGAAGTCAGTGCACTAATATTGCCTCGCACATAATTTCAACATTACAGTTGAATTTAAAAAAGCACCCAGTGCAATGGTATTTGTACCTTGCTTCTCCTATGTTTTGGAATCTGTTGTTGTGCTTCATTTTGCTCCAACTCCGCATTGAATAAATCCTAGGAACATGATACAATCACAAAATTGACTCACCTTTTGTTGAAGAACAAATATGAAAATCATTTGAGGTATTAAGTTAGTATGAAAATACTTACATTATCAGGGGCATCCGGTTTCAAATGGTAACGGCTATTATGACCTTCCAAGCTGCACACATAGCACGTCATGGTGACTTGTCCTTTTCTCCTCACATATGACTTGGACTGATTGTGGCCTATAAACTCTTCCTCGGCACCTACCCTCCTCTTCCTCTGCTTTCGACCCTTTTGTTTTACAACCCACGTTGGGAGTTTGATGACAAATCCCTCTACTTGTGGCCACATTTTCTTGCCATTAATAGGATATATTATATGCTCGTAGCACCTCAAATACGTCTCTACCTTGTAGCAGTTGTCAACGAATTCCATTGGGTCATTTCTTTCATCAAGTATCACGGCACAAGCATGGGTACAAGGAATGCTTGTTAAATCCCATTTCGACACGCACAAGTGCGATCAATGCAAGTCCACGGAAAATGTTCCACCGACACAGGTAACTTGATATTGTGAGCCACTTGACCAATCCAAAGTGCAGCCCCAACCGATGCAACATTCCTATCCAACTTTGTTTTAATTTTCGGACACAATTGGCCATTATACATTCTCATCCTATCCCTACGTAACTGAATTCTTTTCATGAATGTCGTTTGAATTGAAGTCAACATTGTTAGAATCGACTTTTCTCTATCCTTTAGCAATGTCTTGTTAAAATAGTCACAACCGTTGTTTAATACAATGTCACACTTTGGTTTCACAGAAAAATGAGATTTACTCCACTCTGTTGGCGGCCTATCCATCAACCACTTGTACGCGTCTTCATTGATAATTTGTATTTGACCCATCCAATGTTTATAGTCAGATACGGTAGTCGACTTGCAGCTCGCCATAAGTAGTCCTTCAAAATTTTACCCTTGAAGTCTTTCTTGAAAAAATTCGAGTACATGTGTCGGACACAAAATCTATGCTCGGCTTCTAGAAATAGCTCGTCAATAACATTTTACAATCCCTTTTGTTTGTCTGTCATGATGAATGTCCAGTCGGTGCCGTAGTCAATACAAACATCGTTAGCCAACAGGGACACAAACTATCTCCATCTCCATGTCCTTGTATTTTCTTTCTCCACTATCGCGTACGCAACCGGATATATGCAATCATTGGCATCTATACCAACGGCTATAAGCAATTGACCTCCATAATTTGCCTTCAAAAAGCACCCGTCCATTCTTATCACTTTCCTACAACCACTAACGAACCCTCTTTTACACACATTCAAACAAATGTACATTCCTTGAAATAACTCCTCATTCACTCCAATAACAACGGTCGACCCGGGATTAGTCCTCAACACCTCCCGCGTAGTTCCTCAATAAGCCAAATTGTTCTTCAATTGTACCATCTACCAAGGTCTTGGCATATCGTCTCGTTTTCCAAGCCACATTCCTACTAATTTCACTTTCAAATCTTTATAGACCGTTGCTACAATATTCTTTGTCTTCCAATTCAGATCTACCGTAAAGTTCTCCAGATAATGATTCGCCAAGAATATGTAAGTGCAATGTCTATTAATTTGGTCCCTAGAGCACGTATGTTCTGGAGTAAAAGATTTTATTTGAACTGTAGTGCTGTTCATCATCTTAGAAGCCTAAATCCTCCATTTACAACCCAACTTGCAAACCACATGTACTCTCTTCGGATCATTTACCTTAAATCTAATGTTGAATCTATTCATAACACCATAATGCCTAACCGCATCTTTGAATTCATCTAAAGACCTAAATTTTTGCCCAACTTCTAACTGTGGATTTTTCATATCTACCTCGACATCAAATTCTGGAAACTTATACTCGGTCTCATTGTCAGTTGAATACTCACTAATCAACTCTTCAGAAGAAGGATACTCCAAGTCATCTTTTTCACATTCCAAGCCCTTTGTACCTTCAGTTTGCATATTTTCACAACCCATTTCAATGCCTTCAGTGATATTGTCGTTGAATAGAGCATCATCATCCTCATCATTATTTATCTTGTTCTCTGAATCAACGAAATCTAGGTCCTGATCTGAATCTAAAAAAAAAAATACAAAGATAAAAACAAATTAGACTCTTACCCATATTCTAAGATAAACAAGAATCAATGAAATCTCCATTTATGATGCAGATTATTTTAGCTTTGCTAGCCATTCATGGGGTACTACAACTAGGGTTAAGGTTTTCGCACAAGAACTATGTAATCTGCATGGAAAATGAACGGACAATCAATACCAGACAACCAAAATCACTTTGCTTACCTCCAAGTGGTCCCTCCGTCTGCGACATTATCAATTTCTTTAAAGTCAATGGTCCCTCCGGTGGGGTATCTTTGTCGGGGAATGGAGTTCACGCGGGAGAGAATGACGTTCACGCGACTGAGGAAGAGTTAGGGTTCTTCCAATTTGGGGATTTTTGATTTGGGCCTCATTTACTTGATTTTCTTGAAGGAGAAAATGCATTCCGGAAATGCGAAATGAATACGTGGATTAAATTGGACGGTGATAGACGCCACATAGGATCTCCGTTTGACACGTCAGCATCTCCGTGAAGACATTTTAACGACGGTGTTAAGAGTGATGGATGGCAATAAGATTTACATTATATAGTGAGGATTTGGCAACATTTTTTAGTACATTGAGGTATACGTGACGCGTCAGATAGTATAGTGATTTTTGAAACAATTAACCCGCTTTTCTCCTACTATTATATAATTTTTCTCTATTTTCTCCATTTTATTTTGTATACACAATTTAATTCAAGAAAATTAAAATTCTTTAAATGTATTTAATAATAAAATTTTAAAGACTTACTTTTTAAAATATAAAGCATCTTATGTTTAAATAACATATTGAAAATATTTTTAGGCATTAGGATTATTTAGAGTTAAATATTATTAAAATGGGTTCACATATATATTACTTTTTTAAAATTAGTGCCTTCCCATACGATTCCAAAATTGCATGGCAGCCCGTCCCCAATCTGAAAAAGCTGAAACCAGTGGAAACCATGGCACATTTAATTTTAAAAACCAAGTGATAATCTCCTACTTTGGAGTAGGCTGCTTCGGATCAAGTAGTCCCTTGAAACCAAACAAGGCCGGTCTTCCAACATGTCGTTGGATTCAATCCTGATAGAAACGCCTCTTTCTTGCCTTAAATTTTCCCGAAAACAAGGAAAAAAATTGAAGTAGTGACTAGTGAGCTCTATGCTATTTCAACACTCAATGTGATCTGCAGAAAAGCTTCCGTGATATTCATGTATGCAATGAGTTGAATATATATATATATATATATATATATATATATATATATATATATATATATATATAAAAAGACAATTGCTCTTGTTTTATATTGATAATGAAAAAGTTATCCTTTTCCAGATTGGTGTGCTGTTCTGTTTGTGGTCCTGCTTTGAAGTTAGAGTATCCTGTTATTCTGCTTTATTAATTGCTTTTACGTCCTGATACTATGCTATTCATGATACAATTGCAGAGGGTAAGCAAATGCAGTTGCTTCTAAATGTTGGGGGGCCAGATAGGGTATCCCGGGTTCAAATGGCTGAGTCTGTTGCCCATGCCAGGAATTATAACACATTATTGATCAAACCAGTCTCTGCTTCATCTGTATGTATACCATCACCAGTTCTTTTAGATATACGTCTGCCATGATATGGGAATGATTACTTCCCTCAAATGCTATCTCCAATAACATCTTCCAATTTTATATTGAAAACCCCAGATTCAAAACACCTCAAACCAGTGGCATCCGAAGGAGATTATCACTTTGGTTTTAAAATTAAATGTCTGCCATGGTTTCCACTGGTTTCAGCTTTTCAGATTTGAGGGATCGGGCTCTGCCATGCAATTTTGGAAATGCATGGGAAGCTAATAATTTTAAAAGTAATTAAAATTGTTGTTGAAGTTTTTAATTCAAAGAAAACAAAATTTATTTAAATAATATAAATATAAAATTTCGAACTGTTGATAATAAATGCTCAAAATCTTAGTAGATTTTGGTAAAGAAAATCCAAGCAAGTCAAATTTAAACGTGGTACATTATTGTCCAAGCAGATATTATTATTTTTGAGAAATTTTCATAAGTTTTGATTTAAACTCGTGCTTAATTTTCAGGATAAGTGGTCCTACAAAATCGCATCCAACGATACCTAAAAAAAGAAATAAACTGTCGGTTTCATATCAAGACAAGCCTCAAAAATGGAGTGGGGCTGTGGGGCTCTATATTTTATATTACGCGTCTCCAACTTAATGTATTTGTGAATCACGTGTAGGGATGGTAACGGTGTAGATTTAGATCGAAGCGTACATGATCTAATTTGATTTTTGATCCGCGACGGATCATCAGAAATTATCCTGATCTACCCTGCTAACCTGCAGATCGAGAACTTTTCACTCTACTAAGAACAGGTATCTATCGAGTTTGGGACATATTAGATATTTTTGTTGTCCCTAATGATGTGTATGTTATGTATGAATCATTGGATGTTGATAACTTGGAAGTGAATTGTATTGAATTGGAGCTTGTTTTGTGTAGTTTATAAATCAGTTTTTATTCAAAAATAGTAAAAAATATCATGCTATGAAAATAAATTTTTTGTTAAATAAACTAGTTTATAAACTACATCAAATATGCTTTAAGAAATAAATTATGATAATTGTTTATTGTTTATTTGCTCATTAAATTGGCACTTATTTGACTTAATTACTTGTAAGATAACGTGAAGTATAAATCTAAAATTGAAATAGACAGATTTAAAACAAGAAAAAACTATCATGAATTAGATTGAATAATGATAAAACAAGTAAATGAGGCCATTTCATATTCAGACTCATTGAGATAGACTGGGAGATATTATATTATTGTTACAAAGGGGATAAAATAGTAATAAATATTAGATGGTAGTCAGTGTCTTGATTTATTATTTAATTAAAATATATTGTAATTCTATTAAATATTGTGAAGATACAACGTTGTACTTATTAAATTGGTCAAATTTAGGACATAGACTTGCTTGACTTTTGGTCAACTAATGTACCTTTGGAGAAAATTCGTCCAAATCACATAGGTCCTTCTACCGCTCATATATTGAGGAAAGTAGGTGTTAATGTTAGAATGTTTGAGACATTTTTATACTATTATTTTAAGTGAAAAAACTGAAAAAAAAAAAAAAAAAGATGAAGAATTTATTTGCACTTTTAATAAAGTTAGGGACCTCGATTGCAATTTTTCATTTTTTTTTCTCTATATGAATTTATTTAAGTTAGGAGAAAAAATTTCAAAATGGATCATCGAATTACTGAAAAGATGAAAAATGATATGTGTAAATAAAATTGAATAGAGACAAAATTATTTCAAATGTGAAAATGTAAAGACTATGAATATAATTTATCTTTTTCTATAATATATTTTTTTAACATCAATATTTAGATTTATTTAATATTTTACTAAAATAATAAAAATAATATTATTAATTAAAAAGTTTTATTAAATACATATTTCAACTTTCATTAAATATATATATATTTGGAGAAGTTCAAATTTTAAATTAAATTTAGCTTTTTAATTATTTTTGGTCGACATGGACCTTTGACTTTGACCTAACATCGTTGTTTCTTTTAACTTCCAAAACGTGCTTTTATACTTTTGAGAAACCCTCCGAAACACACAATGAGGACGGTGGTGTAGGGGGAAAAAATAAAATTGTTATACAAGAAGAAGTGTTTAATGGTTTATGATTCCTCTTCACAATGCATTTCCACACTACAAATATACAAATTTCTCTCTCTATCTCTCTCTCTTTCTGTAAATTGAACACTAAGCTGATCTTCATATATTTCATTTGTGCAGCTTTGTTTATATATTCTTGATCATTATTAAGCCTTTAAAGTCAAGAATTCAATATCATTTCTGCTTTTTCTCCAATATTAAAACTGACCCACCAATCTGAGGTTGAGTACAAACCAATCCCAACCAGCATTTTATACACAAATATAGAAATAGTATCAATTAATTCATATAGAGAGATGTTTGATCTCAATCTTACTATAAATTGCAAGGATAAGGACAACAAGTTTGTGGAAGGTTACGAACAAGAATCTCCCGCGACGTCGAATTCATTAGTGGTGAATGGGGAGGAAGTCTCCAGCAACGACGACACGTGCTCCACACTCGCCTCGTCTTGCACCGGGGACACCACCTCCATGACATTCAATTTTGGAATCCTCAATGGAAATGACCGAGATGAGAAGGATCATGATCGGGGTTTGACTTTGACTAAATCGGAGATGCTGACTCGGGAGCTGTTCCCGACGAGTCAACTCAGTGAGTTGAACTCCGGAAGTCGTAGTAATATGTCGATGGATCTCTCGTTTGATCATGGCCATCATCAACAAGGCCAGTCCGAAATGGTGCTACAACAAGTGCAAGCAAGGAAGAATAGGAGAGGGCCGAAATCTAAGAGCTCACAGTACAGAGGGGTCACCTTCTATAGAAGAACTGGCAGATGGGAATCCCATATATGGTAATTTTCACTTGTCACGAGTTAAACATCTAATCCCGTACCTTGTACCTCGATCTGCGGTCGAAAAAAAATGAACAGTATAATGAGGCTCTACACTTTTACCATTAGTAACTATTAAATCTTGTTTTAATCCATTATTTGATGATATATCTGTTGCAGGGACTGTGGAAAACAAGTGTATTTGGGTATGAATTTCGTTATTATGTAATTTCAATTCTCTTAATCTTTTTATTTTTTTGTTTTTTCGTGTGAATATTGATGAGGTTTTTTGTGGGCTTGTATTAGGTGGATTTGACACTGATCTTACTGCTGCTAGGTAAATGATTGAGTTCATTTCTGTAATAAGATTATTCTTCAGAATTGTTTTTCATTTTTTGTTAGCTTTTAATCTGTTTTGATTGTATAAAATTCTTGATTAGTTTCTTTATTATCTCAGAGCATATGATAGAGCTGCAATCAAGTTCCGGGGTGTTGATGCTGATATTAATTTTAATCTTGGTGATTATGAGGAGGATATGAAACAGGTTAGGAAAGAAATGCATAAATGTTGTTATTTTATCGAATATATTTGAATGATTTTCTAAATGTTTATGAATGTAGATGAAGAATCTGAGCAAGGAGGAATTTATACAGACATTACGGCGCCATAGCGCTGGTCTCTCAAGAGGGAGTTCTAAGTACAGAGGAGTGACTCTGCACAAATGTAGCCCTTGGGAAGCCCAAATGGGGCAGTTTCTTGGTAAAAAGTAAGTAATCTTTCACTATTGTAAAACTGCACAAGTAATGCGGAAGTAACCCGGTGCAAGTTATATAAATTGAGAATTCATAAGAAATAGTTTTCAGTCCATATATATTAAGAATTCCCTCTGTAAAAAGGACAAGTAATTAAGACATGAAATGATCAAGAAGTGAATTTTCGTAGTCGGGATTGCTGCAGTAACACATATCTTGGGCTGTTCGACAGTGAGGTAGTAGACGCTGCAAGGTCCTAAATCCTAATGATCATGAATTATCCTCTTCCCGAATATTTAATTTAAAAAGGTGTCCCAACTCGTATCTACCTTTTGATTTTTCTGCAAATTAGGGCTTACGACAAGGCAGCCATTAAAAGTAACGGAAGGGATGCTGTCACCAACTACAATCCCAGTACATATGATGGCAAAATGATATCGAAGCCACATAATGAAGGTTGTCTTTTGATTAATCGTTTTCTTTATATAGTTTATTATTAGTTTCCCTTCGTTTCAAGTTTAGTTTTACGTGTTTGATATGTAGTAGAATGAGTTTCTTGATGCAATCAAGCAGGTAGTCAACATGATCTTGATTTGAACTTGGGGATTTCAACCTCTTCTCTCAAGGAGAGTGGAAGTTTGTTCTCTTTTCAGTACTCACCTCGTTATGTGCAAAATAAGGGGCAATCGAAGGTATACACATGTACAGAAGATTAAATCATCACACCTATATCGTTTCTATATAATTTTGCCAAAAAAGAAAAAAGAAGAAGAAGCAATTGTACATCTTCTTTCTCATTTCTTCGGCAGAGATGTTGATAGTCCATCCTCTTTAATCTTTGCAGCTACAGACTGAAAATTCTGGTACAAGAGTGGATAATCCATTAACATCAGAATATTCTGTTTTGTGGGCTGGTGTAAATCCTGATTTTGTTCCCAAGGACAAGGTAAATTTATTTTGTTTTGAAATCCTCAACTTCAAATGAATGCGCCTAACGTTATTTCATTTATAAACTAGTCCATTCCCATGCTCCGAGATTCCTCAAAGTTGGTTTGCTTCGTGCCAACAAGATTTACGGAAGTCATTTTGGAACATTTAATTTGAGAACCGAGAAGGCGAGAACTTCATTACAATTAAGCATCAAAAGAAAAACGATTGAAGACATGCTAAATTCAATATTTTTGTTGCCCAACTTCATGTTTGTCAGGAACGGGAAGTAATTTCTTCACAAGGACGACCAGAATGGGCATGGCAAGTTCATGGTCGAGTTTTCTCTAGCCCAATGGCAATGGTCTCAACTGCAGCATCATCAGGATTCTCATTACCAGCTACGACTTCTTTTCTCTCGGCCACGACTTCCTCACCAGAAGTTCCCAATCCATCGGCCCTCAATCTTTGCTTTGCTTCATATCCTGGGACATCAACGAATACTTCTCAGAACTATTTTCAGATCAGGCCATCCCTTCCACCTCCATAGTCTACTCTTATCTACTCGTTCTATATGTTGACATGTTGAAATAGGATTATTTTCTATTCTTTTTTCATGTCTCGAATACATACTGATACAAACACAGAGCAACTTGGCTTCATTAGTTGTGATTCTATACTCAAAAGAAATTCTTGTGAAGGGGTAAGAAATGGGAATTCCATTTCCTTCTGAATTTTAACCTTTCTTGCTGAAACAATTATTCATTTCAAAACTTTACGGCTTGGTGAAACATGCACCCTGTCTGCCTTAATTGGTGATGGGTAGTTGATGCTAAGTCTTCCTTGTACTTTGCTAAACTTGGCTAATAGGAATGAGCGCATATCTGCTATCCTAAACTTGTTGCCCCTCTAATATATTTTTGACACTTCAACACATCAATTCTTTTTAAAAAATAAAAAAACATCAACACATTTTTTTTACACCTCGGCATATTCAAAATGTTTAACCGAACCATACTCGACAAGATTCAAGAATATCAATTAGTTGAACTAGTTGTTTATTCTACACAATATTTGACATGAAGCCAATAGTAATTTGTTTGACTATTAGACCAAGAGATGGAGTAACTCGACACATCTACATCCGAATCATGAATGTTCGGCAATTATTTGGCACAGCCCTACGGCACCCCATGAGAACATATGCCAAAGGAAACTTTGTGCTCCTAGTATGGGTAAGTAGACCAGTGAAAGCAAACCCACTTGTATGGAATTATCTGATTCTCCTCTCCAGCCGAGGCAGACTTTATAACTGAAGGATCACTTTCTTATCTAAATCATGTACAACATTCCTCGTGCAGCCTCTACTTTTGAGCCTCAATGTCAAGCTCCTTTAACCTGGAAATTAGTAAACGAGCCAAGAACAAGATGACTGCATTATCAAAACAATGTATCTATGAACAAGACGTGATACTAGATTAATAAGAGAGAGAAACGTCTCCAGCACACATTGTCATTCCACATTCCACGTTATTCACGGAAACTAAAGGAAAATAGGGAGGTTGAAGCAAATCATAAACTGTGGGTTTTTCCAAAGGGTAGGAAACGAAGAATTCAGAAATGAGACCCTTCCCATGACGACTTATTCATCCTTCTTTCCAAGAGAGATGAAGCAAAAAGAGAACTTGGTTGCTGAAACAAATAGATGTTTGTTTCGACAAACTAAATAGTGAAAGAAGCTTAAAATATTTCTTTTATTTTCTGTCACCCTATCTCCTAAACAAGAAAAACTTTTCTTTTGCCCATGACATATAAGCATCCAACCCAAGCAGCATCTTCAGTAACATTTATTATATACAAAGAAGGGGTAGGAGTATACCTATAGGTATCAGAACTCTTTGTTACACAGGGTTTGATCCTTCACCAACCTGAAAGGGCCCGATCAGAACTCCCTGTTTAAGAGGGTTTGAACCAATTTCATCAGGCAAGCAAATCTTTAAAGTGTTCTTGGAAACCCTCTGTTAGAAATAATTGGATACTAGTGTCAGAGATCAGGCCATCCTAGTGCCAAGCATCGAGTCCTTAATGCAGGTACATCAAGGTTACCCACAATTTTCCTATTTCATCACTTATAATAGCATTACCAAGCACGCAAAATAAGACTCTTCAACAAAATCAAATCCCATATGTCCCATTATAAAGATTGCCTGAACTAGGCATGCGGATCTTTGAATCTTCATGTCCACTGTAGAATTTATCAAATCCCAATCTCTCATTCCTGAGTAGTTCTGACATGCCCAATTTATTCCCACCCTGCACCTCATTCCACCCGTCCCATTGACCATTGGACGTTATTGCAGTTCTGGACTGAGGGATAGTGAATTGAGAAAACGGGGACAGATTGTTGACTAATGTTTGCTCCATAACCCCAGAAGGAATTCCATAAGCATTACCAAGGGACGAAAAACCACCCCCCACCTCAGTAAATCTCTGGTTCTGATGCAAAGGAAGAGATCTGTGTAACAATGCATGCAATCTTGCCTCTTCAAATGTAGTCAATTGTGGAGAAAAATTTGATCTCATGTCTAAGCTTGGGCCGTTCAGACCACCTGGAAGCATCCCCTTGCCAACTGCCAAAATTGCAGGATCCATAAACTCAATGTCACCATTATTGATATTATTATTGCTTGGTGGTGCTTGATACTGATTCCTTAACAAAGAGGAAGCATCAAGAGCATGATTTCCTGCAGAATACAGTAAAAAATTATTATGCAAAATCAGAAGCAAGTAAACCCAAAAACAAGAAATTGCTCTGCATAAATTAACTAACCAGTGTGTGTGTCCCAAATCTGCTCTGTCCTCTCATTACAAGTAAAGCCTGGGGGTGGTGCCCTGCTAGGAACCGAAAACCCTGGAGGAGCAGATATCTGAGGTTTTGAAACTGTTTCAAGACAAAAGGAAAAGAACGTTTGAGAGGGAGGAATTATATAACTGAATCGTGAATAAAATGTGAAGGGAAAAAAATAGTTGCCTCTTTTTTTTTGGGGTTTTTCTGTTCTAAATCTACAATCAGAAGTTGAGCGATGCTAGGAAGAAACTAAAAACCTCGAGTGATCTAATAAGCGAAATAAAAGAAAAAACCAAAAACTATATTTGTAGCTCTAAAGCCAGTCAGGAAACTGACAGCGGCGAAACATTTGGCAGTGTACCCATTCAGTGTCAAGATGCAAGCTGATAAAGGAAACCTGAATCTGAGGCCACATGTACAAGGATGACCATCAAAATCTAAATCATACAGCAACTATGTTCTCCAGTGATTCCAAATGGAATGTCAACTTTACTGATAGTCAATGTACAAGGATACAGTTTTCAAGACAAAGGTATCGAAAATACCTAAAGATCCAAAGACAATGACAACCAAGTGAAAGAAAAAATAAAAATAAATGATAACTCACCCGAAAGCTTGTTAGAAGATAAATGAGAACGACTGCTTGCAAAAATATCTGATTCCACGCCATTAAATGCTGAGAAACCATTGTAGTTGCCAAACTTCTCAAGATGAAAGTTCTTGGTGGTGGAATCATGTACAAAAGGAAGCTGTTTAAAGGATTGCTCGACATAATTGATAGATGGTTCAAAGTTAGATACTTGGCTCCTGGGTTCCTCCTCTCTAGCAAAAGAAAACCTTGATTGATTGCTACTCTGTACTTTCAATGCACTTGGCACTCCAAATGCCCCTCGCTGTTTATCTGTTTCACCCAACAACTTAGCCAGGTTCTGAGGTGAAGTCAGCGGCTCATCCCATGAGTCAAAGTCCAGCGACAAGATATTAGATATTATGCTGCTCTCCCCAATATCATCTGAAGCATCACGACCTCCACTGGATACTTCCCTTTCATATCTTTCTAAAAGCAACCCATTATCCTTGTTTGGAAACAAATAAGAATATTCATGATTATTAACCAACTCAGAAGAAGTATTGAACAGATTATCAGGATGCCCATTAGACATAACAGGACCGCTCGAAGCTGGAACTATCAAATTGCCATTTTTATTCAGAATTTTACCATGCACGTCGACACTGATTGCACCATCCAAAACATTATGCTGTGAAGAATGAAAACTAGAATGCTTTGACAGACTAGAAGAGTGTGAAAAATCTGGTATATGCCTTCTATTAGCAACAACCTCGGGATCCTCAAGTCTTTTGCTGTCGAAAGATAACAAATCATCTAGAATCTCACGTGAGTCAATTTGCAGGACTTCTGTCTGCATTCGTGACCTCAGATCTGACTGAATATATGTGGCACAAACCTCATCAGTCGAATTTGCAGATTTTCCAGGCGGCTGAGAAGTCAATGGTTCTCTAAAGTGCTCAGAATAGCCATTCTGCAATTGTTGATGTCTAGCAATGCTTGTTGACAAAATATTAGAAGATACATTCTCAACATTTCCATCTGTGGAGTCCAATGAATCTTTGTCGGATAGATCAAATAACGTAGTAGTATTAGGTAAATTGCTGGCATAGATACCTTTGTCCTCGGACGGATGTTGGCCACGTAGCTGCCTGTTTATGGGTGAAGTAACAGGAAGTGTAGATGTGGGAAAACTCTCAGAAGCAGTAATTATGCTATCTGTTTTTAATTCTTTTTTTAGAGGTTCTACAGTTTCCAGTTTTATATTTTGTTGAGTTATGTTGCTTTCTTCACTGGGATCAAACTTCTTTCCAGTAACACCATGCAAAGAAGAAGGGCTTGCAACTGGTGTAGAAAATATCACTGGACCATTGCATCCATCAGGTTTCTGCTTAAGTGTTCCAGTGGAACACGGTATACTTGTGGATGCGGGCTGACTATTGGAAGCACGAATTCCCCTACTCAAATCAAAGCAATTGAAAGATGAGAAACTGTATTGAATATAAATTGAAAGAGATATATCAGTGGATGACATACCACAAGGCTCCAGCAGGTAGGGAAGTGGATCTACTATTGGGTGCGGAAGCTCTAACACTGCTCACTGAATTCTGCTAACCAAGTAAAACACCATATTAGCATGGAAAAAATCAGTGTATTTCAGCAGTGATCACCATTCAAATCAGGATAGCCATGAAAACAATGCAAATTAATAATCAACTTATCTAGTATCACATTCATTAAACGCATTGGTTAGGTAATAGAGATGTTTTGATGACAAAAACTTTCACTGAAATCTCTGAAAATTGATGTGAAGATTCTTCTAAAAGTTGAACGTAGCATATCCATGGCAAACAACAGAGAAAGAAAAGGACTAGATGTTTGGGAAAAGATTGAGAAAAAAGAAATCTTACATTTGTACAAGTGGCAGGTTTACTTGAAGGCTTCCCTGAAGCAGAACTGTTATTGCAGTACTCATCTGCTGGTGGTGGCAGCATACTTCCTGAACGGCGTTGCATACTATTGGTGGCATCAGTGATTTGTTGAACTCTACTCCTTTGCAATCATTATGTAAGTTAATTCACTATTCAACAAACGGTCACGGAAGATATAACAAAAAATTCCAACCAAAAACTAGAATATATTGATTGATCGACATAGGGATACATGGGAATAACCGATCATCAAAAGTTTCAAAATAAGCCTAAACCTGAATAAAAGAAATCAGCTGGGGCCAAAGGCGCCATAAAACTAACGTGCTGTAATAGCATCGTCTTCAAATATTGATGTGCATATTGTACTACTTCAGTCTTCACAAGGAAAAAAAGCCTCACCTAGAACTCCAAATATCACTTTGCACAATGCTGCAAAGTGCAGTCATGTCGCTTGAGACCCATATGTGTGCACAAACCGAAATATTACAATCTCAAAGAATTAGTTACAAGAGAAAACACTTCAACATCAACTTCAATTATGTAACTTACCAAACAGCTTTACTATTTTAATATAACTAAAATAAAAACATAAAGATCCAGAATGACTCAATTACGAAAACTAAGATTTACTAGATTGATTTGAAAAAAGTTTTGATAATTATGTGCAGGCTAGCTACCTAATAAAATCTGCAGCATTATTTTGAAGAGCTAGGCAAGCACCAAAAACATAACCAGCTGCTTTCCAAGTATACAAGATATGCATCGGCTATATGAAGCATTTCCTACTTTCATCACCAATCATCAAGATGAAAACACTAACATAAGTAATGGACCAATAGGCGAGCAACATAAAACAGGAAATTTTTGTTAGAGAAAACTTTTCTTGGGTACATAGAAAAGGCATATATCACTGAACCAAATAAAAAATAGTTGAAGAAAATGTAGGGGGTCTTGAGAAAAATCAGAATTATTCAAATAGGTAGAAGGTGAGGAAGTGAGACACGCCTGTTCTAGCTTAACAAGTGAGTAACTCAGTTTATGGTAGTAATGATTGTACAGAGATACCAAACAGATGAGGTCTGAAATTTCAAGTGTATCTCAGTTTCAGAATGAAGCAACATCCAGAAAGCACTACTAAGATAACAAGAATTCTACAATACATGAACCCTCGCACAAGTCGCATGATAAATCTGGTAGGAGATCTGCATGTTACCTTGTGTATGCAGATAATATTTCGTCCTTGGTAAAACTATCTTCTTGTGAACCAATCTCATGCAAATATAGACAATCTGGGTTGCTGCAGGGCTGGACAAAAAGGTAAATTCTAAGTTGGGGTATACTACAAAAAAATGAATATCCTACAGCTAAATATTTGGGTATATGGATAATATGAAAGACCCAATAACGAGTAAGCAATTATTTGTCCATAATTTGATTAGAAATCATCCAGAGACCATACCACATTTCTCAACCACGCATGACAGTATTTAGTTGTGCCAAAGCAAGCCCTGCAACGTTAAATTTCAAACAACTATCCAGTAAATAAAGAAGAGATCATAATACACAAATGTTTACACTCGCCTCAAAGATCTACCCTCCAAAACAAATCCATGTACTGACTGGATACACCGAACTGCTTCCTCTTCCTTTGAATAAGTAATATATCTAGGCAAAATAAACAATTGGAAACAAATAAATGGCAAGCCAACAAAATAAATCCAAAATAAATCATGACTAATTAGTGAAGTAACGTACATCCAATATGCACAATATAATACCATATATGAACTCCATTAAATAGATCAAAAAACTAGTGCAACATACTCGACACTCGGATGATAAGAAAAGATGTGTCCTCAAAGTAATTCTAATCACCAATGTTCAAAATAAAACTCTTGATAAAAATATCTAAAACGTTCATTGTTGGATAAGTTATTTAAATGGGTTAAAGTTCCCATTTTTACCACCTGTATATATATACTAAATAAGAGTAAACACATTATCCCGTTCACTGCAACTCAAGATTTGATGATCGTACATCTTGACTCATCCAGAATGGGCACTCCAACCAATTTGCAAATAAATTAGGAAATTTAGGCACAATTTGAAGATATACAAGTCCTTTGAAATGTATAATTACTTCTGGAAATTTCAATGCTACAGGAGTTATTAACAACACAAACATTTAAATTTTAACTAAGACACTGTAGAACAATGACTGGCATATAGGAACTTACACGCTGCACGTACTATTTGTAAAATGTTGTATAGCACCAGCAGCTGTCCGCGATATAGACACCTTCAGCACCTTTCCATATTGACCAAAATATTCTTTGCATTGGAGAAGCTGCTTCAAGAAAATAGTATAAAGACAACAAGAAGAGACGGGCAGGAAGGGAAGAGCAAAAAAAAGAGGTACATACATCCTCATCTGCTAGATTAAGTGGCAACCCAACAATGTAAACAAGATTCCTTTGGATCACTCGTACGCTGCTAAGTTGCTTCCGCCCTTCGGATGTTTTGCTCTTCCCCTTTTGTGATTTTAGCTTTTTCTCCATGTTCATTTCTGAAACCAATCTGTCACAATGATCAAAAAGTTCATGATGTTAACTGAAAAAAAATATAAATATTGTTGTTCGATAGGAGTAAGCTGCCATTAAGAATTCCAGTTAACTACCGATTGCTAATTACCTTTCACATTTTGCTCCCATTCCAACAATCTTTTCCTTGTTATAAGGAGTGCGACATGCTGGACACCGCCCTTCTGTCTCATCTTTCTCCGCCATATCCATAATGTGATGCCAGCACCAAATACAAATCTACAAAAATGTGGAAACCACATGTATTTCCAGATAAGCGCCAAAGGGGGAAGGAAAAAAAACTGTAACCAGTTTATGCAAGAAATAGCAAATTAAAAATTTCCCTGGACAGTCAATTGATGGTAAAATGACAGTTTTGACAATGCACCTAAAAAACCATAACCATCTGCCACTTCATCATTGGAGATTGAAGATTTGCCAGTAAATTATATTGTTTTAGGCACATAAGTTAATGTGTTTTCTAGCATCAATGTAGGGGGAAGATGTCAATAATGAAGACATTTTTTTCCTCTACGTGCAGGCTGTAAGGTAAATTGGCAGTTTTTACCCCAATCAGATACTCTGATCACCCCCCCAATGGTAAATTGGCAGTTTTTACCTTACGTGCAGGCTGTAAGGTAAATTGGCAGTTTTTACCCCAATCAGATACTCTGATCACCCCCCCTCTTCTCAACCACCACTGTCCAACCCCCAATGGAAAAAAGAAATCCATGGGCAATAATGATGAATGTCTGCTTTCCATGAAGTACTAATGAAGAGGTAGATAATTTTTCCTAGTTGATGCATGCAAAACCTTGTCAACCATAAGATTCCAAACAAAAATTTTGGTGACCCTTCAGTAGTGAAGCGAGTGCAATTCCGATGAAAAGTCACCTCATTTTACTTCTTGCTCTATCTAATCAAGAATATCTGAAATTTAATTAATATTCCACAAACCCTATATCAATCAAAGAAATTTTTTATAATGTTTAAGAAGAGAATAATGAATTATTACGTTAATTAGATCTACTGGCAAGGCATGAATGCATCTTTTTATCTCAATCTCTCATCTAAATCTTCACACAAATAATCCCTGTCCATCACACTGAGCTTCAGCTAACATTAAAATCCAATCTACAAGCTCTCTAAAAGCTGTTTTGGTATAGAGGTCCACTGGTGGTAGAGGTAATAGCTGTGATTCTGTCATGGGCCTCATGGTGATCACTTACATGCATGCAACATTCAAAGTATATGTGGAGTAGGTGTTGCAGTGTGAGGGCATTGGCTGACATGTTCCATCCTTGTCCTACTTAAATTTCGATGTTAATAATCCATAGATAATTCATGGTCATGCTGAAATTAGACGGTATACGATACAAAGATAAATCTAAAGCTGCAAAAGATTGCAAATGGTGAATTGAGAAAATACTATTCCCCCACCAAAACACACAGCCAACAACAAAAAGATCACAGCACTGAGCACTCTCTTCTATTTTTTTTTTTCATCGATCAGTACAAGATCAAGAAAATGCTAATTTGATTTGAACCTGGATAATATTATAATTCAAGGCCTGATAAGTCCATTTCTGTAAGCCAAACCTAATAAGGTAGGTGAAGCCGGCAAGTATTTAACAAGCATTTTAATGGGTTTACCACTTGCTAATGCATCAATTGCGTAGAGCACCAAATTCCGAACAATTCCAAAAAACAATAACATAATGGTAAATGTGGGTCTTCTCCGGGGAAAATAGGTTCCCAATCAGTGGGCCTTCTACCTCCACGTGGCATTGCTCCATCAGGCTTTCGAAAAATTTTTTGGAATACAAATAACATATAAATTCCAGCAATTAAAGAACAATAAATGTCATGAAAGAGAAAACAGTTTTAAACCTCATAACCACACTTGCAAGGTTTCAGCTGCTGATCAGTCAAATCCATCTCCTCAGCGCAGAGAGGACAAGTTTTTTCGCTGTCATTACTCATGGTTGGCTTCAAAAACATAAATATCATGTAATTAGATAATAACTACGATTAGATAAATATTTGTAAATCTCCGCTATAAACCAACATAGAAAGTAAGTGAAACTGAATTTAATTGACATCTGATGGTAACAAGCAGAGTTTCCACACCCACAGATAATTAGATC
Organism: Forsythia suspensa; assembly: GCA_023638005.1. Taxonomy (NCBI): domain Eukaryota; kingdom Viridiplantae; phylum Streptophyta; class Magnoliopsida; order Lamiales; family Oleaceae; genus Forsythia; species Forsythia suspensa. The sequence goes on from CM042669.1 coordinate 18,920,399, forward strand.
CACGCGTAAAAAACGTACAACTAAGGAAAAATAGAAAAGTATTATTAAAAGAATTGAAGAAGAAAATCAGACTATAAGCAGAAAAATAAATGAGAAATTAAAGTTTCGAATACAACTCACTTTTACCTACACTCCCCCTAAAAAAAAAAAAAAAAAAAAAAAAAAAAAAGAAACACACTTTTACCTACCCAATCCAAAGTCGAAACCTAAAAAACTTCTGTCCACCACCACAAAAGTTCAGGTGCCTTTTTCCCATTAAAATCAGGCAATATATCCATCAATAAAACAACTAAATAATTAATCAATTAGAAATCAACTAAGTCCAGCCTAGATAGATAAAAAAAGGAGCTTCAAGTACAGAAAACAGAAAAAACAAAATTAAGACTTCACTAAATCCAATAAAAATGAACATTCGGGATAAGTAACTGAAATTAAAGCAACAAACGAATCGTAGAAAAAATTCTAATAAAAATTATTTTCGTTTTCAGAAAAAAATAGGGATCTTAATAGAAAATTGAATTGGCGGTGCTAGAACTTACAGCGGGTGATTGGATCGAGAAATGAGAAGAAAAGATTAAGCGATGTAGAGATAGATATAGAGAGAGAAAGAGAGCCACAGAGACGACAATACCAGGAAGAGAATTTGAGAGAGGGCATCGACTTTGGATGAAAGTATTAGTTACGGGTCAGGTAATTTGGTTTGGATCTAGCGGTGGCAAAATGGGCTACCCACGTATAGCTCGGAATTTGGGCTGGGCCAACCTATAAAAAATTGATAAAATAAAAATTGGGCCAATTTGACTTTTGACTAAATACAACTAACCCAACAGGCTAATGGGGGCTGAAATCGGGCTGGCTCGACAAATTTTTTTTTTGATCCAAATCATCCATTCCAACCCCAACCCCAAATCTCCCCATCCCAGTTTTCTCCGCAGTAGCAAGAGGGGATGTCGGAAACAAGGGAGAAAAATCTCCACCTCGCCTCCGCCCCAAAAACTAGTTTTGCGATGTCGCGAAACCAGTCGCAACTGGGGGAGTGGAGGAGATTTCTCCCCACATTGTCGCCCCCCCACTCCCTGATTTGGTGGGTGCTTTTTGTGGGTGTGGTGTGGGTGTGGGAGAAATTTTTTCCTTTTTTTTAAAATTATTTAAAAATAAATAAATTAAAAAATTTATGTTGGGCTAACTCAGTAGTTCTGTGATACAAAATCGGGCTGGGTTGGCCCAACAAATATGAGCTTGTGTAAAATTGGACAAGGACTAGCCCAACCCAATTTTTTATTTGGCTCGTCAAATTTCGGGTTGGGCTGACCCATTTGTCACCTCTACTACTGGACACTAAGTCAAAGTCAGTGGCAATGAGTCGGCTCATCTGTTGTCCACCTTGTTTGGTTCATTTAACAGGGTGAGTTGAACTTAGGTTTGGCTCGTCCCTAGAATGGGTGCTTGGTTTGCGCTCGTTGGCTTGTCAGTAGGGGTGGGCGTGGGTCGGGTTGGGTCGATTTTTGACCCAACCCAACCCAAACCGAAACCAACTCAAAAAAAAAATTTTGGACCCGAAACCTACCCGAACTGATTCGGTTCGATTCGGGTTTTCGATTTTGGGTCCATTATAGCTAAAATTTTAAATTTTTTTTTAAAAAAAAAATCGAGTCGGTTTCGGGTTGGGTTTTCCCAACCCGAAAATGACCCAAATCAACCCAAACCGATCCGAGTCGGTTCGAGTTTGGCAATTTGGCGGTTTGGCGGTTATTTTGTCCAGCCCTACTTGTTGGCCAAACGAGCCGAGTCGAGCAGAGTGGCCCACGAGCTCGGTTATTATTTTTTATTTTTTCAGATTAAAAATTTTGATATTGAAAAAAAAAACAAAATAATTGTTTGATGTCCAAAAAAGTGACCATTGGTCACGAGCCACAAGCCGTGCAGCTCGTGGCTCGTGGCTCGTGGCTCGTGGCTCGTAGGAAAGGGCTTGTAACGAGTTGGTTCATGGGTCGGCCCATTTTTTTGCCAAATCAGCCCATTTTTTTGGGCTCTTCATGAGTCTATTATGGGTTGAGCCTATATGGGTCGAGCGGGCGAGCCCATGAGTCGCTCGGTCCATTTGCTGCCTCTATATATATCCATCATTAGGTAAATTGATGCACGAAATTTCAACCAAGTAATAGTTCGCTACTCAAGGTAAAAAGCTTAGGTGAAAAATTAAAAAACTCATCAAAAATATGCACAACACAAAATTTATGATTCCAACTCAACTTTTGATTCATCAAAACAAAGAAAATACACTAGGACTCGTGGATTACGACAATTCTATCAAGTCAACAAGTAAGTATAATATACAAAATCCAAGTATAGTTGACATCCCCAACTGCTAGACTACATTTTTCAAGTTTTTCATCAAGTAAACTGCTCCGCCTAATAATGCCAGCCAACCACCTGATCATACTAAAAACCATGAGAACATGGCCATCTGCCTGCCATGTGACCAAATTATATAACTGTCGAGATGGACTAAGTCTGCATGCTTGAAAACTCAGGCCATCTTATGTACTTGATTGAATTTCGGGCATGCATATTGCATTGCTGCAGTCGGCCATCGTGCATCTCATGTCGGGCACCTCTCATGTCGTACTCCCTGTTCATGCACAACTAATCCAAATTATGCCCATACAGTCACCATTTGCTACCTTGCATCGAATACCCACATAATACACATGTTGAAGGCATATTTATGCCAAGGTTGCGACATGGGATCAAGGCATTGCCCATGCCTTAGCCAAAATATGAATTTACCATCGGATACTTTTTGTCCCTATACGTTGGGCTACGCTCATGCCATATTGCAGATTTCTGCGTTCTTTGCCTTTGCTGCGTGCCTGCATAATTTTCCTATGCCATGCCCTCGTTTTTCTTTCCCATCGAATGCACACATCTGCCCAAGGCATTGACGTGGGGCAAGACAATGCCCATGCAATAGCCATATCAAACAACAAGAGACTAACAAACCACTCATGCCAAAAGAATCCTAATGTCTTTGTCGAGTATAATCAAGATATGCATGCACTTATTAAAATTTTAGCTAAACATTCAAGCCAAACTTATAATATATTAAAACCTCGGAACAAATCATTATATCCCTCTGGCCGCCAGTCATCAAATAGCTAGGACCCAAACCCCTGTCGATTTGTTGCACTTTACACAAACATAAACAAATAGCACAAAACATCGTGTGTCATTGGAGCACCCACGATGTCTTTCTACCAAGCCATTTGATCCTTCAAATTTTCGCCAATCATGATTCTATTTTCACGAAACACTTGCCCAATCCAGATTCGACACTAGTTGTGACACAACTAAATGTGATGCATGAAATTTCAACCAAGTGATGGCACAAAGGTTCACTACTTAGCCAAACTTTCCAAAATTAAGAATATTTTTAAGGTAAAAGGACTTGGGAAAAGAATAAAGAACTTAACAGAAATAGGTACAACACAAAATTTACGAGTTCAAACTCAACCTTTTATTCACCAAAACAAAGGAAATACACTATGGCTCATGGATTGCAACAACTTCATCATTTTGCCTCAACAACAAAGTATAAATATACAAAATTCAATTGTAGTTGGCAGCATAATTGCTAGGCTACAATTTTCAAGTTTTCCACCAAGTGACTTGTTGAAGACTACATACTAATGCCAACCAATTGCTATCATGCTGGAAACGAGCAAAACATGGCCTACTGTCTACCATGTTACCAAATTCTATAACTTCTCGTAATAGTCAAGATAGACTAAGTCTGCATGCTTCAAAACTTGGCTATGTCATGTACTTGAATGAATTTGGGCCTGCATGTTGCATTATAGTTGTCCGCCATCCGCCGCTAGCCATCGCATACAGGGCTGTGCCATGCATCCCGTTCATGCATAACTGATCCAAATTACGCCCATATAGCTACCCTTCATTGCCATGCATCGAATAACCACGAAATAACAAGGTTGCGACATGGGATCAAGGTATCGCCCATGCCGTAGTAAAAAATACGGATTTATCATCGACCACTTTCTATTCTGGAACGCTCATGCCATATTGTAGACTAATGTCTGTGTAGAAGAAAGAACAGAGAATAACAGATAAGAAAGAAAGAAGAACCAACTTTATTAGGCAGACGTCATAATGAAAATATTGTTACAAAAAGCTTTATATAATAAGGAAAATCCTAATTTATAATAGGTAAAAAATTATCTAATATATTCTATAATATATATTCTAACATCCCTCCCAAACTCACGATGTTACCGCAATAAGCAGCGAGAGTTTGTCAAGTAAGAAACGAAAACGATGGACCGGATATGACTTTATGAAAAAGTTAGCAAGCTGTAGCGACGAAAAAATAGAAGGTAAAGAAATAGTGCCATGTAGAAGATGGTGGCGAATAAGATAATAGTCAATCTCAATATGCTTCATGCGCTCATAGAACACAGAGTTGTGAAAATCTGAATAACACTTTTATTATCACAATACATAGGAGTTGGAGAGGAAAGAGAAACACCCATGTCAGCAAGTAACCAACGCAACCACACAATCTCAGTAGTGGTAGACGTCATAACACGATACTACGCTTGGTGAGAAGAATAAAAACAACGATGCTTCTTACTCTTCTAAGAGATAAGTGAGTTACCCAAAAATAGACAAAAACCTGTAGTAGACTTACGATCATTTGGGTTGCTGGTCCAATCAGCATCAGAGTATGCGCGAAGCTCCAAGGAAGAAGTCGATGGAAATAAGAGACTCTGAAAACAAGTACTATGAAGATAGTGCAGATTATGAACAACAGCTCTCCAGTGAACGATAGTTGGAGCAGAGATAAACTTACTAACAATGTGAATATCATAAGCAATATCAAGATGGGTGATGGTGAGATAGATGAGACTTTCAATGATAGTGCGGTACAGATTAAAATCAGTCAAATGGATACTATTAGAAGGTGAATAACGAACATTGGTTTCAAGAGGAGTATTAGCAGTCTTAGTATCAGTGAGATGAGCATGCTCAATAACATCAGTTGCATACTTAGACTGAGTGAGAAGATAATCTTTAGGAGAAGAAAAAACATCGATCTCCAAAAAATAAGATAAATGACCGAAATCCTTTATTTCAAAGCGACGAGCCAAATCAGATTTTAAGGCAACAATACCATCAACATCATCATCAGTGATAATCATGTTATCAGCATATAATAGGAGTAAAATACGACCTAAGAAGGTGTATCTAAAGACCAAAGCAGAATCATGATGGTTAGATATAAAGCCAAGAGAAGCAATAATAGTAAAAAATTTCTCAAACCAGGCACGAGGTGCCTGTTTGCGACTATAAAGTGCCTTCTTAACTTTGTAGACATATCTAGGATGATGAGAAACACTAGGAGGAGGAACCATATAGACATCATCTTGAAGTGTTCCATTCAAGAATGTATTTTTAACATCTAACTGAGAGAGATTCTACCTACAAACAAAAGTAACTACAATAAGTGTACGAACAGTAGTCATATTTGCAACAGGAGCAAAAGTCTCATCATAATCTAAACCATACTGCTGACTAAACTACTTAGCAACCAACATAGCTTTGTATCGCTCAATCGAACCATCAGATTTGGTTTTGATTTTATAGACCCAACGAGAACCAATAACATGTTTATCCTGAGGTAATGAAACCAAATCCCAAGTGTCTGTCTTATGTAAAGCAGAGAGTTCATTAGCCATTGCCTGTTGCCAAAGAGGATCTAGAATAGCTTCTTTATAGGAAGATGGTTCAGAAAGTTTGTGAATAGATGTTAAGAAACAGCAGAAAGATTCTGAATAATAAGAATAAGAAAAATCGGGTAACTGAGTAGACTTACGAATACGTGGAGGATATCGAAGAGAAGAAGGTTGATCAACAATCTCAGATAGTGCTTGGGTGGCCATAGAAGGAGAAAGATCATTAGAAGTCAGCGTATGTGTACTTGTAGTAGAAGAAAGATCAACAATAAGAGGGGTATGGAAAGGTGAGCTATCGATATCATCAGAAAAAATGATCAATATGAATGAGACCATTCTTAGTTATTGTATGAGTATTATCAGAAATAGAAAAGAATGGAATATGCTCAAGAAACACAACATGACGAGAAACATATAATTTTTTATTAATAGGATCTAAACGGCGATAACCCTTTTGTCCCTCTCCATATCTCAATAAGACATAAACAACAGAGCGTGAAGTCAACTTACTACGTTCTACTTGAGGACGAAGGATAAAAAATGTGCACCCAAAACCCTTAGAAGAGAATAATTAGGAGGATGTCCAAAAAGTGTTTCAAAATATGACAAATCCAAAGTTTGAGAGGACAGAATCTTATTAATTAAATGAACAGTAGTTAAAACTACTTCTAGAACTTTGGTAGATAAGAGTATTGAATGTGCAGTTTCAACATGTCTATGCTTTTGTTCATCAATATCATTTTGTTGTGGGGTGTCAATACATGAGGATTGATGAATTGTGCCATCATAAGCATGCAACGTAGAAAAGTCAGTAGAGGTATGCGGTGGTCTCAGATTGTTCAAAATATATAAACCTCATTTTCTATGGCCTATCCCAATCAGCTTCTGAGATTGAAGATCCTGCACATGACAAGCAGTAGAAAAAATTTGAACTAAGTATCCAGAATCAAACAACTGACCAATAGATATAAGATTCAAAGAAAGAACTGGAACACAATAGACATCTGAGAGTGATAAATTATAAGTGTTAACAGAACCAACCCTTGCCAAAGGCAGTGGAGTGCCATCAGTAGTCATAATAGACACAGACGAATTAGAAGGGCATAAGGAATCAAATAGTGTGGAGTTAGATAACATGTGTTTAGAAGCACCTGAGTCAAATATCCATGAGGAAGAATACCTGAGGGGCTCTGGGATGACAAACCTACATGAGTAGATACTGACATGGCATGTAGTTGAGTGGCAAGAAACTTCTGAAACTGCTTAGCTAGAGTAGTTAGCTGGGGATCAGAGGGAGTTGCTTCAAGAATAGATGAGTCACAAGGTGACATGGCTGCTACTGTGTTAGCATTGGGACGATAGAGTTGCTAGTTGTGACTACCGTTGACTCCGTGGAGATAGCAACTTCTTATGACATTGAGTCTTCCAGTGTCCTTTTTTTTTTTTGCAAAAGCTACATTCATCACTAGCAACTCGCACATAACCTCTTTTCTGATTCTACGTAGATGGTCAAGAAAGGATAGCCAAAACTGGAGTGCTAGAAGTAGGAATGGATACCTCACCTGTTAGGGATTTCAAATGTGTTTCCTCTGCCACAAGTTTACTAACCACTTAATCAACAGAAGGAAGATGAGTACGATGCAAGATAGAGCTTCCAAGGCTCTCAAAGGAACTACGAAGTGCCATAAAAAACTGAACCAATCGTTGCTCATCTCTATAAATAATATAATCCTCACATGCTTTTAGTCCTGTCGATTCTGTGAGTGCCAACTCATCCCAAATCGATGTCGTATCAGTGTAAAATTCCAGAATACCCATATTTTTCTGTTGTAAGGCTCGTATGTATCGTTTTGTAAAATTAGACTTAGTGTATAACTTGTGCAAATGATTCTAGACTTCTTTTGCAGTTTCATACTTTGTCAATTGTGCACCAATGGAATGGTCAACATAATTGTGAATCCAAGTAAGAATTTTTGCATTGTTTGATTCCCAAGCATCAACATTAGCACAATTATTACTGGTACTCTTGGGTATCACAACAGTTCCAATAACATAACCCCCATAATTTTTTACCTTTGAAATTTTTTTCATCACGGTACTCCAATATGAATAATTCTGACCAATTAATCTTATACTAATAGATTTAAGTGAATCATCCATTTCAATTACCATTATTACAAATAAGAGAGAATCAAGTATACACAATTCAAGAAAATCAGCAACACAAACGACCAAACAATCTGCTTTGAAAGACGAACCTCAACCGATAGCCAAACAAATACCACCAGAAGACCATGAATTACCAAGGAACAATCTGTATAAAAGAAGTAAACTGATTGAAGCACACACGCGCCTCCACCATCCCTACGCATGAGCCTCACACGCCACCTCCTCAGGTCGGGTCTCTCGTCTACACACTGCACGCATCGGCTGTGGTTGATTGCCTTGTCACCATGAGTCCAGATATGGTCACCACTCTCCCATCTGAGGTTGCGTTGAACGAAAATAGTAGATTTTCAGTTTCGGGTTAAAGAAATAGTAAGGTTTTTCAATGTGCAGAATTTTGAGTAGGAAAGGGTAAAGAAATAACTAAACATTCAACCCGTATTCTGATACAATGCGAATAAGAAAGAACAGAGAAGAACAGAGAAGAAAGAAAGAAGAACCAACTTTATTAGGCATACGACATAATGAAAATACTGTTATAAAAAGGTTTATATAGTAAGGAAAACTCTAATCTATAATAGGTAAACAATCCTCTAATATATTCTAATCTATTCTATAATATATATTCTAACACTGTCTTCCTTGCCTTAGCTGCATGTTAGCACAATTTGCCTATGCCATGCCCAATATTGTGTTGCCATCAAGCAAATCCGTGAAGCTTCACTTCTGTCTCTCACCAAATGCGTACATCCCCACACATCTGCTGAAGGACTTTACATGGGGCAAGGCAATTCCCATGCCATAACCACTATCAATATCAAGCAACAAAGGACTAACAATACGGTTATACGCCAGAAAAAAATGGCATGAAGTCGAGTTTTAATATAATATGGTGAATTGCATGGTGAAAGTTTTCTAGAGTAAAGCTTTGAGAGTTAGTTCTGATTGTTTGAATATTGTAGAAAATATTATGCACGGTAGTATTAGTTAATGTTTGGTTTTGTTCTGACATTAAAACATAAGAACGTGTGATTAATAGAAAAGATGACTTCACGTAGACTATATTGTAGAGATGGTGCTTGTTTTTCTTCTTTGAGCAGTATGATGGTGGTTCTTCTTATTATTCATATTTTTATTAGACAACGAAGCGTTGATTTCAAAGTGAAGAATTAGCATATCCGCTCACTTTCATCCTCTCCCGTCTGTAGTACAACGGAAACTCGTTTTAAGAGGTAGGTTGAAATAGAGGAAATGTAGTTAGAAGTACTAGTGTTGTGAATAATGAGATGGACTTTTGAAAATCCAATAAAAACGGTGGAGAATCCCGTCATCACTAGGTGGGCGAACAGATTCATAAATACATGCATACAAATACACCATACATCTAGAGTATTTAACATGTTTGAAAATATACTAGTTTTTCCCACATGCATTGCACATCTTATATTTACGATACAAGAATTTATAGTTTTAGCATGTTTGGTTAATCACCTTACTAGCTGAACCAAATATGTTCTTTGTGTCTTCTATGTACTCAAATTTCACAAAAAAAAAAAAAAAAAAAAAAAAAAAAATACTATATAAAATAGTGTATATTATACACACGTGATTATAAATTGCTGAAAATTTGAAGTTTTTGTTGAACATATTTCAGATATACTATTGAGTACTTACATATGTATTGTGCATATGCATATTCATATCAACATCAACAATCAAGCTAGCTACTAATTGCGTTCCAATTTATTTTATTTTATTTTTTTGATGATATTTTATGGACATTAATTGTTTATTGACTTATTGTTGCAGGAGAATAAAAAATAAGCTAAACTTATAAAGAAATAAGAAAAAAAATGAAGTTAGATAAATTGTAAACTTATAATATCGCTTTTATCATAGGATAATTTATAATACATGCTTATTTATATAATTGTTAAATATAGATATAAATTTTTTGAATGTATTGTGTAATTATTTGAAATTTTCATTCCTGTTACCTTAATAACCACTTTCTTGGCTCTGGAAAGGTGTGTACATATATAAAGATGATGATTTTGACTGTATTGTGTGTAAATATTTGACATATTGATAATTGCATCCTACCACCCTAATAACGGATTTTCTTGGCCCTCACAGGATCTAAAATATATTACTCACACATATAAGTTGTTATATGTATGTGTAGTTTTTTTTTTTTTCATCAAGTATAAAAATTGAATTTATGTGACGTTGAGTCAAGTGAGTTTTGTTGTTTAGTTTACTTAATTTTAATGTCCTTATTTTCGCAAAGTGTATGTTTATTTATATAGCACTTGATCATAGAATAATGATTTTGATGTATTTGATAATTACTTGAAAATTGAATTATTGATAATTGCATCCCCACCCATGTAATAGTCGTCTTTTTTACTTTGACAAAAGTCTTAAATAAATTACTTATACAAATATGTTAGATGTTTTGTGTAGTTCTTTTATTTCGTTTTGGACCTACGAGACACTAAAAGAAAATTTTAACGACTATACATAAGACAAAAAAGGGCATGAAGCTGAGTTTTAATATAATATTTCTATTTAAATGAGTTCAATTATTGTATACGTGTCGGTACAAAATTCAATTTGGATGAGTTTGGAATCAAAAGGAAGAGTTTGAAGCTGAATTGAGGCTTGATCGGATAGCAAAGACATAAGTTGAAATTATTATAAAGCAACTGTTGTGAATTCAAAAGTTTCGGGGAAAAAAATTAGATGTCTCAAAGTTTGAGGACTAATTTGCACAATTTTGAATAGTTGGAAGGCCACATTGGAAGACTTTAGAAGGGTGATGACCAATTAGAATGCATTTGGAAGCTTTTGGATTGAATAAAAAAGATATAAAGAAGAAATGACCAAAATCGTACATCAAAAGTCAAATCGGGGACCAAATTGTAAGTTTACAAAAAAGAAGAAGGTCACATCTAGGTAGTGCGACCTACGTGTGGTAGTGAAAACTTATTGGAGGTCACACCTAGGTTCTGCTACTTAGGTAGCAGAATGCATTGTGCGACCGAGATGCAACCTATATGCGACTTACGCTGAAGGAAAGTCATAAGTGCGGTTTTCTAAAGTTAAGTGGGATCAAGACTCTTTTAAGACACAACTTTGAAGAATTCCTAATTAGTGTATTTTATACGCTTATTTAGGGGTGGGCGTGGGTCGGTTTTGGACCCAACCGACCCGAACCGATTTAAAATCGATTTGGAGAAACCCAAACCTAAAAAAAAAAATCTTAAAATGGGCTCGAAACTGACCCGAACCGACTCGGATCAGTTCGGGTTTTCAGTTTTGGCCCGATTAAAGAACAACTAAAAATCGAGTCGGTTTCGGGTTGGGTCCGACCGGACCAGACCCGACCCGACCCGACCCAAAAACTGACTCGAGTCGGTTCGATTCGGTTAGTCGATTTTTTAGTTTTTTTGTCCAACCCTATGCTTATTTATACTTGTAAACTTATTATATATTCACTAGATGAGCATATTTTTATTTAAATGAGTTCAATTATTATATACGTAGGTACAAAACCTAATTTGGATGAGTTTGGAACGAAAAATAAGAGTTTAAAGCTTACTCGACACTTATTGTGGTGAATTTAAAAGTTTTGGGAGCAAAAATCAAAATTCTAAAAGTTTGGAGACTGATTTGTACAATTTTGAATAGTTGGAAGACCACTTTGGAAGATTTTAGAAGGGTGATGACCAATTAAAATGTATTTGGAAGCTTTTAGATTGAATTGAGAAGATTTAAAGAATAAAAGACCAAAACCTTACATCAGAAGTCAAATCGGGGACCAAATTGTAAGTTTTCAAAACAAATGTCACACCCGGGTAGTGCGACCTAGATGCGGTAGTGAAAACTTACTGGAGGTCGCACCTAGGTAGCAAAATGCATTGTGCGACCCAGGTACGACCTAAGTATGACTTAAGTGCGACTTACGCTGAAGGAAAGTCATAAATGCTGTTCTCTAAATTTAAGAGGGATTATGACTATTTTAAGACACAATTCTGAAAACTTTCCAAGGACTATAAATAGACATCTTCTAGGTCTTTTGAAAGGTTTACGCAATTTAATAGAAAAAAAGATCAATAGCAAGGAAAAGAAGAATTCTTAGGTAACATTCATCACAGTGCAATTGGTGATTTTGAATTAGTTCACAATTAAGTGTTGTATCTATTCTTCTTCTTTTTCTTCCGGTTCATGAATTATTTTATTAATATCTCTATATTCGTAGGAATCATGTCCGACTAAATCTTTTATATCTAGGATAAACCATGAAATCTCATGTTTTTGATTAATTATAAGTTATTTATTGTTCGTAAATTTATTGATTCCGGGTTGATTATTTATTATTCATTATTTACGTTTTGATGTTTGATCGTCATTAAAACATTTTTTTGGTCTTGCTTTGAATATTATTTAGATGAGAGATTAACTATTCCAATATTAGATAGAGATTACTTTATAAAAAAATCTTTCTAGATGATTGTTGTGATTAAATGCATACCTTTGTGTTTGAAATTTAACTAGAGATGATTACGTTCATATAGAGGTATAGAATTGATTGATCGTCAAGTGATGCTTTTGATTATATTAGGATTATCGATTTTCGACCCAGGGCAATAATTTGCGAAGATGATTAATCGATAACTAATTGTTGAAACGTGATGGTGGATTCGTGAATCATAGTACTAGTAAAACTTGAATTTGATAATTATTTTATTTTCATTTACGTGATAATTTAGACTTAGTTGAATTATAATAGGATAAACTAGGAATTGAAATAATAAAGAATTCGTGTTTTAATTTTGTTATAGTTTAATTATATAATTAATTAATTAATTGATAGCTAGTCCTCGCGAGTTCGACACTTTATATATCACTTTATTACTTGTTAACGATCCGTCCACTTGCGGGATTAAAATCAACAATAAGTTTTTGGCGTCGTTGTCGGGGACTAGTTTTATTAATTACTACGTTAATTGATAATTTAATTTTAACAATTTTTTAGTATTATTTATTTTATTTTTATTTTTATTTTCCTTCTCAGTTCTTTCTGTTACTACTGAATTCCAGCTATTTTCTAAAGTTTCAGGTATAAGTGTGTGTACGCTGTACAAAATATCTTGATCTATTTGATTTAGATCTAGAAATTGAACGGAACTTTCACAAACGACAACGTGAACGAAGAGAAAAGAAAAACAGCCAAAAGACACAATGAAAGACAACTGAATCCGTGATCCATTACCTGCAGATGTGAGAAATAATCTTGCACCAATAGCTCGACCAGTTGAAGTTAATGAATGAGATATTCTTATGGGTGAGTATATGATACTATCGATTGTTGAGAATCGGTCTAGCATAATCTATCCGCCTTACGGACACGATAACTTCCAGTTGATGCCAGATGTGATTAATTTGTTTTCGAACAATCTGTCGTTCTATGGGAGAACATATGAAAAATCCTTACTACCATATCTCTCACTTCGATGAATACTGTAGAAATTTCAAATATCACAGTGTTAATAAAGAGACACTTAGAATGAGGTTCTTTCCATACACATTGAAGGATAAAGTTAGAGAATGGTTAGATTTTCTACCGTCTAGGAGCATCACTATTTGGACAGATTTGATCCAAAAATTCACACTGAAATATTTCTCTCCGGCCAGAGTGAACAGACTGAAGTATGAAATATCCAATTTTCAACAATCTGAGTTGGAAAATTTTCACGAGGCATGTGAAAGATTCAAAGAACTACTCCGAAAATGTCCAAGTCATGGTTTTCTTTTAGCGGCTTAGAATCATTATTTCTACTTTAGATTAGCTCCAAACAGTCATTCTTCAGTAGATTCTACAGCAGGTGGCTATATCTAAAATAAATCCGCCGACGACCTTCACGACTTGTATGAAACAATGAGTGAACAGTTCGTATGTGGCCAAACAGAGGGTTGCAGAAGAAAGCAACAGGAATGCACGAAGTAGAAATCAATTCGCTTGTACTGGTGAAAATTGATGTATTGGCAAAGCAGATGGACGCAATGAAATATTCTCACTCAGAAATATAGTTCAGATGTCCCCACCAATTTGTGCAACATACAGGGCAAACCATTGATAAGTGTGGTTTTACACTTATTTGGACCATCAAAAGTGGACGATTGTAAGTACTTTTAAGTGATTTTCTACTTAATTGTGTGTTGATTTAATTGTTTTAGGTCAAAACATGAGTTCAGATGGAATTAGAGAAAAATAAAGTAAAATAGGCGAAAAAAGACTAAAGACGTACGAAGACTTGGATATGGGAACCAACTTGCAAACATCCAAAAGTTGAAAGACTTCGACTACAAATAAAAAAGGACTAAATTGAAATAAAATAAGAAATTAGAGGACTAAAGAGGACAAAATCTAAAGTTGAAGGACCTAGGCGGCAAATAAGATAACTAAAGAGGACAAAAAGAACAAAAATATGAACAAGGACCAAATAAAATATACATCAAAGCTTGGAGGACTAAGTCTGCAATTTGGGATTGGAACCAATTTTTGGTAAGTTTCTTACTGTTTGCCGCGGTTGACCGTGGTAATGCGCGGAAATCACGTTTGGATATTTTTTGGCTTATTATCAACTCTAGTCAGGACCTTTCTCGTCTTTTCACGTACATAGATTTCAAATTTAGTAAAACACTATATAAAGGCATAACCTAGGTCAAAAGAACGGGGTAAAATCATTGAGAACAAAAGTTGTTGAATCTTTGAGAACGGAAGAGAAAAGGAAGGAAAGAACGGCGAAGAACACAAAGAACGAACAAGATCTTGAAAATTGGAATGTGAAAATAAAAAATTCTTGGTGCAAGATATTTAACGTATTCTCCTCTTTCCATATTACTTTTCTACCAAATTATGAGTAGCTAAATATTTAATTTGGATGAACGATGTAATTTAGTTTAATTCTTTATCTTCGACTCTCAAGTTTTGCTTATAAATTAATTATGTTTTGATTTTACTTCTTCTCTTAATGCTTGAAATAACTGGCCATTATTTGTCATTGATCTTGTGGATTGTAATGAGCTGAGAAATAAATTATTAATCTAGACTACGTAGTAAAATCTGACAATTGGATAAAAGGTAGAGATACACTTTTATTATTGTCGTTGTCTTTACTTGAATTCTTAGGCGTTTAATACATCTAATTAAGGATCATTTTGACTTTATAAGTTGAATTAATTAGATATGACTAATTTGAACTCGAGAGAGGTAAATTAGATTAAATTCACGAATTCGACCGAATATAACATTAGGAATAAATCTTGAGAGGAGAAATTAGAGATGACAACTATGGTGATCTCGTGAATCCAAATTCTTCAACCATCATTCTTGAATAATTCTTGTTATTTGCTTTTACATAAATCATTATATTATTTCTTTAAATTCATAGTTCTAGTTTAAATATTTCAAATCAACTCAATTCAAATTTTTTAAATAAATTATCATTAAGATTAATTTAACTAGTATCTAAATAAGATAGTATTTGTAGGAATGATAATCCCTAATCAATAGGTTCACTTTATTACTTGTTTGCGATATTGTACACTTGCAATTACATTATTTTCACAACAACCATCAATCATCAGAATGTCCTTTAACCACTATTGATATGTCATCACTTGAACAAGCTGCATATGCTCAGAACTTTCAGTGACAGCAGAATAATCCATACTCACAGACTTACAATCCCAGATGGAGAAATCATCCAAACTTTTCATATGAAAATACCCAAAACATTCAAAATCCGTTAAATCCAAGGAAACCACAAGAAAATAATGATTGGAAGATGATAGCCCAAGAATAACTAACCAAGAGGGGGTGAATTAATTTTCTCAAACTTTTTCGTAAAATATTCTCAAATTAAGAAATTTAAGAAATAAAAATTAATCCACAAAAATATGAGCACAATGTAAATAAATAAAAGGGTAGAGAGAGTGCAAACAATATTTTTATGGAGGTTCGATTCAACCAATGATCTACGTCCCTCGTTACCAAGCTCTCCAACACGAGCACGGCCTTTCCACTATCTCGATTGACTTATGGTGCAATCCAAACCCTTACAATGTATCCGGTGACTTACAAACAAGGAGCACCGATCCTTATACAATATTGAGCTTTCAAGGGACCTCAATACGATCCAAAGATATAAAGAAATAGATTTGAGAATGTATTTCTCTCTTGATGAATGATAAATACAAGTTTGGTTCTAAGAGAGACTAACACTTTAATGAATAATAATAGATTAGAAAGTAAGTGTTAGAAGAAAACTTTGTTAATAATGATGAATCAAAAGTTTGATTTGATCTAGCAAAGTTTTTCAATAAGAGATATTGAAGATATAAATATATTAAAGCTTTGAATGAATTTTCTCAATATGATTCTCTTTATATATACTCTTGTAAGTGTTGTAGAATGATAATAAATGAAGAGATATTTATAGAGATCAATTTTCGTCACTTTCTGTTGAAACGGATGACCAAACGGTTGGAACTAGCCGTTGGAACAGAAAAAATCAGAACGGACACTTTTTGAAAAGTGACAGTTAGACAGTCGACCGGTTCACCCAAACGGTTAACCGGTTCAACCGGTTCATCAAACGGATGACCGTTTCTACAGTTTTGAAAAGTTGATTTTTGACTTTAATATAATATTTTATATAAGTGATAATGACATACGTTTTGTGCATAAAAATATTTTTGAGCTTTCATTCATTTAATTGCTAAAGATTAAAGAGTTAATACATTTACAATTTTATCTAGAAATCTATTCTTTGATATTGATCTTCGAGTCTTGAGTTTTAGATTTTTAGATGCTTGAACTCTTGAATTGATTTAACTTTGATCTTGTCATTGCTTGAGAGTTCGATTTGTAGCTCTTTGAATATTATTTGAAGATAGATTGTTAGTAAACAATATTAATTTGTTTGTTATTATCTAAACATTAAGGCTTAAAGTTAACCATAGGTCAATAGAAGAAACTGTCACACACATGGAATTTGAATTCAAGAAAGTGCAGAAAAGACAAGATATCGCAATAAAAAATATAGAAAATTAGATTGAGCAGTTAGCTAAACTATTGACAGAGCGACGACCAGGTACATGGCCAAGCAATACTGAGGTCAATTCAAAAGAGCAAGTAAATGCAATTACCACGAGAAGCAGAGTTGAATTGCTAGAAATTCATGTAAAGCGACCAAGTGTAGAAAAGGAAACTGTCCCCCGTAAAGAGAAAGAAAAAATTCGATAAATTCAAAGACGCAGTTGAACAAGAAAAAGGGAAGTCTCCACCATATTATATTCACCACCAGCTCACATCTCTCCAATTCCATTTCCTCAAATACTGCAAAAACATAGGCTAGAAAAGCAATTCGAGAAAAATCCTCGATATATTCAAGAAACTCCAAATCAACATACGTTTGTTGACGCTTTAGTTCAAATGCTAAGCTATGCAAAATTTATAAAGGAAATTCTGTCAAACAAAAGAAAGTTGAAGGAGCACGAAACAGTCATGCTTACTGAAGAATGCAGTGATATCTTGCAAAACAAGCTACCTCCGAAATTAAAAGATCTAGGGAGTTTTTCTATTCCTTGCACTATTGGTAGTTTATTTTTTGACAAAGCTCTATGTGAATTGGGTGCTAGTGTAAATTTAATGACTTATTCTATTTTTATGTAGCTCGATTTGGAAGAAGCAAAGTCAATAACAATATTGTTGCAGCTTGCAGATAGGTCTATCAAACATCCAAGGGGGGATCATTGAAGACATATTAGTGAAAGTGGACAAGTTCATATTCCTACCGATTTTATTATTTTGGATATGTACGAAGACATGGATGTACCACTTATTTTATGTCGATTCTTCTTGGCTACTAGTCGGGCATTGATTGATGTGTAAAAAGGACAACTAAAGCTGAGGTTGAATGATGAACATATTACATTAAAGCAACTAAATTTTTGAGCTCTTCAGATTTTTGTTTCTAGATTGATGCCACTGTCCAAGAGAGAACCAACACTTTCGCATTGGAAAACCAGTCAGACCCAATGGAACACATGCCAATCATTAAAACGAGGAGCGAAGAACAACTATCCAATGAGAAAAGTGAAGTTTTCATAGTTAAGTTCGAGCAGGGTGGTAAAATAGAGTCACATCAATATGATAGGGAAAAATCAAACTCTGGAAGGTAAACAAACAATGGTGCAAAGACAATCGATGCAAGCAAATCAAGTCCTCCAAAGGCCTATTCAAAGTATCATGAGTGATCATCGCGACTAAGTCAAGTTAATGACTTTAAAGAATCGCTTAATGGGAGGCAACCTATTTTTCTACCATTTTATTTTATTTTCCGTATCATTTAAGTTTTAGGATTTCATTTGACATTTTGCACTTTTTTATGCTTTTAGGACTTAAAGTAGGCTTTAATAATTTTTAAGGTAATGAGGAAAAATAATCATCATAACCCCTTTCTAGACTTTTCTTGGACAACATGAAGTTTATAGTGTAATAATCAGAGTTCGTTTGTCCCAAATTCCACATGTTCCTTCACCACTCTGGATGATTCGTGAGCAGAAAGCAGTCAAAGTTCAATCTCTTCTCTTTTTTTTACGGGATGTTTAGTAAACTCTTCTCCTTTATTTCTTTTATTTACATTGAGACAATGTAGTGTCTAAGTTGGGGCTGTACTATGTTTGCGTGTTGCTTTTATTTTGAATGATTGTGAGTCATATGATGTTATCTGCTTATTGAGTATTTTAAGTTTAATCTATTTGGAGTCTATTGTTTTTAAGAAAAAAATTTAGTGCATGCTTGTGTGGTGTTGAATAGCCTTGTTGGCTTATGATGATGAAATTTATATTGGAAGGTGTACTCAATTCATGATCGGTGATTAAGTGATGCTACATATACTAATATTGTGTAATTACTTATCTATGTGAAACTTAAATATTTTTGAGCACTATAGTCACAACTGTCGTTATGCAAGCAGGCTATATTTGTGTAATTGTGAGAGTTAGGTCTGTTTGGAAATGGTAGAGCTGGTGAGAGTAATTATTTAGAGATATGTTGATTCTATGCATGTTAAATATTGGTGTAAAGTGTTGTGGCTAACAAAATGAAGTTAGGTGATGACCGGATGTTAGAAATCTAGACCTCACATATAAACTATTGCACGCAAAGGACTTGACATTGACTCTATTATACCTTTGTTCGTAGCTGTTTTTACTCGAATGATAAAGTCCGTA
Source organism: Forsythia suspensa (assembly GCA_023638005.1). Lineage (NCBI taxonomy): Eukaryota > Viridiplantae > Streptophyta > Magnoliopsida > Lamiales > Oleaceae > Forsythia > Forsythia suspensa. Next base: position 18,939,625 of record CM042669.1, read on the forward strand.
GGGGTTCTAAAAACCCGATTCTCTAATGTTTGTAAAATTTGGGAGCCATCGGCCTAAAGCTCGTTACAAGGTCATTTAGAAAGCTTAAGGAACTGAGGTTTACACATAAACTTGGCACTGACTCTATCTTATACATTTGTTCGTAGCCTTTTTGACTCAAGTGATAAAGTCCGTAGGGGTTCTAAAAACCCAATGCCCTAAGGTTTGTAAAATTTGGGAGCCATCGGCCTAAAGTTCATTACAACGGTCATCTAGAAAGCTTAAGGGACTAAGGTTTGCACATAAGATTTTTTCAAATTTTTTTTTTTGCAAAGACAGCAAAAGGGTCCTTTGCGGAGTTAACATGAAGATTTAGACAACTAACGGGTTTGAATTACCTAGTGGAAGCTTGAAGGTCGGAGCACTTAAATCTAAGGAGAATCATCATAGATCTAAGTAATTACTTTTATTGGTTAGACCCAACCAAACTTAAACATAAAAATAATAAGTAATTTGAGAGCAACCTTAGAATTAACACCCCAGGTGAGAGTGTGAGATTCAAAAAAAAAAAAAAAAATCAAATCAAGTTTGGAGATGCATCTTACGAGAGGGAGATAAAACACTTGACCATTCAGGGTTGGGAAGGAACAACTTAGGGCTTCATGACAATGGGTGTGACTACACACACACACGTCAAACATCGGATAAGTTAAAAATTAGTTTTGGTAGCACATGAATTGGTTGAACAATTTCAACTTTTGAGACGAATACATTATGCTATCTAACAAATCTATTTTTTCCTATTTTATTTTATTTTGTGTATTTTGAGCAGATAATCTTGCTCGTGACGAACACAAGTTTAAGTTTGGGCGTGTTTGATAAGTATATTTTATACGCTTATTTATACTTGTAAACTTATTATATATTCACTATATGAGTATATTTTTATTTAAATGAGTTCAATTATTGTATTTATAGATACAAAATCCAATTTGGATAAGCTTGAAATGAAAAAGAAGAGTTTGAAGCTTAATTGACGCTTACTGTGGTGAATTCAAAAGTTTCGGGAGCAAAAATCAAATTTTTAAAAGTTTGGAGACTAATTTGCACAATTTTGAATAGTTGGAAGGCCACTTTGGAAGAATTTAGAAGGGTGATGACCAATTAGAATGTATTTGGAAGCTTTTGGATTTAATTGAGAAGATTTGAAGAAGAAATGACCAAAATTGTACATCAGAAGCCAAATCGGGGACCAAATTGTATGTTTTCAAAAAAATGTCACACCTGGGTAGTGCGACCTAGGTGCGGTAGTGAAAACTTACTAGAGGTCGCACCTAGGCAGCAGAATGCATTGTGCGACCTAGGCGCGACCTACATACGACCTATGTGCGACCTACGCTGAAGGAAAGTCATAAATGCGGTTTTCTAAAGTTAAGAGGGATTATGACTCTTTTAAGACATAATTTTGAAGACTTTCCAAAGACTATAAATAGACCTCTTTTAGGTCTTTTGAAAGGGTTATGCAATTGAAGAGAAAAAAAGATCAAGAGTAAGGAAAAGAAGAATTCTTGGGCAACATTCATCACGGTGCAATCGGTGATTTTGGATTAATTCAAGATTAAGGGTTGTATCTATTCTTCTTCTTTTTCTTCCGGTTCATGAATTATTTTATTAATATCTCTATATTCATAGGAATCATGTCCGGCTAAATCTTTTTATATCTAGGATAAACGATGAAGTCTCATTTTTTTGATTAATTAGAAGTTATTTGTTTTCGTAAATTTATTGATTCCGGGTTGATTATTTATTATTCATTATTTTCATTTTGATGTTTGGTCTCTATTAAAAAATTTTTCTAGTATAGATTGTTTTCGAGAGATTCAATTTAGATGAGCACATGGTAATAAATAACATATTGTCCAATAATAGATAGAGATTACTATTATACTTTATGAAATATTTCTAGATGATCGTTGTGATTAAATACATACCTTTGTGTTCAAAATTTAACTAGAGATAATTAGGTTCATCTAGAGGTATATAATTGATTGACCGTCGAGAGAGGCTTTTGATTATATTAGGATTATCGATTTTCGACATAGGGCAATAATTTGTGAAGACGAGTAATTGATAGTTAATTGTTGAAACGTGATGGTGGATTCGTGAATCCTAGTGCTAGTAAAATTTGAATTTGATAATTATTCTATTTTTGTTTACGTGATAATTTAGACGTAGTTGAAATAAAATATTATAATCATATGAATTGAAATTATAAAGAATCTATGTTTTAATTTTGTTAAAGTTTAATTATATAATTAATTAGTTAATTGATAGCTAGTCTTCGTTGGTTCGACACTCTACACACCACTTTATTACTTGTTAATGATCCGTCCACTTTTGGGATTAAAATCAACAACAAGTTTTATTGGCGCAATTGAAAATTTAGTTTTAACAATTTTTTTAGTATTATTTATTTTATTTTTATTTTCCTTTTTAGTTCTTTTTGTTACTACTGAATTCTAGCTTCTGAAGTTATTTTCCTTCTCAGTTGTGAAGTATTTAGCTTGTCATGAAGCTTTAGGTCAATATGCTTTCATCTTACCATTCCTCCAATTTCTTATTTTGAAATTATTTGTGAACTTTTTTTTCCCCATTCCAAGGCCTTATGCATGTTGGAAACTAACGTTTTGAAGAGTTGGGTATACTTAACTTTTTTGTTTTGTAACTTTTGTGCTGAGCAGATCCGAAGCTTAATCATTGAGCGTCTTTTCATTTGTAGCTTCTATGTCAAGCAGACCTGAGGCTCAAATTGTTGGCTTAACTTCTTTTTGATCTGTGAGCAGATTTGAAGTAATAATTGAGCATTTTTTGATCTGTAGCTTCTATGCCAAGCAGATTCAAAGCTCAAATCGTTGGCTTCTTTTTCTCTATGAGGCATATCATGCCAAACGAAGTTAGAAGATCTTTGAATTTACTGTGTTTTGTTTTAGTTGAAATTAAAATTTTTATGCGTATATGCCACTTGCTTCTTTTGTCTCCGAGGTAGAAGCAACATCATCAGTCCCCCAAGTCCGAACCTTATATTGATATAAGGTTAAGGACTTAACTAAATCTTGTAAGTATTTGCCAATGGCACGTGTCATAGATGGATTGTGGAGGTAGAAAGGCACGACATATGCCACTTATGACTGCCATAAATGCATGATCATCATGCTCGACTGTTGACGTTTTGAAGAATAATGAATGCAGTTATGTCAATAGATTGTGTGAGAATGCACCACAGGTTTTAACGCGCACGTGCGGCGTGTGGTTCATCTAGGTCGCTCTTTAAAAATGATCATAGCACCCTCATAGATTCTAGGGCCCATATCTAATCTCATATCAATGGTTGAGATCTATGATATCTTGGTCCAACAGATGAGCCTTGGGGTGTGTGATCAATAAAATGGAGGGTAAGTTTCAAACAATTTCACTTACTCCCTTACAATTTATAAATTACCCTTTGGAATTGCATTGAATATTCAAAGATTTTCCTTGAATCCTCACCTTTTTTTTCATGATGACCTACAAAATGAAATGTAACTTTGAGAAATCCATATCAGTAATGAGAAAAAATGCACCAACAATGGCGACAATGACCTTTTTGAAGATGGCCAGAAATGAAGGTGGCCTTCATTTGAAGATTTTCAATGCTCTATACAACTTGATGGATTCATTTTCAAGTTTTTTGGAAAAATATAGAACCAGGATGGAGCACGGATCTAAAGTGTGAATTAAAATTGCTCCCCCTGCTCATGCTCTCCAATTTAGAGAATTCATTTAGAAAAGACATCTTGATGCCCCACGTGAAGCTATATAATTTTTTGATGTCGTTCTCAGAGAGATGGTATCTGTCAAATGAGAAGTTCTAAAGTTGTCAGCGGATGAGGGCTTTTTTCTCGAGTTTACCTTGAGGCATGCTTGCTTTAACCTTTTAATTTTGTCTTTCAAGATTACTTTTCACCTTATCCTTGGACATGGATGTATGCTCAACTATTTCTGGGTGACCCAGGTAGGTACGTCCATTTCAAAATGTAGACCTAAAAGAGGGTTCATTTCTGGACGATGACTGACAAATTATCTTTCTGAAGCTCTATTATGTGCCAACCATTCAAAGGCGGTGGAGGGTTTTTTTTTTTTTTTTTTTTGATATTGTACCGAGGTTGTAGTGCTCTTCTTCATCAATGAAATTCAAACATTTCTCTTGCAACATTAGTCTTGCATTATTTCAATATTATAGGAATGAAATAACAAAGCCTTGTATGAGTCGAGCAAGTAAGATCTTCAATTCTCAATGACTTGTAAAAGATTAAGTTAAACATTCAACTCAAGATAAACATATCTTAGTTAGTTACAAAAAAAGGATGAGCGAAGGATTCAACTTCTACTAGTAATACTTGTTCAAATACTCAATATTCCAAGATTGAGTATGGGTCGTCCCGTCCAAGTTTTCAATTCTATATGTTCCAGGTTGAACTTTAGCAGTGATGAGATAAGGTCTCCTATCAATTTGGACCTAAGGATCTTGAGATGCTTTCTTTAGTTGAGGGAAAATCTTCTTCAGTACTAAGTCACCGACCTGGAATCTATCGACCTTGGATTTATAATATACTTGGATATTGTCTTTTGATACATGGCCAGCCTTGTCTGAGAACTGCCTCTAACTTTATCCAACAAATCAAGTTCCACCAATCTAGACTCATCATTAGCAACTCATTAAATGGATCTGTTGAGGTGAAGAAAGCCCAACTTTAATCTACATCACAGGGTCGACCCTATATGTTTTCCATTATATGTAACAAGGGATTATGGGATCCAAAATCTGCAGATAATGCTATTCCACATGAACTTGGTGGTGTTTTCTTTGGTGATAAAAGTTAGTGCTTCGGCTTCAACCCATTCTGTAAAGTACTCAATGACCACTATCATATATTGAGTACTGGTTCTACCCTTGGGTAGTAGACCTACAATGTCAACACCCTATTTGGTAAAAGGCCATGGATTACTTAAGGCTGTTTATTTAATGGATGAAGATGAGGTATCGATGCATACCTTTGGCACCTGTCACAACCCTTGACATAGCTCAGAGCATCCCTTTTCATGGTCGGCCAATAGTAACCTTGTCGGAGCATCTTGTGCGCCATTGACCATTCTCTTTCGTGAATGCCACAAATTTCTTTATAGATTTCTCACATGAGATATTCAGCTTAAGCTGGTTTGATACAATGGAGGAGCGGAGCGAAAAAACCTCACTTATAAAGTACGCCATCTCGGAGGATAAAGAGATCAACCTTTTTCTTTAGATTTTTAGCCTCAGTTGTATCTAACGTAAGCTTCTAAGTCATCGACGGTCCCTGATTTTTGCCATCTACTTAGGCTATTCACTGATCATCATTACTTCTTCTTTCATGAAGAATTTGAGAGATCTCAAATTTATCAAATGCAGGTAAGACTTCTGTGATACAATTAAGATAAACGGCCATTCCATTCTCTTTTTGCAAAACTACCATTTACCTAACTTACCACAAGTTGGGAGTCATTGTTGACCATGCGCATTTTCACTTTAATCTCTTTAGCCAACTTGAAACCTGTTCACTAACCTTAGCATTTTCAACATCCATCAGAATTACAGGCTCTTCTGTGAATTTTGCCACAAAATTTGCAAAGTCTGATCTTTAGTAGATGATCTTGGCCGAAACTAGATGTCAAACTAACTTAGCTCAATGGCCCACTTTAGCAACCTTTCTGAAGCATTAGGCTTTTGGACCCCCTACCTTAGTAGGTAATTGGTTAACACTTCAAATGTGTGGGTCTTAATTTTCTGGAAACAACAATGAGTGCCATGGTGAGCTTCTCTAAATCTGGATATCGGGTCTCAACGTCCTGAACGGCCTTGCTCACATAGTAAATAGGCATTTGTTTATTCACTTTAGACTGTATTTGTTGCACTTGTTGAAACGACTACAAAAATCTGGAGCACTCTTTCTACAATTGGCTTGGATAATATATGGGCCTTCTCGAGGTGATCCTTTAGGATGGCCAGTGCGTCTTCACACTCTACTGTCCACACGAAATTCTTCTCTCATTTCAAAACTCTGAAGAAGGGTGAGCATCTATCAGTGGATTTAGAAATGAATTGATTTAATGCGGTGACCCTTCATGTAAGACTCTGTACTTTATTTGGTTTTTAGGGTGACTTAATCTCCAATGGGGCTCTAATCTTTGTTGGATTAGTCTTAATCCTTCACTGATTAACCTTAAAAGCTTAGGAATTTACCCGAAGCTACTCCAAACACACATTTGTGTGGGTTGAGTTTCACTCGATATTGTTGAATGTTGTCAAATATTTTTCCAAGGTGGGCGATGTAATCCTCAACTTTTAAATTCTTGACTAGCATGTTATCAACGTATGCTTTCATTGTTTTTCTAATTTCATTGGCAAACATTTAATTCACCAACCGTTGGTAAGTTGCCTCTGACATTCTTGAGGCCGAAGGACATTAGTTTGTAGTATAAGTCTTGGTCTATGATGAAGGAAGTGTGCTATTCCCCGGTTCATACGTATAAATCTGATTATAGACAGAATAGGTGTCTATGAATCCCAGTATGGCATGCCCAGTCTTTGCATCGACGAGTTGATCAATGCGAGACATTGGAAAAATGTCTTTGAGGTACATCCTGTTAATTGATACATATTCGCCACTTTCCATTTGGCTTTCTCACAAGTAGTAGATTGGCGTCCAACTCAGATAATTCGCCTTATAGATGAAACCATTAGATAGTATTTGTCGACTTCATCCTTTAAGGCTTTATACCTTTTTGGGTTTAGTGGTTTTCTTTTCTACTTGTGGAGACGAGATTTAGGATCAACATGACATGATATTTTAGGGTCAACTCCTACCATGTCTTCATTCCTCCACGCGACAAAATATAGGTATTTCTCTAAGAACTCTTCTAGCCACCTACTTATTTCCTTTGACAAGTCTTTGCCAACATGGAGCACTCTAGTTTCATCCCGACTGATGGAAAAACTCATCGACTTTTCAACTAGAGAAGCTTGAGGTACGGAGTTCATGATTCTTGGGTCGATTACAACATGAATATGAGTCTCTTTATTGGACCCTTAATTTTTAGTATCATTTATTACGAAAACTTATCTACCATGTCATTAGTTATTGCATAGTCCATTATTGTATCTATCATCATGACATTGCTATGACCGGCTCAGAGAATAGCCTTTTGTAAAGAATTTAATTAGCACTCCCAAGATCTTTTCTCTGATCTCTCTAACCGTTGACATACCTGCCTCGACCGGGAATTTTATCTCCAAGTGGTGGATAGAAGTAATTGCTTTCAAATATTTTAATGTGAGTATTTCAAGAATCACATTGTAAGCCGATTTAGTGTAGACTATAAAGAAGTCTTGAAACATTTTGACTAACTTGGGGACTTCACCAACAATAACTAATAGAGTGATCTTACTCCTCGGAATTATACCTTTCCTAGTGAGGCATATACAGTGGTTTTTTCCCATTTGATCGAAGGTTGAACCGATGATAATATTGATCCAGCTTCTGTTATCGACCAATATAGTTTTCAATTCGTTCATCACCACCTCAACCCTAGTTACCAGGGCATCACAAAAGGGATGATGAACTCTTTCATCGTCTTTCTCAATAAACCCAATGGGTTCAAAAATGACTTTCTTTATTTTGGCGGGTCTTTCCGAGGAGGCTTGTCACAGGAGGGTCCTTGGCTTCTCAGGCGTAATTGGGTTGTGCATTCATCTGTCAACCTCTAATATAAGATCCTTTAAAGATATTCTAAGTTTCTCTGATTGATCCTTGACTACCTCGATCGGTGTGGAAATCCTGCTTTGTTGATCTTCTTTTGTGCAGCCTAATCTCGAAGCTGCTGTAGCCTTTGCTGTGAGTGTCTATCTCTAGGAGCCTGGGGTCAAGACGTTTATCTACCTGATTATCTAGCATTGGATGACTGGTCCCTCTTAGTAATAAGGTATTTTATTGTTGTCCTCGTGTTTACATATTCAGTTATATCATGCGCGTTAGTGCAATGATATTTGTAATACTTTACTGGAGGCAGAGCCCCTGTTATCATGGTAATTCGAACTCCCTATTATCATGGTAATTCGAACTTGGACCCCTCTAGTTGTATGTCATGCCAGGATCAATGACAACCACCTCAAGATTTTGGTAATTATACCTCAAAAGAAGAGGGTGGACGCCCAGTTATCGAGAACCAGAGCCTTTCTTTTATCTAGGCATGGCAATCGTAAAACACGAGCTCAGCTCGTCTGGAGACGAGTGGCTCAGTTCGGCCCACGGGCTCGTGGGCCGAATGAGCCGAGCCTATCTGGCTCAGCCGCCCTTTTTTTTTAATTTAAAAATAAATCCTTCTCTTTATTTTGTTAAAGAAAAAAATATAAATATTTAAAATGAATCTTTTATCTTTATCTTTATCTTTATGTTAAAAATTTTATTGAATCCTCATCATTATTATGTTTTTTAAAATCCTCATCTTTGACTCTTTGTTATGTTTTTGTTTTTTTTTTCTTGAATTTGAAAATAAAAAGGAAATTAGAAATACAAAATTCTTTATGTAAAAAATTAAAGATTTAAAACCCACTTTTTTTTTTTGTGTTTTACATTTTTTAAAATTTGAAAATAAAAAAAAATACATATCGAAAATCCTTTATGTTAAAATGTAAGATTTAAACCCTCCTCTTTTTCTAGGCTTGGGACCAAACTACTTTAAAAATAGGTAGAGTTAAAATCGTACACGAACAAGATATTACGTGTACAATTTTTATTAAAATAAAGAAAATTCTTCAAATACGTAAATATTAATGCAAAATAATACTTACTACGAATATGATTAATCCATATTCAAATC